>JAWHQI010000073.1:1250000-2500000 GCA_033032865.1 Dactylorhiza incarnata
AAGAAATTATATGTTTTAGTTGCAGGAAACCATGACATATTGCACCAGACTGTCCAGAAAACCAAAAGAAAGATAAGAAAAAGGACAAAGAAGAGAAAAGAAACTCCAGCAAGTCTTCCTCTCACAAACAAAAAAGAAGGGAAGAGGATTTGTAGCAGAATCTTGGAGTGAAACTGAATTAGATCAGTCATCCAGCTCTTCAGATGATGAAGAAGAAATAAAAGAGAATGATCAGTGCCTGATGGCAATTTATGACTCAGGTAGTGAGTCAGGAAATGCATCATCATCCAGTGATGATGAAGATAATGAAGAATAGAAGAAAAAATTTTTGCATGATGACAATCAATGCCTCAACCAACAATTCTGATGAAGAAGGATCAGAACTAGAAGCAGAAGATGATGCAGATCAGGTAATATCTAACTTTGATTTTACTTCAGTTGAATTCAAAGCTGAATTCAAAGTTCTTTGCTTAGACTTACTAAAATATGAGAAAGAAATAATCTCACTCAGAAGTAAGCTAGCTGAAATGAAAAATATAAGTGAAGAAAATGTAAATCTTAAGAAAGATTTGGCTGCCTCCAGGGAACATATTGTTCTCATTGAGAGCAAGTTGTCTGAAGCCAAAAAGTTTGAAGAATCCCTTAATGGGAGAAGCATCAAACTGATGGACATAACAAGCATAGTAAATGCTAGACTTAATAGCAAACTGGGCTTGGGTGCGTAAATATGTGAGCCACCTCTAATAAAGAAGAACATACTTTCTACACCTATAAAATTCATTTCTGCTAAAAGCAAAGAGGCTGTATAAGCAAATAAAGATATTTCAAACAAGTCTGTTATGAATAAAAGAATTCAGAAAAATTCGTCGAACGGAGCTCAACGAAAAGACTTCAATTTGTCGAATGAAGATCGATGAAAACTGAAAACAGATTTTCAGTATAGTTATTACATGAACGGCGATCGACGAACTTACCCAAATTTGTCGAACAAATACTATACCGAAAATTTCAAGAATTCTAATTCAAAACAAACTAAAAATCCTTTCACTGAATGGATAATACGTCCAAGGAGATATCATTCACAAGGCTATAAGGATCAGCCTGAAATATCCTTTATTTCTGAATATTGTGGTTAGACAAAAGGACCCAAGGTAGTCTGGGTCAAAACAACTAGTTTATTTTTCTATTTTTGCAGGTACACAGCTATCCAAAGATAAAGGATTGGTACTTGGATAGTGGAAGCTCGAAGCATATGACAGGAAACAAGGCCAACCTGAGCAATTATAAAGCAAAGCTTGGACCCAAAGTTGTCTTTGGAGACTTCAACTGTGGACAGACAAAAGGATATGGACAAGTCAAGATTGGAGCAGTCACCTTCAAAGAAGTATCATATGTCAAAGGTTTGAAGCACAACCTCATCAACATAAGCCAATTATGTGATGAAGGTTATCAGGTAACCTTAACCCTTCCCAATATCTTATTACCAATAATAAAAACATAAATGTATTATCTGGTATTAGACAAGGAAATATTTATCTAGTCAATTTTGACTCTGCCAACTCAGACATCTGTCATTTTAATTCAATAAGTAAGACAAATGAATTATGGCATAAAAGGCTTGGACACATTAACCTTAGGACTATCTCTAAGCTTTCTAAGGACAATCTTGTCAGAGGACTGCCTTCTGGTTGATATAAGAAGGAAGGACTTTGCAGGGCTTGTCAGTTAGGTAAGCAGACTAGAAGTAGTTTCAAATCTTTATCCAAGAGTGATTCACCTAGGATTCTATATTTGCTGTATTTAGATCTTTTTGGACCTACTGCTATACAGAGCTTAGGAGGGAAGCATTGTTCTCTAGTTATTGTAGATGACTTCTCAAGATTAACTTGGGTGTTCTTTCTTAGGAACATGTCGGACACCATCAAAGTTCTAACAGACTTTCTCAGGTCCATTAAGACTGAGTACTCTAATGTAGTTGCATTGATCAAAAGTGATCATGACACTGAGTTTGAGTCTCTTCTGATGAAAGAATTCTGTGGAAAAGAAGGGATCAGGCAGTGTTTCTCTGTTCCCAGAAGCCCTCAACAAAATGGGGTAGCTGAAAGGAAAAATAGAGCACTAATTGAATCAGCAACTACATTGCTTGCTGATGCTCATTTGCCACTCTCTTTTTGGGCAGAGGCAGTGAACATAGCAAATTATGTGTTGAATAGAAGCCTGATACATAAACTTAAGGGTAAAACTCCCTATGAACTACTCAAGAATAAAAAGCCTAAGGTTAGCTATTTTAAGATTTTTGGTTGTAAATGCTTTGTGCATAACAATGATAAGAAATATCTAAGGAAGTTTGAAGCTAAGGCAGCTGAAGGCATATTCCTTGGATACTCCCTATCTAGTAAAGCATATAGAGTCTACAACAAATCTACTTTTAAGATAGAGGAGTCCATGCATGTTTCTTTTGATGAAACTAACCTGTTAAATGAGGAGAGGAATACCACCTCTACCATAAACACTTTGCAGGTATCAGATCTATGTGAAGATATAAGTGAGCAGCTAGATCAATTAGCTCTACAGAAAGAAGGATTTCTGGATCTTGTACAGCAGAATGCTGAAGAAAGTGAAGATGAAAATCAACCAGATTTTGCTGACAGATTAAATCAGATAACAGCAGATCATCTTCAACAGGATATAACAGCTGAACAAATTCACCAAGTGGAAACTATTGCTGAACCAACTCCAGTTGTTGACCACATCACAGTTAGAGATCACCCAATATCTCAAATAATTGGTGATATTTCAGCAGATGCGCAAACAAGGCATCAAACAAATCAGAATATGATGCATACTTGTTTTCTCTCTCAGATTGAACCTCAATCCCTAGAAGATGCAGAACAAGATCCCAACTGGATCATTGCTATGCAAGAGAAACTCAATCAGTTTGAGATAAGCAAAGTTTGGGAATTGGTTCCTAGACCAAAGAATTATCCAGTTATTGGAACTAAGTGGGTCTACAGGAATTAGCTAGATGCAGATGGCAACATTGTGAGAAACAAAGCTAGACTAGTAGCTCAAGGATACTTACAAGAAGAAGGAATAGACTATGATGAGACTTTTGCACCTGTTGCAAGACTTGAAGCAATCAGAATTTTTCTTGAATTTGCTGCATATAAGAAGTTCAAGGTATATCAAATGGATGTAAAGAGTGCATTTCTGAATGGAGAAATCAAAGAAGAAGTCTATGTGGAACAACCTCCAGGTTTCATCTCTCCAACTCAATCTTCTTTTGTATTTAAGCTTAAGAAAGCTCTCTATGGTCTCAAACAAGTTCCCAGAGCATGGTATGAGACTTTAGCTAGTTTTCATTTAGAGAACAATTTCTATAGAGGCATAGTAGATAAAACCCAATTTTTCAGGATACATAAAAATCAAACATTGCTAGTTCAAATATATGTAGATGATTTTATTTTTGGCTTTATTGATTCAAATTTATGCAAAAGATTTTCTAATTTAATGGAATCTAAATTTGAAATGAGTAGTATGGGTGAATTATCATACTTCCTTGGTCTTCAAGTGAAGCAAACCACAAATGGAATCTTCATATCCCAATCTAAGTATGCTAAGGAATTAGTGAAAAGATTTGGTATGTCTAATTCTTCCACCATGAAAACACCCATGCCCTCAAATGCTATTGTTGATAATGATGAATCAGGGAAACCTGTTGATTCAAAAGTATATAGAGCAATTGTTGGCTCTTTACTTTATTTAACAGCTAGTAGGCCTGATATAATGTTTGAGGCATGTATTTGTGCTAGATTCCAATTTAACCCCAATAAATCTCATCTAATTTTATTAAAAAGGATTTTAAGATATATAAAGGGTTGCCCTAATCTAGGACTTTGGTATCCAACAACATCTGAATTTGAATTAACTAGATTCTCAGATTCAGATTATGCTGGATGCAGAGTAGACAGGAAAAGCACATCAGGAACTTGCCAGTTTCTTGGTGATAGGCTTATGTCTTGGTTTTGTAAGAAATAAACATTTGTGTCCACTTCAACAGCTGAAGCTGAATACATAGCTGCTGAAAGTTGCTGCTCACAGATGTTGTGGATACAAAATCAGCTCCTAGACTATGGTGTCAACTTAAATAATTCAATTAAATTTTGTGACAACACTAGTGCAATATCTATAGCACAAAATCCAGTTCTCCATAGTAGGACTAAACACATAGAGATTAGACACCACTTCCTTAGGGATAATGTGGATAAAAACAAAATCTGCCTACAGTTCATCTCTACTGATTTGCAAAGAGCTGACATTTTCACCAAGCCCTTGGATGAAAAGAAACATATCTTCTTTATAAATCAGCTAGGTATGATAGATGGAGATTCAAACTGTTAAAAATTTAAGTTTTCTACTTACCCATCTCTTCATTGAATTGAAGCTTTTTATTTCAGCCTGTCATCATTAATAAAATACCTTTTTATTATCTGAATGCCTACAGAATTGTTTCTCTTTCTAGTTCTCTTTGAACTTGATGTTTATTTTATTGTGCAGGAACAACAACAATATAAATCTTGCATCTTTCCCTACCTCCATCAAATGTCCCTTCTTCAAGGGGCCTAGCTTCAGGCCTTTCCTAAAACTAGGCAGGGGGAGAAGTTTCATGAACAGCTCCATTTGATGCACTATTTTGCATAAGGGGAGTTGTTCTATGAACTAGGCAAAAGGAGAAAGCTGAAGAACCTCCAGTCTCAGGGGGAGACACTCTCAGGGGGAGTTGCTGTATGAAGAAGCTTGATAAAGCTTACAACAGTTTGCTGATTGTAAATTTCTATTTCAGAAATATTCAGATACAACTCATAATCAAGTTCAGATGCAGATACAGTACAGCTCAGAAGAAGAATTTTGTCTTAGCAAATTCAGTATCAGTTATTGCTACAGCTCAGCTATTCAGAATTTTAGAAATCAGAGAAAGACAAAATCAGAACTAAGACAAATTCAGTTCAGAACAAATTCAGATACCTGATGTTCATAGCAGATACAGTTCAGTTCAGATCAAAATTCAAAACAATACAGTTCAGACAATTTCAGAATTCAGAATTCAGATTTCAGAATTCAGAAAAATCAAAGGTTCTGATTGTATTTTCAGTTTTATTTTTATTGAAATGTAATTTCAAAAACTCAGAGAATCATTTATTTTATGTCTGATAAAATATTTAAAAATATATCAGATATATTCATGCTCTGTTGTTTTTGTTGTATTAGCATTTGTTTATTTTCATTTTTTGTCAAATAGTGTCCTAACCCAAATAGAGGGAGATTGTTGGAATAACCCAATTTCTGATTTGGGCTAGGATCACTATATGTTAACTAAGGACAAGTTGACCCCAATGTATAGTTTATGGGTTAAGAGTTTTGGCTGTTAGAACTAGAAATTTCATTCAGTTTCTGCGTTCGAAGAATGGATAGCTACATTCGACGAATGGCTCTCTGCGTTCGACAAACGGCAAGCTCTCTGCGTTCAACAAACAGACTTTTTCTCAGCGGTCGACGAACCCATCTCAGCGATCGAAGAATTTGTCTATGTGCATCGCTTGACGCTTTTACTCCAGCTCAGCGCTCGACGCTTTTACTCCAGCTCAGCTCTCGACGCTCAGCGCTCGACGATTTTATCCAGGCTCAGAGGTCGACGAATCCTTCCGTTCGACGAACTCCAGTCTACGTTCGACAAATTTTGTTCAGATCAAAGATTTCCTATTTAAGCTCAGAAATTTCAGAAGAATTATATTCATTTCATTCTCTGATCTCAGATCGACGAAAGCAACGGTTCTTTCCATCAAATCAAGTAAGGAGAATATATTTCCTTTATTATTTAAGTTATAGCCGTTGACATTTCCTCGGAAAAGGACATATTCATGGAAAAGGAAAGAAAATACGGCGTGATAGTTGCAGTTCCCAGAAATATGCTTTCAGAATAATGTATTCCTTAATATAAGAAATGCGCATTTAATTTCTGTCAGTTATTTCAAGAGAAAGATGAAAGAAGATATTACAGAATATTCTTACAGCTATTGTTACACGACAATTAGTACAGAACTCATTAATACAGCAGTACAGAAAAAGGAAAGAAGAGGCTGTCGAGTGAAAAAAATATAGAAGAAAAGAAATTAAAATAACTTCTTCTTCCTCCTCAGATTATTTAGAATACAGAACTTCTTCGTCTTCCTCCTACAGCAGCACACATTTTTCTGAGAACAGCTATACCATCTCTCAGATTTCCTGCTATAAAATAAAAATCGAGAAAGGAGAAAGCTTCAGGAAGAGAAGAGAAAGAAGAACAAAAAGAACATCAACTTCTTCTTCCTCAACAACAGCATTTTCATTTCAACTTAGAACTTCAATTCTTCTCTCAGTCTTTTGCTGCAAGTCCAGATCTTTCAAAAGAGCAACAAGAAATCTGAAGAACTCTCTCTTTCAGATTTATCTGCTATAGGAAGATCAATTCTTTCAAAGAAAAGGTCCAGCAAAATCAACTATCAAATATCTCATATCAGACAGAGGAGTTATTTTCTACATCAACATCAACTAGAGTCTTCTCTATACATCTTGACAGAGAAGAACATGTCAACCTCTCTCTATCCCATTCTGTACAGGGTTAAAACTCCCTTCAAAAGTTTTCTTCTTGGTGGAAAGACACCTTATTAAACAATCCTGCTTGTTTTTGGGCACCTCGTCAAAAGCTTGATTGGTGTGAGGGCACCTGATCAAAAATCCTAGTGGATTCCTACCAAGGGTGGTAAAAGAGAAGACGTACCCAAGTTTAGTGGGGAACTACTATAGCTCCTTGTGTCTTCTGTGTTTGATTTCTTTTTTGTGTTGTGCTGTGTTGATTTTCCTTACTCATTTTAATTCAGTTTTTATTACTCACTCTTTATACACATAAATATATATCACTATTTTTAATTCCGCAAATAAAACAAAGGGAAAAAGTTTTAAACTCTATTCACCCCCCCCCCCCCCCCCCCTCTAGAGTTAATTTAAGATCTAACCTCCACTTTCAGACGTTAGTGGCTAATGCCGGGCTGTAGCCCTCTCCTCGATATCTGAGCCCAAATTTTCCAGAACCATGGCACTGGTACCCTAAAATCATTTCCAGTGATTTTTGGCCTATTCCAAATTTTTTAATGGCCATGGTGAAGTGCTTTAAGTGAAGAATTTTCTTTCTCAAGCATGACACACTTATTTTCAAAACCTTTTTTGTTATTTTTGATTTGCAAAAGAGAGGCTTCTAATTTCCTTTCTAATTCCCCCTTCTCTTTTGTAAGAGTTTTGGCATGAGAGAGGGCTTTGGAAAGTGACTCTTCGATATCTTTTGCCAATTTAGTGGAGTGATCACATTCTTGGCAAGAAACCTTTCTCTTTTCTAAAACAATTAATTTTTTGGTAAGCTTTTGATTTTCTTTAATAAGAGATTCATTTTCACGATTCAATAAAATAATATCTTTCATATTTTTATCAAAAGCTTTGCAAGTTTCAAGGAATTCATTATAGAGTTCATCATAAGTTGGAGGAGTTACCTCAGTGTCGCTAAGAATAATGGTGTCGTCGCCGTCGTTTCCATGTCCCATGAGGCACATGTTTGCTTCCTCATCTTCGGTTGATGAAGACCCGCTTGATTCTTTGGAGGAGGAGGAGGAGTCATCCCATGTTCTAGCTTTTAGCACCTTCCTCTTCTCCTTACCTCTGTGCCACTTTTCCTTCTTCTCCTTCAAGAACTTTGGGCACTGGCTCCGAATGTGCCCGGTCTTCCTACAATGAAATCATTCCGGCGGAGGTCTTTCTTCTTCATCGTCGCTCTCCTTTTCCTTCTTTGAGGATGACCTTTTCCATCTTGCATCCTTTTGGACAAATTTCCGGAAAGTGTTTCTCCTTTCCGGATTTCGCAAGAACTTTCGGAAATTCTTTACCAAAAGGCTTTCTTCATCTTCATCCTCATCCTCTTGGCTCTCCTTCTTTGATGTTAGTGCCAACGCCTTCTTCTTTGGCTCCTTGTTGTGTTCATCATATTGGATTTTGAGATCTACCGCATGGGTTTTGAGATACCCAATGAGGCTCTCAACTTGGAGCGTTCTCAGATTGTGTGATTCTGAAATGGTCGTCACCTTCGGGTTGAATTTTGGTGGAAGAGAACGAAGAATCTTTTGGACCAAGTCGCCATTGGAGAAGGTCTTTCCAAGAACTTTGGAGGCATTGATGATCTTGGTGAAGCTCATGTGCATGGCATCAACATCTTCACTTTCATCCATCCGGAATTTTTCATATTCCGACTCAAGTTGGAAAAGCTTTGAATCTTTAACCTGCGATGTACCTTCATGAGTAACTTCCAAATGATTCCAAATTTCATATGCAGTAGTACATGCAGAAATTCTATTAAATTCATTTCTATCTAACGCACAAAATAAAGCATTCATGGCCTTGGCGTTATTTTTACATTTTATCTTATCCCTATCATCCCATTTATCTTTTGGTTTATCTAAAGTTATCTCTCCAACTACTAATGTAGGAGGAGAGTATTCCTCTTCTATCATATTCCATACCTCAATATCTAGGGTCATAAGAAAACATCTCATCCTATTTTTCCAGTAATTATAGTCTGACCTGGTAAATAGTGGAGGTCTACTAATTCCCTGACCCTCGGAAAAAGCGAGATGATAAGACGTCATTATTCCTGGTTTTTAAACCGTTTGGAATAACCTGGCTCTGATACCACTTGTTGGATCGATTGGCGTCCTTAGAGGGGGGGGGGGGGGTGAATAAGGGAATAAAATTCTTTATAAATTTTTACTAAATTGTTTAGAGAAAATTAGAACAAAATAACAATTTAACTTAAAGGAGGAAACAATTGTAGTTTGCAATTCTATAAATTATGCCAAATGATAGAAATCAAGTAAACACAAAAAGAGACATGATTATATTATATAAAAAAGGTGTTTACATAAATTTGATTTCAATATCGCTAGAAATTGGAGGCGTATAAAGTAAAACAGTTTTTTCCTTTTCTATACCGACTTGTATCCCCACAAACCCGTTGGCTCTAGCCTATCCTTCCAGGATAAGGCCTCAAGCCGCTCTAGCCAATCCTTCCCCGGATATGGCCTCGAGCACCCCATAGATCAAATCACCTAGACCTAGTCGCCAACACAAGGCAAATTCCTCCCTAAGTCCTACCCAGACCTAGTCGCCAACACAAGGCGAATTCTCTAAACGGTTACAAAAATATATGGAATGAAAGTAAAGATGATAATAAAAACTCCCTATGAGATCTTCTGAAGTTGGCGATGAAGGATCGCTGTAATATGAGCAAGGTCGAAGTGATCGTCCTTCGGATGTAGCGTGACGTAGTCCTCCTCCATAATTCTTCTTAAGCTTTTTGTGGGAGATCCTTCGTTGAGTTTTGGGACAAGTATATCTCTGGAAGCTCTCTCAGATTTCTGGAATAAAGCCTTCAATAATCCTCCCAATAACGAGCAAGAATGAAATCATGTCTTTAAATAACCACTGGAGCGAACGCGTGGAGTTAGTAGTTAACGCCGGCATTAGTGAATCATGTTCAGCAGTTGCTGAGATCGTGCATAGCGTCT
Source organism: Dactylorhiza incarnata (assembly GCA_033032865.1). Taxonomy (NCBI): domain Eukaryota; kingdom Viridiplantae; phylum Streptophyta; class Magnoliopsida; order Asparagales; family Orchidaceae; genus Dactylorhiza; species Dactylorhiza incarnata. The sequence continues at coordinate 1,259,645 of JAWHQI010000073.1, forward strand.
AGAGCGTGGGTGAACCAAATTTTGTCGAACGAAAACAATTTTCGTCGAACCCGCCTTTGTCGAACGGAAACCCATTACCTCAACCATCAGGATCGTGCAAACCGCTGGGATCATGGCAGAAACCAAGTTTGACGAATGGAATCAATTTCGTCGAACGGAACACCAAGTTCGTCGGACGCAGGCAATTTCGCCGAATGCAGGCAAGTTCATCGAACGCAGGCAAGTTCGTCGAACGCAGGCAAGTTCGTCGAACGCAGGCAAGTTCATCAAGCGCCTTCAGAGTTCATCGAACATAGTTCAGTTCGTCGAACGCAGTTTAGTTTAGATTTTGTTTAACGTAGGTTCCTTCAAGTTTTGTCGAACGCCTTCAGAGTTCGCCGAACGCAGTTCAGTTCGTCGAACGCAGTTTAGTTCAGATTTCATCGAACGCCATCTTAGCAGTTTCCTTTTCAGCGGTTGTTAACACTGGGCGTTAACGACTAACGTGAGCGTTAGCACACTTTCCAGAGAGTCATCTCCAAACTGTTTTGTACCTATGGAGTATTGCACTTATAGTTCCTGCAAACTCTAAACATATGACAAGCAAGATCAAATACAATTTGGGATTTGTTATTCTCAAACAAAAGGATGGGACACACATGTCCAACAGCCTGATCTGGCTGCGGCATCTACTTTTTTCAAAACTATATCACCAACTGTGAACTTTTTAATTCTGACATTCTTGTCGAAGTATCTTGCCATCCTTCTTTTTACCTCCTCTTGCCTGATAGTGGCTTCATCCTGAAGCTCCTCAATTAAATCTTGGTTGTATTTGATTCCTTCATCATTGTCATTGATCCACGCTTCGCCCCTTTCCATTGCATACATAACCCTGGGGGTGACCACTTCAAACTCTATAGGAACGACTGCCTCCGAGCCATGAGATAAATTGAACGGCATTTCCCCCGTAGCTGTAGAAGGTGTAGTAGGGAGAGTCCAGAGGATAAAAGGAATTTGTTCTACCCAATTTCCTTTTTGATTCAATACTCTTTTCATCAGAAGATACTGAATCTGTTTGTTTGCCGCTTCCACCTGACCATTACTCTTGGGGTGATGCACCGAAGAGAATCGAAGTTCAATGCCGACCTGGTCGTAGAAGTTGATCATTTCTGAGTTATTGAACTGAGGACCCTTGTCGGTAACAATTGCCAACGGAACTCCATGCCGACAGACAATTTATCCCAAGATAAAATTTCTGATAACCTGCATTGTAGTTTTTGCCAATGCCTTTTGTAATGCCCCAGGTTTTTCTTAGTCTTTTAAGTGGGGTTACGAAATGATAATGTCTTAAATATTAAATTTATTGTGCATAGTGTAAATGTGAGGGGGGCATTACCATTTCGAAAACATCGTCGTCATCCGGATGGTTAATTCTAGATGGGGATGTATATGCAGATATATGTATGTATATGTGTATATATACATATATATTTATATATATAAGCACGTATAAAAGTTCATAGGCGGGTAGATGTATACAAATATATATATATATACGTGTGCATATATGAAGATTTATACATGTATATGCAATCGTATACAATCATGTATTCTTATAGGAAGGTTTATATGTAGTAGGTATATATATAATTATATGTATGTATATGCAAAAAGGTTTTATATAAAATTAAATAAATATATATATATATATTTACATTATAAATATGTACATGTGTGCAGGTTATATAAATGTTATATATATACATATATACGTTATATATATATTTGTGTAAAACTTTATATATAAGAGTTTATATATATAAATATATATATATATATATTATGCAGAGAAGATTTCAAGCCTTCAGTTCCCGATGGTCCAGTTCTTTTATGAGAGAGAGGGAGAGAGAGAGAGAGAGGCGAGCTTAGGGCTTTCGCCGGTAGCGACGGGCGTCGGAGGTAGGCCGTCGGTAGAGCTTTGGTGGGGTTGATGCATTCTTTTCTTATGAATGCCTCAGGTTCAGGTCAGTACCAGTCGCTGGTGTTAGGGCGGAGTCATCCTGTTTCACTCACTGAGGCGTCTCCTGCCTTGTGGGTAAGGATGCAGGTTTTTTTATTAGTTGTATCCCTCTTTTGGATGTTTCCCCTTTTCCAAATAGGTGTCAGTTGTTGGCGCCCGTATGGCTTATGCTCAGTTTACTTGCTTATACTGCTACTTATGTTTCTTTTCCTTTCTTTTGGGGTTGATATGACAGTACTCTCTGGGAAATATGTTATTTATGGGATATGTGAGACTCTTATAGCGAATTAATTTCATTGCATGCATTTGCTTTTCTTATTATTATGTATCACCTATTTGGAAAAGGGTAGAAAGTATATTCTTATGATATACTAAATCTAGACTTATGTACGCCGTGGAGACATTTCTGGTCTTCAGCGCTCTTAAGATAAAAGGAACCTATTTTTTTCCGTTGCGTGCGCGTATATTTTCTATTGGTGGCTATGAAAGCCACAGAGCCGAGGGACACAGCCTCATAAACAAAAAAAGAAATGTCAAAAGTAAATTTTTCAACTAAAATATCTATCTTTTTCTCGCAAAATGTTCATTAGAGTGCCTGCCTGAGCGTCAGTAGTTGTCCCTTACAGGACGTGGCATCACGACGCGTATTTTTCCCCTTTCTCAGACATCGTAGCATACTTTGGGAAAATACAGGTTGTGAAACCTTTGCCTCAATCCACTTACTGAAATAGTCGATCGTCATTATAATTAAGCAACGCTAGCCGCTAGCCATCGGAATGGGTCCGATGAGATCCATTCCCCAAACTACAAATGGCCAAGGCATTGTTATCGATCTAAGTGTTTGAGCAGGTAGATGTTGAAGCGGAGCAAATTTCTGACACTGAACACATCGCTTAGCGAATGCCTCAGCATCTTTTCTCATGGTTGCCCAAACATTTCCCTGCCTCAAGATTCTCTTCTCCAAAGTCTTTGCCCCTGAATGGCTCCCTCATTCTCCTGAATTTACCTCCTGGAGTATGATTAGAACTTCTTCTTCAGAAATGCATCGTGCCAGTGGAGAAATTAGAGTCTTCCTGTACAAGACTCATGCTATCAAGCAATAGTAGGCTGCTTCTCTTCTGAATCTTCTTCTATCCTTGATGGATTGATGGAACTCCCCTTTTGATAAATATAGCTCATAGGGATCCCTCCAAGAAGGATGCTGATCAATCTGCATTAGTTCCCCTTCTTGCGTTGCTGGATGGAAAAGTTCAGAGGTCACTTCCCCTGATGGAAGACTGAACTTTGATAATTCATCTGCCTCTTCAATCTGCGTTCTTGGAATATCTTCATTGACGAATGACTTGAATTTCCCAATTTCCTCTTTAGCTAGCAACATATATTTCCTAAACATTGGCTCTCTTGTTTCGTAGTTCCCGAAAATTTGTGAAGCCATTACTAGAGAGTAAGTTTTAACATGCGCGTACTCTATTCCCAGCTCCCTTGCAAGTCTCAGACCAGCCAAGACTGCTTCATACTCTGCCTGATTGTTGGTTACTGGGAAGAAGAATTTGATAGCCTGTTCAAGTTTGATGTCATTTGGACTTATTAAAACCACTCTGGCTCCCATGGAGTTTCAAGCTGAAGCTCCATCCACATAAATAATCCATGCCAAGGAGAATTATCCATCTGTTCGGGACTGGACTCCATTGTATCAACTAGGAAATCCGCCAAAACATGCGCTTTGATTGCTTTTCTCTGAATGTAAGACATTTCAAACTCGCTCAGCTCGATAGCCCATTTAGCCAACATCCCTGAATGATCTGGCTTTTCCAGGATACTTCTTAGTGGATGATCTGAATCTACTTGAATAGGACGGGCTTGAAAATAAGGGTGAAGCCTTCGTGATGACATGACTAAAACTAGAGCTAGCTTTTCCAAAATGGAGTATCTAGTTTTAGCATCCTTGAGAATATGGCCGACATAATATATCACAAACTGTTTCTTCTTCTCCTCCCGGAAGAGGAAAGAAATCACTGCATCCGGACCACCCCCCAAATATAAGAACAATGCCTCCCCTTCTCGAGGGCTTTACTGCAGAGGGGTTGATGTCAGCTGCTGCTTTAATTGTTCAAAAGCACTGTTGCACTCCTCATTCCATTAGAATTTAGCTCCCCCCCAGAGCGTTTTGAAGAATGGAGTGTTCTTATCTCCTGACTTAGAAATGAATCGGCTCAGGCCTGCTAGCCTTCCTCCTAACTGTTGAACTTCTTTTCGGCTCTGAGGAGGATCCATATTGAGAATAGCTTTTACTTTATCTGTGTTTGGTGCAAGGGCATCAGGAGTGAGGAGATGCCCAAGAAACTTTCCTTTGTTTGCTCCGAATACGCATTTTAATGGGTTCAATTTTAACTTGAACTTCCGTAGAGTAGCGAATGTCTCTACGAGGTCATTCAAGTGCATTGAGAATGTTTTGCTTTTTAAGAGGAGATCACCGACGTAGACTTCGAGATTTCTCCCTTTCTGATTTTTAAAAACCGTATCCATCAGTCTCTGATACGTTGCACCTGCATTGTTAAGGAAGAAAGGCATTACGAGATAATAATAACATCCATCGTTCGTAATGAAAGATGTGTGCGGGATGTCGGGCTTATGCATTTTTATTTGGTGATACCAAGAAAATGGTCTAAAAAGCTCATGAAGTTATTCCCAACTGCGGAATATACTAAGACATCTATCTGAGGCAAAGGGTAGCAATCTTTGGGGCATGCTTTATTGAGTTTTGTAAATTCTATACACATGCACCACTTCCCACCGGAATGTTTCACCATTACAACATTAGACATCCAGATGGGGTATTGGAGTTCGGAAATAAATTTTGCTTTCATAAGTTTAGCAACTTCTCCTCTGATGGGCACCGCCAGCTTAGTTGCCACCTCCCTTTTCTTTTGTTGGATTGGTTTGAACTCGGGAGAGACGTTGAGATGATGGCAAGCTACATCCGGATCCACTCCGGGCATATCCTCCATCGACTAGGCGAAAATATCCAGGTTCTCTGGAAGACAGGAGATCAGCTGAACCTTCTCCTCTTCTGATAGCTCTGCATTAACGATCAGCTTATTTTCTTCCCCTTCAGCAATGGGGACTTCTTGGGTCGCCTGGGCAGGTTCTAGGTGAGCCCCTTCTCGATCCTTACTTTCTTCGGCAGCTTTTGAAGGTTCAGCAACTTCAAGAATTTTTCAACTGGAGGCTTGGGAAGCGGAATGTCCGTGATCATATTGACTGTGCATACATAACATTCTCGAGCTACTTTCGGATTACTCTGAATTTGATATTGCCTTCCTTCGGCAGCTAATCTGATGGCTAGGTGGAAGGTGGGCACCACCTCTCAGTAAGCATTCAGGATAGGCCTTCCGAAGATGGCACAATAGTTGCCCGGGGCATCAACCACCACGAAGTTTATCAATTTCACTAACCCTCCCAGGGAAACCAGAAGTTTTACGGAGCCTTCCACTTCTTTCTTCTCACCTGAGAAGCAGTAAAGGGGCCCTTCGGTGGAAAGAAGAGGCTTTCCAGTCTTCAGGGCATCGATAGTTGAGCGGAAGAGTATATTGATGGAACTGCCCGTGTCAATCAAAATCTTGTGAACTGTGTTGTTTTCAATGATAGATTTGATGACCATGGCATCGTCAAAAGGATAGGCATTCAGAGGAAGGTCCTCTTGACCAAAGGTGACGATTGAGCTTTCAGGAGCAGAGGTTGAGGTTGCCTCCACTTCTTGCTTAAAAACTCTCGCAATACTAGATTTGCGGGAGGATTCGGCTCCCGCTCCTCCATTAATGCAGTATATATCGCCGAGGTGGCCCACATCATTTACTTCTATACATTCTATTGTCATATGAATGTACCCATAGCATCTGACATCTTCCACATCTGCGCATTCCCAGGTCACCTCGACTGCTTCTTTCTTCTTCTCAGCTGGCTGTTCAGCAGACACCTCCTTCCGGATCAGACCCCGGAGCTTTCCTTCCCCCAGAAGCCTTTCTATCAGCAAGTGGAGGGCCCGACAATTCTCAGTCAGATGCCCTCCCTCCTTATGATATTCGCAGTATAAGTTTGGATTTAGGTTTCGAACATCCGACTTTAAGGGAGCAGGCCTCTTGAAGTCCGGCCTCTTCTGGAGAATCTGGACGACATCGTCCATGGTGACATTGAGAGGAGTAAATGATTCTTGCGAATCATCATACTGGGTGGATGGAGCAGTTCGAGATGGCTATGCAGTATATTGTGGCAGATATACTGGCATTATTTGTGGAATGGTCATGGATGGAGCGGGAGAGATGGCCAACGACGGTTTTTGATCTTGAAACCGTTGATGGCCGATAAAGGGTTGTTTATGCTTATAGTTCCTTCCCCTCTGGGAACGGGGCTCGAAATGATGTTGGTTTGATTGTTGATGAGTGGAAGATGAGTTGGGTTGATCCATGTCGCTTACCAACTTTGCGACATACCCGGGTTGATCCTTGTCGCTTAACAACTTTGCGACATACCCGGGGTTACTCTTTTCACCCCTTTTGAACATATTGGCTAAACTTATCATCTCCTGATAAGTTTTGGGTTCTCTAAATTTGACTTCGAACTTCAATGGCCTTCCTTCAGGCCATGAATCAGAGCTACCCAGTATAATTCAGGATCCACATACTGGATCTCCATGATCTCTTTTTGGAATCGATCCACAAAACGAGCCGAAGTCTCGTCTTCTCGCTGTCTTATCTCGAAAAGGGCCGTTGGGCCACTTTTCTTCTTCGTGGAGGTGGATAACCTGAGCAGAAATTCCCTGCGTAGCTTGGTGAAGCAGCTAATTGTTCTGGGATGCAACATGTAGAACCACTCCCTTGCTTGTCCATCGAAGGATGTCACAAGGAGCTTGAATTTGGTTGCGTCTGTAAGGGTTCTCAGGGCGATGGACGACTCAAAGTCCTGGAGATGGATAGCTGGATCAGCTTCTCCATTATATGCTGGCAAGCGCGGCTCCCTGAAGTTATTTGGGGTTGGCTCCACTCGGACTTCATCCACGAAGGGTGAAGTCTCTTCAGCATCCTCATAGAGAAGAGGGACAAGTAATAAGCCGCCTGGGTTGCAGCTACTCGTGGACAGGCCGCCTGGTAGGAAGAACGGTCCGCGGCTTCTGGAGGGCATGCCGCCGTGTAGGAGAGGCGGGATGCATGAGAAGCCGCCCCCTGAAAGTCGAGAAACTAGGCCGGCATGCTTTGATCCACCTCTTGATAGAAGTTTTGCCGAGCTGCAAAACCTTCCTGAAGGGGTTGGAAGTTGGCGACTTGCGGCAGCGGGTACGGAGGAGGGCCGGAGTCACTGCCTGGCTAATCGCGACCTGCTGAGGAACTAGCCGCTCGATTAGTACAGCCAAAGCCTGACTGATCGCTTCAAGTCGCTGATCAGTCGCCTTCTGAGCCCGCTCGGCTTCCCGTTTCTACTGCTCCAAGGCCTCCCACAACGAATCATCACTGTGGTCAGAGCTGTCTCTCTGAGGGAACTGGTGGTCTGACATCTTATCAAGGATTTCACCGACAATCCACAATCTAAAGGTCGCGTGTTTCTGTTGAATCCAAAAATGCGTCTCCGCGATTTACGCTAGAGAAATGTGGGAAAACGGAGGCCACGAGCTATCAGTTACTATTGATTAAGGATAATTAGACCGCTGGCAGTGTTCTAGACTGGACTTCGCCCATCACAGCTAATGCCACTCCTGTGACAGGCTTTCCATTGATTTATGTGAAGTGATTACAGCGGGTTACAGTGTAGGGAAAAGAGAAGCCGACCGGTTGGACAAACCGCAAGACAGTGAACTCAAGACCTCAACTCTAACAAGCGAGCTTGATGAGTCCCAAATTTATACACATTTATGGACTCATCTGGGCCGATTTTCTAGTCTTTGCACTTCACTTTAGACATGTTTTCACTCATATTTGATACTCCTTGCTAAGTGCACCTCTAGGCCCGTTTTTGGTGTTATTTCATGTTCTTCGTATTTAGTAGTTTTCATGCATTGTTAAGTGCCACTTTCAGTGGCTGGATTCGTGGTTGTGCTGGAACAGGAGTCATGGAGGTGTTCCCGGTACAATTCTGTACAGGAACACTGCGCACGATCACTGGTTCTATTGCGCACGACCACTGGTCGTGCGCCGCTGATCGTGTGCACTTAACCCTTTTTTATGAGTTCTGTCTCGGACAGTGCGCACGACCACCTACGATAGTGCACACGACCACCAGTCATGCGCCACTGTTCGTGCACACTTAACATTAATTTTATGAGTTCTGTTTCGACCAGTGCGCACAACCACCTACGATAGTGCGCACGACCACCGGTCATGCGCCACTGGTCGTGCGAACATTATATTTTATAAATTTCTCACATTGCAGGCTTCGCCCAGGCAGGCGCACGATCACAGGATTCCAGCGCGCACGACCACTGGTCGTGCGCCAATGATCGTGCGCACTGTTTATTCCAGCGCCTATAAATGTTCCTGCTCGCGATTTAGGTCGGATTCTCTCATTTTTCGTTCGCTCATCTCCGTCGTTCCGCCCGATTTCGCCCCTCCATCGCCGCCCACTATCGGGAGGTGCTCCGGGCTTGTTCTTCACGCCATTCTTGAGCCGGAGCTTCCTCTCGGCCTCCTCCTTCATCCAAGAGCTTCAAGGAAGGTTTAGCCGCCATCGCCATCAAGCAAGAGGAAGTTTGCAACCTCTACCAGATCGTGACACGAAGAAGACGGGCTCATTGGAGAGTAGTGACAGCTCTCTCTACCCCGGACGTAGTTGCGGACCGAGCTTGGACGCGGATTGACAACCCGGCGATTCCAACCGTGAATCTACAATGAGACTTCGGATTCGGTCGATTTCTTGTCTTATTCTTCTCTTATTGATGTGTGTATGTAGTTAGATCTATGTATTAAGATGAAGTTGCGCTTAAACTTGCTTGTATTTCTATATATTTCATTTCTATGTGAAATACTTTTGTGGTTTATGTGATTTGAGGAGTGCCCATTCCATCCTCCATCCCGCCGTCACGTTCGTGTGCCGCACTAGCAATTGCTAGTGGCGTGCTTGTCGACGAGGTGCTTGCGACCCTCATCCGTATGCCTACTCTTCCATCCGCCTAGCGAAGCGTGGCATAGCGGCCCATGTAATCCATTCCGACTCCGCCGGTGCGAACCATTCCATCCGCTATCCTTATCGTCCATCCGCCCTTGCGACGCAGCGTGCTCAAGGCCTGCCTAGTCTCCATCCCGCCAAGCGAAGCATTGCATAGCGGCATTGCATAGGAGTAGTTGATAGCTTTTATTTTATTTCCACAATCCAAATCCCCCATTTCCGCATCCATCCGCTCGAAAGGACTTCAATCTCAAGTCCTTCCTCGATAATAAACTCCACCTTACTGTGTTCCTTTGAGATCGATACTTGGGGATTCATTCCCATTTTATATTACTTGAACGATCGGTACACTGCCATTTCGTGTCGCAGTCTTACTACCGCCTATAGCAGTGTGCTAAGATTCGCGCATCAAGTTTTTGGCGCCGTTGCCGGGGAACACACTCGTGTGAGTTTTCTGGAGAGGGAGAACCTGAGAGAGAAGCCCTTCCATTTGTAAATTGCATTCGTTTGTTTTATTTCCTCGTATTTTGTTTCCTGTTTTATATTAGGTTGCTTTAGTAATTTTTGTTAGGTGTAGTATTTTGCACAATAGCATTTTTATTTTGAATCGTATTATCTTCACACTATGTTGGCACATCTCAATATCCGTTGCCGTTGGTGTAGAGATACCTCCCACTCTAGTGATGAATGCCCTACGGAGAATAATAGGCATAATTCTTATAGCCCAGCATATGGAGCACCGACTTCGTCTGGTACTCCATGTGGTGCGCGTAAGTCTTATGGCTACTCTGCTGAGCCTTTACTGTCATACTTCTTTTCGGCTTCAGCCCCTACTGTGCCAAAGAAGCCCGCAAGGCAGTGCCAGCTTTGTCGGAGCACAGATCATGCCCTGAAGGATTGTGTTGTTTTTCGTCGCCAATTGGATGAGGATGACGAGCCGGATATCCGGATCGTCCCGAATCCTAACTCTGGCGGCACACCTTCAACATCCGGTTTTGTGTCTTTGCCACCTTCACATCTTGAAGGGTATGGCGCTGACACAGTCACCAGATGTGTGGCTGATCTGGGCATCGACATTGCTGAGCCTATTCTCCCGGTGCATCCACCACCCCTAGTAGATTCGATTCTTTGTGAGGAATCGGTGCTCGACCTTTATCCGAGCATTATTCTTCTCCCTGTTGGGCATACTACACTCGTCTCTGACGACATTGTTGATGATGTGTCGCAAGAGGAGGCTGGTGACTTTAGTGTTATGCTTGTTCCTATGGAGGAGAACAACCTTCTAGGTGAAGAGGAGTTTTCCTCAACACCGGTGGAGGAAGTCCAAATCCTAAGCCTGGCCACCGTTGATCCCGCCGAATCTTGTAGCATTGATGATAATGCAAACATTATTTTACTTCCCCAACCTGATGGGAGTGAGACCGGGATCACTCCCTCGATTGATGTTTATTTATGTTCTTCGTCTTCTTTATTTCTTGATCCCCTTCGTTCATCTGAGTCTGTGCAGGTTGAATCTTCACAGGTACTTCAGGAGGACTTGGAGCTCTTTGCTCAAGCCAATGATGAGAGCATCCTCTCATGTGAGGATGTTTCTTCCCCCTCCGTAGAGGAAGCTCCACTCATTGCCTTCGCCTCCTGCTGCCTCCCTGTTGACGACACCTTGCTAGGCAAGGATGTGTTTGGTGAGTTGAGTGAGGATATCTCCTCCTCTTCTTACTTTCTTTTCCCTCTACCTGTGTCAAGCAGGTATTATTATTTAGGTAGAGGGGTGACTACCTTATCTCCGTATCGGTGCCAGCTACCGAAACGGATAATGGAGCAGTTACCTGTGCATTTTCTTTTTCATAGGCCCATTAGCTAGAACCTTCATGTTTTAAATAAGTCGTGCTGGGATGACAATAACCCCAGTAGTTATCTTTCTTTTCTGCATTTTTATTTCATCTAATCATGTTTAGTTAGTAGTATTTTCTTCAGTTTTCTATTTTCTTTTGTTTCTGCGGAGCTGACCCCTGCAGGTATCTTTTCTGGATGGCGGACGCTGCGGCTCATTTTAGCTGACACGCCAATCTTCTGGTGTGCTCATTTCTGAGCACTGGGTACTCTCTTTCCCTAGCCTTTTCTGATTTTCATGTCATATATTTTGTGGATTGTTTAGTTTAAGTCTGGGGGAGAGTAGTTTTGTTTACCCGCTCACGTGCACTATTGCACTGCATACTAGAAGATTTCATTTAAAATGTTTTGTTTATTTTCATTGCACACCACAGCACCCACTTGAGCGCGCTTATCCGTTGGCACGTCGTGAGTTGAATTTGTCTTTTTGTGTGATTTGGAAAATCATTGTGCTGGCTTAGGATTATGAGGCGGAGTAAAATGTTGACTCATGTAGTGCTCCTAGTCGAGTGCTCATGTCTCGTTTAGAAATTTGTGTAGATTCAATTTCTTTTTATGCTTTTAGTTTATATTTTTTCTAATAGCGTAAATATTGTTTACTCTACTCAAAAATTGGTGAATCCAGTGTGAATCAAACGGTAGCATAGGGATGTGTGTAGACGTTCATTAGCCTCGTATTGCCCGAGTCGGGAGGAAGGATTATCTTTCTCGGTGGCTAGAACTTGCCCCAAGCGATTCTTGAAGCATGGGTATACGGTTAGTCAATTCCGTGAATGTGATATAGGCCATCATTTTGGCTCGGTTGAGCCTTTGTGCCCACTCCTATCGCTTTATCCTCGTCAGCCCAATTGTGCCTACCCTCTCTTTGATTCAGCCCCACTGTTGTCTAACCAAAGCTTAAATGCCAATCCTAGTCGCACACCCAAATCTGAGCTTTAGCTGTTTATTATTTTCATGAGTTGGGTTGTTGATTTGGTGATATGTTTGTGAAGAGGTGGATGTGTTTTATTGCTTATTTGCTGAAAATGATAAGAAAAGATAAGAAAAAAATGAGAAAGAGAAAAGAAGTGAGAAGAAAAGAAAAAGATACGAGTTTGAATGAAAAATTCATTTGTATAAGTATAAGTTTGTGAGTAGGCGGTGCACGCACCCATGTTGTTAAGTCCAAGTCTGGGGGTGTAGTGTACCCGCATGTTTGTGTGGTGATGAGGATAGTTTTCTGCATAAGCTCATTTGGGTTTTTGTGTTCTAAGCCTTCGTGTTTATATTTGTTTACCTTACCTAAACCCAAGCCTCACCTAAAACCTTAAGTCCTATTGATACACTCATTTGAGTCAAAATAGTGCCGTGGAGAGAGTGCGAACGGGCAAGCTTATGGTCACCGACATTGATGGATTTCAATGGAGTTGTCCCGAGCCCCGATCTTTGGCAATGCGCGCCTCAGCGTTCAGTTTACTTTCTTCCTATGTACGACCTTATGATTCACCGTGATTCACTTTTTGAGTAAATGTAATATATAAATACGCTCCTAGAAAAGTATAAACTAATATGTATAATTAGAAATTTTGTCTACTGTACTTCTACGCACATGAGCATGCGACTTCGCATGGTACTCCGCTTGATAATTTCTTCGCCAGCTTATGTTTTTCCTGTCCGCGAGAGATGGTTTGCTCGGGACGCGCAAACAGTTAAGTCTGGGGGTGTGATGAGTCCCAAATATATACACATTTATGGACTCATCTGGGCCGATTTTCTAGTCTTTGCACTTCACTTTAGACATGTTTTCACTCATATTTGATACTCCTTGCTAAGTGCACCTCTAGGCCCATTTTTGGTGTTAATTCATGTTCTTCTTATTTAGTAGTTTTCATGCATTGTTAAGTGCCACTTTCAGTGGCTGGATTCGTGGTTGTGCTGGAACAAGAGTCGTGCAGGTGTTCCCGGTACAATTCTGTACAGGAACACTGCGCACGATCACTGGTTCTATTGCGCACGACCACTGGTCGTGCGCCGCTGATCGTGTGCACTTAACCCTTTTTTATGAGTTTTGTCTCGGACAGTGCGCACGACCACCTACGATAGTGCGCATGACCACCGGTCGTGCACCACTGTTCGTGCGCACTTAACATCAATTTTATGAGTTCTGTTTTGACCAGTGCGCACGACCACCTAAGATAGTGCGCACGACCACCGGTCGTGCGCCACAGGTCGTGCGAACATTATATTTTATAAATTTCTCACATTGCAGGCTTCGCCCAGGCAGGCGCACGATCACAGGATTCCAGCGCGCACGACCACTGGTCGTGCACCAATGATCGTGCGTACTGTTTATTCCAGCGCCTATAAATGTTCCTGCTCGCGATTTAGGTCGGATTCTCCGATTTTTGGTTCGCCCAGCTCCGCCGTTCCGCCCGATTTCGCCCCTCCATCGCCGCCCACTATCGGGAGGTGCTCCGGGCTTGTTCTTCACGCCATTCTTGAGCCAGAGCTTCCTCTCGGCCTCCTCCTTCATCCAAGAGCTTCAAGGAAGTTTTAGCCGCCATCGCCATCAAGCAAGAGGAAGTTTGCAACCTCTACCGGGTCGTGACACGAAGAAGACGGGCTCATTGGAGAGTAGTGACAGCTCTCTCTACCCCGGACGTAGTTGCGGACCGAGCTTGGACGCGGATTGACAACCCGGCGATTCCAACCGTGAATCTACAGCGAGACTTCAGATTCGGTCGATTTCTTGTCTTATTCTTCTCTTATTGATGTGTGTATGTAGTTATATCTATGTATTAAGATGAAGTTGCACTTAAACTTGCTTGTATTTCTATATATTTCATTTCTATGTGAAATTCTTTTGTGGTTTATGTGATTTGAGGAGCGCCCATTCCATCCTCCATCCCACCGTCACGTTCGTGTGCCACACTAGCAATTGTTAGTGGCGTGCTTGTCGACGAGGTGCTTGCGACCCTCATCCGTATTCCTACTCTTCCATCCGCTTAGCGAAGCGTGGCATAGCGGCCCGTATAATCCATTCTGACTCCACCGGTGCGAACCATTCCATCCGCTAGCCTTCTCGTCCATCCGCCTAGCGAAGGGTGGCATAGCGGCCCGTGTAATCCATTTGCCCTACGAAGCAGTGCGCTCAAGGCCTGCACAGTTCGATTCCACTTGCCTACTCGTCCATCCGCCCTTGCGACGCAGCGCGCTCAAGTCCTGCCTAGTCTCCATCCCGCCAAGCGAAGCATTGCATAGCGGCATTGCATAGGAGTAGTTGATAGCTTTTATTTTATTTCCACAATCCAAATCCCCCATTTTCGCATCCATCCGCTCGAAAGGACTTCAATCTCAAGTCCTTCCTCGATAATAAACTCCACCTTACTGTGTTCCTTTGAGATCGATACTTGGGGATTCATTCCCATTTTATATTACTTGAACGATCGGTACACTGCCGTTTTGTGCCGCAGTCTTACTACCGCCTATAGCGGTGTGCTAAGATTTGCGCCATCAGAGCTCCAGGATTCGAGTGTGCCTATCTTGGGAATGTTGCCGCCCCCTATTTATAGGCTTGGGGGCCTGCCCAAACGGACAGGGATAAAATAACTGCCTGCCCGGATACAGTACAATCGGGCAGGGGGTAACGAGATATAGAAAGGAAAAAGAAAGAAGTCGCACAGCTTGGCGGCTTGCGCATCCTATCTGTACTGGACAGGGTTGAAATGCGTTGCGATCAAGGTCATGAAGCAGCTCTGGCAGTCTTTTTCCTCAGTCCGCGGTCGACCATCTGGACTTGAGCCTTGATAGTCTTCAATCTTGGGGGCGGTATGGATACTGTCAGACCGCCCAGCTTGGTTCATGCTGGGCCGTGAGACCCGCTGGATCTGAGACTGGGCGACTTGGCAGTTCAAATCGCACGGTCTGAGAAAGATATTGTTTAGGTAGCGGTCTTCTGGATAAACAAAGCAAGAAGACGACCAGTGTGGCAATATCCACGGCTGAATTTGAGAACATTGCTGCAGGAAGTTGTTGTGCACAACTATTTTGGATACAACATCAGCTAGAGGATTACAACCTCAAGATAAGTAATTCAACCCTGTATTGTGACTCATCCAGTGCTATCTCTATAGGAAATAATTTTATCTCACATAGCAGGACTAATCATATAGAGATAAGGTATCATTTTATTAGAGAGCATGTTGAAAGTGAAGATATTTGCCTTGAAATTGTCCCCACTGACAAACAAGTAGCAGGCATCTTCACAAAGCCATTGGATGAGGCAAAGTTTAATGCTTTTAATATTGAACTTGGTATGTTAAATCTAGAATAGATTTTATACTATCAATTCGTCTAACTTGCTCATTATGTTATTCCTTAGCTTTATTAAACATGTAAACATGTATAATAAGCTTCTATACGATAAGTTTCTATCTAAATGCTTGGTAGCATGTTTTGGTCTTGAATCAAGCCTAATAATATAATTCACTGATCGTCAGTGAAATAATCTGAAATAGCTGAGAAGGTTTCAACTGAACCACTGAGACAGCTAAGAAGGTCTCAGCTAATCCGCTGAGACAACTAGAACTGTCTCAGCGGTTGACAATATCTTGTCCCAGCAGATAACAACTCCGTCTCAGCGGAACCGCTAAGACGGACTGGATAAATTAAAACATGCCCAAATTAACACATCAGAAATGTAAAATCAATTAAATTGATTAGCCTAAACAACATATATACTTAGGGAAAATCTATACCTAAATCAAGCCCCTACAAATATCACTATGTTGATTAATTAATTACACTTTTCATTAACCTAGCCGACGAGACGGGCCCTTCTCCCTCCCGTCTCAGCGACCTATCCTTCATAACAAATGGCGCCAATGATGGCAAAAGATCTACATGAAGGATATGAAATAGTTAGAAATGGATTTCAACATGCTCCTGCAGAGAAAAAAGAAGTGATTCAACTTCTATCCGATCAAGGATTGGAGTATGTGCTATCTGAGCCGACAATGATTCTCAGAACTAAAGTTCTGGAATTCTTCTCCAAAGCGAAGATGTCATCATCCAATTCCTCAATCAAGGTAAAAATAGGGAGTGTCAAGATAAAATTCTCTCTTAGGAAAATGGAAAAGGCCCTTCAACTGACCTCCTGCAGTGAAGAAGAGGAAGATGACATTTCTGACAAAGATAAAGGCCAAGCACTACTATGGTGTGAGTATAGTGATGCCAAAATTGGCTCACTAAAGAGGAAGTTCTTTAACCAGAGAGGCAAACTTCTCTCTGATATTTTTGGCAAGGCTATATTGTGAAAGATAGGATCTCATGACACCATATCAAAACATATGTTTGATTTGATGTCAAGATTTATTCTGAAGAAGAAGACATCCTGGTCTACTATGCTCTATCAAAGGATAAGGGAATGTCTGCAGGCCCCCAACCTAGGCAGAATTTTCTCCCTTTACCTTTTAAGTTCCTACCGAGAAACATTTGACAAGACCAAAGGAACAAACCTCCATTACGTGAAGAGATTGGATATCAAGACCCTGGACAGATTCTCAAGTGTTTTCCTCATGATCCACCCATTTGAACCCAAGTATAAGAATAAGACATTGGTCAAAAGGCTGAGGAAATCTAGGATTGTCTGCTCTGACTCTGAGTCAGAGGCAAAAGACAATGTCCCAGCTGTGGACAATCAAGGACCAACCAGCAGTCCATCAAAGGAGGGTCAAAAAGGAGAATATGACAATGAAGGTTATGAAGTCCATGCTCCTGAGAAAGAGCATGAAGAAGAGGTTGATGTTGCTGCTGCTGTTAAGGACATGTCAGAAGGACCTAAAGAAACTCACACCACTTGTGATGCTTCCAATCCTGTTGTTGCTGATAAGGGCGATCAGATCATTCTATCCTCCTCACAAGATCATGTGGATGAAGAAGGCAACTATGCTGCTGATCTTCATGGTAAGATTGATTTATTTATATTCAATCTGGAGCAAAGAATTAAGCTAATCCCTCCTGAACAACCAGACTACTGGGAAGATAATCAGGAAAATGATGATCCCTCATCTGAGGGGTAGCAACAGAAGAAAACTCCTGATAAGGAAGATGTAGATGCTCCTTGTGAGGGGGAGCAAGAAAGGATTGCTGAAGAAGCAAGGAAGAAGGCTGCAAACAATCAAGTTGCAGCTCAGCCTAGTGATCCAGCTGAGGGGGAGCACTTCCCTACTCAGGCTGTGGGGGAGCTTGATATAGTACCTGATGTACCCTCCACATTCGCAATCTCACATGATTAGCTCATCAACCTAATCAACCTATTAATTGAAGGTCAGATTATTTCTATGAAGAAGTATATTGTCAGCTCAATCATGTCTATAAGGGAAGAAGTCATGGGTGAAGTAAAAGAGATTATGGAAGAAAACGCCTTCCTTAATAGGCAAATGACTAAATGGTTTGATCTGGTAGAAAAGCCAGTAGTTTCTCATAACACTATTCTTAGATCAATGGACAAACATCTTCAACTGTCTGAGCAAGACACGTCCTATGTAAAGAACTATGTGAACAAAATAAATGAAGTCATAGAAAAAGCATCCAATCATATTGAAGACTTTGTATGGAAAACATCAACTACAATAATTGGAGAGGTAGAGAAAATGAAGGATGATCTAAATTCTTACTTGGAAAATGCCTTCCAAACACTTTCAAGTTCTGTAGCAGCTGCCTCCCTGACCATATAAGCCAAAGTGATTGAAGAAGCCAAAAAGGGGGAGGTGGCCAATGGTGAGACCAATTCTGAATTGGCTCTCCAAGTGCTACAAGGAACAAGGATAGCCCTTTATCTGCCCTTGCTGGATAACTACAGGAAGGAAGATTTTGATTTTCCAGGACAGTCCAAGATAGCTCAAGATGCTCAGCGGGCTAAAAGGTGTAAGAGTGAAGGAGTATTGCTAGCTGAGGAATATATAGCTAATCAAAAGGAAGAGTAGGGCAAAGACCCAGATTTTTAATATTGGAGTGAGGACTCCAAGATCATAATTTTGAATGCCTGGCTAAGCCATGGTCAAGTCTGCAAGGATATTGATAGAATCTATCCAGCTGAGGAGTGGATTAGGCATCTAGAAAGGAACACTCAAAGAGACAGAATCTTCAAGAAAAATCTAGTGAGAAAGAACAATCCAAGAAGGATGCCCTCCAAATACATTCAAAATCCATACTTGTATTTCAAGAGAAGAAAAACTTAAATTGATGTATTTAGTTTTTCAGTAAATCAAATTGTAATTTGAACTATGTATCAACATATTAGCAACAATGAAAATGAAAATTCTGTTGAAATTGATAGGTTGTGTTATAGGCTAACCCTAGTCAAAGCTTAAATGTTATTCACTACTATTGCTTTATATATTCTGTGATGCCCAGACATAAATTGTTTACAATGTTAATATGTTGATAAACAATGTTGGTACTATGTTACCATGAATATAATATGTCATGACTTTATCTGTAATGCCAAATTAATGTTAACATTTACATGTTATGAAATCATGAATGCTATGTACTACACTTACATGATAAGTTTTCTCTTGTTATGTACCTTAGCATTGGGCATGTTATGCCTTCTTCAAATAGGGGGAGATTGTTAGGAATATTGCCCTCAATGTTCCCTTGATTTGAAGAGGCATCACTCACAATGCTAAGTACATATTGTATTTGATAAACCCAATTTTGTATCATGACTGTGCAGGGTTTAGAAATTCCAAGGATTGGAATAATGTGTGTGGTTCACTATCTGAACCACTGAGAAGAACTCACTGTCTCAGCGGAACAGCTGAGACGAGGCCAGGAGCCGCTGAGAAAGAGTCTGCCTCAGCTGAGCTGTAAATAGACAAAATCCGCTGAGAAGACAATCTTTCTCAACGGATCCACTGAGACCAAGACAACTCAACCATTGAGATGGAAGACTGTCTCAGCCCAACTGCTGAGACAGATTCAAATCAGGAAGACGACACAAGCGGGATTTTCTTTTGGCGCATATAATTGTAAAGGGAAGATAAAGTGTTTTATCCTCTTCCAAAGTGTCCGGTCCCTTTCTAAGAGCCATTGAAGACAAAGGAAGTCTAAAGGAACAACTTAGGGCATTTTTAGTATATATATACGAGTGTCAGTGCACGGGGGGCCCACCGTTCCCCGCGCGACAGTACTCTACCCGCACCCGGCGGGCTTCGCCCGCACCTGCTGGCTTCATCCGTACCTGCGGGTTCGTCCGTACCTGCGGGCTTCGCCCGCACCCGCGGGCTTCGCCCGCACCTGGCGGCCTTCGCCCGCACCTGACGGGCTTCGAGTGTTGAAACCGATTTCTCGGTCTCTCGTAGAGCTCGGGGCCCTCACTGAAATGAGGGGCGGCTAGCCCTTACTGATCCCTCGAGGAGGGTAGAGGGAAGATTTAGAAATTGACTAAGACCTTAGTCACAGCGAGGAGGTCCCTCCACTAACACGGAAGATCGTTGAGCGCTTCCCCTCCCAAGCCAAAGCTGTGACTTGGGCACCTTGGAGAGCTCTGGAAATGCTAACCAAAGAAAGCCTAAGGAGAGGGAAGCTGAAGTGACCTCTCTCCAAAGGTGCCCTTGAGGTCCTATTTATAGATTTTCTGGTCTGGTCTGCAAATAACAGGATTCCGCCTTTTGATTTTACTATCCGCACCCCAAATGGGTCTGCTAACAGCCAAGCTCCGCTATTTGGAGAGGCTAAGTGCAGACCAGCAAGGGTAAAAGGGTAAGTTGACCCTAATGATTTATGGATAAAAGATTGCGAGAACCTTACTGTCGGAGCTCTCGCATGTCTTCTCGCGGATCCTGCCTGTGGCGCCTCTTTTAGAGGGTCGCCTTGCGAGAACCCTACTGGCGGAGCTCTCGCGGGTCTTCTCACAAATACTGCTAGCTGCGCCTCTTTTAGTGGGGTCGCCTTGCGAGGACTTCGCTTGCCCATTTTGGTGGTCTGCCGAGGTCTCATCGGCTGGGGGCCGATCTCGGCGAGGTCCGGATCTCGCAACTCCTGTCTCGCTCGGTTTCCTTGCCTGGCGAATATCGGGGTTGTACACAATCCCCGCTCTTCGCGAGGACAAATGTCCTCGCGAAGAATCATCCAACCCCTGATATTCGCCCGCTCCCGGATGACCTGTCAGGAATCTTTGGTGGGACCCACCCTGTGGGCTATAAATATTGTCCCGAACACCCATTGGCGCGCGCCGTTACTTTTCTTCCTTCTCTTACTTTAGTTGCCTGGAGATGCCGATTTCCGAAGAAGCAGAGGCTCTCCTGAGGGCGATGAGAGCTGGCGGGCTACCTTCCACGACCAAGGTCCCCGCCTGGATGAACCGGCCGTCCCCCGCCCAGTCGCCGAAAGTCAAGAAGGCGAAGGCGGATCGTCGCACTGGAGATGACTCTGTGATGCTGGACTCCTCCCCGGACGATCGCCGCCCCGAGAAGTTATGAGCTACTCGAACTAACGTTAATAAATTGCTCCTCATTCATTTCTACTCGCAGGATACTTTGCCGAGCGAGATCGTTGGAGAACTTGCTGAGGGGTCTCAGAAAAGCCCACAGGTGGATACGAACCTCGCTGGGAAAAACACCAACGGTACGATCTGGATCTCGCATACCGTAATATTTCTGTCAACCATATATGACCTCCGTTACTCTTTTCTTACAGTCTCGCCCCTGAAGACTCCGGTCCGCCAGTCGTCGTGACCTCCGTCTCCGTTTCTGCCTCCTGACAAAATCATAGACAAGCCTGGATTCCAGCTCTTGACGAGCGAGGAGACCGGGGGTTCTGCGCTGCCGAAGATACCTCCTACCAACAGTGCAGCCTACCCCGCCGGCTTGGCCAAATCTCTCTATCCTCACTACGGCAACATGTTCCAGGGTCGTCCCTCGACCTCTCGCCTCCCGCTTGGTAAGTATTCTTACCTCGCCGGAACCCTGCGCGAACTCACGTGCGCCATCTGACCTCTTCGTAATATCTTGCAGACAATGCCGAAAATCCGCCTACCGATTCCGAGCTGGGCGACGACGAGATGTCCCCCCTTCCATACCAGGTGGAGGACTTCTTAGGGGATCCGTGAGACCCCGAGAGGTTAAAGCAGCGAACCGCGGAGTTGCTGAGGAAACGCGGGAGGATGCTGATGGATCTCAACATGCAGGCGAGGCGGGACCGAAAAGCCGCCGAGGACAGGCACGAAGTTTTAATGGAAGAATGTACGAGGCTCCGGCAGGCGAGACAGCGTGAACAGGATGAGGGCGCCACGACGCCGGAGGTTCATATAGCTAGGATGAGAGACTACGCCTTCCTCACGGATAGGGAGGGTCGTTTGGCGGAGGACTATTATAATTCTAGGGTACTGCCGAGGTCCGGGTCGCGTGGTGGGGGCCGGTTGAAATGGCTACCCCATGATTCTCGCTAACTGTTATGTTATAGAATTATTTGTAATAGGTGTCGCTGCTTTTTGAACGATCTCGCTATGTTTCGTGGCTCGCGTAATTGCCACTGATGCTGGCTTGTCTGACAATCACCATTATTTTTTTATGGTTTCTCGCTCGCTGTCTATAGATCTATTTTAATTGTTATATTGTGCTCGCGAAGACCCTCTATTCTCGCTAGACGTATCCCGCAAAAAAAGTACTTTAGGTCTCCCATACTACTCATTTCAAACTTCCCAAGTATATGGTTAGCAAACCTTTTACATAGGATGTCATCGTAGATCCAAAGATGATGGTATCAACATAGATTTGAACCAGCAATATCTTGCCTTTGATTTCCTAAAGAAATAGTGTTTTATCTATCTTTCCTCTTGAGAATTTGTTTTCATGGAGAAAGGTAGATAAGGTCTTCTACCAAGTCCTATGTGCTTGCTTTAGACCATAAAGTGTTTTCTTAAGAAAATAAACATGATCAGGATGAGTTGAGTTGATGAAACTTGGAGGTTGTTCTACATAAACCTCTTCTTTCAAATCACCCTTGAGAAAGGCTGATTTTTCATCCACCTGGTAGACTTTAAATCCTTTGTAGGCTGCATAAGCAAGAAAGAGCCTGATTGCTTCTAGCCTTGCTACAGGTGCAAACTTTTGATCATAATCATTTCCTTCTTCCTATTTATACCCTTTAGCAACCAATCTGGCCTTATTCTTGATAATGACTCCTTGCTCATCCAGTTTGTTTCTGAACACCCACTTGGTTCCAATTATGTTTTGACCATATGGTTTTGGAACTAGTTTCCAGACCTTGCATCTTTTGATTTGATTTAATTCCTCTTGTATGTCCAAAATGTAGAATGGGTCTTTGTTGGCATCCTCAAATTTGTTTGGTTCTTCTTGTGAGTGGAAGCTCAGGAATAATACTTCAATCATTGAGCTACTTCTAGTTTGTACTCCTTGATTAATGTTTCCTATAATTTGATCAGGTGGATGGTTTCTTTGAAACTTGATGGCAGTTACCAGTCTTCTATTTTCTGCTGGGATTTCTTTAACTGTGGTGCTGCCTCTTGCACATCAGATGGTTGAGTGTCTTCATCTATAGAATCATAAGCTTGAATTTCTACTCCCCCTACATCTATTCCCACTGAATGTGAGGAGGGGGTTCCATTTCCTCTTCTGAGATTGATATCTTCAACTCTTTGAGTTGGAGCTAGAGCCTATGACAAAAATTCTAGGAGTCTCTTCAAGTGTCATGCTTGATTCATCAAATACAACATTAATGGATTCTTCTATAGTTTTGGAATGAATTAAATATATCATATAGGCTATGCAATGATGAATATATCCAACAAAGATGCCTTCAAAGCATTTCTCAGCAAACTTTGTTAAGTGATGCTTCCCATTGTTTAGGACATATCATTTACTTCCAAAAATCTTGAAGTAGGCCAAGGTTGGCTTCCTGCATTTCAAGAGTTCATATGGAGTCTTTTTATGAGTTCTGTTAACTAGAGCTCTATTTTGCACATGGCAAGCGGTATTGACTGCCTCAGCCCTGAAATATTCTGGTAGTGAGAAGTCAATCAACATGGATCTGCTTGCCTCAATGATTGTTCTATTCTTTCTCTCAGCAACTCCATTTTGTTGTGGGTTCTTGGAGAGGAAAACTCTTTTGAGATACCTAGACTCTTACAAAACTTTGTCATTGCTCCAGACTGAAATTCTATTCCATGATCACTTCTGATTTTGACCACTGAACAGTTAAGTTCATTCTGAATTTGTTTGACAAATATAGTGAAGATTTCTAGGGTATCTGACTTATGTTTAAGAAGGAACACCCAGGAAAACCTAGAGTAATCATCTACAATCACAAATGTATAAGAATTGCCCCATAAATATTGAATTGACATTGGGCCAAACAAGTCCATGTGCAACATGTATAAATATCTAGTGGAATCCTTCAATCCAATTGACTTGAAGGATGTATTTGTTTTCTTCCCCATTTGGCAAGCATGGCAAGGGCATTCTTGTGCACAATTCCACTTGGGACCATCACTAACCAAGTTTTCTGATAGGAGCTTATTGATAGATATGTAATTTATATGGGCTAGTCTCATGTGTCATTTGAAACAAAGAGATGCACTACTAGTTGCTATTAAATAGGTAGGGGAATGTAAGCTAGAGCAAAGGAAATTAAGACAATACACATTTCCACTCCTAGTACCATTAAGAATAACTTCAGAGTTTTCAGTATTCTTAAAGAGGCACTTATCCTTGTGGAAAATGACTACATAGTCAAGATCACAAAGTTGACTTATGCTTATCAGATTGTGTTGCAATCCTTCCACATAAGCTACCCATGAGATGGTAATTATAACATTAGTGACATTACCATAACCTTTTGTTTTCCCTATGTTAGATCCCCCAAATATCACTTTAGAACCCTCTTCTACAGGAGTGAATTCTTTCAAAAGGCTTCTTGTTCCAGTTATGTGCCTGGAACATCCATTGTCCAAATACCAGATTGGAGATTGATTGGTCTTTGGACATACCTGCAAAAATAAACTATTTCTTCTTAGTTAACCAAAACTTGTTGGGTCCTAGATTCCTGTTAGTCATGAAGAAAACACTAGATCTGCTTGCTCAAGGATGTGCATACTGGATCTTAACAATATAGTTTGTTAGCTTGGCATTGGTTGCCCTTGGAACTGTTGGGTAGCACCAAAAATCAATTGCAAAGTGTCCAATCTGTCCACAGCACCAACATTCAAATTGGTTATATCTCCTTTTCTTGCTTCCAGAAGGAACATGATTTCTTTGTGTGTGAGAAGAAGGATATTTAAGAAAGACTGAATTGCACTGCATGTGATTGTGGTGTTGGTTATTTCCACCCACAGTTTTGCTTCTAAAATCTTTCTTCATCAAAGATGTGTTCCCTTCCTAATTACAAGAGATTCATGTTTCCTCATGACGATCTCTTCATGAGGTTCCTTTGATGCACTAGGCACATCCTTGATTCCACTTGTGGAACACTCATTCTTGAGGTGTCCATAAATGGATTCCTGATCATACTTATTGGAGGGTGATGGTACCTTCCTAAAGTTGATCGTCTTCTCCATAGGTTTACCTGATTTACCCTTCTAAAGGTATCCTAGGCCTCTTCTATGAATGGAGTAGAAGCCATCAATCAAGGGAAGAATATTCTTGGTTTTGGAGAAACTGGCTACAAGCTTTCTTTCAATAAGAAGTTAGTCTTACAAATCCTTGATTTCCATATCCCTAGATATCAGGGCACAAGAATGATCTCTACTCTTCTTTAGAGATTCAACTTCTCTAGTTAGAGCTTTGCGCAACTCCTTGCTGTCTATTAAATCCTTCAGAGTTTTCCCAAACATGCTTATTAGCTCAAGATTGGAGCTTGCATTATATTCCTTCTTGAGTAGGTAGAATTTTGCATTCTCTAGTGTTACCCTTTCAGATTTCTCAGAGATGCCAGAGTTTCTTGCTTGGAGAGATGAGATCTCTTCAGCTTGCTCTTTGCAAAGTTTCTTGCTTCTCTTAAGGGCTTCAAGCAATTCTCCATATTGATCTAATAAATCCCCTTTAGATTAATTTTCTGAGGAAGGATTTGCCTCAAAATCAGTATCTGAAACAGATAACGAGTCTTTGATGGGTACCTATGCAGAGAGAGAATTCTCCTGCTTTTCTTCTTAACTTATGGACATGGTTGCCATATATTCTGTTCCTTCTGTTGAGGAGGAGGAGTTATTCTCATCATCAATTAGGGTCTTGCACTTCTTAGCTAAGAAGCTCTTTTCCCTGAAAGCCTTTTTATCTTCATGTTTTCTGCTGTCTCTTCTTTTGGAGAGAAATTCAACCATCATGTGTCCAGCTTTCCTGCATCCATAACAATTGTTTCAGTAGAAGAGTGTTTGTTATGTTTGGAATCAAACCTGTCCCCTTTTTCTTTGTGGGGAATGTGGCTTCTTCTTGAGTTTGAGGAAGATGGATGTTTTCATTTTTCTTTCCTCCTATTTCTAAGAATCTTAATGAAGTTCTTGGTGAATAGAATGAGCTCCCCATCAAATAGTCTGTTAGTTATGGGGTGTCGACTTATCACCTAGAAGGGGGGGGGGGGGGGGGTTGAATTGGTTTTTCAAATTGTTTTGTCCCCTTTAGGTGTTCTTGATTTCTGGTTAATAGATCTATAGATTAGAATAGCACAACACAGAAAACACGCAAGAACTTATAGAGGTTCCTCAAGACAGGGTGTCTTGAGTAGTCCTCTTTCCCTCTACGCCTACCTAGAAGTGAGCTAGACTCGGCAAACTCCGCCAATGTCTCTGGCCTGCAAGCCTTACAACTCTGACCCGCAAGTCCCTGCAACTTAGGACCGCAAGCCCCTTCACTGCACCCGAGCCCGCAAGCTTGACACCCAGGCCCTCAAGCCCTACACAGCACAGACCCGCAAGTCTTGCCTGCAGCCAAGGCCCGCAAGCCCGTTCACTACACCCGAGCCCGCAAGCTCGAAACTCAGGCCCTCAAGCCCTACACAGCACAGACCCGCAAGTCTTGCCTGCAGCCTAGGCCCGCAAGCCCCTTCACTACACCCGAGCCCGCAAGCTTGACATGTTTGGACCCACAAGTCCTCTACCCTAGCCCTCAAGCCTCACAGAACTCAAGCCCTCAAGATTGACACTTAGATCTGAATACAAATCTCACAGATTTGGCCTGCAAGCCTTACAAAGATATTTCAGTAAAGAAAATTGTTTCTTCTGCCTGATGGAGATTGGCTTCTTGACTTGAAGGAGATGCTTCTGATTTTCAATCTGAATGGTGCAAATCTTCTTCAAGCTTTCTGAATTTGCCGGATGTTGACTGGCTACATTTCTTGAGAGAAACTTCTCAGTCGATGTGGCTTGACTGCAACTTTTAGAACCGAGAATGATCGTTTCGTTCTTTTTATTTCTACTTCTTCACTGTCACGTGTACTATTGTATTGCTAGGCGGGATTCTTTTTCGTTCGTTTCTCCTCTCTTTTTTTAGGGCATCACTGTTCCCTTTTATAGTACTGAGGTGTGCCGCATAACGGTCATAATGATGTCCTTTACTGTCAGATGCTCATAATGATGTCCTTTACTGTTCCCTTTACGGTCATAATGATACTGTCGTTTCGCACTGATCGGACAATAAGGCGGCGACATTAAATGCTGATAGCGAGTCTGACTACTTTTGAATTTGTCTCGACAATATTTCCATTGTTACGATGACATGGGTAATATCTCGATGACAGGACTTTGTCGATTCCTTGAACTAGTCACTTCTTCGATTCCTCATCAGATAGTGATATCTCGATGATACTGGACATCACTTCTCCATTTGAGCTTAAGACGACACGAAGTCATTAAACTGATATCGATGAGAACTCCTTGTCTGCACGATGTTGCTTAGACCACCATATCTTGTCGACAACATGAATGATATCATGTCGACAGACTATACTCCAGCAACTGCTTGTCTTTAACTGACCTTCTTCAGTCTTCTCGACGATATCTATTCTTCCTTGGACTTATTCGACATCAAGGCTTCTTGTCTACGATGTCGACGACATTGAATCTTCACGGTGACATTCCTTCCCTTGATATCTTCGATATTTCTCCTTCATCAGCTCTAGTCTTCTTCTTTATCTCGACATACTTATATCGTAGTGTAGATGTCACAATGTTATCATCATTTTGCCTTGCTCTGCATATTCTTGACGATATGCCTGTTGTTATCGACGACATGCTTGAGCCTTTTCGACGACATCTGATGCACTCATTCATCTTTGCTTTTCCTATACTTATCTTATAATCAAATGATAAAGCTAAGAGGATAATCAAATACATAGTGAAGTTCTCTTAAATTGGTGACTTCTCCAAATCAGGAATCATGAGGGCAAGATTCCCAACAATCTCCCCCTATTTGAAGAAGTTAGAATCCCAATTCGAGAATACTTGCACTGACCATTAAGATGTGAGTTTATACATTGGAGGTTTAACATATTTACTATTTCCTTAGCTTTTGCATCTTCTAGATCTAGTTGCTCCCCCTTGATCTTTACTCCCCCTTGATCTTTACTCCCCCTTGATGTGATTCATCACCATGTTGTATCTTCTCTACTCAAGTTATTCTTCTCTCCCCCTTTCTGACTTTTTCGGTATATGCCTTTTATGACCAGATTGTTTCAGTACTTGTCCTGCAAGTTCTTCTTACAGTTATATATGGAGATTAGTGAGAAGTAAGTTGAAGTTTTTATTCTAAGTTTAACATTCCCAATTGGAATTTGAAGAAGTTAAACTTGGCTTTATCTAGGGGCTTTGTGAATATATCAGCCACTTGTTTGTCTGTGGGAACAAACTCAAGGATGATATCTTCATTCTCCACATGCTCCCTGATGAAGTGATACCTGATCTCAATGTGCTTAGTCCTGCTATGTGAGACAGGGTTTTTAGAAATTGAGATTGCACTGGAAGAGTCACAAAACAGGGATGTTTTGGTCATCTTTAGATTGTAATCTTTAAGCTGATGCTGGATCCATAGAAATTGAGCACATCATCTCCCAACAAAGTTGTATTCTGAATATGCTGTGGAGATTGCTACACTTGTCTGTTTCATACAGCTCCAAAAGATCAGTCTTCCTCCAAGGAATTGGCATGTTCCTGAGGTACTCTTCCTGTCTTCCTTGCACCTGCATAATCTGCATCTGATGTCTAGCACAGACACATGTATATTTGTACGACGGATGAAGGGGGAGGATCCGAAGCCCTGTGTCCAAAAGGTCAGTTAAAATAAGCGGAAGCAAACGTAGAAGGAGTGAGAGCTCGGGTCAAAGAAGTTCAGCTCACCTTCTCCCGGCGGGACAATCGGCAGCGAGCCGACTTGCTTTCGCAAGTGCATGACGTCCATATCGTACATCAGAAGGTAAGCGTGGAGCTTGGCCTTGAACCCTCCCAGCGTTGGAGGCCGAAAGGTCGACTCGTCCTCTTGCACGGGTGCGAATGGCACATTGCCAAACTTACCGGTGACGAAGATGAACCGCCGAACCCATTCATGGTTCTTGTTGGTGGTGCCGATCACGTTGAGAGGACTCTGCCCAGATAAGAACACCACTCCACGAGTGGCCCTAAAAGTGAAGATCTTGCGGATGACCGGGAGCGAGAACTCAATCCCCTCCTCACGCAGATAGCAGGCGAATGCTACCAGCATGGCGATGGAGTTGGGATTGAGCTGTGCGGGAACCACCCTGAAGTAGCGCAGGGTCAGGTGCACCTCTGGCCATAGCGAGAGGCGGAGCCCTACCTCGAAGTGTTCTAGAGGGATCGCGAGTGTGTCGTGCGAGAACTGGTCGATGCGATCCCGGATCCCCGGGAGGCGCCCAACGAAACCCTGTGGGACGAAATCCGCGACAGCCTAGTTGAAATCTGCCTCCGAGAGGTTGCAGGTGTCGAAGTCCCTATTGGAGAAAACCTGGGCGCTGTTAGCCCTACCATCCGCTTCCTTCGGCATCGTGGAGGAGCGGAGTGATCTCGTGAAAGCAAAAAAGTAGAGAGAAGGGCGAGTGGTATCACGAGAGCAAAAAAGTAGAGAGAAGGGCGAGTGGTATCGCGAAAACAAAAGAATGGAGAGAGATGAAAGTGCAGTAATGACGGTGGTTGGGCGAACTATTTGTAGAAAAAAGATGAAAAATGAACAAAATCATTTGCACGCGGGGTGCGGATAGCCCCAACGACTTCATAATGCCTCGGGATTAGAACCACCAACCTGAACCCGACTGCGAATAGAAGGCGAAAGTAGTGTGCGAGACCTTCCCTACAAAATTTAAATCAAAGAGCACGAGAGCAAAAATATTCACGAGACAGCATTCTGAAAAATAGCAAAAAGTGGGACATATACATAAAAGTACGCAAATAATAGTTCGCGAGACATAAAGGGTCTCGCCTTAGTCCGATACGAAAAGGGAGTAGAAAAGAAGAAATAGCAGGGATACGGGATAGCGCAGGGAGCGAGAGCCGATATGCTTAGTACTGATCCCACCTCCATCGGCCCCGGCCTCGCCTCCCTGTCCTTGGAGGCACTCGTGGGTAGTGAAATGCGCTGACTGCTGTCAGCTCTTGGCTGATCAAGTGCATTTGATCCCTAGCCCGCGCAATGTGCCTCCCAGGCGTGGTCTCCTCGCACCTACCCCCCTGGCGCTCCATCTCCCCGACCAGGTGCCCGTAGTCTCGCTCGAGGGCGCTAATCCGACGCTCGAAGGATTCCCGGTGCTTCTCTGTCAGGTTGGCTTGATCTCGCTGCATCCAGATCAGCTTGTCGAAGATCTCTGTCATCCGTTATTTCATAGTACGGGCGTCATCGTTGTCGCCAAGGAATTCAGAGACGTTGCTGGGTGAGGGGAAGGCTAGACCATCCCCTCCTTCTCTAATGGGTCAGGGATCGGGATCTGGCGAAAGCCTGCAAAAATAGAGATTAGATCTCTCTCAGGTGTAAGCCACGAGTTCTGCGGAAGAAGACAGCCAACCAGGTACATATTCTTCGACGGGAGACCGGCGAGAGGTGTTAGGATGACCTGCGAATGGTTGGTTTGGGAGGTGGAGAGACTTCCCCTTCTCGGGGCGGTGCACCTGGTCGGCCGCGGCGAAAGCAACGTCTAGGTCCGCAGCAAGAGAGTTGGGCCTGAGACTCTTCCTCGCTGGGCATTCCAGCTCCGGAGCGGGAGGACTCTTGGTGGCATCCGGGATACTAGAAGTGCGCAAAGGAGGAGGCAGCCCCGTGGTCCTGAAGGTAGGGAGCAAGCCCATGGTCCCGAAGGTAGGGGCTGCGAGAACCTGAGTCAAAAGAGTTGCGAGAAGAGAAAAAAGAAAGCGAGAGGGCAACATAATGCTCACCAAGCAAGGACAGGTCTCCGCCAGAAGTGCCGAGAACGGCGGACTCCTGGGTCGGAGTGGCATTCTCGAGAGCAGGAGGAGGAACAGCAGCATTCGCCTGTTCGAGCCCGGGGCTACCCTCGGTCGTCGACAGATCCTGCGAATGGTCAGAGAGGCGAAGGTCAGTCGCGTTATCATAATCAACCTCGAAAGCGAGATGTATCGCATTACCTCATTGGTGTTGACAGGAGGAATGTCCGAAAGGGGGGAGTTTTAGACGCTGACTCCCTCTCCCCCCTGTTCCGCCGGACCATCTTGGCCTTCTTCAGCCGGTAGGGCTTGGAGGGGTCTCTTGCTGACGAGAGCCAAGGGGCGCAGCGAGTGGTCTTGGTTGCAGTCCCTCCCTACGTGGCGGCGAGACGAGCCATCATTCCCTTCGAAAGTGGCCGTGGCGTCGGCTTCATGAACATCATGGCGAGTGATCCACCAAGAAGATTCCCACCAAGAAGATTCCCTCCAGGTCAGCAATGCACTCACCGAATATCGGGGTTGGACTCTTCTTTCTAAGCATAGGACTCGCTCTCAAAGAGCGGGGATTCTGTACAACCCCGTATTCCCCAAGTGGGTCCTCAAGACCTTGTGGAGGGTCAAGGTGAAGAATAGGGGCCCAAGGGCCCTTGGGCGAGTGAGGGACCACTCGCGGGACACTCGCACGGAATCATAGCGGATAGGTGAGAGCGCCCAAGATCTCTCCCATCAAGTAAGTCAGGCGTATGGTGAGAGGTGATCTCGCACGCCATTCGCCCAGCGAACCATGATGGGCAAAGAGCCTGGCGAGTGGTGCCTTCTTGGACCACTCGCCCAGAGGACTTTGAGGGGAAAATTACCTAGATACCCCTTGTGGGATTCTAATAGCCCTTCAGAACAACGGAGTTAGGCTGTTAGCTTACCAGTTTGGGGTGCGATTAGTAAAACCAAAGGGCAGATTCACGCTATTTGCAGTCCAAAACTAGAAAATCTATAAATAGACCCTTAAGGGCACCTTGGAGGAGATCAGCTCTTTTTGAGATCTCTCCTCTAGGCAATTTTCAGAGTTGGCTGCTAGTGCCCTCCAAGGTGCTCGGCTGAGCATTGGTTTGGGAGGGGAAGCTCTCTAAGATCTTCCGGGTGTGTGGCGGGACCTCCTCGCAACAGCCTTGGGTCTGTTCCAGATTTTTCATCCTCAGTCAGGCGTGGTGAGGGAGAAGTAGGCGCAGGCTACACCCCCAGTGGGTCCAAACTCAGAGACCGGTTGATGGTTTCAACACGCATATATGTTTATAAGCACTTGAGACTGACCAGCTTGAGAAAAGGGCATCATTTAACGTCGGGCAATACGGGCCTCGGGTGTATGATCTACAAATAAATGGCACTTTGATGGTGGTTCATTCCACAAAATGCTCACAGCCCAACAAACAAACAGGAGTGCTTCAGTGGTGGCTTCAATCCACACAAACCAACATCCCAACATTGGCACTATGGCGGTGGCTCATAGCTTACACAACCAACAGAATCCAACGGAGCATACCTGGCTCTCGAAACCATCCAAGGGGAATTGATCGCTGGCGATCTCAGACGCATCACCAACTCCAGTGGTGACGCAGGGTTCACCCTCCAACGCATACGCTACAAATTAATACACTTTCCCACCCGTCGTATCACGATTACTACGTGCGTGAACGGAGAACGCATCAAAACTTAAACGTGACTTTATCAATATTAATTTCGCCTCGCCGGATAGCCAACCCGCTAGAGATTGAATAGATACTATAGGACAATATGCGCTCAGGCTAAATGGACCCACCCGATCTGATCGAGCTATGCGTTGTACCAAAAGAGATCCACCGAAAATATCGATTCGGAAATGGTTGATCTCTCCCAACAAAAAGCGGGGCTCGCCAAACCCCTATGAAAATTAAAAATAACGGATGAAATGCAAATTTCAATATGATGATAACCCACTAAAAAATCAGTGATTCGAAGATCGCGCCACAGAATTCCACCACAAGAAAAATCAAGAAAAGAAAACACACTAGTGGTTTGTTCGTTACCCGCTTGAGATTGGATTGGCCTCACGCATACACTCGCCCGACCGTTCTTCTATGGATCCACCAGAAGCGCATTGTTTGGAGAGGAATCCGTTCGCCGTCTTTGCTTCACCGCAACCAAGATCCACCGAATATCACTTAGATCCATTGGAGGAATCCGTAAAGGATGAAGAGCCATCTAAGAATAGGAAAGAGAAAAGGTGTTAGGGAGAATACTTGGTAGAGAGAGCGGCTAGAGGGGAGAGGAGAGGCGGATCTCCTAGAGGAGAGGGCGGCTGGCGGATAGAAGGAGGAGGAGAGGGGGGGGGGGGGGGCGGCCTCCTTGGCCGAAACTTGGAGAGAGAGAAAGAGAGGGGGTTGCACAAGAGAGAGTGAGGGAGATATTAAGAGAGGGATTAGGGTTTTCAAATTCTCTTCATCAAAAATTAAATAAAAAATATTACAACACGGCCTTTTATAGGCTTTGCCACAGTTTTGATTAAACGCAGGTCAGAAATTAAACATAACCATAAATTAAAACATTAAAGTGCCATAAAATATAAAGAAGATAAAATTAATAATTATAATAAAACTATTATAATTATTAATTGTTTTGCTTGCGCCTCGGGCGAAGATTGTAACGGCGTGCATCAATGTCACCGCGACGGCGATGGCGTAAATCCTTGGTCGGCGTGTCACCTTCATCCGTAAGCGCGTCATCCGCCATAGGTACACCGTTACCAACATCTTCACGTTGAGGGCCGTCGTCGCCATCAATCCTCCCCCACTCAAAAGTACTCGTCACCGATGAGTTGTCGCGAAGGTAGCGGCGGAGAAGTTCATCATCCAAAAGGGTCACCTCCGATTCGGGAAGCCACGAGTCATCGGAGGTTGGATGGTCACGCCAATGAACCAAGTAGCAGCAACTGGTAACACTGGGATAGTAAAGCACTTCATCATTAAGGATCCTGTCAGGAACAAAAATGGTTCTGGGGAACCTTGAAAAATCGTTAGGCAAATAAGGGGAATTAATTCCGTCATCAACATTCAACGTACCTCCATTGGGGACTGAAGAAGAGAGCGATCCGGGCATAACCTCACCCCCAACCCAATAGACAAAGAAGTGGAACCAAATGGGCAGACCGATAAATCAAGTGGTGGAGAAACATACGACGTTAAATCCAAAACATTGAAAATAAGGGAGATTCCCCAATCAGTGGGTAACTCCAAAAGAAACACATTTTCTCCTTTTTTTTTTAAATTCGAAATGGGCCCGCTCACCAATTAGCCAACTTCTTTATGGCTCCCGAAGGCATCCATTCAGCGACAAGACGCACCGTAACCAAATCTCCAACTTTCAAGTGGTATGCCCTCCTATGTACGTTAGCGTGCAATTGATAAGACGCGTATTGAGTATCGAGCATGTCCTTCACGTGTTTATGTAATTCATGAACATGAGCGGAAAAATCCTGTGCAAATTGACTCGACTTGTAAGATGGAGGTAACAGAACTAAGTCAAGTGGCACAAGGGCCTTATAGCCGTGCACGATGTCATTTGGTGATAACCCGGTGGACCTTATTTTAGAATTATTGTACGCCAATTGTGCATGGGGAAGGATGAGGTCCCACGTACCCTTGTGGTCACCAACGAGACATCGTAGTAAACTACCCAAACTCCGATTCACAACCTCCATGTGCCCATCCATTTGTGGATGGTAGGCTGAGGAAAACAAGAGCTTAGTGCCCATGATTCGCCACAAGGTCTTCCAGAAATAACTAGTGAATTTAACATCCCGATCGGTGACTATAAACTTAGGAACGCCCCGATGCCCAGCGACTTCCTTAAAAAATAACTTAGCGACATGAGATGCATCATCGGTATTATTACCCGCAATAAAATACGTCATTTTGCAGAATCGATCGACGACCACCATAATGGAATCGTTGCGATGAAAAGTGACCGGAAGACCCAGAATGAAATCCATACTAATATCCTCCCAAGGTACGGAAGGAATCAGGATAGGGGTATAAAGCCCGCATTCGTTTTATTTCCCATAGCCAACTAGCACGTCCGGCAACTGCTCATAATCTTATGCACCGTAGACTTAAGACCCAGCCAAAAAAACTTGTCCTCCACTAACGTGGCGGTTTTTTCACGTCCAAAATGACCACCTAGACCACCACTATGCAACTCCCACACGATGAAATGGCGAAGGGACGAGCAAGGGATACAAAGCTTGGCATGCCTAAATAGGTAGCCGTCAAAAATATAATACATATAAATGGTCTTGGGCGCATCGCCATGAGCGGAAAAATATATCTCCTTGAAGTCCGGGCAATTGACATACTCATCCTTAATACGTTCAAATCCGGTGAACTTCACTTCTAACCTGGTCAATAACAAGGAGACGCGACTAAGGGCATCTGCCACCCGGTTAAGGGTTCCCTTATGATGCTTGATAATAAAAGAGTACTCTTGGAGATAGGAGACCCACTTAGCGTGTCGGGGGCTGACCTTGCTTTGGGAGTTGACAAACCTTAAGTCCTCATGATCGGATTGGATGACAAACTCCTTCAGGAGAATGTAGTGCCGCCAATGTTGGAGGCAACATATCACGACATAGAACTCACAGTCATAATTTGAATAATTCAATTTTAGACCCGCCAATTTCTCACTAAAATACCCAACTGGATGACCCTTTTGACTTAACACGCCTCCAATCCCGATCCCCGACGCATCACAAGATAATTCAAAAACCTTATTAAAGTCCGGTAATCGCAATAGGGGGCTTCCGACATCTTAGTTTTAATCGTTTGGAACACGTGAGTGGCCGATTTCGTCCAAGTGAATTCCCCTTTTTTCATACACTCGGTGATCAGTACCATGATGCTACTAAAGTCGCGAATGAATCGGCGATAAAAGGTGGCTAATCCATGGAAACTCCTAACGTCCCTAATGTTAGTGTGTTCAGGCCAATCTCTAATGGCTTGGACCTTCTTAGGGTCCACATGTATGCCTTCCGAACTCACTATATACCTGAGGAACTCTATAGACATAACATAGAACGTACATTTTTTTATATTAACGAATAATTTTCCTGCGCGCAACGTCTCTAGGATAGTCCTCAAGTGCGATACGTGATCAATGGTAGACATGCTTAAAATGAGAATATCGTCAAAATATACCACAATAAAATTTCCCATGTAGGGTTGGAAGACGTGTGTCATCATCCTCGAGAATGCACTAGGGGCATTGGATAATCCAAACAGCATCACTAACCACTCATAGAGCGCCTCTTTAGATTTAAAAGTATTCTTCCACTCATCGCCCTCCCAGATTCTAATCTGGTGGTAGCCACTCCTAAGGTCCAATTTAGAAAAGATCGTGGCTCCAGCTAACATGTCCAACAAGTCGTCCAAACGCGGGATGGGAAACCGATATTTAATTGTGATTTTATTAATGGCTCTACTATCGACGCACATCCTCCACGAGCCGTCTTTCTCAGGCTTTAGCAAAGCCGAAACGGCACACGGACTCTTACTATGATGGATAAATCCCTCCTGTAACTGTGCAGACGGATTTAACCGATAGTGAGGCATATTGTGTAAAGAGGAACCTGGAATAAGATCGATCGCATGCTGGATGTCTCGTAACGGTGGTAACGTAGGGGGTAGCACTTCCGGGTAGTCGTCCTTAAATTCTTCTAACATGTTCCGTAGGGAGGGTGGTAAATTATAAAACGCAGGCATGTCTTCCTTGATTTGTAGGCAAACAAAGGCATAAAGGACACCATCCAAAAATGTCTGGAGTGCGAACTCTTTCTTACAAATCAAACTTAAGGTCTTCTTCTCTACAGGCATAATTGTGTCTTTCGAGGTGCTCGAAGGGTCCTTAGGCGGAGTAGGCTTCATGGTAATGGTCTTGCCATTAAACTTGAACTCATAGGTGTTGGCTCGCCCGAAGTGGGTAACGTCATGGTCATAAAGCCACGGGCATCCGAGCAACACGTGACAGGCATCCATGGGGATGACGTCACACCAAACCTTCTCCAAATAGGTTTTGATGGTGACCGGTACCAAACAACGCCGCAACCGGAAGGGATGTTTTATTAACCCATGCCACCTTATAAGGGTGAGGGTGCGGGTCAGTGGTCAATTTCATCCGGGTCACCGCAGTTTCTGAAATCACCGTCATGCAACTACCGCTATTGATGATTAACTTGCACCACTTCTCGCCGCTCTTAAAGTTTAACGAAAATATGTTTGTCCGATTCTAATCATCAGACGCATGCGGGGTGGCGAAAATACAACGCATCACCAACATGTTGGTGTCATCATCTAGATCACTCGACACTCCCTCTGAATCGGAGTCATCACCGGCTTCATACTCGAGCTCGGCGGAATCGTCAGCAGTGTCCAACAGAGCAAAGGGCTTGGCCTTAGTGGGACATGTTGGATCGGTAGGCACCCTTAGAGGGGGGGGGGGGAATAAGGGTTTTCAAAAACATAAGTTATATTTTGAAAAACTTTGTAATAATGCGAGATTAAGACAATAAGAAGTCAAGTAAAACAATTGAAGTAAAGTAGAGACATGCTTTATTAATATTATATAAGGTTTTACAAAAGTTGATTTCTATAACGTTAGAAATCAGTGGTGATGAATAGTAGGATCTTTTTGTTTTCTATCCCGACTCGCATCCCGACGAACCGGTGGCCCTAGCCTATCCTCCCCGGATTCGGCCTCAAGCCGCTCTAGCCAACCCTTCCCCGGATATGGCCTCGAGAACCCCCTAGACCTAGCCTAGATCTAGTCGCCAACACGAGGAAAATTTCGCCCTAAGTTCTACCCAGACCTAGTCGCCAACACGAGGCGATTTCTCTAACTGTTTACAAGAAATAAGAAATGAAAATAATTAAAAACTCCCACTTGATTTTCTTCTGAGGTTGGAGACAAAGATCCGCTGTAGAATAAGCGTTGTAGAAGTGGACTTCCTTTGGATCCGGCGTGATGAGATTCTCCTTTAGAAGTTTGCAGAACTTTGGTAGGACATCAACTTTCGGCCAAGGTAGCCTCTGGAATTCTAGAACTCAATCTCTCTCTCTGATGTCTATATGAAACGAGAGAAGAGGGGTCCTTTTTATAGCCATAGTGCTAGCGCCTGCGCTAGTGGTACCGCCGGTGCTATCCCATTTTAGGACATATTCTGCGCGGCAGAATCTTCAATCCGAGGAAACATTTCTCTCTTGCCTACTGTGCTCCACGCTATCGCATGCGCTATCGGATATCGCCAGGCGCTATCGCCTTCTATAAGTACTCCTGGAATTTGCGCTTAAGCAATCTTTTCGTCGATCGAATTTTCATCGAGCGCAGCTTACAATTCGTCGAGTAAATTTTCGTCGAACGCAATGATGAGCATTTTGTCGAGCGCAAGCTAGCAGTTCGTCGAGCGAATTTTCATCGAACACAGTGATGAACTTTTCGTCGAGCGCTGCTTACAGTTCGTCGAGCAAAAGCTAGCGCCTGCGCTAGGACTTCCGCAGACCCTAGTAGGAGTGTTGGATTTGATGGCTCAACTTTGGGGGCAACCTTCTTATGAAATCCTTGAGTCATGTGGACTTTGTTATCCTGCACACTTAAACACACAAGATCAAATACACATAGGATTTGTTATTCTCAAACCTAGGAGATGCGGAAGACCATGTTCCAACAAACTCCCCCTTTTGATAATAACAAATCCATTAATGATAAATCAGAGCATTAATATATAAGCATGATGAAATTTACTTGTGTGTGTGTGAAAGTGATGACTTAGGATAATTATCGATTTTAGCATTTAGAATTGCTCCCCCTAAATACATGCTCCCCTAAGTGAATGCTCCCCTAATATGTAGGCTATCATCTTAATTAAGCATGTTAGTTTTATATTTTGATAGCAGATTATATTTATCATGTTAGTTCTCCCCCTTTTGTTATTAGCAAAAGTGGGTAAGGAGGCAAAACACAGAAAATTTTTGATTTAGAAGATAATGGCATGATCGAGCTTTTTAGAGAGAATGAAATGATAAGGAGCTTTAGACTAATTTTTATAGAGATAGATCAGAGTTTTAGCTTAAAGATGAACAATATAACATTTATCAAGTAATCATATTATAATGTTAGTTTTCTCCTTTATATAAGAGTTTTAAGCATACAAAAATGTAATGATTTCCAAGTAACTAAACTACCCAGACAATATGTCTACACCCTAGCCCCATACTAAGTGACGGATGGGCATGAGGAGCAGCAAACATGTCGTAGGTTGGGGTGTTAGTCCCATATGGAAACACTAGACAAAAAACTTAACCTAGCACTCTTTCCCCCCAGTGCCTCGCAAGGCCCCACTGGAACCCTCCCCGGTTAAGGACAAGACATGACTAGAGATAAGGTTATCTAATGTCTACAACCCCACGCCCCCGCTATGGTGAGATATGAAGTCATGGATAATAATTATTGGAAGCGTTTAAGCGTTTTAAATCAAATTATAATTTCATAGCCAATCGGTTTTAATATTTGAATTTTTTAAAGAAAAGTTCACATAGTTTATCCATTAATAAATCAGAGTTTTAGTATTACAATATTTTCATAGAAAGAAATCAGAGTTTTTATCATAAAAAAATACTCTTGTTTAAAGCAACCAATATATAGTTTACCAAGCAAGTCTACCACTTGTTGAAAGAAAGGAATGTTAAGATTCAAGTGAGGATGCACACAAAATAAAAGACTTTAAATAAGCATGAAAGTGCAAGGTAAAACAATTATATGGTTATGATGCGGAAGACTTATCGAAATACAAGAAAGGTCTTATTGTAATCAATGATGATCCATAAAAAGATATATGAGTTAAATTTCATAAAGAAGATGTTTTTGTAAATCAATGTTCAATTAAAATCTTTAAGTCCAACAATAAAGTAACCAAGCATGAAATAATGTTATCAACAAGAGATTACTACAATATTATTTTAATTCACAAATTCAAAACATACCAAACATTGTAGAAAGCTTGCTAGGTTATCTATTGCATTTCATAAATAAAGAGTAGTATAGAATTGACATTAGGATCCAATACTCATGAGAAGAAGTGTCATGGAAGATAATGATGTGCACATAAGTGTATTTTTGAGTAGAGTAGACAAATGTTTTAATAAAAAATACAAGAAATATGTAAAGTAAGAGCTCAATAAAACACAACTAATTTTACTTCCACAAACTTCAATGCACAAAAAAAATGTACAACTACCAAGGTTCTTTGCACACACAATGCTCATTAAGACTTATCAGGGTGCAAACTAGTGCTTGGGGGATCACATATTTTATTTTTAATGTTGAGACTCGTGATCGTCGTGCAAGACCAATGCTCTGGATGCTGAATGAAGGAAGCATGGTTATGTGCACATAAATCAAAATGGATTCTTGGGTTTGCCCTCTCTGATGTCTTTGGCTTTGATTTGAGGGCATGATTCCGTAACAAACATAATGGTATAGGGGGCCACTATTTCAGTGGTAATCTGTGAGCAGCCACTTTGTGCATTTATTGTCAATGGTTCGGTCTTTCTCCTCTGAGAGAAGCCACTTTGTGCATAGGGCCAAAGGTTAGGTCTGTTTCCAATCTTCCCCCGCCCATACCCCTAATGATTGGGGACTATATGGGTTCTGTTGTTGTTGTTGTTGTTGTTGTTGAGACTCGTGATCCGGTGTACTTAAGAGAAAGTGGTT
This sequence comes from Dactylorhiza incarnata, assembly GCA_033032865.1. Taxonomy (NCBI): domain Eukaryota; kingdom Viridiplantae; phylum Streptophyta; class Magnoliopsida; order Asparagales; family Orchidaceae; genus Dactylorhiza; species Dactylorhiza incarnata. Next base: position 1,299,853 of record JAWHQI010000073.1, read on the forward strand.
TTTATTTTGAAAGAAAGATTTGATTTGCACTAGATACTTTACTATTCTTTCCAATGTGCTCAACCTCACAACGCTTATTAAGACTTATCAGGAGGTTCAAGTAGTGCTTGGTGGAGTTATCTTTGTCACTTTATTTTATGATTTTTGTTTTGTACAAAGTTCTCCGAATACACTTGTTTTGCAAAACAATATAATTTATGAAAAACATAACCACTTTTCTTAACTTTTAAAAGTGTAAATAAAGGAGTGTAGGTAAGATACTTGTGCAATTTTAATTCATTGTACTAATACACAACATACACAAGCATTCATAGATTAAACACATATGTAGACAATGCGAAAATAAGTGAGTGAATAATGATCATTATCAAACATAAAACATTTACTCATACTTAGAGGCATGCTAAGCGTAGTTCTACACAACTTTTACAATATATTTGATGCACATATTAATAGATATATCAAAGCATGATGAAAACAATGTTCAAAGTAGTTTGAAAAGATAAATTGCAACATCATAGAAGTTCTAAATAATAGATTAAATCATGCTTGATTTTCAATGAAGTCCATATAGTATTTTTGATATTTTGAAGAATAATTTTGATTTAAAGTTTGAAGTCATAAGATTGATCTTGGACTTCCCGATGTCTACCCTGTGAGAGGTTTGCCCGGGTACTAGGTGATGTGATGGGATGATAGCCCAAATCACCCTTTCGCAAGATACATGTAAATAGAAAAGTTAAGTTCAAAATAATATTTTTTGATACTTGTTTTTTTTTTGTTTTATATTTTTGTATTTGATTTTTGCTTTTTAGAAATAGAATTTAAACAAATGACAAAAAGACCAAAAAAAGGCAAAACATTTTTTTTTTATTTGGCTTTTGTATTTTTGTATTTGATTTTTCAAAAATGAAATAAAAGCAGAAGTGCAAAAATAAATAGTACACATAGATTGTTATATTTTTAGGAATTTTTCAAAATTTTTAAAATACAGAAAAACAAATAGGTGCGCTAGCGCCGACGTTAGCGCTAGCGCGGGAAACAATACACGATTTTTGATGACTTAGAAATGTTTAATTCTGGATCTTGATTAAGTGTCCTAATAGTAGTTTCATGCTGAAATTTCAGATTTTTAGGAGATGTCTAGCTAGTCCAAATTGCATGAAACATTAGCGATTTTGTATATGACTTTTCCAAATAAACTTTGCATGTGATATATTTTATTATATCTCCATTTTAATATTTGTAAGGCTTATATTTACCAATGTAGTTTGAAAATGATAGGAAATGTAAGCATGAGAGGACATGAATGAACAAATCAAATATGCATGATTTTAGTGATTAACAATAATGTTCATGCACAATAATACCATGGATAAGCCCTAGATGAGAATACCCAGCCTGCATATCTTGGTAAACATATAAATCCTAAAATAGACACAAATATTCTTTAGGCGACAATGTTAGAATGATAAGCTTGAGATTAATGTTATACCAAGGTTTGATAGTGTTTCAACTTATAGACCTAGAATGGAGTGAATATTCTATTTGATTTGATATCAAGATGATTCAAAGGTCTAAACTAAAAATAAATCACAATGCACACATAATACACCAACCATGGTATGTAATTATACTATCTATTATCATCAATTAATATATCAATTATAATTCACATTATTGTGATAGAAATAATTGTTTTTAGAAGACTTTTGATATGACTTATGATATATCATGTTATAGAATTTTAGCAAAAAGACATCAATAGATCATGGTGGTGGTTGTGAATTCAATATTCATTATGAGGGTAAATTCTTTCAATACATTTTAGTGATTTTCTTTTAATTAAGAATTTTGAATATATATATATATGTGATTTTTGATAGGTGAACAATAGTGATGGTTTAGATCATGTTATTTCTCTAAACCACTTGTTGGTGAAGGCAAAAAACTTAATAGCCTAATGACTAGATTTAATTTGAAATATCCTATAGCAAATTTAGGATTTGATTTATATGGATAATATAAGATATTTATAAGTAATGAGTATGAGAATAAAAGATAGGTCGTCAAAATAAAATATGATTTTGAATTTTGATCAATTTGATTTATAAGATCATATTTCCTATAATATCTAAGATGGCAATAGCATGATAGCTTAAAAAGAAATAAGAAAACAAGAAAAATTAAAAGACATGAAAGCATATCATGAAGTAGAACTTTGTATATTTCATTTTGAAAGGATTCTCTTCATGCAATTGATGATACCTAATGAATAAGAGTTTTAGGTATCCAAAGGGGACCATGTGGGATGGTTCCTTTGGGTACCCAAATATAGCAAGATGGCTTTTGGGGAGATAAGTATGAATGGACCCTTTCAAGTGGAGTTAATGTTTCATCCTTAATTTTGGGTCTCCACTCATACTTAGGTTTAATATTATAATTTTGCATTAAATTTCCATATTCATTAAATTTAGGCTTAAAATAATGATGACATTTGAAATCATTTTTCATAGGAAATTTTTTCATATTTGAATTTACTTTAGGAAATACATAATTTTGTAAATAATGGTAAATTTGATTTTAATTTACAAATCCTTATTGTTCCTTACTCCCATTATTAAACTTAGTTAAGATGTTCATATTCATATTCAACTTGTTTTTAGATATAGTTTGATATTGTGAATTTGTATTTACAATTTTCATAAGCAAGTTGATTTTTTATTTTAATTCATCATTCTTGATCTTTAAATTATGTCTAGCTTTATTATAAGCGATTGTGCTATTTTGAAGAGTGGAAACAATTGAATTAATATGATCTTGATAGTTGTTTCTATATTCATCAAATGTTTCATCCATCTCTTTAATTTCAATTTTATATTCTTTACACTTAGCACAATCATTTCCCAAAGATGAATTTTCTAAACATAATCTTTTATTTTGTTCTTTTATAAAAAGAAGTTCCTTTTCAATTTCCTTGCATTTTTCTTTCAAATCATTAAATTCTATACATGGTGTAATGTTTTCAACTAAGGAGGCTTGGGTAGAACTAGATAAATTATAATTTGATTCATCATTAATTTTTGCCTTTAAATTTTTATTTTCTAAGCGCAAATGTTTATTAGCACTCTTTAATTTCTTAATTTTACGCTTTGTAGTTTGAAGTAATTATAAAGTAGAAATAGAAGTACAAAAGATGGGATTTGATTTCCTTACATTGCTTTCGGGAGAGGCATGATTTGAACATATAGTTTCCTTTACATCTTTTTGGCACTCCTCTTCCGAAGACAGTACTTCTTCTTCTTTTCCATTTGATGTGTGCTCCATTGATCCATCATGAGAGGAGCATTCTTGAAGACTTGTGCAAGCTTGCATATTCTCCGGTTCTTGTGATTGTTCCATACCTGTAGAAGGAGAATCATACATTTCTTCAAGAAATTTCCATACTTTGTATGCACTAGAAAAACAATATATTAATTTGAAAATATCTTGGGATAAAGCACAGAAAATATTATTTAAAGCTTTTGAATTTAGATGACGTTCCTGTTTATTTGATTCATTCGCTGGTCTAACTATTGCTATATCCCATGCATTGATATCTAAATTTTTAATAAATTTAACATTAAAAATTTCCACCCTTTATAATTTCTCCCTTCGAATAAGGGTGGTTTAAGAGATTTTTCTTCTTCATAAAACTTACCCCACTAATAGAAGCGAGATCATAAGACGCCATTATTCCTGGTTGTTAAGCCGATTGGAAAAAAACCTCTCTGATACCACTTGTTGGATCGGTTAGCGCGCTTAGAGGGGGGTGGGGGGTGAATAAGGGTTTTCAAAAACTAAAGTTATATTTTGAATGCGAGATTAAGACAATAAGAAGTCAAATAAAATAATTGAAATAAAGTAGAGACATGCTTTATTAATATCAAATAAGGTTTTACAAAAGTTGACTTCTATAATGCTAGAAATCGGTGGTGATGAATAGTAGGCTCTTTTTGTTTTCTATCCCGACTCGCATCCCCACGAACCGGTGGCCCTAGCCTATCCTCCCCGGATTTGGCCTCAAGCCGCTCTAGCCAACCCTTCCCCAGATATGGCCTCGAGCACCCCCTACACCTAGCCTAGATCTAGTTGTCAACAGGAGGCAAATTTCCACCCTAAGTCCTACCCAGACCTAGTCGCCAAAACGGGGCTATTTCTCTAACTATTTACAAGAAATAAGAAATTACAATAATTATAAACTCCCACTTGATGAACTTCTGAAGTTGGAGATGAAGATCTGCTGTAGAATAAGCATTGTAGAAGCGGACTTCTTTTGGATCCGGCGTGATGAGATTCTCCTTCAGAAGTTTGCAGAACTTTGGTAGGACATCAACTTTCGGCCAAGGTAGCCTCTGGAATTCTAGCACTCAATCTCTCTCTCTAATGTATATATGAAACGAGAGAAGAGGGGTCCTTTTTATAGCCACAGCGCTAGCGCCTGCGCTAGTGGTACCGCCGGCGCTATCCCATTTTAGGACATATTCTGCGTGGCAGAATCTTCAATCCGAGGAAACATTTCTCTCTTGCCTACTGTGCTTCGCGCTATCGCCTGCGCTATCGGATACCGCCAGGCGTTATCGCCTTCTATAAGTACTCCCAGAATTTGCGCTTAAGCAATCTTTTCGTCTATCGAATTTTTGTCGAGCGCAGCTTACAATTCGTCGAGCGAATTTTCGTCAAACGCAATGATGAGCATTTCATCGAGCGCAAGCTAGTAGTTCGTCGATCGAATTTTCGTCGAACATAGTGTTGAACATTTCGTCGAGCGCCGCTTACAGTTCGTCGAGCGAAAGCTAGCGCCTGCGCTAGGACTACCGCCGACGCTAGTAGGAGTATTGGATTTGATGGCTCAACTTTGGGGGCAACCTTCTTATGTAATCCTTGAGTCATGTGGACTTTGTTATCATGCATACATAAACACACAAAATCAAATACACATAGGATTTGTTATTCTCAAACCTAGGAGATGCGGAAGACCATGTTCCAACAGGACATTCACTAGCTTTCATTTTACTAATCTGACCTACGGGCACACGATCGTCGGACGGGTTACGCATATTCCTAGTTGTATTTACGACGGAGTTCGAATCAGTGGATCGAAACATCCGGTTATCTTTCATAGCTAACGGAGGAGGTCCTAAGATGGACTTACACTTCTGAAATGAACGCGACTTAGATTTGTGGGCCAGATGCTTTTCAATGTCTAACGCGGTGTTATACATTGTGTTCAAATCTGTGTGACCATAGCGGAGGAGCTTACCCTGAATTTTGTGGCTAAGTCCCTTGCGTTACCGGGAGAGGGTATCCTCTGGCATCTCCTTAACGTCACATTTAACCATCATGTCTTTCAGGTTCCCCATGTACTCCGCGACCGAGCGGTTCCCTTGCCGAAGGGAGGCTAACTCATCAAACATTTGTGTTCGATGATACATCGGGACATACTGGTCAGTTAACCATCATGTCTAACTAAGATAAAATATTGTTTTTTATTTAGGCCACTAAACGCAGACCATAGTTTGAAAATTTTGAGATTTTGACAACGCTAACGTATGACGGTTGTACTGCAGGGATCGCAAAGGTCGCTGAAAAAAAAAGATGAGTTAGAAAAATCAAGAATATATGGAAAGAACACATAAGATCGCAGAGGAAATACTCACTCTCTTCCGGAGAAATCTCGGCGATCTCAGACAAGATCGGCAGATAATGGAGGAGGTCCATGATGCGCAAATATCGCACACTGCTATAGGCGGTAGCTAGACTGCGGCACGAAATGGCAGTGTACCGATCGTTCAAGTAATATAAAATGTGGGAGTGATCCCCAAGTATCGAATCTCAAAGGAACACAGTAAGGTGGAGTTAACTATCGAGGAAGGACTTGAGATTGAAGTCCTTTAGGTCGGATGGGTGCAAAAGGGGGTGATTTGGTTTGTGGAAATAAAATAAAATAATATAACTACTCCTATGCACTGCTGCTATGCAATGCTTCGCTTGGCGGGATGGAGACTAGGCAGGCCTTGAGCGCGCTGCTTCGCAAGGGCGGATGGACGAGTAGGCAAGCGGAATTGAACTGTGTAGTCCTTGAGCGCGCTGCTTCGTTAGGCGAATGGATTACATGGGCCGCTATACCACGCTTCACTAGGCGGATGGGCGAGTAGGCAGGCGGAATGAGAGTCGCAAGCACCTCGTCAACAAGCACGCCACTAGCAATTGCTAGTGCGGCACACGGAACACTCACACCACAATCACCACGAAAGCACACCTGAAGCACTCATAAGCATGAAAACATTTCATAATATTTGACAAGAAGTTCAACAAATATAGAGTGCAACATCATCAACATAAGAGAAACTAACTACAATCATAAGGAGGAAAGGAGGAATAGCTAGAAATACAACCATATCCAGAGACTTGTTGGGATTCACGGTAGGAATCATTGGGTTGTCAATCCGCGTCCTAGCTCGGTCCACAACTGCGCCGAGGTCCAGAGGAGCTGTCACTTTCCCTCCACTATACCCGTCTTCTCCGTGTCACGATCTGGCCGCCACAAAAGCTGTGTACTCCTTCCTCCGTTGATGGGAGTAGGGCTAGGATCTCTACCTTGAAGTGCTTGAATGATGCGAGGTGGCCTTGGATGAAAGGGGGAGGAAGAAACCATCAAAAACGGAGCTTTCCGCCCTGACGGCGGAAGAAATAGCGGATCTGTTCGGCGTTCAAAACCTAAAAAATCGCAGTTTAAATAGAAAAGTTGCAGAATTTTGTTCATGCACGACAAAATGCACGACCGTGCGTAAAAACGCACGACCAAATTCAGAATGCTGTTTTGGGCCGCAAATGAACGCGCACAATCGACCATATCGTGCGTGAAGGATAAACACACGACCGTGCGATCTGGAAAATTGTAAAATGACATAAATTCTTAGATAAAAGAGGGAAACTCGTGTGATTTTGCTCACCACGATCAAAGCTGACCGTGCAAAAACAAAATGCACGAGCCGGGGCAGATCACCATTTATAAGTATTGCAGGAATTGTACGGTCGCTGAAATCGTGCGTCAAGGAATCGCACGATCGTGCGATTTCTCCAGGTTACAATTCCCATAGAATGAAGATCTGCCCACCTGCAATATAAACCAACAAGCTGGGGAACATACCATCAGCACACAGAAATATATAAAAACAACAAAATAAAGACATGGGGAGCATCATGTGCTTACCCCCAGCAGAATAGTGCGCAATTGCACACCAAAACGGGATCAAAGAGTGCACTTTGTGAAGAAATGTGTTTAAGTAAAATATAAGCAATAAAGGACTAAAAGTAAAGTGCATATGCAAGAAAATAAGCCCAGATGAGTCCAAATATGTGTATATAAATGGGACTCATCACACCCCCAGACTTACCTGTTTGCGCATCACGAGTAAACAAATCTGGCGGAGTAGAAAAACATAGCTAGCCAAAGCATTACAAACATGGAGTAGTATGCGAAGTTGCATACTTGTGTGTGTGTAGAAGCTCATTAGAAGAAGTTTCTAAATATGCTAGCTTATTTATAAAAGTGTAAATGCGTAAAAAGAAATTTATTTTTACTCAAAAATGGTATATTGGTGAATCTTGTGGTCACGCGTAGTACGAAAGTAAGCAAATCGCGAAGGGGAGTGTTACCCAAGACCGGAACTCGGAATTAACTTCGTTGAAATCTATCAACGTCGAGAGCCTTAAGCTCGCCCTATCACACTCTCTCCACGACGCTAGTGAACTCACAAGATGAATCAATAGGACTTTAGGTATACACGAGGCTTAGGTTACGGTTTGGAATGCAAAGATAAACTTGATGGCTAATCGCAACCCAAAAGAGCACACAAAAGTGCTAAATCATAGCAGCCCCAATAATACAAGTGTAACACACCCCCAGACTTAACTTTGAAACTGAGTGTGCACACGGCCTACTCCAATTGATAGAGATAGATGTTTCAATTAAAACGCTAGGGATATTTATTTTCTCTTTGCTTTTTTTTTCTTTTCCTTTTCCTTTTTATATCCCCAAAATTCGCAAAAAAACTCATCATATAGAAATTTTTAAGAAATCCACATCAACACTAAAATTTCTCATCGCCGCACCGCATTGGCAAATTACAATTCATTAATGCTTTTGGCTTATTTTTGGTTGCTATAATGGGATTAGCTTTTAGGCCTTGGTGAAGTATGGTGGAGTTGAACCAAAAGGTCGGGTAGGCACAAAATAGGCTAGCAACGGTTAACGTATAGGAATGGTAGAACAAAGCTCAAGCTTGCCAAATAGATGGCCCACGTCACGCTCAACTTGCAAATCGTTCGCACCCATGCTTCGAGAGTCGCTTGGGGCAAGTTTTTAGCTCCCGAGAAAGGTAATCCTTCCTCCCGACTCGAGCAACATGAACCTCGTGCTCGCTTACACACAATACCACGCTACCACTAGATTCAACCACATTCACCATTTTGAGTAAAATAAATTAAAATCTACGCAAATCTACTAATTATAAATTAGAAGCATAAATAAAAACTAATTCTACTCAAATCCCCATGCAAGACACGAGTACTCAACTAGAGCACTACAAGAGTCAACATGCCACTCCATCTTGCAATTTTTACGCTAATACAGCAATTTCTACATCACAACCAAGAATTGAATATACAGGAGCATACAAACAAGCGAGTGCACGCTAAAGTGGTTGTAGTGGTGTGCGGTGCAAATGAAACAATAATTATAAACTGATTTAAAATGTACTTCTAGTATGCAGTGTCATGTGCACATGCATTGAGTAACACATAACGGCTCTCCCCCAGACTTAATCCAAGCAATAAAAGCAAATGATGTAACCATGAAAATTAAATAAAAGACTTGGGGAAGAAAAGTTACCCATGCTCAGAAATGAGCATACCAGAAGATTGGCGTGTAAACTAAGAAAAAGCTACTGCATCCCATCCAGAAAATGAACCTGCAGGGGTGAGCTCCGCCAAAAACAAAAGGAAATATACAAAATAAAATGAAAAACACTAACTAAACTAAACTAGATTAAATAAAAATTGCAAGAAAAGTAAGATAACTACTGGGGTTATTGTCCTCCCAGCACGACTTATTTAAAAACAAAACAGTACTGGCTAATGGGCGTATGAAAAAGGAAATGAACAGGTAACTGTTCTAATATGCGTGTCGGTAGCGGGTACCGATACGACGACCGAACAATTACTCCCCTACCTAAATAATAATACCTGCTTAACACAGGTAGAGGAAATAGGAAGTAAGAAGAGGAGGAAGGCTGGTCCTCACTCGTCTCACCACAAAATAAATCCTTGCCCAGCAAGGTGTCATCTCCAGGGAGGCAGCAGGAGGAGAAGGCAATGAGTGGAGCTTCCTCTACGGAGGGGGTATCAACCTCCTCACATAAAAGGATGCTCTCATCATTGACTTGAGCATAATGCTCCAAGTCCTCCTGAAGTACCTGTGAAGACTCAACCCGCACAGGCTCAGATGAAGAAGGGGGGGTCAGGAAATAAAAGAGAAGAAAAACTTAAATAAACATCAATCGGGGGATTGGTCCCGGTCTCACTCCCATTAGGTTGAGGAAGTAAAATAATGTCGGCATTGTCATCAATGATGCAAGGGTCGGCGGGATCAACATTGGCCAATCCTAAGATTTGGACTTCCTCCACCGGTGCTGAGGTAAAATCCTCATCACCTAGAAGGTTGTCCTCCTCCATCGGCGCAGGCACAATAATTAGATTTCCAGCCTAATCCTGCGACACATCATCAACAATGTCATCAGAGACAAATGTAGTAAAATGCACAATAGGCGGAGGAATAGTGCTTGGATAAAAGTCAAGCACCGATTCCTCACAATGAATCAAATCCATGCATGGTGATATATGTGCAGGGGAGATGGGCTCAGCCATATCAGAGACTAGATCATCCACAACTCTGATGTGCGTGTCTGCATCATTCCCTTGAAAACTTGAAGGTGAAACAGCGACGTAATCAGAGGTAGAAGGTGTGCTGCCAGAGTTGGGAGTCAGGACGATCCGGATATCTGGCTCGTCATCCTCGTCCAATTGGCGAAGAAAAGCAGCACAATCCTTCAAAGCATGATCCGTGCTCTGACAAAACAATCACTGCCTTGCGGGCTTCTTTGGCACAGCAGGTGCTGAAGCCGAAAAGAAGTGTGACGGTAAAGGCTCAGCAGAATAGCCATAGGACTTACGCGCACCATATGGAGAACTAGATGAAGTCGGTGCTCCATATACTGGGCCTTGAGTGCTAGGGCTATTATCTCCCTTTGGACATCTATCACTAGCGTGAGAGATATCTCCACACCAACGACAACAAATATTAAATGAAGCCCACATAGTGTGAAGATAAAATGATTCAAAATAAAAACACTATTGTGCAAAATACTACACCTAACAAAAATTTACTAGAGCAACCTAATATAAACAGTAAAACAGAATAAGAAGAAATAAAACAAAAAGGATGCAATTTAGAAATGGAAGGGCTTCTCTCTCAGATTCTCCCTCTCCAGAAAACTCACACGACTGTGTTCCCTAGCAACGACGCCAAAAACTTGATGCGCAAATCTCGCACACCACTATAGGCGGTAGCTAGACTGCGGCACGAAACGGCAGTGTACCAATCGTTCAAGTAATATAAAATGTGGGAGTGATCCTAAGTATCAAATCTCAAAGAAACACAGTAAGGTGGAGTTAACTATCGAGGAAGGAATTGAGATTGAAGTCCTTTAGGTCGGATGGGTGCGAAAGGGGGTGATTTGGTTTGTGGAAATATAATAAAATACTATAACTACTCCTATGCAATGTCGCTATGCAATGCTTCGCTTGGCGGGATGGAGACTAGGCAGGCCTTGAGTGCGCTGCTACGCAAGGGCGGATGGACGAGTAGGCAAGCAGAATCGAACTGTGCAGGCCTTGAGCGCGCTGCTTCGTTAGGCGAATGGATTACACGGGCCGCTATGCCATGCTTCACTAGGCGGATGGACGAGTAGGCAGGCGGAATGAGGGTCGCAAGCACCTCGTCGACAAGCACACTGATGCGTATTCGACAAGTGCACCGGTCGCTGTCAAGTAATAAAATTGGGAATAGCTTCCCCGAATATCATCTCTCAAGGAATGCAGGTTCTGGTGAACGAAACGTGTGGGGAATCGATCGTTATACGAGCGAATAAAGGAAAAACATGGGCATTGATTTTGGGTTTCCTAAGCTAGTGCAGCAAAGAGAGATGTGGGTCAAAACTCCGATTCGCAAGGCGAGGTGGATGCAACGGCCGCGATGTCATTCTTTGGGAGGCGCGTGGACGGAAAGTAACTATGACGGGTGAGGGTCGCACACACCTCTTCTCCATGCAACACCACTAGCAATTGCTAGGGCTTCACACACAACAAATCTCAGAAAAACAAAGCAAAGAAAGTGCTATTCTCGCACCACCGCATCATTGCACATGAACATCACAAAAGATTTATAACATAAAGCTAAATGATAGTTCATTACAACAATCACAAGGAAAACACAAACATAAAGTTTAGAGAAGACCAATAGGAAGAAATCACCGCGTCTTGGGTTCTCGGCCGGAATAAGAGGTTGTCGGGCTCTCTCCGGGCTCGGCCCTCAGATGGTGTGCTGATTCGATGGAGGCTGTCACCGCTCAAAAGACCTACAGCTCTTCTATGGCTTCCCACGATGAGGAATGCTTGAGCACTTGGCGGAGGATGCTTGCAAACACTCCCAGATGGAAGGATGGTGGTGGAAAACGCCGGAAAATGGCCTCTTTGGTGGTGGAGGTGAAGGAGAAGCCTTCAGACCTCAGGAACGGTGGGAAGGACCTAATTTCCCGCTCCCCTCTCCGCCCTCCCGCTATTCTGCGATGTAATCTGCATTTAATACTAAACAGGTAGAAAAATGGTCACGCACGGTCGAACGCACGACCGTGCGTGAACCGTGCATTATTATAAGATAAAAGCAGGCTTAAGAGAGACGCAACGCCGCCCGTGCGTTTTACCCATGCACAGGCAAATCCGCCCGTGCGTACAAACGCACGGGTAAATTCAGAATGACCAAAAACATGGAGAACACAGGCCAACCGTGCATTTTACTCACGCACGGGCAAATCCGCCCGTGTGTAAAATGCACGACTAAATTCAGATTGATCATCTTCTGCCCAGATCAGAGCGCATGACCGCAACAGCCCGTGCGTCAAGGAAAATGCATGACCGTGCGTTTCACACGGTCTTGAATTTTGGGAGAAAACTGGATACAAGATAATCCGTCCACCTGCATAAAAGATAAAAATAGCTGGGAATACACCTCCAGCACCAGATGAACATAGAGAAATGGAATGGGAGCACCATGTGCTTACCCCCAATAACGAGGAGCGCAACTGCACACCGAAACGGGCCTAATAGTGCACCTATCAAGGAATAACCAATATGAATGAAAACATGCCTAAAGTGTAGTGCATAGACTAGATAATCAGCCCAGATGAGTCCATAAATGTGTATATAAATGGGACTCATCACACCCCCAGACTTACCCGTTTGCACGTCTCGGGCAAACACTTGATCCTATGGTAGAAAAGTGCACGTTAAAGAAGCAACTGCGCAGGCAAAACACGATGGGAAGTAAAGAAATAACGATCGTAAAAATAAAGTAGAAAAGATTTTAAAACAAAGACTATATTTTAAGAACTTCTACAAGTGTAAAATACAAAATACTAATACTCTGAGGTGAATTATTGGTGAGTCGAACTATCGCGCCCTAGGGAAAATAGCGTGAACTACTGAGGTGAGCGTTGTTCAAATTGGATCTCAAGAAAGAGCTCTCCAAGAAATCCATCAAGGTCGAAGGTCATATGCTTGCCCTTTCACACCTTCTCCACTACATGAGACGATCTTATCAAGAATCAGTAGGGCTTTTAGGCTAGACTTGGGCTTGGGTTGAGGTACAGTAATGAAGTAGAAGAACGTAGGCTAAACGCACCCAACCTCCGGTAAATAAACAAAAATCAACCTTAACATCTTCACCTTGAAGCACACTCCCCCAGACTTCAATTAAGCACTATGGTGTGCGCGAGACTAGCATACTTATGGTTCCATTCTTTTTAGAGTTCATTAACTCTTTTTTTTAGATCCATAATAACATAAGTTAGGATCAATAATTTTTTTTTTCATTTTTATGCGCGCACACACCACATCACACCTCCAAATTTTTATTACTCCGCATCGCACAATCATCAACAAAATGTATAAATTTCAAAGCTTGACTCTAGTGCGTTTTAGGTTAGGATATGTGGTCTTGGTGAAGGTTTGGTGGAGTTTAACAAATACGAAAGGTAAGGCTCAACGAGGCTAGCAAAGGGTGATATTAGGTTGGGAAATCAAAGCTCAATCAGATCAAATGATGGCCTACGTCATGCTCCCAACAAGATCATTCAACGCACTCATTTTGAAAATAGCTAGGGGCAAGTTCTTAACCACCGAGCGAGGTATCCTCTCCTTCCAACTCAAACAACACGAGGCTAACAGCTCTTCTACACTCGACCTAGGCCTACCGCTAGATTCACCAAATTCACCGTTCGAGTAGAGTATTTTACAGTTACACTACAGAAGTAAATAAAACTATAATTTTGTAATAAAATCTACTCTACAAGAATTTTTAAGCCACATTAGCGCTCTACTAGTAGCACCGCACGGGTCACAACTTGTTCTTCCACACAATCCTAAATCAACAAACAAGCTTCCAAACATACAAATTAAGCACTTACACGATAAATGCGCACGAATAACAAAAAAACGAATGTGGTGCGTGGTATGCAATGCGATAATACATTTGAGAATTCCTAACTCAACACATTCTAACATGTCATGCAAAGTGTGTGCACGTGCACCGATCACACTCTCCCCCAGACTTGATCAAAACAAAATATAATAACCAATTCAGAAATAAGTAGGAAAGGGGTAGAGTGGACCTATGCTCATAAATGAGCATGCCAGAAGTGCGGAAATTCCGCTTTTCTTTGAATAAAATATCTTCTTCATTATCCACCACGCGAGAGCTTCAAATATTGCCATACCTGCAAACTGACATCTCCAAACCCGCAAAAAAAAATAATACAGCCAGCATTGACATTCATCATGAAAAAGGGATATGCGGCAGAGATAATCAAAACAACAAAAACAAACATAAATAACAGAGAAATTAAGCTGTCCAAAACCACACCCTAGGGACGATGCCCTAGCAGAATAATATCCGGAACAGGATCCACCAAGAGTACATCTAAGATAGGATAAAAGTAATAAAACTACAAAATAACTAAGCACCCAGGAAGCTGCATCAGAATAATCACGGGGAAGATGGCAGAGAAGACTGCGACGGAGGAGGAGGAGTGCGCATCCGCCTAGATCGTGATGTAGACGCTCGGGCAGGGGCAACAGGAGGCTCGACTCCCAAATGGGCGCCAATCTGCGAAGAAAGCTCGTATTGCATGGACATAGCATCCTCCATGCGCACGAACCTATCATAAAAATCTGGATACTGCTGCTCGATGCTCTGTCGCGGTGCGTTCCATTGGGAGGCAGGAGATGCGGAATGGGGGATATCAGAAGGCTGCCTACACGTCCCGGCTGAGGTGCTCGGCTCAGCAGCATCGACATGAGCAGCACGCTCCACACGTCCTGGTCCGATCTCACGGACTTGGTAGCGCCATTTGTCACCAACCCGTACCTTTTGGATGAGCTTAAACGCTACCATCATGGTCACAGAGATTTGAAAAACCCGGGAGACATTAGTCATGGGCGGAAGCGATTCCCAGATGCCCAGTCCTTTGGCGATCCGTGTGATGTAATGCGAGCCTCCAATAGACTTCAGGGGGAGATAAGTGGCCTGGCTTAGAAGATACTGGGCAAGCACTCGGCCAAGATAGAGAGGCACACCCTGTTGCATACTGTAAAGATAAAAGAGATCCTGCCACCCCGCAACATTCTGGCTCATAGTGCGGGCGTTGATGTTGTGCCCAATCAGGTGCTGGACATAACGGAGCGCGGGGGAGATGATGTGGGTAGACTTCGCCGCGCGAGCCTCATACTGCTGATCCAGTCCGGTGATGGACTGCCGGAAATCGCTGGGAGATACTCCCTCCGGGAACTCATCCAGACGGTGGATAATGTCCGTCTGTAAGAGTTCGTCGTGGGTGTAAATCCCTGCGCAAACCGCCAGTTGGCCAACGCTCATGGTGTAGTTGCGGCCCTTCATACGAAATGAGACCGCCGTAGGCTCTCCAGTTACTTCATCGACTTGGTCAAAGATGCGGAAGGTGGAAAGGAACTCAAGCGTGAGTTCACGGTAACTTTCCTCCGTGATGGAGAAAAGGTTTCCCCATAATCCAACATTGAGTAACCTTTGCACCTCTACATCCAATTGAACCATTCGAAGGTCCGCAACTAAAACAAAACGATGATCGAGGAAGGTTTTGTGGCGCAACAAGTGGTACCTTTCCAGCATTTCTGGCCTCCCAAACTGTAGCATTGCTTCTACACTAGGATCATCGGATGTTAAGGAAGGAACTCCTCCTCTGCGGTGAAATAGGCTCATAACCCTCTTGACACCCATGGATTCGCCCAAAGAGTTCACAAGTGGAGGAATACGAGGTGAGGAAGAGAGAACGAGAGGCGATGGACGGGGACGAGGGGGATCGCGCACGGGAGTGAAGGGTTTCGCGAAATGCACGGGGGAGAGCGACTCAGGAATTAGGGCCGAAGTGCGATTTTTGACGGGGCAGAGCTGAATTATAAATCACGAAAATCGCACGGTCGTGCGATTCCAATGCGCACGGGCAACCTTGTCATGCATTTGTATTTCTAGGCAAAATCTCTCAAATTTTTGTGAGTCGGCGGGATCAGAAAAATTTTGCACACTTCAACATGGACGTAAAAAAAACAGAGAAGAGCACGACGACAGCGATTACCTAACCACAAACTCCAAGGGGCACGCGGTGCATGAAAAACTCACACGAACAAGGGAGAACAATTGCCGAAAGGAAAAAGAAGTTAAAACTAAAGATGATAAAATCTAAATTAGCTACTCCTATACCTAGATAGTTGTTGGGCTACATGTCCCCCCAACGGGACTTATTCAAGCACTTAAAATGCAGGTTAACTAATAGGTGAATGAAAGCGAAAATGGTCAGGTAATTGTTCACGCTCATGATTCGGCAGTATGTACCGAGATGAAGATAAAACAGTTGCCCAAATATCAATGAGAAAATAGTGCCTGATATGGATATCAGGCAAGGGCACAATATATGTTGTGAAGCTCACCGTATCTAGCTCCACTTACACTTGATTCCTTTCAATGCTAGGCCATGTTACAGGCTCATAAACCAATGGAACTGGTTCCACAATGTGGTCCTGCAGAGGAGAAGATACAAGGGCAGGGTCAGGAAATAAAATAGACGAAGAACTAAGAGAGATCTCATCTGAGGGGATAATCCCGTCTTCATCCCCCATAGAGTGCGGCAATGACAAACTGATGACATCATCAAAGATCTCACTAGACTCGACAAAGCACACAGTGGCCTCCTCTCTAACTTGGACTTTTTCGTACTGAACCAAAATGGTTGTTTCAGCACAGTCAAGACTGTCCGCCTCCATGAGAGTGGGCACGACACTGCACAGATCTGCAACATCCTACAAATTGACCTTGATGACAATATCAGAAATAGACGTATATTCGTGTGTAGTGGGAGAAGACGTGCTTCTTAAGAGTATGGGCTCACTCTCCACACAAGGGCGCAAATCCACACAATGTGATACGTAAACCGAAGAGGTATGGGGGGGTCGCATCAGAAACGGAGTCATGAAGGAAGCTGATGCACGTGTCGATTCCAGAGACTTCAAGAAGTGAAGGTGGAAGGGATACGTAACCAGAGGAAGGAGCTATGCTCGCAGAATTTGAAGATGGGACGATCCGGATATCCGACTCATCGTCATCCGCCAATTGGCGAAGATAATCCGCACAGTCCTTCAAGGCGTGCTCTCTACTTTTGCAAAATAAACACTGCTTTACCAGCATAGGCGGCACCCAAGGTGTGGTAACCGCGTAATAGTGCGACATCGGAGGCACAGTAGAGGAGCCAAATGATTTCTGGGACCCGTACGGTTTCTGAACAACACCATACTCTTTGGGGCACCTATCACTAGCGTGGGATGTGTCCCCACACCAACGACATCGGATATTCAAATGTGACACATGATACAGAAGAAGAAAATAGCATGAAAAAAGAGTAAATTGAAAAGAATAAAAGACTCAAGCGAAAACAATCGATTCACAACCAAAATCTCATCACGCCTGCAGTCCCCGGCAACGGCGCCAAAAACTTGATGCGTATTCGGCAAGTGCACCGGTCGCTGTCAAGTAATAAAATTGGGAATAGCTTCCCCGAATATCGTCTCTCAAGGAATGCAGGTTCTGGTGAACGAAATGTGTGGTGAATTGATCGTTATACGAGCGAATAAAGGAAAAACAAGGGCATTGATTTTGGGTTTCCTAAGCTAGTGCAGAAAAGAGAGATGCAGGTCAAAACTCCGCTTCGCAAGGCGAGGTGGATGCAACGGCCGCGACGCCGTGCTTTGGGAGGCGCGTGGATGGAAAGTAACTATGATGGGTGAGGGTCGCACACACCTCTTCTCCAAGCAACACAACTAGCAATTGCTAGGGCTTCACACACAACAAATCTCAGAAAAACCCAGCAAAGAAAGTGCTATTCTCGCACCACCGTATCATTGCACATGAACATCACAAAAGATTAATAACATAAAGCTAAATGATAGTTCATTACAACAATCACAAGGAAAACACATACATAAAGTTTAGAGAAGACCAATAGGAAGAAATCACCGCGTCTTGGGTTCTCGGCCGGAATAAGAGGTTGTCGGGCTCTCTCCGGGCTTGGCCCTTAGATGGTGTGCTGATTTGATGGAGGCTGTCACTGCTCCAAAGACCTACAGCTCTTCTATGGCTTCCCACGATGAGGAATGCTTGAGCACTTGGCGGAGGATGCTTGCTAACACTCCCGGATGGAAGGATTGTGGTGGAAAATGCCTGAAAATGGCCTCTTTGGTGGTGGAGGTGAAGGAGAAGCCTTCAGACCTCAGGAACGGCGGCAAGGACCTAATTTCCCGCTCCCCTCTCCGCTCTCCCGCTGCTCTGTGATGTAATCTGCATTTTATACTAAACAGGCAGAAAAATGGTCACGCACGGTCGAACGCACGACCGTGCGTGAACCGTGCGTTATTATAAGATAAAAGTAGGCTTCAGAGAGACGCAGCGCCGCCCGTGCATTTTACCCACGCACGGGCAAATCCGCTTGTGCGTACAAACGCACGGGTAAATTCAGAATGACCAAAAACATGGAGAACACAGGTCAACCGTGCGTTTTACTCACGCACGGGCAAATCCGTCCGTGCGTAAAACGCACGACTAAATTCAGATCGATCGTCTTCTACCCAGATCAGAGCGCATGACCGCAACAGCCCATGCGTCAAGGAAAACGCAGGACCGTGCATTTCACACGGTCATGAATTCTGGGAGAAAACAGGATACAAGATAATTCGGCCACCTGCATACAAGATAAAAATAGCTGGGAATACACCTCCAACTCGAGATAAACATAGAAAAATGGATGGGGAGCACCATGTGCTTACCCCCAATAACGAGGAGTGCAACTGCACACGAAATGGGCCTAAGAGTGCACATATCAAGGAATAACCAATATGAA
Source organism: Dactylorhiza incarnata (assembly GCA_033032865.1). NCBI lineage: Eukaryota > Viridiplantae > Streptophyta > Magnoliopsida > Asparagales > Orchidaceae > Dactylorhiza > Dactylorhiza incarnata. The sequence continues at coordinate 1,318,707 of JAWHQI010000073.1, forward strand.
TGAAAACATGCCTAAAGTGTAGTGCATAGACTAGATAATCGGCCCAGATGAGTCCATAAATGTGTATATAAATGGGACTCATCACACGCCACTAGCAATTGCTAGTGCAGCACACGGAACACTCACACCACAATCACCATGAAAGCACACCTCAAGCACTCATAAGCATGAAAACATTTTATAATATTTGACAAGAAGTTCAACAAATATAGAGTGCAACATCATCAATATAAGAGAAACTAACTACAATCATAAGGAGGAAAGTAGGAAAAGCTAGAAATACAACCACATCCAGAGACTTGTTGGATTCACGGTAGGAATCGTCGGGTTGTCAATCCACGTCCTAGCTCGGTCCTCAACTGCGTCCGGGGTCCAGAGGAGCTGTCACCTTCCCTCCACTATACCCTTCTTCTCCGTGTCACAATCTGGCCGCCACAAAAGCTGTGTACTCCTTCCTCCGTTGATGAGAGTAATGCTAGGACCTCTACCTTGAAGTGCTTGGATGATGCGAGGTGGCCTCGGGTGAAAGGGGGAGGAAGAAAACTTCAAAAACGGAGCTTTCCGCCCTGACGGCGGAAGAAATCGCGGAACCGTTCGACATTCAAAACCTAAAAAATCGCAGTTTAAATAGAAAAGTTGCAGAATTTTGTTCATGCACGACCAAACGCACGACCGTGCGTAAAAATGCACGACCGTGCGTAAAAATGCACGACCAAATTCAGAATGTTGTTTTGGGCCGCAAATGAACGCGCACGATCGACCAGATCGTGCGTGAAGGATAAACGCACGACCGTGCGATCTAGAAAATTGTAAAATGACATAAATTCTTAGATAAAAGAGGAAAACTCGTGCGATTTTGCTCAAGCACGATCAAAACTGACCGTGCACAAACAAAACACACGAGCCGGGGCAGATCACCATTTATAAGTATTGCAGGAATCGCACAGTCGCTGAAATCGTGCGTCAAGGAATCGCACGACCGTGCGATTTCTCCAGGTTACAATTCCCATAGAATGAAGATCAGCCCACCTGCAATATTAACCAACAAGCTGGGGAACATACCATCAGCACACAAAAATATATAATAACAACAAAATAAAGACATGGGGAGCATCTTGTGCTTACCCCCTGCAGAATAGTGCGCAATTGCACACCAAAACGGGATCAAAGAGTGCACTTTGTGAAGAAATGTGTTCAAGTGAAATATAAACAATAAAGGACTAAAAGTAAAGTGCATATGCAAGAAAATAAGCCCAGATGAGTCCAAATATGTGTATATAAATGGGACTCATCAGTCCAATCTCTTGCCCGCAAGAAAGGCCTGAATGTCCAGCTCCTCTTTTGAGATTGCCTTGTTTTTTCTAAAGACGCCTTCTACTCTGGGAGATGGTCGGGTGCTCAGACCAACGAGGTCGCCTTCGAATATAAGGAACCTTTCCGTCCAGAAAGGAACCTTATTTTGAAGATTCAGAACTTTTACTCCTTCACATAAAAAATAAACTAACCCTTTAAATTCCTCTTTTTTGTCCTTTCAATACCTTTGTAGTGAAGGTCGCGCGGAAGAGCGCCATATTAAACTTAATTCTTTCTGACCGCAAGTAATTAATAATGGCATTGATGAGACCGATCTAGTTCAGAGGCAGCTGAGCGAGCACGAATCCGCAGTACTCCATCAATTCGAGAATTTCCCAAGGAAGGGGAAGTTTCATCCCATAATCGATGTGATCGATGGGAATCACAAATTTGTTCTCCTCTCAAAAATTTAATCTTTCTTCCTTCTTAGGCGGTCTCACCACGATCTAGTTTTGAACCATGTGCTTTGCTAAAAATTATAGGTATTCATCCTTGGAAAGACGGCTGAGTTTGTGAGTAGCCTCCAAGAAGACTTCAGCATACGAAGCTCGCACGGACACCATAATTATAGTTCGCTGAGATCGGTGCTTAGGGCGCATTCGAAGAGTATGGAAAGAAAAATTCCAAGGCCATTTATTTATTGAAATCCAAAGATATTTTTATAATGATGACTTCTTCGGAGACCGCCCAGTAAAATTGCTCAGACCGATGGCACCTGCATTAGATTAGATATATTGCTATGCATTCGGTCTTATTGAAGAGAGACTGCAGAGTCCGAAAGCATGATTAGTATAAAAATAATGTAAAATAAGAAGCAAGCAATAATAAGAGATTAACATCATAGCATCATAGAGATCGCATAAATAAAAATTATTGTCACCACATATTACAACGCATTTAAATTGTTCAGGTTTTTGAGATTTCATGATCGCGAGAAGAACTAATCAATCTCCTATTTGGACGCTTTCTCCCTTCAAAATCCGTTATATCTTGCATCTCATTCACGGCGGTCAGAACAGACGCCAGGCTACGATTAGCAGACATTGCTGCCAGGTGGATTGTTGACATTCCATGTCCACCTGCTCCATAGGGATAACCATGATCTTTGAAGCCCGTCTCTCCTCCGCATGATCGCCAGAAGTACCCGGCCTCATCGTCATCTTTGTAGGACCGCACCTCATTGTGGCAACCTTAGCGGACAGAGCTGCGACTTTTCACTTATAATACTTAGCATCCTTCTCAGCTTTTCAAAGCACGCGAACGAACTCGGCATTCTTCTGATCGCACTCCTCACAGACAAGTATTTCATTAGCCCGCAACCTTTCTTCAAAATCAGCAGTCTGAACCCGAAGCTGGTCGTCTCGAGCATGGAGTTGATCATTTTGTTATCGCTCTCGAGTAAGCATAGAGCAAACATCCTCAAACAATGGCTTGAGGATGTCAACGAGCTGAGCTGGAATCACTATTTCTTGAGGAAGCTCTCCTTCCTCTGGAACCTCCGCGACATCATCACCTGCCATCAGAAAAATTCTATAATTAGCTCAACTACAAACAGTTCAAAGATAGAAGTTTTCGCGTAAGGGAGAATACTTGGAAAGAAATCAAGACCGCAGTCATGTAAGGTACTTTCGATATCTTTTGTCACCGTGGGCTCTGCGGTCAGCAAAAGGCGGTCCGATCCCCATAGGCACTCAAGGTTCATTCTTTCCAGTTCTCTCTTTTGCGATTTCTCTCCTACTTTTCTCCTCCTTTTCAGCTCTGCGTTGCTAACAAGAATGTCATATGTTTCAATGATGACGATCTCATGTCTTTTCTCTGGAGATCTAGGTCAATCAGCAGGCAGGGGAAGGAATTCAAACGATTTTACAACATTTATTATCTTACCAGTCCGCAAGGTAGAGACCGCTGATGCGCGATCAACCGCCGCTTTGTTTATTTTGTCAACCTGAGCAGCAGAAGGGTTCGCCAGACCGCCAGAAAGTGCGGCTTTCTTCTTTTCAATCTGACGAGCTGTCTCCTAATCAGAAGTCTTTTTCTTTTCCTTCTTTGTGGAGAGCAGAGCGGCTTTCTTCTCTTCTTCTTTCTTCTTCTCTGCAGCAAGCAGAGCGACCTTCTTTTCTTCTTCTTTTTTCCTCTCTGCAGTGAGCAGAGCAGCTCTCTTCTCTTCTTCCTTCTTCTCAGTAGCTCGAGCTTCTCTCTATCTTTTCCCTCTCTTCCCTCTCTGCTTCTGCCTTTACCCTGGCTGCCACTGCATCGGTCTCCTTCTCCCTTTCAGTGATATCTTTTTCCGCAACAGCCTCCCGGAGATGTTCAGATTCAAAAGGGTCCAGCACCTGCAAGATTAAACAAGAGAGTTCGTTACAAGAATCTTCATCAAGATAAGAAATCAACTTGGAGTCCGCTTCTCTTGAAGAAGCTGAGATCGCAGAAGGGAGATAGAGACCGACCTCACTAGTTTTCATAGAAGCATCCTCGAGATGTTTAAGATAGTTGTTTTCAGGAAGAGTGATTGCCTCAGAAGTGATCACACCTTTGCTTTCTTCATTATTCTTTTTCTTGGCAGATTTAGCAGAAGAACTTGCGTTCTTTCTCTTTTTTATCTTCACAGGATCTTCAGAATCAGTGATCTTCTGCTTAATTTTCTCAGCCTCGATCTTCCTCTCACGCATGCCAGCCATAATAGCTTCACTTGAAGAGGTCTCGCCAGATGGGACATCGGTCTGATTAAGGACCTCAACAATTTTTTGGCAATCAAAAGAAATAGACAGATCAAGAAAGTTCAGCATGGGAGGACCCGAAGAAGTACTCGACAAATTGACAAAGGTAGAGACCGGAAAAACCATGCTCTCCGGCAAGTCGGTCTGTTTCTTTGGTGAAGATCGAGCGGTCTCCTTTGATGTGTCCACCCTATCCAGAGCCTGAGAAGCCTTATCCATTTTCTTCTTCAGGCTAGCAGTCTCTTTTTTCTTTGGGGAAGCCGATCCTGGCGATCGCTTATTTAATCGAGATAACACAGACACCATTGTGAAGATTGTTTTTGTATGATTTTTGGTGATCGCTTGACGTTCAAGCTCGCTGCTCCTTTCAGAAGGTTATGAATTCAGAAGCTCTGAAGCCATATTTATATATCCCAGCACATTTATGATGGTCGTGATCTCAGCGGTCAAAAAGAACATTTCTGATGTTCCAGAGCAACTTTAAAATGTGCAGCGATAATGTTTGCCTGGAATTCCCGCGACCTCTTCTCCAGCCAGGACGGACCCTTCCAACAGTCTCAGTTTTGCGAGACTGCCCAGATCACCCGCTCTCCCTCCGGTGTTTTCTTTATGGCACGGACAATCAAGCCCCCGTCAGATCGCCAGACCGCGTGGTCTGGCCCCTTCTTTCCTTTTTGTTTTTAGCACCCGTTTTCCTTTGCCCCGGTTCTCCAATACCCTGGGCAGCCCATAATTTTTTGATCTGCCCATTCGGGTAGCCTCCACGTCTATAAATAGAGGGGAATGGGTACCTGAAAAAGGAAATTTTTCTTCGAGCCTCCGGCGTACAACCTGTGTAAGCGGTCTCGAATTCTGTCACTTTTCTACCTCTCACCCTGACCTATTTTAGACCCCCTCTGTAATCCTTTTTTGAGTTCAATAAAAGAAGTTTCCCTCAGAGATCTCTTCTCTCGCATTCTTCATCTTAAGTAACCTGCACTCCGCAGTTCCTGTAACACCCTGCCAGTACGAATAGTATAACAGTAGGTCCGGCCGGGACCCCACGCCACACAAACCACACTAGCTAGGAGTTAAAAAGTCATAAACAGAAAGAACTACAACAGAGTATACTAAACACTAGCGGAAGCATAATGATATAACATTTCATTTAGAACTGTCCACTATCATAGGAATGAAACCATAAAATAGAGTTACGTCCTTAAGGCCTTACATTCACCAATGTACAAAACTCAGAACATACTTCGGCACGCAGGCCGGCAATACATGAGAAAGCAGAAAAGGGAGGCTGACCTTCAAGGGCCAACTCAGCAAAAGGGCCACCACCCGCTATTTCCCACTAGGCTCACCTGCACCTGCATAAGAACATTCCACCAAGCGGTGGCAAACAAAGTAACGGTCAGCACAGCTGACCAAATTATAACGACCCCACCCCTTTCCCGGGGTGGCGGAGCTTCTACCCTGCAAGCAAGCCATACTAGCACAAGTACTAATATAAAGAAAGTGCAACTACACAAGGTGAGGTTTCAAGCACAATCAATCTTCTAGGTTGAGCATCAAAAAGGAGGGAACCTAGGTATGCACATGATATTGGTTGGGTTCACCCGAATGTTCCCCACAACCGCCTAAACAACCGCATGAGGCTAACAACCTCAATTCCACAAAACACTCCACTGTAAGGGCCATCGCCTTAGGTGGGAAAAAGGGCTTTTGGTCGGTCTAGGTAAATCACCTTCCACGACCTCTTCCATGATCACACGGCTACATGAGGTAGGGACCTCTTATCGATCTGCATGGAAATGGGTTCGGTTTGGCTTTGCCCGTGCTCTAATCGTCGCGATCTATCGCACGACGCGGGTACGGCTTCACCTCGGCCCGTAAGGGTTTAGCACTTTTAAGTGCTACACAATTTATAAGCTACGCACCTAACCCCTTCGCAAGGATCTAGGCTTCACAAATACTCAACAAGGGAGGTACAATACGCTCCGCATCAATTTTGTCGTGAAGGTTTGCCTTCATCCAATCTCAAAGCATGGGGCTTTCATTAGGATCTTCACAAGACGACTACACTTAAATCCCGCAATACTATAGATGATTTCATAGAGTCATTCTCTGGCATGCATTCTAGGTTTAACCTAAATGCAACGTTGCAAATCAAGCATCACCGATTCGGGCTCACGGCCACGAATAGGCTTCACACAAAATGCCTAAATCCGCACGACTACCAGATTTCTAAATGCAATATGCCGGGGATGGACACAATCGACCCGGAGTTCCGAAGAACTTGAGGAAAATCCTACACTTCACCCATTTGGTGAAAGGGATTGCTCATGCAAGCATAGAGAAATGAAAGAGAGGACAAATGACAAGTCCAAATATCGGGAGGAAGAATCGTTACCCTAGGAGCGTTCTTCTTAGCCATGGATCTGAGATTTTACACGGAGGGATAGGACCGCACCGGGCTGCACTCTCCAGATCTGGAAACGGCTCGCGAAACGGAGCTCCGGAGCTCCGTTAATGGAGGGATCTCTCCTTCTTCTTCCTTGCCTCCTTCTTCTTTCTCTAACCTTGGAGAGAGAAAGGACTTGGATTAATGAGGGATTAACCCCTCTCCAAAAACCTAAGACCCTCAAGCAACTAATCCTAACCGTCGGATCGGATTCCAATAGATTTGATCTGCCCGATCTTCTTCTCCGCTCAAAATTGCGGAGCAGTATAAACAGGGCGCACGAGCATCGGCGCACAGTCAGTGGTCGTGCGCAAGCACTTCCCCTGATCGTGCGCACTTACCACAACAGAACTCTGAATTCTTGCGAATTAATGCACGATCGCTGGCGCACGATCACTGGTCATGCGCGAAGAGGGACAGTGGTCGTGCGCGAAGAGCTACTATGAAATTTCCATCCTATTCTGAGCGCAGCACCACCTCTCCGCCTAATTCGCTGAACTATGAATTTTGGGGTGTTACAACTCCACCCCCCTTAAAAGAATTTCGTCCTGAAATTTCGAAAACAGTAATAACAGGAATTACAGTTATAAATTACCTGAGAGAAATAGCTCGGGGTACTCCGCAAGCATCGTTTGCTCTCTCTCTCAAGAGAGCTCCTCTCGGCCGCAAATGTCCCACCGAACTTCCACCATCTGAATGGACTTGTTCCGCAACTGCTTTACTTCGGTATCTTTGATGTGTAAAGGCTTGACTGTCGTCGACAACCCACTATCAACCGGCACTTTGCTGACCGCAACGATATGAGTAGGCTCTTGCACTGCCTTCCTCAAAACTGAAATATGAAACACGTCATGTAGACCGCTCAGCTCTGCAGATAGTGCGAGCCGATAAGCCGCATCACCAACATGCTCCACAATCTCAAACGGTCCCAAGTACCTTGGACTGAGCTTCTTCAAGCGTCAAATCCTTGATACCCCTTTGAACGGTTTGATCTTCAAGTAAACCCGGTCTCCAACGGCGAACTCTAAGTTCCTATGCTTGGCGTTGTAATATTTGGCTTGCCTATCCTGGGCAATCAATAGCCTTTCACGTATAGATCGGATCGTCGAAGTTGCTTCCTCAATGTCCTTTCGCTTTAATAGCTTAGTATCGCCCGTTTCCGCCCAATACAATAACGTACGACACTTCTTACCATAGAGGGCCTCGAAGGGAGCCATCTGTATACTGGCTTGGTAGCTATTATTGTAGGCGAACTCGATCATATAGAGATGATCTTCCCACTTCTTTCCAAAATCTAGAGCGCACATTCGGAGCATATCCTCCATAGTCCTGTTGGTCCTCTCGGTCTATCCATCCGTTTGCGGGTGGAAGGTCGTGCTGAACTTCAATTTAGTGCCCAACAGTTCATGGATAAGCCTCCAATCTTTCGATGTGAAATGCCCGTCACGATCGCTGACGATGCTACGAGGCACACTGTGCAGCCGCACAATACTATCAACATAGAGCTTCGCTAGCTTTTCTACAGAATCATCCTTCCGGTTTGGAATAAAATGCGATACTTTCGTCAATCGATCCACGATCACCCAGATGGCGTCGTTTCCCTGTTGTGATCTCGGCAATTCGTGCACGAAATCCATCGAGATATCATCAAACTTCCACTCCGGAATCGGCAAGGACTCAAAAATCCACCGGGACGTTGACATTCCGCCTTCACCAACGTGCAAGTATTACACTTGGCCACGTAGAGGGCAATGTATTTCTTCATACCCGGCCACCAGAAAAGTTTCTTCATGTCCATTTACATTTTCGTGCTCCCCAGGTGGATAGAGTACTTGGTATGATGAGCCTCGTACATCAACTCCGCCCGTAGAGTGCCAATGTTTGGGACGCACAATCTGCCCTCTTTCCACATAAGGCCATCTTTGAAGGAGATATCAGCGTTTAACCCATCAACGGTTTCCGCTTTATAGCGTTTCATGCTCTCATCCAGCTCCAATGCCTGTCGAACTCGGTCGGGAAGGTTGTATTGAACCTCCGCCCAGTTCAAGCATGCTGAAGTAGACGCTCTTCTATCAACGCAAATGATCCCCATTTCTTCCAGCTCGCGGATTAGATGCTCATCGTGCATCAAAATCCAATTTGCTTGAGCGGGAGCCCGACGACTCAACGCGTCCGCAACTACATTTCCCTTTCCAGGAGTATACTTGATGTCGAAGGTGTAGTCCCCAAGGAACTCCATCCAGCTCCTCTGACACATATTCAACTCCCTTTGATCCAGCAGGTACTTGAGGCTCTTGTGGTCGGTAAACATGTCGATCTTCACGCCATACAAATAATGCCTCCAAAGCTTAAGAGCAAATACCACGGCCGCTAGCTCCAAATCATGGACCGGGTAATTCCTCTCATGAACCTTCAGTTGCCGGGAGCCGTAGGCAATTACCTTTCCGAACTGCACTAGGACACAACCCAAGCCACTCCCCGAGGCGTCGCTATAAATTTCGTCGCCTTCCGTACCACATGGCGAGCATAGAATGGGCGCCGTGGTCAGACGGCTCTTCAGCTCTTCAAAAGCTCGTGCGCACTCGGGCGACCAAACGAACTTATGATCTTTCCTAGTCAGTTTAGTGAGAGGGAGTGCAATCCTCAAGAAGTTTTCCACAAAGCGCCTATAATAGCCGGCAAGTCCTAAGAAACTTCGGACTTCCGCTACGTTTTTCAACAAAGGCCACGCTCGGATCGCTTCTATCTTCGACGGATCAACTGCAATTCCTTCTCCACCAACAACATGACCAAGGAATGCTACTGACGGTAGCCAAAACTCGCACTTGGAGAACTTGGCATATAGCTGACTCCTCCTCAAGGTGCTCAGAACTGCGTGCAGATGCCCTACATGCTCCTCTTTCGACTGAGAGTATACCAAAATGTCGTCGATGAAGACGATCACAAATTGATCTAAATACTCTCGGAACGTCCTGTTCATTAAGTCCATGAATACCGACGGTGCATTAGACAGACCGAATGGCATCACCGTGAACTCATAGTGCCCAAAGCGGGTACTGAACGCTGTCTTTGGAATGTCACATTCCCTTATCCGCAGTTGGTAATAGCCGGACCTTAGGTCCAGTTTGGAGTATACCATCGACCCAACCAGTTGGTCGAATAAATCATCGATTCTTGGAATCGAATATCGGTTCTTCTCGGTCAACTTGTTTAGCTCTCGATAATCAATACATAGACACAAGCTCCCGTCCTTCTTTTTCACAAAGAGGACCGGTGCACTCCAAGGCGATGAACTTGGACGTACGTAGCCTTGCTCTAGCAGCTCTTGCAATTGGACCTTCAGCATTGCCAGTTCCCTTGGCGCTATCCGGTACGGTGAGCGGGCCACAGGTTTGGCACCTGGGACCAACTCGATACAGAAATCAATCTCCCGATGAGGCGGAGCCCCAGGGAGTTCGTTAGGAAACACGTCGGCGTACTCTGCTACAACTGAGACATCACACAACCTTGGCTTTGGCTCCGAAGCCTCCAACAAAGTGAAAAACAACTCGGCCCCTTTTCTCACCGCCTTAACCACTTGGAGAGCAGACATCAGCGTCTTGCTTGCTTCTCGCATACCGGCAAATGTGGTTTCTCCTTCGGTGTTCTTTCCCAGAGTGATATCCTTTGAATTGCAATCTATGCATGCTCACTGCTCCGAGAGCCAGTCCATGCCGAAGATCACATCGAATTCAGCTAACGGTAATAACGATACTTCCAAATCGAAATCCTGATTTCCGATCCGCACCTTCACACGGCTCTTCCTATCCGCACTCATGCGAGATCCATCGGGTAGAACTACTTCCAATCTATCCTCTACCAAGGTTGACGGCACTCCGATTCACACCATGAAGTCCTCAGACAGAAAAGAGTGCGATGCACCCGTATCAAATAGAGCTCTCGCCGGATAGTTGAAAATTAGGCCGAAACCTAATTGTACACAAATAAAGCATATAGATATACAACAGTATGAATTATATAAATAGCTGTAAAAGCTAGCTTCTAATTCGTACCTGTGACGACATCAGTTTGTCGTATGGCTTCTTGTTGGCCAAGCGAATAGACTCTCGGCTGAGTCGGAATGTGCTGGGAAGACGAAGACTCCGCAGCTTTACCCTTTTCCGCAGCACGAGCATAGTCCAACGCTCGGTTCTCTGCCTTCGGGGGACCACTTCGACACACCGCGGACTTATGTCCTACCTTCCCGCAGGTGAAACACGTGATAGGATCCCGCACAGTCGTTGCTCCCAAAACATTTGAGTGAGTTTGCTCCGCCGATTTGAACTTCCTTTTGTTCTTTCTGAACTCTGACTTGGACTGAGAGGCCGGCACATGAAACTCAGGTTTCTTTGCCACGGCTTTTGCTTATACGCTCTTCATGTCCAACTCTAGGGATCTGGCAGTTTGGACCATCACATGGAAACCTAACGTCATTGTGCCTGCAAGGAGCAACCTCGACTCGTCGCGAAGACCTTCATAGAACTTGTTCGTCTTTGTCTCTTCATCTTCCATCATAGGCCCCGCATAACGACCCAGTTTAGTGAACTCGTGCAAGTACTCATCCAACGAGCTGTCGCCTTGAGTTAACTTCAGAAACTGGTTCTGCAATGCAATGTGTTGGGCAGAAGGAATATACCTTTGAAGAAATGACTTTGAGAACTCCGCTATCGTGATCTCGGTAATCTCCTTGCCTCCAAACTTGTGCACTTCCTATTCGGCCCACCAACGCTCTGCCTCTCCGTTAAGGAGGAAGGTGGTTAAAGTGACCATCATAGCTTCTTCTGTTGCTGTCGCTTTTAAAGTTTTTCTAACCATTGACAGCCAGTCCTCCGCCTCCGTTGGGGATCCGGTCCCCGAGAAAGTTGGAGGGTGGAAGCTTAGAAAGTCTTGCAGTTGCTGATCACGTGCTCGCGCAATGGCTGCACGTTCTACATGACGCTCCACCCTTTGCACCACCGCAGGTTCCACTGCAGCCACTGGCACAGGGGTCTCAACCCTCAGTTCCACCGCAGGTTCCGCTGCAGGTTCGATCACCGGAGCCGCACCTGTAATAGGCGTAGCAGGTTATGCAAGCCTTTGCGGTTAAGCATTGATCATCGCGAAGATAGCTTCTGCGATTAACCTGATCATCTCAGCAGGAGGAGTGGTCGCTGGCACTTCAGCCGACCCACTACTTTCAGCAGTGTTACGGGGTTGAGACGGCCCCGCACCACTCCTAGTCACCTATAATCGTGTAAGACACAATTTAGTGACTGAAAACATAGCAAACAACAATCATGGAACGCTCAGGTTCCGCAAACAAGTATGTTTTTCCATTCCTAAGTGGACATTCTTATTAGTTTTTGTCATTTTAGGTGAATGCACATCCCATGCACACCACCCCTTAAAAGGAATTCATCCCGAATTCGCTAAACTACGGATCGATGCCTTAAGTCTGATACCAAATTGTAACACCCTGCAAGTATGAATAGCATAACAGTATGTCCGGCCGGGACCCCCCGCCATACAAACCACACTAGCTAGGAGTTAAAAGGTGATAAACAGAAAGAACTACAACAGAGTATACTAAACACTAGCGGAAGCATAATGATTTAACATTTCATTTAGAATTGTCCACTATCATAGGAATGAAACCATAAAATAGAGTTACGGCCTTAAGGCCTTACATTCACCAATGTACAAAACTCAGAACATACTTCTGCACTCAGGCCGGCAATACATGAGAAAGCAGAAAAGGGAGGCTGGCCTTCAAGGGGCAACTCAGCAAAAGGGCCACCACCCTCTATTTCCCACTAGGCTCACCTGCACCTGCATAAGAACATTCCACCAAGCGGTGGCAAACAAAGTAACGGTCAGCACAGCTGACCAAATTATAACGACCCCACCCCTTTCCCGGGGTGGCGGAGCTTCTACCCTGCAAGCAAGCCATACTAGCACAAGTACTAATATAAAGAAAGTGCAACTACACAAGGTGAGGTTTCAAGCACAATCAATCTTCTAGGTTGAGCATCAAAAAGGAGGGAACCTAGGTATGCACATGATATTGGTTGGGTTCACCCGAATGTTCCCCACAACCGCCTAAACAACCGCATGAGGCTAACAACCTCAATTCCACAAAACACTCCACTGTAAGGGCCATCGCCTTAGGTGGGAAAAAGGGCTTTTGGTCGGTCTAGGTAAATCACCTTCCACGACCTCTTCCATGATCACACGGCTACATGAGGTAGGGACCTCTTATCGATCTGCATGGAAACGGGTTCGGTTTGGCTTTGCCCGTGCTCTAATCGTCGCGATCTATCGCACGACGCGGGTACGGCTTCACCTCGGCCCGTAAGGGTTTAGCACTTTCAAGTGCTACACAATTTATAAGCTACGCACCTAACCCCTTCGCAAGGATCTAGGCTTCACAAATACTCAACAAGGGAGGTACAATACGCTCCGCATCAATTTCGCGGTGATGGTTTGCTTTCATCCAATCTCAAAGCATGGGGCTTTCGTTAGGATCTTCACAAGATGCCTACACTTAAATCCCGCAATACTATAGATGATTTCACGGAGTCATTCTCCGGCACACATTCTAGGTTTAACCTAAATGCAACGTTACAAATCAAGCATCCCCGATTCGGGCTCACGGCCACGAATAGGCTTCACACAAAATGCCTAAATCCGCACGACTACCGGATTTCTAAATGCAATATGCCGGGGATGGACACAATCGACCCGGAGTTCCGAAGAACTTGAGGAAAATCCTACACTTCACCCATTTGGTGAAAGGGATTCCTCATGCAAGCATAGAGAAATGAAAGAGAGGACAAATGACAAGTCCAAATATCGGGAGGAAGAATCGTTACCCTAGGAGCATTCTTCTTAGCTATGGATCTGAGATGTTACACGGAGGGATAGGACCGCACCGGGCTGCACTCTCCAGATCTGGAAACGGCTCGCGAAACGGAGCTCCAGAGCTCCGTCAATGGCGGGATCTCTCCTTCTTCTTCCTTGCCTCCTTCTTCTTTCTCTAACCTTGGAGAGAGAAAGGCCTTGGATTAATGAGGGATTAAACCCTCTCCAAAGACCTAAGACCCTCTAGCAACAAATCCTAGCCGTCGGATCGGATTCCAATAGATTTGATAGGCCCGATCTTCTTCTCCGCTCAAAATCGCGGAGCAGAATAAACATGGCGCACGAGCATCGGCGCACGGTCAGTGGTCGTGTGCAAGCACTTCCCCTGATCGTGCGCACTTACCGCAACAGAACTCTGAATCCTTGCGAATTAACGCACGATCGCTGGCGCACGATCACTGGTCGTGCGCGAAGAGGGACAGTGGTCGTGCGCGAAGAGCTACTATGAAATTTCCAGCCTATTCCGAGCGCATCACCACCTCTCCGCCTAATTCGCTGAACTATGAATTTTAGGGTGTTACAGTTCCTTCACCCTTTCTTCTAGTGTGAGTCCTGGAGGTACATTTTTTGTACCAACAACTATCAAAAGTCTATGTACAAATTTCTACAGCATTGTAGTGTCAACAATTCAAGATATGAATTTTTCAAGTTATAACTCCATGTTCTATATTGTGAAGCAAGTACTATGTCTTCTCAATAACTAAATCTTACATAATTTCCATAAGTGCATATTGCCATCAAAATCTATGTACAAATTCCTACAACATTCTAGTGTCAATAATTCAAGATATACATTTCTCAAGTTATAACTCCAAGTTCTAAATTGTGAAGGAAGTTCTATGTCTTCTCAATAAATAAGTCTCACAAATTTCAGAGTTTCATTGCATCATATAAGATCATATGCCCAAGTCTCAGATTTTTGCCTAAGGTTTTACTCCAAAAGATTTCATTAATAAACATTTGTAATATTCATACCCTATGTAAAGACTTAGGGATTTTTTTTACCAAAAATTCCAAATTTCCCAGAGGGGTTATATTTCCTCCTATCCTATGCATGTGCAAGTTATTTCTTGCATGCAATAGCCAAATTGAGGGAAGTACACAAGAAAAGGGTTTTGTGATATTATCACCCCTTCCCACTTTACATGCACTTGCATGTGAATTTTCCCCACATATACCAAGTCAATTGACATCAAATCTCTACCAGAGATGTATTTTGACCCTTAGTATCATTTGAAACATTTTGGGGTCAATATTTATCCCCAAGCCATGAATATTACACATTCATGCTTACTTAAATAATAAATGGAACTATAGTAAAATAAATTCCATGTGGGACGCAAGTTTGGAAAAACCCCTTTGATTTAACTTAACAAATTATCGAAAAAGTTTTCCTTTACGTTGTATTACCCAGTGTATAGTGAGGGTAATCTGGTCATTAGATGTCTTAGGATATCACACTCAATGTAGGGTGTCAAGACCAGATCAAAAGAAGCAAAATTTGGGCAAAGTTAACATTTGCGTTGAATAGAATTCGACGCAACGTCAAGTTATTGTCGACGCTACTCTGACTAGAAGTCCAAGTGTTTCACCCTTCTGTCGATGTAATTCAAGTCGACGTTACGTCGAATAGATATCGACACAAAGGCCATGGACCTCGAAGTATTTTGAGAAGTCGACGCAGCTTCTACTTCAACTCAGCGCAGAAGGAATTATTTGTCTAAGCCATCTAAAGTCGACGCAACGTCTACTTTATCTCGACGCAGATAATTAAGTTTAGAGCCACGTCATCAACTCCACGTTTACGTCAATAAGGTATCGATGCAACGTCGACTAGCAGAGTTCAATCAGAGCAAGGATGAATTTGAAGCTGCTCCTACAAGAACTCAAAGGTGTGTCGATAAGAGAGGAAGAGAATTCGATGCGATGTCGAATACAGTCTGAAAAGGGAAACCTTTTCATCTGTCATTTTGGACCCTCTCTCATGGACCACCTCACTCATGACCAATCTCCAACCGCTTATTAATTACCTCAAATAGAAAGAAGAACTAAAAGAGGACAAAAAGCTTTCTTGGAAACATGCTTAATGTTGGTGAAGGGGTCGGGAATTAAAGAAGGAAAGAAAGAGAATGTCCAGAGCAGAATATCTTTTCTGGTCTTACTAGAAAGGGAAACAAATTCAAATCTGAAGGGGGATAATAAAAGGCAAGAGATGAAAGAGAAGGGCAGATCACTTATAAAAATTGAGAATACTATTATATTGGGGCTTCCTCTTCTTCTTCCTTTCTCAGGAACCCTAATAGAGGATATATAGAGAAGAAATAACTGCTGCTCTCCCTCTCTCTCAGAATAGAACTGAACAAGGCTGCTCATCATCACAATCTTATAGAAGCCAAGAGTTCAATCAGAAAGTAGAAACATCAAGGATTCGACATTCATAAGCTCCTGCAATACAACATTATCATAAGCACGAGTTAATCAAGAGCAGATCCAGTGAAAGATTCAAGAAGCTGTTCTTCATACAGTCTTCATAAGAATTCTGAAAACAGAATTCTTCCTCTTCTCCCCTTCATTGTTTCTCCTTCTCATTCCCAACTGTACAGAGTTTTGAGAATCCCTCTTCCAAAGGATTCAATGGTTCAAGACCTCCTTATCAAAAGATCTGGTGGTTCAAGATCTCTTTATCAAAAGTTCTGGTGGTTCATGATCTCTTTGTCAAAAGATAAATGGTTCTAAGAGACTCCTTACCAAAAGACTCAGGCATAGTTGGTGCATTCCTACCATGTGGTAGAAGAGGGGAGTACCCACATTTTGTGGAACCTCTTTAAAAATATGTGTGTCTGCTGGATTGTCTATTTTCTGTGTTGTCCCTCATAGCTTAGATTATTTTACTGTTTTTCTGCTTTATATTTTAGCATTATTTTATTCTGGATAAGTATTTGTTGGAGCATAACACTTAGGTTTTTATTGTACTTGCACAATTAGGTTAGAAATAAATTTAAATCTATATTCACCACCCCCCTCCTCTATAGGATTCTCAGTGCCACACTGTGCACTTTCAATTAGTATCAAAGCGAGGTTGATCATTAAAAGGTTAACATCTTGATAAAAAAGGCCTCCTACACATATTTCTCATTATTACAAATAATACTTTATAAAGAAAATGAGTTCTAAAGATTATGCTTCCACAGGACATCCAGTGTATAATCTGAGTAAGTTTATACTCTAGAAGACCAGAGTAAAAATGTATATGAATTCTATTGATGCGGAAATCTTCAATGTCATCCTCACAGGTCCTCCAGTCCCAATAAGGAAAGACACCACTGGAAAGGTCATACAAACCTCAGTCCCCAGAGCAGAATGGACTAATGATTAGAAGAAGGTCAAGGCATGTGATGCCAAGGCCATGAACATACTGGTCTAAACTATGTCTTATGACATATTCTAGAAAGTTGCTGATCGCAACTCTGCAAAAGAGATCTCATAATCTCTCTCTAGACTAGTTGAAGGAAGCTTTGATGATAGAAAAGACAAAAAGGCTATTCTCATATCTCTATATGAGAATTTTAAGAAAAAGGATGATGAAAGCATTACAGAAATGTATGACAGATTCAGCCTTATCATAAATAAGCTGAGAGGGCTTGACAAGGGAATCACTCTGACAGAAATTATTGACAAGCTCCTCATGACTCTAGAATCTGGGTTATCAGAAACTCTAGATACCTCAGAGAGATATCAACTGATGCTCTCCTAGGAAAGCTCAAGTCCTATGAGCTTTTACTGAAAAGCAGGGCTGAGTGAGAAGCCCAAGAAAGGACACCAACTCCTAAAGAGAGGACTCTTCAATTAAAGACTACAGAAGCAGAGTCCTCCACCACTGAAGAAGAAATGTTTAATCTCTTGGCTAAGAGATTCAAAATGTGGGTCACGACAGAAGACTCCAGAAGGAGAGAGAGGAGCTCAAGCAAACCAAGGTATGATAAAACTCCTAAACAGAAGATAATTTGTTTTTCCTGCAGAAAGCCAGGATATATTTCTACTGAATGTCCTGAGGAAGAAAAGAGCTAGAAAAACAAGCTGAGGAAGGAGCACAAGAAGAAATCCTTCCTAATAAGGGAAAGACACCACTGGAAAGGTCAAACGAACCTTAGTCCCCAGAGCAGAATGGACTAATGATAAGAAGAAGGTCAAGGCATGTGATGCCAAGGCCATGAACATACTGGTCTAAACTATGTCTGATGACATATTCCAGAAAGTTGCTGATTGCAACTCTGCAAAAGAGATCTCGGAATCTCTCTCTAGACTAGTTGAAGGAAGCTTTGATGATAGAAAAGACAAAAAGGCTCTTCTCATATCTCTATATGAGAATTTTAAGAAAAAGGATGATGAAAGCATTACAGAAATGTATGACAGATTCAGCCTTATCATAAATAAGCTGAGAGGGCTTGACAAGGGAATCACTCTGACAGAAATTATTGACAAGCTCCTCATGACTCTAGAATCTGGGTTTTCAGAGACTCTAGATACCTCAGAGAGATATCAACTGATGCTCTCCTAGGAAAGCTCAAGTCCTATGAGCTTTTACTGAAAAGCAGGGCTGAGTGAGAAGCCCAAGAAAGGACACCAACTCCTAAAGAGAGGACTCTTGCATTAAAGACTACAGAAGCAGAGTCCTCCACCACTGAAGAAGAAATGTTTAATCTCTTGGCTAAGAGATTCAAAATGTGGGTCACGACAGAAGACTCCAGAAGGAGAGAGAGGAGCTCAAGCAAACCAAGGTATGATAAAACTCCTAAACAGAAGATAATTTGTTTTTCCTGCAGAAAGCCAGGATATATTTCTACTGAATGTCCAGAGGAAGAAAAGAGCAAGAAAAACAAGCAGAGGAAGGAGCACAAGAAGAAATCCTTCCTAATAAGGGATAAGAGAGGAGGGAAATGTTTCATAGCTGAGACTTGGAGTGATTCAGATTCTGAGTCAAACTCCTCCTCATCTGATGGTAATGAAGATGGTGGACCAGGAGAAACTTATTTATTGGCTCTGGAAAATTCCACTGATGAAACTGAGAGGGAAGGTTGTTCAACCACAAACCAACAGTGGTATCTGGACAGTGGATGCTCCATGCATATAACTGGAGCAAAAGATTTGCTGGAAAATTTAAAGGCCAAGGAAGGGCCCAAGGTAATTTTCGGGAACTCCCACTATGGTCAAACCAAAGGATATGGTTTGATCAGGATTGGAGAAATATCCTTTTCTAAAGTAGCTTATGTTGATGGACTTCAACATAATCTGATCAACATTAGTCAACTGTGTGATGGTGAATACAAAGTTGTATTCACTAAGTCTTTGTGTCATATAGTTAACTCTAAGACTGATCAAACAGTTTTGACTAGTCTCAGAAAAGGTAAGGTATATGTTGTAGACTTTGAGTACACAAAGTCTGAGATCTGCTTGTTTAACTCCCAGTTAGAAAATAGTGAGCTGTAGCATAGGAGACTTAGTCACCTTAACTTTAAGACCATAGCTAAACTCTCCAAACTCAACCTAGTCAGGGGTTTACCAACTGGTAAATTCAATAAATACCACCCCTGTAGAGCCTGCCAACTAGGTAAGCAGATCAAAGCTTCATTCAAACCAATTGGTAAGAATGATTCTCCTAGAATCCTTTTCCTATTGCACATGGACCTGTTTGGCCCTATCTCCACTCAAAGCTTAGCAGGAAAGTCCTACACCTTAGTCATTGTTGAGATTTCTCTAGGTTCAGCTGGGTGTTCTTTCTAAAAGCTAAGTCAGACACCTTCAAGATCCTCTCAAGATTCATCAGGCAGATTCAATTTGAACTCAACACAAAGGTTGCTGTGATCAGAAGTGATCATGGCACTGAGTTTGAGAATCAGTTAATGTGTAGATTTGTGAGGATGAAGGTATCAGGCAAAGCTTTTCAGCTCCTAGAACCCCCCCCCCCCCCCCCCCAACAAAATGGGGTGGCTGAAAAGAAAAATAGAAACCTAATTGAATCAGGAAGGACATTATTAGTTGAATCTAATTTGCCAAAGTCGTTCTGGGCTGAGGCAGTAAATACTGCAAATTAAGTACTAAATAGGAGTCTCATCCACATGACTAAGTTGAAGACTCCCTATTAGTTGTTGAAGGGAAAGGCACCAATAGTCACTTATTTTAGAATTTTTGGGCGTACTTGCTTTATCATCAGCAATGGGAAAAGCCATCTTGCCAAATTTGACAAGAAGGCTGATGATGGGTTATTCTTAGGATATTCCTCATCAAGCAAGGCCTATAGGTGCTTCAATAAAAGCTCTCTCAAAATTGAGGAGTCTATGCATGTGGTCTTTGAGGAAATAAACATGGTTTACAAGGGGAAGGAAACGTCCATTAGTTCTATTCTGCAGGAAGAAGACCAACTAGCAGAACAAGTTGAAAGGATGAGCATAGTGGACCATCCATCTGTGTGCCAGGAAAAAGGACAATAGGATATTGACACTTACTCTTGTGACGATTCTACAGCAGATGAAGAGGAAACAACAGCACCTGGACTACCAGCCACAGACATTATTCCAGTACATGAGGCTGAAGTTCCCACTGTCACTGAGCAAGTGATAGCTCAGGAAAGAGCAGATCCTATATCACATAACTAGATCCAGGATGACTCAAGAATATCATCCTCCAACTCAAGTAATAGGAAACTTGACTGCAGGAGTCAAAACAAGGAACCAACTCACAAGTGAGACAATGATGCAGTGCTTCCTGTCACAATATGAACCAAAGAAGTTTGAAGAAGCAGATAGTGACCCTCACTGGATATCTACTATGCAAGCAGAACTGACCCAGTTTTAAAGGAACAAGGTATGGACTTTGGTTGAAAGACCAAAGAATTACCCAGTGATTGGCACCAAGTGGGTGTTTAAAAATAAAATGGACTCAACTGGGGTCATAATCATAAGCAAGGGTAGACTTGTGGCCCAAGGGTACAGGCAAGAGGAAGGCATTAACTTCAACCAAACATTTTCCCCAGTAGCAAGGCTGGTGGCAATCAGAATGTTCCTGGCATATGCTGCCCACATGAAGATCAAGGTATACCAGATGGATGTCAAGAGTGCATTTATCAATGGGAAACTACAAGAAGAGGTGTATGTGGAGCAGCCACCAGGTTTTGTCAATCCATCTTTTCCCTCTTCTGTATATAGATTAGATAAAACACTATATGGTCTAAAGCAAGCTCCAAGAGCTTGGTATGAGCCTTTATCCACCTTTCTCCTGGAACACAACTTTGAAAGAGGAAAGGTGGATAAAACCCTTTTCACAAGAGCACATAAGAATCAGCTACAACTTGTGCAAATATATGTAGATGATATTATGTTTGGATCCACAGATCAATCTTTATGCTAATGGTTTGCTTACCTAATGCAGTCAAGATTTGAGATGAGTAGCATGGGGGAATTATCCTATTTCCTTGGTCTCCAAGTTAGACAAAATCCAGATGGCATTTTTATTTCCCAATCCAAATATACCAGAGAACTCATTAAAAGGTTTGGGATGGAGAATGCATCTGTTATGAAAACCCACATGGCTACTAATGATGTTTTAGATAGAGATGATCAAGGTAAGTCATTTGATCAGAAGACTTACAGAGCAGCCATTAGCTCTCTTCTCTACCTAACAGCTACCAGACCTGATATAATGTTTGCTACATATATTTGTGCAAGATTTTAGGTTGACCCAAAGGAATCCCACATGAGTTTTGTCAAAAGAATTCTCAGATATCTTAAGAGTACTCTTGAGCTTGGCTTATGGTATCCAGCTGAATCTGGATTTCAATTGATTGGATATTTAGATGCAGACTATGCTGGATGCAGGCTTGATAGAAAAAATACTTCAGGAACATGTCAGTTTCTAGGTGCTAGAATGATATCATGGTTTAGCAAGAAGCAAACCACAGTCTCCACTTCTACAGCTGAAGCTGAGAATATAGCTGCAGGAAGCTGTTGTTAACAAATTTTGTGGATGCAAAATCTGTTGTTAGACTACAACTTTTCCCTTACCAATTCCACAATCTATTGTGACAGCTCTAGTGCAATTTCAATTGCTTCCAATCCTGCTCTCCACAGCAGAACTAAGCACATCGAGATAAGGCACCACATTCTCAGAGATAATATAGAGAAGGGTAAGATCAACCTTCAATACATATCTACTGACACTCATAGGGCTAACATCTTCACTAAGCCTCTTGATGAAAGTAAGCACAAGTTCTTCATCAATGCACTGGGGATGCTTGATGGAGCTTTGTAAGTCCCCTTATATAATGTATAAAGATCTATTTTCTATAGAAAATTATTGCTCGGAAAAACTACAAAAATCTTAAAGAAAATCATAACTGTTTCATCAAAGCTGCGTCGAATTCAAATCAACATACCATCGACTTCTACTCGACGCCAGCATCGAGAGCTCTCTGGGATGGATCCTTCGAATAACACTCGACGTAATGTCGAATTCTTGTCGACGCTTACGTCGACAGCATCATCGATGATTATATTTCAAAGCCACGTCGACAACAACTCGGTGCTCCATCGATTTGATTGATCGCGTGCATTGACATTTTTTGTCGCGCTGAATTCTGCTCTTCTCAATGTTGCTTTGAATAAAACCCTATGTTGCGACGACTCATCTACTCAAAGCAACTTTTGCGTTTAATTCCATTGTGCTATTCGAATTCTCTCCTTCCTGCTTTCTTCCTTCTTCCCTCTCTTCATCTCTTTTCATTATTTCAGTGCAGGTTCTCGCAGCATCCCAATGGCATCTACGTCAATTTAGCAAGATATTATTGAGGCTGTCGATCTTGCCCTCGAGACTGTGTTATCCAAGTTTGGCTCACTTTATCTTGACTTCTCAACGGATTGTTATCGCAAACTACGCCCCCAACACAAAAGGTTGTAGGACCTTACATCTGAACTCATGGCTTTTGATAGGTAAGTGCGATCGGTAGCAATGCCTGCTGAAGGCTTTGTATCTTTCTTCAATGATATAAAGCAGGGGGAGAATTGTACCAGCATGCAGCAACCTCATCAAGATTCTGTATACACAACAGCAATCCCTCTTTCATTAATCAGTGAAGGAGAGCCAATTATGTCATCTAAACTACAACTTCCAGATGCAGCCATTCAGGAGGAGTCATCTTCTCCAAGAATCCTGCCCTTTGCTCAGGGGGAGTCATCAACTCAGGGGGAGATCTCTCTAATTTCAGATGATCAGGCCTACCTCAAGTCTCTACAAGAATTTCATGAAGACACTGAACCATCTATCCCTGATCCTCTTTCATTCAGAGTGTCCTCTGAAGATTCATCCACATCACCCTCTCCAGTCAAGATGGCTGATCAAGATCCTGTTTCACCTGATCCAGCACCAGCTCAACCAAAACCTCTAGTTCAACTTCCACTTCTTCCAACACCAGTCTTTAGAGTGAGACCTCCATATAGATGTGGAGGTAGAGGTAGAGGAAGAGGAAGAGGAAGATTGCCCGTTTGGGGGAGGTACACAAAAGAACAGAGGAAAGTGTACAGAAAAGATAAATCTTATTACAAAAAGTATGCAAGGGTTAAAATTCTTGAGAACATAATGAAAACATACACCAATCCAGAACTTGACAAAGACTTAGAGGAGATTGTTGATAGAGAAAGGTATGAATATGAGACAGCCCAAAAGGAGCTTGAAGATAAGAAAAATAGGTTCATTGACATTCTGAAAAGAGGAAAAGATGTTGAAAAGGAGGAGCTGGCCAGAGCAATTCCAATCAAATCTACTCTGTTTGATCATTCAATGTATACTACAAAGAATCCCCAAGCCAAAATGCTAGAAGAAATTGGGCAAATCCACAGAGGAGGTATTGGGTGCAATCCAAAGGATGCAGTACAACTTCCCCTGAAAAGAAAGAAAGGAGGAAAGTCACCTGAGGAGGAGATAGAGAAAAATAAGATCATGTTTACAAAATCCTCAACTTCTTGGAAGGAATAAGCAATTGTTGATAAATTACAAGCAATTGCTGATGAATCAAATCTTGACAAAGAACCTGAATCAGATGATCTAAATCTAGAAGTCATAAATCTGATGACAGCCAAAGTCTTTGTTCTTGGGTTAACACTAAAGGATGTTCATCCTAATACTGAAATAGACCTAGAAAAACTGTTCAAGGGTCATGGAAAAATACAGAAGAACCCAGAGAAAGCTACCCCAGCAAACTTCAGATATGTGAAAAAGAAATACAGAAGGGTATGTGAGGACTTATTCATCTTTCTCAAAGAAAGGAAGTGATATTTTCTTTGGTAATCTATGATAAACTTCTGTTGATCATTAATCAGATACCTTCTCTATTTTTCAGCTCATCTAGCTTGTTCATTTAATATCTATATTGTCCTGTATGTATTGGTTATGCAAAAATGTGTAAATTCACTTTAAACAAAATGTAAAATTTGTTAAGATAAATTGGGGGAGATTGATGGGAAAAACCCCTTTGATTTAACTTAACAAATTATCTAAAATGTGATTTTATCTCTTAGGTTGTATTACCCAGTGTATAGTGAGGGTAATATGGTCATTAGATGTCTTAGGATATCACACTCAACCTAGGGTGTCAAGACCAGATCAAAAGAAGCAAAATTTGGGCAAAGTTAACATTTGTGTCGAATAGAATTCGACGCAATGTCAAGTTATTGTCTACGCTACTCTGACTAGAAGTCCAAGTGGTTCAACCTTCTGTTGAAGTAATTTATGTCGACATTACGTCGAATAGATATCAACTTAAGTCCATGGACTGTCGAAGTACTTTGAGAAGTCGACGCAGCTTCTACTTAAACTCAACGAAGAAGGAAGTATCTGTCGAAGCCATTTAAAGTCGATGCAACATCGACTTTATCTCGATGCAGATAATGAAGTTCAGTTCCATGTCATCAACTCGACGTCTACGTCGATAAGGTATTGACGCAATGTCAAATAGCAGAGTTCAATCAGAGCAAGGATGAATTTGAAGATGCTCCTACAAGAACTCGAAGGTGCGTCGATAAGAGAGGAAGAGAACTCGACACTACGTCGAATACAGTCTGAAAAGGGAAATGTTTATCCAGAAGACCGCTTCCGAATAGCGTTACTCGCAGACCGGCCGGTTTGCTGATACTAGTCGCCCGGTTTAGTTTTTACGGGGTCCATCAGCACCAACCCACACAGATCGGGCGGTCTGAGCATGCAGGTCGCCTCCAAAGATTGAAGATCACCAGGGCCCAAGTCCAAACGGCAGACCGCAGTCTCAAGTCAGAGACCGCCCGGGTGGTGCCATAAGAGCTATCAGGGTCCAAGTCCAGAAGGCAACTCGTGGTCTCAAGTTGGGGACCGCTCGGGTTGCATCTTGAAGGCTGACAAGGCTCAAGTCCAGGCGACAGGCCACGTTCTCAAGGGCAAGCCGCAGTCTCGAGTCGGAACCCGCCCGGATTGCGCCATGAAGACCAGCAAGGACCAAGTCCAAGAAGACAAGCCGCGGTCTAAAGTCAGAGACCGCCTGGGTGGCATCATATCCTTGGTCGTGGCATCTCTAGCCCCTCTACGAGACAGACCGCAAGCGCAAGCCGCCAAGCCGCGCGTCTTCTTTCTTTTCTCCTTTCTGTATCCCGTCACCGCCTACCAGATTCACCTGTACCCAGGTAGGCGGTTATTTTATCCCTGTCCGTTCAGGCAGGCCCCCGAGCCTATAAATAGGGGGCAGCAACACTCCCAAGACACGCACACTCGAATCCAAGAGCTCGCTTGTTTGAGCTGCGGTCTCGAGTTTCCCGTCTTGCGGACTGTCTGACCGGCCGGCTTCTGATTTCCAGCACTTGTAACCCTCTGTAACCGCTTCTTCTTAATCAAAGGAAAGCACATCACAGGAGTGGCATTCACCGTAACGGGCGAAGTTTGGCCTTGACCGCTGCCAGTGGTCTCATTTTCTCCACCTAAAAAGTAACCGGCAGCCCGCAGCCTCCAATTTCCTTCGGAGGTGCGATTTCGGACTCAACAGAAACACGCGACCTTTAGATCGCGGATTGTCGGTGAAATCCTTGCTAAGATGTCAGACCGTCAGTTCCCCCTTGGAGACCGCTCCGATCACAGTGAGGAATCTTTGTGGGAAGCCATGGAGCAGTCCAGAAGAGAAGCCGAGTGGGCTCAGAAGGCGACTGATCAGTTGGACGCAATCAGTCAGACTTTGGCCCTATTAACCGAGCCGTTAGTTCCACAGCAAGCCGCGGTTAATCAGGCAGTGACTCCGGTTCCTCCTCTGCCTCCACCTTACCCGCTACCACAAGCCGCCAACTTCCAACCCCAGCAAGAAGGTTTTGCAGCTAGGCAAAAAATCTACCAGGAAGCCACGCACAACATGCCGGCTCGAGTCCTTGATTTCCAGGGGCGGCTTCTCATGCTGCCCGCCTTTCTTACCCGCAAGAGGGCGCAGCCCATCTCTCCTACCCACCTGAGGTTGCTGTTCTTCACTCCTACCCGCCAGAAGCTGCTGCCCGGTCCTCCTACCAGGAGGCTTGTCTGCGAGTAGCCGCGGTTTCGGCGGCTTACTATCCTGCTCCTCTATATGAAGATATGGAAGAAACTTCTCCCTTCGTGGATGAAGTCCGGGGGAGCCTGCCCCTAATAACTTCAGAGAGCCTCGTCTGCCGGCTTTCAATGGAGAGACCGATCCCACTGTTCATCTACAAGCCTTCGAGTCAGCAATCGCTTTTAGGACCTTAACTGATGCAACCAAGTGCAAGCTCCTTGTGACCTCCTTTGAAGGACAAGCAAGGGAGTGGTTTTATGGGCTGCACCCCAGATCGATCGGTAGTTTTGTGGAGCTGCGAAGGGAATTTCTGCTGAGATTCTCTACTTCAAGGAAGAGGAATAGTGGTCCGGCGGCCCTTTTCGATATAATGCAGCGGGAATACGAAACGTGGGCCCGTTTCATTGACCGCTTCCAGAAGGAGATCATGGAAGTCCAGAATGTGGATCCAGAGCTGTATAGGGTTGCCCTCATTCATGGCTTGAGGGAGGGCCCCCTAAAATTTGAAGCAAATATAAGGGAGCCCAGGACTTATCAGGAAATGGTAAGTTTGGCAAATATTTTCATTAGAGGAGAAAAAAGCAATCCTGGTTATGTCACAAAGCTGGTAGGCGACAAGGAGCAGTCCAATCCATCCTTTCACCATCCGCCATCAAATCAGTCCCACTTTGAACCCCATTCCCAGAAGGGAAGAAATTACAAGAATTAACAACCCTTTATTGGCCATCAACGGTTTCAGGATCAGAAACCGCCATTGTCCATCGCTCTCGCTCCATCCATTCCTCTTCCGCAAATCATGCCAGTATACTTGCCACAGTATACCGCGCAGCCACCTCCAGTCATTCCATCTACTCAATATGATGACTTGCAAGAGTCGTTCACTCCCTTAAATGTCACCATGGACGAAGTGGTCCAGATCTTGCAGAAAAGGCCATATTTCAGAAGGCCTACTCCTCTGAAGTCGGATATTCGCAATCGAAATCCGAACCTTTACTGTGAATACCATAAAGAGGGAGGGCATCTGACCGAAGACTGTCGGGCCCTTCGCTTGCTGATAGAGAGGCTCCTGGGAGAAGGAAAGCTCCGGGGCTTAGTTCGGAAAGAGCCAACTGCCGAGCCGACTGCTGAGAAGAAAAAAGAGAAAGAAACAGTGGAAGTAACCTGGGAATGCG
The DNA here is from genome assembly GCA_033032865.1 of Dactylorhiza incarnata. Classification (NCBI taxonomy): domain Eukaryota; kingdom Viridiplantae; phylum Streptophyta; class Magnoliopsida; order Asparagales; family Orchidaceae; genus Dactylorhiza; species Dactylorhiza incarnata. The sequence goes on from JAWHQI010000073.1 coordinate 1,345,917, forward strand.
CCAACGTCGAAGACGCCGGATGCTATGGAGACATCCATCCTTTCACCGAATGCATCGAAGTCAATGATGTGGGCCCCTTGGGAGACATCTATTGTGTCCATGGAGGGGCTGGAGCGGAGTCGTCTCGCAAATCCAGCATCGCGATAGTTCTGAAGCAGGAAGTAGCAGCCACTACAAGTTCTCCCCCCAAAAGCACTATTGTCACCTTTGGTCAGGATGACCTTCCCACCAATGCCAATCCTTTCGACGATGTGGTGGTCATCAAAGTCGTCATCAAAAATTATACAGTTCACAAGATCTTGATTGGCACAGGCAGCTCTGTCAATCTCCTTTTCCGCCCAACCTTCAAAGCCCTGAACACTGGAAAGCCTCTGCTTTCCACCAAGGGCCCCTCTACGGTTTTTCTGGGGAGAAGAAAGAAGTGGAGGGTTCAGTAAAGCTCCTGGTATCTCTTGGAGGAGTGGTAAAACTAATCAATTTCGTGGTGGTGGATGCCCCAAGTAATTACTGCGCCATCTTCGGGAGGCCGATTCTTAATGCATATCGGGTAGTAGTGTCCACCTTCCATATTGCTCTTAAGTTTGCCGCCGAGGGAAGGCAGTATCGTGTTAGAAGTAACCCAAAGGTGGCTCGGGAGTGCTACGTCCGAACGGTCAACATGATCACCGGCGTTTCACTTCCCAAGGCCACAGCTGAAGTTCTAGAAATTGCTGAATCCTCAAGGGCTGCTGAGGAAGGAAAAGATGGAGAAGGCGCTCACCTGGAACCTGCCCAGGCAACCCAAGAGGTTCATATTGCTGAAGGGGAAGAAAATAAGTTGATCATCAATGCTGAGTTGCTGGAGGAGGAGAAAGTGGAGCTGATCTCCTGCCTTTTGGAGAACCTGGATTTCTTCTCCTGGTCAGCGGAGGATATGCCAGGAGTGGATCCATACGTGGCTTGTCATCATCTGAACGTATCTCCCGAGTTCAAGCCCGTCCATCAAAAGAAGAAAGAAATGGCAACCAAGCTAGAGTTGCCCATCAGAGAGGAGGTTGCCAAACTCCTGAAAGCAGGCTTTATTTCTGAAATTCAATATCCCACGTGGATGTCGAATGTTGTAATGGTTAAGAAATCTGGTGGGAAGTGGCGCATGTGCGTGGACTTCACCAAACTTAATAAAGCATGTCCCAAAGATTGCTACTCTCTGCATCGGATAGATGTCTTAGTTGATTCCGCAGTTGGGTATGGTTTTATGAGTTTTCTTGATGCTTTCTCTGGGTACCATCAAATTAAAATACACAAACCTGATATCCCGCACACCTCATTTATCACAAACGATGGGTGTTACTGCTATCTCGTAATGCCCTTCAGTCTTAAAAATGCGGGAGCAACATATCAAAGAATGATGGATACCGTCTTTAAGCATCAAAAAGGCAGGAACCTCGAAGTTTACGTTGATGATCTCCTTCTGCAAAGTAAAATGTTTTCATTGCACTTGAAAGACCTCATAGAGACGTTCGCTACTCTACGGAGGTTCAAGTTAAAATTAAAACCACTGAAATTTGTGTTTGGGGCAAACAAAGGAAAGTTTCTCAGGAATCTCTTAACTCCTAACGGCCTTGCACCAAATCCAGATAAGGTGAAGGCCATCCTTAATATGACCCCTCCTCGAAATACCAAGGAAGTTCAGCAGCTTGGAGGAAGATTGGCAGGATTGAGCAGGTTTATCTCCAAATCTGGAGACAAAAGTGCCCCATTCTTTAAAATACTGCAGGGAGGATCAAAGTTTGAATGGAGCGAGGAGTGCAATAAGGCTTTCGAGCAGCTAAAAATACAGTTGACTTCAACTCCGCTACTCGAAAGTCCCCATGAGGGGGAAATATTATTCTTATATTTGGGAGTCGGCCCAGATGCGGTAAGTTCTGTCCTCGTCCGGGAGGAAAAGAAGAGGCAGTTTCCAATATATTATGTTAGCCACATTCTCAAAGATGGAGAAACCAGATATTCAATCTTGGAGAAACTGGCCTTGGCCTTGGTTATGTCTTCACGAAGGCTTCGTCCTTATTTCCAGGCTCATCCTGTCCAAGTGATTACAGATCATCCTTTAAGAAATGTTCTTGAAAAGCCAGACCATTCAGGGAGGTTGGCTAAATGGGCTATCGAACTAAGCGAATTTGAAATATCATACATCCCCCAAACAATAATCAAAGCACAAATCTTGGCAGACTTCTTGGTGGATACAGCAGAACCTAGTTCTGAACAGGTGGTGCAATCTCCTTTGGCTTGGGTCATCTATGTAAATGGGGCTTCTGGCAAAAAACTCTGTGGGAGCCGGGGTAGTTTTAATCAGTCCAAATGGCATCAGGCAGGAACAGGCTATCAAATTCTTCTTTCTAGTTACAAATAATCAGGCAGAATATAAAGCACTTTTGGCTGGGCTGAGTCTTGCAAAAGAGCTGGGCATAGAACATGCACATGTCAGAACTGATTCATTGGTAATGGCCTCTCAGGTCTTGGGGAATTATGAGACAAGGGAGACGATTCTGAGGAAATATCTGTTGTTAGCCAAAAAGGAAATCGGAAGATTCAAGTCATTCATTATCGAGCATATTCCAAAAACACAAAATGAGGAAGCAGATGAGTTGTCGAAGTTTGGTCTTCCATCCGGGGGAGTGACCTTTGAACTTTTTCATCCAGCAACAGATGAAGTGGAACTCATGCAAATTGATCATAATCCTTCGTGGAAGGACTCTTACGAGCTATTTTTGTCAAAAGGGGAGTTCCATCATTCCATCAAAGATAGAAGAAGATTCAGAAGGAAAGCGACATACTATTATTTGATAGCAGGAGTTCTCTACAGGAAGACTTTGTTCTCTCCCTCAGCACGATGTGTTTCCGAGGATGAAATCCCAACCATACTTCAGGAAGTTCATTCCGGGGAGTGTGGTAGCCATTCAAAAGCAAAGACTCTGGAAAAGGGAATCTTAAGGCAGGGGTATTTCTGGCCAACCATGAGAAAGAATGCCTAAGCATTCGCCAAGCGATGTGTTCAGTGTCAAAATTTTGCTCCTCTTCAGCATCTGCCTGCTCAGTCGCTCAGATCAATAACTGCGCCATGGCCCTTCGCAGTTTGGGGGATGGATCTTATCAGACCCTTCCCCATAGCCAGCGGGCAGTGTCGCTTTATCATTGTGATGATTGACTACTTTAGCAAGTGGATTGAGGTGAAGGCATTAGCAAGAACTATAACTCAAATTATCAGAAACTTCATCTGGGGAGAACTAGTCTGCCGACATGGGATTCCGTTAGCAATTGTCACTAACAATGGTCCACAGTTTAACAATTCAGAGATGATAACCTTCTGTGATCAGGTTGGGATTGACCTTCGGTTCTCTTCTGTGCATCATCCGAGAACGAATGGTCAGGTAGAAGCAGCGAATAGGCAGATCCAATAGCTTTTGATGAAGAGGGTCTTGAATCAAAAAGGGAATTGGGCAGATCAACTTCCTTCCATCCTTTGGACTCTTCACACTACCCCATCTTCAGCTATGGGGGAGACACCATTCAAACTATCTCATGGCCCGGAGGCTGTTGTTCCTATAGAATTTGAGGTGGTCAATCCAAGAGTTGTGTATGCAAAGGAAGGAGGTGATGCCTGGATAGAAGATAATGATGAAGCTATCAAGTATAGTCTGGATCTGATCGAAGAGCTTCAGGACGAGGCAACAATCAGACAGGAAGAAGTAAAAGGAGAATGGCGAAGTACTTTGACAAGAATGTCAGAGTAAAACATTTTGCAGTCAGAGACGTTGTGCTAAAGAAAGATGATGCAGCAGCCAAAGCAGGCAACGTCAGGAAGCTGAATCCCAATTGGGCCGGACCTTTCATCATCAAAGAAGTACTAAAAAGCGGGGCTTACCGCCTTTAGACAAGTGAAGGAGAAGACATCTCACGCACCTGGAGCGGTGACGATCTCAAACGGTTCTATCCTTAAAATGTCCTCTTTACTTTCTTTCATTTTTTGGATATTTTAATGAGAAGCCCTATACTGACACTTCTCCATGTCTGATGTTTCTGTACACTTTCTTATATATCAACCTCACTGAACCGCGGAGACATCGCCAAGTTCTGCTCGAACCCCCTCCGATTGTAGTCATTGGCATAAAACCACAAAGATCATGCGTAGCGGGGAGTTTTCGCACACGTGTAGTGGTAGCTTGCCAATTCCCGTGCGGTGGTCTTCAGAACCTTGGATCCAGGCTGATATCCGACACACCCCTGCATCAAGGGAGGTCTAGGTGAGTGTTGGCTCTATCATGCCCCGAGAGGAATATAGTTACAGCTTTGATGATCTTTCTGAGGAAAGCAATGTCGGTATAGCCCCCGCGGCATAAACACACCTGCCCAACTGATCATCTTAGTCTGTGACCATCGAATACTCCTAGGTACTCTCAAGCGATGCCTAAGCGGGACCCACAACTAAGTTTATTTCTCTGTGGAAAGCAATGTTCGCCGCCTAGGCCCACCTTCCCAATTGATCAACTCGGCTTGTATCCCTACGCAAGAGAGCAGTTGAGTCGCTTACAGCCCTTATGACCACTTGAGGAAATCAATGTTCGCCGCCAAGGCCCACCTGCCCACTTGGTCATTGATGAGTCCCAATTATATACATATTTTCAAACTCATTTGGGCCGATTTTCTAGTCTTTGCACCACACTTTAGGCGTGTTTTCATTTATATTTAATAGCCGTCTATTATTCCACTCTTAGTGCACATGTATGCTCGTTCTTGGTGTGATTCCTTGTAGTCCAGTGGTCCTGGACATTTTCATGCAGGTTCATGGGATCGTGTGATGCTCAGAGTCTGTTTAGGGGCAATTTCTGCCTAAAATGCCACTGATTGTGCGTTTCCTTCACGCACGATCACTTGATCGTGCGCCTCTGGTCGTGCGCGTTCATTTGCTGCCCAAAAATAGCTTCGGATTTTGGTCATGTGTTTGATACGCACGATCGTGCGCACGGTCGTGCGCTTTATATTTTTCTGCAGTTTTGTTTTGCAGGATTTGGGCACAGAGCGCACAATCACCAGCTTTCAGTGCGCACGATCAGTTGATCGTGCGCCACTGATCGTGCGCCCTATTTTCTATGAATAAATAGCCCGCGAAATTAGGTCGGAGTTCATTCCAGTCCGCCGTTTTCTCGCTCCAGAGCCCTGATTTCGCCCCTCCATCGCCGCCCACCATCTGGAGGTGCTCCGGACATATTCTTCATGCCAATATCGAGCCGGAGTATCCTCTTGGCCTCCTTCATTGATCGTGCATCTCCAAAGCTCCGTTTCAAGGGATTTCCTGCTGCATATATGAAGTTCTCTGGTGAGATCATGGCCAGAGAAGATTGACTGAGAAGACGGGTATAATAGAAGAAGGTGACAGCTCTTTCGGACCACGGACGGCAGTTGGAGCCCGAGTCCGGACAAGGATTGACAACCCTAGATTCCGGCCGTGAACCTCCGATGTGTCTCCGTGCTTTGGTTGTAATCTAAACCCCCTTTATACTGTAGTATTGTTTTCCTTTATATTTTGGGTGTATGAACAATGTTTTCTTAAACCTTATTATGTTATTTTTGTATTTCATGTTTATGTGAAATTGATATGTGTGTCTTATGCAAGTGAGGAGCGCACCATTCCATCCTCCATCCCGCCATAACGTTCGTGTGCCGCACTAGCAATTGCTAGTGGCGTGCTTGTCGAAGAGGTGCTTGCGACCCTCATTCCGTAAGCCTACTCTTCCATCCGCCAAGAGAAGCAGTGCATAGCAGCCCGTGTAATCCACTCGCCCTACGAAGCAGTGCGCTCAAGGCCTGTATAATACGATTCTGCTTGCTTACTCGTCCATCCTCCCTTACGAAGTAGCACGCTCAAGGCCTACGTAGATTCCATCCCGCCAAGCGAAGCATTGCATAGCGGCATTGCATAGGAGTAGTTTAAGTTGTTTTCTTTTATTTTCCACAAACCAAATCCCCCGTTTCCGCATCCATCCGATTAAAGGACTTCAATCTCAAGTCCTTCCTCGACAGATAGCTCCACCTTACTGTGTTCCTTTGAGACCGATACTTGGGGATTCATTACCATTTTATTTTACTTGAATGATCGGTACACTGCCTTTTCGTGCCGCAGTCTTGCTACCGCCTATAGCGGTGTGCGAGATTTGCGCCATCAAGTTTTTGGCGCCGTTGCCGGGGAACACAGACGTGTGAGTTTTCTTGAGAAGGAGAGTCGAGAGATAGTAGTTCTTCCAGTGTTTATAGCCGCCTTATTATTTTTGTTTGCTTTTTAAATTTATATTGTTTGTTATTATTTCTTCTCTCCTATTTTAAAGTTTTAAGCAAGTTTAATCCAAGGGTTTTTTTTAGTTTGTGTAGATTTCCTTGCAAAGAATTTCAGTTTTGTTTTATCTGCTTTTATTGTTGAAAATGTCTTCATTGGATATTTCTCCTGGCACTTACGACATTATGGTCTATTATATAGACCAAATGAATGAGTTAAATGCTAGGCAGTGTAGGAACGTTGTTTGCTTGTTGTGTCGAGGAGAGGGTCAGGAATTGAAGGACTGTCCTAGTCTTTTCAATCCTGACAGCCGCTCCTCCACTCATGACAACATTGTCCCCATCATTCATTCTTTACCCATGGAGGCAATCGAGCCCTCTACCCCCGATCTTATTTCATGCATGGACTCCTCACTCCCTGTGTATGGCTTCACTCCTAGTGATGATGTTCACTCATCCGCTGGCCAACAAGGAGAGGAATGGGAGCTCCTAGATGCACCTGAGTGGGATGAGGAAAGTATTCTTTCCATCGGGGAGGCATTAGCAGATCTTTTTGCGGAGGAACCAAATCTTTTTGTTCCTCCAGTTTCTTTGCAAGATTTTTCTACACACATTCCTTATGATCCTAACGAAGTGAAGGAGTGGGGTTATGCTTCTGACTCGGAGGATGCTCCAAAGTGGGATGAGGAGTTTGTTTTCCCCGAAGGGGAGAATGAATACTTTGAACACGATGGTGCACCTCGGTGGGATGAGGAGGATACTCTCTCTGATGAGGAGGTTTGCACTTCTTCATGGGACGAGGAGGTCCAAACCACCACTGAGGCCCTTGAGTTCTTGGGTCCCCCTCGCTATGATACTTACGATGATGATAGCGACCTATCCTTGGATCCTGCCAGGAGTGAGACCAGGATCACTCCCCCAATTGATTTTTATTCATGTTCTTCTTCTTTTTTATTTCTTAATCCCCTTTTCTCTATCTAAGCCTGTGCAGGTTGAGTCTTCACAGGTACTTCAGGAGGACTTGGAGCATTTTGCTCAAGTCAATGATGAGAGCATCCTCTTATGTGAGGAGGTTGATCCCCCCTCCATAGAGGAAGCCTCATTCATTTCCTTCTCTTCCTACCGCCTCCCTGAAGATGACACCTTGCTGGGCAAGGATGTTTTTGGTGAGAATAGTGAGGAGGACTCCTCCTCCACTTCTTACTTTCTTTTCCCTCTACCTGTGATGGGCAGGTTTTATCTTTATTCTGGTAGAGGCATGACTGTTCTTTCTCCGTGTAGGTACCCGCTACCTACACGCATATTAGAACAGTTACCTGTGCACTTTTCTTTTCATAGGCCTATAATCTAGAACTGTACAAATGCCAAATAAGTCGTGCTGGGATGACAATAACCCCAGTAGTTATCTTACTTTTCTTGCAATTTCAATTTATCCAGTTTGTTTAGTTAGTTGCATTTCTTTTTAGCATTTCTGCTTTCTTTTGTTTTTGTGGAGCTCACCCCTGCAGGTACTCATTGCAAATTCTGAATAGCGGGTTTGCTTCAGATTTTCATGCATCTTCTGGTATGCTCACCTCTGAGCATTGGGTACTCTCTTTCCCCTATACTTCATTTTTAATTTCATGGTCATATCTTTTGTTGGATTATTTAGATTAAGTCTGGGGGAGAGCTGCTTCTCGTTACCCACTATGCACGCACATGTTGCATTGCATACTAGAAGTAATTTTATCTTATTTATTTAGTATTGTTCATCTTTACTGCACACCACAGCACCCACTTGACCGCGTACTCATCTGTATGCATGCTCTCAGTTGAATTTAATTATTTTGCTTATTTGGGAAAGTCTAAGTGCTGGCTTAGGACTATGTAGCAGAGTAAAATGTTGACTCTAGTAGTGTTCCTAGTCAAGTGCTCGGTTGCATAAAAATTTGTGTAGATTAGACTTCTTATTATACTTATGGTTTTATATTTTTTCTATTAGTGTAAATGTTATTTACTCTACTCAAATGGTGAACCCGTTGTGAATCAAACAGAAGCATAGGGATGTGTGTAAACGATCGCTACACTCGTATTGCTTGAGTCGGGAGAAAGGAGAATCTTTCTCGGTGGCTAGAACTTGCCCCAAGCGATTCTTGAAGCATTGGCATAGGATAGTTCTAGTGCGTGAGAATGACGTAGGCCATTATTTTGGCCCGGTTGAGCTTTTTATTTCATGCCTATCATCTACCCTTGCTAGCCCCTTTGTGCCTACCCCTTCCTCTTGATTCAACTCCACTTTTATCTCACCAAAAGCTTAAAAGCCTAACCTAGTCGCACACCCAAATCTTAGCTTTAGTTATAGTTATATTTACATTTTGGGGGTGTTGATGTGGTAATTTTTATAGTGGAAATTGTGGGTGTATTCATTGAAAATTTTGCTGAAAAAGAAAAGAAAGAAAAAGAAGAATGAAGAAGAAAAAGAAAAGAAAAAAAAAGGATTGTTATGAAAAAGTTAAATTGAAAATTTTGAAAGTTTTGGTATTGGGAGTGGGCGGTGCACACACCTATGTTGCAAAAGTCCATGTCTGGGGGTGTGGTGCACTTGTTTATTATAGTCGTGCGGGTAGCTCTATCTTATGCTCATGTTGGGTTAGGTGTGCTTAGCCTCCAGGTTTATCTTTGTTTACCTCACCGTAACCCAAGCACCATCTCTAACCTAAAGTCCTACTGACTCACGCTATGAACCAATCTAGTGTCGTGGAGAGAATGTGACCGGGCGAGCCTATGGTCACCGACACCGATGGATTTTGGTGGAGTTTGTCCGACACCCCAATCTTGAGCAATGCTCATCTCAGCGCTTAGTTTACTTTCTCCGTATGCGTGACCGGATGATTCACCGTAGTTCACCATTTTGAGTGGTTGTAATATGCTTTTACTCTTTTAGAAATATATAAACTGTTTGTGTATAATGAGAAATCTTCTTTATTATCTTTCTTATGCACGTGAGCATGCGACTTCGCATGGTACTCTGTATTGTAATTCTAAGCCATCTACTTTTCTTTCCCCGCTTGTTTAGAATTTGTTTGCTCGGGACGCGCAAACAGGTAAGTCTGGGGGTGTGATGAGTCCCAATTATATACATATTTTCGGACTCATTTGGGCCGATTTTCTAGTCTTTGCAGCACACTTTAGGCGTGTTTTCAGTTATATTTAATAGCCGTCTATTATTCCACTCTTAGTGCACATGTATGCCCGTTCTTGGTGTGATTCCTTGTAGTCCAGTGGTCCTGGACATTTTCATATAGGTTCATGGGATCGTGCGATGCTCGGAGTCTGTTTAAGGGCAATTTCTGCCTAAAATGCCACTGATCGTGTGTTTCCTTCACGCACAATCACTTGATCGTACGCCTCTGGTCGTGCGCGTTTATTTGCTGCCCAAAAACAGCTTCGAATTTTGGTCGTGCGTTTGATACGCACGATCGTGCGCACGGTCATGCGCTTTATATTTTTCTGCAGTTTGTTTTGTAGGATTCGGGTACAGAGCGCACGATCACCAGCTTTCAGTGCGCACGATCAGTAGATCGTGCGCCACTGATCGTGCGCCCTATTTTCTATAAATAAACAGCCTGCGAAATTAGGTCGGAGTTCATTCCAGTCCGCCGTTTTCTCGCTCCAGAGCCCCGATTTCGCCCCTCCATCGCCGCCCACCATCTGGAGGTGCTCCGGACATATTCTTCACGCCAATATCGAGCCGGAGTATCCTCTTGGCCTCCTCCATTGATCGTGCATCTCCAAAGCTCCATTTCAAGGGATTTCCTGCTACATATATGAAGTTCTCCGGTGAGATCGTGGCCAGAGAAGATTGACGGAGAAGACGGGTATAATAGAAGAAGGTGACAGCTCTTCCGGACCCCGGATGGCAGTTGGAGCCCGAGTCCGAACAAGGATTGACAACCCTAGATTCCGGCCGTGAACCTCTGATGAGTCTCCATGCTTTGGTTGTAATCTAAACCCCCTTTATACTGTAGTATTGTTTTCCTTTATATTTTGGGTGTATGAACAATGTTTGCTTAAACCTTATTATGTTATTTTTGTATTTCATGTTTATGTGAAATTGATATGTGTGGTTTATGCAAGTGAGGAGCGCCCCATTCCATCCTCCATCCCGCCGTAACGTTCGTGTGCCGCACTAGCAATTGCTAGTGGCGTGCTTGTCGAAGAGGTGCTTGCGACCCTCATTCTGTAAGCCTACTCTTCCATCCGCCAAGCGAAGCGGTGTATAGCATCCCCTGTAATCCACTCGCCCTACGAAGCAGTGCGCTCAAGGCCTGCTTAGTTCGATTCCGCTTGCCTACTCGTCCATCCGCACTTACGAAGTAGCGCGCTCAAGGCCTACGTAGATTCCATCCCGCCAAGCGAAGCATTGCATAGCGGCATTGCATAGGAGTAGTTTAAGTTGTTTTCTTTTATTTTCCACAAACCAAATCCCCCGTTTCCGCATCCATTCGATTAAAGGACTTCAATCTCAAGTCCTTCCTCGATAGATAGCTCCACCTTACTGTGTTCCTTTGAGATCGATACTTGGGGATTCATTCCCATTTTATATTACTTGAACGATCGATACACTGCCGTTTCGTGCCGCAGTCTTGCTACAACCTATAGCGGTGTGCGAGATTTGCGCCATCAGTCATCTGGGTCTGTACTTGTCTTTTTCTTTATATCTACAGCTCTTATGACCACTTGAGGAAAGCAATGTTCGCCGCCTAGGCCAACCTGCCTATTTGGTCATCTGAGTCTGTAGCCATCTCTTGTTACGTTACAGGAAATTATCTCATCGTATATGGTCATTCTAGACCATTTGGAGAAAAAGCAGGATTCTTATTATGTACATCACAAACCGGTCGGCTCGATACTTAAATCGGGCGGTTTGAAATAAGCAGGTGCTAAGATTATCGGGCTGTCTGGTTTTCAGACCGGACGGTGTGAAATAAGTAGGTTCCGAAGATATCATGTGGTCTGGTCTTCAGACCGCACTATTTGAAATAAGCAAGTCCCAAAGATATCATGTGGTCTGGTTTTCAGACCGAACTGTTTTGAAATAAACAGGATATCATAAAATGTCACAAGCCAAATATCAAGGGATTAAGCATAATCATGACCGGTTGATCTCATCATTCGGATTGTGATCCTATCATCTTTATGGGTTTCAATTCAATCCGTTCGGTTAATAACAGGCCCTTTACAAACAAAAAGTTATGATTCTCATTGCAAGTATCAAGCTATTAACCGCTCAAAGTATATATAGCCCGCGCGGATTTATCAGTCAATGTTATGTAAGGCTGAGCCACATAAATCGTTCGGGTTAAATATTAATCGCACGGCCTACCAATTATTTTCTTATGACTTAATATTTAATCTTGCAAAGCAATTATGCAAAGCCAGGTTGTAATCGCGCGGCTTGGTTATGTCAATTTCCTGTTCGGATTTCCATCCATCCGAGTTACAAATATATATATCCCACACGGGTGTACCAGTTATTGAATATACTCACGGGGATAAGACATTCAGCAATCAGAGTTTCAATTTGTTCGAATTAAAGCTCTGGCCGCTCGGCCTGTTGATTGTTCTTATGACTTGGCATTCTTTATCCTAAAAAGCAAGCATGCAGAGTCTGGTAATAATTGCGTGGCTTGGTTATGTTCGGTTTCCTGGTTATCACGAGGCATTCATAATGAGATAAGGCAGAACTTGGATTTCTGTCCGCCCGATTATATATCCAAACCGCTTCGACTACGTTTCACAACATTATAGCTGTCACTTTCTCAGGATGAATCAAATCCGCTTGATCCGGGTTGAAGAAACAAGCTATGCGAACGGGTTTTTTCTAATGATTACTCAACCGGAATTCCATGAAGATCGGTACCCAGACTGGATCATTATTAAGCCGCCCGGCTTGATTAGAAGATAATTTTCCGAAGTAGAAAAGAAATAGTAAACCATCACAAGTAAGTCGCAGAAAGTAAACGACTAGACAGGTAAAAACTTTCCATTTCATTATCAAAATATCTTTACATTGTTTCCTAACCGACCGGTCAACAGAATCAAACCGTCGGCTATGCAAAATAAAAACAAAATTCAAAAAATTATAATCGGAGCTATTCGTCCGGTTTAAGCTTTTTGGTCGCAGGAGAACTCGAGCCCTCACTACCATCAATGTTCACCTCGGGTGAATACCCTTCACTGGAAGAAGAGGAACCCGAGAAGTTGCTACCCGAGCCACTCGAGCTACCAGAGCCGCCTGACTTTCGGGATCGGGACTGCCCAGTTTCATCAGACTCTCCGGACTCTGCGTCCAAGCCACCTTCTTCTTCAACAACCGTTGCGGGCTTTTTATCGGTCTCTTCGCCGCTGCTCTCTTCCTCAGAACTGCTGGACTTTACTTTGTCCTTCCCCTTGGCTCGGCGGGTTATTTCATCCAGTTTATCCTTCAATCCAGGATTGAGATCCGGGAAGGTTGTATCTTCAAAGCCCTCAGCCAGGCCGTCCCGATCTCGAAGGAGATTTAAGGCACCGTCAATCCCCTTGGCGACATGGAGGAAGACCTCATCCTGGAAATCCGGGTTGTCCATATCATACTGATGCTATAAAAAGGAAGTAAAAGTCAGACCGCGCGGACTGAAAATGATAAGTCTGAAGTATCCGTCAAGAACTTACCGCTATAATCTCCTTCAGTCTGGCGTTTTCATCGGCCTGGTCGGCGAACTTTTCTCCAGGTAGGTATGGGCTGAGACCAGTTGCTTATACGAGAGGGCCATAAAATGATTGGCCGCAAAGCCCCATGCACCGGCTTGTGCAGCTACTCGGGAAAGTTCCTCCTCTTGAACCCTCTTCAGTCTCTTCAAAGTTTTTCGGCCATACATGGCTGCCCTAGCGGCTAATGCATGATGGCTGATCTTGTCGCTCCCCCTGAATGGGAGAGCAGTAGATACCTGCACGCACTCACCGTCCTTATGCCAAAGGACGGTCGGCTTGCCTTTGAGGTCGCGCGGGTTGCTGCAAGAGCAAAGCAGCTCGAACTCGCCCGAAGAAGTCGGGCCCTCCTCATCAGACCACTGCGGTTCGGATTTCCTCTGGCGCTTCTCCCTCTGGGTCAGAGCTAGGGCATCCAGAGTAATTGGCTTATTCAAAGGAACGGCAGTAGCAGCTTCCAAAATATTAAAACATTAGAAACATAGTCCGCGCGGTCACAAAGCAGCGAGTTGAGGAAAGCTTACTATCCTAAGGGCGGACATCTGCCAGCTCCGCGAACAATGGAATATAATGATTCACGTTGAGTCGCTCGTTCTCCAGGGATTCGAAGATCTTTTGCTCAGCTTCTCCAAGCTTAACCGACTTAAAATCTGCCGCACTCTTCGTCTGCGGGTTGACTTGCAATAATCCTAGGGGGTCTTCAAACATAGCATATCGTTCATACCAACTCGCAACCTTGTTCGCGAGGTTGATAACTTTCATCCCCCGGCATCCAAAATAAATATGACCTCTAAAAATGGAGGTTCCGGCGTCTGGAGTAGAACACACGGAAAAGAATTTTCGAAATAATGAAATCAAAAATTTAACTCGCTCTGACCGCAGATACGAGATAAAGCTATAAATAGAGGCAATGGAATTCGTCAGGAGTTGTCCGGGCACAACCCCGTAGTGATCAAAAATAGCGATGACTTCAAGAGGAGGAGGAAATCTGAAGCCATACTTGAAGTGGTCAATGGGGATGGCAATTTTCGTAGAAGATGAGGAATTTATCCGCTCGTCACATAAAGGAAGCCGGGCGGATATATTGCTTCCAACCATGTATTCCTTAATGAAGTCATCCAACTCGCCTTGAGTTAAGCGGCACTCCTTGTGATTAGCTGATCGGAAAGCGGAAGCCGCGTCAGTTCGAACCGCGTGAATCTTCTCAGACCGCGACGACTTCCTCTTAGCTCGCGCCATTTCAGAAAGCATAGACGGATCTCCGTAATAGCTACTACTTATAGAGACAACGATCTGCAAATAACAAAATTATGGCATGGATGTGACATCAAGCCGCGCGGGTTATGTCACAACACTGGCCTAAGTAATACAGATAGCAGGAATACATAATGGCTTGCGTATAGACAAGTTAGATCGATTGAACAGAAACCTGCGATCAGCATGCTAGAAAAATTCAACAAGAAATCTTAAGCATATAGCGCAGGTCGTATGACCTGCATAACAGTCTGAATCATGGAAACAAGCACATGATGTCTAAACACAAATCACACGAGTTACAGGCACATCAAAAAATAGTGAAGGAAAATATCATCCAGAACAAACCCGGTCATCAGACCGCCTAGAGAAGCGAACAGAGAAATATTACAAATATTGTTCTTAAAGTTAAAAAGTTGTTTTATGGCTGATGATACCCTTGAGGGGGATCCTCCCGATGGAGTCGCGCGACCTGGTCGCCGGTCTGAATAAGGAGGCCATAGATTTGGCTCGAGTGATAATGAATATGATTGAGCGTGCTATGAAGCCACGCAGCATCCCGTTCTACCAGAGCGGCAAGTATTGTACGAGCAGAAGGGATCCCGGCGGATTCATTAGCAGCAGGATTGAACTCCCTGACCGGCGGGGGATTTGAGCCTGCCCCAGCAGTCGGGCGGTTCTGCATCCTCAACCTTTCATGATTAACGGGCCGCCGGCTTCCGCCGACTTCCCTGGTCAGGCGGAGGTATTTGTCCTGGAAGTATTTATAGTCCTTTTCAAACTTCAAGGACATTTTCCTCTCCCTATCAAGGCGCTCGGTTATAGCAGCGATCTGATCTACCAATATTTACTCCTTGTCAAGCCGTGCTTTCCTCTCAGTTTCAAGTTGGGCCTCCAGCGCCTTTTCTCTTTCCGGTCGTTCTTTCTTCTCGACCTCCAGCTCAGCTCGCGCGGCCTCCAGCTGGGCTTTAATCGTCAGAGATTCTTCTCGCCGCTCTTTTTTCTCTGCTTCCAGCGCAATTCGGGAGGCCAGTTCTTTTCCTTCCATTTCCCTTACCGTCACCTCCAAGTTGTTAAGATAAAGTTGAAAATTGGCCAACTCCTCCTTTCCAAAATTTGGGCTCCGCACGAGGCTTGACATCTGGGACAGAGGCGGAAGGCTAGATATAAGGTCGCCCGGCCTTATTCTGTCTTCCAGTTTGTCTACAAATAAAAGTTATAATTACCACAGCCAAAGGCGAATAGAGCAACTAAAGTATTATAAGATTAAATGCCTGAATGGACAGGCCGACTCGACTGTTTCGGGTCCATTCTCCGGCGTTGTTCTCGCCGGATCCTTTCATTATTTCTTTGTCTGGTGGCTAAGGTTTGAGTCATGGGCGGGAAGAAGCTCGGCGGCGGATTCAATAACAATTTGTTTTGCCTTTTCCGATGACGCGGAATGAAGAAACGGATATTTTCACAACTCGCATTGGAATTACCTGGGGCGAATAGATCGGGCAGTTGCGGTTTGCCCTGCGCCCGTATCTTATCCGCTTTAATACCCATTAGACGTAGCCTGGCCAGTGTTTGGTCTTTCTGTACTCGTATAGCTTTTTCAGAATCTCCCATATTCTCGCCAAGGGAGACGGCATGCCTCGAGGTCGCGGGACTATCGAGTAGCTTATCTTGGTTCAGAAAGTCATCCATCCCTCTGAGGATGCCGCCAATCGATACACTAGTTGCAGAATCTGGGACAAGACTGTCCGACTTAACGAGAGGGGTGTTGGTGACATCGATCTCCTCCTTCGCACGCGGATTACTCTGAATACAGGCCGCGGATGCTTTCTTAAGGGCTTTATTCTTGGCCTTCAGTTTTTGAAGTTTTTTGGCAATTCGCTCTGCCGACGAATGGCCCCCTTTTTATTTTCTTCTTTCCCGACTCCGGGCTGACCTGCTTTGAAGGGCTGGAGTCATCGAAAATCAGCAGCGGCGAAGTTGATAACCCGTCCGGCTTGGAAGAAAGAACTTCTCCTTCTTCAACATTCAGCTTTATATGAGTCCCCGACGGAGAAAACTCCATGTCAAAGGAGGGTGTAGAATGACCCGTACCGAGTTGTGACGACTTCCTCTCCAAGATCTTCTCCTCAGATGGTGGGACCTTAGCCTTGGCCGCTTCTTCTTCGGCGGCCTTAGCCTTGGCCGCTTCTTCTTCGGCGGCTTTGGCTTTGGTCGCTTCTTCCTCGGCGACTTTGGCTTTGGTCGCTTCTTCCTCGGCGGCTTTGGCCTTGGCCGCTTCTTCTTCGGCATCATTAGTCTTAGCCGCCTCTTCTTTTGTAGCGTTGGCCTTGGCCGCCTTTTCTTTTGCGGCCTTGATTTTGGCACAGCCCTCTTCCGGGCCGACAACTCTTCGGCGGCTTTCTTCTCTTCTGTAGTCCTCTCTCCGACATTTTTCATAGATCCGGAAGGTTCCACCTTCGGAGACCGGGCGGACTTGTCAGATCGATGACTCTTTCTCTTTTTCCGGGCATCCTTTTCCTTCGGTTCCTCATCCCTCTTCCGGTCATTTCCCTTATCCACGCGAGTTTGATGGGAATCAAGGAAATCCATCCTGATCAGAGGGGCGTCGATCTGAAAAATTCTAACCACAATTGGCGAGTAGCGTCCCGTGATTTCAGAAGAATTATGCAGAATAGAAAGCTCTTAGGCAATTTTATAGACATGAGTGCAAGTCAGGCGCGGCCTTATGGCTAGAACTAATATTTTCGAAATTCCTACGGAGTTTGAAAATATGCGAGGATTATGTTTATCCAGAAGACCGCTTCCGAATAGCGTTACTCGCAGACCGGCCGGTTTGCTGATACTAGTCGCTCGGTTTAGTTTTTACGAGGTCCATCAGCACCAACCCACACAAATCGGGCGGTCTGAGCATTCAGGTCGCCTCCAAAGATTGAAGATCACCAGGGCCCAAGTCCAAACGGTAAACCGCGGTCTCAAGTCAGAGACCGCCCGGGTGGTGCCATAAAAGCTATCAGGGTCCAAGTCCAGAAGCAACTCGCGGTCTCAAGTTGGGGACCGCTCAAGTTGCATCTTGAAGGCTGACAAGGCTCAAGTCCAGGCAACAGGCCACGTTCTCAAGGGCAAGCCGCGAGTTTCTGCTTTCCAGCACTTGTAACCCACTATAACCGCTTCTTCTTAATCAAAGGAAAGCCTGTCATAGGAGTGGCATTCGCCGTGACGGGCGAAGTCTGGCCTTGACCGCTGCCAGCGGTCTCATTTTCTCCACCTAAAAAGTAACCGGCAGCCCGAGGCCTCCGATTTCCTTCGGAGGTGCGATTTCGGACTCAACAGGAAACCTTTTTAGCTGTCATTTTGGACCCTCTCTCATGGACCACCTCACTCAAGACCATTCTCCGACGGCTCATTAATTGCCTCAAATAGAAAGACGGTCTAAAAGAGGACCAAAAGCTTTCTTGGAAACATGCTTAATGTTGGTGAACGGGTCAGGAATTAAAGAAGGAAAGAAAGAGATTGTCCAGAGCAGAATACCTTTTCAGGTCTTACTAGAAAGGGAAACAAATTCAAACCTGAAGGGGGACAATAAAAGGTAAGAGAAGAAAGAGAAGGGCAGATCACTTATCACAATCGAGAATACTATTCTATTGGGGATTCCTCTTCTTCTTCCTCTCTCAGGAACCCTAATAGAAGATATACAGAGAAGAAATAACTGCTGCTCTCCCTCTCTCTCTCAAAACAGAAATAAATAAGGCTGCTCATCATCACAATCTTATAGCAACCAAGAGTTCAATCAGGAAGTAGAAACAGAAAGGATCTGACATTCATAAGCTCCTGCAATACAACACTATCATAAGCAGTAGTTAATCATGAGCAGATCCAGTGAAAGATTCAAGAAGTTGTTCTTCAAACAGTCTTCATAAGAATTATAAAAATAGAACTCTTCCACTTCTCCCCTTTTTTTCTTTCTCCTTCTCATTCCCAACTATACAGAGTTTTGAGAATACCTCTTCCAAAGGATTCAGTGGTTCAAGATCTCCTTATCAAAAGATCTGGTGGTTCAAGATCTCCTTATCAAAAGATCTGGTGGTTCATGATCTCCTTGTTAAAAGATCAGTGGTTCTAAAAGTCTTCTTACCAAAAGACTCAGGCACAGTTGGTGCATTCCTACCAGGTGGTAGAAGAGGGGAGTACCCACATTTTGGGGAATCTCTATAAAACTCTGTGTGTCTGCTGGATTGTCTATTTTCTATGCTGTCCCTCATAGCTTAGATTATTTTGCTATTTTTTCTACTTTATATTTCAGCATTGTTTTATTCTGGATAAGTATTTGTTGGAGCATAACACTTAGGTTTTTAGTGTACTTGCACAGTTAGGTTAGAAATAAATTTAAATCTCTATTCACGCACCCTCTATAGGATTCTTAGAGGCACACTATGCACTTTCAAAGCATAACACACCAATGTTTAAAATTTCAGACCTATTTCCCAAGGAATTTGGGAGAATTTCACAAAATTCTCCCTAGGTCACATATTAAAGTTTAATATCCTAGATTTAATTTGCATGAGGAGAACAACACATGCATGGGTCCAAATGGTCCCAAATTTTATCCAGTGACCTAACATGGACTAATGCACCTTCCACAGGAGATTTGTGTGGATTTGGGTTCACATGACCCAATAATCATGGCATGCATGATTAATTAAATTATTTCTAAAACCAAAGAAAAATGTCCTCCAAAAATTTCCAATTTTGGACAGGCCATGTATTGGTACTATCTCAGCTATGGTTAAAATTTCAAGTCCATCTATGGAGTGGTTTTGATTAAATTCCCAAAATACACTTGTGTCACATACTCAAATTTTTTTTACTAGGGTTCATTTGAAATTTTGATTTTACTCACATGCAAGGGTCCAAATGGCCCAAATTTTTACCAAACACTATTATTCACATAACTCATCATCCGGAGGAGATTTGACAATATTTGTATTAATTTTACACAATTTAAACACCATAAATGATATATTAAATTATTAGTAAAAAATTTGAAAAATGTTACCCAAAAATTCTGATTTTTGGGCACACGGTAGGTCTAAGGTACACACACATGTGGTACAAATTTCAGCTTCATGCAGTCTACTATGAGTGAGTTATTCATCCTCAAATTTTTGTTCTTCCAGAAGACCAGTGCCACCATAACTTCCCTTCAAGGAGCTGTGGGACCATAAATGACATATTTTTAATTCCTATGGAAAGTAGACTCAAATATCTACAAGAGTTGTCTCTGCCCATTTGTCATTTTATGGCCTCAAAGGGCCTCAACTTTTGAGAACCAAAGGGGCCAAAATCTGTGACAGAATTTAAATTTATATACATTATACTATAACAGGAATATCATCATGTAGGAAAGATCTTGTCGCAAAACACACGGGATCTGGTCATCCCCATCCTTTAGCCTACGACCAAGATTCAACATGGCCGGACCAGCTTTGGAGCTAATTTCCCAGCCAACCCTTTGCTTCCACGGCCGACCACCACAACCACCACCACAACCACCTTCATTGAGGTGGTGGCTGACATTTTGTGGTGGTTTCCGGCTGGAATAGGGGCGTGAACAGGATTTTGGGTAGGGGAAAATCTGTGTAATTCTGATTTTTAACAATCCTAGATCTAGCTCTCTTGAGCTAGATCACAAGCTAAAAGAAAGGGAGCATTTAACATAAAGGGAGGGAGGAAGAATCCACCTTTTCTTAGGGTTGATGGTGGCTAAAATCCAAGGATGCCATGGCCGAATTTCTTGAGGCTGGCTTTTTGCCAAAATTTCTATTCTCCACCAATTCCTTGATCTCAGGTTCATTTCCAGCTCCTTCCATGATTCTGAAGCTGTTCATGGCCTCAATTTGATTTGTGGTGGAGTGTTTAAGGAGCTTCCATTAAGGCCACCTCTTAGCCTGCCAATGGGCTCCAATTTCTGTTGGATCGGTTGGCGACCTTAGAGTGGGGGGGGGGGGGTGAATAAGGGTTTTCAAAAACTTTAGATTATATTTATTAAACTTTGAAATATTGCAAGATTAATACAATGAGAAATCAAGTAAAACAATAAAGAGAGACAAGCTTTATTAATGTTAAATAAGTTTTACAAAACTTGATCTCAATGACGCTAGAGATCGGGGGCGAATAATTAAAAAGCTCTTTTTGTTTTCTATCCCGACTCGCTTCCCCACGAACCGGTGGCCCTAGCCTTATCCTCCTCGGATTCGGCCTCAAGCCGCTCTATCCAATCCTTCCCCGGATGTGGCCTCGAGCACCCCCTAGAACTAGCCTAGATCTAGTCGCCAACACGAGGCGAATTTCAGCCCTAAGTTTTCCCCAGACCTAGTCGCCAACACGAGGCGATTTCACTACCGTTTACAATGAAGAAAGAGAAATAAAATAACAAAACCTCCCTTAAGATGAACTTCTGAGGTCGGAGATGAAGATCCGCTGTAGAATTAGCGTTTGTTGAAGCGGACTTCGTCTAGATTTGGCGTGATGGAATTCTCCTTCCGAAATTGGCAGAGCTTCGCTGGGACCTCAAATTTTGGCTAGGACAAGCCTCTGGAATTCTAGTACTCTCTCTCTGAGGTGTATGCAATGGGTGTATATGAAAACAAGAGGAGAGGGAGTCCTTTTATAGCCCAAGCGCTACCGCCGGCGCTAGCGCTACCGCCGGCGCTAGCCCGGATTAGGAAACAATTTGCGCGGCAGGATCTCCCATCCGCGGCAACGTTTTGCTCTATGCCTTTGTGCGCCATGCTACCGCCAGCGCTAGTAGCTACCGCCGGTGCTATCCCCGATTAAGAAACTTCTTGCGTCTAAGGATCTTTGATGATTTAGGTTGGACTTCTTCTTTTTGTTTTATAAATAAAAGATAACCTTTATATTAAGAGTTTAGAATTGGCGGATGTTTAAGAAGAGACTCGCAAGTACTCCTACTTTGAGAAATTAACCGTTATCCTATCGAAGGATAGAAGTAACGGTCTTTTTCTTCTTTCGGAATATTGACAATTACGCCTCGACTACAACGTTGAATTCTATTGAATTGAAAAGTAGAAAAGGAGAGTTTTGCACTAAATGAGTTTGGAAAGCTATGTTTGAATGTTTAGTCCAAATTAATCATTTGATAAAGGCAAGTATACCTTATCGCAAGTAATACAGGATATTTTGTTTTAGAAAATATCGGGATCGTATATTTCCGCGGGTCGTGTTGATTAACCTACTTTGAGGAACGAACTATTATTTTATTGGAATAAGTTTTTAGTTGGGTTTTTAAAAGAAAAATGATAATAAGCGAATAACTAGAGTTCTAAGCGATGAGAAAGATAGCGCGCGACGTCGAATTACCTTGAGACGAAAATAGATTTTTCGTAGAATTAAAAGTGATGACCTTTCAAAATATTAAAACGACTTGGTCGTTGAGGTTCCATAATTATGAACGCTCCTCTCTCGAGGGTACGCCCACCTGAGATTATGAATATTCGACCGAACTCTCGTTCTACAATCGAATCTTCTTAATACTCGCTTTATGTTATGAACCCCGCTATTGGGTTTTTATTTCCAATTCGGGAGAATTACTTCGTCCTCTCTCGAGGGTAGAGCGCACTTCTCTTTACCCGTGAGCGATCAGTCCGTATGCACGAGCCTCTCGGCTAACTAGGTACGAAAACGGAAATGAAAACCACACATCGATTATGTGGCTCCACTCAACGTGATTCTCGGGTAAACCTTAAGCGTTAATTATTTTAGAAAGAGATGTTTTAATTTTATAGAAAAACTATTTTTGTGTCCCAATGCTCTTCGACATCGTGCTCTAAAGGAAATTAGCCACTCATCGGAATGGAGACGACATTATCGGTTGAAAAATACATGTTTAATAATTAAAGCGGATATAATCGGATAAAAAGGAAATAAAAAGACTTATATAAAAACTGTAATAGTATCCGTCCCAACCGCCTTAAACAAGTGCTAAAAAGTTCTTAGCCTCTTATTCAAGAAGGGGGTGGTATAGAAATGAAAAGACTTATAAAGGTGCAGAAATAATATCCGTCCCAACCGACTTAAATAAATGCTAAAGTAAATTAGCCTCTTATTCAAGATGGGGGTGGTATATAACAGTTATATAAAGACTGAAATAAAACTAAGTTACAAAAAAGAAAACGATAAAACTATTTTATGAAAGCTTGTAAATCTAAGCTATGAAAACAGTAAACCTAGATTATGAAAGCAATAAACCTAACTATAAAAGCAATAAAACTAAATTATGAAAGCAATAAAGCTAAACTCATACACGCACACACACTAACATTAATAAAAAGAAGATGATCCAAATGAGAAAAACATCATTTTATTTCTGAAATCAGCATTACAACTAGACTAGGAAGACGAAAAAAACTACAAACGAACTTAAACTGAATTGCATAAGAGAAGCTCATAATCACTCAAAAGAACTCACAATACAACAAGAACTACTCAAAATTTTGATGAAAAATACTTTAGCCGAGCCCCTCTATTTATAAGGAAAATTTGAGTTTTACACGCCCTAGGTCACGGGCGTGACTTGAATGTCACGGTCGTGACTTAGGGCGTGACATTTGCTCGGCTGTATTCGCCGCCTTCTGGAAGGTCTGGCCGTCAAACATGGCTGCACACGGGCGTGACTTGATATGTCACGGGCGTGACTTGTTGAGTCACGGGCGTGAGTATGGGTGGCTGATGTCGGCAGCATGGGCGCGACTTCGAGACGTGACGCGCTGGCGGCTCACGGGGGTGACTCTGCTGGAACATGGGCGTGACTTGTGGAGTCACGTGCGTGACTTGGTCAACTGGAGTGAGCTGGAAAGGAATTCGTCGGGCGCAGAGCTTCAAATTTACACGCCCTTGGTCACGGGCGTGACCGAGGGCGTGACTTGAGCGATTTGTCAGGATTTGATCTGAATTGAGCCGTCCCGTTGATATTTGATCTTTAAAATTACACGCCCTTGGTCACGGGCATGACCGAGGGCTTGACCTGTGAAAATTTTGCAAAAAATGAAAAAACAAAAATAAAACTAAGTTAGAAACCAGAAATAATAAAGAAGCAATTTATTCATTAATTTACATAGAAAATTCACAATATTAATTAAAACTATACTAATAATTATACTAAAAATACATATATATTATTACTTATCAAATACCCCCATACTTAAGCTTTTGCTATTCCAGAGCAAAAGTAAGAGAGATCTATACGGGATTAACATAAGTTCTAATTTTTGGCTATCGTTTTATTTTAATCATAAGAGACTGAAAAATAAAAATTCGGAGTAATAAGAGTTAAGTCCTAAATTATGCAAATAATTTAATTAGAAAGAAATGTTCTAGCCAAAAGACTTCTTAATTAACCAAATAGCAAACAAAATTGTAATCATTAGTAAACGAGATTAGATCGAAATTATAATAACCTTTGTTTAAAGAAACATGAAGGAAAAATATAAGTTACTAATTATGCTCTCAAATGATTTTTTGAATTAAAACTAGAAACAATAATTTGGTTAAGGGAAAAGAGGGTAAAAAGCTTTGGCTAATAGAATAGTACTTGAATTAGGGGTGATGAATTTTATTCTCTCACCCCTCTTATATAGTTTCCTTTGACTCCCATCGTTGGTGTACGAGGGAAAATTGATCTTTTTAATTAACCCAATGCCCATGTTTACGGAATTTTTAATTCCCATTGACATAGGATCGCTTTTAACAAATATTGGGTGCCTATGTTTACGGAATTTTTGTATTCCCATTGACATAAGATCTTTTTGTTTTCTTCTTTTTTTTGTTTTTGCCATGCTAAATTGGTGTATACAAGGGGTTTTCAAGAGAAATTGTAGAATAATAAAAAAAAGTTTTGAGAGCAACCTTAGTAAGTTGACTATTCCTAGATTCCTGAAGACATAAAGTAGGGATAATTGCAGTCTAAAGTTGTTTTGCCAACATAATACACATGTCTCTATTTTAGATAGTAGAAGTAGTGCTTGATAACAAAGCCTCTATTTAAATTAAAAACACAAGATATTCTTTAAAACTTAACCCCGAACGTTTAAATCTATCGATCTTAGATAAACAAACAAATAGTAAAACTAGCGATTACGAAAATCCACAAACATATACTCTCGAAACTAAATGCTTTAAGAATAAAAGTAAAGTAGGGTTTATTATTTTTGAATTTTTTTTTCAACTACTATATAGGTATATATAATAATTTTTTTTTTGGAAAAGTTTTGGGGTTTTGCTAAATTGTTTTTTTTTTCATTTTTGTAATTTTTATATTCTGACAAAGTAAAAAAATACATATATATATTTTTTTTGTAATAATTGTTTTTTTGTTTTTTTTTATTTGTTTTTTTTTATTATGACAGTGTAATTTTTTTGATTGTTTTTTGTAAAAAGAAGACTTTTTGTTGTTTGTTTAAATGAAAACGGTAAATACACCCCCATACTTAAAACCCAACATTGTCCCCAATGTTGTAATGTAAGTATGAAGAAGATAAAATAACATTGCAATATATACAAAAGGAAAGAGGAAGCAAAAAGCTTCCCTGAATTAAAGCTGGCGGGGTCGTAAGAAACCCTACAAAAAGAGATAAAAAGCATAATAAAAATATTAGATAAATATGGGATGCCTCCCACGAGCGCTTTGTTTACCGTCACGTAGCTTGACGCATTTGGCGTGGTGAGATTATAAATTGGGGAGGGTTAAAGATTTCGTATTTCCGTCCACCGGATCGCCCGCAAGATATAGTTTTAAACGGTGGCCGTTGACATTAAAATCGCCTTTTTCGGGGTGAGAGATAAGAACGGTCCCATACGGCCAAACCTCTTTGACTTCAAAGGGGCCAGACCATCGGGATTTGAGCTTACCCGGAAAAAGACGAAGACGTGAATTATAAAGAAGGACAAGATCGCCCGGCGCGAAAGTTTTTGGAAATTTAATTTTTCGATCATGGTAGAACTTAGAATGCTCCTTATAAAATTTATTACTCTCATAAGTGTTCGCACGCCATTCATCGAGTTCATTTAGTTGGAATTTCCTATTCTCGGAGGCTAAGTTCGAATCGAGATTTAAAAATTTTAAGGCCCAAAAAGCGCGGTGTTCTAACTCTACCGGTAAATGGCATGCTTTGCGGTAGACTAATCGATAGGGCGTACAACAGATATCGGACTTGTATGCCGTACGATACGCCCACAACGCATCGTCGAGTTTTGAGGACCAATCCTTCCTATTTAAAAAGACGGTTTTTTCCAGAATGCGTTTTATCTCGTGATTTACTACCTCTACTTGGCCGCTCGTTTGGGGGTGATAGGCGGTGGCTAGTTTGTGTGTAACGCCGTACATGGATAAAATTTTTGAAAATTGGGCGTTACATAAATGTGTACCCCTATCACTAATTATTGCATGGGGCGTGCCGAAGAGAAAAAATAATTTTTTTAGAAAATGGACGACGACTCGCGCATCATTGGTGGGTAGAGCTTGTGCTTCCGCCCACCTAGATACGTAATCGACCGCCACTAAAATATAGCGATTATTAAAAGAAGGAGGTAGGGTGCCGACAAAGTCTATGCCCCACAAATCGAAGATTTCGCATTCTAGATAAAAATTTTGGGGCATCTCGTCACGACGAGAGATGTTACCCGACCGCTGGTTGCTATCGCATATACTCACAAAAGTTTGAGCATCCTTAAAAAGAGTGGGCCAATAAAATCCCTCCTCTAACGCTTTCCGCGCGGTCCGGTTGGCTTGATAATGCCCTCCAGCCGACCCCTCATGGCAGTGTCACAATATTTGCGCACCCTCCTCGCTTGAAACACATCTTCGTATCACTTGGTCTTCGTAGACGCGAAAGAGAAAGGGGTCCTCCCAAAAGCAGTTTTTCAAGTCAGAGAAGAATTTCTTCTTCTGCTGAGTCGAAAAATCTTTTGGAAGGACCCGCGCGACTAAATCGTTCGCGTAATCTGCGAACCAAGGGGTAGAAGAAGTTTTTATATTATTTATAATTAAAAGGCGCTCCTCAGGAAATCGATCGTCTATTTCGGGTTCGACGAGCGCTTCTGCGACGGGGTGTTCTAAATGTGAGAGGTGGTCGGCTGCTAAATTTTCAGCCCCCTTCTTATCCCGGATCTCTACGTCAAATTCCTGTAAAAGGAGGATCCATCGAAGTAAGCGAGGCTTGGCATCAACTTTGGCCAAAAGATATTTTAGGGCGGAGTGATCAGTGAAAACGATCACGTGTGAAAGTGTTACGTAAGGCCTGAATTTATTAAAAGCAAAGATGACGGCAAAAAGTTCCTTTTCCGTCGTTGTATAGTTAGCCTGTCCGGCATTGAGTGTGCGAGAAGCGTAATATATTGGATGAAAATATTTATTTACGCGTTGGCCTAAGACAGCTCCTACCGCGATATCGCTTGGGTCGCATATAATCTCGAACGGAAGGGACCAATCTGGCGCCACCAGAATTGGAGAATTGATAAGTTGCTTTTTTATAAAATCAAATGCCTCTACGCAAGCCGTGTCAAAAATGATTGGGGAATCCTTTTCCAGGAGGTGTGTTAGCGGTTTGGTTATTTTTGAAAAATCTTGAATAAACTGCCGATAAAAACCTGCTTGGCCAAGAAAACTTCTAATTGATTTGACGTTCGAAGGAACAGGAAGTTGTTCAATTATAACGACTTTGGCCCTATCGACCTCCATCCCCTTGGAAGAAATTTTATGGCCGAGGAATAAACCCTCTCGGACCATGAAGTTGCATTTCTCCCAGTTCAAGACTAAGTTCGTCTCCTCGCACCGTTGGAGGACTCTATCTAAATTTTTTAGACAATTTTTAAAAGAGTCTCCAAAGACGGAGAAGTCATCCATGAAGACTTCCATTATGTCTTCTACTAGCTCGCCAAATATTGCCAGCATACATCTTTGGAATGTAGCTGGCGCGTTACAGAGGCCAAACGGCATCCTTCGATATGCGAAGGTACCGAAAGGGCAAGTAAAAGTCGTTTTTTCTTGGTCCTCGGGTGAAATAGGGATTTGGAAAAATCCCGAGAGACCATCAAGGGAGTAATAAAAAGGATGACCGGAGAGACGCTCTAAGATTTGATCAATAAACGGTAATGGAAAGTGGTCTTTTCTGGTGGCATCATTTAGTTTTCTGTAGTCGATGCACACCCTCCAACCCGTAACAGTACGAGTTGGGATTAATTCGTTATTCGTGTTTGCCACGACTGTTATACTACCCTTTTTTGGGACGACTTGTACGGGGCTTACCCACGTACTGTCGGAAATAGGATAGATAATCCCCGCGTCAAGGAGTTTAATAATTTCAGTCTTAACGACTTCCCGCATGTTCGGGTTAAGTCGCCGTTGAGGCTGAATTATTTTGCGGGGGTTTTCTTCGAGAAAAATTTTGTGGGAGCAGAATGAGGGGTTAATTCCCCTGATATCGGAAATTTTCCATGCAATTGCACGGTGATGTTTAGATAAAACTTCAACCAATTCAGATGTTTCCGAATCGGTTAAAGTAGACGATATTATAACCGAAAGTTTTAAGTTCGCGGCTAGAAAAGCATATTTTAAATGGTCGGGGAGTTGCTTAAGCTCCAAGACCGGAGGTTCTTCATAGGAAGTGGAAATTTTTAAATCTTTCGAATCAAAAGGCTCGAAAGGCGAATTTGGCGGTAATTTGTCTAAAGGAGGTTGATTCGCCAGATCTGAATCGTCTATCATTAAAGATAACAATTCCGAAAGAGAAGAACACTCGTCCACAAACGCGGATTCCAAATTGAAACAGGAATCATCATTCGATAGTGAGTTCCGCATGGAGGGGTTGATATGTAAAGTAACTTCGTCGTCTCCAACTCGAAGGACTCCGGCGACCGTTACTGACATCGATTAACGCGCGGGAGGTTGCGAGGAAGGGGTGACCGAGGATTATGGGTTCCTCGACGTCCTCCTCTATGTCCAGGATGACAAAGTCTACTAGGAAGATAAACTTGTCGACCTTGACCAGGACATCCTCCGCTACCCCTATTGGGTACTTTACCTAGCGATCCGCGAGTTGGATGCTCATTTTTGTCGGACTTGGGATGCCTAAATCGAGTTTTTTGAAAAGAGAAAAAGGCATCAAATTGATGCTGGCGCCTAAGTCCGCAAGAGCGTACTTTATTAACATATTGCCAAAGAGACATGGGATGGAGAACCGTCCCGGGTCGTTCAGTTTTGATGGCAATTTGTTAAGGAGAACAGCCGAACATTCCGCGTTAAGGGAAACACGCGAAACATCCTCGATTCGCTTTTTATTAGAAATCAACTCCTTAAGATATTTCGCATATTTCGGCATTTGGGAGAGTGCCTCGCAGAAGGGGACATTTATATGAATTTGTTTTAAAATACGCAAAATTTTTTGATAATTTTCGTCCTCCTTCTCTTTATTAATTTTAGACGGGTAAGGGATTCGAGGACTCGAATCATTCGGCGCTACCGGAGAATCCGGAGCAAGTAGAATCGAAGAAGAGGGTGGACGGGGCGGAGGCCAAATGCATACCTTAGGCTCAACCCGCAATGGGGAGATGACCTCCTTGCTGCTTCGAAGGGTTATACGCTGGCATTTTCCCTGGGGTTCGGCTCTGTATTCCCTGGTAGAGCTCCGTATGGCCGCTCGGAGACCATCTTTGCAAGTTGTCCAAACCTGGTTTTCTAAGTTTTTAATCGAACCGGTAATATTCCGGATATTTGAATCGTTGGACGCGATGTATTTAGACAAAACATCTTCGAGCGGCGAAGGTTTTGTAGGAGGAGGCTGGAATCCCTGCGGAAATCCTTGCGAAAATCCTTGGGGATTCATATTTGGGGGCCTCTGAGCATTGTTAGGATTGCTCCAGGAGAAATTAGGGTGGGTCCTCCAACCCGGATTATAATTATTACCATACGGGTTGTTATTAGGGTTGAAGGGGGGCCTAACCGGATTACCGAGGTAATCCACCGATTCTTCGATTACATTATTATTATTATTATTATTATTATTATTATTATTCCAAGCGGGAGTGGAGGAGGAAACAGTCATCTCTGCCACCTGCTTACTTAGCCGCTCTACCTGTGAGGCTAAGAAAGTATTGGCGTCCACTTCAAAAAGACCAGCCGGTTTATTAGGACGCGACCTTGGCACGTTCCATTGATACGCATTCATGGCCATTTCGTTGATCAGAGCTTGAGCGGTCTCCGGGGTTTTGTTGTTTAACGTTCCCCCGGAGGCCGCATCAATCATCTGCCGCATAGAAAAATTTAAACCATTATAAAACGTCTGGACCTGTAGCCAAGTTGGTAGCGCGTGATGAGGACACCTACGCAAATATTCTTTAAGACGCTCCCAAGTCTCATAAAGAGACTCGGAATCGAATTGTACAAAGGATGTGATATCCGTGCGTAGTGTTGCGGTTTTTTACGGAGGAAAATACTTAGTTAAGAAAAATTCCGACAATTGGGCCCACGTGGTTATGGACCCTCTCGGAAGAGAAGTCAACCACGATTTGGCCTTTGACCGTAGCGAAAATGGAAATAAGCGTAAACGAATGGCGTCATCAGTGACGCCATTAATTTTAAAGGTGTAGCATATTTCTAAAAAGTTTGAAAGGTGCTGATTTGGGTCCTCATCTGGCAAACCGTTGAACTGAATCGACTGTTGTACCATTTGGATTATGCTGGATTTTATTTCGAAATTATTATTATTAACTGTCGGGCGAGTAATACTCGATCCTGTATCTTCCAAATTCGGCCGGGCATAATATGCCATGGTCCGGGCCGGGGCCGCATTTGGAATTGGATCGCCCATATTTGCAGTATCTCCGATTAACTCTTCGGGGGTTTCGAGTAAGTTTTGATCACGAGATCGGATACGCTCACGAAGAGTGCGCTCGATTTCGGGGTCAAAAGGAATAGTCGAATCGTCCGACGAGCTTCCTCGGGTCATATACTAAAAACAAATTTTTTTTTTTGATAATTTTTTTGTTTTATTATTATTATTATTTTTTAAATATAAGTTTTTATATATTTTTTTTTATATTATTTTTTTGTAATTTTTTTTAAAAAATATATAGATAAGGAATAAAATTAATAGCAGTTCCTACTTTCAAATAACAACACAAAGTTCCCGGGCAACGGCGCCAAAAACTTGATGATTTAGGTTGGACTTCTTCTTTTTGTTTTATAAAGAAAAGATAACCTTTATATTAAGAGTTTAGAATTGGCAGATGTTTAAGAAGAGTCTCGCAAGTACTCCTACTTTGAGAAATTAACCGTTATCCTATCGAAGGATAGAAGTAACTGTCTTTTTCTTCTTTCGGAATATTGACAATTACGCCTCGGCTACAACGCTGAATTCTATTGAATTGAAAAGTAGAAAAGGAGAGTTTTGCACTAAATGAGTTTGGAAAGCTGTGTTTGAATTTTTAGTCCAAATTAATCATTTGATAAAGGCAAGTATACCTTATCGCAAGTAATACAGGATATTTTGTTTTAGAAAATATCGGGATCGTATATTTCCGTGGGTCGTATTTATTAACCTACTTTGAGGAACGAACTATTATTTTATCGGAATAAGTTTTTAGTTGGGTTTTTAAAAGAAAAATGATAATAAGCGAATAACTAGAGTTCTAAACGATGAGAAAGATAGCGCGCGACGTCGAATTACCTTGAGACGAAAATAGATTTTTCGTAGAATTAAAAGTGATGACCTTTCAAAATATTAAAACGACTTGGCCGTGGAGGTTCCATAATTATGAACGCTCCTCTCTCGAGGGTAAGCCCACCTGAGATTATGAATATTCGACCGAACTCTCGTTCTACAATCGAATCTTCTTAATACTCGCTTTATGTTATGAACCCCGCTATTGGGTTTTTATTTCCAATTCGGGAGAATTACTTCGTCCTCTCTCGAGGGTAGAGCGCACTTCTCTTTACCCGTGAGCGATCAGTCCGTACGCACGAGCCTCTCGGCTAACTAGGTACGAAAACGGAAATGAAAACCACACATCGATTATGTGGCTCCACTCAACGTGATTCTCGGGTAAACCTTAAGCGTTAATTATTTTAGAATGAGATGTTTTAATTTTATAGAAAAACTATTTTTGTGTCCCAATGCTCTTCGACATCGTGCGCTAAAGGAAATTAGCCACTCATCGGAATGGAGACGGCATTATCGGTTGAAAAATACATGTTTAATAATTAAAGCGGATATAAGCGGATAAAAAGGAAATAAAAAGACTTATATAAAAACAGTAATAGTATCCGTCCCAACCGCCTTAAATACGTGCTAAAAAGTTCTTAGCCTCTTATTCAAGAAGGGGGTGGTATAGAAATGAAAAGACTTATAAAGGTGCAGAAATAATATCCGTCCCAACTGACTTAAATAAATGCTAAAGTAAATTAGCCTCTTATTCAAGATGGGGGTGGTATATAGCAGTTATATAAAGACTGAAATAAAACTAAGTTACAAAAAAGAAAAATACTATCTCATACACGCACACACTCTAAAAAAAACTGAAAGGAAAGCGTTTAAAATGAAAGCGATAAAATAAGGCAAAAAAAGAAAACGATAAAACTATTTTATGAAAGCTTGTAAATCTAAGCTATGAAAACAGTAAACCTAGATTATGAAAGCAATAAACCTAACTATAAAAGCAATTGAACTAAATTATGAAAGCAATAAAGCTAAACTCATACACGCACACACACTAACATTAATTAAAACAAGATGATCTGAATGAGAAAAACATCATTTTATTTCTAAAATCAGCATTACAACTAGACTAGGAAGACGAAAAAACTACAAACGTACTTAAACTGAATTGCATAAGAGAAGCTCACAATCACTCAAAAGAACTCACAATACAACAAGAACTACTCAAAATTTGGATGAAAAATACTTCAGCCGAGCCCCTCTATTTGTAGGGAAAATTTGAGTTTTACACGCCCTAGGTCACGGGCGTGACTTGAATGTCACGGCCGTGACTTAGGGCGTGACATTTGCTCGGCTGTATTCGCCGCCTTCTGGAAGGTCTGGCCGTCAAACATGGCTGCACACGGCCGTGACTTGATATGTCACGGGCGTGACTTGGTGAGTCACGGGCATGATTATGGGTGGCTGATGTCGGCAGCATGGGCGCGGCTTCGAGACGTGACGCACTGGCGGCTCACGGGCGTGACTCTGCTAGAACACGGGCGTGACTTGTGGAGTCACGGGCGTTACTTGGTCAACTTGAGTGAGCTGAAAAGGAATTCGTCGGGCACAGAGCTTTAAATTTACAGGCCCTTGGTCAAGGGCGTGACCGAGGTCCTGACTTGAGCGATTTGTCAGGATTTGATCTGAATTGAGCCGTCCCGTTGATATTTGATCTTTAAAATTACACGCCCTTGGTCACGGGCGTGACCGAGGGTGTGACCTGTGAAAATTTTGCAAAAAATGCAAAAATAAAAATAAAACTAAGTTAGAAACCAGAAATAATAAAGAAGCAATTTATTCATTAATTTACATAGAAAATTCACAAAATTAATTAAAACTATACTAATAATTATACTAAAAATACATATATTTTATTACTTATCAATCTTCAATCCGCGGCAACCTTGCTTTTATTCCTTCTGTGTTCATCGCTACCGCCGGCATTATCCGCTACCGCCAGGCGTTAGCGCCTTCTATAACAGCTCCTGGAATTGCGCTATTCATCGCTAGCGCCCGGCGCTAGTTGCTACCGCCGGCGCTAGTGAGCCTCTTCGAATTCTGGCTTCAATTTTGGGGGCAGTCATCATGAGTACTCCTTGAGTCATATGGACTATGTTAACCTGCACACTTGAACACACAAGATCAAATACACATAGGATTTGTTATTCTCAAACATAGGATATGCGGAAGACCATGTTCCAACAAACTCCCCCTTTTGATTACAACAAATCCATTAATGATAAATCAAAGCATTAATAGATAAGCATGATGAAACTCTGCTTGTGTGTGTGTGAGAGTGATGACTTAGGATAATTATTGATTTTAGCATTTAGAATTGCTCCCCCTAAATACATGCTCCCCCTAAGTGAGTGCTCCCCTAATATGTAAGCTATCATCCGAATTTGTCATGTTGGGTTTATGATAGCGGGTTATATTTATCATGTTAGTTCTCCCCCTTTGTTATTAGCAAAAGAGGATAGGGAAACAAAGCACCAAAAAATTTGTAAATAGAAGAGAAGGCATGATCGAGCTTTTTAAGTAAATGATAAGGAGGCTTAGAATTGTTTTTCATTGAAATAGATCAGAGTTATAAGCATTACAAAATTTTCAGAGTTTTAGCATAAAAGATTTTTATGTTTGAAGTAACCAATAAAAAGTGTTCCAAGGAAATCTATCACTTTATGAAAGATAGGAATTTTTAAGAATAAGTGATGATGCAAAGAATACAAGATATTAAGTAAGCATGAAAGCGCAAGGTAAAAACACTTATATGGTTAAGATGCGGAAGACTTATAGCAATACAAAAAACATCAAATAGTAATGAGAATCCAAAATAAGTTAAAGTTCACAAAAGATGATGTTTTTGTAAATCATTTTGTAGTTTTAAATTTGATAATAACCAAGCATGAAATAATGTTTATAAAAAAAAATACTACAATGTTACTTTAATTCATAATTCCAAAAACATACAAAACATTGTAGAACACATGCTAGGTTATCTAGTGCATTTCATAAAGAAAAAGGAATATAGAATTTAGCATTAGGATCCAATACTCATGAGAAGAAGTGTTATGGAAGATAATGATGTGCACATAAGTGTATTTTTGAGGAATGTAAACAAATGTTTTGATCAAAAATACAAGATATATGTAAAGTAGGAGCACAATAAAACACAAATAAGATTACTTCCACACACTTTAATGCACAAAAAAATGTACAACTACCAAGGTGCTTTGCACACACAATGCTCATCAAGACTTATCAGGGTGCAAAGTAGTCCTTGGGGGATCACATATTTTATTTTGAATTTTGAGACTAGTGATCCGGTGTACTTAAGAGTAAGTGGTTTTTCTTATTTTTGAAAGAAAGATTTGATTTGCACAAGACAGTTTACTACTCTTTCCAAGGTGCTCAACCTCAGAATACTTATTAAGGCTTAGCAGGAGGTTCAAGTAGTGCTTGGTGGAGTTATCTTTGTCATTTATTCTATAATTATGTTTTGTACAAAGTTTTCCGAATACACTTGTTTTGCAAATCAATAGAATTTATGAAAAACATAACCACTTTCCTTAATTTTTAAGAGTACAAAATGAGGAGTGTAGGTAAGATACTTGTGCAATTTTAATTTATTTGTACTAATACAAAACATACACAAGCATTCTTAGATTAAAGACATATGTAGACAATGCCAAAAAAAAGTGAGTGAATAAATATCATTATCAAACATAAAGCATTTCTCATACTTAGAGGCATGCTAAGCTTGATCCTACACAACTTTTAAACTATAATTGATGCACATTTGAATAGATATATCAAAGCATGAAGGAAGACAATGTCCAAAGTAGTTTGAAAAGATAAATTGTAACATTGTAGAATTTCGAAATAATAGATTAAATCATGCTTGAAAAAATCATACAGTTTTTTTTTGATAGTGTTAAAGTTTTATATTTTTGTATTTGATTTTAGCAAATAAAAGCATATTTTTGTAATTTTTGCTTTTGTAATTTTTATATTTGATTTTTGCCTAAAGATGAACTTTAAACAAAGGAAACAACACAAGCGAAAAAATAAAAACATATTTTTTTGTAATTTGGTTTTTGTAGTTTTGTATTTGATTTTTCAAAAAATAAAGAAACACAGAAGTGCAAAACTAAGTAGAAAATATAAATTAATATATTTTTAGACATTTTTCGAAATACAAAAAATACAGAAAATAGAACATGGACGCTAGTGCCTGCGGTAGCGCTAACGCGGGAGGCAGTGAACGATTTTTAAGGATTTTGGAAATTTTAATTTTGGATCTTGATTAAGTGTCCCAATAGTAGTTCCATGCTGAATTTGCAGATTTTTAGGAGATGTTTTGGATGGTTAAAAATGAAGAAAATTGTATTTGTGAGCATGTTTTAACTCGAAAGATCTAGGACACCTAACTCAAGTCGTAATAATAGAAATCTTGCATCAGGAAGGGGTTTAGTAAATATGTCAGCAAGTTGAGAGTCCGTCCCAATGAAGCTTACTTTTACTTTTTCTTTCTTAAAGTGATCCCTAATGAAATGATGGCGAACGTCGATGTGTTTGGAGCTAGAGTTGTGTACGGGGTTATATGTGAGGTCTATTGCACTCTTGTTGTCACATTTAAGATCTATGTTCTTAAGATGAAATCCAAAGTCCTCTAGTGTTTGGCTCATCCATAACGCTTGTGCACAACAACTACCAAGTGCAATATATTCAGCCTCCGTGGTGGAGAGTGCAACCGAAGATTATTTTCTACTAGACCAAGCAACTAAAGAGGGTACCAAAAAGTGACACGTACCGCTAGTGCTTTTTCAATCTAGTGAGCACCCGACGTAGTCCGAATCGGAATAGCCGTGGAGTGTGAAAGAGTCATTATTTGGGTACCATAATCCTAGTTTAGATGACCCTATTAGATAACGAAAAATACGTTTTACCGCTTTTAAATGAGATTCGTTTGGATCGTCTTGAAAGCGAGCACATAAACATACGGCAAACATTATATCTGGTCTAGATGCACTTAAATAAAGAAGAGAACCTATCATTCCTTTATATTGTGTTTGATCAATAGAAATTCCAGATTCATCTTTTCCTAGTTTTAAAGAAGCACTCATAGGAGTAGAAGCTTGTTTAAGATTTTCAAATCCAAATCGTTTAAGCATATCGTGAACATATTTTGATTGACAAATAAAAATACCATCAGTTCTTGTGAAATTTGAAAACCAAGAAAATATGATAGTTCTCCTACAAGATTCTTACATTGCAGGCTCCGCCCAGGCATGCGCACGATCACAGGATTCCAGCGCGCACGACCACTGGTCGTGCGCCAATGACCTTGCACACTGTTTATTCCAGCGCCTATAAATATTCCTGCTCGCGATTTAGGTCGGGAGGTCCGCATTTCTTCCGCCCAGCTCCGCTGTTTCCTGCTCCAAAGCGCCCAATTTCGCCCCTCCATCGCCGCCCACCATCGGGAGGTGCTCCGGACTTGTTATTCACACCATTCTTGATCCGGAGCTTCCTCTCAGCCTCCTCCTTCATCCTAGAGCTTCAAGGAAGGTTTAGCTGCCATCGCCATCAAGCAAGAGGAAGTTTGCAACCTCTACCGGATCGTCACACGAAGAAGACGGGCTCATTAGAGAGTAGTGACAGCTCTCTCTACCCCGGATGTAATTGCGGACCGAGCTTGGACGCGGATTGACAACCCGGTGATTCCAACCGTGAATCTACAACGAGACTTTGGATTCGGTCGATTTCTTGCCTTGTTCTTCTCTTATTGATGTATATGTAGCTAGAGCTAAAATTATGATGAAGTAGCACTTAACTTTATTTGCATTTCTATACATTTCATGTCTATGTGAAATATTTTACTGTTTGAGTTGCTTGAGGGGCGCCCCATTCCATACTCCATCCCGCCATCACGTTCGTGTGCCGCACTAGCAATTGCTAGTGGCGTGCTTGTCGACGAGGTGCTTGCGACCCTCATTTCGCCGTTCTCTCCATTCCATTCGTATGCCTACTCTTCCATCCGCCTAGCGAAGCGTGGCATAGTGGCCTGTGTAATCCATTCGCCCTACGAAGCAGTGTGCTCAAGGCCTACACAGTTCGATTCTGCTTGCCTACTCGTCCATCCGCCCTTGCGACGCAGCGCGCTCAAGGCCTGCCAAGTCTCCATCCCACCAAGCGAAGCATTGCATATCGTCATTGCATAGGAGTTGTTTAAGTTGTTTTCTTTTATTTTCCATAAACCAAATCCCCCATTTCCGCATCCATCTGCTCGAAAGGACTTCAATCTCAAGTCCTTCCTCGATAATAAACTCCCCCTTACTGTGTTCCTTTGAGATCAATACTTGGGGATTCATTCCCATTTTATATTACTTGAACGATCGGTATACTGCCGTTTCGTGCCGCAGTCTTACTACTGCCTATAGCGGTGTGCTAAGATTTACGCCATCAAGTTTTTGGCGCCGTTGCCGGGGAGCACAGTCGTGTGAGTTTTCTGGAGAGGGAGACCTGAGAGAGAAGCCCTTCCATTTGTAAATTGCATTCCTTTGTTTTATTTCCTCGTATTTTGTTTCCTGTTTTATATTAGGTTGCTTTAGTAATTTTTGTTAGGTGTAGTATTTTGCACAATAGCATTTTTATTGTGAATCGTATTATCTTCACACTATGTGGGCACATCTCAATATCCGTTGCTGTTGGTGTAGAGATACCTCCCACTCTAGTGATGAATGCCCTACGGAGAATAGTAGGCATAATTATTATAGCCCAGCATATGGAGCACCGACTTCGTCTGGTACTCCATATGGTGCGCGTAAGACTTATGGCTACTCTGCTGAGCCTTTACCGTCATACTTCTTTTCGGCTTCAGCCCCCGCTGTGCCAAAGAAGCCCTCAAGGTAGTGCCGATTTTGTCGGAGCACTGATCATGTCTTGAAGGACTGTGCCGAGTATCTTCGCCAATTGGACGAGGATAACGAGCCGGATATCCGGATCGTCCCAACTCCTAACTCTGGCGGCACACCTTCAACATCCGGTTATGTGTCTTTGTCACCTTCACATCTTGAAGGGTATGGCATGGACACGGTCACCGGATGTGCGGCTGATCTATGCACCGACATTGCTGAGCCTATTCTCCATGTGCATCCACCACCGCTAGTGGATTCGATTCTTTGTGAGGAATCAGTGCTCGACTTTTATCCGAGCACTATTCCTCTCCCTGATGTGCATACTACACTCGTCTCTGACGACATTGTTGATGATGTGTTGCAAGAGGAGGCTGGTGACTTTAGTGTTATGCATGTTCCTATGGAGGAGAACAACCTTCTAGGTGAAGAGGAGTTTTCCTCAGCACCGGTGGAGGAAGTCCAAATCTTCGGCATGGCCACTATTGATCCCGCCGAACCTTGTAGCATTGATGACAATGCAAACATTCTTTTACTTACCCAACCTGATGGGAGTGAGACCTGGACCACTCCCCCAATTTTTGATTATTTATGTTCTTCGTCTTGTTTATTTCTCGATCCCCCCTCTTCATCCGAGTCTGTGCAGGTTGAGTCTTCACAGGTACCCCAGGAGGATTTGGTGCATATGGCCCAAGTCAATGATGAGATCATCCTCTTATGTGAGGAGGTTGATTCCCCCTCCGTATAGGAAGCTCAACTCATTGCCTTTTCCTCCTGCCACCTCCCTGTTGACGACACCTTGCTAGGCAAGGATGTTTTTGGTGAGAATAGTGAGGAGGACTCCTCCTCCATTTCTTACTTTCTGCTTCCCCTACCTGTGAAGAGCAGGTATTTTTATTTAGGTAGGGGAGTGACTGCCTTATCTTCGTATCGGTACCAGCTACCGAAACGGATAATGGAGCAGTTACTTGTGCATTTTCTTTTTCATAGGCCCATTAGCTAGAACCTTCATGTTCTTAAATAAGTCGTGCTGGGATGACAATAACCCCAGTAGTTATCTTCTTTTTCTTGCATTTTTAATTTATCTAATCCTGCGAAGTTAGTTTATTTTATTTCAGCGTTTCTCTTTTCTTTTGTTTTTGCGGAGCTGACCCCTGCAAGTATTCTTCTGGTTGGGTGCTGCAGCTTGGTCTAGAGTTAATCGCCAATCTTCTAGTATGCTCACTTGCTGAGCATTGGGTACTCTCTTCCCCTAGCCCTATTTTGATTTTCCTGTCATATATTATGCGGATTGTTTAGTTTAAGTCTGGGGGAGAGTAGTTTTGTTTACCCGCTCACGTGCACTATTGCACTGCATACTAGAAGATATCATTTAAAATGTTTTGTTTATTTTCATTGCACACCACAGCACGCACTTGAGCGCGCTTAGCTGTTGGCACGTCGCGAGTTGAATTTGTCTTTTTGTGTGATTTGGAAAATCGTTGTGCTGGCTTATGATTATGAGGCAGAGTAAAATGTTGACTCCTGTAGTGCTCCTAGTCGAGTGCTCATGTCTCGTTTAGAAATTCGTGTAGATTCAATTTCTTTTTATGCTTTTAGTTTATATTTTTTCTATTAGCGTAAATATTGTTTACTCTACTCAAAATTGGTGAATACGGTGTGAATCAAACGGTTGCACAGGAATGTGTGTAGACGTTTGTTAGCCTCATATTGCTCGAGTCGGGAGGAAGGATTATCTTTCTCGGTGGCTAAGAACTTGCCCCAAGCGATTCTTGAAGCATGGGTATACGGTTAGTCAATTGCGTGAATGTGATATAGGCCATCATTTTGGCCCGGTTGAGCCTTTGTGCCATTCCTATCATCATTTCCTCGCTAGCCCAGTTGTGCCTACCCCATTCTTTTGGTTCAGCTCCACTATTGTTCACCAAAGCCTAACCTCCAATCCTAGTCGCACACCCAAAATGCAAGCATTTTGTTTAAATTTTAAATTGGTGGTGTTGATTGTGGAAGTACAATGTGAAAATGTGGATGTGCATCTTTGAAAATTTGCTGAAATTGCTAAAGAAAGAAAAAGAAAAGAAGAAAAAGATTTGAAAAGAAAAAGAAGAATGAAAAGTTTAATTAAAAAAATCTGTTTGAGATTTATATTTGGGAATAGGCGGTGCACACACCCATGCGTCTAAGTCTAAGTCTGGGGGTGTGGTGCATCCGCGTATTTTTTGGCTACTTGGATAGTGTTATGCATTTGCTCATTTGGGTTTTTGTGTTCTAAGCCTTCATGTTTATATTTGTTTACCTCACCTAAACCCAAGCCTCATCTAAAACCTTAAGTCCTATTGATTCACGCATTTGAGTCAAACCAGTGCCGTGGAGAGAGTGCGAACGGGTAAGCTTATGGTCACCGACATTAATGGATTTCAATGGAGTTGTCTCGAGCCCCGATCTTTGGCAATGCTCGCCTCAGCGTTCAGTTTACTTTCTTCCTATGTACGACCTTATGATTCACCGTGATTCACTTTTTGAGTAAATGTAATATATAAATACGCCCCTAGAAAAGTATAAACTAATATGTATAATTAGAAATTTTGTCTACTGTACTTCTACGCACATGAGCATGCGACTTCGCATGGTACTTCACTTGATAATTTCTTCGCCAGCATATGTTTTTCCTGTCCGCGAGAGATGGTTTGCTCGGGACACGCAAACAGTTAAGTCTGGGGGTGTGATGAGTCCCAAATATATACACATTTATGGACTCATTTGGGCCGATTTTCTAGTCTATGCACTTCACTTTAGACATGTTTTCACTCATATTTGATACTCCATGCTAAGTGCACCTCTAGGCCCGTTTTTGGTGTTATTTGATGTTTACTCTCTGTTGATAGCTTATCGTATTGGTGAGTGCCACTTTCAGTGGCCTGATCAACATTTCTGTAGGAACAGGAGTCGTGCAGGTGTTCCCGGTACAATTCTGTATAGGAACACTGCGCACGATCACTGGTTCTATTGCGCATGACCACTGGTCGTGCGCCGCTGTTCGTGCGCACTTAACACCAATTCTATGAGTTCTATCTCGGACAGTGCGCACGACCACCTACGATAGTGCGCACGACCACCGGTCGTGCGCCACTGTTCGTGCGCACTTAACATCATTTTTATGAGTTCTGTTTCGACCAGTGCGCACGACCACCTACGATAATGCGCACGACCACCGGTCCTGCGCCACTAGTCGTGCGAACATGGTATTTTATAAATTTCTTACATTTCAGGCTCCGCCCAGGCATGCGCATGATCACAGGATTCCAGCGCGCATGACCACTGGTCTTGCGCCAATGACCGTGCGCACTGTTTATTCCAGTGCCTATAAATATTCCTGCTCGCGATTTAGGTCGGGAGGTCCGCATTTCTTCCGCCCAGCTCCGCCGTTTCCTGCTCCAGAGCGCCCGATTTCACCCCTCCATCGCCGCCCACCATCGGGAGGTGCTTCGGACTTGTTCTTCAAGCCATTCTTGAGCCAGAGTTTCCTCTCGGCCTCCTCCTTCATCCTAGAGCTTCAAGGAAGGTTTAGCCGCCATCGCCATCAATCAAGAGGAAGTTTGCAACCTCTACCGGATCGTGACACGAAGAATACGGGCTCATTGGAGAGTAGTGATAGCTCTCTCTACCCCGGACGTAGTTGCGGACCGAGCTTGGACGTGGATTGACAACCCGGCGATTACAACGGTGAATCTACGACGAGACTTCGGATTCGGTCGATTTCTTGCCTTATTCTTCTCTTATTGATGTATATGTAGCTAGAGCTAACATTATGATGAAGTAGCACTTAACTTTATTTGCATTTCTATACATTTCATGTCTATGTGAAATATTTTACTGTTTGAGTTGCTTGAGGTGCGCCCCATTCCATCCTCCATCCCGCCATCACGTTCGTGTGCCGCACTAGCAATTGCTAGTGACGTGCTTGTCGACGAGGTGCTTGCGACCCTCATTTCGCCGTTCTCTCCATTCCATTCGTATGCCTACTCTTCCATCCGCCTAGCGAAGCGTGGCATAGCGGCCCGTGTAATCCATTCGCCCTACGAAGCAGTGCGCTCAAGGCCTGCACAGTTCGATTCCGCTTGCCTACTCGTCCATCCGCCCTTGCGACGCAGCGCGATCAAGGCCTGCCTAGTCTCCATCCCGCCAAGAGAAGCATTGCATAGCGGCATTGCATAGGAGTAGTTTAAGTTGTTTTCTTTTATTTTCCACAAACCAAATCCCCCATTTCCGCATCCATCCGCTCGAAAGGACTTCAATCTCAAGTCCTTCCTCGATAATAAACTCCACCTTACTGTGTTCCTTTGAGATTGATACTTGGGCATTCATTCCCATTTTATATTACTTGAACGATCGGTACACTGCCGTTTCGTGCCGTAGTCTTACTACCGCCTATAGCGGTGTGCTATGATTTGCGCCATCAGCGGGTGCAAGCTCGGTAAACGCGATAGAAAATGCGATATAAGCGCGAGAAAACAACAAAACATAGAAAACGGGGACACAATGAACAAGTAGGCAAAAATTTCCATTTCATTTCACTAATCAGT
Source organism: Dactylorhiza incarnata (assembly GCA_033032865.1). Taxonomy (NCBI): domain Eukaryota; kingdom Viridiplantae; phylum Streptophyta; class Magnoliopsida; order Asparagales; family Orchidaceae; genus Dactylorhiza; species Dactylorhiza incarnata. Next base: position 1,388,472 of record JAWHQI010000073.1, read on the forward strand.
TACAAGTGTTGCGGCAATCTCGCCAGCCAAAAATTCAAACAAGAATATATATATATATATATATATATATAAATACAAGTCTTTTTAAGATTCGCCAGCAGATCGCTCGTCCTCGCTGTCCGCTGGTGGCGGGGCTGGCATAAATAGCTCCGGGACGACATCCTCGATCGTCAGGTCGGCCGCCTCAATAGACAACAGGACAGCTCCCTGCATGTCCCGAAAGATGTAGCGCGCCGTGGTGATAGAAGATTCTCGGCATTCTTCCTCCCTAGCTCGTTGATCATCCTTCAGGCGGCGAGGGGACGGGGGGACGACGACACGGATCAGCTCGCGGTTGTGAGCTTTCAACCCGGGTGACATTATTCTCTAGGCTGGAAATGCGAGCGCGAAGCTCCCTAGCGGTCTCGGCATCCTGTAAAGAAGAGAGTAGGTTAGCCGGATAAGTGTTGTTACGAAAGGAGGGAAACGATAGCTCGAAGACTTACCACACCATCCTGATGGTCGGGGAGAAGCTCGTCGGAGGAGGCAGCCTCTCGTTTAGACTCATGATCTCGGCAGCAGAGTCTTTGTATGCATAGGCGAGCTCCTTATTATGGCGCTCCAACTGAAGGCAGCGCCGACCCGTCATGTGGTCGAGATCCAGAGAGTGGAGCTAGGCTCACGCACTCTCATACGCCAGGGTCCTCGCGGTATCATAAAGACCGAAGGAGAGCGAGAATGCATGTCCGCTGATTGTCGGCTGCTCCACCCAAGAAGGGAGGAGGGTGGAGATGGTGGCCTTGTTGACCTCAGGACTCCAGTAAAGCAGGTACTCGCCGGCCTCGTCCTTGTGCCTTTGGCCGAGACCAAAGTTCCAGTGATTTATCGGCACTGGCAGGGAGGGGATCCTGGCGACCTTTTCGACCGGCTCGACGGACTCCCTTCCCTTGGGGAGGTCGGCCGGTAGGATCTCGTTTGGGGAAGCTTCGGCATGCTCCTTTACCTTCTCAGAAGGGGGATTCTTCTTGTTCTTCTTCTACAAAGGCTGTGAGGAGGGATCCTTGCGGCCAGATGACTCAGACCTCTTCCGGGTAGGTGGGGCGGTAGGGCAGGGAGTCTCACGGTAGGCGTCCACTCCTATTTTTGCGAGCGCGAGGTCGGCAGGAACTGACCAGCTGCTCGCGTAGTGGGGATGGATGAGCAGATCTCGCTCACCTGTAAGGGTCTAACAATTAGAATATAATCAGAAAGCTTTATAGAAGTAGGCAAACAAGCGTGATACGTACCCTCTGTTGGATCGTGTGATGCCCTTAGAGGGGGGGTGAATAAGGGCCTTTTTAAAATATGATTTTTACTTAAGAATTTTTTAAACAAGTTTTACTTTTCTAATGATTACTTCTAAACAATTTCCAAACAATGTGATTTTTAAAATAATTCAAAAACAAATTTCTAAGTTAAAGATTATGCCACCAAATATGCAATTAAAGAAAAAGACATAATTATATTAATCATGAAATTTGCATACAATAAAAATGATCTTAACAATGCTTAAGATCAAGGCACAATTATGATAATAAAAAATTCAATTATTTTGGTTTACCAATCCTTCTCCCAAGGATCGGAAGGCTATCACTTGTCTCTCCCAAGACCAAGCCCAAGCCTATCCTCTAGATCTTCCCAAGATCTAGACGTAGCACACAAGGCCACAATTTCCTACCAAGCCACGCAAGGACTTGGACGCTCCGCACAAGGAAGCGATTTTCTCCTAAGCCACGCAAGGACTTAGACGCCGCACGCAAGACGACGATTTCTCCAACGATTCCAAATGAAAAGTGAATGTGAATGAAATACAAAATGAAAAGAACAATGATGCGCGTCGGCAAGTGCACCGGTCGCTGTCAAGTAATAATTGTGGAGAATAAATTCCCCGGATGTCGGTCTCTTGAGGAATGCAGGATGGGTGATCGAATCGTGCAGTGAATATTGTTACACAAGCGTTTCACAAACACAACAAGGGGTTTTTGGTTGGTTTTCCTAATTTTAACAACAATAAAAGAGATGCGGGTCGAGAACACCGCTTCGCAACGTGAGGTGGATGCAACGGCCGCGATGCCGTGCTTCGTGAGGCGAATGAAGTGGACTCAGGCGCGAGAGAGTGAGGGTCGCAAACACCTCTTCACAACCGTCATTAGCTCTTGCCAACACGGAGCAAACGCCTTGCGTGCGTGTGTGAGTGAGTGCGCTTGAACGTGGTGAATCACAACCAACCCATGAATAAGAACACAGAAACATTCATTCTCATCAAGTAAATATCACAATATTCATTTAGTAAAAGATTCAAAGGGGTACAATCAAGGAAAGAGGAAGGAGATAACCGGCGGTGAAGACTAGCGGCCGTTCACGGCCGGAATGGTAGGTTGTCGGGCTACCTCCGGACTCGGGCGGACGATGCTTCCGGCGTAGAGGGCTGTCACAATCTCCCTACGTGCTCCGTCGTCTTCGACTCAAGGTCTCTTCTTCTTCTCACCGGGCGGAAAGCGAAAATGATTGCTTGGATGCTTGCGGATGATGGAGAACACTCACGGGCGATGGAGGATGTCTAGGAATGGACCGAGGAAGCTTCCTCTTGCGTAGGAGATGAAGTAGGGGCGATCCAAGGGGGCGGTCGGCGGCGTACGGAACAGAAATCCCGCTCCCGGAATGAATAATCCGCCCTAAAATCGCAACAGGCGCTTAAATAGGCGCTGGATTAAACACTGCGACTGGTCGTGCGCACTGGAATCCTGCGATCGTGCGCACTGCCTGGACAGAACCTGCAAGAGATGAAGTTATAAAATAAAATGCTCGCACGACCAGTGGCGCACGACCGTTGATCGTGCGCACTAGCGTCGGTGGTCGTGCGCAATAGGTGAGACAGAACTCATAAAATTACTATTAAGTGCGCACGGACAGTGGCGCACGACCGGTGGTCGTGCGCACTGGAGTTGATGGGCGTGCGCTCTGCACCAGACAGAACTCGTAAAAAGGGGCTAAGTGCGCACGATCAGTGGCGCACGACCAGTGGTCGTGCGCACTAGAACAAGTGATCGTGCGCAGTGTTCCTGTGCAGAATTGCACCGGAAACACTTGCACGCCTCCTATTCCAGCACAAACACAGATCTAGCCACCGAAAGTGGCACTTAACAACATATGAGTACTATGAAAGGAAATAAACACGAAAACACACCAAAGTGGGCCAAAATGTGCACCTAGCATGGGTTATCAATTATAAACTATAATAAGGCTAAAGTGCGTGATATTGACTAAATAATGGCCCGGATGAGTCCATGAAGGTGTATATAATCAGGACTCATCAAACAACTCCCTAGACATTCAAATCTCTGAAAGGATGGTTAAATCCTCGAGATGATCGTTGATGTAGAAGCGCGCCCGATCTCGTCTTCAATCTCAATCCTTCTTTGCACAAGTGGGAGTTGAAGAGGTTCTGGAGCTCTCTGGTTCGTATGCACTCAGGAAGGGACTTGGAATTCTCAATACATGGAATGCATGAACAAAAGGAGCCAATTTATAGAAATTCGCTGTCGCCTGGGCGACATCAGCTCTCGGAAATTTCCGACAGCGCTAAACTGCCACTCGTAGTGCTGTCGTGCGGGTATTTGTTGTAACCTCCGAGCTGTCGCCTGGGCGACATCACTGTCGGATTTCCGACAATGCAAAACTGCCGCTCGTGGTGCTGACGTGGGCAGTTGTTGTAACCTCCAAGCTGTCGCCTGGGCGACATCACTGTCGGATTTCCGACAGCTCAAAAACTGCCGTTCGTCATGCTGCCGTGGGGGAAGTAGTTGTAACTTCTCTACTGTCGCCTGGGCGACATCAGCTGTCGGAAAATTCCGACAGTGAAATTTTCATACACTCAAATTTAGCTCCAGCAGAATTGTGAACACCTCATACCTGTTACCTGCACACCATTAATAAAAGTAGAATCAAATACAAATGGGACTTTGTTATTATCAAACCGGAAGAGTGCGAAACGCATGCTCCAACAATCTCCCCCTTTTGATAATAACAAATCCGTATAAAAAGAAATCATGTCTTTTTAGGTTGTTGATTTTTAACATATGGTGTGTGCACAAAAAATAACATGATATATTCCTCTTAAAATAAATAATCTCCACCTAGATGAATGCTTCTCCTAAAGGAATACTCCTCCTAAATTAATGCTCCCCCTAAATGTTAAAGTAAGTTGAAATGATGTATTGTTTAGGTGGAATATTTAGGTGTAATGGTTTTTTAATTTCTTGAATATACTTATAATTCTCCCCCTTTTGGTATTAGCAAAAGATAATATGAGATAAATGAGTAGTTCTTAAGGGAAGAGATAGAATGTTGAAAATAAGAGTAAGCGGAAACACTTGCTGGGAAAATGATTGAAGGTCTCGAAGTAATAGGAATATGCCATAGTATTGAATAAACTCATGAAGAGACGGTATAGCCATATGAAGTAATAAAATAAAATAACTTAAACATGATTAAGGTCATTTGAAAGTATCATAGAAAGACACAATAGTGTATAGAAATTTGGAATATTTTCGGTCCAATTCTCATGAGATGAATGTTTATATAACATAATGATGTGTACATGTGATACTTAGATCAAACATATGAAGTTATTTAATGTACATGATCATTGGAATTGAGAACATAATATAAGCATATAAAGACAACTTTGACCTTGAAGATATAGCACAAGAAGAATAGAATACCATTTTTCTTTTGCACAAGACACTTTACAATTCTTTCCAAGGTGCTTAACCTCACAATGCTCATTAAGACTTATCAGGAGGGTAAGTAGTGCTTGGTAGAGTATCCTTGTTTTTAATTTAAATTTTTTTGATCACATATTTTGTGATATCTTAATTTTGAGATATTTATAATTTTTTATTTGTCCAAGGATCTCCGAATTCACTTGATTCGCAAAAGATGGTGTATATTTGGTTGTGCTAACAAATCAAGGTTGAAAGTAGTATTTATGAAGTGCTATTGTATTATGTTAAAGCAAATATGATTCATGTATATATTAAATAGAAATACATATGTATGGATCAAAAGAAGTGAACGTGATAGTTCATTATTATATATAAACAATTTCTCATACTTAGAGGCATGCGAAAACAATTTCCAATGGTCTAAACAACTAAGTAGGAGTGTCAATATGATGATAGCTTGGAAATGAAATCATATAATCATGTAAGATCCATTTTGTTTTTTTTTTAAAATAAAAAGCACATGGTGTGGCATCAATTCATGAGTTGTAGCATTAATAAAGACATATAACTATTGGAAAATATCAAAGGGATCAAAAACTGAAGATTTATCAAATCGGGAGCTGTCGGAAATTTCTGACTGTCACTGTCGCCTGGGCGACAGCTAAAAATATAAATACGGCTTTAGACCGAGTCAAACCCTATTGTGCATCATTTCCTGGACTGAAGGGTGAGAGGAAGCTGTCGGAGTTCGGCGACAACCCAAGATTTAAGGTATGTTTTAAGAAGACCCTAACCACTGAAGTTTCGTCACTCACTCCGGATGCATATTTAGTCCAAGATATATTAAGGAACTCAGTTATGTTAAAAAGTGGAGATATACGGAGTATCACGACACAGTTGACGCTGATTACATACTTTATTATGGAGGAGGAACCTTTTGATGTAGCGGACTTCATTCTTTCCCAGATTCGGTATGCTTTTAGATTAAAGCATCCAAAATGGGTGAAGGTTCATACTCTGCCAATGGGGGCTATAATTCAGCGTATACTATATAAGAAGTATGGATGGATAGTTCAAGATTCGTATTTTGATGATTGTTTTCCTGAGATATATTATACGGGTACTATGAAAGTGAAGAAGATGGTGGGTTTTTCTAGAACCATACATCAAATGTAGGCGCAGCGGAAATGAAGAGAAACAACCCAAAAGACTTTGGATCGGCCATGAATGTTGAATCAAGAAGTTAACAAAATGCTAGGTATGAAATTACCTTTGCGGGATTGGATCAAATCCAACCTAAATGCTCCACGAGTTGATTCCTGTCGTCGGCTATGCGAGTCCTCACGTAGAATAATATCTACATCTCTACAGTGATCCACACGAGCCGGGAGAAGAATGACTGCACCTTGAACTTCCACGAACTGCTAGGTTCGCTCCAAGAAGAACACACACGGCAACGATCGCCGGAGAGGAGGTCGGCGGACGCGATTCAGATACGGCGGAACACTTCCGTCGGCTAGGGTTCGTAAGGCGAGAGCGGAACTCCTTCCGTCAGCTTTTTTTTTTCGTTTGTCCTGAGAACCCTAAAAGAAGTCCTATTTATACCCAAAGGATAAACAGCTTCTAGAAGAATCGCTATCCGCAGACCACACAGCAGAATAAGGGCTTCTGTTACAATTCGTCGGAATTCCACGGAAGATCATTCGTCGAGATTTCATGGGACAATCCGACGAATCCGACGAATCAGATCAGACGGCAACATTTGCCGAGAAAATGATCTCTGTAACAATTCGTCGAGTGTTCACGGGACAACCCGACGAATCCCGACAAATCCAGACAGACGACAACATTTTGCCGACTGAAGGGTTTCTGTAATAATTCGTCGAGTGTTCACGGGACAATTCGACGAATCCCGACGAATCCGACGAATTCTATCCGTGTAAACCCGACGAATTCAGACAGCAACAACCTGCTGGATTTCCCCATTCTATATATGGTGATTGGTAACATTTACCAACACAGTCAATCTACCAACTTCTCCACATGCTCTTATGTGCGACCCTGCAGGCTCATATCGCGTTGGCAGTGAGATTACATGTTTGACCACTTCTAGATCACAATGGCAACTCCAACAGTCTCCCACTTGATCTTAAAAGTATCAAACCAAAAACCTCACAAACAATGAGCGGCATCTAGCAATGCATCATTGCTCCCCAAGCAATAAGAGTTCATAACTCATAAGCCTTTATGACCAATGTTCCAGCGTTGTCTTTGTCCCTTTGTCCCTTACATCCGGAAAGAACTAGAGGCATGGACCGTGTCACCCTCATAATAGCTCAATCCAAGTTTCTTGATCTAGAACGGACTTCCAGAGAATGGTGAGCTCAATATCACATATTGACTCTACCAAGCATGGCCATGCGTTTCTCAGTCCAATTCCATCAAGGGGCCCATGGATGCAACTCCTGTTATATAGGAGGACAAATCCCATATCTGCTCACACCCAAACACCCAAATGATTCGTAACGTACCCAACGACCACCCTTATCATCAACCTTCTTCAAGGAAGACTTTAGATGACATCAAAGCACGCTCTTCCTCACTCGGTGAATGCTGTGACTTCAGGTCAAAGGACCACAACACCATTGTCAAATGAGACCTACTTGTGACACTTTTAAGTAACAATCCACAAAGTAGTCTCAGGTTGGGTCTGTCCAGTACAACTTGTTCACTAACAAGTACCCACGTGATGACTTGATATCATAATATCATGACCTGTGAGAACCGGTCATCAGTCAACACACATGCTAGTCTTAATGTATCATCATCACCCTTAGCTTCTACGATGATACCTCGACCAGGGACCTTTTAAGAATGAAGCTTCGAAATCATAGGCTCTCACATTCAAGTCTCGTACTTGATGTCCTATGGAAGCGAACATTCTAAGGGTATTTATCACGAATTTTATTCTATCATATAGAAACAGTATATCGTAATAAAAGAACTTGCCATTAATCGTAAAAAGAAATAATTGGTACACAATTCATCATATGAATAAATTTTAAACAGCCAACAGAATATTTATTTTACATGCAACCCACAAGACTCCCACTAGAGTTGATCATTCAGGTATCGTATACTCATTGATCTAGTATGACCATCATGCTTTCTCTGCGCGAGAGGCTTTGTCAGTGGATCTGCAATATTCTCCTCAGTCGGCACTCTACAAATGTTCACATCTCCTCGTTCGACAATCTCACGAATAAGATGGAACCGCCGAAGTATGTGCTTGGAGCGCTGATGGGATCTAGGTTCCTTAGATTGTGCAATTGCACCATTGTTATCACAGTAGAGAACTACGGGACCAACAATGCTAGGAACTACATCTAGCTCGCCGATGAATTTCCTAATCCATACAGCCTCCTTCGCTGCATTAGCTGCAGCGATATACTCGGCCTCAGTTGTAGAATCAGCAACTGTCTCTTGCTTGGAACTCTTCCAGCTCACAGCTCCTCCATTCAGGCAAAACACAAACCCTGACTGAGACTTTGAATCATCCCTATCAGTTTGGAAGCTGGCATCCGTGTAACCACTTACAACGAGCTCTTCCTTTCCACCATACACCAAGAATACATCCTTAGTCCTTCTCAAGTACTTCAGGATATTCTTTACGGCTATCCAGTGACATTCACCGGGATCAGACTGATACCTGCCAGTCATGCTCAAAGCAAAAGAGACATCGGGTCGAGTACATAACATTGCATACATGATTGACCCAATTGCCGAAGCATATGGAATCGACTTCATGCGGTCCTTATCTTCGCAAGATTTTGGACACTGGTCCTTAGAGAGATTCACACCATGAGACATAGGCAAAAATCCTTTCTTGGACTCAAGCATGTTGAACCGCTTCAACACCTTGTCAATGTACGTACTCTGGGTCAAACCCAGCAACTTCTTCGATCTATCTCTATAGATCTTAATACCGAGTATGTAAGTCGCTTCACCCAAGTCCTTCATAGAAAAGCAGTTCCCTAGGTTGTTCTTAACAACTTTCAGGGTAGGTATGTCATTCCCGATCAGCAGTATGTCATCTACATACAATATCAGGAAGACAACAATGCTCCCACTGATTCGCTTGTAAACACACGGTTCATCTTCATTCTTGACAAAACCAAACTCTTTGATCTTCTCATCAAAACGAAGATTCCAACTTCTAGAGGCTTGTTTCAATCCATAGATGGACTTATTCAGCTTGCATATTTTAGTGGCTTCATTTGGGGATACAAAACCCTCGGGTTGTGTCATGTACACTTCCTCAAGGAGGTTTCCATTTAGGAAAGCCATTTTGACATCCATCTGCCAGATCTCGTAGTCATAATACGCAGCAATAGCAAGCAATATCCTAATGGACTTTACCATGGCAACAGGGGAAAAGGTCTCATCATAGTCAACACCATGAATTTGCTTGAAACCCTTAGCCACCAGTCGCCCTTTGAATGTCTGTACATTCCCATCCATGTCGGTCTTCTTCTTGAAGACCCACTTGCACCCTATGGGTCGTACCCCTTCAGGTGGTTCCACCAAGTTCCAAACTTGGTTTATATACATGGAGTCCATTTCGGATTTCATAGCCTCAAGCCATTTGTCGGAGTCCGGTCCATTCATAGCCTCTTGGTAGGTTGCTGGTTCATCATCATAATCCATAAGCAACACATTACCTATTTGAGACACGAGAAATCCATATCTCTCAGGCTCAAATCTTGGTCTACCAGATCTACGTAGGACTTGTGTTTCGTGAGCAGGTTCTCTAGCTACAACATCTTGTAGTCCTGGCTCAGAATCCAACTCTGGTTCATTCACTATTTGTGGTTCTTGAACTTCTTCAAGTTCTACCTTTTGCGTCTTCTTGATAAGAACTCTTTCTCCAAGAAGACACCCGTCCTTGCGACAAACACTTTGCCCTCAGACGGTAGGTAAAAGTAATATCCCTTCGTTTCCTTAGGATATCCCACCAGATAACACTTATCTGATTTGGGTTCCAGCTTGTCAGGCATTTGACGTCGTACGTATGCCTCACAGCCCCAAATTTTAATGAACGACATACTAGGACGCTTCCCAGTCCATATCTCATATGGTGTCTTTAGAACCGTTTTCGTCGGAGCGCGATTCAGTGTCATTGCAGCAGTCTCTAAAGCAAAACCCCAAAAGGAAACAGGCAAGTCTGCATGACTCATCATCGACCGTACCATGTCTAACAGAGTACGATTTCTCCTCTCAGACACACCATTATGCTGCGGTGTCCTAGGTGGAGTGAGCTGTGATATAATACCACACTCTTTCAGATGATCACGGAACTCATGACTCAGGTATTCGCCACCTCGATCAGATCGGAGTGCTTTAACCTTTTTACCCAATTGGTTCTCCACTTCATTCTTAAACTCTTTGAACTTTTCAAAGGTTTCGGATTTGCACTTCATAAGATACACGTATCCGTATCTACTGAAATCATCAGTAAATGTAACGAAGTAGAAATACCCACCTCTAGCCATAGAACTCATGGGTCCGCATACATCACTATGTACAACACCCAAGAGATCCTCAGCCCTCTCAGTATAACCAGTGAAAGGGGCTTTAGTCATCTTGCCTAATAAACAAGACTCACATCGCTCAAATGATTCATAATCAAATGAGTCCAATAGTCCATCTTTATGGAGCTTGGATATGCGCTTCTCATTTATATGGCCCAAACGACAATGCCAGAGATATGTAGGATTTGAGTCATTTGTTCTTAGTCTTTTATTATTATCTACATTATAGATCGGATGGTCCAGGTTCAAAACATAAAGACCATTAAACAATTGAGCTACAGCATAACAAACATCATTCTTAAATATAGAACAACAATTGTTCTTAATTATAAAAGAAAATCCAATCATGTCTAAGCATGAAATGGATATAATGTTTCTAGTTATGGCCGGAACATAATAACAATTATCAAGTTCTATTACAAGCCCACTGGGCAAAGAAAGACGGTAAACCCCTACGGCTACAGCAGCAACTCTTGCTCCATTGCCGACACGTAGGTCCACCTCTCCTTTACTCAGCAATCTCCTCCTTCCTAGTTCCTGCACATTTGTACAAATGTGAGAACCACATCCGGTATCCAATACCCAAGATGAAGGAGCAGAAAGGTTTATCTCTATAACATAAATATCCGAAGCGGAAGTCATACCTCCCTTCATTTTCTGCAGACCCTCAATGTACGAAGGACAATTCCTCCTCCAATGACCAGCCTTGCCACAGTGGTGGCATTTTCCTTCCTTCACGGTGCTCTTCTTTTTCAGCGCAGAAGATTTGGGCTCAAGATGTGACTTAGGTCCCACCTTCGTCTTCTTGAAGCCCTTGGCCTTATCCTTGCCTTTATGTACCATCAATATGGGACTAGCAGGCTTGGCCTTCTTCATGTTTATCTCGGCAGTTCGCAACATGCCTAGGAGCTCGGGCAGTGTCTTGTCTATTTCATTCATGTTGTAGTTCAAGACAAACTGCTCATAACTATCCGGCAATGATTGCAGGATAAGATCTGTGGCCAACTCTTGACCCAGAGGAAAACCCAGTCTCTCCAGGTTCTCTATATACCCAATCATCTTGAGTACGTGAGTACCAACTGAGTCTCGAGCTCCCATTTTGCACTGAAATAATGCCTTCGTGACATCGAACCTCTCTTGACGAGCTTGCCCTTGAAACATTTTCTTTAGGTGCTCGTCAATCTCCTTGCACCCCATGTTCTCGTGTTGCTTCTGAAGCTCAGAGTTCATGGTGGCAAGCATAAGGCACTCGACGTCTAAGGCGTCATCGGTATACTTCTTATAAGCATCCTTATCAACACGGGACGAGTTCCTGGTCGGCACCTCGGGGGCTTCTTCTTCCAAGACGTAGAGCTTTCGCTCTTGCCTGAGAACAATTCTCAAGTTCCTATACCAGTCCATGTAATTCGTCCCACTAAGCTTGTCCTTCTCAAGGATAGCTCTTAGGGACAAGGTGGAATGTGAACCACTTGCCATGGAGTTCTACAAGAATTCATGCAGAATCTAATTAGTACCAAAATTCCAAAATACAATTTATTTTAATTTGGACTTCAATTAAATACTCCCACTATTTTATTCAAATTGATGGCCCTCACTATCAATTCGGAGAGTCCATTGCGAGCTACTCTCTTAGTGGACAAGATCCGTATTTCACCAACACCACGAGTCCTCTTTGGCGTTCCTCTCATAATGCGGTTATTTAGGTAGGCAACGCTTGCCAATTGCATCCTCATGCAACTCTTGTATGGCTGGTGAATAACTCCTTATTCGCATCCATCATATGGTGCATGCCAACCCTATGCCTCTAGGCACTCAACCTTTGAGGTCACCTAGTTAAGTTAGACCCGATGTCGACAGTGGGATATCACAATTATCCGCTCGCACCCTTACCAAGATATATTAATGCACCTTGCTTTGGCAAGCCCACACTTCATCGATCGAGGCAGGAAGAGTGTCATCCATCGGAAGGCATCCGAACACTTAATATTTGATGAAGGGATTTTAATTTTAATAATAGGTTAACACTTAACCATGATCAACAGTTGATCAAAGTGCACATCCACAGAAAAACAAGCTTTCTTAAATCCACATGCATCCCTTATGTGCACAACATAAGACTATCAACCTTTGATAGACGAAAAGGCTAAATCTGGACATTTAGAACTCTTCCAAATCTTCAGATTTACATGCATTGGACAAAGGCAAAGACAAGTCGACTTAAAGCAGTAGACAAGCTTGTCTCTCATTGTTGGATTCAAAATCCAAAACAATACAAGGGTTCATTAACCACTTGAGGGACGGTTACTGCTAAGGAGACAACAATTTCTAACAATTAGAAATGACCACGAAATCCCAGACGTTCCTGGCGGGGTTCCAAGGGGCCGCGCCCCTGGCGGGGTCTTAGGGGCAGAGCCCCTAACGGGGTCCAAGGGGCAGCGCCCCTGGCGGTGGTCCCTCTGGTGGGTTTTTCTAGAACCATACATCAAATGTAGGCGCAGCGGAAATGAAGAGAAACAACCCAAAAAGACTTTGGATCGGCCATGAATGTTGAATCAAGAAGTTAACAAAATGCTAGGTATGAAATTACCTTTGCGGGATTGGATCAAATCCAACCTAGATGCTCCACGAGTTGATTCCTGTCGTCGGCTATGCGAGTCCTCACGTAGAATAATATCTACGTCTCTACAGAGATCCACACGAGCCGGGAGAAGAATGACTGCACCTTGAACTTCCACGAACTGCTAGGTTCGCTCCAGGAAGAACACACACGGCGACGATCGCCGGAGAGGAGGTCGGCGGACGCGATTCAGAGACGGCGGAACACTTCCGTCGGCTAGGGTTCGTAAGGCGAGAGCGGAACTCCTTCCGTCGGCTTTTTTTTTTCGTTTGTCCTGAGAACCCTAAAAGAAGTCCTATTTATACCCAAAGGATAAACAGCTTCTAGAAGAATCGCTATCCGCAGACCACACAGCAGAATAAGGGCTTCTGTTACAATTCGTCGGAATTCCACGGAAGATCATTCGTCGAGATTTCACGGGACAATCCGACGAATCCGACGAATCAGATCAGACGGCAACATTTGCCGAGAAAATGATCTCTGTAATAATTCGTCGAGTGTTCACGGGACAACCCGACGAATCCCGACGAACCCAGACAGACGACAACATTTTGCCGACTGAAGGGTTTCTGTAATAATTCGTCGAGTGTTCACGGGACAATCCGACGAATCCCGACGAATCCGACGAATTCTATCCGTGTAAACCCGACGAATTCAGACAGCAACAACCTGCTGGATTTCCCCATTCTATATATGGTGATTGGTAACATTTACCAACACAGTCAATCTACCAACTTCTCCACATGCTCTTATGTGCGACCCTGCAGGCTCATATCGCGTTGGCAGTGAGATTACATGTTTGACCACTTCTAGATCACAATGGCAACTCCAACAGAAGACGCATAAAAAGGCCCATCCTGGAATAGAGATTAGAGAGCCTACAGTTCCTAGGGGAGGATCACTACGAGAGTCGATAGATGATCTGCGTGATTCCTTTGAGGAGCACAAAAAGAAGTGAAGAAGGATCGTAGTAGAATGCAGAAGTTTATGAAATTTCTAGTGAAAGGTCTGAAGTTAAAGCCTACTCCGGAAGAAGCGACCGAATGGCAAGTTCCAGATGAAGAACCGCCACGCCAATCGGTGAGGCGGACTCGACGTGGTAAGGCCGTAAGACGAGGACCTCCAGAAGACTATCCAGAGAGCAGCGGGGCTGGTTATGAGGATTATGAGTAGTTTTCATCAGGGTGCTGCTTCTGACTGATGTCGGAAATTTCTGACATCTACTGTCGCCTGGGCGATAGTGAATGTGCCCAGATTTCATTTTCTGTTATCTGAACTTGATCCTATGTTGATTTCTACTATTTTTGTGGAACAATTTTATGTAATATTAATTATGTGAGAATTTTTCTTAAGTCATTTCAAATTCTATGGTTTGATTTAAAATTTTAGTTTTTCTTTTTTAAAATGTATAAGTTTTGTGATGTTTTTTTAAAAAAAATTTTATATGTTTTAAGTAGTGATATATTCATTGTGAAATGTCTAGGATTCCCAATTCTAGCCTAAGCATAGAAAAACTGGAATCCGGTAACGGTTTAGTGAATATATCCGCTAGTTGTGAATCCGTTCCTATGAAATTAATTTTTACATTACCCTTCTTTATATGATCCCTTATAAAATGATGTCGGACATCTATATGCTTAGATCTAAAATGTAATACGGGATTGTTGGTTAAGTCTATAGCACTTTTATTATCACACTTTAATTCTACACTACATTGTTGCATGCCAAAATCTTCTAACATTTCTGACATCCAAAGAGCTTGGGCACAATAACTACCTAGTGCAATATATTCGGCCTCAGTAGTAGAGAGGGAAACAGAATTCTATTTCCTACTCGACCATGAAATAAGTGAAGGGTCGATAAAATGACAAGTGCCACTAGTGCTTTTCCTATCTAAAGAACATCCTGCATAATCTGAATCCGAAAAACCATGTTAAATAAAGGAATCATTATGAGGATACCATAATCCTAATTTAGATGTTCCTATAAGATATCTAAAGATGCGTTTCACCGCTTTTAAATGTGACTCTTTAGGATTAGCTTGAAATCTAGCACATAAACAAACGGCAAACATAATGTCAGGTCTAGATGCGGTTAAATACAATAAAGATCCTATCATACTACTATAAAGGGTTTGTTCAATTGAAACACCACTTTCATCTTTTCCTAATTTTAGTGAAGTACTCATAGGAGTGTTTGCATGCTTTAGATTTTCAAATCCAAATCTTTTTAACATATCATGAATATATTTGGTTTGACATATACAAATACCATCATGTATTTGTGTAATTTGAAAACCTAGAAAATATGAAAGTTCTCCAACCATGCTCATTTCAAATTCATTTTTCATAATTTGAACTACTTCATTACACAACTCTTCATTAGTGGCTCCAAAAATAATATCATCAACATAAATTTGCATAATAACTAAATCATGATCAAATTGCTTAATGAAGAGTGTAGAATCCGCACTTCCTATTTTATAATCGTGCTTTAATAAATATTGAGTTAATCGATCATACCAAGCACGAGGTGCTTGTTTTAATCTATAAAGCGCTTTATCTAATTTATAAACATAATTTGGATATTTCTCATTTACAAAGCCAGGGGGTTGTTCTACATAAACCTCTTCTTTTATATACCCGTTTAAAAATGCGGTTTTGACATCCATTTGATAGAATTTAAATCTTTTAAAACAAGCAAATGCAAGAAATATCCTAACCGCTTCTAATCTTGCTACGGGTGCAAAAGTTTCATCAAAATCCACCCCTTCAATTTGTGCATAACCTTTTGCAACTAATCTGGCTTTATTTCTAACAATTCTAGATTCATTATCCATTTTATTTTTAAAAATCCACTTAACACCAACTACAGGACGATTTTTGGGTCGTTCTACAAGATTCCAAACCTTATTACGTTCAAATTGATTAAGTTCCTCATTCATAGCTAAAAACCAAAATTCATCATTTAAAGCGGTGGAAACATCTTTTGGTTCTATTTCAGAGACAAAGCAAAGGTTTGAAAATAAAACATGTAACGATGAACGAGTACTAACCCCTTTTTGCGGATTTCCAATGATAAGCTCCTTTGGATGATCCTTTGAAAACCTCAATTCACTTGGAGGCACATATTCTTCTCTTTCTTCTACTTCTCTATCTCCTTCTTCTCTTTCTCCTTCTCTTTCTTCTTCTTTTCCTTCTTCATTTTCTCCAAGTTCTTCATCATCATTCTCCACCGAAGGAAGGGGTTCATCTTCTTTTCCTGTAATTTTCTTTTCTACACATGAAGCAAACTCATCAAACCTAACATGAATAGATTCTTCAACTATTTTTGTTCTTTTATTAAAAATCCTATAAGCTTTACTAGTTGAAGAATAGCCAATAAAAATAACATCATCACATTTTTCATCAAATTTTCCTAAGGAATCTTTAGAATTCAAAATAAAACATTTTCAACCAAAAACATTGAAATAAGAAACATTTGGTTGTTTTTTAAAAATTAATTCATAAGGAGTTAATTTTAAAATAGGGCGAAGCATTACTCTATTAATTACATAACATGTCGTACTAACCGCTTCAGCCCAAAAAGATTTTGGTAATTTAAATTAAGATAGCATCGTACGGGCTAACTCTTGAAGAGTTCTATTTTTCCTCTCCACTACACCATTTTGCTGTGGTGTGCGTGGAGCGGAAAATTCATGTTTAATTCCTAACTCCGTACAAAAAGAAATAAACTTTTCATTTTCAAATTCTCCTCCATGATCCGATCGTATGCGTTTAACTTTTAACTCAAATTCATTTTGAATACGCAAACATAATTTTGAAAATTCTGAAAATGCATCGGATTTGGAGGCTAGAAATAGAGTCCAACAAAAACGAGAATAATCATCAATCAATACAAATGTGTATTTTCTACCTCCTAAGCTAGAAATTCCAATTGGTTCAAATAAATCCATATGTATTAATTGAAGTGGCCTAGTGGTAGAAATAATGTTTTTACTTTTGAAAGATGATTTTGAAAATTTTCCTTTTTGGCAAGGCTCACATAATGAAGAGGATAAATTTCCATTTAACAATGGTAAATCTTTAATTAATTTATCTTTTGAATGTTTTGTAATTAACTTGGCACTAGTATGTCCAAGTCGCTTATGCCATAAATCTAATTCTTCATTTTTTGATAAAAAACATTTTAAGGTAGAATTTGAAAAATCAAGAAATTTAATCATATATACATTATGACATCTAGGTGCGATAAAAACAATTTCATTTGTTTTGGAATTAATAATTTTGCACAAATTTGTAGAAGATTCAAATAAAACATTTAAACCCTTATCACATAATTGACTAATAGAAATCAAATTATGCTTCAATCCTTCTACAAATAAAACATTTGAAATTGAAAAATTTTCGTTACCCACAGCTCCGATGTCGATGATTTTTCCTTTTCCATTGTCTCCGAATGTAACAACTCCTCCTTTCTTCATCTCCAGGCTAAGGAACTTCTCTTTATTGCCCGTCATATGCTTTGAACAACCCGAGTCCAAGTACCACACGTCTTCTTTGTCCTTAGCCTGCCAACACACCTAGAAAGAAGAGGTGTGTAAAGATCTGTTTACCCAAGTGGTTCCACCCATATTATAGGTAGAAGCCTTAGGCACCCAGATTTGTTTAATTTTACTTTTTCCTTCCTTCCAGCAAGAGTCCGTAGTGTGACCAAATTGATTGCATTTGGCACATGTAATGTATTTAGAAGAGTATAACTTTTCTGTACTTTTACTGGATGAGGATGCAGTATTTGACAATTCATTAACTTTAGAATTTTTAAAAATGGATTTTCTGGACTTTTCACTATCGCCGGCGACAGTGGTTGTCGCCGGGCGACAGCTTCCTGACGTGTATCCGAGTCCAAATCTTCCAGATCCATGGCGTTGGTATCCTAAGATCATATCCAGTGATCTTCGGCCCATTCCAAATTTTTTCATGGCTAGTGTTAAGTCATGAATCTGGTTTCTCATTTCTGTATTCTCGGATACTAGATTTACGCATCTACGTTCAAAAGATTTCTTTCCCTCGTGGACTTTGGAAATTGAAGATTTCAGATCTCTCTCTAAAATCTCATTCCTTTTAGTAAGAATTTTTATTGTAGAATGAGATTTGGAAAGAGATTCTTCAATTTCTTTAATTCTTCCCAAAAATTGATCACACTCTTGGCAAGAAATATCTCTTTTTCAAATAGTCTTAATTTCATTTAACAATTTTTGTTTTCCTTAAGCAAAATTTCATTTTCAGATTTAAGAAGATCATTATCTTTTAAACTTTTTTGAAAAAATTTGCAAGTCTTTAAAAATTCAGAAAATAATTCATCGTAGGTTGGAGGAGTTACCTCAGTGTCTCTTTGGACACTGCATTCGTCATCAGATATGACGCTCTTTCCCATTAATTACATGTTGGCCTCCTCTTCTTTACTTGAGTCTGAACTGCTTGCATCCTCAGAAGTAGTATCATCTCATGTTTCCGCCTTCAACACCTTCTTCGACCCTTTGTGCTTCTTTTCTTTTAGTTCTTTCAAGTACTTTGGACACTTGCTTCGGATGTGTCCTAACTTCTTGCAGTGATAGCACTCCGGTGGCGGTCTCTCTTCCTCCTCATCGCCTTCCTTTCCCTTTTTCTTCCTAAAAGTCTCCTTCTTAAAATATTTCTTAAACGAATTCCTCCTCTCTGGATTTTTCATAAATTTTCTAAATTTTCTAACAAATAAACTTTCCTCATCTTCTTCTTCCTCCTCAGAATCACTAGTTTCTTCCTTCTTATATCTTAGAGCCAATCCCTTCTTCCTTGGCTCCATATACTCTTGTTGTTGAATTTTCAATTCATCATCATGAGTTTTCAAGTTCCCAATGAGGCTCTCCAATTGTAAGGTCTTAAGATCATGTGACTCAGAAATTGCAGTCACTTTAGGATTGAACTTTGGGGGAAGTGATCTTAAGATTTTCCTTACTAAGTCTCCATTTGAGAACACCTTTCCTAGCACCTTTGAGTCGTTCATGATTTTTGTGAATCGTGTGTACATCGTATCAATCTCTTCAACTACCTCCTGTTTGAACCTTTCAATTTCAGACTCCAGTTGAAATAGCTTTGAATCCTTTACCTGCGAGGTACCTTCATGAGTGATTTCTAACAATTCCAAATTTCAAATGCAGTATTACAAGCACAAACTCTATTAAATTCAGTGCGATCTAGTGCGCAAAATAAAGCATTCATGGCTTTTGCATTGTTCTTACATTTTAATTTATCATTGTCATCACACTTGTCTTTGGGCTTATCCATAGTTACATTTCTTACAACAAATGTTGGAGAAGTGTAACTAGATTCTACCATATTCCAGACTTTTATATCTAGCGCAATTAGAAAACAACGCATACGTGATTTCCAATAATTATAGTCTGTGCCCGTGAATAAAGGTGGTCTACTTATGCCTTGCCCCTCAACGAACGCATGATCGTTGTGCGCCATTACTCCCGGTGGTAAAACCGTTTTGGAGTAACCTCCCTCTGATACCACTTGTTGGATCGTGTGACGCCCTTAGAGGGGGGGGGGGGGGGGTGAATAAGGGCCTTTTTAAAATATGATTTTTACTTAAGAATTTTTTAAACAAGTTTTACTTTTCTAATGATTACTTCTAAACAATTCCAAACAATGTGATTTTTAAAATAATTCAAAAACAAATTTCTAATTTAAAGATTATGCCACCAAATATGCAATTAAAGAAAAAGACATAATTATATTAATCATGAAATTTGCATACAATAAAAATGATCTTAACAATGCTTAAGATCAAGGCACAATTATGATAATAAAAAATTCAATAATTTTGGTTTACCAATCCTTCTCCCAAGGATCAGAAGGCTATCACTTGTCTCTCCCAAGACCAAGCCCAAGCCTATCCTCTAGATCTTCCCAAGATCTAGACGTAGCACACAAGGCCACGATTTCCTACCAAGCCACGCAAGGACTTGGTTGCTCCGCACAAGGAAGCGATATTCTCCTAAGCCACGCAAGGACTTAGACACCGCACGCAAGACGACGATTTCTCCAACGATTACAAAATAAAAAGTGAATGTGAATGAATTACAAAATGAAAAGAACAACTCCCTAGAAATTCAGATCTCTAAAAGGATGGTTGAAGCCTCGAGATGATCGTTGATGTAGAAGCGCGCCCGATCTCGTCTTCAATCTCAATCCTTCTTTGCACAAATGGGAGTTGAAGAGGTTCTCGAGCTCTCTGGTTCGTATGCACTCAGGAAGGGACTTGGAATTCTCAATACTTGGAATGCACGAACAAAAGGAGCCAATTTATAGAAATTCGCTGTCTTCTGGGCGACATCAGTTGTCAGAAATTTCCGACAGCGCTAAACTGCCGCTCGTAGTGCTGTCGTGCGGGCAGTTGCTGTAACCTCCGAGATGTCGCCTGGGCGACATCACTGTCGGATTTCCGACAGCGCAAAACTGCCGCTCGTGGTGCTGTCGTAGGCAGTTGTTGTAACCTCCGAGCTGTCGCCTGGGCGACATCACTGTCGGATTTCCGACAGCTCAAAAACTGCCGTTCGTCGTGCTGCCGTGGGGGAAGTAGTTGTAACTTCTCTGCTGTCGCCTGGGCGACATCAGCTGTTGGAAAATTCCGACATTGAAATTTTCATACACTCAAATTTAGCTCCAGCAGAATTGTTAACACCTCATACCTGTTACCTGCATACCATTAATAAAAATAGAATCAAATACAAATGGGACTTTGTTATTATCAAACCGGAAGAGTGCGAAACGCATGCTCCAACACCCTCCACATGGAACACCGGTGGTAGCGAGTCGACGTTTCGGCGGTGATAGGCCACGTCAAAGTTATTCTTATTGAAGAACTGGAATAAGGCGGCATCGTGACCGCCTAGAGCCGGGGGGGGGGGGGGGGGGGGGGGGGTAGGTGCTCTCGCCATGCTGGATTGGCGAGAAGGGAACGTTGTCGAAGTTCCCCTGGATGAACAAGAACTTCTTAGCCTAGTAATGGCTCTTGTTAGTGGTCTATCCGACCTTGGGCCCCGAGCCCACGAAGTAGGCGGTGCCATCCTTGTTGGCCCTGAAGGAGAACAGTTTCCGGAAGACCGGTAAACTGAACTTGATGCGATCTTCTCGCATGTAACAAGCCAACACGACGATGACCGCGACGGCGTTGGGGTTCAACTGACCCAATATCACGCCGAAGTGGTTTAACACCTGGCGAGAATCATCGCGAGGTCTCAACGAGGTGAGCGAGAGCTTAAAGATCAAAAAAATAGAAGTACGCAAGATCAGCAGATACCTGGCAAACCTCCGGCCACAGAGGCAGGCGCAGGCCGACCCCAAAGTGGGTGGTAGGGATGGCGAGCTCATCCCGTATGGAGACGTTGATCACATCATTCTCGCCTTGGCAGCGAGCAGAGAAGCCCAGCAATATAAAGTCTGCGACAACTGCGAGGTACTCTTCCTCGGTCAGGTTGCTGTTAAAAAAGGTGTGGTCGGTGAAGGCCCAGGCACACTTCAGCCGGCCCTACGCCTCGCTAGCATCACCAACCATTGTTGAAACATGCAAAAAGAAAGAGCGGAAGGCGCGGGAGAGGGAACATGAGTTCTCGCAGACAAAGGAAGAAGAAGGGCTGGAGTTAAATGCGGTGGGTGGGTTCAGCGCCGGAACCTATTTATAGGAAATAAAAGCGCGGGACAGTTGTCGAAGCGACGGGGGGGGGGGGGGGGGGTGCGGTTTGGCAAAACCCCATGTTTTTTTGCAAGCAAGAGCATAAAGCAACTCCAGATATGTTAGCAAGCGAGATCCACCTGCGTGGTTAGTATAAACGATGTTCCAATGCGAGAATAACCAGAAAGAAAGCGAAAGTAAGAGATTGAATGAGCATCATTAGCCGTTATCGCACAGACAAATAATAAGTACATGAGGGCCCTAGCAGTGGGCGAGAAATAGTTAACAAAAAGAAAAGTTGCGAAATTGTCCAACGAAATTAATCATTTGTTAGGCATCGTGGGGGAGCTCACCGGGCAGAGGAGTGCGAGCGAGGACTAGTAGTGTATCCATTTCCACCTAACATGGCCTCGCACTCCTGACCGCGGCGGAATCCTGGGGTAGTGATACGCGTTGACACCGCGTAACTCGCGTTGAATTCAGCGAGCGTAGTCATCCACTAGCCTGAGGTGCGTACCTGGGGAGTTGGCCATCTCGCCAATATCTTATGGCATTTCAGCGCGGAGTCGCGCGAACTCATCCAGTAAAGCGGTGTGCCGCTCCTCGGCCATTTCACTGTCCCTCTTCGCTTGGAGGTGAATGTCCTGCATCATCCGTCCTTGTTTCTGAAACAATTTGGAGGTTCGCCTCTTCATGGCTCCAGGGTCTCGTGGGTCGCCTAGGAAGTCATCCATCTGCTCCGGCAAAGGAACGGGCGACATCTCTTCCTCCCCAAAGTTAGAGTCGGTGGGGAGGGCCTCAGAATCACCTGCGAGTAAATCTGCATAACGTTAGCCGTTAGCGAAAGCCTTCTCTTATGGATGCTGGGAGTGGTCTGCCTCGTAAGAAGCAGCGGATTCCTTACCATGAGGCGCGCGAGAGCTATTAGGCCAACCCAGAAAAAGGGTATTGAAGGGGAGTGATGTGGACTTACCGAGACCATCACGGCGCATTACGTCGTCGGCATGAATGGTCGTGGCCGGGCGGTAACCACCGGAGCCCTCCCCCCTCAGGAGATGGAACCCAGGGGTCATGATGGTTGTGTCAGGGGGAATCAGTGTCTGAGGTCACGAGTTTTGGCGACCTGGGGTTGCGTGGGAGGAGGCTGCAAGAAGCAAAAAAGCAAAAAAGCCGTCAGTCAGAATGCTAATCCGAGCATAGGAGATTGGGTCACTTACAAACAGCTCTTTCGAAGGCTAGATCAGTCTTCGCCGAAGGATCGGGGCGAGACCCGTTTAAGTCTTCGCTCACGCCCTTATCGGTAGGGGCAGTCCCTGTAGTCAGGCGAGGCTTAGGGAAATTAAATGTATAGTTAAGCTAGAAGAATAGCTCTTACCTCTCCGGTCAGCCTGTTATCAGGAGGGGAATCTAGCAGTATCGTCTCGTCCCCCGCACCCCCCCCCCCCCCCCCTCCCCGGGGGGGGGGGGGGGGGGGAGGAGGAGGACGGGCTTCGCCTTTTTCATTTTGGGCGGTGGAGGGGTGCTCTTGCGGGTCATCCAAGAGGCAGTGTTGGCCATGGTGGAGAGTTCGCCAGCCTTGGACTCCCTCAGGCGAGCCTGGAGTTCTTCCGAAAGAGGCATTTTGCTGGCAGCTACAGTTGGTGGAAAAGGTGTAATAGAGAAAGATAATATTGCGCGGCACCCCAGTTTGGAGAGGTATTCATAGCAGTGGGGTGGGCCCCACGAGAAGATTCCCGACATATCAGCAGTCGCCAGCGAACACTCGGGTTGGACGATTCTTTGCGAGCTTAGGTTAATATTGCAAAGAGTGGGGATTTTGTACAACTCCATGTTCGCCCGAGAGGGAAAAACCCAAAAATGTGCGAATCAGACTGAGGGGACTCGAGAACCAGGTGGCATGAGCCTGTTCGATCTCGCCAAGGGAGAACGCAAGATAGGCCCTCAGAGGTTGTCTCCAGAGGGAAGGCGAGCGGAACCTTAGCGGACAGACTGCCTGAGGTGTGCGAGTGGTGCTCGCGAGGAAGCTCGCGGGAGGTCTCGCGGGTAAGATAATCGCAGGCCACTTGCATGTCCAGGGGCTAAGGAAGGGAAATTACACCTCTGCCCCTGGTGGCCTACAATTAGCCCCTCTAAACAGCGGGGCTTGGCTGTTAGCAAGCCAAATTGGGGTGTGCTTAGTAAAATCGTAAGGCGGAATTCCTCTTTTGGCAGACCAAACCTAAAAAAACTATAAATAGGCCTTGAAGAGCACCTTTGGAGAGCATTCAGATCAGAGCATTCTGAACTTCCTTCTCCCTAGGTTTCCTTGGCATAGCTCTCTATCTCTCCAAGGTGCCCAGTCTCAGCTTTGGTTTGGGAGGTGAAGCGCTCAAAGATCTTCCGGGTTCGTGTTGGGACCTCCACTCTGTGACTAAGGTCCAAGTCTAGTTCCGAATCTCCCATCCGCTCCTTCCGAGGGATCAGTAAGGGCTAGTTGCCCCTCAACTTGTTGAGGGCCCGAGCTTCACAAGAAACCAAGAAATTGGTTTCAACAGCTGTGAGGAGATGTGGAAGTCTGCGAGGGTGGATGAATGGTGCTTCTACTGCCGCCGCCTATATGGAAATTGTTGAATCGTCAGAAATTTCTTTATTTGTGAACAATAAATGTAAAACTGTAAAATAAGTGCGATGGGCAGATCACTCACCCACTAGGGAGGAGGAAATGAAGCCCTAATTTGAGAATGATGGCACTGAAACCTTTTCTGAGCGAGCGTCCGGTGCTCGTTGGAGATCGCCTTATGTGGAAAAATTAAAGCGGGAAAGATTGGAGCACAAGGCTCGCAGGTTCGCCCTCCAGGGTGCGAAGGAAGAGGTGTGGGGCAAGGGAGACAACTCTCCCTTCATCCCAAAATCATTCACCTCTTCTCTTTCTCATGTAGTCGGGGAGGATCATCACAAATCAACATATAGCTGAGGTGTGGCGAACCCTTGGCAGCTCTTCTGTTTCTCTGCTGTTAGTTTTGTTACTTTGTGCTGTTTTTCTTTTTGTGATGTCTTGTTTTGGTTAAAAATGCTTGCTACTATTGCTTAATACATGTATTATGTCTAGCTTAAGGATGGTAAACAAAAGCGCTACTGGGAGACAAACCAAATCTTTTTGTTTTATTGTGTTTTTTTGCTATGAGTTGAATTTTATATATGTTTTGCTTGGATTCTCTCTTTCCTACAGGTCCGCGACAATTATCGTGTTTGGCGGATGCTGCGGCTTTATTTGGATTTACATGCCAATCTTCTGGTATGCTCACTTCTGAGCATTGGGTAACTTCTTGTCCCCTAGATGTTATTTTAGTCTTTAATATATATCCTGTATTGGAATGTTTAGATTAAGTCTGGGGGAGAGCTGCTGTATTTGTCACCCACTACACGCACTCAACTTCAATGCATGCCAAAAGCATATTTAGTTCATTTACTTAGAATTGTTTAGCTTTAACGCACACCACAACACCCACTTGAGCGCGCACATAGCCGTAGGCGCGTTTCGAGTTCAACTCATTTCTTTTGCGTGATTGGGAAAATCTCTATGCTGGCTTAGGATTGCGAGTTGGAATAAAATGTCGACTCATTCTATGCTCCTAGTCGAGTGCTTATGGTTTGCATAGAAATTTGTGTGGAGTAAATTTCTCTTTATACTTTTAGTTTTATAATTTTCTATTAGCGTAAATGTTGAACTATACTCAAAATTGGTGAATCCGGTGTGAATCAAACGGTAGCATAGGGATGAGTGTTGACGATTGCTAGATTCATAATGCTCGAGTCGTGAGGAAGGATAGCATTTCTCGGTGGCTAGGAACCTTCCCCAAGCGACTCTTGAAGCATTGACATAGGATGATTCTAATGCTCGAGCGTGATGTAGGACATCATTTTGGCCCGGTTGAGCTTGTTTACCTTGCCTATTGCCTTACCCTCGCTAGCCCTTTTTGTGCCTACCCCTTCCTTTTGATTTAGCTCCACCTTCTTCTCACCAAACACTAAAATCCAATCCTAGTCGCACACCCAGATTTGAGCATTACTCTTGTTTTATTTTCTTTAAAGGGGTGTTGATGTGGTGAATTGTAATTGTGAAGATTGTGGATGTGTTTTTTTGGAAATTTGCTGAAAAAGAAAAGAAAAAAAAAATAAGATAGAAAGAAGAATGAAAAAGAAAAAAAATTTGGTTGTAAAAGTTAAATTGAAAAATGCTGAACTTTTTTTATGTTGGGAGTGGGCGGTGCACACGCCATGTTGTGAATTCCAAGCCCGGGGGTGTGGTGCACTCACATTTCTTTTGGTGCGTTGGTAGCTTTATTTGTCTGCTCATTTGGGTTTGGTACTTGCCCACTCGTTTATCAATTTATATCATACAGTATCCCAAGCCCCATTTTGTACCTAAAGCCCTACTGACTCGCACTGTGAACCTATCTAGTGTCGTGGAGAGAGTGCGAATGGGTGAGCTTATGGTCACCGACACTGATGGATTTTGGTGGAGGCTGTTTCGAACCCTGATTCTTGGCAATGCGCATCTTAGTAATCAGTTTATTTTCTTCCTTTGCATGACCGAACGATTCACCGTGATTCACATTTAGAGTAGTAGTAATAGACATTTACTATAGTAGAAATTTATAAACTATCTTGTAAAATTAGAAATCTATTCTATTGTATTTCTATGCAAGTGAGCGTACGACTTCGCATGGTATTCCGTGTCACAATTTCTGTGCTAGCTAGCTGTTTTCCTCATCTGCATAGAATGGTTTTTCCGGACGCGCAAACGGTTAAGTCTGGGGGTGTGATGAGTCCCGATTATATAGGGTTTTCAGACTCATCTGGGCCTATTTTCTCACTCGTGCACTACCTGTTTAGCATTAAATGCTCATATTTACTTTAGTTATCATTTCTCACATAGTGCACTCTTTTCGCCTATCGGGGTGTGCAATTGTGCATTATGTGCTGGGGGTATGTCTTTGGGAGCTCCCCATGCCTTTCTTGCTATTATTATGGATATTAATCTTATTTCCTGTGTGTTTGGTGCTTTGGTTTTGAATGTGTACATGTGGACTGTGCCCTTGAGCTGAGCATTGCAGTCTGGGAAAATCGCACGACCGTGTGATTATTTTTGACGCACGATCATGGCGATCGTGTGATTTAATCAGAAATGTTTGTGATGATATTCATCGGGCGTTGTCCTTAACGCACGATTGAATCCAATCGTGCATGAAGGAAAATGCACGACCTACCTAGAAGCAGGAAAAATCTGCGGTCTACCCCACCCCGTGTGTTTTTGGTCACGCACGAGCATTCCGCTCGTGCGTGAACAAAAATGCACGGACTTCCTGTAGCTCCAGGCGTTGTTTATCTCTGTCAATCGCACTTCTAAAAATGCACGTTCGTGCATTTTGATCGTGAGTTTCTTAAATATAATGCCTCTATTTAAGCGCGCAGGATCGCCCGACCGAGGGGTTCCGTTTTATTTGGCCTATTCATTAGGAAGCCGTCGGGAGGAGCGTGAGTGCTCCATTTTATCCCTCAACTGAGCTCCACCTTGGGATAGAAGCTCCGACCACCATTTCTTTGTGGAACTCTCGCGAGAGCTTTGTCTTCGGCCACCGCCATTATTTCCAGCTCTCAAGCTCCGTTTCGAGCCATTCCGTGCTGCGTTTTGGAATGTTTTCGTCAAGATCACCACCAGCAAAGACTAGCTAAGAAGACGGGCTCAATAGAAGGAATTGACAACTCCTCTCTGTACCCCGGACATCAATCGTGGACCGAGCTCGGACAAGGAGTGACAACCCTTGGGTCCGGCCGCGAATCCTGGCAAGCCTTCGTATGCTCGGTTGTATTTCTTCCCCCTTCTCTTTATGTTGTATTGATAATGTGTTTGAGATGTTGTCATGATTTATAAAAACCCTAACTCTGCTCTGAATGACAATCATGTTTGTGTGATTATGTTGGTGGTTTTTATATAAGTGTTGTGCCTTGTTCTTCGATCTTATGTTGCGGCGGGCTGTGATAGTGTCGTCCTAGCTATTGCTAGGAGCGTGCTTGGTGAAGAGGTGATTGCGACCCTCATTGTTCTTCCATCCATTCCATTACCCATTTGGGTAATACATCCAAGTTATGCGGTGACAGTGACCCGCATTTTATTTCTTGTTTGTAGCGTAAGAACACAATCACAAAACCCCACGTTTGGTTCGTTTCACCCTTACAAATATTCTTTCGAATTGAGAACTCACACTCCCTACCTGCACTCCTCGAGAGATTAATACTTGGGGACTTGCTCCCATTTTTATTACTTGAGTGACCGGTGCACTTGTCGTTTGCGCATCAAATATATTGTGCCTTCGAGAAATATTCCTACTGGAATCTATCGTGCCTTCGAGAAATTGTGTCTTGGGAGAAAGTCAGATGGCTGACGAGCTATGCTCTGAGGCAACCCGCGAAAAGGACAGTCTAGGAGGATAACCCATGCAAAACTAATAGAACTATGTGGGTCTGAAATCGTATGCATGATGATATGGAGTACGTAGGTGGCGGTCGTAGGAAGACGTCCACGAATGAATAATAGTCCAGATAATTCCTCCCTTGATTGTTATACTACGCTTAATGCCAATAGGAATAGGATTTGATTCATGGTTCTAATATCATGTCCTTAGCACACCTGATATGCGTGGGCGAGAGACAACACCCAAGTGTGGAGGAAGCCACATAGAAGGCTACATCCGTTATACATGTTCGTTAGACCGCATCTTCTTGTATGACCTATCTCATGGTATATTTATATATATGCATTGGTACTGGAGCTTTATTGTGGTAGAGAGGATGACGCTACTCATACAAGCCTTGAATATATAGGGGTTCGGTGATGATTAATCTTCCGCTCACGTCTTCCGCTAAGTGCTATAAGGTGCACTCATTAATGGTGCCTTCCACTAGAACACTACTTCACTACTCTCTGGTGTGTAGTGACATTCGCTTAACATCACCGCAATGCATGACAACGGAGTGCTCAAAGCAGGGAGTTGGAGAAGAAAGTACCTTCAACCGTCATGGTCGCTTCGGCGTCATGCAAAAAGGTTAGTCTGCTATAAGATCCCCCGGATGGACCACCGATTTTAGAATGGGGGTCTTACAAATGTATCAGAGTGCAGCCGATCTTGTCGACCAAATCGTGATCATGGAAAAACATCTTCCTCTGCTAATCGTTGTAGTATGGTTCGGGACAAACCACTACAACAAATGCAGTGGTGGACCTACAAGGTAAAAGTTGACAACAAATTTTGCACATATATGTAGATTTTCACTCAAATTTATCAGGTTAAGTTTTAGAAATACAAATTTTTTTTTGACTCAGATCGACACTTAAATATCCTTTACCATATCTGATCTGAAACGATGATTTATCTTTTCAGCATAAAACACTTTCATTAAACCTTACAAATGACCATTTCAAATTTTAAACCCCGTGTTTAAGTCTCTTTATTTTATTTGGATTAAATCCTTGTCTTCAAAATTCTCTTTGAGGTAAGCTACTTAAATGGAATTTTGCGTGCAGATTGAGAATTACTTTATTGATTTCAAATAGGGTTGGAGCCAAGATGAGGGTATAGTGAAGTGCGTTTTGACTTGGCATAACATCTATCAATTTGACGATCTGTTTAAAATAAAATCGTGCAATCGTAGAGAAACTGTGAAGAAAATATTAATCTCTTCAATGACTTTAATAATTCAAGAAATAATTACTAAGGCGATGAGCTGGATTTGAAGTAAATTAGTGTCAAATCAAGAAAAGCTAAAATAAAAGCAAGAAAAACTTTTATGCACCCCATTCCAGAAGTACATGGTTAACATTTATGGAACTTGCGATATTTGCATACTCGTCCAACCAAAAAGCCTCGTTAAATAGGGCAAGCCACTACAGACCCGAAGGTCCCAGTTACCTGTTTTATTCATTACTTTTATTGTAAATTGCTTGCGGTGGAAAATGTGGCTGGTCGGTCAGGCCCGTAGACCGTACGTACCGCTGCAAGAAGGTTTACAAATCTAGGCGATAGGGAGATGTCCACCGTGGGAGCTCGGTTGTATCTTATATGCCCCGCTGGGTCCCTCTGCAGGTTGGCCAAACTTAGTTATTGTTGGATGTCTCCTATGTCAGAGAGTACATGGGGTTATACATTAAGGACTGGGTAGTGCGGTACATCCACACCCAGAAGTGGTAGGACCAGCCACTATCACCGATGGCCCTATGGGTGAGGACGGCGGGGTTCGCTACCCTGCTGGAAAAGAAGCGGTCAAGCTATGTCAACATAAGGTGCAAACTACTAAATTATTGTATGTGATTACTATGGCGGGTTAGTCAAGACCAATGACCGTTTGTACCTGCATGGGAAGATTGATGACTCATAGGGCACTAGGGAATGTGTGAACCCTGGGAGGTTATTTATTATTTCCCTGAAGGTTCCCTCCGCAAGATAGATAGCCAAATTTCATAATTACCAGATGTTGCTCACATCTAGGAGCACACGAGGTTGTACGTTGGGGCCTGGGTAGAGCAGTACGTCCATACCCAGAAGTGGCAGGATCGGCAATTGTCACCGATGGCAACATCGGTGAGGCCCGCATGGTTCGCTACCCAGCTGGAAGAGAAGCGGTCAGGCTATGTCGACGTCGGGAGATGTGATGAGTTGTGAGAACTCGTGCATTACTTGCATAAGCATCATTTGCATCGAAACATACATATTAACATGTACCATTAACCTATAACCTTCGTATGAGAGTTGGGTATATGTTCATGGATTTTCACTATTTATTTGCAATTTTTATCTGTTTCACTAACATATAACCATCGTATGAGAGTCCGTTATATGTTGATGGGTTTTACAATGCACTTATGTAAATGCTAACTTTTATCTGTTCCACTAACATATAAACCTCTGTATGGGAGTTGGGTATATATTAATGAGTTGATACTGCTTACCTCCAGGATACAACTCAAAAAATTTTGCGGTTCATATGTGCAAACGTTGGTACGATTTGAATATGCTAGAATTACTCACTAGGAATAACTAAGTTGATAATTCATTATGCATACAGCTTGTCCGGGCGAAATGTTGCCCCCAACAATATATTTCAGATCTACTGCGGAATAAGAATCGCTACGGTAAAACTATCCTCTGTTTCACTAAAGCTACTTATTTCATTACACGGTGGAAGCCATCAATGAAGCTCATTAGGTAAAGCCAAACCTATATACCCTTCAATTTTTGGGATCGTTCGACACCTATAGTGTTCTACAGTACATTCCGTTTGAAATCCCCATGACCCACTCACATTTTAGGGAATGAAATTTTTTCATTTTTATTGGTTTGTAACATCCCAACTTTAAAAAGGGGATCTAACCAGTTCAAGTAAATCCTTGAAGGAGCCTAGGCTGGATCATAGAAAACCACGACTTGACCTCTACCCTATAATGGTGGTTATTTAGAGAAATGACTATTTTGGGTAGTATTGTGCTTCTCCACAGCGCTGAAGTAGTGTACTGAGCATATGTGCTCCAAATTGACTTCCGTAAGTTGCATTACACTCGCATGGTCGATACGAGTGCAACAAAACTCATTTTTTTCCAATATGAGGTAATTTGGTGAAAGTGACCATTTTGAGTACCGTAGAGCGTCACGAAGATGCTATTTTATTATGGTGAGCATACGTGATCCGAATTGACTTCCTTCAGTTGCGTTAGACTCGTATGGTCAATACGAGTGCAATGAAACTCGTTTCGTTCCAATTCGAGGTCATTTAGATAAAATGACTATTTTGAGTAACATCGAGGGTCGTAACAACACCAATTTAGAATATTAAGCATGCGAGCCCTAAATTCACTCTAGTCTGTTACATCATACTCATGTGATCAATACTAGCGCGATGCAACTTGTTTCGTCTAAATCCAAGCAGATTTGAGAAAGTTTCCCGAAATAAGTTATTTTGAGCTACGAGCGAGCAATGATGAGTAGATGTACTCCGAATTAACTTCAGATGGTTACGTTAGAACGTTATGGTTGACACGCTCACAACGACACCCTCCGTACATTTTTTCCCACATTTAATTTAGAACTTATTAGTACGTATATACTTATTAAAATATATAAACAAATAATATGTATATATATGTTGGGGTTCAGCAATGCCCGGTGTTGGGAGGTACGGCGTGAGGCGCTATGACCCACACTAGTCAAAGATAAGGGCGTGTCCCATGGGCCTAACAGGCTACCCCGTGGATCCTTCCTAGGGTATCCAGCTCTATAAAGGAGCGGTAATGCCTTCCTCAAACATTCTAGGAGTTTGGGAGAGTTGGTAGTGCCTAGTCCCTATAAGTGGTATCAGAGGAGGTAACTGGTTCGAAACCCCGGGGTCATTTCTGGTGGGGGGATTTT
The DNA here is from genome assembly GCA_033032865.1 of Dactylorhiza incarnata. Classification (NCBI taxonomy): domain Eukaryota; kingdom Viridiplantae; phylum Streptophyta; class Magnoliopsida; order Asparagales; family Orchidaceae; genus Dactylorhiza; species Dactylorhiza incarnata. The sequence goes on from JAWHQI010000073.1 coordinate 1,420,585, forward strand.
TGGGGTTCAGCAATGCCCCTAGTGTTGGGAGGTACGGCGTGAGGCGCTACATCCCACACTAATCAAACAGAAGGGTGTATCCCCTGGGCCTAACTGGCCGCCCCGTGGATCCTACCTAGGGTAGCCAACTCTATAAAGGAGTGGTAGAGCCTTCCTCAAACAGTCCAGGCTTTTGGGAGAGTTGGTAGTGCTGAGTCCTTACCATTGGTATCAAAGCGAGGTTGATCAAAGTGTGACTTAACCATCAAATCTAGATCTTGTAACTACTCAATATGGCTAGAGGTGATCAGCACAGAAAAAATGAGATCCATGAAGCTCCCAATCTGCACCAAAGAGAACTTTCCTATTTGGAAAGAAAGGGTAAGACTCTTCATGGAAGTTGTTGATCCCATGATGTATGTAGCTGTTCAAGAGGGGCTCTTCACCCCCATGACTGCTTCTACCATTGATCTTACTCAAAGAGTGCCAAAAAATATGTTAATATGACCAAGTATGAGCTTGCACTGGTGAGCATAAATAAGAGAGCACGGAACATTATTGTGAGTGCAATTGACGACTCAACCCTCCAAAACCTTATTCACTGCAAAACTGCCAAGGAGATGTGGGACTACCTGGATATTTACATGGAGGGAACTGATCAAGTAAGGGATGACAGGAAATCCCTTCTGAATCAGGAGTATGAGGCCTTTAAGCAAGGCAAGAATGAAAATATCTCTAAATAATATAAGACATTTTTCTAGATAGTAAATGGGTTGAAGAACTATGGAAGAGAATTCACAAATTCAGATCTGAATGATAAGTTCCTTAGATCCCTCACTAAGGAATGGGACATCAAAATTTGCGCAATCAGAGAAATAGGTCAACTGGGCAACATGGATCCAAAGAACCTATATGGGAAGTTGCTCTCCCATGAGCTTCAGCTTAACACCAGTAAAGCTGAAGAAGAAAGATCAAAGGGGATCACCAGAGAAAAATCTGTAGCCCTCAAGGCTGGGAGCATGAGGAGATCCAGGGACAAGAACACTGCATATCAGGATAGATTTGAAAGCAGTGAAGCTTTTGATGTCAGCACTTCAGAATCTGACAACACTAATAAAGAGATGTCACTCCTATCTAAGCAGTTAAGAAAACCAATTTGTAGAAGGAGATGAGAAAGCAATAGACCATCCTCTTCAAGCTCCAGAAGATCTGGTCAATATGACAGATCTAAAACCTCAAGGGCGGGCAGGTACAAATCAAAACCTAGTAAATTTGATTTAACTACCATTGTTTGATATTCCTGCAATAAAGCAGGTCACATGATTGTTGATTGCCCTTCCAAGAAGAGGGAATCAACGAACTATGAAGACAAAAGAAGTTCAAGGGACAAGAAGAAACCTGAAAAAAGGTTTATAGCAAAGAAAATCAGAACCCTAGGTGATTCTGATTCAAGCTCTTCAGAAACTGAGGAAGCAATTATTGGCCTTATTTCCATAAATCAAGAAATCCAGGATGACAATATCTATCTTGGGAAAGTACTTATCAGAGCTCCCCTATCTGCTTCTGATTTTGAATCAGTGGTTGATTCTTTGCATGATGATGAAGGTGAGTCTGCTACCGACAACATGTCACAACCCGCACTTTCCCAATAAATAATAAATAATATCACAGTAAGTGGAAAATACGTGTTATGATGCCACATCATGCAGGGGACAACTATAGATGCTCAGACAACCACTCCTTATCGATATTTATTAAAAGCCATACATACAATTTAGTTAAAAATAGAATTTACATTTTTAGCTTAAGACTGTGTCCCTCAGTCCAGTGGATCAACTAGTCCACGAGTAGCAAACTTTATATATACGCAGCTGAAAAATAGCTTCATTTTATTTATCCTACATGAACATGAAGATCAAACATTTCAACAATGATATGCACATCTGTAAATTTAGTATTAGTAAGAAAGGATTTTCTACGATCTTCAAAGTAGGTAACATTTACTTAAATCAAGCTATACAAGAATGCAAATTTTCTTATACATAAAATAACTTATGCATCCTAACATAAAACTTCCCAGAGAGCAATTGTTCATCAACTGAAAGATGATGTAGCGTAATAGCAAGTAAGCTGTTTACCAGAAGAAATAAGCTATGTCATCAACAACTGACACAGACCCATAGGAAAATAAGAAGAGTCAACAACCAAAGGACAACTCCCCACCAAAGAGGGAAGGAAGAAATCCACCACTTAGCCTGGATGACTCAGCTCATCAACTTGCAACAACAACTATCCTGAACCTGAGGCATTCAAAGAAAGGAATGCTTCAGCCCAAAAGGGTGCAAGAAAGCAGCATAATAATCATGAAGGATTTAAGTTAGCATAAAAATATAAGCAATTAGACAGTAATAAGAATGGACAATGAAGTAAATAGATTAAGTAGAATAAAATAGTAAAAGAAAACCAGCACCAAGTGCAATAAATAGCCATAAAAACTTGTTGTATAATAAGTTGAAAAAGAGTGATGTGGCGGACCTCTAGTCACTAATCCACCCACTAAAGGGACTTATTAGTACAAAGCTATAAATAGGAGTCGTGGTGGTGGACTTATCAATCCAAACCACACGCAATTAAAGAGAACTATGGTGAAGGACCCACCCATCAGTCCAAAACAAAGCCAACAAAAACCACTATGGTGGTGGACTCTTGTTCCAACCCAGCAACAGTCCAAAAACCATCAAGTTATCATATCATAACAGCTTTATCATTGGCAAAGTGTCACCACAACATCCGTGAAGGAACAAAGATGCCGAAAAAGGAACCATAATACTCACAGCCTCAAAATCTCAACAAGGGTACTCAGAGCATTTGACATCATAGATTAAAATATTCAGGAATACTCATCAAAATCTAATTTGGAATATTTAACAAAATAACCCAACAAATATGAACAAGGAAAGGCAACTACTACTTGACTACTCCAGCAGCAGGACTTTTATGAGTGAAGAGAAAATACATCAGGTTTAAGGACCAAAAGATATAAAGATTACTCTATACAACCTACCATAACTAGAGTTCAGCTTAAACTATACTTGAGCAAACAATTTTAGTAAAAACTAATCAGGGAGAAAACCTGCTACTCGCAGCACAATGCCAACCAGGAAAATTATAAAAGGAATCCAAAATAGAAAAGGTAACTGCAACCTGCAGCCCATAACCACAAGGACAACCCTTACATCCAACCAGATTACTAAAAATAGAGAGGAAGAAGCAATACTCCTCACTGAGGATAATTACCTGAACAATGATCCCACTTCAAAGAACAAATAGAAAGACAAATGGGTTGCTCCTACCCTAACCAGAAAATCAACCTGAGGAAAACAAAGAATATATCAGGCTACTTGCATTAAAGGAAGATAAACCAGAACATGAATATAGCCACTTGCTTATCAATGAAGAAGGTTTTGCTTATACTTCAACCAGGAAACTAACTCAAGACGAACAAAGAAGAAATAGTCGAAAAGCACTCCTCGGTAAGAAGAGAAGCAAACACAAGAGATTACTCGACGAATTGATGAGACCACTCGACGAATCTGCAAGACCACTCGACGAATTAAGACAAGCAACTCGACGAACTCGACAAATTATCCAAAACACTCGACGAATTCAAATTATCCTCGCGAGTTCACTAGACGAATTGATTTCACTCAAAGAATTTGAAATTAGCATCTCGAGATCACTAAACAAATTGGACTGAACCTCACGAGTTCACTCGATGAATGAGATCACTTGGCGAATTTGACTTAGCCTCTCGAGATCACTTGACGAATTAGACCTAACCTCAAGAGTTCACTCGACGAATTGAGATCGCTCGATGAATCAAACATAGCCTCTTGAGATGTAACACCTCACTTTCCAGTGCACTGAAATCAACAGGTTGCTAAGGCTGAAAGCTAACTCCAGCGTTATGACTAACACCAGGCGTTAGCCCAAGCCGTTAGTCGAACGCAGCCTTCTCGCCGTTCGTCGAACACAGCCTTCTCGTCGTTCGTCGAATGCAGCCTTCTCGTCGTTCGTCGAACGCAGCCTTCTCACCGTTCGTTGAACGCAGCCTTCTCACCGTTCGTCGAACGCACCCAGCCATTCGTCGAATGCAGCCAGCCGTTCGTCGAACGTAGGCTTTAGGTCGTTCGTCGAACGCAATCTTTAGGGCGTTCGTCAAACGCAGGATTCAGGGCGTTCGTCGAACGCAGGCTGCAGAGAGTTCGTCGAACGCCATTCGACGAACTCCAGGTCGTTCGTCGAATGTCGATCGTCGAACGCCGTCGGGCTTTAAGCAGCTGTGTATAAACTCAGCCACCGCCTTAGGGGCTAACACCTGGCGATAAGTGCTAACGCCTATGTTAGCTAAGAAAATATAAATGGAAGCCAAATTTAGTTTCCCTTCTCATTTTCTGATTCCAAGCTCGCTCCAAAGGCGGAGAACTTGGGATTTCTGAAGGAAGGAGGTCTTTTTGGGCTAGTCTTTTGCTTGTGTTAAGAGCAAATCCGTGGGGGAGATTGCTTGCGTGTTTTCCATCGTTGATCCAGTGGAAAGGAAGCTGTTTCAAAGTGTCCAGCCGAGTTCCTCTCAGATCTATCGCACTTAAATGAGCGCCGAGGGTAAGGATTCTCCTCCCTCATCGTTGGACACGTTCGTCCTTTGATTTGCATAGTAGTAGGCAGATTTACACTAGCAAGTTGATAGATTTATATCGACGGGTCGATGTTATCCCCGTAGAAATTGCATATATAGTCCGGAATTGAAGTACGGGCATAGGCATGCTGTGTGAAGCCCATCTGGATAGGTTGGTCTGGATTGGTGATCTTGATATGTTAGCATTCTGGAGATGACTCCGTGATCTATGCTGTGTTTTTCGGGTTCTGTGTACTAATTCGTACAGCAAAGAGGTCTGGAGGTGTTTCCCAGAAAATACCCAGAAAGGGGTAGCAGAACTGAGTTCTATCACTAACACCGGGCGCTAGTGCTAATGCCAGCGGTAGCTCCCAGTGAGCCATTGGATGCCTGTGAAGCCTATATCTTTGAATTGGGTTGAGCAGCAGAAGTTGGAGGACCGCGTACCTCACTTCGTTGACCATACAAGTCAAGAGCGGGATAGGGAAAGCCGTACCCATTTTAGGTTGATGTAATCCCTAATCTTATGAGCGCGGGCATCTGGCGGAACCAAAACCCCACCCTTAGCCATATTGTGAAGAGGATTGCAACCTCGGGTCACGATGTGCCGTTTGGGACTAGAACTCGTCAAGGTCGGCCAATCTTGACGAGAAAAGCTCATGTAGATCCAAGTTGAAAAAGGACTTGTCGATGGTGTGCCGAGAGTGCACAAAGCATGTAAGTCTAAATCCAAGTTGAAAAAGGACTTTTCGATGACTTGTCGAGAATGGATGTCACCTTGTGATGGTTTTTTTTATGCGATGCTTAGACGCACCTGTGAAATATATACTGCTATTGCTTGCCTGCATGGAAGGAGCACCGCCACCCCGAGCATGGGGTGGGGTCGTTATAAATCTGCTCAGCTAAAGCTGACCGGTTACTTATTTTCCCACCGCTTGGTGGATTTGTTTATACAGGTCCTGCCGAGACTAGCGGGAAATAGCGGGCTGAAGCCCCTACTGCTGTGCTGTACTGGCCCTCGAAGGCCAAAGCTTTTGTTTACTGTTTTTCATGTGTGGCCGGCATGCGCGCCGAGGTTTGGAAGCCACCTTTATTATGTAAACAAATTTTGTAAAGAACTTGTAATGTATTTCATTCCTAGTAGCTAATGTGGACATTGTATAAACTGGTTTTAATTGAAATTAAATGCTTCCGTTGTGCGATTCTGTGTACTGAGATGGTTATGTTAATAATTGTTTAATGCTAATTAAGTAACGCGCTCTTCTGTTCGTTTCATATGGCGTGGGGTCCCGGTCGGACCTACTGCTATATGCTATGTAACAGGGAGAGCGTTACAAATTGGTATCAGCTACGGGTCTAGTTCCTTTTTCGTCTGAATTCATGGTCAAATTCTTTTAAGGGGTGGTGAGCACGTGTGTGCGTCGCCGTTAACTCATGTAAATAACCAGTAACTATCCACTTTAGGAATGAATTACCTGTATGTGTGTAGCATTGGGATGAGACTTCTGTTTTCATTTATTGATCCATGCTATCTCTTAGTCGCTAATTGTGTTGTGTGCACATGTATAGGTGGCTGGGAGTGGAACAGGGCCATCTTGACCCCGCGTTCATCTGCGAGCAGTGCACTAGCTGAGGTGCCTACTCCTCCTTCTGCTGAGATAGTAAGGATGATAGCAGAAGCAGTTTTGCTATGTTCACTGCATAACCTAGAGGGCATGTCCCTGGACAGCCTCCTACTCCTGTAGTGGCTCCGGTGCCAGTTGTGGCAACTATACTTGCACAACCCAGAAGACCACTGCAGAACTAGTGTTTACACCTGGAGCAGGGAGAACACTCTGTGGATGATTACTTTAATGAGTTCCTCCGTCTGGACTGTTATATGAGGTCTTCATGGGACGATGAGGAGACCATAGTCAACAAGATTGACAACGGTCTGTGGGGTGACTTATGTTGCGTGCTCGCGGGACCGATGTTACTTGACTTCCACGCACTGGTACAAGCGGCTAGGTCTCTAGAATGCAATTTGCAAGGTGTGCAACGCACAGAAGAACTCATTGTAAAGAAGCCAGAGTTTAAGAGGAAGTGGAAGCAGTTGGATCTACCTTCGTCTAGCGTGGCGGATGTTGCCACCAAACGGGTTCCCCTAACATGCTACACTTGCGATAAAAAGGGGCACATTGCTCGCGATTGTTGAAGTGGGGCCCCAAAGTCAGGATTCCGAGGCATGGACTCTACAGGTGTGATGGGTCTAACTTATGAGGATAAAGGTAAAGGTGTAGCAAATACGACGGTGAACATACCGAATGCTACAAAGTCTAGGCATGGCAAGTTGCAGAAAAGAGCGAGACCTTCTGGGTCAGCTTAATTTGCAGTGTCGGGAGCGACGACTGGGTGAGGTCCACTCATCTGTTTTAACTGTTATAAGTCGGGTCATATATCCCGAGAATGTCGTGGGGGCAAGAAGGTGGATGCGGCTTACGCGACAGAGAAGGGGAAGGCGACAGAGTCAACCACATCCCATGCTGCTCCAGCCCATCCTAGGGTGTACAAGCTTGGCCAGTAGGAGGCCATAAAACAAAGCAACGTGGTGACAGGTATGCGCTAGTATACAGCTTTTGTTGTATTTTATACTTCATACCTTGTCCATTGCTTGTAACCTTTTTGTATTAGGCTTTGTCCTAATATTTAACTCTTCGGCGATAGCGTTGTTTGATACAGGTGCTTCATATTCCTTTCTATCGGATGCCTTCATACAACAACTTGGAGTACCTTCGTCCTTTAGAAAGGAAGGATTAGATGTGTTGCTACGCAGTGGGTGTTTTATGCATGCAGATCGAGGCTGTGTTGTAAAGGTATGAATAGGAAGTCAAGATTTTGATTTGGAAGCACTGATACTACCACTTTCAGAGTTCGATGTGATCTTTGGTATGGATTGGCTATCGGCGCAGCAGTCCTACATTTATTGCACTTCTAAGGAGGTCACTCTAGGGCGGAATACCAAACGTGTGACTACGTTTGCCAGTTTGCGTGGATCGAGAAAGACATTGATGTATGCTGTCCAAGTAGTCAAGGCAGTTCGGCAAGGCGAAGAACTGTGTGTTGTGCTAGTGGGGGTTGCAAAGCCTCAGCCCAGTATGAGTGACGTTCCTGTTATTTCATAGTATCCTGATGTGTTTCCTAAAGATCTTCCTGGGGCGCCACCTCAGTGAGAGATAGACTTCACAATAGAGCTAGTGCCAGGTGCCAATCCTGTATCACGCTCTCCGTACCGTATTGCGCCAAAGGAGATGGCAGAATTAAAGGTTCAATTACAAGAGTTGCTAGAGCAAGGCTATATACGCCCAAGTACATCACCTTGGGGTGCTCCTATCCTCTTTGTGAAGAAGAAGGACGGAAGCCTACGTCTCTGTATCGACTACCGTGAATTGAACAAGCTGACCGAGAAGAACAAGTATCTGATTCCTCGAATCGATGGCTTATTTGATCAGCTAGTGGGTTCGTCAATGTATTCAAAGCTGGATCTTAAGTCTGGCTACTATCAGTTGCGGATTCTGGAATGCAACATTCCCAAGACGACATTTAGTACCCGCTACCGGCACTATGAGTTTACTGTTATGCCATTTGGATTGATGAATGCACCGTCAGTATTTATGGATCTGATGAATAGGACCTTTCGAGAGTACCTGGATCGATTTGTCATCGTCTTCATCGACGATATCTTGGTGTACTCTCAGTCTGAAGAAGGACACGCGTTTCATTTGCGTGTAGTTTTGGAGACCCTGCGACGGAGTCAGCTGTATGCCAAGTTCTTCAAGTGCGAGTTTTGGCTAGCTTTAGTAGCATTCCATGGTCATGTGATTAGTGGTGAGGGTATCGCAGTGGATCCAACAAAGATAGTTGCTATCCAGGAGTGGCCCGTTTTGACGACAGTAGCGGAAGTCAGGAGCTTCCTTGGACTTGCCGGCTACTATCGGCGCTTTGTGGAAAACTTTTCGCGGATTGCTCTTCCTCTCACAACCTTGACAAGGAAGGATCAGAAGTTCGTTTGGTCACCAGCGTGTGCACGAGCTTGTGAAGAATTAAAGAGTTGTCTGACCACGACAATGATCTTGTGTTTGACATGTGGTGGAGAAGGCTATGAAATTTACAGCGATGCGTCAGGGAGTGGATTAGGCTGCATACTTCTTCGAAATGGTCAAGTGATAGCATATGGCTCTCTCCAGTTGAAAGTGCATGAGCGGAATTACCCAGTCCACGACTTGGAGTTGGCGGTCGTGATCTTCGCTCTGAAATTGTGGCGACACTACTTGCATGGCGTGAAGGTTGATATCTTTACGGACCATAAGAGCCTAAAATATCTGCTAAATCAGAAAGAGCTCAATATGCGACAACAAAGGTGGATGGAGTTCCTGGGGGACTACACTTTCGAAATACACTATACTCCAGGGAAGGGAATGTCATCGCAGATGCTTTGATCTGAAGGGCTTCTGTGCAGGCCAACTAGGTTCAGATGTATGATCCACATCTGATCAGTGACTTGGAAGCCTTGGAGATCTCCTGTGTGGAGAAGAGTTCTAGTGCGAGTGCGTGCTTGAACTGGACGGAGGTGCAATACGACCTCGCGGACAGAATACGACAGGCGCTGGAGCTTGTTTCAAGCATGCAACGCTATTTGGCGGAGTCTGAAGTTGGGACTGCTGTAGAGTATGTGTTAGACGATGGTCTGATGTGGAAAGTCAGTCGGTTGTGCGTCACAAATGTGAGTAAATTGCGGGAAGAATTGATGTACGAAGCGCACTTTACAAAGTACTCAATTCACCCGGGGAGCACAAAGATGTACCAAGACATGAAAAAGCAATTTTGGTGGCCAGGTCTAAAGAAAGACATCGCCTTGTATGTGGCAAAATGCAAAACTTGCGCACTTGTGAAGGCGGAATGTCAGAAACCTGGTGGGTTCCTGAAGTCGTTGCCAGTACCGGAATGGAAATTTGACGATATTTCTATGGATTTTGTGCACGGTTTGCCGAGATCTCAGAGTGGGAATGATGTCGTATGGGTGATCGTGGATCGCTTGACGAAGGTAGCCCACTTTATTCCAAACCGGAGGGATGATTCAGTTGAAAGGTTGGCAAAGCTTTATGTTGATAGCATTGTACGATTGCACGGTGTGCCCCGTAACATCGTTAGTGACCGAGATGGGCGCTTTACTTCGGAAGACTGGAGTCTAATCCACCAGTGGTTGGGTACAAAGCTGAAGTTTAGTACTGCCTTCCACCCTCAAATGGATGGACAGACTAAACGTATGAACAGAACTCTGGAGTACATGCTCCGTTTGTGCGTCCTGGATCTTGGTAAGAAGTGGGAAGATCATCTTTTTATGATCGAGTTCGCTTGTAATAACAGCTATCAGGCAAGTATAAAGATGGCGCCCTTCGAGTCCCTCTATGGTAGAGCTTGCCGCACTCCCTTAGCTTGGGCGGAGACAGGTGAGACGAAGCTGTTTAAGCGGAAGAAAGTCGAAGATGCAAATTCGGTTATTCAAACAATCCGGGAGAGATTGTTGATTGCACAAGATAGGCAGGCAAAATACTACAATGCCAAGCATAGAAATGTTGAGTTCGCCGTGGGCGACTGGGTTTACCTAAAGATCAAACCTTTCAAGGGTGTGTACAGGATTCGGCGCTTAAAAAAGCTGAGTTCGAGGTACTTGGACCGTTTGAGATTCTGGAGCGTGTTGGTGAAGCTGCCTATCGGCTCGCTCTTTCGACAGAGTTGAGCGGACTGCATGATGTGTTTCACATCTCTGTGCTGCAGAAAGCTGTGCCAGAGCCTAGCCAGGTCCTGGTAAAGAATCAGGTGTCAGTCGATGATGATTTGAAGACGTTGGTCTCACCTCTTTGCATCGAAGACACTGATGTCAGGCAGTTGCGGAATAAAATGATCCGAATTGTCAAATTCCACTGGAACACCTGCGGTCGTGAGGAGCTTTCATTGGAGTGGGAGCAAACCATGCGGGATGAGTTCCCCGAATTGTTCCGTTGAGGTACAAGTTATGTTTTGTATCTTCTTATTTCTTTGCACTGTTAAAATTTCGAGATGAAATTTCTTAAAGGAGGGGAGATTTGTAACACCTCAATTTCCAGTGCACTGAAATCAGCAGGTTGCTAAGGCTGAAAGCTAACGCCAGCGTTATGACTAACGCTAGGCGTTATCCCAAGCCGTTCGTCAGATGCAGCCTTCTCGCCGTTCGTCGAACGCAGCCTTCTCGTCGTTCGTCGAACGCAGCCTTCTCGCCGTTCGTCGAACGCAGCCTTCTCGCTGTTCTTCGAATGCAGCCTTCTCGCCATTCATCAAATGCAGCCAGCCGTTCAGCGAACGCCTGCTTCAGGTCATTCATCGAACGCAGGCTTCAGGTCGTTCGTCGAACGCAGGCTTCAGGTCGTTCGTCGAACGCAGGCTGCAGAGAGTTCGTCGAACGCCGTTCGACAAACTCCAAGTCGTTCGTTGAACGCTGATCGTCTAACGTCATCGGGCTTTAAGCGGCTGTGGATAAACTCAGCCACTGCCTTAGGGACTAACGCCTGGCGTTAAGTCCTAACGTCGGCATTAGCTAAGAAAATATAAAAGGCCGCCAAATTCAGTTTCCCTTCTCATTTTCTGATTCCAAGCTCATTGCAAAGGCAGAGAACTTGGGATTTCTGAAGGAAGGAGGTCCTTTTGGGCTAGTCTTTTGCATGTGTTAAGAGCAAATCTGTGGGGGAGATTTCTTGCGTGTTTGCCACCGTTGATCAAGTGGAAAGGAAGCTGTTTCAAAGTGTCCAGCCGAGTTCCTCTCAGATCTATGGCACTGAAACGAGCGCCGAGGGTAACGATTCTCCTCCCTCATCTTTGTACACGTTCGTCCTTTGATTTGCATAGTAGTAGGCAGATTTCCACTAGCAAGTGGATAGATTTCTGCCGACGGGTCGATGTTATCACCGTAGAAATTGCATATAGAGTCCGGAATTGAAGTACGTGCATAGGCATGCTGTGTGAAGCCCATCTGGACAGGTTGGTCTGGATTGGTGATGTTGATATGTTATTGCATTCCGGAGAAGACTCCATGACCTATGATGTGTTTTCCGGGTTCTGTGTACTGATTCGTAATGCAAAGAGGTCTGGAGGTGTTTCCCAGAAAATACTCGGAATGGGGTAGCAGAACTGAGTTCTGTCACTAATGTCGGGCGCTAGTACTAACGCCGGTGGTAGCTCCCAGTGAGCCATTGGAAGCCTGTGAAGCCTATGTTCATGAACTGGGTTGAGCAGCAGAAGCTGGAGGAACGCGTACCTCACTTCGTTGCCCTTACAGGTCAAGAGAGGGTTAGGGAAAGCCGTACCCATTTTAGGTTGATGTAATCCCTAATGTTATGAGCGCGGGCATCTGGCGGAACCAAAACCCCACCCTTAGCCATCCTGTGAAGAGGATTGCAACCTCGGGTCACGATGTGCCGTTTGGGACTAGAACTCGTCAAGGTCGGCCAATCTTGACGAGAAAAGATCATGTAGATCCAAGTTGAAAAAGGACTTGTCGATGGCATGCCGAGAGTGCACAAAGCGCGTAAGTTTAAATCCAAGTTGAAAAAGGACTTGTCGATGACTTGCCGAGAATGGATGTCACCTTGTGATTAATGTTTATACGCGGTGCTTAGACGCACCTATGAAATATATACTACTATTGCTTGCCTGCAGGGAAGGAGCACCGCCGCCCCAAGCATGGGGTGGGGTCGTTATAAATCTGGGTCAGCTAAAGCTGACCGGTTACTTGTTTTCCCACCGCTTGGTGGATTTGTTTGTACAGGTCCTGGCGAGACTAGCGGGAAATAGTGGGCTAAAGCCCCTGTTGCTGTGCTGTACTGGCCCTCGAAGGCCAAAGCTTTTGTTTACAGTTTTTCATGTGTGGCCGGCCTGCGCGCCGATGTTTGGAAGCCACCTTTATTATGTAAACAAATTTTGTAAAGAACTTGTAATGTATTTCATTCCTAGTAGCTAGTGTGGCCATTGTATAAACTTGTTTTAATTGAAATTAAATGCTTTCGTTGTGTGATTCTGTGTACTGAGATGGTTATGTTAATAACTGTTTAATGCTAATAAAGTAACGCACTCTTCTGTTCATTTCATATGGCGTGGGGTCCCAGCCGAACCTACTGCTATATGCTATGTAACAGGGAGGGTGTTACACGAGATCACTCGACGAATTTGACCTAACCATATGTTGGAGTTGCCATTGTGATCTAGAAGTGGTCAAACATGTAATCTCACTGCCAACGCGATATGAGCCTGCAGGGTCGCACATAAGAGCATGTGGAGAAGTTGGTAGATTGACTGTGTTGGTAAATGTTACCAATCACCATATATATAGAATGGGGAAATCCAGCAGGTTGTTGCTGTCTGAATTCGTCCGGTTTACACGGATAGAATTCGTCGGATTCGTCGGGATTCGTCGGATTGTCCCGTGAACACTCGACGAATTATTACAGAAACCCTTCATTCGACAAAATGTTGTCGTCTGTCTGGATTCGTCGGGATTCATCGGGATTCGTCGGGTTGTCCTGTGAAGACTCGACGAATTGTTACAGAGATCATTTTCTTGGCAAATGTTGCCGTCTGATCTGATTCGTCGGATTCGTCGGATTGTCCCGTGAAATCTCGACGAATGATCTTCCGTAGAATTCCGACGAAATGTAACAGAAGCCCTTATTCTGATGTGTGGTCTGCGGATAGCGATTCTTCTAGAAGCTGTTTATCCTTTGGGTATAAATAGGACTTCGTTTTTAGGGTTCATATAACTAACAAAAAGAAGAGGCCGACGGAAGTGTTCCGCTCTCGCCCGAACCCTAGACGGAAGGAGTTCCATCGCTCGATCGCGTCCGCCGACCTCCTCTCCGGCGATCGTCGCCGTGTGTGTTCTTCCTGGAGCGAACCTAGCAGTTCGTGGAAGTCCAAGGTGCAGTCGTTCTTCTCCCGGCTCGTGTGGATCACTGTAGAGACGTAGACATTATTCTACGTGAGGACTCGCATAGCCGACGACAGGAATCAACTCGTGGAGCATCTAGGTTGGATTTGATCCAATCCCACAAAGGTAATTTCATACCTAGCATTTTGTTAACTTCTTGATTCAACATTCATGGCCGATCCAAACCTTTTTGGGTTGTTTCTCTTCATTTCCGCTGCGCCTACATTTGATGTATGGTTCTAGAAAAACCCACCAGCGGGACCACCGCCAGGGGCGCTGCCCCTTGGACCCCGTTAGGGGCTCTGCCCCTAAGACCCCGCCAGGGGCGCGGCCCCTTGGAACCCCGCCAGGAACGTCTGCGATTTCGTGGTCATTTCTAATTGTTAGAAATTGTTGTCTCCTTAGCAGTAACCGTCCCTCAAGTGGTTAATGAACCCTTGTATTGTTTTGGATTTTGAATTCAACAATGAGAGACGAGCTTGTCTACTGCTTTAAGTCGAGTTGTCTTTGCCTTTGTCCAATGCATGTAAATCTGAAGATTTGGAAGAGTTCTAAATGTCCAGATTTAGCCCTTTCGTCTATCAAAGGTTGATAGTCTTATGTAGTGCACATAAGGGATGCATGAGGATTTTAGAAAGCTTGTTTTTCTGTGGATGTGCACTTTGATCAAATGTTGATCATGGTTAAGTGTTAACCTATCTTTAAAATTCCCTTCATCAAATATTAAGTGTTCGGATGCCTTCTGATGGATGACACTCTTCCTGCCTCGATCGATGAAGTGTGGGCTTGCCAAAGCAAGGTGCATAAATCTATCTTGGTAAGGGTGCGAGCGGATAATTGTGATATCCCACTGTCGACATCGGGTCTAACTTAACTAGGTGACCTCAAAGGTTGAGTGCCTAGAGGCATAGGGTTGGCGTGCACCATATGATGGATGCGAATAAGGAGTTATTCACCAGCCATACAAGAATTGCATGAGGATGCAATTGGCAAGCGTTGACTACCTAAATAACCGCATTATGAGAGGAACGCCAAAGCGGACTCGTGGTGTTGGTGAAATATGGATCTTGTCCACTAAGAGAGTAGCTCGCATGGACTCTCCGAATAGATAGTGAGGGTTATCAATTTGAATAAAATAGTGGGAGTATTTAATTAAAGTCCAAATTAAAATAAATTGTATTTTGAAATTAAGGTGCTGATTAAATTCTGCCTGAATTCTTGTAGAATTCCATGGCAAGTGGTTCACATTCCACCTTGTCCCTGAGAGCTATCCTTGAGAAGGACAAGCTTAGTGGGACGAATTACATGGACTGGTATAGGAACCTGAGAATTGTTCTCAGGCAAGAGCGAAAGCTCTACGTCTTGGAAGAAGAAGCCCCCGAGGTGCCGACCGGGAACTCGTCCCGTGTTGATAAGGATGCTTATAAGAAGTATACCGATGACGCCTTAGACGTCGAGTGCCTTATGCTTGCCACCATGAACTCTGAGCTTCAGAAGCAACACGAGAACATGGGGTGCAAGGAGATTGACGAGCACCTAAAGAAAATGTTTCAAGGGCAAGCTCGTCAAGAGAGGTTCGATGTCACGAAGGCATTATTTCAGTGCAAAATGGGAGCTCGAGACTCAGTTGGTACTCACGTACTCAAGATGATTGGGTATATAGAGAACCTGGAGAGACTGGGTTTTCCTCTGGGTCAAGAGTTGGCCACAGATCTTATCCTGCAATCGTTGCCGGATAATTATGAGCAGTTTGTCTTGAACTACAACATGAATGAAATAGACAAGACACTGCCCGAGCTCCTAGGCATGTTGCGAACTGCCGAAATAAACATGAAGAAGGCCAAGCCTGCTAGTCCCATATTGATGGTACATAAAGGCAAGGGTAAGGCCAAGGGCTTCAAGAAGACGAAGGTGGGACCTAAGTCACATCTTGAGCCCAAATCTTCTGCGCTGAAAAAGAAGAGCACCGTGAAGGAAGGAAAATGCCACCACTGTGGCAAGGCTGGTCATTGGAGGAGGAATTGTCCTTCGTACATTGAGGGTCTGCAGAAAATGAAGGGAGGTATGACTTCCGCTTCGGATATTTACGTTATAGAGATAAACCTTTCTGCTCCTTCATCTTGGGTATTGGATACCGGATGTGGTTCTCACATTTGTACAAATGTGCAGGAACTAGGAAGGAGGAGATTGCTGAGTAAAGGAGAGGTGGACCTACGCGTCGGCAATGGAGCAAGAGTTGCTGCTGTAGCCGTAGGGGTTTACCGTCTTTCTTTGCCCAGTGGGCTTGTAATAGAACTTGATAATTGTTATTATGTTCCGGCCATAACTAGAAACATTATATCCATTTCATGCTTAGACATGATTGGATTTTCTTTTATAATTAAGAACAATTGTTGTTCTATATTTAAGAATGATGTTTGTTATGCTGTAGCTCAATTGTTTAATGGTCTTTATGTTTTGAACCTGGACCATCCGATCTATAATGTAGATAATAATAAAAGACTAAGAACAAATGACTCAAATCCTACATATCTCTGGCATTGTCGTTTGGGCCATATAAATGAGAAGCGCATATCCAAGCTCCATAAAGATGGACTATTGGACTCATTTGATTATGAATCATTTGAGCGATGTGAGTCTTGTTTATTAGGCAAGATGACTAAAGCCCCTTTCACTGGTTATACTGAGAGGGCTGAGGATCTCTTGGGTGTTGTACATAGTGATGTATGCGGACCCATGAGTTCTATGGCTAGAGGTGGGTATTTCTACTTCGTTACATTTACTGATGATTTCAGTAGATACGGATACGTGTATCTTATGAAGTGCAAATCCGAAACCTTTGAAAAGTTCAAAGAGTTTAAGAATGAAGTGGAGAACCAATTGGGTAAAAAGGTTAAAGCACTCCGATCTGATCGAGGTGGCGAATACCTGAGTCATGAGTTCCGTGATCATCTGAAAGAGTGTGGTATTGTATCACAGCTCACTCCACCTAGGACACCGCAGCATAATGGTGTGTCTGAGAGGAGAAATCGTACTCTGTTAGACATGGTACTGTCGATGATGAGTCATGCAGACTTGCCTGTTTCCTTTTGGGGTTTTGCTTTAGAGACTGCTGCAATGACACTGAATCGCGCTCCGACGAAAATGGTTCTAAAGACACCATATGAGATATGGACTGGGAAGCGTCCTAGTATGTCGTTCATTAAAATTTGGGGCTGTGAGGCATACGTACGACGTCAAATGCCTGACAAGCTGGAACCCAAATCAGATAAGTGTTATCTGGTGGGATATCCTAAGGAAACGAAGGGATATTACTTTTACCTACCGTCTGAGGGCAAAGTGTTTGTCGCAAGGACGGGTGTCTTCTTGGAGAAAGAGTTCTTATCAAGAAAGACGCAAAAGTTAGAACTTGAAGAAGTTCAAGAACCACAAATAGTGAATGAACCAGAGTTGGATTCTGAGCCAGGACTACAAGATGTTGTAGCTAGAGAACCTGCTCACGAAACACAAGTCCTACGTAGATCTGGTAGACCAAGATTTGAGCCTGAGAGATATGGATTTCTCGTGTCTCAAATAGGTAATGTGTTGCTTATGGATCATGATGATGAACCAGCGACCTACCAAGAGGCTATGAATGGACCGGACTCCGACAAATGGCTTGAGGCTATGAGATCCGAAATGGACTCCATGTATACAAACCAAGTTTGGAACTTGGTGGAACCACTTGAAGGGGTACGACCCATAGGGTGCAAGTGGGTCTTCAAGAAGAAGACCGACATGGATGGGAATGTACAGACATTCAAAGGGCGACTGGTGGCTAAGGGTTTCAAGCAAATTCATGGTATTGACTATGATGAGACCTTTTCCCCTGTTGCCATGGTAAAGTCCATTAGGATATTGCTTGCTATTGCTGCGTATTATGACTACGAGATCTGGCAGATGGATGTCAAAACGGCTTTCCTAAATGGAAACCTCCTTGAGGAAGTGTACATGACACAACCCGAGGGTTTTGTATCCCCAAATGAAGCCACTAAAATATGCAAGCTGAATAAGTCCATCTATGGATTGAAACAGGCCTCTAGAAGTTGGAATCTTCGTTTTGATGAGAAGATCAAAGAGTTTGGTTTTGTCAAGAATGAAGATGAACCGTGTGTTTACAAGCGAATCAGTGGGAGCATTGTTGTCTTCCTGATATTGTATGTAGATGACATACTGCTGATCGGGAATGACATACCTACCCTGAAAGTTGTTAAGAACAACCTAGGGAACTGCTTTTCTATGAAGGACTTGGGTGAAGCGACTTACATACTCGGTATTAAGATCTATAGAGATAGATCGAAGAAGTTGCTGGGTTTGACCCAGAGTACGTACATTGACAAGGTGTTGAAGCGGTTCAACATGCTTGAGTCCAAGAAAGGATTTTTGCCCATGTCTCATGGTGTGAATCTCTCTAAGGACCAGTGTCCAAAATCTTGCGAAGATAAGGACCGCATGAAGTCGATTCCATATGCTTCGGCAATTGGGTCAATCATGTATGCAATGTTATGTACTCGACCCGATGTCTCATTTGCTTTGAGCATGACTAGCAGGTATCAGTCTGATCCCGGTGAATGTCACTGGATAGCCGTAAAGAATATCCTGAAGTACTTGAGAAGGACTAAGGATGTATTCTTGGTGTATGGTGGAAAGGAAGAGCTCGTTGTAAGTGGTTACACGGATGCCAGCTTCCAAACTGATAGGGATGATTCAAAGTCTCAGTCAGGGTTTGTGTTTTGCCTGAATGGAGGAGCTGTGAGCTGGAAGAGTTCCAAGCAAGAGACAGTTGCTGATTCTACAACTGAGGCCGAGTATATCGCTGCAGCTAATGCAGCGAAGGAGGCTGTATGGATTAGGAAATTCATCGGCGAGCTAGATGTAGTTCCTAGCATTGTTGGTCCCGTAGTTCTCTACTGTGATAACAATGGTGCAATTGCACAATCTAAGGAACCTAGATCCCATCAGCGCTCCAAGCACATACTTCGGCGGTTCCATCTTATTCGTGAGATTGTCGAACGAGGAGATGTGAACATTTGCAGAGTGCCGACTGAGGAGAATATTGCAGATCCACTGACAAAGCCTCTCGCGCAGAGAAAGCATGATGGTCATACTAGATCAATGGGTATACGATACCTGAATGATCAACTCTAGTGGGAGTCTTGTGGGTTGCATGTAAAATAAATATTCTGTTGGCTGTTTAAAATTTATTCATATGATGAATTGTGTACCAATTATTTCTTTTTACGATTAATGGCAAGTTCTTTTATTACGATATACTGTTTCTATATGATAGAATAAAATTCGTGATAAATACCCTTAGAATGTTCGCTTCCATAGGACATCAAGTACGAGACTTGAATGTGAGAGCCTATGATTTCGAAGCTTCATTCTTAAAAGGTCCCTGGTCGAGGTATCATCGTAGAAGCTAAGGGTGATGATGATACATTAAGACTAGCATGTGTGTTGACTGATGACCGGTTCTCACAGGTCATGATATTGTGATATCAAGTCATCACGTGGGTACTTGTTAGTGAACAAGTTGTACTGGACAGACCCAACCTGAGACTACTTTGTGGATTGTTACTTAAAAGTGTCACAAGTAGGTCTCATTTGCCAATGGTGTTGTGGTCCTTTGACCTGAAGTCACAGCATTCACCGAGTGAGGAAGAGCGTGCTTTGATGTCATCTAAAGTCTTCCTTGAAGAAGGTTGATGATAAGGGTGGTCGTTGGGTACGTTACGAATCATTTGGGTGTTTGGGTGTGAGCAGATATGGGATTTGTCCTCCTATATAACAGGAGTTGCATCCATGGGCCCCTTGATGGAATTGGACTGAGAAACGCATGGCCATGCTTGGTAGAGTCAATATGTGATATTGAGCTCACCATTCTCTGGAAGTCCGTTCTAGATCAAGAAACTTGGATTGAGCTATTATGAGGGTGACACGGTCCATGCCTCTAGTTCTTTCCGGATGTAAGGGACAAAGGGACAAAGACAACGCTGGAACATTGGTCATAAAGGCTTATGAGTTATGAACTCTTATTGCTTGGGGAGCAATGATGCATTGCTAGATGCCGCTCATTGTTTGTGAGGTTTTTGGTTTGATACTTTCAAGATCAAGTGGGAGACTGTTGGAGTTGCCATTGTGATCTAGAAGTGGTCAAACATGTAATCTCACTGCCAACGCGATATGAGCCTGCAGGGTCGCACATAAGAGCATGTGGAGAAGTTGGTAGATTGACTGTGTTGGTAAATGTTACCAATCACCATATATATAGAATGGGGAAATCCAGCAGGTTGTTGCTGTCTGAATTCGTCGGGTTTACACGGATAGAATTCGTCGGATTCGTCGGGATTCGTCGGATTGTCCCGTGAACACTCGACGAATTATTACAGAAACCCTTCATTCGTCAAAATGTTGTCGTCTGTCTGGATTCGTCGGGATTCGTCGGGATTCGTCGGGTTGTCCCGTGAAGACTCGACGAATTGTTACAGAGATCATTTTCTTGGCAAATGTTGCCGTCTGATCTGATTCGTCGGATTCGTCGGATTGTCCCGTGAAATCTCGACGAATGATCTTCCGTGGAATTCCGACGAATTGTAACAGAAGCCCTTATTCTGATGTGTGGTCTGCGGATAGCGATTCTTCTAGAAGCTGTTTATCCTTTGGGTATAAATAGGACTTCGTTTTTAGGGTTCATATAACTAACAAAAAGAAGAGGCCGACGGAAGTGTTCCGCTCTCGCCCGAACCCTAGACGGAAGGAGTTCCGTCGCTCGATCGCATCCGCCGACCTCCTCTCCGGCGATCGTCGCCGTGTGTGTTCTTCCTGGAGCGAACCTAGCAGTTCGTGGAAGTCCAAGGTGCAGTCGTTCTTCTCCCGGCTCGTGTGGATCACTGTAGAGACGTAGACATTATTCTACGTGAGGACTCGCATAGCCGACGACAGGAATCAACTCGTGGAGCATCTAGGTTGGATTTGATCCAATCCCACAAAGGTAATTTCATACCTAGCATTTTGTTAACTTCTTGATTCAACATTCATGGCCGATCCAAACCTTTTTGGGTTGTTTCTGTTTATTTCCGCTGCGCCTACATTTGATGTATGGTTCTAGAAAAACCCAACACCATACTAGTTCACTCGACGAATTGAACCTAACCTCACGAGTTCACTCGATGAATTGAGTTCACTTGATGAATTTGACTTAGCCTCTCGAAATCACTCGACTAATTTAACTTCGCTCGATGAATTTCTGATCTACTATAGGAAGACTAAAAAATCTGCTAAGTCTTAAGTCATAAATCATGAAAAAAACATATTTCTAAACTTAAGAAAAACAAAAGAAAAAAAGGAGAGAAGGAAAAACCGACACTTGCCTTAACCTCAAGCCACCAAAATTCAGCCTTACAAGCCCTCCACGCCAAGGACCAGCTCATACACGAGCTAAGCATGAAGGACCTATGAAGATTTGGCAAGAAACGAAGGATAAGGCCGCTAACCCTAGCGCTAAAATTCCACAAAACGGATAATAATTACCAGCCACGCGACGAGCACTGCGAGAGCTTTCCAGATCTATGCTCCGGCGAAGATTTCGTGCACCGAAGCTCTGGGGGCGGCGGTCGGAAGCTCCATGGAAGCTCTCTCTTTCTCTCTCTCGACTTCTCTGGCTCGGCGATTCAGGAAAGAATAAGAATAAGAAGAAGAAGAAGAAGAAGAATATATATAGATATAGTGGATGAATAGTAATTATAATAAGAATAAGATGGGCGGAACAAAAGTCACTGATTCCAACAATTCGCACCGTAGATGAATGTCGGCACTACGAAACCAACAGAAAAGTCGAAATCAAATCCGATGGGCCGTTCTCGAGATATAAATTTCCAAAGTTTATGGCGAAAGATAATTTTACAAATCTTAGAAAAATCACCGGGGCTCTAAAAATGCTCGGATCGCAACGAAACATTGACGAGCCTTTCTAAAATTAATTTATTGGATTTTTCTAACACAAAATTTTCCAAATCCAATTCACTTTAAGATTTGGTCGACTTGACCGAACGGACGTGAAAATGCGCAAACAATGGCACACCGATAAATCCACACTCACGAAACGCCCTTACATCATTATGACGTCATAGAAGGATTAAAATAATTCCTGAATATTTAGGGGTGTTACAATCAACCCATCAAAAAGGAAGTTTCGTCCCGAAACTTGAAACGCAAATCGGACTTAAGAGATAAACGAACAAAACTATGATTTTATCGGATAGAAAAACTTATCAAGGAAACTAAAAGAAAAGATGAGGATTTGATTCCTTCATTGCAGATTCAAGCTCCCAGGTCGCACTCCTGACGTCCTGATTTTGCCAAAGAAGCTTAACCACAGGAATTATCTTCTTCCGCAACACTCTCTCCCGCGTCTCCAAAATTCAAACAGGCTCTTCCACATAAGAAAAATTGGGTTGTGATTGGGGCACCGAGCTGAGAATATGATGGTTACTAAGCACGCACTTTCGCAACTAGCTCACATGAAACACATCATGAGCATCAGGGAAAGTAGCAGGCAAAACCAACCTATAAGCTGACACTGCGAGGCACTCAACAATCCGGAAAGGTCCCATATACTTGGGATACTACTTATGGTTCTTCCCACAACTCTTAACACCTGGCATCAGAGAAACTTTCACAAAAACCAAGACCCCAACTGCGGACTCTGGATAAATCCTTCTCTGATTAGCATACTTCTCATAACGCTCCTGAGCAACGCGAAGCTTCCCGCGGATTTGCGCCACAATAAAACTCATTATTTCTAATGCTTCCGGACCTAACAATGGTCTCTCACCAACCTCGACCCAAAACTCTTGGAACATGGTCTTCCGCATCTCCTAGGTTTGAGAATAACAAATCCTATGTGTATTTGATCTTGTATGTTTAAGTGTGCAGGAAGCAAAGTCCATATGACTCAAGGATAACTTAAGAAGGTGGCCCCAAAAATTAAGCCAACAAATACAACATGCCCACTAGCGCCGGCGCTAGTGATGATTAGTGCAATCTCAGGAGTACATTTAGAAGGCGCTAGCTCCAGGCGGTAGCGGATAGCGCAGGCTGTAGAGCGGAGCACAGAAGGCAAGATGAAAATGTTTCCTCGGATTGAAGATTCTCCCATGCTGAATATGTCCTAATATGAGATAGCGCTGGCGATAGTGATAGCGCAGGCGCTAGCTCCAAGGCTATAAAAAGGACCCCTTGGATCCGTCTTCATCATCCTCTCCAACTCCCAAATTCTAGAGCTTCGTGCCACTTCATATAGAGGAAGGTTCAGAGAGATACTCCCACAAATCCACGAAGGCTTAAGGAGATCCCTGGAGAAGATTTCAACACACGTCATCATCATGACGAAAGACCGCATCGACTACGATCATACTCTATGGGTCTTCATCTACTTCTCCAATATATCCATATAAGGATTTTGTATATTATTGTTATTTTATTTCACAACTTTTCTTGTAAATGTTTAGTGAACTCGCCTCGTGTTTGCGACTAGGTATGGGTAGGAGTTATGGCAGAAATTCGCCTTGTGTTGGCGACTAGGTCTAGGGTGTAGATCTAGGGGGTGCTCGAGGCCATATCTTGGGAAGGATTGGCTAGAGCGGCTTGAGGCCGTATCCGTGGAAGGATCTGCTAAAGCCAACTGGTTCGTGGGGATACGAGTCGGTATAGAAAACAAAAAGAGTCTTTCATATTTTGCCTTGATTTCTAGCGTCATTGAAATCGAATTTTGTAATCAACTTTATTAATACTAATCATGTCTCTCTTTGTGTAATAAAATTGATTTGATCTTCATTTCTCTAAATTGTTTATTATCCTCTCCTTCATTATAAAACAATTTAGATCTTTGTTCACAATCACTATTTTGATCTCTAATTATTTCAAGATAGTCAAAATATAAAAAAAAAATTTACAACCCTTATTCACCCCCCCCCCTAAAACAAACCCTTATTCACCCCCCTCTAAGGGCGCCTACCGATCCAACAAAAACAAGCGAGTTAGACAACGCCTACCAATTAACATATGTGAGGGAAACACCTAAAAGGAAAAGGACATCCCTGAATGCCCTGACTCAACATCACCGAATCTCTTGGGGAAACTTAGCACTAAGGGATCCGCAAAACGATCGACAACCCAATGATGATTATCTACAAAACTTTCTAGCCCTATATGATCGAGTAGAACTTGAATCAAAAAGAATGCACGCTCATTATCCTCTACCTTAAACTCACCTGTAATATCACGCATATAATCGCAATAATGAAAATCTAAATCCACGCCAGCACGCCAAAAGAAAATCTGGATCGAAACCTTACCTGAAAAAACTTGAGCAGAAAATTGAGAATCTTCCTTGGTCAGCACATCTAGCTCTTCCTCTTCCTTGCCCAGCTGTTGCGTCTATGGAAGTAGAGTTTGCAAGGGAACCTCTTGCAGCGCGAGATGGGACTGCGGGCAATCAACCCTCCTATGCCCTGCGTGACTGCACTGGAAGCAAGCTCCAGCCTTTCTGAAGTAGTGGGTCACATTGTGCCCCTTCTTCTGGAAGTGGGAGCAAACAATGTCTCCCTTAGGGGCTCTCTGAATCCCATGCACTTGAAGCTTCTTTTGAGAACCCAATCTGTTAAAACACTTCTCGAAAGGGTGTCCCATAAGGCAAAAAAACTACACACCTCCTTGCCTCTTTTCTCAGGAGCAGGGCTTTCATTATCTTCAACTTTCCTCTTTTCCTTCCCCAACTCCTTTCTGTGCTTCTTGGCTTTATCAATCGCTTCAATCTTCAGGGAAGCTTCCACCACTTCCGAATAGCTCTCGAATCGGTAAGCATAAGCTATCCGCTGGAATTCACTGTGAAGACCTCCTAGAAAATGCTTAACTCGGCCTTCCTCTAAGGCCACCCACTCTAGAGAAAACCTGCTCAACTTGCTGAACTCGACATCATACTCACCAACTTTGAGTTGCCTTTGCCTCAAATGAAGAAAGTCATTCAGCAGCCTATCCCGCTCAACTGGCGGCAGTAACTTCCTCAGCAATATCTCCTTGAGATGCTCCCACGAGCACTGATGAGGCTGAAACTATATCCGCAAATGATAATGGCAAATGTACCATATCGTAAGTAGTATAGGTTTATAAAACCAAGGTCATATTAGACTCGGGGTGGTTGAGTGCTTTTACTTCAAGAAAATCTCTATTATTTTATCAATTAAATCTTTGATTGGTTTTGCAAAAGGGAAATTAAAATAAAGATTAAACGATGAGTTAAAATACTAGCACTCGATCTTCGAATCACCGCGAAATAATAAAAGATGAAATAAGAACTCTAATTCTCTTAAGAAATTTACTTCGACCATTGAAGTTCCCGAATTCTAAACGCACCTCTCTCGATGATACGTTCAACTGAGTTTAGGTTGATCAACTGAACTCACGTTCTATAATTGAAACCCCTAAAACTTGCTTTAATGTGGTGAACCCCTCTATTGGATTTGACTCCAATCCGCGAGATTTATGTTATCCTTTCTCAAGGGTTGCAATCAACTCTCTTTATCCTTAAGTGAACAATTCAAATTATGAGTCTATCGACTACTAAATTATGAAAACAAGAATGAGACAAAAATATAATCTCACTTCAATAAAATTAAGGTTAAATCTTAAGCATTTCAAAGAAGAGAAGAAGAAGATCCAATTAATTCATTGAGAATATCATTCCTTGGATTAACTCGATTGGGTACTAATAGAGATTTAACTACTCATGGAGATTAAGGAATTAACAAAAATAAAAGAGTACATGATAAAATAAGAGGGGAATAAGAAGTTAAGAGAACTAATTTTATTGATTTGCAAATGAAAAGAAATATAAGCTATTGAAATGAAAGTACAATTGCAAGAAAGGAAGAAGGATTACAAGAACTACTAAAAACATGAATATAATAGAAGAAATGAAGAATCTAACTCCTAAAAATTCATCCATTGAGTTGTAGAGGAGCAGGCTTTTAATAGCCTGAAATTTGAGGTTACACGCCCTTGGTCATGCCTGTGACCAAGGGCGTGTAAGGGCCGTGATCGGTGCTGGTGCAGACAGGGCGCATTCTGGTTTCAATGTGGGCATTACGTGCGCCTCACACACTAGGTCACGCCCATGACTTAGGACGTGTAATCTTTAAAATGGCGCCTGGCGGGATGCTTTTGGCGTGAAGTGGCGCGGGATGAGTCATGCCCGACTTGATGCCACGCCCTCGGTCATTCCCGTGACTAAGGGCATGTAATTTTAATTGACATGAAGGCTTGATCTGGTATGCTGGAGTCGGGTCATGGCCATGACTTGGGTCATGCCCTTGGTCACGCCCATGACCTGGGGCGTGCACTTGGCGAATCATCACGGAATGAGCCTGGGGTGGCGGAATTGGGTCTGAAATACCTCTTTGGCTGTCACGCCCTTGGTCACGCCCGTGACCTTGGGCGTGTACTTTGGAATTTTTCTCAAAAGTGCCCAAAAAACCTGAAAAACATAAAATGAGCATAAGTTAGCTCACAGAAGTGAAATGAAACAAATTAATAGAGATAATTCATATAAATTACATAAATTAGTATTTAAAATAGTATTAAAATTATACTAAAAGATGAGTATGAAAAGTACTCATCAGCGCCCATCTTCAAGACTCTCCTTCTCTCTGATCCACCGGCCCTTAGCAAGGCCCTTCACCTGAAAATTAGCGACCATTACCTTTTGGTCAGCTGAAATCCTTGTACAAGAGAACAATTCCTCGATTGCTACAAGCCAATCCTCTAACGCCATGAAATCCGCTTTCCCATCAAATGTTGGGGGAACTAAACGCTGAAAAAACGAGATAAAATCTATCTATGGCGGCAACACAACAGGGTGAACTAAAGAAGCGGGGCGGACAGGAACAGACTGAACCATCGCAGGATCCCGCACAGGAGCCTGATGCCTTAAGGTGGCAGTCAACAACACCTGCAATTGCTCTTGCATTGCAACTAACTGCCTCGATAGAGCTTCATTGCTTTGACACAGCTCCTCAATCAACACATCACTATGCGCACCAGAAGACTCTCCCTCAGACTTATGAGCATATTTCAATGATTGACGGTTAGGAGCCATTACTAAAGAATACAAACAAACAGTCTATCAAGACTTGACTCAGACCCTAAAGAAAGAAAGGGAAAAGCAAACTTGCTCTTGCTACTACCTTGCTCTGGGATTTTTTTAATCATGTAATGCTTAACAAATGAGATCTATCATTGCTGACTCTCGTGCATATAATATGAATACATGAATGCTTAACATCTTCCTTTTAAATCATGTGTGTACATATGTCATCATGCAGATCTTTAACTTGGCACATGTGTTAATGCTATGTTATGATGTATATGCTGTGTTATGCATTCTAATAAAAGCCTTAATGCATGTTATGAAAGGCACACACAAGTAATATTATGCATCTCATACTACATAATATCGCATGTAACAAAAATAAATCTAATGGGCATTCATGTGATGATTGTTATGCATCCCATACTACATAACTGTCACATGGTGCTTCCTATGAGGATCCATATACAACCACAAATTATGCTTCCCACACTACATAATATGCTCATATACCTCTTATCATGCTTATGAGTGCAGTGTTCATGCTTCCATCAAGACATACTGATGACATATCGGTGTATGTATGTAATGAAACGACACGATTAGAATTTGGCTTTAGGGAAGTGGTCGTCCGAATTACTTGCCAAACCAACCAACCCTCTTGCAAAACCTAGTTCTGATACCAACTGTCATAACCCGCACTTTCCCAATAAATAATAAATAATATTTGAGTAAGGGGAAAATATGCTTTATGATGCCACGTCATGCAGGGGACAACTACAGACGCTCAGACAACCACTCCTTATCGATATTTATTAAAAGACATAAATATGATTGAGTTAAAAATAAAATTTACATATTTAGCTTAGGACTGTGTTCCTCGGTCCACTGGATCAACTAGTCCACGAGTAGAAAACTATATATACGCAGCAAAAAAATAGGTTCATTTTATCCTACATGAACACGAAGATCAAACATTTCAACAATGATATGCGCATCTCTAAATTTAGTATAAGTAAGAAAGGTATTTGTACGATCTTCAAAGAAGGTGACATTTACTTAAATAATTTAAGCATGAATGCCAATTTTCTTATACATAAAATAACTTATGCATCCAAACACAAACCTTCCGAGAGAGCAATCGTTCATCAACTGAAAGATGATATAACGTAATAGCAAGTAAGCAGTTTACAATAAGAAACATACTTTGGGCGTCAAAAACTGACATACACCCATAGGCAAACAAGAAGAGTCAACAACAAAAGGACAATTCCTCACCAAAGAGGGAAGGAATAAATCCACCACATAGCCTGGATGAATCAGCTCATCCACATGCAACAACAACTATCCTGAACCTGAGGCATTCAAAGAAAGGAATGCCTCAGCCCAAAAGGGTGCAAGAAAGCGACATAATAATCATGAAGGATTTAAGTTAGCATAAAAATATGAGCAATTAGACAGTAGTAAGAATGAAAAATGAAGTAAATAGATTAAGTAGAATCAACTCAGTAAAAGAAAACTAGCACCAAGTGCAATAAATAGCCATAAAAACTTGTTGTATGATAAGTTGAAAAAGAGTGCAGTGGTGGACCTCTAGTCACTAATCCACCCACTAAAGGCTCTTATCAGTCCAAAGAAATAAAGAATCGTCGTGGTGGTGGACTTATCAATCCAAACCACACATTATTAAAGAGAACTATGGTGGTGTACCCACCCATCAGTCCAAAACAAACCCAACAAAAACCACTATGGTGGTGGACCCTTTGTCCAACGCACCAACAGTCCAAAAACCATCAACTTATCATATCATACCATATTTAGCATTGGCAAAGTTTCACCACAACATCCATGAAGGAACAAAGCTACATAAATAGGAACCCTGATACTCAAAGCTTCAAAATCTCAAGAAGGGTACTCAGAGCATTTGACATCGTAGATTAAAATATTCAAGAATACTCATCAAAATCTAACTTGAAATATTTAACGAAATAACCAAACAAATAAGAACAAGGAATTGCAACTGCTACTTGACTACTCCAGCAACCGGACTTGTATGAGTGAAGATAAAATACATCAGGTTTAAGGACCAAAAGATATAAAGATTACTCTATACAGCCTAGCATAACTAGAGTTCAGCCTAAAGTATACTTGAGCCAACAATTTTAGTAAAAACAAATCAAGGAAAAAAGCTGCAACTCACAGCTCAATGCCAACGAGGAAATACAAGGAAACCAAAATAATAAATGTAACTACAACCTGCAACCCATAACTATAAGGACAACCTTTACATCCAACCAGATACTAAAATAGAGAGGAAGAATCAATACTCCTCGCTGAGAATAATTACCTTAACAAAGATTCCACTTCAAAGAAAAAAGAGAATGTACAACCCTTGTATTCGCCAAGATGTAAGCAGAGACTAAGGTATCAATAGGCGAAAGGAGTAAGGAGGGCGAGCTGGGTTCTCAAAGGCCGCCCGCAGGAAGGCGGGCGAGCTGGGCTCTCGCTAGCCACTCACAGAAGGCGGGCGAGCCGGGCTCTCACCGACTGCTCGCAGGGAGGAGGGAAAGCATGGCCTCGCAATTCACCCGAGGAAGACCAGGTTAGAGGAACCATTGTGGGCGGCACGCCCAGAAGGGGTCCAGGGGTGATTTTACTTGGAAAACCTTGGTGGTCTGAAATTAGACTCTCCAAACAGCAGAGTTTGGCTATTGGCAGACCATTTTGAGCTTCGTATAGCAAAAGTATAAGGCGGAATCCCTGAAAGTGGAGTCTATTTCTTATAATATGTTAAAACTCTTTTTTAAGTTTTACTTTCAACGTAAATGATATATATATATATAGTGTGCTGTTTACTGATTGATTAATAAAGCCAAACGGTTAGAGTGCAAGTAAAACACAGCACAGGTAAAGAAATAAAACAAACAAGAAACAATCCAGAAGACACAGGAAATATAGTAGTTCCCCAAAAATCTGGGTACGTCTACTCTTCTACCCACTGGTAGGAATCCACTAGGAGGTTGTTGATGAGGTGCCCTCACACCAAGGTGATTTTGATAAGGTGTCCACACACCAGGTGAGCTGTTGATAAGTTGCTCTAACCAAGATGCAGGTTTTTGCTAAGGTGCCCTGTCACCGGGAGTTAACTTTTGAAGGGAGTTATAACCCTGTACAAGAGGTGGAAAGGAATAAAAGGAAAACAGAAAGGTTTGTTGTTCTTCTCTGTATGAGAAGACTCTTGAAGATCCTGATTTGAAGTTGAATGGATCTTGATGAAGATGTTGAAGAGCTCCCCCTGTCTGATGTAAATTGATGACAGTTCTGGAGTCCTCTTCTCTTGATTGTACAAACACTCCTTTCTTCTTAGGCAGTGATGATCCTGAGCAAATTGTTGTGATTGGTGTCTCAGGATATATGTG
The DNA here is from genome assembly GCA_033032865.1 of Dactylorhiza incarnata. NCBI lineage: Eukaryota > Viridiplantae > Streptophyta > Magnoliopsida > Asparagales > Orchidaceae > Dactylorhiza > Dactylorhiza incarnata. The sequence continues at coordinate 1,450,836 of JAWHQI010000073.1, forward strand.
ATCTGCAAGAAGATGTTAGCAAAGAAAAAGATATGTAAAAATAGATCTGCTTCTTTTTTTTATCTGTGTGTTCTCTATTTATATTCCTATTTCTCTCTGTTTTTTTTTCTGCGCTTCTCTTAATATATATAATCCGGAGAAGGCTTTTTGAATTCTTGTTGGGAATAAGGAAAGAGATAAAGTCTCTTTAATTTGATTCCTTGGGAAGAGGAGTTTCCGTCTTTGACTTTTCTGCAAACGGCTATAAACTTTATTGCCCGCAGCGGCTATATCAGAAAAGCATGTATTTAATAATGTTAGTCCAGCTGTATAATAAGAATATTGCTGACAACATTTTTCGTCGAGCGCTGTTCTGAAGGAGATTTGTCGACCGCTGGCTGTCTTGAATTTGTCGAGCGCCGTTCAGAGAATGCCTGGCCGCTGAGACTATTCTGACTGAATTCGCCGTGCGCTGTTCTGATAGAAATTTGTCGACCGCTGGTTGGCTTGAATTTGATGAGCGCCGTTCAACATTCATTGAACGCAGAGAGCTTATATCATTTTCTTATATTTTCTCCGATTCGATCGCATTATATTTAATTGATGTTTTCTTAGTTTTCTTACTTAAGGAAATTAATCTAAGTTTTGAGGTGTTTTAAGATGGAAACTTAAATCTTAAATATGAATCCTAACTCAAATCAAAAGCTAAGGTTCCAACAATCTCCCCCTATTTGAGTTGGGATCATAATTCAAATTAAAACTAGTGGCCTGGTAATCTTCTTACGTCTTTTGATGAATTTTGATTTCTTAAGTTCTGAATTAAAATTTTCAATTGCTGCAACCTTTAATGGATTCTAAGGAATGAAAAAAAACTTTGTCTGATACCTTCCTTCTTAAGAATCCCCTTATCAGAAGAGACTCACACTCAGTGCTCTGATTATTTCTAATCAATGCAACTACAGTAGAATGCTCAACATAATTTGGAGAAGGTTTGTAAGAACATTGAAGTTTTTTTGACATTGTTTTTAATGATAAAAACATTCAAATGAATTTTATGTTTTGCTATTTAATTAGGAATGGAGTTTAATGGTGAAAAACTTTTTGATACCTTTTGAAAGTTCTTTTGGAAATATATGTTTTAAGAACTTTAAATTCTGATTTTTGATACCAATTTTTCTTTTGTAGTCATTAAAATATATGTTTGATATTATTTTAAATTTTTCTTGATAATCATTAAGCAATTTAGCCTTAATTGAATTTTTTTGTGCTCTTGAATTTTCTTCAAGTTTATTATCATCAGAAGTTAAGTAGTTTATATTTGTTAACTTCTCTTTAATTTCTTTGTTTGATTTTATTGAATCTGTAAATGTTATTTTAAAGACAGATTTGTAATTTGTAGAGGTAGAGTTGAGAATTGAAATTACCTCATTTACCTTTTCTGTTTTAGCTTTTGTATCTGGATTTTGGTATGAACCATATATGGCCATCATGCAGAAAGTTCTAGCTCTGTGTTCTTCTTCTTTTTCTTCTTCACTTAGTTTGGTTGATGGTTCTGCATCATAAATACAGTTAGTGATGAAAGTTGAAGAGGTTTCATTTACCATCCTTGAGAGGGAGTGTCAGATGCTCTTTGCTGAAGTGCAATCAGCCACTTTTTAAAGAATGTCATTTGACATTGATTTAGCCAATATCTCCATGGCTATGACACCAGCACTTTTCAGCCTTTCCTGATCATCAGATGAAGAAGTTGAAGATGTAGTTCCTGTCAAAACAGATTTATATATATCTTCATCTATGGCATTCATAAATAATTTAATTGTAATTTACCATTAATCAAAACTATACAAATTACATAAATGTGGATCTGAAAAATAGAAATCTGATAGTGTCATTTGGAAAAACCTTTTTACAAAAAAACAAAATTAGAACTAAGGTGATCTTTGTGATTTCAGGTGTTAGCCTGTGTGAAAAATCAACTTCCTCTGATACCAATTGAAAGTGGAGTCTAGTTCTTATTATATGTTAAAACTCTTGTTTAAGTTTTACTTTCAACGTAAATGATATATATATATATATAGTCTGTGCTGTTTACTGATTGAGTAATAAAGCAAAACAGTTAGAGTGCAAGTAAAACACATCACAGGTAAAGAAATAAAACAAACAAGAAACAATCCAGAAGACACAAGAAATATAGTAGTTCCCCAAAAATCTGGGTACGTCTATTCTTCTACCCACTGGTAAGAATCCACTAGGAGGTTGTTGATAAGGTGCCCTCACACCAAGGTGATTTTGATAAGGTGTCCACACACCAGGTGAGCTGTTGATAAGGCGCTCTAACCAAGATGCAAATTTTTGCTAAGGTGCCCTGTCACCGGGAGTTAACTTTTGAAGGGAGTTATAACCCTGTACAAGAGGTGGAAAGGAATAAAAGGAAAAACAGAAAGGTTTGTTGTTCTTCACTGTATGAGAAGACTCTTGAAGATCCTGATTTGAAGTTGAATGGATCTTGTTGAAGATGTTGAAGAGCTCCCCCTGTCTGATGTAAATTGATGACAGTTCTGGAGTCCTCTTCTCATGATTGTACAAACACTCCTTTCTTCTTATGCAGTGATGATCCTGAGCAAATGGTTGTGATTGGTGTCTCAGGATATATGTGATCTGCAAGAAGATGTTAGCAAAGAAAAAGATATGTAAAAATAGATCTCCTTTTTTTGTATCTGTGTGTTCTCTATCTATATTCCTATTTCTCTCTGTTTTTTTTTATTTTCTGCTCTTCTCTTAATATATATAATTTGGAGAAGGATTTTTGAATTCTTGTTGGGAATAAGGAAAGAGATAAAGTCTCTTTAATTTGATTCCTTAGGAAGAGGAGTTTCCATCTTTGACTTTTCTGCAAATGGCTATAAAGTTTATTGCCTGCAACGGCTATATCAGAAAAGCATGTATATAATAATGTTAGTCCAGCTGTATAATAAGAATATTGCTGACAACATTTTTTGTCGAGCGCTGTTCTGAAGGAGATTTGCCGACCACTGGCTGTCTTGAATTTGTCGAGCACCGTTCAGAGAATGCCTGGCCGCTGAGATTATTCTGACTGAATTCGTCGAGCACTATTCTGATAGAAATTTGTCGAGGGCTGGCTAGCTTCAATTTGACGAGCGTCATTCAACATTCGTCGAACGCAGAGAGCTTAAATCATTTTCTTATATTTTATACGATTCGATCGTATTATATTTAATTGATGTTTTCTTAGTTTTCTTACTTAAGGAAATTAATCTAAGTTATGATGTGTTTTAAGATGGAAACTTAAATCTTAAATATGAATCCTAACTCAAATCAAAAGCTAAGGTTCCAACAATCCCGCTATTAGCAGTCCAGACCAAAAAAACTATATATAGACCTTCAAGGGCACATTTGGAGAGGATTCCAACTCTGTACTCTGAGCTTCCTTCTCCCTAGGTTATCTTGGTTTAGCTCTCAGGCTCTCCAAGGTGCCCAATCTCATCTTTGGCTTGGGAGGGGAAGCCCTCTAAGATCTTCCTAGTGTGTGTTGGGATCTTCTCGTTGCGAGTAAGGGTCTGTGTGTAGTTTCCGAAGCTCTGGTCTTTTCCTTCCGAGGAATCAGTAGGTGCTACCTGCCCCTCATCTTTGGGCGCCAAAGCTCCACAAGAGACCAAGTTCTGGTTTCAACATTTTTGGTGCGGTGAGCGTAGATTGCAGGTAGTACAAGAAAGTTCCAAGGAAGAGACATGGTGGGAGACGACGAATGAGAGGTGGGATTCGGCGGGTCGTCACCATCCGGCGTGCAGGAGATGGTGGAAATGCTGGCAGACCTCAGGAGGGACCTGCTCGGGGCTTTTTAGTGCACTCTCGCCATGGCACTTGGGGGGCTCGCAACCCCTGCGCACTAAGTCGCCCCTCCAGCTGGAGTGGGTTAGAATGCCACGGGGAAGAGGGCAGGCTAGGAGGAGGCATCCCAGGCGGCAGATCAAGATCTCGCAGGGCGAGAGCTTTTCCCCAGCCCGACGAGTGCGATCGGAGTCCTGGTGAGCGACATCCTGGTTGGAGGGATCCCGGCCAGTGGGATCCTGGCGAGTGGCCCCTCGGCGAGTGCAAGAGCTGTTGGAGCTGGGTCGCCCAGGGAGCTCGTGGGGCGAGTGGAGTAGGTCAGGTGTGTAAAATGGGGGGAGTCCATTCTGCGAGTTGGTGCTTTTGGCACCACTCCCTGAGGGGTTCAGTGAGCGGGCCATGACGTTGTATACTGGCAAGGATGACCCCACTCAGCACTTGCAGGGGTTCGAAGACATGGTCTCTATCAGACCTATGTCGGATGCCTTCAAGTGCCGACTCTTCGTGACCACCTTGAAGAAAAAGGCTAGGGACTGGTTCCACCAATTGCCCTCATGGTCGATCTACACTTTTGAGGATCTGCATCATGGTTTCCTGCTGCATTTCTCAACCTCGAAGAAGAGGAAGAAGGACCCCGAGGCGCTCTTCAACAACAAGCAATGGCCGGGGAAGTCGCTAGCCCACTATGTGGATCATTTCCAGGAAGAGTTCCTCCTCATCCAGGAGGTGCCAGGGTACACCCTTCAGCTTGCCTTCATAGTAGGGTAGCGGGAGGGATTTTTTAAGATGGACCTCAAGAGGAGGGCTCCTTTGTCTTATAAGGAGTTGATGGAGAGAGCCATAGAAGAGATAGAGGGGTAGGCAGCTTACTCCGAGTTCACAAAGAGGCTGGCGAAGCTGAGCGAACCGAAGGTTAGGCAGCCGGAGGAAAGGAGAAGAGAAGAAGCAAGGGACCCAGAGTTGGGGTGGAGGCAGCAAGGAGGAGGGTTGCAGGGCCCAGGAAGGGGTTTCCACCAGGGATGGGGCAACTTCTAAGGAGGGCAAGGAAGACCACATCAGCTAGGGTGGAGGCAGGGGCTGAGGCCACCTCCTCCCCCGCCTTAGCAGGTGATGCGTATTCGGCAAGTGCACCGGTCGCTGTCAAGTAATAAAATTGGGAATAGCTTCCCCGAATATCGTCTCTCAAGGAATGCAGGTTCTGGTGAACGAAACGTGTGGTGAATCGATTGTTATACGAGCGAACAAAGGAAAAACAAGGGCATTGATTTTGGGTTTCCTAAGCTAGTGCAGAAAAGAGAGATGCGGGTCAAAACTCCGCTTCGCAAGGCAAGGTGGGTGCAACGGCCGCAATGCCGTGCTTTGGGAGGCGCGTGGACGGAAAGTAATTATGACGGGTGAGGGTCGCACACACCTCTTCTCCAAGCATCACCACTAGCAATTGCTAGGGCTTCACACACAACGAATCTCAGAAAATCACAGCAAAGAAAGTGCTATTCTCGCACTACCGCATCATTGCACAAGAACATCACAAAAGATTTATAACATAAAGCTAAATGATAGTTCATTACAACAACACAAGGAAAAGCACCAACATAAAGTTAGAGAAGACCAATAGCAAGAAATCACCACGTCTTGGGTTCTCGGCCGGAATGGGAGGTTGTCGGGCTCTCTCCGGGCTCGGCCCTCAGATGGTGTGCTGATTTGATGGAGGCTGTCACCGCTCCAACGACCTACAACTCTTCTATGGCTTCCCACGACAAGGAATGCTAGAGCACTTGGCGGAGGATGCTTTCTACCACTCCCGAATGGAAGGATGGTGGTGGAGAACGCCGGAAAATGGCCTCTTTGGTGGTGGAGGTGAAGGAGAAGCCCTTAGACCTCAAGAACGGCGGGAAGGACCTAATTTCCCGCTCCTCTCCCCGAGCTCTCCTCTGCCTGCGATGTAACCTGCATTTTATACTAAACAGGCAGAAAAATGGTCACGCACGGTCGAATGCACGACCGTGCGTGGACCGTGCATTATTAAATGATAAATCTAGACTTGAAGAAGACGCTGCGCCGCCCGTGCGATTTACTCACACACGGGAAAATCCGTCCGTGCGTCAAAACGCATGGATAAATTTAGAAATGACAAAAACTCAGAGAACACAGGCCAACCGTGCGTTTTACACACGCACGGGCAAATCTGCCTGTGCGTCAAAACGCACGAGCAAATTCAGATCGCTCATTCTTTGCCCAGAAGGTATCGCACGACTTCAATCGTCCGTGCGCCAAGGGAAACGCACGACCATGCGTTTCACACAGTCATGAATTCTGGGAGAAAACTGGATCCACGATAATCCGGCCACCCGCATACAAGATAGAAATAGCTGGGAATACACCTCCAGCACCAGATAAACATAGAGAAATGGAAGGGGAGCACCATGTGCTTACCCCCAATAACAAGGAGCGCAATTGCACAACGAAACGGGCCTAATAGTGCACCTAGCAGGGAGTAGTGAATATGAATGAAAACGTGCCTAAAGTGTGGTGCAAAGACTAGATAATCGGCCTAGATGAGTCCATAAATATATATATATATATATATATATATATATATATATGGGACTCATCACACCCCCAGACTTAACCATTTGCACGTCTCGGGCAAACTACTCAGCCCTCCTGTCGGAACAATTGGATGTTAGCGTGAGTGTGAGCGGTAGAGACCAATGCGAAGTCGCATGCGCACGTGCATAGAAATACATTAGAACAGAATTAAACTCAAGATTATATCTAACTATTTCTAGAACTGTGGTTTGAAATTTATTTTACTTGGATGGTGAATCCTGGTGAATCTTTCGGTCGCGTGAAAGGGAAAATAACGTGACTAATGAGTAGAGTATTACTCAAATCGAAGCTCGGGACAAACTCCTAAGAAATCCATCAAAGTCGGTGTCCATAGGCTTGCACGTTTGCACTCTCTCTACTGCATGAGATGACTCGTATCGAATTGAGCTTAGGTTGAGTATAGGCTAGGTAAGTAGAAGGACGATGGGAATCGCATTCAACACAACCTGAGCACTCAAGAGAATTACAATCACCAATACAAAATTTTCAAGAATTACACAACACCCCCAGACTTCAACTGAACACTAGGTGCATGCTAAGCCAATCATACTTTTTGCCTATGTCGAGAGAATGTAATTGAAAGTTCTTTTTTAACAATTTTTTTTTTCTTTTTCTATTTTTCTTTCTCGACAGAATTTCTTTTGTAGGCACAATAAAAACTTCTCCTTCAGCTTTATCAAAGCTATCATACAATACGGAGATGACACCAAACATGATAGATAAATAAATTTCTTTCATCTCACTTGTTGGTGCGAAAATGGGCTTGGTCGTATGGATTTGGTTAAATTTTAGTGGAGCTAAACAAGGAGGAATGGTATGCTCACGTGGGCTTGCAACGGTGATTATGTAGGTAAGGATTTCAAAAGCACAACAGGATCAAGAAATGGCCTATATCACATTTTATGATGAGTACTTCACGCAATCGTTTCGAGAGTCGCCTAGTGCAAGTTCTAGCCACCGAGAAAGGTTGTCCTTCCTTCCGACCCTAGTAATAAGCTACTACTAGTCTAGCTACACTCGACCTTATGCTACCGTTGGACTCACTGGATTCACCACTAAAGTAACATAAATTGCAGCTACTATAATAGAAATACTTAAATTATAATATTGAATTTTATTCTGCTCTAATTGAATTTCTAGGCATGACAGGAGCACTTGACTAGAGCACTACTCGAGTCAACATTTTTCTCTACTCCTCACTCATACACTAACAATCCAATTCTTACGAGTGGGGAACCTCGCTGCGATACCCAATAAGTACCCGTGATCAAGTGCACGTGAACTAAGTGCAAGTGTATGCAATATGTGCAACAAAATACAAATCCTAACTCATCACATTCTAACATGCCATGCAAAGTATGTGCACGTGCACCGATCACTCTCTCCCCCAGACTTGATCAAAACTAACTAAAATAACCGATTCAGAAATAAGTAAGAGAGGGGTAGAGTTGACCTATGCTCATAGAAGAGCATGCCAGAAGTGCGGTAGTTCCAACATTAATATTTTTCATACTTTCTTCATCCTCCACAAGAGAGCATCCGCCTACAATGTTAGCAAAACAGAAATAGTAGTGCATAAAAGGAATTAAAAAGTAGACGGAACCGGGTGGTTCCCATGGGTTGTCTCCCAAGAAGCCCTTTTGTTTAACGTCCTTCAAGGTGGAACAAATACCTGTATTAAAGTTCGATAGAACCAGTTAAAGAGATTGTTCCAAACTAAAATAAGAACGACCAACACAACAAAGAGATAAAAAAGAGCACAAAATCAGACCGAAGAAGCAGCACAATCACAAACCCGAGACCCCATCACGCATCAGATGTATGCTGATTTGTGGTGGTTCTCCCCAGCTATGCGAGATGGGAGAGAGGTGAAGGCTTTAGGGCCCAAGGAGGATGTCTCCCCCTTGCCCCTAACCTCTTCCTTCTCGCGTCGGAGGGAAAAAGAGCGTGCTTCACGCAGTAGTTTTTTTTTGCCTCAGCTTCTCCACAGTTGGAGAGCGCCAACGTTGATAACTGGCAGAATTTCCCGCCTTGGTGGTGGGTGGCTTCACTTCTGTTTCCGCCGTGGCAACCGGATCAGCCCAATGGACCTGCTTAAAATGTTTATATTTGTTATTTGACTTGGGCAAATTTTCATAAGGCGCTTTATTCCGCCTTCTCCCTCGTCATTCAATATTCTGGTCGTAGTGCTGTCTCTTGCCTCCTTCCCCTCTTCCTTCACAACTTGCAACTTTTCTTCATTTTTTGCTCCTTCTAGCGATTCTGTTCTTTTCTCGGCTTCTGCATCACTGGATGGTTTCTCAGTAAAAACAAGGGGGGAGTGGATTACTGCTTCTGATACAATCTTGGGGCAAGTGGAGGGCGTCACCTTACAGGGTAAGACAACACACCCCTTAGAAAAGTCTAAGGTGGAACCGCTCTCTTTTAAGAACGGTACTCCCAAGATGGGAATGGATTTATTCAGACTTGGTCCCAAGGCTTGGAAGTCAGCGACTACCACCGTCCCTTCAATTGTAACTTCCACATTCCTGACCTCTCCCTCAGCCTTAAATATAGTACCATTAGCAAGCACTAGTGACTTCCGTTCATCCGTATCCATTTTAAGTTGAAGATTAGCAACATCATGCAAAGCGAGGATGTTGCGAGATGAACCGGAGTCATATAGGGCTGCTGTTTCAGTATTATTAATGGAGCATGAGACTACCAATTCACTTAGTTCACCTATTCCCACGTTGGAGAGACTCTTCCCTTGGTTAATTGGATTTTTTCGGTATTACTGGGAAGGGTCCCTTGCGCACGCTCGGTTAGCACTTGAGCCAGTTGGCCCACTTGCATCTCCAAGTTACGCATGGACGCGGTTTGGTTCACCATATTATTGTTGGCGACTTCCATAAACTTTTCCATCAACTCTTCCAGATTACTTTTCTTAGGGACTGGGGCACCTTGATTATAACCCGGCTGAGGCGGCCTTGGTTGACTTCCAGACGCTTGAGCATCGTATTGATGTTGGCCCGGTTGCCATCGTTGGCCTGCAGCATTTTGGTTCCATGAAAAATTGGGGTGATTTCTCACACCCGGATTATAAACATTTCCGTAGGGTGCCTCCTTAGCTTGATTTCCAACGAAATTCACTGATTCATTTAAACTTAGCTAAGATAATTCACCTGATAGCCCACTACCTGGGCACTCGTATGAGTGGTGACCACCGCCTCCACATCCTTCACATGTAATGTTAGACGCGGGCGCAGCAGCGGGAGGTAGTGAATCCACCACGAATAGTCCCCGAGCGCTTCTAGGCGCATTTCTCCCCGCAGTCCAGAATGTGTTGTGGGACGCTGTGTCCTGCAAAATTCTGAGAGCTTCCTCGGGCGTGTGGTTTATCAGGGTTCCTCCTGCAGCAGCGTCAATCATCGCCCGATGGTTGGGCTCGATGGCGAAGTAGAAGGTCTCCACGATGTTCCACGGCTGGAGCTCGGGATTTTGGCATTTGCGCAGGAGGTCACCAAGACGCTCCCAAGCTTCTGCGAGGGTTTCCTGCTCAGCTTGCCGGAAGGTGGCGATCTCGCGCCGAAGGCTCACAATCTTGTCCACCAGGTGGAATTTGGCAAGAAATTTGGACGCGAGCACATCCCAAGTGGCAGCAGTTCCTGGAGGGATAGAATAAAGCCACACCTTGGCTTTGTACCGCAATGAGAATGGAAATAGTCCCAACTTGACTGTTTCGTCAGTGAATCCTGCATACCTGAAGGTACCACAAATGTCGGCGAACTCTGCCAAGTGGAGATGTGGGTCTTCACTGGGCATCCCAGAGAAATGTGTGTTGTTACGGATGATGTTCAGGATGGAGGGCTTGATTTCAAATTGATTGTTCAAGATGTTAGGCCCAAATCCTGGATACACACTCCCAACTGTAGGAGTGGTGTAGTCTCTCATGGTCCTAGGTCTCGGCCTGACCACCTCCTTCTCGTCCCTTAGATGGTTTTGTCCCACATTGGGTACTCCAGGATTCACCTCATCTCTATCAGCGGGTGCTCTCGGCACAACTCCAGGTTCTGTATTATCTCCCATAGCCGCTTGCACGACTGCAACATGCCTCAGCGCGCGCGCAGTGCGTTCAATCTCAGTATCGAAGGGTACTACTTCCCTTCCGGGTTGTCCCTGCATACACAAGAGAAAACACAAAGAAAAACAAAAATAAAAAACAACTGCTCCTATAACAAGGATTCACAACACAAAGCGTTACATGCCTGCATTCCCCGGCAATGGCGCCAAAAACTTGATGCGTATTCGGCAAGTGCACCGGTCGCTGTCAAGTAATAAAATTGGGAATAGCTTCCCCGAATATCATCTCTTAAGGAATGCAGGTTCTGGTGAACGAAACGTGTGGTGAATCAATTGTTATACGAGCGAACAAAGGAAAAACAAGGGCATTGATTTTGGGTTTCCTAAGCTAGTACAGAAAAGAGAGATGTGGGTCAAAACTCCACTTCACAAGGTGAGGTGGGTGCAACGGCTGCATTGCCGTGCTTCGGGAGGCGCGTGGATGGAATGTAATTATGACGGGTGCGGGTCGCACACACCTCTTCTCCAAGCATCACCACTACCAATTGTTAGGGCTTCACACACAACGAATCTTAGAAAATCACAGCAAAGAAAGTGCTATTCTCGCACTACCGCATCGTTGCACAAGAACATCACAAAATATTTATAACATAAAGCTAAATGATAGTTCATTACAACAACACAAGGAAAAGCACCAACATAAAGTTAGAGAAGACCAATAGGAAGAAATCACCGCGTCTTGGGTTCTCGGCCGGAATGAGAGGTTGTCGGCCTCTCTTCGGGCTCGGCCCTCAGATGGTGTGCTGATTCGATGGAGGCTGTCACCGTTCCAACGACCTACAACTCTTCTATGGCTTCCCACGATAAGGAATGATTGAGCACTTGGCGGAGGATGCTTGCTACCACTCCTGAATGGAAGGATGGTGGTGGAGAACGCCGGAAAATGGCCTCTTTGGTGGTGGAGGTGAAGGAGAAGCCCTCAGACCTCAAGAACGGTGGGAAGGACCTAATTTCCCGCTCCTCTCCCCGATCTCTCCTTTGTCTGCGATGTAACCTGCATTTTATACTAAACAGGTAGAAAAATGGTCACGCACGGTCGAACGCACGACTGTGCGTGGACCGTGCGTTATTAAATGATAAAACTAGAGTTGAGGAAGACGCTGTGCCGCCCGTGCGATTTACTCACGCACGGGCAAATCCGTCCGTGCGTCAAAACGCACGGATAAATTCAGAAATGACAATAACTCAGAGAACACAGGCCAACCGTGCATTTTACACACGCACAGGAAAATCTGCTCGTGCGTCAAAACGCACGAGCAAATTCAGATCGCTCGTTCTCTGCCCAGAAGGTATCGCACGACTGCAATCGTCTGTGCGCCAAGGGAAATGCACAACCGTGCGTTCACACAGTCATGAATTCTAGGAGAAAACTGGATCCACGATAATTCGGCCACCTGCATACAAGATAGAATAGCTGGGAATACACCTCCAACACCAGATAAACATAGAGAAATGGAAGGGGAGCACCATGTGCTTACCCCCAATAACAAGGAGCGCAATTGCACACCGAAACAGGCCTAATAGTGCACCTAGCAGGGAATAGTGAATATGAATGAAAACGTGCCTAAAGTGTGGTGCAAAGACTAGATAATCGGCCTAGATGAGTCCATAAATTTATATATATATATATATATATATATATGGGACTCATCAGCAGGCGATGGTGGTCAGGAGAGGAAGAGCAGGAAGAGGAAGAGGAGCGGGAGTCGACCCCAGGAGGAGGAACAGAGGGGCAGAGGCCTAGAGGAGGTGGGTGGCGTTACCTTATTGTGACTTCCACCAGGAGGAAGGTCACACGACTGCCAACTGCCCAAAATTCTTGGAAGTGAGAGAGGCCAGAGCTCCGATGCAGTGGGAGCAGCAGCCGGTAAGGATTGAGGAAGTCTTGTCTCTAGAAGAGGAGGATGAAAGGTGCGAGGACCGGGTTGACCTGGGGACTCGAGGAGGGATCGGGGAGATCCATGGGGGAATGGGGATCGAGGAGACCCGGAAGGCGAGCCTACATAACATGTATCGTTGGAGCATAGCTTCGACATCCCAAGCCCCACCCCCAACAGAAAAGATCACGTTTACTCAGAATGATATGCCAGGCCATGAGGACCCATTCTGCAATGCGCTGGTCATCCTAACAGCCATCGAGAACTTCTCCCTCTCTCAGATCCTCGTGGATAATGGAAGCTTGGTCAATGTCATCTTCAAGAAGGCGTTTAATGAGATGAAGGTGGAGGCTAGAAGGGTGTTGGCCTCAGAAGGCCCGCTGTTTAGATTCTCGGGGGAGAGAAAGGAGGTGGAAGGAGGAGTGAGACTCCATGTGGTCTTGGGGGGGGGGGGGGGGGGGGGGGGGGGGCAGTCCCAGAATTGCCGCTTTGTTATCGTGGATGCACCACTAGTATAGTGCCATCTTTGGACGGCCTCTCATCAGTGCGTTTCGCTGCGTCCCCTCCACCATTCATCAATGTCTCAAGTTCATTGTAGGGGGAGTCCAGGACCGGGTAAGGGGAGACCCGAAGGTGGCAAGGCAGTGCTTTGTAACTATCGTGAACACCATCTCCTGGATGGCAGAAGTGGAGGATTGGGATTGGGATATGGGGCAGTCGGCGGGGCTCGATGTGGTAGGAGGAGAGGAAGGAGGAATAGGAGGAGAAGGTCAAGCCCAGGAAGGTGGGGCGGAGGAGCTGATGGTGATCGGGGAGGAGGAGAAGGAAAAAGGAGGAGTTGAAGTGCTTGCTTGAGGCAAGAGGAAGGAGAATGACTAGGCGAAGCAGTCAAGGCTGGAAGCCATGGAGGAGGTCGTGGAGCTGGAGGTCATCACCAGGGGAGGGGTTATCGAGAAGGTCAAGATCAGTGGGGAGCTCAGCCCTGAGGACCGGAGGAAGATCTTGGCTTGCGTCCATGAGAACGTGGACATCTTCGCCTGGAGTGCCGCGGAGATGCCTGGGATCGACGCGGATGTGGCGTTTCATCGCCTCAACCTCGACCTCGGCACTTGCCCCATCCGCCAGAAGAAGAGTTCCATCGCGGACAAGCTGGAGGCACCTATCCGGGAGGAGGTGAGCAAGCTCCTCAAGTCTGGTATTGTATCGGAGATCCAGTATGCATGCTGGGTCTCCAATGTAGTGATGGTAAAGAAGGGTGATGGTTGGTGGAGAATGTGTGTTGACTTTTCCTTGTTGAATAAATAATGCCCTATTGATTGTTATCCCTTGCTTCGAATTGACGCGCTCGTTGACTCAGCCGTCGGTTTTTCTCTAATGAGTTTCTTCATGCTTTCTCAGGTTACCATCAGATCCGCATGCACCCTCCCGACATCAAGGATGTCTCCTTCATTACAGGTGATGGGTGCTACTGATAATTTATATAGGATGTAGTCTTAATTATCTAGAGGGGGGGGGGGGGTGAATATGTTTCTTTTGTTTCTAAGCAAAAGACTTACTATTTTCAGAGTTAATGTTAGCTATGAATTAACCACACAGAAAACACACAAGAAGTTATAGAGTTTCCTCAAGACAGGGTGTCTTGAGTAGTCCTTTTTCCCCTTTCACCTTTCTAACAATGAGTTAGACAAGGCCAACACCTCCAAACTCATCTCCAAGAGCTTACAACACAGATCCCTCAAGATCTCTCAGGTTTTCCCAAACCCTACCTCAGGCACAGCTGCCCCACAAGCTCATACCTATCAAGAAGTCCTCCCTCAGACCTCCACAGAGATCCTACACTCAAGCTGAACTCTCATCTCTACACTTTGGCCTAACATCCCTACACCCTCAGGCAAAATGCCCTACAACCTCAGAACAATTAATGTTCCTATAAAAAATAATAAGAGATGATTACAACAGAAGATAGAATAGATATCAAGCCTTGGTCTTCTGTTGTTGAACAACTGCTGTTGCAGTCTTGATACAGGGATGAGTTCAATCGCCTCAAATTTGATTCTTCCTAATCCTTTTCTTCAGAGGAAAAATGGGGATCAACTTATTTTATCTTGAGTCAATCAAGAAGAACTATCTTTTCTCTCCTTGCAGCTTCAGGAAGTAGGAAGAGAAAACATTCTGGGCTGCCGTCAATGGAACAGTAGATTAATCTTCTTCAGTGAGTGAGAGTTCTTTTACAAAGCCCTAAATGATTCTTTTATACTCCTCCAGTCTTCAACGGCTATCAGATGACCTCCCAACACAGTATGGAGGTGATTAGAACATCCTACCTTGCTTTACAGCGTGTTGCGCCAAAAGCAAACCCGCCAGATGAATCTATCTCAGCGGTTGGGCTGAGACAGCTTCTAGTCTCAATGGCTACTTCTATCCCGTCCCAGCATATCCACTGAGACAGACAGTTGTCTCAGCGGTTTTCCTATATCTACAACTCAGCTGGCCCAAACACCTTCTCAGCGGCTCCTGTCCTTGTCTCAGCGATTCAGCTGAGACTGAGAACTTGTCTCAGCGTTTTTGGCAGTAAACCACTAAACTTACTCCACTCCTTGGAATAACCTAACCATGCATGGTCATGAGATGAAATAGGGTTTATCAAATAGAACTTGTACTTAGCATTGAGTGTGAAGCTTCTTCAAATCAAGGGAACATTGAGGGTAATATTCCCAACAATCTCCCCCTTTTTGAAGAAAGCAGATCACCCTCAATGCTAAGGTACATAACACATAAATACTTAACATGTAACTTCACTTCATGGCATTCATCATATCATACTCATGTAATCATTAATATGGCATCAAAGATTATATTATAACAGATAATTTTTATGACCGGCATATTACCATAGAGTTTATCATCCCAATAATATGATTGGATAATCAAGTCAATGCATCACAGATTGATTTAAACAGTGACACAGAGTAAACTTAAGCAATGGTTCAGATTAGATTTCAACATAAAGTAATCAATTCAACAATTCATTCATTTTGATTTCAGATAAAGCAATGAGACATTGTTCAATATACATTTAGAAATCCATAACACTTAAATACAATCATTTAAAAATTTCTCTTCTTTGAAGAAGTTGAGCACTCAGCAATGTCAGCAACAACTTCTTTTCCTTTAGCTGAGGCCTCTTGGTCTGCTGCATCAGCCACATCTATGTTTTCAGGAAGATTGGTGGCAGTGTCTTTTTCAGCATTAGCTGCCTCTATTTCAACTATCTTCCTCCTATTTTCTTGCCTTTTGAAATATAGGAATGGCTTAGGAATGCACATTGAAGGCATCCTTATTGGGCTATCCTTCCTTACTATATTTTCTTTGAATATCCTATCTCTTTTAAAGTTTCTTTCGAAGTGTTTTATCCACTCTTCAGATGGATAAACCTAATCAATATCTTTGCAGATTTGACCATAGCTTAGCCAGGCATTTAATATTATACTTTTGGAGTCTTCACTCCAATACTCAAATCTGGATCCTTAGACTGCTCATCCCTTTGTTTTTCCTTAAATTCTTCCACTAGCATTATATGCTTTCTTTCTCTTCTTTTTGCCAATCTGACATTTGAGCAATCTGCTCCTGTCTTGGGAAGTTCCAATCTTCCTCCCTATTTCTGTCCAGGAGAGGAAGGTTTAAAATTAACCTAGTTCCTTGCAGAACCTTGAGGGCTAGCTCAGAATTCGTTACAACATTGTTATCCTCCCCCTTTCTGGCTTCTTCAAATATTCTTTGACTTATCTCCTGCTGAGCAGCAATTATTGTGCCAGAAATTGTTTGGAAAATATTTTCCATATCATATTTTAGCTCATAAGGTTCCTCTCAATATCAGCCTTGAGCGCATCCTTGTTTCTGTCAGCCTCACCATATAACTGCAGAGCAGTGAAGTATACATATTCTCGGATATGATGTGAGGATTTTTCGATCACTTCATCTATCTTGCTGACATAATTTTTGACATATGACATATCCTATTTAGGGAGTTGGAGGTGTTTGTCCATTGATCTGAGTATAGTATTTTGAGAGACCACTGATTTCTCTGCCAGATCAAACCACTTGGTCATTTGTTAGTTCAGGATGGCAGTGTCTTCCTTAATTTCCTTGACCTCAGCCATTACTTAAGATTTTGCATTGAAAATGGGTTGATCAATGTATGCTTTAACTATAGTGTTGGATCTTAAGGCTCCGTTAGAGGGGTGGGGGTGAATAAGGGTTTTATGGAATTTAAATCTTATTTATGTTTATCAGAGTCAGGGACTGAAGTTTCAGAATATTATCTAGAAAAATATATTTAAATATTCCAGATAGGATTGTAATAAAGATTCCTTTTTAAATAATTGAAACAAAACTTTTTTGTTGACTGTTGCTAACGCTTGACGTTAAGTCTTAATGCTGGACGTTAGCTCTCCAGAGAATATTCCTCAGAACAAAAAGATTGCCATAGTGATTTTACTTATGAAATCTTAAATGAAATACAATTCCAGAAAATCAGAGATAATGAAAATAATTATTGTATTTCAAAGTTAATTATACAAATGTTAATTTTAATACTTTGATGAAAATAAAAATTAAAACATTCTTGAAGAGGAAATAAAATCAATTGAATAGAACATTAAAAGACATGATTTTATTTCATAATAAATTGAATACACAAATGTATAATTTCTATAACGTTAGAAATCAAGGAGAAAATATGTAAAAAGGCTTTTTGTTGTTTCATCGGTCCTTCTCCCAAGGACCGATTGGATATAGCCTATCTAACCCCAGATAAGGCCTCTAGCCACCCCCTAGATCTACCCTCGACCTAGTCGCCACGCACAAGGCGGCGAATTACCCGTTAAGCCTTACAAGGACCTAGTCGCCAACACAAGGCGAATTTAAAAACGGAATCCTTCCCGGAATCCGACGTTCTCACCGAACGATTTCTCCACACAAATTACAAAAGGAAAAATAAAAGATTACAAGATAAGTAAAGAGAAACTCCCCAAGAAATTCTGAAGGTGAAGACAAAGTCGATGTAGATGTTGGCGTTCCTGAAACGATCGTCCTTCGTATGGAATATGTGTTGTAGACCTTCTCCTTCAAAATCTTCTTTAGATCTTCATGTTAGCCCAAGGGAGATCTCTTAATTGCTGTACACGAACCTCTCTCTAAAGTATCAGAATTCTAGAATCATCTTCTCAAGGAATGAGAGGGGTTGTACTTTAAATAGCCTCGGAAGCTAACGCGCAGTGTTAAGGGTTAACACCGGCATTAGTGAACGTGCACTGTTGTGGCTGAAATCACGCAACCGTCAAGATCATGTCAGTTTGTGGATTCAACGTGAGCGTTAAGCATCAACTCTGGCGTTGAGTTGTTCTCCTTTAAATTCATCGAACAGCCTCAAATTCATCGAACGCAATATTGTCGTGCAGGAGCTCAGTTCGTCGAACTCCAATTCGTTGACCGGCCTTCACATTTCGCCGAACGCAGGTCCAGTTTGATGAGTACTCTTTGTACTCATCCTTTATTATATTTCTATTGATATTTTATAATGAATTTGAATAAATAGCATGAATTATTTAATCTAATTCATTCCTTTTTATTTCTTTAACTAATGTAAGATCGTTTTATGTTTTTTAGGTTTCCTGGGCACTTTTGAGAAAAATTTCAAAGTACACGCCCATGGTCACGGGCGTGACAGTCTAGACGTGTTCCAGACCCGATTCCGCCATCCCGGGAGCATTCTGTGAAGTTTCGCCAAGTACACGACCCAGGTCACGGACGTGACCATGGGCGTGACCCAATGTCACGGCCGCGAACTGCTGAGACGAAGCAGAACCGCTGAGACCGCTGAGATCAAACCTTACACGCCCCAGGTCATGGGCGTGACCAGGGGGCGTGACATCCAAGTCACGGCCGGGATCCCACCACCAGCTGCCAGCACGCTTGTCACTTAAATTAAAGTTACACGCCCCAGGTCACTGGCGTGACCATGGGGCATGACATCAAGTCACGGGCATGACTCGCCCCGCGCGCCTTCCCGCCAAAGATTTCCCGCCAGCAGCACATTCAAAGGTTACACGCCCCAGGTCACGGGCGTGACCTAGGGGCGTGATGCGCCCGAAACGCCTGCATTAAAGCCAGAACGCACCCTCTCCGCCAGCACCGATCACGCCCCCTACACGCCCCTTGGTCACGGGCGTGACCAAGGGCGTGTAACCTCATTTTTTCAGCTATATAAAGCCAGCTCCAGCAGATGTTTAGGAAGCAGTTTATAGGATTAGATACTTTGTTTCATGTTTATTTTTCATGTTTTAGTAGTCTTGTAATCCTTTTTATTTATGCAAATGGTAATTTCCTTTTCAAAGTTTGTAATTTCTTTTATCAATAAAATAGTTTTGTTTTCTCAATCTATTCTCTCTTATTTTCATGAACTCTTCTATTTTCTTTAATTCTTCTATCTCTATGAGTAACTAAATTCCAATTAGTACTCGACCGAGATGATCTGAGGAGAATATAATCTATGGTTTAGCTTCTCTTTCTCCCCTTTAGAATGCTTAAGATTTATTCTTGAACTTTTATTGGATTGAGATTATATTGTCGATATATAATTCTCATCTTTGTTTTTGCAATCTAATAACCGAGAGGTTTTGATTTCGAATCGATCATTTCAAGAATAAAGAGGGTTGAATGCACTCCTCAAGCGAGGATGACATAATTCTCCCAGATTGGAGTCAAAACCAAAAGAGGGGTTCACTACGTTTAAAGCGAGTTTTAGGGATTTCAATTCTAAAATGAAAGTTCGATTGATCAACCTAAACTCAGTTGAGCGTATCCGCGAGAGAGGTACGTTCATAATTCGGGAACCTCCACGATCAAGTAATATCTTAAGGGAATTAGAAGTTTGATTTATTATATTTATTTTCCAAAGTGATTCAAAGTCGAGCGCTACCCTTTTTACTCATCGTTTTAATCTTATTTTTATTTTTCTTTTGCAAAATCACTCCCAAGTTTTATTTGATAAAATAATAGAGACTTTCTTAAAGTAAGAGTACTCAACCGCCCCGAGTCTAATACGACCTTGTTTTAACAACCTATACTACATTCGATACGGTACACTTGCCGTTGTCGTTTGCAAACATAGTTTTGCCCTATCAAGTTTTGGCGCCGTTGCCGGGGACACGGTTGATATTTCGAAAAAAGAAATATTTATTAATTTTATCGTTCTCTTTCTTCTCACCCTTCTCTTCAATTCTTTTTTTTATAAAAGAATCTTAAAAAGCGCAATCTAAATTCTCGGAAAGGATGCTTTGGGCTTGAATTCCCATCATAGCCTCTAGTACCTTGCAAACCCTTCACCGGGTAGATCTTGGGAAGTCCGGGACTAATTTAACCCGCTTTTTAAAAAAAATATATATATATAATAAAAATTATTTTTTAAAAATTCCATTCATTTGAGTAAAGGTTGTTTCCTTTTTATTTTTTAATATGAAAGAATTTGAATTGGACGTTAAGGTTGTCGAGCTTCGAAACCAACTTTATCTCTTACAAGCCGCACGAGAACGCCAATTTAGTTGTCATTATTGTGGTGCGCCTCATCAAAGTGAGGAATGTTATTTATATTCTTATTATCAAAATAATTATTATGACAATAATTTTCCTAAATATTATGCAAATAATTTTGATAATAATTACGATCATAATTTTTCATCTTTTAATGAAAATAATTTTTCAAACTTTGATGAAAATAATTTTTCTAATTTTAATGAGAATAATTTTTCGGCATTTAATAATTGTTCTTCTAGCTCTGAAGTTGATTATTCCTCGTGGCAAGCTCACCCGAATAGTTCCCGGAGCAACGAAGATAAATCTTTAGATCCGAATTTTTGTTTTTCTTCTTATACACGGCAGTCTTCGTTCTTTAATTTGGCGGAAATTTTGCAGATCCAAATAGATAATTCCCCCCAAAATTTAGAGGAAAATAATTTTTCTAATTTTCACGAGAATAATTTTTTGGCCTCTAATAATTTGTCTTCTAGCCCCAAAGTAGATTATTCTTGGTGGCACGATCACCCGGATAGTCTTCGGGGCGATGAAGATAAGTCTTTAGATCCGAATTCTTGTTCTTCTTTTGCGCCGCAATTTTCGTACTGTAATTTTGGGAAATATCCGCTTTTTCAATTTGATACTCCACCCCAAAATTTAGATGAGAATTTTCTTTCTTCTAGTGGTTTTCCTCGTCTTTGGAAAATTTAGTTATGGAGGAACATGATTGCTCCTGTAGTCCCATAGTTTCTTTTCCCAATTATGAAGAAAAATTCTCTTACCAAGAAATTCTTAATGTTTTGGGCACCCCGGATGAACTTGAAGAAGAACAAGTTTCTTCCCCTACTTCACCCGGATCTTCTTTTCTTTATCATGAATTTTCGCAAATCTCTTCTATTTTAATTCAACTAGAAATTCATGAAATTTTTGTGTCCAAAAATTTTATTCCGCTTGGTAATACGCTAGATTTTCCTAATGAAAATTTTATTTTAGAAAAGGAACAACCGAAGCTTAATTTTATATTTTCGCGAGCGCCTCCTCCTTGCAAAAAATTATCTTAATCGTTTATTTGTGATTCTTCATACACTAACAATTTTCAGGTTGAAGATGAGTCGTTGCTACCCCAAATAATCGACGATCCATATGCCGCTCATCTATAAAAATTCAAATCACCTCAGGTATGTATAGGTGATTTGTATTTACATATTCAAATTCAAAGACAAACGAAGAACAATATTGTTGTTTGTTGGTGCTTCAGCACTTGTTGTTGCTGTATGTGTAAGAGGTCCTGTCAAAATAACATTAAAATTTTCCTCATCAATAGAATTCATGTACAACCCGATCCTTTCCTTCCATAGTGCTAACTTAGTTAGATTTCACATAGGAGGTCTTGTGCTTGAATATTCTTTGTTCTGTGCCATGAGTTTTTAAGCAAAAGAAAACTCTAAAATGAATTTAAGATTTATTTGATCTTTTTGATTCAGGTGTTAGCCTGTATACAATCAACTACTCTCTGATACCAATTGAAAGTAAGGTTAGATCTTAAAGTTACTCTAGAGGGGGGGGGGGGGGGGGTGAATAGAGTATTAAAAAGTTTTCACTTATTTTTATAGAGGAATTAAAATAGTGATCCTTATATGTGAAGGTGAGTTTAGTTCTTATGTTAAAAAATCTTTTTAAGTTTATTTAGAAATAGTGAGAAATAAATATGTGTGAAACACAGAATGATTTATATAATTATAATAGTTATCACAGATTATCACAACACAAAGAATTAAAAGCATAAACAAGCAAGCAACCAGAAGACAGAAGAAATATAATAGTTCCCCAATCAACCTGGGTACATCTACTCTTCTACCACACTGGTAGGAATCCACTACAGGTTTTTGATCAGGTGCCCTGCCACCATATGAGCTTTTGATCAGGTAACTCAAAAACCAAATCACAGGTTTTTGCTAAGGTGCCCTGTAACCGAGAGGTTAACTTTTGAAGGGTGTTATAACCCTTTGTACAGGAAGGAATAAAGAAAGCAAAAGTTAAAGTGTTCTTCTCTTTTCTGAGAAGACTCTAGAGATCCTGATGGTTTTGTTGAGAGTGGATCTTGATGATGTTGAAGAGCTCCCCCTGATTTGATTAGTGTTGATGTTCAGGTGAGGAAGCTTCTTCTTTTTGATGTAATAACTTTTCTTCTTCTTCTGTAGTTTAGATCCTTGAGCAAATGATCTTGATTGGTGTCTTAGGATGAAGATGATCTGCAGAGAAGAGTTAGCAAAATAAAGATAGATAAAAATATGTTTCTCTGTTCTGTATATTGTATCTGTGTGTTGTCTCTCTCTTTCTTTTTCTGTTCTCTGTCTTTATATAATCTGGAGAGCTTATCTCTTATTTTGAATTCCCCTTTTTGGGAAAAGAAAAGAGATAAAGTCTCTTTAATTATCTTGACTCCTCGAGAAGATAAACTGATGTCTTTAAGCTTTTTCTGCAACGACTATAACATTTAGTGCTGAAACGGCTATATTGTTAAAGCAGCAATATATAGCAATATATAAATAGAAATGATAAAATATTGCTTTAATCAGATATAAGAATATTAGTTGAACTGAGAATATCTAAATTATAAAGCTTGTAGAAATTTGTCGAGTTCAGCTTCAAGTTCATCAATCTGATTATTTAATTCGACGATCTGAGTTTCTGTTGAAGATTCGTTGAACGCAGACTTGAGATCGTCGAACACAGCTTTTCGTCGACCGCTGAGATGGGCTGGATCATCGACCGCTGAGATAGTTCTCCGACCGCTGAGATAGCTGGATTTCATCGAGCGCAGAATGAATATCATTCGTCGACCGCAGAGCGCCATTCGTCGAACGCAGATAGTCGTTCGTCGAACGCAGAGAACATATATAATTTTTATCTTTCTCTTATTTCTCAGCCTATTAATTATATATATTTTCAACCTTCTATCTTAATGGGATTTGATCTAAGTTATAAGATGTGTTATGATAGAAACTTAGACACTAAAGATGGATCCTAACTCAAATCAAATCTAAGGTTCCAACAATATGTGTATTGTAGAGTGAGTTATAAAACAAAATAAAAATGAAGCACACAGCACAATACAGAAAATAAATACAACACAGAGGACACAAGGATTTTATAGTAGTTCCCCAATAAACCTAGGTACGAATACTCTTCTACCACACTTGGTAGGATTCCACTAGGTTTTTGATCAAGTGCCCTATCACCAATGGATTTTTCATCAGGTGTCCAAATCACCAAGGAGCTTTTAATCTCGTGCTCTAACCAAACTATAGGTTTTTTATCATGTGCCCTGCCACCAAGGGGTTCACTTTTGAAGGGAGTTAGAACCCTGTACAAGAGGGGATAAAGAGGGTTTAGATGTTCTTCTCTGTCAATAATCTGAGAGAAGACTCTAGTGGAATGTTGTTGTAAAGCTCCCCTGTCTGATTGAAATTCTTGACATCTTGAGGATGGAGCTTTCTCTTGAAACAGATATCTTCTATGATAGCTGATGAATCTGAGAGACAGAAGTTTCTCAGATTATTTGTTGCTCTTTGAAGATCTAAAACTTGCAGCAGAAATCTGAGAGATGATTTGAATTGTTGTTCTCAGAGAATGAAATGTGCTGCTTGAGGAAGATGATCTTTCTTTTTGACATTCTGAATATTTATCTCTCGACTGATACTCTGATATGTTCTCTTTTTTTTACTGATCTCTTTCTTCTGGTATCCTATTTTCTTAGAGAGAATAATAACTTATTTGAAATTCAACTATCTCTGATTAGGAATAAAATAATCAGCATTTATTATTTCCTTGGAGCTGCAACTGATTCAGCAAATCTTTAATCATTTTCCTTTTCAATAAATGATATCCTTTTCCAATATAAGCCAACGGCTACTTTCTCAGAAAGAGAATGGAAAGAGGAATAAACAAAGGAAGGATACAATCTTGTCTTATCTGGAAGAATAAATTCATTGCTGATAGTCGAACTGAGTTCTGAGAAAATATAACTGATCTGAATAAACTGAGAGAAAATTCGTCGAGCTGAGATAGGAATTCGTCGATCTGAATGTTGAATTTGTCGAACTGAACATCTGATACCGATTCATCGAACACAGGCTGGAGTTCGTCGATCTCAAGTTAGAGTTCGTCGAACTAATGAATTCGTCGATCGCTGAGTCATACTCAGTTCATCGACCGCTGAGCCGCTGAGCGGCTGAGCCGCTGAGACACTGAGACACTGAGATTGAAGCAAGTCGTTCATCGAATGGAGAATGTAAGACGTTCGTCGAACGCATAAAGCATTTTGATGAACACAGTAATGAGTTCGTCGAATGTAGAAATTTAGAGATTTCCAAAGTTCTAGCTATCTTATCAGCCTAAAACTATGACCCTTAGACTATACATTGGGAGTCAACTTAGTCCTAGTCAACACATAGTAATCTTAGCCCAAATCAGTAATAGGGTTGTTCCAACATGTTGGACATAGAAGAAGTTGTTCGGCCTTTAAGACTATGAAAGAAGCCAAGGCAAAAGCTTCGCTTGCAAATGTTAAAGGGTAGAAGGTGTACTCCTCGTGGGAGGGAGATGCGACGGAAGATCACAATAAACCGCGACCCCTGAGAGAACAGAAGGGCGTGAAAGCGGAGGTAAATCGTGAGTTAATCGCCTGAGCTAAGCGATCGAGAAGTAGGCAAGAGCGAACACTATGAGCACCATGCTAATAATGACAGGAGCGAGAGAAATGAATAAAGGAAAAACATACACAGAGACAGCAAGCAAGTAATTAACAGGTGAGAAATATATCATTTCTATTTTCGTCCAAAAGTTTTACAGAGTTTTGTGGCGTTCTCGCCAGCCAAAAAGTCATAAAGAAAATCAAAACACTGAAAATCATGACTCATTCGTGGATTGCTCGCCCTCGCTCCTCTCGGAGGGTGTGGTAGGCAGGAACATATCCAGGATCAAGTCCTCCAATGTGAGCTCCGTCGCCTCCGTCGTGATTTGGCCAGACCGCTTGAGGGTGCGGAAGGCGAACGTCGCCGCATGAAGCGCTCCCTCCAGCATCTCTGTCTTATGCTCCAGTTGCTTGGCCTTCAGCGACCTGGGACTGGGCGGGAGGGCGGCCTGGACCAGTAAGAGGTTCAAGGCTTTCAACCCTTCTACTTGTTGCGCCATGGCGGTGCTACGAGTAAGGAGCTCGCTGGCTGTCTCGGCATCCTGCAAGAAAAAGAATTAGGTGCGAGTATGCAAGGATAAGATATTGTAGGCGAATGATAAAGAAACTCACCATTCCACCCTGGAAGTTGGCGACGAGATCGTTCGAGACGTCTAGTTTTTCTTTGAAGTCGGCCACCTCCTCGGTCGTAGCCTTCAACGCTTCCTGAAGAGCCTCAGAGCTCTTTTCCTCCCTCAGGCACGCGATCTCCTTCGCGGCAATCTTCAGCTCGCGTGTGAGCTCCTCCGAGTTCCTATCCAGTTGGAAGTTGCGCCGACCCAGCATATGCGTGAGCTCTAGAGAGCGGAGTTGGGACCGCGAGCTCTCATGAGCGAGTACCCGAGAGGTCATCGAGTTGAAATCCATCGCGTCCTCTCGCTCATAAAGGCCGATGGACAGGGCGAAAGCATCGCCACCAATCGTATCCTCCCCCACCCAGGAGGGAAGGAGAGTCGATATCGAGGCCCGGTTAGTCTCCTTGTCCCAGACCAGCAGAGGTGCGCCGGCCTCGTCCAAATGCTTGACCCCTAAGCCATAGTTCCAGTGGCGTGTCAGAGCAGGAACCTTCGAGGTGCCGGACACCACTGTGGAGGGTTCGCTGGGCACCTTCTCCTTGGGCCGGGTCGCTGGGCGACCTCCCCCAGCCGGGACCTCGAGGATCCCCTTCCCCTTAGACGGAGAAAGCATCTTCTGCAACTTTAGGGGGGGGGGGGGAGGTAGATACTTCGACCTGTGACTCGCAGGAGCAGGCCGCTTGTGAGAGGATGGGGTCAAAGTGGGGGCAGGCGCTTGGCATAGCTCGGCGACAGAGGTGGCAAGCTGAAGGGCAAGCATGATATTCCCCCCTTCGCGTAAGGGGGGATTGAGCGGGAGGTCCCGCTCTCCTGCGAGTAAGAAGCAATCTGAGTTATACAAAGAAGAAGCAATGCAAAAATTGGCGTAGCGGGCGCGAGTCAAACCTGCTCCTGGCGGCACGGGAAGGAGCGAGGTCTACGTTTCTCCTGAGGTAGACCACCTCGAAGTTGGTCAACATATGCTTAAAGAGATCGTCCTCATGGCCGTCGAGCGTCGGGGGGGGGGGGGGGGGGGGGGGGTGGGGGGGGGGGCAGTAGGTGGCTTTGGATCATTGGATGGGAGAGAAGGGCACGTTGCCGAATGGACACTTCATGATGATGAATTTTTGGGGCCAATAATGGCTCTTGTTGACCGTCTCCTAGACTTTGGCATGGCTGCTCGCGAAAAAAGCAAGTCCCGTCCTTGTTTGCCCTGAAAGAAAATAATTTACGGAAGACGGGTAGGCTGAACTCTATTCTCTCCTCTCGCAAGTAGCACGCGAAGGCTACCATCATAGCAATGACGTTGGGGGTCAGCTGACCTGGGATCACGCCAAAATATTTCAGTATCTGAGGGGTTCGCAACAAATGGTTAAACGAGAACTTCACGCGAGTATGCATGGAGAAAGTGAAAGGGAGGAGAGAGTACCTGGCTAATCTCCGGCCAGAAGTGCAATCGCAAGCCCACCTCAAAATGAGCCACTGGGATGGCAAGCTCATCTGCGAAGGTAAAGTTGATCGCATCCTCGTCCGTTGGTAGCCGGGCGACAAATCCTAGAGAAATATAGTTCGCCATGAACAGGTGATGCTTGTTCTCCGCGATGCGAGCAGTTCAAGAAAATGTGCTCGCAAAAAGTCCCGACACACTTAGCCTGGCCTTCGGTGTCCGCATTATCACCGCCCATTGTTTTCCTGTAAAGAGAAAGGCGAGCACAAAGAGAGAAGGTGGCGAGAGCAAGGAGGTAGGAAGGAGAAGGGAGAAGATGATCAGAGCGGTAGTTAGCCATAAATTCCAGCACTATTTATAGAAAAACCAAGGCGGCGGGGAGTAATTGAAGCTCCGGAGGGTGCGGTTAGAAAAAGCGCGTTATATTGTACCTAGAAATGAGAGCCTCCCTCTCTCAAAGTCGCTTGTGATAACCTGGAAATATTGACTCACAAGCAATAAAAACAACGGTGCGAGTAAGGGGGGTGAGCCCTTGCAGGTTAGGCGAGCCCTTGCGGGTCACGTACTCGAACGATAAGAGGCAGAGAAGGACTAATTAAGAAGCGCATATAGTCAGCTAGGCAAATACGTAGGCGCGACAAGAGCAGCATAAATATGAATAAAAAGAAAAGGCAAATACGATGCTGTATTACTAAAAACAAATCCAAATAAGAAGAGCTCGCGAGGGTGGGCGAGAAGTGTTCGGATCGCCACTGTAGGGCATAAATCGTCCAGATATCACAGAACAAGAAAGGGAAATTATTGTGCAGAGAGGGAACGCGAGTGCAGGGGGTTGGGGGGGGGGGGGTCAGTGTTGGACACATTTCCATCGGCCTCGTCCTCCCACCCCTGAGCTAGGCGGTCTTCTGGGGTAATGATACGCGTGGGCGGCGCGGGCCTCGTGCTAAATTGAGTGAGCATGGTCTATCACTCGCGCGAGGTGCACATCCAGAGAAGTAACCTCCTCGCGAGAATCTTGTAGCCGTTCAGCTTGGAGTCAAGCGCATTCATCCCCCAGCGAGGCAATTTGCTCCTCAGCTGCCCCCTGTCTTTCTTCACCTGGCTGTATAGGTTTTGCAGCATCCACCCATGTTTTTGGAAAAGCTATGAGGTTCGCCTCTTCAACATCACTGGATCTAGCGGGTCGCCGAGGAAGGCATCAATCTCCTCTGGCAAAGGAAGGGGTGACAACTCCTCTTCCCCCAAGTCAAAGTTGCTGGAACACTTGGGAAGGCCTGCGAGATGGAGAGGTCTGCAGAAAGAAGAGAGAGAATGATTGCTGATCGGTTTGGGACAATCTGGTGAGTTGGGAGTCACCTTACCCTGATATGCGTGAGAAGAGCTGGGTCGCCCCTGGAAAGGAGTTCTGTGGGGCAGGGTCACCGATTTACCTAAGCCCGAGAGGCGAAGTGTGGGGACATCACCCTGGACGGCGTCTAGAAGTGAATTCTCAGGATTCGCATGGTCTAGAAGGGTATACCCCAGGACAGAGACATTTATCTTTGGGGGAGGTTGCGAGAGCCATGGAGCATCTCATCCATCGGGAGACGTGAGAGGAGACTCTGTGAGAGACGGGGTCACCAAGTCAATGCGGGGAGTTCATCGAAGAATTGTGCGAGAAGGCTTACGGTGCTGAGGCAAAGATGAGTGAAGGACGGGGGCGTGCAGGTCCGGGATCTCCACGCTGCCTCCCCGAGGGGTAACAGGGCGAGCGTCCACCCGAATTTCATCCATCAGGTTCCCCGATAGAAGGGAGGGCTGAAAGAAAAAGGTATATATCACCAGGAAAAGGAGGTGGGTCAGCCTGTCGACCCGAGTACCTAGTTTGCGAACAGAAGGTCAGGTGACGGGTCTAAGGCCAGGGATACTTCCTTCCAAGTCTGGCGTCGGACCAATTTTGCTTTTAGCATTCTTGGAGAAGATGACTTCGGAGCCCAAGGAGCAGGTTT
Organism: Dactylorhiza incarnata; assembly: GCA_033032865.1. Taxonomy (NCBI): domain Eukaryota; kingdom Viridiplantae; phylum Streptophyta; class Magnoliopsida; order Asparagales; family Orchidaceae; genus Dactylorhiza; species Dactylorhiza incarnata. The sequence goes on from JAWHQI010000073.1 coordinate 1,479,569, forward strand.
GGCAAGGGCAGCGTGATCAAAGGCTCGCGCTGCGTTGATGCAAGCCCTGGTCTCTTCGGAAATAGGCATCATCAGACAACTACAGTACGGAGCGGCGAGAATTGGCGAAGGAGGAAGCGTGGAACCCATCAACTATGATCGACGATATTTATAATAGGGAGGCTGGGCCCCACAAAAAGATTCCTTCCAGTTCAGCATCCATCTAGCGAACGTCGAGGGTTGGATGATTCTTCGTGAGTTTAGATTAAGACTCATGAAGAGCGGGGATTGTGTACAACCTTGGGTTTGCCCAGAGCTGGAAAATGGAATCAAGTCGCGGTCAAGCTGCAATAAGAAGAAGTCTAGCGCGGGAGCAAGCCAGGTGCAAAACCTTGGGTGAGAGCGAACATCGAATGGTGGTCTTACAGACCACTCGCGTGTAGGGCCCTCGCACTGAGAGCGAGCAAGGAGCAACTAGCGCAGCAGCAGTCCTTCACGGACTACTCGCGGCGAGAGCTGCGGTGAGCGCGAGTAGGCCAGAGTTGCAAGTGGCACTCTCCCGGGCTACTCACGACAAGTGTTAAGCGAGTGGGCCGGGTAGCGAGTGGCGCCCTTACGGGCCACTCATGAGTCGGTACTCGCCCGAGGGTCGGCGAGTGGTGCTTGGAAGGACCACTCGCTCGACAAAGGGGGATAGAGGTGAATTTACCCTTCTACCCCCAGGGATCTGCCAATAGCGTTTTAGAACAACAGAGTTTGGTTGTTAGTAGGCCAAATTGGGGTGCGTATAGTAAAACCATTGGGAAGAATTCCGCTATTAGCAGACCACGAAAAAAACTATAAATAGACCTTGTAGGGAACCTTGGGAGAGGATTCCAATCTCAGACTCTGAGCTTCTTCCTCCCTAGGTTATCTTAGTTTAGCTCTCTAGCTCTCCAAGGTGGCCAGTCTCAGCTTCGGCGTGGGATGGGAAGCGCTCAATGATCTTCCGGGTTTACGGTGGGACCTCCTTACTGCGACTAAGGTCTAAGTCTAGTTCCGAGTCTCCAGTCTGCTCTTCCCGAGGGATCAGTAAGGGCTAGTTGCCCCTCAACTTGTTGAGGGCCCGAGCTTCATAAGAGACCGAGAAATCGGTTTCAACACTGCACCTCTTCATCTTCTGGAATTTCAGCATCTGTATAGGCTTTGCTGCTACTGGGTATGTCTTGTACAAACATCTTTTCCATCTCCTTTTCACTTCCTATCAAAATTGAAGAACTAGACCAGCCCTTATAGATTAGGCTGGTCTCACCAAATACCACATGCATAGACTCTTCTACAATATGAGTTTTCTTGTTATAAACTCTATAAGCTCTACTATGTGAGTTATTGCCAACAAGAACCCCCACATTGCATTTCTCTGCAAACTTTGTTAACTGAGATTTTCTATTATTTAAGATGTAGCATTTTGAACCAAAGATTCTAAAGTATGAAATTGATGGTTGTTTGCCTTTCAGAATCTCATAGGGGGGTAATTCAATGAACCTTATTGATGGAAGCCATATTAAGAACATAACATGCAGTATTGACTGCCTCAGCCCAAAAGTATTCTGGTAGTGAGGAGTCACTAAGCAATGTTCTCCCAGCTTCTATCAAGGTTCTATTCCTCCTCTCAGCCACACAATTTTGTTGTGGAGTCCTTGGGGAGGAGAACTCTTGGGTGATACCAAATTCTTGACAAAACCTTGTCATGGCTTAAGATTAAAATTTTGTGTCATGGTCAGTCCTAGTCCTGACCACAAAACATTCTAAGTCATTCTGAATTGCCTTGACATAGTTTATAAAGATATTTAAAGTATCTGACATCTTCTTAAGGAAGAATACCCATGTATATTTTGAGTGATCATCAACAATCACCAAAGTATACAACTTCCCACCTAGGCTCTAAATTGGCAAACGACAAAACAAGTCCATGTGCAATAGATATAGACATCTTTCATTGTCCTTAGAGCCAATACTTTTGTTGGAACAACCCTATTACTAATTTGGGCTAGGATCACTATCTGTGGTTAGGACTCAAGTTGACCCCAATGTATAGTCTTAGGGTCAAAGTTTAAGCTTGTCTAAGTTAGGTAAAACTTAGGAAAATTCTAAGTTTTCTGTGTTCGACGAACTCCTTCCTGAGTTCGACGAACGTCGTATATCAGTTCGACGAACATGATCTCCAGCTCGATGAAATCAGTCTTCCAAGCCAGTTTAACAGATTCTATGTCTCAGTTCGACGGACTCCTGATTGAGATCGACGAACTCAGTGTTCTGTTCGACGAATGAGTAACTCAGTGTTCAGTTAGACGAACTCCTGATTGAGTTCGACGAACTCAGCTTTCTGTTCGACCAAATTCCTCTTGAGCTTGACAAATCCTGAAGAATCAGTTATCCCTTTCTCTGAACTCAGATTGACTTCTCAGCAACGGATCTATTCATTTATTTGGATTTATTCATTATCAGATAAGTCAAGATTTCAATCTTCCTTTTATATTCATCCTCTTCTCTTCTTCCAAGAATCTAGCCATTGACATATATTGGAAAAGGAAACTTTCATAGAAAAGGAATTAAAGTATTCTTGCAGAATCAGACAGTTGCTATTGCAGTTCCAAGAATGATCTTTTTAGATTATTTTATTCCTTAATCCGAAGATTTGAATTTCAAACCAGATATATATCTAAGGAAAAGGATGAAGCAGTATATAAGCAATATATACAAAGATAGAAGATATATTTTGTGAGACACACAGACAAAAAATAGTGATGCAAAAATTCTTCATCTACAGCAGCAACTTATTTCTCAGAGAAGAACTGAAATCTTCTCTTGAAGCATCTGCTGATTCTTAGTCTTCTACACATAAGAGAAAGCTCTATCAACTGTCAACAAACTCTATCAGATAGGGGAGCTTTGCAACAACAACAATCCACTAGTCTTCTCTCAGATCTTATTGAGAGAGAAGAACATCATAAACTCTTTTTGTTTATTTTTTTACCCCATTTTGTACAGGGTTTTAACTACCTTCAAAAGTTAACCTTTGGTGGCAGGGCATCTGATCAAAAACCTGTGGTTTGGTTTGAGCACCTGATAAAAAGCTCAGTGGTGATAGGGCACTTGATCAAAAACCTAAGTGGATTTCTACCAAGGGTGGTAGAAGAGTAGATGTACCCAGGTTGATTTGGGAACTACTATAGATCCTTGTGTCTTTGCTGTGTTTGTGTTTTCTTTTTGTACTGTGTTGTGTTTATTGTTTTGCTTTTATACTCACTCAATTACACATATATATATATATCATTATTTTAATTCAACTATAAAATAAGTTAAAACTTTTAATACTCTATTCACCCCCCCCCCCCCCCCCCCCCTCTTCTAGATTAAATCTAAGATATAATACCTCACTTTCAATTGGTATCAAAGGTAGGTTGATTGGTTACACAGGCTAACACCTTAATCCAAAGATCAATTAAATCTTACCTTCCTCTAGAGTTTCCCTTTTCTAAAATAAACTCATGGAACAGAACAGAGATTACTCAAGCACAAGACCTCCTATGTGCAATCTTAATAAGTTTGCATTATGGAAGACAAGGATCAAAATATATATGAACTCTATTGATTAAGATATTTTTAATTCTATTTTGACAGGACCTCCTACTCCATCAGCACCTCCTACTCCATTAGCAGCAACAAGCAATGAAGCAGCAACCAATACTCATGTTGTTCCACCTCCTGAGTGGACAGATGTTCAGAGGAAACTGAGGAATGTTGATGCCAAAGCTATGAACATCTTGGCACAGACCATGTCTGATGACATATTCCAAAAGGTTGTGGACTGCACCTCAGCCAGAGACATCTGGAACTCTCTCAACAACATGGTTGATGGATCTGCAGATGAGAGAAAGGATATGAGATCCCACCTCATCTCCCAATATGAGAACTTCAAGAAGGGAGATACCGAAATGGTTGCAGATATGTATAACAGACTCAGTCTCATCATCAATGAGCTGAAGTCTTTGGATAAAGTGATCACAATCACTGAAGTAAATGATAAGATCCTAATGTTCTTACCAAGCACTTGGGACTCAAGGATCTGGCCAATCAAGGAAGACAGAAGCCTAAATAAGATCTCTACTGAGACCTTATTAGGCAAACTTAAATCCTATGAGCAGCTTATCAAATCAAGAGAAGTTGAACAGTCTACCTCCTCACCAGCCACCAAAAAGGATAGAAGCATTGCTTTTCAGGCAAGAGAAGAGGACGACAAAGCTCCAGGAGAAATGGATTTCATGAGCCTCCTAGCCAAAAGATTCTACAAAATGGATAGAAAGGACCTCAGAAAGAAGGACTTCAGATCCATGGAGAAACCAAGGTATGACAAAACACATTCTAAAGAAATTATTTGTTATGGTTGCAGGAAGCCTGGACACATCCTACTGGAGTGTCCAGAAAATCAAAAGAAGTATAGAAGAAAAGAAAAGGAAGAAAAGTAACACTCCAGCAAGCCATCCTCCCACAAACATAAACACAAGGGAAAGGTCTTTGTGGCTGAGACATGGAGTGAGACTGAATCAGAGTCATCATCCAGCTCCTCTGAAGATGAAGATGATGCAAATGAAAAGGATTTATGCATGATGGCTATCCATGACTCAAAGAGTGATTCAGAACATGCATCATCTTCCAGCTAAAGTGATGATGAAGAGGATGCATATCAAAGAAGTTTTTGTATGATGGCTATCAATGCCTCGACAAATAATTCTGATGAATCAGAATATGACACTAATGGTGATCAGGTAATTTCTACTTTTGATTTTACTTCAAATGATTTTAAAAATGAATTTAAGACTCTTTGTTTAGATTTGATTAAATCTAAGAAGGAGATAATTTTCCTCAGAAGTATGTTGGTTGAAATGAACCAACTGACTGTAGATAATGCCAATCTTAAGGAAGAACTGGATGCCTCCAAATAACATATTTTTCTCATTGAGAACAAATTATCTGAGGCCAAAAAGTTTGAAGAATCCCTCAATGGGAGAAGCATCAAACTGATGGACATCACAAGCAGTATAAATGCCAGACTCAATGGCAAACTGGGCTTGGGTGCATCATCAGGTCAGCCAAACCATCTTAAGAAAGACACTCTATCTACTCCAGTGAAATTCATTTCATCCAAAGGCAAAGAGGCAGTAGCAGTTGGTAAGAACATATCAAGCAACGTTGTTAAGAACAAAGGAATTCAAAAGCATTCATCGAATGGCGCTCGATGAAATCACATGAATTCGTCGAACGTTGGTCGACGAACACTGAATACAGATTTTCAGTATAGCTATCCTTTGAGCTGCGCTCGACGAAATAACTTCAATTCGTCGAACAGCGATCGACGAACTTAGTCAAGTTCGTCAAACGAAAAATATACTACATTTCTAAAGAATTCTCATTCTCAACATACTAAGAATCCCTTTACTGATTGGACTATTCCTCCTGGGAGATATCATCCACAATGCTATAAGGATCAGCCTGAGATCTCTTACATTTCAAAATTTTGTGGTAAGACAAAAGTACCGAAGATAGTCTTGGTCAAGAACAACTAGTTTGTTTTCTATTTTGCAGGTACAAAGCTATCCAAACATAGAGGAACATTAGTATTTGGATAGTGGCTGCTCTAAGCACATGACAGGAAATAAGGCCAATCTAAGCAATTACAAGGCAAAGCTTAGACCCAAAGTAAAATTTGGAGACTCCAACTGTGGACAGACCAAAGGATATGGAAAAGTCAGAATTGGAGCAGTTACCTTCCAAGAGGTAGCATATGTCAAGGGTCTCAAACATAACCTCATTAGCATAAGCCAGCTATGTGATGAAGGTAATCAGGTAACTTTTGATCATTCCTTATGTCTTATTACCAATAATAAGAACATCAATGTGTTATCTGGTATTAGACAAGGAAATATTTATTTAGTCAATTTAGATTCTGCCAATTCAGACATTTGTTTATTTAATTCAATAAGTAAAACAAATGAGTTATGGCATAAAAGGCTAGGACATATTAACCTTAGAACTATCTCTAAGCTCTCAAAGGACAATCTGGTAAGAGGACTGCCTTCTGGTTCAAATAAGAAGGAAGGACTTTGCAGGGCTTGTCAACTAGGAAGCAGACCAAGAATAGTTTCAAATCTTTATCCAAGAGTGATTCACCTAGGATTCTGTACTTGCTGCATTTGGATCTCTTTGGAACCACTGTAATACAGAGTTTAGGAGGGAAACATTACACTTTAGTTATTGTAGATGACTTCTCAAGATTCACTTGGGTGTTCTTTATCAGGAACAAGTCTGACATCTTCATTGTTCTGACAGACTTTCTCAGGTCCATCAAGATTGAGTACTCTACTCTAGTTGCATTGATCAGAAGTGATCATGGTACTGAGTTTGAATCTCTTCTGATGAGAGAATTCTGTGGAAAAGAAGGGATCAGGCAATGTGTCTCTGCTCCTAGAACTCCTCAACAAAATGGGGTAGCTAAAAGGAAAAATAGAACATTACTTGAATCAGCAACTATATTGCTTGCTGATGCTCATTTGCCACACTCTTTTTGGGCAGAGGCAGTGAACACAGCAAATAATGTGTTAAACAAGAGTCTGATACACAAACTTAAGGGTAAAACACCCTATGAGTTGCTTAAGAATAAAAAGCCTAAGCTTAACTATTTTAAGATTTTTGGTTGAAATGCTATGTGCATAACAATGATAAGAAATATCTAAGGAAATTTGAAGCAAAGGCTGCTGAAGGTATATTCCTTGGATACTCTCTTTCTAGTAAAGCATATAAAATTTATAACAAATCAACTCTTAAGATAGAAGAGTCCATGCATGTTTCTTTTGATGGAACTAACATGTTAAATGAGAAGAGGAGTACCACCTTTACCAAAGATATTTTGCAGGCACCAGCTCTATGTGAAGAGCTTAAAAGGTTGAATCTACATAATAAAGACTCTCTACATCCATCAACTCAAACTGTTAAAGACAGTGAAGAAGAAGATAATCTAGAAGTTCTTGCTGATAATGCTAATCAAATGACAGCTGATCAAATCCCTCAAGAGGATACTCTTGCTGAACCCATTCCAACTGTTGATCACATCATAGTTAGAGATCATCCAATATCTCAAGTTATTGGAGACATCTCAGCAGGTGTTCAAACAAGGCATCAAATCAACCAAAATCAGATGCATACTTGTTTCCTATCATAAATTGAACCTCAATCCATAAAAGATGCAGAATAAGATCCAAACTGGATTCTTGCAATGCAAGAGGAACTCAATCAATTTGAAAGGAACAAAGTATGAGATTTGTTTCCAAGACCAAAGGGCCATCCAGTCATTAGCACCAAATGGTTCTTTAGGAATAAGCTAGATGATCAAGGCTTGATAATCAAAAATAAAGCCATATTGGTAGCTCAAGGAAACTCTTAGGAAGAAGGGATTAATCATGATCAAACCTTTGCTCCTGTTGCTAGACTTGAAGCTATCAGGATATTTCTTGCATTTGCTGCTTTCAAGAAGTTTAAAGTCTATCAGATGGATGTGAAGAGAGCATTTCCAAATGGAGATATCAAAGAAGAAGTATATGTGGAATAACCACCAGGTTTTATCTCTCCAACTCACTCTTCCTATTTTTATAAGCTTAATAAAGCTCTCTATGGTCTCAAGCAAGCTCCCAGAACATGGTATGAGACCCTAGCAAATTTTCTTTTAAAGAACAAATTCTGTAGAGGCAATGTTGATAAAACTTTATTTTTCAGGATACATAAAAATCAAACTTTACTAGTTCAAATTTATGTAGATGATATTATATTTGGCTCTACTAATTCAAATTTATGCAAAAGGTTTTCTGACCTAATGTAATCCAAATTTGAAATGAGTAGTACGGGTGAGTTATCTTACTTCCTTGGCCTTCAAGTGAAACAAACTCCTAATGGCATATTCATATCACAATCCAAGTATGCTAAGGAATTAGTGAAAAGATTTGGTATGTCTGATGCCTCTTCTATGAAAACACTCATGCCCTCCAATGCTGTTGTAGACAATGATGAATCAGGGAAACCTGTTGATCAAAAAGTGTATAGAACAATTGTTGGCTCTTTACTTTACTTAATAGCTAGTAGACCAGACATAATGTTTGCTACATGCATTTGTGCTATGTTCCAAGTTAACTCCAAAGAATCTCACCTTATTTTATTAAAAAGAATTTTGAGATATATAAAGGATTGTCCAAATCTAGGACTTTGGTATCCAACTGCATCAGAATTTGAATTAACTGGATTCTCAGATTCTGATTATGCTGGATGCAGAGTAGACAGGAAAAGCACATCAGGAACTTGCCAGTTCCTTGGTGATAAGCTTGTGTCCTGGTTTTGTAAGAAACAAACATCTGTGTCTACATCAACAGCTGAAGCAGAATATATTGCTGCTTGTAGTTGCTGCTCACAGATTCTGTGGATACAAAATCAACTCTTAGATTATGGTATCAAATTAAATAAATCAATTATATTTTGTGACAATACTAGTGCAATATCTATAGCCCAAAATCCAGTACTCCATAGTAGGACTAAACACATAGAAATTAGGCACCACTTTATCAGAGATAATGTGGATAAAAATAAAATTTGCCTACGATTTATTCCTACTGACTTACAAAGGGCTGATATTTTCACCAAACATTTTGGATGAAAAGAAGCACATCTTCTTTATAGATCAGCTAGGAATGATAGATGGAGATTTAATAATTTAAATTTTTTATCCCCTCATTTCGTCGAACGGAGATCGACGAAAATTAGTCATTCGCCAAACGGTAATCGACGAAACCTATTTGATCCAGAGATCGACAAAGCCAGCTCATTATTCGAACAGAGATCGACAAAAAATTATCTTTTGTCGAACGCAGTCTGACGAAGACCCAGGCTCTTCGACTTCTATTTTTATTAGGTTTAGCTGAACCCCGTTCAACGAAATCTTGCGCCTCCTCTGAACCCCTTCTTTATAACCAAAATTTTGATTCCATTTCGTCTTTGCGCCTACAGAAGTTGCTCTTGCCTCCCTCCAGCTCCTTTGCACTTGATCATTTTCTCATGCAGGTACTCATGGCAACCTCTCAGTAAGTTCTCTCGTCAATGAAGTTCGATGCCGGATTAGATATAGACATGGAATCCTTTGCTCATCCAGATCAAATTTTCCATGATATTCTTCAACTCTTTGAAGATCAACAATTGAAGAAGTTCATGACAACAAGGATAAAGCTTCCAGTTGCTGAGATTAAGGAATGGGTACACACTCTTCAAACACAGAATGCAACATCTGTCTTAGGAACCATTTCAGACAATCAGGTTCCTTTTACCCCTGAAATTTTGACAGAATTTTTTGGTTTGACAAATGGTGAAGATGATCTGAACATCACTTCTGATGAATTCTATATTGAATTGGATAAGATGGGTCACTCCAGTGGAAACCCTAACCATCTTCTGATGAAGAATTTGTTTGTTGCATACGGATTCTTAGATGATGTTGTTGGCAAGGTTTTGCTGGGAAAAACCTCTACACATGATTACATTACAAGGCACCAATTTCTGTTGATGGTGGCCTTGGTGGAAAAGAAGCAGGTTAACTGGGGATTGATTCTTTTTGAATCTATCAAGAAGAAGCAAAGCAAAATGAGTGTTTGCTATGGCAGGGTCTTAGGAATTGTTCTTCAAGAGAAATGCCCAGAGCTGCTGGTGTCACCAAAAGTTTTTATCAATGCAAGCAAGTGGCTGACTTAAGCACTCTTTGGCAAAATGGGAGAGAGTGATACCCAAAAGGACTCCAAGTGCAGAAACATCCAAGAAAGCTTCTGAGAGCACAAGGACTGACTCAGTCACTCCCTTAACCCCACAGGAAGTTCCTCCCTCTGAATCCTCATCTCCTATCCCTTCTCAACCTCTTCAAAACACTACTACTGAAGATGTTCTTCCTTCCAGCACACCCATAGACACACCTTCCTCAATACCTTCTTCTCCTCCTCTACAGACAAATCAGTCTACAGAGTTTCCATCCTCATCTATTCCAGATGATGATTCCCTTCCACCATTTGATTATCTTCCCACCTTCATCCCACCTCCTTCATTTGACCTTTTGTCTCCTCAACAAATCTCTCAACCTCAATCACCCATCCATAGGATACTCTTCCACCCATCTCAGTTGCTACAAACATCTTCCTACCCTCCTCTGTGTGTACCAACCAGGCTCACACCTCTATTCCCTCTTCTTCCATTCCAGCATCCACATCCTCTCAGCATACATTTGACTATGTGTATGTTGATTTTTCATCCATTGCTGATCAAATCTTCAATCATATCTCTCCCAAACTGACAACTCTTCTGTATGAGAAGCTAGCTCCAGTTCTTCAAGCCATCTCAGATCTCTCTTCCAAACTTGCTTCCTTCCCTACTTCCTCATCACTTGTCACTTCTTCTAGGGGCCTAGATTCAGGTCTCCCTGAACCTAGGCAGGGGGGAGATGCTCAATAAAGAAGCTCTAGTTGTATATATAAACTCATATATGGTTATTGATACAGTTATAGATTCAGTAAATGATATTACAGATATGGCTATTCCAGTTATAGATTTAGTGAATGATATTTCTATTAATCCTTCAATAAACATTCTCTCTTTATTATCAAAATTCAGTTTTATTTTCAGTTGTGTGCCTAAGCCTCAAGCTAGTTCAAAGGCTATAGTTCCTTATTGAGCTCCTATAGATTCAGTTTTGCTGAAGCAAATCATCAAAAGTATTCTAATTCCAGTTGTAGTTACAGAGGAAGTTGGCTTGGTGAATTCACCTCCAACATTTATTTATGATGATTCCCCTTTACCAAAGGATACTGAGAAAGATGCTAATAATGATCTTACAGATATTGATGACTTGTATGATAATCCTGCACAGCCTTCTGATAATGATGATGATGATGATGATTCTGATGATTCGTCCTCAAAGAAAAGGAAATCAAGAAGCAAAGCTAAGGCTGCTCCCAAACCTCAATCTTCTACCAATGACATTCCCTACTACATTTTGAAAAATATCACTCTTACCAAAGATTCTCCAGACAGGATGAGATTCTCAAGGAAAGAGAATAATAGGAGAAAGAAAATGAAGAAAACAGGATTCTATTCTGACAAACCAGTCAAGTTTAATCCTCCTCCACCACCTCCAGCAGCTGGATCTGCAGGCATGTCCTCTTCATCCCAGAAACCTTCCCCTCAGCACTCAAGGAGATCATGGGAGAGTCATGGATGTTCCAGTGGCTCTTACAGTTCAAGATCAGCCAGAGCTCCACCCTCAGGATCTGCTAGAGATCCATCTCCAGTTTACAAATATCATGTCTCTGATGGATCTTTGCACGGGAAAAGAAATTCTCAAGATCAACAATCTTCCTATCAGCCACTTGATCATGATGAAATACCTTCATCCCCCACTAATCCAAACTCAGAAAAGAATGCATACATGGCCAGATATAGAGAAACAATTGCTACTGCTCAAATTAATAAAGCCAAAGATGAAGGAAAGGATTATTCTCAGTATACAACTATGTCATAATACAGAAGAAAAGAGTTTGAATGATATAGCTCAAGACATCTCTTCAATGTTGAAGACTATTTGAAGCTGCACCCAGCTGTAGTTGTTCCTCATGCTTTATCTCAAACCCTGCTAGGAGCAAATGACCTATATATGAGCAAGTGAGAATCTGAAAATCCCAACAGAGAAATCATATTCCAACCTTCTTCAAAGAAAGAAAAAGACTCCTGATTGTTTGGTTTTGCTAAATTCTGCTTACAGTGTAAAATATTCTAAACATAGAGTATTATATTTTCTATCTGTTGAAATGAAATTTAAATTCTGTCAGATATATATGCTTTGTGTTTATTGTTGCTTGATTTTATTTATTTTTGTCAAATAGTATCCTAACCCAAATAAGGGGAGATTGTTGGAACAACCCTATTACTAATTTGGGCTAGGATCACGATCTGTGGTTAGGACTCAAGTTGACCCCAATGTATATAGTCTTAAGGTCAATGTTTAAGCTTGTCTAAGTTAGCTAAAACTTAGGAAAATTCTAAGTTTTCTATGTTCAACGAACTCCTTCCCGAGTTCGATGAATGTCATATATCAGTTCGACGAACTTGATCTCCAGCTCAACGAAATCAGTCTTCCAAGACAGTTCAATAGATTCTATGTCTCAGTTTGATGAACTCCTGACTGAGATCGATGAACTCAGTGTTCTATTCGATGAATGAGTAACTCAGTGTTCAGTTTGACGAACTCCTGATTGAGTTCGACGAACTCAACTTTCTGTTCGACAAAATTCCTCTTGAGCTTGACAAATCCTGAAGAATCAGTTATCTCTTTCTCTTAACTCAGATCGACTTCTCATCAATGGATCTATTCATATATTTGGATTTATTCATTATCAGATAAGTCAAGATTTCAATCTTCCTTTTATATTCATCCTCTTCTCTTCTTCCAAGAATCTAGTCGTTGACATATATTGGAAAAGGAAACTTTCACAAAAAAGGAATTAAAGTATTCTTGCAGAATCAAAAAGTTGTTATTGCAGTTCCAAGAATGATCTATTCAGATTATTTTATTCCTTAATCAGAAGATTTGAATTTTCAAATCAGATATATCTAAGGAAAAGGATGAAGCAGTATATAAGCAATATATACAGACATAGAAGATATATTGTGTGAGACACAGACAAAAAATAGTGATACAAAAATTCTTCATCTAAAGCAGCAACTTAATTCTCAGAGAAGAACTGAAATCTTCTCTTAAAGCATCTACTGATTCTTAGTCTTCTACACCCAAGAGAAAGCTCTATCAACTGTCAAAAAACTCTATCAGACAGGGGGAGCTTTACAACAACAGCAATCCACTAGTCTTCTCTCAGATCTTATTGAGAGAGAAGAACTTCATAAAATCTTTTTGTTTATTCTATTACTTCATCTTGTACAGAGTTTTAACTCCCTTCAAAAGTTAACCATTGGTGGCAGGGAACCTGATCAAAAACCTGTGGTTTGGTTTGAGCACCAGATCAAAAGCTCAGTGGTGATAGGGCACCTGATCAAAAACCTAAGTGGATTCCTACCAAGGGTGGTAGAAGATTAGATGTACCTAGGTTGATTAGGGAACTACTATAGATCCTTATGTATTTGCTGTGTTTGTGTTTTCTTTCTGTACTGTGATGTATTTATTGTTTTGCTTTTATACTCACTCAATTACACATACATATATCATTATTTTAATTCCACTATAAAATAAGTTAAAACTTTTAATACTCTATTCACGCCCCCCCTCTAGAGTAAATATAAGATCTAATACCTCACTTTCAACTTTTAAAGGTGGCCCTTGTTGCTTACCCATCTAGCAAGCATGACAGGGACCACTTTTAATACATTTTAAGTTTGTACTATTCCTAACAAGCTTTATAGAGAATAGTCTATACATTATCTTATAGTTAATGTGGGCAAGTCTCTTATGCCATTGAAAACAAAGAGACACACTTTCATTGGACACTGATGAGTCCTATTTATATACGCTTTTTTGGACTCATCCGGGCTAGTTTTCACTCTTGTACACATCCGTTTCGCATTATTATTACTTATATTTCTCTCATGCACACTTGCGCGCACTTACATGCTTTCTGCTCTATTTAGGCCCGTTTTGGTCACGCTCCACGTTGTTGGGGTTAAGCACATGGTGCTCTCCGACCCTTTCTCTATTTTTTATTGTAGCTGGAGGAGTATTCCCAACTGTATTGATGTTCTTGCAGGTGGTTGGATCACCCTATTTTACCCTAGAAATCATGTTTATTTATATCGCACGATCGTGCATTTTCCTTGATGCATGGACAGTTGCGGTCCTGGGCCTTCTTCTGGGTAGAAAATGATGACCTGACTTTGTTCATGCGTTTTTATGCACGGTTAGTTGACCGTGCGCGAAGGCAACACAGGATCGACTGTTTTGCCTGGTTTTTAGCCGATCTGGATTCGGTTGTGCATTTTCACGCACGGTCAGCTTCGATCGTGCGTGAGTAAAATGCACAGGCGCGCCTGCTTCTTCTTCCTGAGTTCCTGTACTTTTAATAGCGCACGGTCCACGCACGGTCATGCGTTCGATCGTGCGTGACCAATTTCTGACCAGTTTTCTATAAAAGCTGCAGATCTCGGCCTAATCCTGAGTTCGCCCAATCGATCTTCTTTCCCGCTCCCAAGAGCTCCAGTTCCGCCCTTTTTCGCCGCTCCATCACCGCCCACAATTTGGAGGTGCTCCGGACACATTCTTGGCTTAAATTTTGAGCCGGAGTATCCTCTCGGCCACCTCGCATCATTCAAGCACTTCAAGGAGAGGATTCTACACTCATCTTCATCGCCAAGCAAGGAGTTTGTCGCATCGGACGTGGCCGGATTGTAGTTTGCCGGAGAAGACAGGCCCATTGGGAGGAAGTGACAGCCCTCTTTTACCCCGAAATATAGTTGGGACCGAGCTAGGACACGAATTGACACCCCGAAGATTCCTACCGAGAATCTACAACAATCCTCCGGATTTGGTTGTATCTCTTGCATTTCTCTACTTGTGTGGATGTATTTGATTGTGTTCTTCATTATATTGATGATGTGCACTATAAACATTTATTTGTAATGTTTATTTCATGTCTATTAAATTATCTTGTTTATATGTGTATTTGAGGTGCGCCACCAAATCCACTCCACCCTCCATTTCATTCCGCTAGCCAACTCGCCCATTTTGTGTGCCTACTCTTCCATCCGCCTAGTGAAGCGTGGCATAGCGGCCCGTGTAATTGATGCGATGATTCGGCAAGTGCACCGGTCGCGCAAGTAATAATAATGGGGAAAATCCCCGAGTGTCGGTCTCTTGAGGAACACAGTAAGGTGGAGTTAGGTTTCGAGGAAGGACTTGAGATTGAAGTCCTTAGATCGGATGGAATGCGGGGGAGTTGGGTTGGCTTTTGGAAAATAAAATAAAAGCTATCAACTACTCCTATGCAATGCCGTTATGCAATGCTTCGCTTGGCGGGATGGAGACTAGGTAGGCCTTGAGCGCGCTGCGTCGAAAGGGCGGATGGACGAGTAGGCAAGCGGAATCAAACTATGCAGGCCTTGAGCGCACTGCTTTGTTAGGCGGGATGGAATACGGGCCGCGATGCCACGCTTCGGTAGGCGGATGGGCGAGTAGGCTAACGGAATGAGGGGCACAAGCACCTCTTCGACAAGCACGCCACAAGCAATTGCTAGTGCGGCACACGAACGTGACGGCGGGATGGAGGATGGAATGGGGCGCACCTCAAGCACACAAATAAACAAAAAGGGTATTTCACATAGACATGAAATAACTTTAAATAGCAAGGTCTATAGTGTTCTTCATCAAAATACAAAAGATCTAACTATTATAACAATCAATAAGAGGAGAACAAAGCAAGAAATCGACCGAATCCGAAGTCTCGTTGTAGATTCACGGTTGGAATCGCCTGGTTGTCAATCCGCGTCCAAGCTCGGTCCGCAACTACGTCCGGGGTAGAGAGAGCTGTCACGACTCTCCAATGGACCCGTCTTCTTCGTGTCACGATCCGGTAGAGGTTGCAAACTTCCTCTTGCTTGATGGCAATGGCGGCTAGGTCTTCCTTTGGAGCTCTTGGATGAAGGAGGAAGCCGAGAGGAAACTCCGGCTCAAGATTAGCGTGAAGAACAAGCCCGGAGCACCTCCATATGGTGGGAGACGGTGGAGGGGCGAATCTGGACGGAACCAGGCGGAAAACGGCGGAAGAAAATCGGGGATTGACCTAAAATCGCGAGCAGGTCATTTTATAGGCGCTGGAATAAACAGTGCGCATGGTCAGTGGCGCACGACCAGTGGTCGTGCGCACTAGAATTCGGCGATCATGCGCTTTGCCTAGACGGAACCTGCAAAGACAGAAATTATGAAATAGCATGTTCGCACGACCGGTGGCGCACGATCGGTGGTCGTGCGCCCAATCGTAGGTGGTCGTGCGCACTGGTTGAAACAGAACTCATGAAATTGATGCTAAGTGCGCACGAACAGTGGCGCACGACCGGTGGTCGTGCGCACTATCGTAGATGGTCGTGCGCACTGCACCAAACAGAACTCATGAAAAAGGGTTAAGTGCACACGATCAGTGGCGCACGACCAGTGGTCGTGCGCAATAGAACCGGTGATCGTGCGCAGTGTTCCTGTGCAGAATTGCACCGGGAACACTTGCACGACTCCTATTCCCGCACAACCACAGATCTAGCCACTGAAAGTGGCACTTAACAGCACATGAATACTACTAATGACAACAAGCACGAAAATCACACCAAAGTGGGCCAAGACGTGCACATAGCAAGTGATAACAAATATAAGCTAAAACAAAGCTAAAGTGCAGTGGAATGACTAGATAAACGGCCCAGATGAGTCCATATATGTGTATATAATTGGGACTCATCAGTAATCCATTCGCCTCACGAAGCAGCGCGCTCAAGGCCTGCACAGTTCGATTCCGCACTTACTCACCTCATCCGCTTGACGACTCGTCCATCCGCCCTTGCGAAGTAGTGCATCCAAGGCCTACGTAGTTTCCATCCCGCCTAGTGAAGCAGTGCGCTCAAGTCCTGCATATGAGTAGTTTAATTTCTTTTTTTTTTATTTTCATAAGCCAAATCCCCCCTTTTGCAATCCATCCGACCCAAAGGACTTCAATCTCAAGTCCTTCCTCGATAGATAACTCCACCTTACTGTGTTCCTCTAAGATTCGATACTTGGGGATCACTCCCATTTTATATTACTTGAACGATCGGTACACTTCCATTTTGTGCCGCAGTCTTGCTACCGCCTATAGCGGTGTGCTAGATTTGCGCGTCAATTTTTTGGTGTCGCTGTCAGGGAACACAGTCGTGTGAATTCTGGAGAGGGTGTCGAGAGATATATGCCCTTTTCCATTTGCTTATACCATTTTCTTCTTTGTTTTAGTTCTTAGAATTTGTAGTTTTAAATTTCTTTATTCCTTATCTATTTTGTGATTTGTCTAAAGTAGGCATTCATATTTTTTATTATTTCTTGCGTGTAGTTAATTTTTGCAAAGAAATTTTATCTGTTGGTGAATTATCACCCACTACACCATGTATTCTGCTTTCAATATCCGTTGTAGATGGTGTGGAAATCATAATCATTCTTGTGATAAATGCCCCACTGGAGATGGTGAGCATAATTCTCGAGGCCCAGTATATGGAGCATCATTCTCTTACGGTAGTTCATACGCTGTACCCAAGCCTTATGGTCACTCTCCTTCACCCCATTTATCGTTTTCATATTGCTCTCTGGCCCCGTCTGGACCGAAGAATAATGGAAAACAGTGTTTGTGTTGTCATAGCACTGAGCATGTGTTGAAGGATTGCACAGAATTTCAGCGCCAGATGAAGGAGGATGATGAAACTGATGTTCGTATCATTTCATCCACCTCTCATTTGGGTGCTCGTCCTAATTTTGATGATATATTCGCACTACCACCTTGTCTTTGGGGGACTGCTGCGGATATCCCCATCAGACTTTCTACTGATCGGTGTGACGACATGGTGGAGACTTCTCTCCCAGTGCATTTGTCACTCCTTTGGGATTCACCCCCGGAGGAACCTGTGCACATTTTCTCTGATGATGTTATTACCTCTGTTCCTCTGCTTTCTTTGCAAGAACTCTCTACACCTATTTTTGGTGAGTTGGTTGATTATGTTAGGCAGGAAGTTGATTCGAAGCCTGAGGCTGCGCCAAAGTGGATGAGGAATTTGTTCTCTCTGATAGGGAGTGTGACTCCTTGGAACATGATGACGCACCTAGGTGGGATGATGAGGAAACCCTTTCTGATGAGGAGGTTTGCACTTCCTTATCAGATAAGGAGGTCCAACTCAACACCGAGGACCTCGAGCTTTCGGACTCCCCTCACTACGACTCATATGATACCGACAGTGATCAATGTTTGGATCCTGCTGGGAGTGAGACCGGGGCCACTCCACCGATTTTTGATTATTTAAGTCATTCTTCTCTTTTATTTCCTAACCCCACTTCTTCATCTGAGCCTGTGTAGGTTGAGTCTTCACAGGTACTTCAGGAGGACTTGGAGCATTTTGCTCAAGTTAATGATGAGCGCATCCTCTTATGTGAGGAGGTTGATCCCTCCTCCCTAGAGGAAGCATCATTCATTGCCTTCTCTTCCTGCCGCCTCTCTGAAGATGACACCTTGCTGGGCAAGGATGTTTTTGGTGAGATTAGTGAGGAGTACTCCTCCTCCTCCTCTTACTTTTTATTCCCTCTACCTGTGATGAGCAGGTATTATTATTTAGGTAGAGGGGTAACTGTTCAATCTCTATATCGGTACCCGTTACCGACACGCATATTAGAAAAGTTACCTGTGCATTTCACTTTTCATACTCCCATTAGCTAGAACCTTCTACTTTTTGAATAAGTCATGCTGGGAAGACAATAACCCTAGTAGTTATCTTACTTTTCTTGCACTTTTAGTTTATCTAGTTTATTTAGTTAGTTGTACTTTATTTTAGTCTTTATATTTTCTTTTATTTTTGCGGAGCTCACCCCTGCAGGTCCTTCTTCTGGATGGCGGATTCTGCAGCTTTTTCTTGGTTTACACGCCAATCTTCTGGTATGCTCATATCTGAACATAGGTACCCTCTTCCTTAGCATTTCCTTATTCGCATTGTCATAATTCATGTGATTGTCCAATTCAAGTATGGGGGGAGTGTACCGAGTGTTCACTACACGTGTACACATTTTAGCAAACCAGAAGTTTATTTTTATTTATGTCATATTATAGTATACACCAGTTCACCCACACAAGCGCGCACATCACTTGTTTGTGTGCTTCCGTTCACGCTTATTTTGGTTGGGATTTTGAAATACGATGTTAGCTTAGGTATTGCAAGTCGGAGAGTGATGTTGACTCCAGTAGTGTTCTAGTCGCATATTCACGCTTGCATAGAAATTTGAGTAGAATTAGATTGTCTCTATGATTTTAATTTACAATTAATGTTTTTGCGTAGTTTTAAATTTAATTTACTCATTTGGTGAATATGGACGAATTTGCGGTAGCACGGTGTTGTGTGTAAGCGAGCGCTAGGTGCGAGTTGCTCGAGTCGGAAGGAAGGTTTATCTTTCTCATGGGCTAAGAACTTGCCCCAAGCGACTCTCAAAGCATGGGTGAGAGTAGCTGTTTATGTTGAGCCGGACGTAGGCCATCTTGTTGGCTAGTTTGAGCCTTGATTTCCATGACCTACGCGCTTACCTTTGCAACCCAATTCGTGCCTACCCATCCTTTGTTTCAGCTCTTCCGTCAATCACCAAAGCCTGAAGCTTATCCTATTATCGCAACCAAGTAGTGAGTTAACTAAAATTATATTTCTTATTTGGGTGTGATGTATGGAATTTTTGTGATGTGAAAAAATTATATTGTGTGCTGAATGCATTCTTGTAAACCAAACGGGGGATAAAATAAATAGTAAGAAAATGAAAAGAAAAATCTGAGGAAAGAATAGAAATGAAAAGAAATCCCCTTGGGCGTAATAGAAAAATTCAGTTGGTATTTGTTTGGAGTAAGTTGTGTGCACACCGAGTTTTCAAGCTAATTCTGGGGGTGTGTTACACTAGCGTTGTTTTGGGCTTGTTCAGGGTAAGCATATTGATGTTGCTCATTTGGGTTGCGTAGCCTTTCAGTTTATCTTTGTATATCATTCCGTAACCTAAGCCTCAAAAAAACCTGAAAGCCCTACTGATTCACCTTATG
This sequence comes from Dactylorhiza incarnata, assembly GCA_033032865.1. Taxonomy (NCBI): domain Eukaryota; kingdom Viridiplantae; phylum Streptophyta; class Magnoliopsida; order Asparagales; family Orchidaceae; genus Dactylorhiza; species Dactylorhiza incarnata. The sequence goes on from JAWHQI010000073.1 coordinate 1,499,449, forward strand.
AGTTTGCTAGCACCGTGGAGAGAGTGTGACAGGGCAAGCTTATGGTTCATGGCGTTGATGGATTTCAGCGGAGTTACCCCTGAATTTTGGTCTTTGGCAACCCCCTACTTAGTGGCATGTTTACTTTCACACTGGTGCATGACTGCAAAATTCACCATGATTCACCTTTTGAGTAAACTTAAATTTCTACTTACGCATTAACACTGTTTTAAATTAGTTAGTATAGCTAGAATCCCCTTTTACCGAATTTCTATTTTCATGAGTATGATACTTCGCATCCAACTCTTCCTTTGCAATTACCTTCGCTAACTACCTTTTTCATATCCTACTGGATTTGTTTGCTCGGGACGCGCAACAAGGTAAGTCTGGGGGTGTGACGAGTCCCATTTATATACGCTTTTATGGACTCATCCGAGCTAGTTTTCACTCTTGTGCACATCCGTTTTGCTCAATTATTGCTTATATTTCTCTCATGCACACTTGCGCGCACTTACATTCTTTGTGCTCTATTTAGGCCCGTTTTGGTGCGCGTTTGCGCTCCACGTTGTTGGGGGTAAGCATATGGTGCTCCCCGACCCTTTCTCTGTGTTTGATTGTTGCTGGAGGAGTATTCCCAGCTGTATTGATGTTCTTGCAGGTGGTTGGATCACCCTATTTTATGCCAGAAATCATGTTTATTTATATCGCACGATCATGCATTTTCCTTGACGCTCGGACAGCTGCGGTCGTGCACCTTCTTCTAGGTAGAAAATGGTGATCTGACTTTGTTCGTGCGTTTTTACGCACGGGCAGTTGACCGTGCGCGCAGGCAACGCACGATCGACTGTTTTGCCTGGTTTTTAGCCGATCTGGATTCTGTCATGCGTTTTCACGCACGGTCAGCTTCGATTGTGTGTGAGTAAAACGCACGGGCGTGCCTGCTTCTTCTTCTCGGGCTCCTGTACTTTTAATATCGCACGGTCCACGCACGGTTGTGCGTTCTACCGTGCGTAACCAATTTCTGACAAGTTTTCTATAAAAGCTGCAGATCTCAACCTAATCCTGAGTTCGCCCGATCGAGCTTCTTTCCCTCGCACAAGAGCTCCAGTTCTGCCCTTTTTCGCTGCTCCATCGCCGCCCACAATTTGGAGTTGCTCTGGACACATTCTTGGCTTAAAACTTGAGCCGGAGTATCCTCTCGGCCACCTCGCATCATCCAAGCACTTCAAGGAGAGGATTCTACACTCATCTTCATCGCCAAGAAAGGAGTTCTTCGCATCGGACTTGGTCGGATTGTAGTTTACCGGAGAAGACAGGTCCATTGGGAGGAAGTGACAGCCCTCTTCTACACCGGAAGATAGTTGGGACCGAGCTAGGACGCGGATTGACACCCCGACAATTCCTACCGAGAATCTACAACAAGCCTCCAGATTTGGTTGTATCTCTTGCATTTTTCTCTACTTGTGTGGATGTATTTGATTGTGTTCTTCATTATATTGATGATGTGCACTATAAATCTTTTTTTGTAATGTTTATTTCATGTCTATGAAATTATCTTGTTTATATGTGTATTTGACGTGCGCCACCAAATCCACTCACCCTCCATTTCATTTCGCAAGCCTACTCGCCCATTCCGTGTGCCTACTCTTCCATCCGCCTAGTGAAGCGTGGTATAGCGGCCCGTGTAATCCATACGCCTCACGAAGAGGCGCGCTTAAGGCCTGCATAGTTCGATTCTGCACTTACTCACCTCATCCGCTTGACTACTCGTCCATCCGCCCTTGCGAAATAGTGTGTTCAAGGCATACGTAGTTTCCATCTCGCCTAGCGAAGCATTGCGCTTAAGGCCTGCATAGGAGTAGTTTAATTTCTTTTCTTTAATTTTCCATAAGCCAAATCCACCTTTTTCGCAATCCATCCGACCCAAAGGACTTCAATCTCAAGTCCTTTCTCGATAGATAACTCCACCTTACTGTGTTCCTCTGAGATTCGATACTTGGGGATCACTCCCATTTTATATTACTTGAACGATCGGTACACTGCTGTTTCGTGCCGCAATCTTGCTACCGCCTATAGCGGTGTGCTAGATTTGCGCATCAGCCACAAGACATACATATGATAGAGAATTATTGCATCTAAAATCTAAACAATAAACATTCCCACTCCTAGTGCCTGAGAGAATGGTCTCTAAGTCATTAGACTTTTTGATCAAGCACTTGTCATTGTGGAGTTCAATGATATAGCCTAAATGACATAGTTGACTTATGATTACAAGGTTGTGTTGCAAACATTCAACATAAGCTACCCTTGTGATTGAAACTATGCCATTGGATATCACACCATATCCTTTTGTGATTCCCCTTTCAGATCCACCAAAGATGACTTTAGGTCCATTCTTCACAGCTGTGTAGTCCTGTAGAAGACTCCTGGTACCTGTCATGTGCCTTGAGCACCCACTGTCCAAGCACCATATTTGTTTAAGACTGGTACTTGAACTCACCTGCAAGAAGGAGTTTAGTTACCCTAAGGATCCCAAATAGTTTTGGGTCCTATGTCCTTGTTAGCATGATAAGCTGATCTCACACCTGCTGCATCCTTTGTAGGAAGGCTCTTCTTTGCACTTGGAACATTGGGATTGTACCAACAGTCTATGGAAAAGTGTCCCACCTTATCACAATACCAACATTCAAGAATATTGTATCTCCTCTTCTGAACATATCTTGAGGAGAGAGCATCAATATGCTTGTGTTCAGGAAGGGAGACAACAACATTTTTCTTGTTTCTCTCAGCAATGATCTGGCTGAATGTTAACCTGTGAATATTCATGGCACCCATTGTCTTAATGGAATCAGCTTGCTTTGGCTTGTAAGCCAGACAAGATTGGATGGCATCAGACACTGAGCAACAGGATTTGTCTACAGATTTAATAACAACCAATTTCTTTGCTTGATAGAACTTGGAAGGGCTAGCTCTCTTACTCTAGAATGAAGGAATTGAAGTACCAAATACAAATGTTCCAAGTTGGGCCATTTGAATTTCTTCATGGGGAGCCTTCATAGCACTCATTCCCATGCCATTTCTTCCACTATGGGAAGGAGTGTTCTCCTTCCTATAGGAGCTTCCATTCTTCCAGTGACCATAAATATTGTCATGGTCATACCTCTTAGAAGGAAGTAATACCTTTTGAAAGGTTGTATGAAGCTTAGCCTTGTCCTTTCTCTTTTCTCCACTCCCTTCTCCTACTTCCATTTTATTGAACCCTAGTCCTCTTCTATTGGTTTGAGAAGAAAAGGTATCAATAATTGGAAGCACAGATTTGGGCTTGGAGAATTGAGCCACTAGGCTCTGTTCTTTTAGAAGCTTCACCTTAAGGTCCTTGATGACCTTGTTCTTTTGGGATATGGTGCTCAATTGAACAATTATTATCCCCTTTAGACGGCTTAATTCTCTACACATCTGAGCCAACATGGTAGGTGACTCAGTGCACTCTTTCTTATCCATCTTAAGGGAAGAAAATTCTTGAGCTTGCCTCTTGGCCAGCTTCTTGCTCTTTTTTAGAGTTTCTAAGAGAGCACCATACCTGTCAATCAATTGATTGACATCTTTATCAGATTCTGAATCACTTCCCCCAGTTGATGAAGGTGCTTCAGATTCTAGGCTTGTCTCATAATCAGAAGAAGAGATGGAATGAATCAGTACCTGTTCACTATCAGAATTGTTCTGACTGGATTCCTCATCAGTTATGGCCATGAGGCCCTGCTGAACTTTGTCCTCTTCATCCTCCACTATGTCACTGTCTGAATGTGATAGAGGGGCCCTGATTCCAATCTTGGCAGCAGAAAAATCATCATCCTTTTCTGCTGCAAACATCCCAATGTAGGCTTCCTCTTCATCCTCTGAATCTGAAGTTGAGGATTCAGATTCACTCCAGTTCTTTCCTTTCTTTGCTAGGAAGGATTTTTCCCCCATTCCTATCCTTTTGGTGATGATGTTTCTTATCACCCTTCTCCTTTCTCTTGACTGGACAGTCAGTAATGGCATGTTCAGGCTTGCTACAACAATAGAAAATGATGTTATTTGAAACATGTTTACCAGGTTTAGATTCAAACCTGTCACCATTGGTGTGCTGCCTTTCAGATCTGTTGTGGTCCTTCTTGGAGTGTGATGAGGAGGAGGGCTTGTTCTTCCACTGCTTCCTCCTCTTCATTTTCTTGAACTACCTTGAGAAGGCAGTAAACTCCTCATCAGATAAAGAGCTGTCTGAAGTGTTGTTCTCAGACTTATCAGATTCAGCACTCCTTCTTGGTGGAGACACCATCCTGGCCTTGCTCTTCTTAGAGCTGCCAGCTTTGAGAGCAACAACTCTCTCCCTTGCATAAGCCATGGTGGAAGTGTCCCCTTCCTTCCTTGCAGACAACTGCATCTCATAAGAGAGCAGCTTCCCAAACAGTGTATGTGTAGGAGTTTCACCTAGCTTGGCCACTTTTGTTAGTTATTGGGTGTCGAATTATCACCTAGAGGGGGGGGGGGGGGGGGGTGAATAGGATTTTCAAATTATTGTATTCCCCATTTGGTGTTCTTGTTTTCTGGTTAATAGATTTAGAGATTGAAAAGCACAGCACAAAATACACACAGACTTATAGAGGTTCATCAAGACAGGGTGTATTGAGTAGTCCTCTTTCCCTCTGCGCCTACCTAGTAGTGTGCTAGGCTCGGCAAACTCCGCCAATGTCTCCGGCTCGCAAGCCTTATAACTCGGACCCGCATGTCCCTGCAGCCTAGGCCTGCAAGCCCCTTCACTACACCCGAGCCCGCAAGATCGACACTTAGGCCCTCAAGCCCTACATAGCACAGACCCGCAAGTATTGCCTCTTAGACCCGTAAGTCCCTGCAGCCTAGGCCCGCAAGCCCTTCACTGCACCCAAGCCCGCAAGCTCGACACGTTTGGACCCGCAAGTCCTCTGCCCTAGCCCTCAAGCCTCGGAGATCTCAAGACCTACAGCTTGACACTTAGATCTGAAAACAGATCTTTCAGTTTTGGCCCGCAAGCCTTTACAAGAAAGATATATAACAATTGCTCTTCTGCCTGATGGAGATCAGCTTCTTGTCTTGAAGAAGATACTTCAGTTGTGAGCGTTGATAGCACAGATCTTCTTCAAACCTTCTTCTTTTGCCTCATGTTGACTGGCTTCATGATTTGAACGAATCTTATCAGTCGATGTAGCTTGACTACAACTTAGAGAACACTGGATGAGCATTTTTGTTCTCCTCTTCTTGTTCTTGATTCTTCTCCGTAGCTTTTACTGTTGTATTGCTCGATGGGATACTTTTTCGTTTTTTTGTTCTCTCTTTTTCACTGCTACTGGATTACGACATCCACTGTTCTCTTTTATAGGATGGAGGAGCCGCTTAACGGTCACCTATGACATCCTTTACTAACAGATGCCCATACCTTAAGAGCACGTGTTGATTGTACAATCAGGTGGCGACATTAAATGCTGACAGCGCGTCTGGAAATTTTTGAATATGTCTCGACTATATTTCCATGGTTACGACGACATGGACAATATCTCGACGGCAGAACTTATCGTTGTCTTGTACTAGCTTCTTCCTCAATTCTTCTTCAGATAGAGATATCTCGATGACAAGGACAACCCTTTTGCACTTGCACTTAAGACGACATGAAGTCATCTAACTGATGTCGACGTAATCTTCTTGATTGCTTGATATCGTTGTGACCACCTTATCTTGTCGACGACATAATCAATATCATGTCGACAGAACATTCTTCAGCAACTGCCCGTCTTCATATGGCCTTCTTTTATCTTCTCGACGTCAAGGATTATTTACGACGATATCGTTGACATCAGTCTTACCTAGCCTATTCAACGACAAGGCATCTTTACGATGATATCTGTTCTTCCTTAGCCTTATCGATGTCAAGGCTTCTTTTCGATGATATTCGTTCTGACTTAGCCCTATCGACATCAAGGCTTCTTGTCGACGATATCGTAGACATCTTGTCTTGTGTTTGTGCTTGAGTCTTCTTCTTCATCCCGGCTTTTTGATATCGTTGTGAGGTGATGTAGTGTTGATGTCACAACGATATTATCATACGCATGCTGTCTCGACGATAGAGGATATGATCACTCTGCTTTGCTCTGCATATCATTTCAATGACATGCATACACTTGTCGATGATATGTCCAATCTTTTTTGACGATATTGTACTTAGACAAGTTATTGAAGTAGTGGATATATTGTCTGATCTCTGCAACCATGAATTGGATATAGCATCAAATACAGCTTGTACTTATCATTGAGCTAAGCACTTCTTCAATTCAAGAACACTGTTGGCACTATTCCCAACAACTTCACTAAAGGCACATATCTTTGTGTCCCAGACTCTAGTTAGAGATCTTAGGAACTTGTCATTAACCTTTCATTGCAGATGGAAATGCTTTATTGGCTCAGCAGCCTGAAAGCTTCATCTTCTTGATTGAGGAGTGATTTTCTATCATCCCTCACCTCCGTTGTCCCTTCCATATACACAACTAGTGTATCCCACATTTCCTTGGCTATTGTACAATGCACCAAGTTCTGAAAGGTGAAGTCATCATTTGCATTAACAATGATGTTTTGGGCTCTTTAATCCATAGTGAATAATGCAAGTTCATCCTTGATCAAGTCATTGAAAGCCTTGGCCACTCTCCTAGTTGGATCTATGGTGGAGGCTGTTTGAAAAGTGAAAGGGTCTTGCTTTACAGTGATGTAGATCTTTGGGTCTGATGCTTCCATAAACAACCTAACCCTTTGCTTCCATATGCCAATGTTTTCTTTGTTGCATATGGGCAACTTCATAGATCTCATCTCCTTCTGCAATCCAGTGGAGGCCATTGGATTCAAATATGACTACTCCTTTATAGGATCTAGTCAGACAGTTATGTCCTTATTGACCAACCTATCTCTGATACAACTAGATGGGAATCAGCGCTACCAACATTCCCAAAAGCCCAGACTATTGGGGAAGGCGCTACCAAACCTTTATAGATCTGGCTATCCCAAGGCCGGACCCACGGGGCGGCCAGTTAGGCCCACAGGGGACATGCCCTTATGCTTTGACTAGTGCCGCAACACAAGGGGCAATGCTGAACACTACTGCTACAAAATGATGCCTTTCGGGCTGAAGAATGCAGGAGCGACTTACCAGCTGATGATGGACCGGGTCTTCTGAGAGCAAAAGGGAAGGAACTTAGAGGACTATATGGATGACCTCATGGTAAAAAGTCGGGGCCTCGAGTCCCACCTCTATATCCTTGAGGAAACCTTAGGGACGTTGAGAAGGTTCAAGATGAAGCTCAACCCCCATAAGTGTGTCTTTGGGGCCAGAAGGTGGAAGTTTCTAGGTCACTTGCTCACCCCGTCTGGGGTGGAGCCTAAACCGAACAAGGTAAGGGAAATCATGGAGCTGGGGTCTCCAAGAAGTGAAAAAGAGGTCCAACGTCTCACAGGGAAGTTGGCCGGGCTAAGCAGGTTCCTCTCCAGGGCAGGAGAGAAGTGCTCGTCCTTCTTCAAGGTGCTGCGGTGGAACCAAAACTTTGAATGGACCCCTGAGTGTGAAAAAGCTTTCCAGGCACTGAAGGAACAGTTAAACCAGGTCCCATTGCTGCAAGGGCGGAGATAAGGAGAAGTCTTATCCCTGTACCTGGGGGTAGGACCTAAGGCGGTAAGCTCGGTGCTGCTTCATGAAGAAGGAAAGAAGCTGTGAAATTTTCTGAATCTTTATGGAGTGAGCAGGAATCATACAACTTAGAGTTCACAAGCCAAACAACCAGAAGCATGTGAAGGAAATAAAGTCTTTATTGATAACAACAATCTTCAATACAGGTAGAGGTATACATGGCGAGACATGATTTCGCCAGTACACAAAACCAAAGGGAAAATTACAATGCTGAAAAGAAAGATAACTAAGACCGCAAATCGAGCGGTCTGCTTGCCGATCTCATTGAAAGTTGCCTGACTGCAAACTATGTCGGTCACCGATCAACACTCCTGCCCACTGAGCTTCTGCGACCTCTTTCTCCACTGATTCTCCCGAACTCCAGCAACCCACACTGCAAGCCACGAGACCGCCCAACCACTTTCAGAAGAAGAGGTGATCACTGCTGCCCGCACAATCCGCAAAAGCTGCACAAGGAAAATTCAATCAGCAAGACCGACCGGTCACAAGAATTGTGAGCGCAAGAATTAGACGCGAGCTCAGCTTACACTTGGTGCGATTGTTAATGCTGCTCCAGTGGCTCCTATTTATAGGCGTGAGACCTGATCCAGTCACCACCCTATGAGATAGGATCACCACCCTCTAGATCACGCGACCAGAAACGGTCAGCCTGCACGATCAGCAACAGATCATTCTGCTTAGGTGAGATCGCCGGCTTCAATAATAGACCGCAGGAGATCGCCACTCCCACAATGAAGCCGCCCACCACCAATGTTCGCCAACGAGACCGCGAACACAACTTGTTCGCCAACGTCACATCGAACACAACCTGTTCGCATACCAGCCTCCTGTAACACCATCCCTGTTACATAGCATATAACAGTAGGTTCGGCCGGGACCCCACGCCATATGAAACGAACAGAAGAGCGCGTTACTAAAATTAGCATTAAACGGTTAAAACTATAACTATCCCAGCATCAGAGTCGCATAACAGAAGCATGTTTAGATTCATTTAAAACCAGTTTATAACAAGTCCACATTACTACTAGGAATGAAATACAACAAGAGTTATTTACATGAGTTTGTTTACATCAAAAAGGTGGCTTCCAGACATCGGCACGCAGGCCGGCCACACATGAACAAAAGTAAACAAAAGCTTTGGCCTTCAAGGGCCAGCACAGCACAGCAGCAGGGGCTTCAGCCCACTATCTCCCGCTAGTCTCACCGGGACCTGTATAAGAAAATCCACCAATTGGTGGGAAAACAAGCAACCGGTCAGCTTTTGCTGACCAAGATTTATAACGATCCCGCCCCACACTCGGGGCGGCGGTGCTCCTTCCCTGCAAGTAAGATTCAGCAGCATTTATAAATATATCCGCAAACAACACCAACGGAGGCAAACCAAGCCACCCGCTTCGAGCTCTCAAGGCACACTTTGGCATACTCCCTGAGCTACGCCCTCACGCTGTCTTATTTCAACTTAGACAAGCAATTTAAGCTAGTCCATATACACTAAGTACCGGCACTCATCCATATCCCGGTGCACCGAGGGGCGACCTCTTCACCACCACTATGGGAGGGTTCAGATCAGCTAGGCCCGTTGCTCAAATACCACGATTCCACTATGCACGATACGGGTAAGCGTCACCTAATACCCATCTCTAAAAGATGGGTTTTGCAAGTTCCATAACTTTTTTTGCTACGCATCCAGCCTCCAGGAATGTAGGTAGCACTGAAACACACTGTCTGTGTGCTGGGCGCTACCGCCGGCGCTAACGCTAGCGCCCGGCGCTAGCAACAGAACTCACTTCTGCCCGGCACTGGTAACAGAACTCAACCCTGCTACCTCTGGGAATACACCTCCAGACATCAACACTGGTAGCTCACCTGGAGCTACCGCCGGCGCTAACACTAGCGCCCGACGCTAGTGACAGAACTCAGTTCTACCACCAAATTCGGGTATTGCATGGGAAACACCTCCAGACCCTTTTGCTGTACAAAATAGTACACATAACCTGAATCACATCACTTACACGGAATTATTTCTGGCACTTTAAACATCACCAATCCGGCTCGATCTGTCCAGATGGGTTTCACACAGCATGCCTATGCCCGCCCGTACTACCGTTCCGGACTCTATATGCAATTTGTGGGGGAATAACTTTATCCCACCGGAAGATCCGATCTACTAATTAGTAGAAGTCTTCCAAAACGCATGCAAATCAAAGGACGTATATGTCCAAGAATTAAGGAGGAGATTCATTACCCTCGCTGGTCGTTTTGGCGCCATAGACTTGAGAGGGGAAGGCTGGAATCCGCGGTGGCACAAGCACGCAGATGTTATCTCCCTCCTGGCAAAACGAAAGCGCAACGCCAACGGATCTCCCTCCTTGCTCCCAGCCCTCTGCCCTCAGCTCTCCTCTCAGCTCTACGATCAGGAATGGCAGAGAAAATGAGAAAGGAGTCGCAGTTTGGGGAATTTATGATTTTCTCGCTACCGCCGGCGCTAGCCTTGAGTCGGTACCGCTGAGAGACACTACCGCCGGCACTAGCGCTAGCTCCCTGACTTCACGATATTTTCATTTTTGTGTATTTTGGCGTGCACATGAAATTTGGGGTTTTACAATTCTTCCCCCCTTAAAAGAATTTCGTCCCGAAATTCTAACAGTGCAAAGAATCAAAAAGATACAAAATATGACTTGTACCTCAACGGAACAGCTCGGATAACTCCTCACGCATAGTTTGTTCGCGCTCCCATGAAAGCTCCTCACGACCGCAGTTGTTCCAGCGTACTTTGACCATCTTGATCAATTTATTTCGCAGCTGTTTGATCTCTGTGTCCTCGATGCTAATAGGTATGACCTTTGTCTTCAACCCATCATCGACCGGCACCTGACTGGCCACAATCACTTGGCGAGGCTCTGGTACAGCTTTCCTCAAAACCGATATGTGGAACACATCGTGCAGACCACTCAACTCTATCGAAAGAGAGAGCCGATAGGCAGCTTCGCCAACACGTTCCAGTATCTCAAACGGTCCAAGCTATCTTGGACTCAGCTTTTTCAAGCGCCGAATCCGGGACACACCCTTGAAAGGTTTGCTCTTGAGATAAACCCAGTCGCCCACGGCGAACTCGATGTTTCTGTGCTTGGCATTGTAGTATTTTGCCTGCCTATCTTGCGCATTTAACAATCTCTCACAGATTGTTTGAATAGCCGAATTTGCCTCTTCGACTTCCTTTCGCTTAAACAGCTTCGTTTCACCTATCTCCGCCCAAGATAAGGGAGTGCGGCAAGCTCTACCATAGAGGGCCTCGAAGGGTGCCATATTTATACTTGCCTGATAGCTGTTATTGTAAGCGAACTCGATCATGAAAAGATGATCTTCCCACTTTTTACCGAAGTCCAGGATGCACATTCGGAGCATATCCTCCAGAGTTTTGTTCGTACGTTCAGTCTGTCCATCCGTCTGAGGGTGGAAGGCAGTGCTAAACTTCAGCTTTGTACCTAACAACTGGTGGATTAGCCTCAAATCCTTATAAGTAAAGCGCCCATCTCGGTCACTGACGATGCTGCGGGGCACACTGTGCAATCGGACAATGCTATCGACATAAAGTTTTGCCAACTTTTCAACTGAATCGTCCTTCCGGTTTGGAATAAAGTGGGCTACCTTCGTCACGCGATCCACGATCACCCATACGGCATCATTCCCACTCTGCGATCTCGGCAAACCGTGCACGAAATCCATCGTAATGTCATCAAATTTCCATTCCGATATAGGCAACGAATTCAGGAAACCTCCAGGTTTCTGACATTCTGCCTTCACCAGTGCGCAAGTTTTGCATTTTGCCACGTATAAGGCGATGTCTTTCTTCAATCCTGGCCACCAAAACAACTTTTTCATGTCTTGGTACATCTTTGTGCTCCCTGGGTGAATTGAGTACCTGGTAAAGTGTGCTTCGTACATCATGTCCTCCCGCAACTTACCCACATTTGGGACGCACAACTGACCGTCTTTCCACATCAGACCGTCGTCCAACACAAACTCTGCAGCAGTCCCATCCCCAGACTCTGCCAAATAGCGTTGCATGCTCGAATCAAGCTCCAGGGCCTGTCGTATTCTGTCCGCGAGGTCATATTGCACCTCCGTCCAGTTCAAACACGCACTTGCACTAGAAGTCCTCTCCACACAGGAGATCTCCAAGTCTTCCAAGTCACTGATCAGACGTGGATCATACATCTGAATCCAGTTGGCCTGCGCAATAGACCTCCGGCTCAAAGCATCCGCGACTACATTTCCCTTCCCGGGAGTATAGTGTATCTCGAAAGTGTAGTCCCCCAGGAACTCCATCACCTTCGCTGTCGCATGTTGAGATCCTTCTGATTTAGCAGATACTTAAGGATCTTATGGTCTGTAAAGATGTCAACCTTCACACCATATAAGTAGTGCCGCCACAACTTTAGAGCGAAGATCACGGCCGCCAATTCCAAGTCGTGGACCGGAAAATTCCGCTCATGCACTTTCAACTGACGAGAGACATAAGCTATTACTTGACCATGCTGAAGAAGTACGCAGCCTAAGCCGCTCCCTGATGCATCACTATAAATTTCATAACCCTCTGCACCTGATGGCAAACAAAGAATTGGTGATGTGGTCAAACGCCTCTTCAATTCCTCAAAAGCCTGTACACACTCTGGTGACCAAACGAACTTCTGATCCTTCCTCGTCAAGGTGGTGAGAGGTAGAGCGATCCGCGAAAAGTTCTCCACGAAGCGCCGATAGTAGCCGTCAAGTCCAAGGAAACTCCTGACTTCCGCTACTGTTGCCAAAACGGGCCACTTCTGGATTGCATCGATCTTTTCTGGATCCACTGCGATACCCTCGCCACTAACAACATGACCAAGGAACGCTACTGAGGCTAGACAGAACTCGCACTTAGAAAACTTGGCATATAGTTGACTACGTCGCAGGGTTTCCAAAACTTCACGCAAATGAATCGCATGCTCTTCTTCAGACTGAGAGTACACCAAGATATCGTCAATGAAGACAATGACAAACCGATCAAGGTACTCCCGAAAGGTCCTATTCATCAGATCCATAAATACTGACGGCATATTCATTAATCCAAACGGCATCACTATAAACTCGTAGTGTCCGTAGCGAGTACTGAATGCTATTTTGGGGATATCACAATCCCGAATTCGCAACTGGTAATAGCCGGACTTGAGATCCAACTTTGAATACACAGTTGACCCAACTAGCTGATCGAATAAGTCATCGATTCGAGGAATCGGATAGTTGTTCTTCTCGGTCAGCTTGTTCAATTCTCGGTAGTCAATGCATAGACGCAGGCTTCCGTCCTTCTTCTTCACAAAAAGGACCGGATCACCCCAAGGGGATGTACTTGGGCGTATGTAACCCTGCTCTAACAACTCCTGTAATTGAACCTTCAATTCTGCCATCTCCTTTGGCGCAATTCAGTACGGAGAGCGTGAAACAGGTTTGGCACCTGGCACCAGCTCTATAGTGAAGTCAATCTCTTGTTGAGGTGGCGCCCAAGGGAGATCTTTCGGAAACACATCTGGATACTCTGAAATCACAGGAACATCACTCAAACTGGGTTGAGGCTTTGCAACCCCCACTAGCACAACACATAACTCTGCGCCTTGCCGAACTGTCTTGACCACTTGGACAGCAGACATCAGTGTCTTGCTCGATCCATGCAAACCAGCAAACGTAGTCGCACGTTCGGTATTCCGCCCCAGCGTGACCTCCTTCGAAGTGCAATCAATGTAGGCCTACTGCGCTGACAGCCAGTCCATACCAAAGATTACATCGAACTCCGAAAGCGGGAGTATCAGTGCTACCAAATCAAAGTCTTGACTCCCTATTCGTACCTTTACCACACAACCTCTATCCACGCGCATCGAACACCCATTGGGTAGCAACACATCTAATCGTTCCTGTCTAAATGACGAAGGCACTCCAAATTGATGTATGAAGGCCTCCGATAGAAAGGAATGTGAAGCACCCGTATCAAATAGTGCTCTCGCCGGATAGTTAAAGATCAGGACAAAGCCTAGGACATCAATGGTTAACAAGCAATGCATAAGGTATGAAGTATAAAAAGCAAGAAAAGCTATATACTATCGCATACCTGTCACCACATCGCTCTGTTTGATGGCCTCCTGCTGGCCAAGGTTGTACACTCTAGGCTGGGCTGGAGTGGCGTGGGATGCGGTTGACTCTACCGCCTTCCCTTTCTCTGCCGCATAGGCCGCAGCTGCCTTCTTTCCACCACGACAATCACGAGCTATATGTCCCGGCTTGCCGCACTTGTAACAGATGATTGGGCGATGCCCAGTCACTCCCGATGCTGAAGATTGAGCTGACCCAGATGGTCGCGCTCCTTTCTTCCATTTGTGTCGTCCCGACTTTGCCGAGCTCGCTACTTTGAACTCTGGCATAACTACTGCTAGCTCCTTCCTGCTTTGGGACCGCTTCATATCTTTCTCTAAAGAACAAGCCGAGTTGACCAGGGTCATAAACCCCTGTGTCATTGGCCCCGACAGAAGGAACCGCAACTCTTCTCGCAAGCCTTCGTAAAACCGATTTGTCTTACGAGCTTCATCTGCAAACGTCACGCCTGCATAGTGCCCCAACCATGTAAACTCATGTAGATAGTCGTCGATCATTCTATCCCCTGAGTCAGACGGTTGAACTGATTTTCCATCTCTATCTGTTGGGCCGGTGGAAGATACCGCGCCAAGAACAGTCTGGAAAACTCATCAAAGGAGATATCTGTTAGCTGCCGTCCCGCTAGCTGATGTAACTCCAACTCGTCCCACCACAGTTGCGCCTCCCCATCCAATAGGAAGGTTGCCAAAGTAACTTATTGCTCTTCCTCTGTAATTGTGGCCTTCAAGGTTTTGCGCACCCTTGTCAGCCAATCCTCCACTTCCGTCGGGGTTCCTGCCCCCGTGAACGTGGGAGGGTGGAAACTCAAAAAGTATTGCAGCTGTTGATCTGGAGCTCTTCGTGCCCTCAACGGCACTGGACTTTCCACCGCAGGTTCGGCTGCTAGAGCCTGCACTGGAGCCGCTCCCAGAATAGGAGGCTGTCCAGGGACATGCCCTCCTGGTTGCGCCATGAACATCGCAAATACTGCCTCAGCGATCATCCTTATAGTTTCAGCCGAAGGAGGAGTCGGCACCGAAGTTGGTGCACTACTTGCATTCGAACGAGGGGGTCGAGAAGGCCCCGCTCCACTCCCAGCTGCCTAAACATGTGCACAAAATACAATTAGTGACTAGGAGATGGCATGAAGCAACAAAGGAACACAGAAGTTCCATCCGAATGCTACACATATACATGTAATTCATTCCTAAAGTGGACAAGTACTGGTCATTTATATGAGTTAAAGGCGATGCACACACGTGCGCACCACCCCTTAAAAGAATTCGACCACGAATTCAGACGGAAAGGGAACGAGACCCGTAGCTGCTACCAATTTGTAACACCCTCCCTGTTACATAGCATATAACAGTAGGTCCGGCCGGGACCCCAAGCCATATGAAACGAACAGAAGAGCGCGTTACTAAAATTAGCATTAAACAGTTAAAACTATAACTATCCCAGCATTAGAGTCGCATAACGGAAGCATGTTTAGATTCATTTAAAACCAGTTTATAACAAGTCCACATTACTACTAGGAATGAAATACAACAAGAGTTATTTACATGAGTTTGTTTACATCAAAAAGGTGGCTTCCAGACATCGGCACGCAGGCCGGCCACACATGAACAAAAGTAAACAAAAGCTTTGGCCTTCAAGGGCCAGCACAGCACAGCAGCAGGGACTTCAGCCCACTATCTCCCGCTAGTCTCACCGGGACCTGTATAAGCAAATCCACCAATTGGTGGGAAAACAAGCAACCGGTCAGCTTTTGCTGACCAAGATTTATAACTACCCCGCTTCACACTCGGGGCGGCGGTGCTCCTTCCCTGCAAGTAAGAGTCAGCAGCATATATAAATATATCCGCAAACAACACCAACGGAGGCAAACCAAGCCACCCGCTTCGTGCTCTCAAGGCACACATTGGCATACTCCCTGAGCTACGCCCTCACGCTAAGTCTTATTTCAACTTAGACAAGCAATTTAAGCTAGTCAGTATACACTACTACGGGCACTCATCCATTGCCCGGTGTACCGAGGGGCGACCTCTTCACCACCACTATGGGAGGGTTCGGATCAGCTAGGCCCGTTGCTCAAATACCGCGATTCCACTATGCACGATACGGGTAAGCGTCACCTAATACCCATCTCTAAAAGCTGGGTTTTGCAAGTTCCACAACTTTTTCTGCTACGCATCCAGCCTCCAGGAATGTAGGTAACACTGAAACACACTGTCTATGTGCTGGGCGCTACCGCCGGCGCTAACGCTAGCGCCCGGCGCTAGCAACAGAACTCACTTCTGCCCGGCACTGGTAATAGAACTCAACCCTACTACCTCTGGGAATACACCTCCAGACATCAACACTGGTAGCTCACCTGGAGCTACCGCCGGCGCTAACGCTAGCGCCCGACGCTAGTGACAGAACTCAGTTCTGCCACCAAATTTGGGTATTGCCTGGGAAACACCTCTAGGACCCTTTTGCTGTACAAAACAGTACACATAACATGAATCACAGCACTTACACGGAATTATTTCCGGCACTTTAAACATCACCAATCCGGCTCGATCTGTCCAGATGGGTTTCACACAGCATGCCTATGCTCGTACTACCGTTCCGGACTCTATATGCAATTTGTGAGGGAATAACTTCATCCCACCGGAAGATCCGATCTACTAATTAGTAGAAGTCTTCCAAAACGCATGCAAATCAAAGGACGTACATGTCCAAGAATTAGGGAGGAGATTCGTTACCCTCGCTGGTCATTTTGGCGCCATAGACTTGAGAGGGGAAGGCTGGAATCCGCAGTGGCACAAGCACGCAGATGTTATCTCCCTCCTGGCACAACGAAAGCGCAACGCCAACGGATCTCCCTCCTTGCTCCCAGCCCTCTGCACTCAGCTCTCCTCTCAGCTCTCAGATCAGGAATGGCAGAGAAAATGAGAAAGGAGTCGCAGTTTGGGGAATTTATGATTTTCCCGCTACCGCCGGCGCTAGCAATAGCGCCTGGTGCTAGCATTAGCGCCTGGCGCTAGCCTTGAGTCGGTACCGCTAAGAAACACTATCGCCGGTGCTAGCGCTAGCGCCTGGCGCTAGCTTCCTGACTTCACCATATTTTCATTTTTGTGTATTTTGGCATGCACATGAAATTTGGGGTTTTACACCTCCTCCTGAGACCGCGAACATAGACTGCTGGACTAAGATGCCTTAGCCAGCGAGAACAACCAGGAACCTGGATAGCCATAAAACCGGCTTCTGGAAACCTGAAACAACCTGTGCGGTCACACCAGACCGGCACAGCCCTGAGGTAGATAGCCCGCCACACGGTCACAGACCAGACCGCTCGGCCTTACCCCTGCACCTTGGACACAGAACGGCAGTCACGCCAGGAGACCGCAGCTAAACTAAGACAAGTCAGACCGTAGAGTAGATCGCCAGACGTGCGGTATCACCACACCGCGCGATCACCCTCCCAGACCGCCAAAACGCAAAACTTCCACTTCAACATTTTCAACACTCCCCCTTGAAGTGGGAAGTTGAAAATAGCCCCAGTAGACTTCTCAGCCGAGTGAACGGCCCCTTCGCCAGCGCCTTTGTGAAGATGTCAGCAATATTGTCCTGACTCCAAACATGCTCGACCGAAAGAGACCCCTCCACCACCTTCTCACAAATGAAATGATGCTCGATCTCGATATGCATGGTCCTTGCATGACAAACTGGATTAGTAACCAGTTTGAGAGCACTCTCATTGTCGTCGCGGAGCAAAGTCGGACCCCGAACCTCCATATGGACGTCTCCAACCAACCTACTAAGCCAGATGGCTTCCTGAGCTGCCAAGGCCGAAGCCTTGTATTCCGCTTCCGTGGTTGAGACCGACACGGAATCCTGCTTCTTGCTACACCATGATATAACCGTGGGGCCAGCCATGAAGACATATCCAGATGTCGACTTCCGATCATCCGAATCTCCCCTGTAATCAGCGTCCATGTACCCATGCACCTCGAAGCCCGCATCCCTTCTGTAAAAGAGACCCATATCCGAGGTCGCCTTGACATACTTCAATATACTCTTGGCCGCTAGAAGATGAGTCATCCGTGGTTCCGCCATATAACGGCTCACCCTGCCAACTGCATACGCAATATCCAGCCTGGTAATCGTCAAGTAGATCAAGCTCCCAACCAGAGCCCGGAACACCAATGGATCTTCCAAAATCATCCCCTCATCCTTGCGAAGTTTCATAACCTTCTCCAGAGGTGTGGAAGTGCACTTCCCTTCCTTTATGGTGAACCGCTCCACGATCCACTCCACATATCCAGCCTGGGACACCAGCACTCCACTCTCCTTCCTCTGCACCTCGAGTCCAAGGAAGTGGTGAAGCTCACCCAGATCCTTCATCTCGAACTTGATGGATAGCTCTGCCCGAAGCTGCGCTACCTCCTCCTTCAAATTCCCCGTCATGATCATATCGTCGACGTAAAGAAGCACTATGACTTAAAGCTCCCCGCTCTTCTTGACGAACAAGCTTGAGTCTGAGTCTGAAGCACCAAACCCGCATAGGAGATATTCTGCAATCTTTCCATACCACGCCCTCGGCGCTTGCTTCAACCCATACATGGCCTTCTTCAACTTGCAGACATGCTCCGGAAAATCTTCAGATACGAAGCCTGGTGGCTGAACCATGAAGATGTCCTTGTCAATCTCTCCGTACAAGAACGCATTCCTTATGTCGAGCTACCAAATCTTCCACCCCCAACATGCCGCCAAGGCAATCACAACCCGAACTGAAGTCATTTTTTCCACCGGACTGAATATCTCTTCATAGTCTTCATCGTATTGCTGCGAGAACCCCCGAGCCACAAGGTGAGCCTTATACCGCTCGATACTGCCGTCCGCTTTCTTCTTAAGCTTGTAGACCAACTTGCATGTCACAAAGGTGATGCCCTTGGGCTTGGGCACCAGACACCAAGTCTCATTCTTCTCTAGAGCACTCATCTCTTCATGTATAACCGAATCCCACTTTTCCACGCCTTTGGCCTTTTCAAAGTTCGACGGCTCCCTCTCATCCAAGGGACCAGCAAAGAAACATGAGACAAAGCTCACCATGTTTCCTCCCGTATAACGATCAGGGGCAATGATAGTTCGCTTCGATCTCCGCAATGCCTTCCCCTAACTCGCAGTATACTCAACTGCTTCTTCCCTATCTCCCCTTCCAGACGTACTCGGAGCATCGCTCCCCCTGCATCCTGAACCAGAAGCCTCCGTCTCAGAACTAGAAATTGATGGACCACCTGGTGACACAGGTAGCTCCACCTGAAAATTTTCCACATCTTTCTCCGGCTCCTCCACCCTGCTTTCAGGTAGCTCAACACCAGAGCCCCCCTTGTAAGATGTCACCATGTCGAACACGACGTCGCGAGATACAACAAATCTCCGCGTCTCGGGGTCCATGCACTTCCAGCCCTTCTTCCGGTCATCATAACCCACGAAGACTAGCTTCCTTGCCTTCGCATCTAGCTTCGTCCGAAGCACATCTGGAACGTGCACATAGCAGGTGGAACCAAACACCCGAAGGTGCACCACGCTTGGCTTTTCCTTGAACATCAATTCTTGTGAGGTCTTCATATTGATGGGACTAAGAGGCATCTGATTGATGACGTAGGCAGCACAAGACATTCCCTCCGCCCAGAAGGACTTTGGGATACTCTTAGCATGCATCCAACATTTGCAGGTCTCCGTCAGATAATGGATCTTCCGTTCTGCAAATCTGTTTTGTTGTGGAGTATGCGCACAAGTAAGCTCCCTCTGGATGCCCGCCTTCCTGCAAAAAGTAGAGAACTCACCAGAGGTGAACTCCCCTCCATTATCAGTCCTCAGCTTCTTAACCAGCAGTCCAAGCCGACCCTCCACGAGCTCCTTGAACTCCACAAACCTGGCAAACGCCTCGCCTTCTCCTTCAAGAAATATACCCAGACATATCTCGTGTAATCATCGATCAACACCAGCATATGTCTGCTGCCTCCGAGGCTTGGGGTAGCAGTCGGTCCCATCAAGTCACCGTGGATGCACTCCAACGATACACTACTCCTTGTCTGCGACTTGTCAAACGGTAGTCGATGAGACTTGCTGAACTGACATCCCGCACCCACATGACCGTCTCCATAGGAAGATAGACTAGGCAGGCCCTTGAGCAGACCTCTGATGGCGCAAATCTTAGCACACCGCTATAGGCGGTAGTAAGACTGCGGCACAAAACGACAATGTACCGATCGTTCAAGTAATATAAAATGGGAATGAATCCCCAAGTATCGATCTCAAAGGAACACAGTAAGGTGGAGTTTATTATCGAGGAAGGACTTGAGATTGAAGTCCTTTCGAGCGGATGGATGCGGAAATGGGGGATTTGGTTTGTGGAAAATAAAAGAAAACAACTTAAACTACTCCTATGCAATGCCTCTATACAATGCTTCACTTGGCGGGATGGAGACTAGGCAGGCCTTGAGCGCGCTGCGTCGCAAGGGCGGATGGGCGAGTAGGCAAAAGGAACCGAACTATGCAGGCCTTGAGCGCGCTGCTTCGTTAAGCGGGATGGATTACACGGGCCGCTATGCCACGCTTCGCTAGGCGGATGGAAGAGTAGGCATACGAATGGAATGGAGCGAACGCCGAAATGAGGGTCGCAAGCACCACGTCGACAAGCACGCCACTAGCAATTGCTAGTGCGGCACACGAACGTGACGACATGATGGAGGATGGAATGGGCGCTCCTCAAATCACATAAACCACAAAAGTATTTCACAAAGAAATGAAATATATAGAAATACAAGCAAGTTTAAGTGCAACTTCATCTTAATACATAGATCTAACTACATACACACATCAATAAGAGAAGAACAAGGCAAGAAATCGACCGAATCCGAAGTCTCGTTGTAGATTCACGGTTGGAATCGCCAGGTTGTCAATCCGCATCCAAGCTCGGTCCGCAACTACGTCCGGGGTAGAGAGAGCTGTCACTACTCTCCAATGAGCCCTTCTTCTTCGTGTCACAAACCGGTAGAGGTTGCAAAGTTCCTCTTGCTTGATGGTGATGGTGGCTAAACCTTCCTTGAAGCTCTAGGATGAAGGAGGAGGCCGAGAGGAAGCTCCGGCTTAAGAATGGCGTGAAGAACAAGCCCGGAGTACCTCCTGATGGTGGGCGGCGATGGAGGGGCAAAATCCGGCGCTCTGGAGCAGGAAACGGCAGAAAAAATGCGGAGTCCCGACCTAATTCGCGAGCAGGAGTATTTATAAGGGCTGGAATAAACAGTGCGCATGGTCATTGGCGCACGACCAGTGGTCGTGCGCGCTGGAATTCTGTGATCGTGCGCCTGCCTGGGTGGAGCCTGCAATGTAAGAAATTTATAAAATACCATGTTCGCACGACCAGTGGCGCACTATCGTAGGTGGTCGTGCGCACTATCGTAGGTGGTCGTGCGCACTGGTCGAAACAGAACTCATAAAATTGATGTTAAGTGCGCACGAACAGTGGCGCACGACCGGTGGTCGTGCGCACTATCGTAGGTGGTCGTGCACACTGTCCGAGACAGAACTCATAAAAAAGGGTTAAGTGCACACGATCAGCGACGCACGGCCAGTGGTCGTGCGCAATAGAACCAGTGATTGTGCGCAGTGTGCCTGTACAGAATTGTATCGGGAACACCTGCACGACTCCTGTTCCAGCACAACCACGAATCCAGCCACTGAAAGTGGCACTTAACAATGCATGAAAACTACTAAATAAGAAGAACATAAAATAACACCAAAAACGGGCCTAGAGGTACACTTAGCAAGGAGTATCAAATATGAGTGAAAACATGTCTAAAGTGAAGTGCATAGACTAGAAAATCGGCCCAGATGAGTCCATAAATGTGTATATATTTGGGACACATCACACCCCCAGACTTAACTGTTTGCGCGTCCCGAGCAAACCATCTCTCGCGGACAGGAAAAACATAAGCTGGCGATGAAATTATCAAGCGGAGTACCATGCGAAGTCGCATGCTCATGTGCGTAGAAGTACAGTAGACAAAATTTCTAATTATACATATTAGTTTATACTTTTCTAGGAGCGTATTTATATATTACATTTACTCAAAAAGTGAATCATAAAGTCGTACATAGGAAGAAAGTAAACTGAACGCTGAGGCGAGCATTGCCAAAGATCGGGGCTCGAGACAACTCCATTGAAATCCATCAATCTCGGTGACCATAAGCTTGCCCGTTCGCACTCTCTCCACGACACTGGTTTGACTCAAATGCGTGAATCAATAGGACTTAAGGTTTTAGATGAGGCTTGGGTTTAGGTGAGGATAAACAAAGATAAAAACGACGGCTCAAGCACTAAACCCAAATAAGCTTATGCAGAAATTATTCTCGTTCACCACAAGAACACGCGGGTACATCACACCCCCAGACTTGGACTTAACAACATGGGTGTGTGCACCGCCTACTCCCAAACATATATTTTTACACAGATTTTTTCATTAAAGCTCATATCTTTTTCTTTTCTTTTCACTTCTTTTCTTTCTCTCATTTTCTTCTTTTCTTTTCTTATCATTTTCAGCAACTAAACAATAAAATACATCCACATCTTCACAAACATATCACCAAATCAACAACCCAACTCATGAAAATACTAAACAGCTAAAGATCATATTTGGGTGTGCGACTAGGATTGGCATTTAGGCTTTGGTGAGACAACAGTGGGGCTGAATCAAAGAAAGGGTAGGCACAACTGGGCTAACGAGGATAAAGTGATAGAAGTGGGCACAAAGGCTCAACCGGGCCAAAATGATGGCCTATATCACATTCACGGAATTGACTAACCGTATACCCATGCTTCAAGAATCGCTTGGGGCAAGTTCTAGCCACCGAGAAAGATAATCCTTCCTCCCGACTCGGGCAATATGAGGCTAACGAACGTCTACACACATTCCTATGCTACCGTTTGATTCACACTGGATTCACCAATTTTGAGTAGAGTAAACAATATTTACGCTAATAGAAAAAAATATAAACTAAAAGCATAAAAAGAAATTGAATCTACATGAATTTCTAAACGAGACATGAGCACTCGACTAGGAGCACTACATGAGTCAACATTTTACTCCGCCTCATAATCCTAAGCCAGCACAATGATTTTCCAAATAACAAAAAAAAAGACAAATTCAACTCGCGACGTGCCAACGGCTAAGCGCGCTCAAGTGGGTGTTGTGGTGTGCAATGAAAATAAACAAAACATTTTAAATGAAATCTTCTAGTACGCAGTGCAATAGTGCACGTGAGCGGGTAAACAAAACTACTCTCCACCAGACTTAAACTAAACAATCCGCATAATATATGACAGGAAAATCAAAATAGGGCTAGGGGAAGAGAGAACCCAATGCTCAGCAAGTGAGCATACCAGAAGATTGGCGATTAACTCTAGACCAAGCTGCAGCACCCAACCAGAATAATACCTGCAGGGGTCAGCTCCGCAAAAACAAAAGAAAATAGAAAACTGAAAAAAGAATACTACTAACTAAACTAAACAAGATGAAATAAGAAATGCAGGAAAAGGTAAGATAACTACTGGGGTTATTGTCATCCCAGCACGACTTATTCGGATTTTATACAGTTCTAGCTTATAGGCCTATGAAAAGAAAAGTGGACAGGTAACTGTTCTAATATGCGTGTAGGTAGCGGGTACCTATACGGAGAAAGAACAGTCACGCCTCTACCTGAATAAAGATAAAACCTGCCCATCACAGGTAGAGGGAAAAGAAAGTAAGAAGAGGAGGAGGAGATATCCTCGCTCAACTCACCAAAAACATCTTTGCCCAGCAAGGCACCGTCTTCAGGGAGGCGGCAGGAGGAGAAGGCAAGGAATGAGGCTTCCTCTATGGAGGAGGGATCAACCTCCTCACATGAAAGGATACACTCATCATTGACTTGAGCAGAATGCTCCAAGTCCTCCTGGGGTACCTGTGAAGACTCAACCTGCACAAGCTCAGATGGAGAAAGGGGATCAAGAAATAAACAAGAAGAATGACTTAAATAAAAATCAAGCGGGGGAGTGGTCCCAGTCTCACTCCCATCAGATTGGGAAAGTAAAATAATGTTGGCATTGTCATCAATGCCACAAGATTCGGCGGGATCAACGGTGGCCAGGATTAGGATTTGGACTTCCTCCACCGGTGCTGAGGAAAACTCCTCTTCACCTAGATGGTTGTCCTCCTTCATAGGAATAGGCACAACACTCAGATCACCCACCTCATCCTGCGACACATCATCAACAATGTCGTCGGAGATGAGTGTAGTATGCATAACAGGGGGAGAAGTAGTGCTCGGATAAAAGTCGAGCACCGATTTCTCACAAAGAATCGAATCCACTAGAGGTGGTGGATGCACATGGAGAATAGGCTCAGCAATGTCGGTGCATAGATCAGCCGCACATCCGGTGACCGTGTCCATGCCATACCCTTCAAGATGTGAAGTGACAAAGACACATAACCGGATGTTGAAGGTGTGCCGCCAGAGTTAGGAGTTGGGACGATCCGGATATCCGGCTCGTCATCCTCATCCAATTGGTGAAGATACTCGGTACAGTCCTTCAAGACATGATCAGTGCTCCGACAAAACCGGCACTGCCTTGCGGGCTTCTTTGGCACAGCGGGGGCTGAAGCCGAAAAGAAGTAAGACGGTAATGGCTCAGCAGAGTAGCCATAAGACTTACGCGCACCATATGGAGTACCAGACGAAGTCGGTGCTCCATTTGCTGGGCTATAAGAATCATGCCTACTATTCTCCGTAGGGCATTCATCACTAGAGTGGGAGGTATCTCTACACCAACGGCAACAGATATTGAGATGTGCCCACATAGTGTGAAGATAATACGATTCAAAATAAAAATGCTATTGTGCAAAATACTACACCTAACAAAAATTACTAAAGCAACCTAATATAAAACAGGAAACAGAATACGAGGAAATAAAACAAAGGAATGCAATTTACAAATGGAAGGGCTTCTCTCTCAGGTTCTCCCTCTCCAGAAAACTCACACGATTGTGTTCCCCGGCAACGGCGCCAAAAACTTGATGGCGCAAATCTTAGCACACCGCTATAGGCGGTAGTAAGACTGCGACACAAAATGGCAGTGTACCGATCGTTCAAGTAATATAAAATGGGAATGAATCCCCAAGTATCGATCTCAAAGGAACACAGTAAGGTGGAGTTTATTATCGAGGAAGGACTTGAGATTGAAGTCCTTTCGAGCGGATGGATGCGGAAATGGGGGATTTGGTTTGTGGAAAATAAAAGAAAACAACATAAACTACTCCTATGCAATGCCGCTATGCAATGCTTCGCTTGGTGGGATGGAGACTAGGCAGGCCTTGAGCGCGCTGCGTCGCAAGGGCGGATGGGCGAGTAGGCAAACAGAATCGAACTATGCAGGCCTTGAGCGCGCTGCTTCGTTAAGCAGGATGGATTACACGGGCCGCTATGCCACGCTTCGCTAGGAGGATGGAAGAGTAGGCATACGAATGGAATGGAGCGAACGGCGAAACGAGGGTCGCAAGCACTCGTTGATAAGCACGCCACTAGCAATTGCTAGTGCGGCACACGAACGTGACGGCGGGATGGAGGATGGAATGGGCGCTCCTCAAATCACATAAACCACAAAAGTATTTCACATAGAAATGAAATATATAGAAATACAAGCAAGTTTATGTGCAACTTCATCTTAATACATAGATCTAACTACATACACACATCAATAAGAGAAGAACAAAGCAAGAAATCGACCGAATCCGAAGTCTCGTTGTAGATTCACGGTTGGAATCGCCGGGTTGTCAATCCACGTCCAAGCTCGGTCCGCAACTACGTCCGGGGTAGAGAGAGCTGTCACTACTCTCCAATGAGCCCGTCTTCTTCGTGTCACGATCCGGTAGAGGTTGCAAACTTCCTCTTGCTTGATAGCGATGGCGGCTAAACCTTCCTTGAAGCTCTAGGATGAAGGAGGAGGCCGAGAGGAAGCTCCGGCTCAAGAATGGCGTGAAGAACAAGCCCGGAGCACCTCCTGATGGTGGGCGGCGATGGAGGGGTGAAATCCGGCGCTCTGGAGCAGGAAACGGCAGAAAAAATGCGGAGTCCCGACCTAATTCGAGAGCTGGAGTATTTATAGGCGCTGGAATAAACAGTGCGCACGGTCATTGGCGCACGACCAGTGGTCGTGCGCGCTGGAATTCTGTGATTGTGCGCCTGCCTGGGTGGAGCCTGCAATGTAAGAAATTTATAAAATACCATGTTCGCACGACCAGTGGCGCATGACCGGTGGTCGTGCGCACTATCGTAGGTGGTCGTGCGCACTTGTCGAAACAGAACTCATAAAATTGATGTTAAGTGCGCACGAACAGTGGCGCACGACCGGTGGTCGTGCGCACTATCGTAGGTGGTCATGCGCACTGTCCGAGAAAGAACTCATAAAAAAGGTGTTTACCCCGAAAAACCGCTTCTCGGGTTGGATCATTGTCGGACCGGGCGAACTGCTAGGTCAAGCCGCTGGGTTCCAGGATCAGTGGCTCTCAGTTCAGGGCAAACCAGGCCAGGCGGTCGATGACATTTCAGACCGCTCCCAAGATTGGAGGTTGTCAAAAGACAAGACAAGAAGGCTATCCGCGGTCTCAAGTAGGAGACCGCCTGGGTTGTGCCATAAAGACTCAAGGTTCAAGCCCGGAAAGCAAGCCACGGTCTCAGATCGGAGACCACCCGGGTTGCTTCGTGAAGATCAGCCAAAGTCACGTCCAGAGGCAGATCGCGGTCTCAAGCCGGAGGCCGCTCGTTCTACATCATTGACTTGGTCACGGCATCTTCAGCCTCAGGTCAAACGGGTCGGAAGGGCAAGCCGCCAGGCCGCGCGGCTTCTTTCTTTTCTTCTTTATGCATCCCGTCACCACCTGCCCGTTTCTCCTGTACCCGGGCAGGTGGTTATTCTATCCCAGCCCATTCGGGAAGGCCCCCAAGCCTATAAATAGGGGGCGGCACTGTTCACAAGGCACGCACACTCGAATCCGAAAGCTCTCTTGCTGGAGCTGCGGCCTCGAGTTTCCGATCTTGCGACCAGTCTAGCCGGCCGGCTAACTTGTAACCCGCTGTAACCACTTCTCTTCAATCAAAGGAAAGCCCGTCACAGGAGTGGCATTTGCCACGACGGGCGAAGTCTGGCTTCGACCGCTACTAGCGGTCTGAATTCTCTAATCAAATAGTAACCGATAATCCGCAACCTTCGATTTCCTTCGGAAGCGCACTTTTGAGTCGAACAGAAACACGCGACCTTCAGATCGCGGAAATTCAATGAAATCTTTGGTTCAGAATGTCAGACCGCCAGTACCCTCCGAGAGACCGATCCGACCACAGCGATGACTCTTTGTGGGAAGCTCTGGAGCACACAAAGAGAGAAGCCGAACAGGCCCAGAAAGCAACTGATCAGCGTCTGGACGCGATCAGTCAGGCTTTAACTCTGTTGACCGAGCGGCTAGCCCCCCTACAGGCCGCGGTTAACCCGGCAGTAACTCCTGTTCTACCTCCTCCACCTCCGTTCCCACTGCCACAAGTCGCTCATTCCCAGCCGCCATAAGAAGGTTCCGCGGCTCGGCGGAACTTCTACCAAGAAGCCGCGCACTGGATGCCGGCTCGGGTTCTCGACTTCCAAAGGGCGACTTCTCAGGCTGCCCGCCTTTCCTACCCGCCCGAGGCCGCTGCTTATCACTCCTACCCGGCTGGAGTCCCTGTCCGCTCCTATCAGGCGGCCTGTCCGCAAATGACCGCAGCTGAGATAGCCTGCCACTCTGCTTTCCCTCTGTACGAGGATACCGAGGAAAGTTCTCCCTTCACGGACGAGATCCGAGGAGAGCCGGCCCCAAATAACTTTCGAGAACTACGCCTGTCAACATATAATGGGGAGTCCGATCCGGCAATTAATCTCCAAGCATTTGAATCAGCTGTTGCTCTGAGAACCATCACCGATGCAACTAAGTGCAAGCTCCTAGTGACGTCCTTTGATGGACAAGCCCGAGAATGGTTTTATGGATTGCATCCTCGATCCATCAGATGTTTTGCGGAATTGCGTAGGGAATTCCTGCTTCGATTCTCTACCTCTAAAAAGAGGAATAATGGTCCGACAGCCCTATTTGAGATACGGCAGCAAGAAAATGAAACATGGGCCCGCTTCGTCGACCGTTTCCAAAGGGAGATAATGGAGGTGCAGAACGTTGATCCAGAATTATATAGGGTCGCTTTAATGCATGGCCTTAGGGAGGGGCCGTTGAAATTTGAAGCTCAGATCAGGGAACCAAAGATCTATCAAGAGATGATTAGTCTAGCCAATAAGTTTATCAGGGGAGAAAAGACTAATCCTGGTTATGTTGCCAAATTGCTCAGCGACAATGACCAGTTTAGTTCCGCACCGTTCCATCAGCAACGTTACAATCATCCATCTAGGCCTGACTTCGAACCTCGTGCTCAGAGGGGGAAAAATCTTAAGCCTAAGCAACCATTTCTTGGCCATCAACGGTTTCAGGATCATAAACTGCCGTAAGCCATCGCACCCACTCAACCAATGGGGGTTCCACAGATAATGCAAGTCTATCTGCCACAATATATCGCACAGCCATCCCCAACTATTCCGTCCATCCGATATGATGAATCACAGGAGTCATTCACCCCTCTTAACGTCAGCATGAACGAGGTTGTTCAGATTCTTCAAAAGAGGCCTGACTTCAAGAGGCCCCCTCCTTTGAAATCGGAAGTTCGCAATCGAAACCCAAACCTCTATTGTGAATATCACAAAGAGGAGGGGCATCAGACTGAGGATTGTCGGGCCCTCCGGTGGTTGATAGAAAAACTCCTGAAAGAAGGGAAGCTCCGAGGGTTGATCAGGCAAGAAACCCCGGTTGAACCACGAACCGAGAAGAAGAAGGAAGCGGTCGAAGTGACCTGGGAGTGTGCTGACGTAGAAGAGGCAGGTTGTTATGGGGATATACATCCTACCGCCGAATGCATAGAAGTAAATGATGTTGGCCCCCTTGGCAACATCTATTGTATCCATGGTGGATCAGGGCCTGAATCCTCTCGGAAATCCAGCATTGGGAGAGTCTCCAAGCAGGAAGTGGCAGCCGCTTCCACTTCTGCTCCAGAAAGATCGGTCGTTACTTTCGGCCAAGAAGATCTTCCCCCAAATGCAAATCCTTTCGATGATGCAGTGGTGATAAAGGCAGCCATCGAGAACTACACCGTACATAAAATTCTGATTGATACCGGTAGCTCGGTTAATCTTATTTTCCGCCAAACATTTGAAGCCCTTAAGACTGGAAAGTCTCTGCTCTCCACGGAAGGGCCCCTCTACGGCTTCTCAGGAGAAAAGAAAGAAGTGGAGGGGTGCGTGAAGCTTTTGGTGTCGCTGGGGGGCATAACGAAGCTGATAAACTTCGTAGTGGTGGAAGCCCCAAGCAGCTACTGCGCAATCTTCGGAAGACCAATCCTGAACGCTTACAAAGCGATAGTATCCACTTTCCCTTTGGCCTTAAAGTTCGCTACCGAGGGGCGTCAATATCGGATCCGAAGTGATCCAAAGGTTGCTCGTGAATGTTATGTAAAAACAGTTAATGTGATCACCGAGGCACCACTTCCCAAGGTTTAGGATGACATTCATGAGGTGTCCAAACTCCCTGAGGAGATCGAGGAAAGCGCAGAGCAGAAAGGGACTTATCTGGAACCTGCCCAGGAGACCCAAGAGATCCCCATTGCTGAAGGGGAAGTGAAGAAGCTGATCATCAACGCCGATCTATCAGAAGAAGAGAAGGTTCAGTTGATCTCCTGCCTGTTGGAGAATCTAGACATCTTCGCCTGGTCGGCGGATGATATGCCTGGAGTAGATCCAGATGTTGCGTGCCATCACCCCAGCATCTCTCCTGAATTCAAGCCGATCCAACAAAAGAAGAGGGAGGTAGCAACCAAGCTGGAGGTACCCATCAAAGAGGAAGTTGCAAAGCTCCTTAAAGCCAATTTCATTTCTGAAATCCAATACCCCACTTGGATGTCAAATGTGGTAATGGTGAAAAAATCTGGGGGAAAATGGAGTATGTGTGTAGATTTTACAAAACTCAATAAAGCGTGCCCCAAAGATTATTATCCCTTGCCTCGGATAGATGTTTTAGTAGATTCCGCGGTGGGATATAATTTCATTAGCTTTCTAGATGCATTTTTTGGTTACCACCAGATTAAGATGCATAAACCTGATATCCCGCATACATCCTTCATTACCAACGACGGGTGTTATTGTTATCTTGTCATGCCTTTCGGGCTCAAAAATGCGGGTGCGACATATCAAAGAATGATGGACACGGTTTTCAAAAAGCAGAAGGGAAGAAATCTTGAAGTATACGTTGATGATCTTCTTCTGAAAAGTAAAACTTTTTTAATCCATCTGAAAGACCTCGTAGAGACGTTCGCTACTCTACGAAGGTTCAAATTAAAACTAATTCCACTGAAATGTGTGTTTGGGGCAAACAACGGGAAATTTCTTGGACATCTTCTCACCCCTGATGGCCTCGCGCCAAATCCAAATAAAGTAAAGGCCATCCTAGATATGACCCCTCCTCGTAATCAGAAAGAGGCGCAACAACTTGGGGGGAGGTTGGCAGGACTAAGCCGGTTCATTTCCAAGTCAGGAGAGAAGAGCGCTCCATTCTTCAAAACTCTCAGGGGAGGATCTAAGTTTGAATGGAATGAAGAGTGCGATAGTGCTTTCGAACAGTTGAAAAAGCAGTTAACCTCAACCCCTCTTCTCCAAAGCCCTCGCGAAGGGGAAACATTATTCTTATACTTGGGGGTGGGTCCAGATGCAATAAGCTCTGTCCTTTTCCGGGAGGAGAAAAAGAAGCAATTTCCGATATATTACGTCAGCCACATCCTCAAAGACGCGGAAACTAGATATTCAATTCTGGAAAAATTAGCCTTGGCTTTGGTCATGTCATCACGAAGGCTCCGCCCCTATTTTCAGGCTCATCTTATCTAGGTGGTCTCAGATCATCCACTAAGAAGTATCCTGGAAAAGCCAGATCATTCAGGAAGATTTGCCAAATGGGCGATCGAGCTCAGTGAATTTGAAATATTATACATTCCCAGAACGGCAATAAAGGCACAAGTACTGGCAGATTTCTTGGTGGACACGATGGAGTCTAATCCAGAACGGGTAGAAGAATATCCTTTGGCCTGGATTATCTATGTAGATGGAGCTTCAGGAAGAAACTCCGTGGGAGCCGGAGTAGTTCTTATCAGTCCAAACGGCATCAAACTTGAGCAAGCAATCAGATTCTTCTTTCCAGTGACGAACAACCAGGCTGAATATGAAGCACTCTTGGCCGGCCTAAGACTCGCAAAAGTGCTTGGGATAGAACATGTTCATGTAAAAACTGATTCCCTTGTAATGGCTTCACAAGTTCTAGGGAACTACGAAACAAGAGAACCGATGCTGAGAAAGTATCTATTGCTAGCTAAAGAAGAGATCGGGAAATTCAAATTCTTCATCATCGAGCACATTCCAAGGACACAAAATGAAGAGGCAGATGAATTGTCAAAGTTTGGTCTTCCATCAGGAGGGGTGACTTTAGAACTTTTTCATCCGGCCACAGAGAAAGAGGAGCTCATGCAGATCGATCGGAATCCTTCCTAGAAGGATCCTTATGAATTATTTCTGTCAAGAGGGGAGTTTCATCAATCGATCAAGGACAAAAATGGATTCAGAAGAAAGGCGGCCTACTACTACTTAATAGCAGGAGTTTTGTATAGAAAAACTTTGATTTCCCCCTCAGCACGGTGTGTTTCAGAAGAAGAGATCCCGATCATACTTCAGGAAGTTCATTCTGGGAATGCGATAGCCATTCAGGGGCAAAAACCTTAGAGAAAAGGATCCTGCGGCAAGGATATTTCTGGCCAACCATGAGAAAAGATGCTGAAGCATTCGCCAAACGGTGCGTTCAGTGTCAAAAGTTCGCTCCCCTCCAACATCTGCCCGCTCAATCGCTTAGGTCAATAACTGCACCCTGGCCCTTCGCGGTTTGGGGGATGGATCTTGTCGGACCCTTTCCAATGGCTAGCGGCCAGCGCCGCTTTATCATAGTAATGATCGACTACTTCAGTAAGTGGATTGAGGCAAAAGCATTGGCAAAGACTACTACCCAAATTGTCAGAAACTTCATCTGGGGAGAAATAGTCTGCCGACACGGAATTCCGCTGGCAATTGTCACTGATAATAGACCACAGTTCAATAATCCCGAGATGATAAACTTTTGCGATCAGGTTGGAATTGATCTTCGATTTGCCTCGGTGCATCATCCAAAGACCAATGGTCATGTAGAAGCTACAAACAGGCGAATCCAGCAACTCCTGATGAAAAGAGTTTTGAATCAAAAAGGAAATTGGGCAGACCAGCTTCCCTCCATCCTTTGGACTCTTCATACTACCCCATCTTCAGCTACGGGGGAGACACCATTCAAATTATCTCATGGCTCGGAGGCTGTTGTTCCTGTAGAGTTTGAGGTGGTCACCCCGAGAGTTGTGTATGCGAAAGAGGGAGGAGAAGCATGGGTAGAATACAACGATGAAGCCATCAAGTATAGTTTGGATCTGATCGAAGAGCTTCAGGACGAGGCAACGATCAGACAGGAAGAAGTTA
This sequence comes from Dactylorhiza incarnata, assembly GCA_033032865.1. Classification (NCBI taxonomy): domain Eukaryota; kingdom Viridiplantae; phylum Streptophyta; class Magnoliopsida; order Asparagales; family Orchidaceae; genus Dactylorhiza; species Dactylorhiza incarnata. The sequence goes on from JAWHQI010000073.1 coordinate 1,532,070, forward strand.
AGAAGAGGATGGCAAAATATTTTGACAAAAATATCAGGGTAAAGCAGTTTGCAGTTGGGGATTTGGTATTAAAGAAGGTAGATGCTGCGGTCAGATCTGGTAACATTGGAAAGCTGAATCCCAACTGGGCAGGGCCTTTTATTATCAAAGAGGTATTAAAGAATGGGGCCTACCGTCTCCAAACCAGGGAAGGAGAAGACATCTCACGCATCTGGAGCGGTGACGATCTTAAACAATTCTATCCTTAAAATATCTCTTTCATTCTTTACATTTCTTGATATTAAATGAAAAGCCCTATACTGACACTTCTCCTTGTCCAATGGTACTCTAGATTATGAATATATATATACATATCTCACTCCCTGAACCTCTGAGATATCGCCAAATTCTGCTCGAACCCCCTCGGATTGTAGTCATAGCGTAAAACCCACCAAGACCATGTGATGCGGGGAGTTTTCGCGCACATGTAGTGATAGCTTGCCAATTCCGCTGCGGTGCTCTTCAGGACTTTGGATCCCGACCGATATCTGACACACGCCTGCATCAAGGGAGGTCTAGGTGATTGTCAGCTCTATCATGCCCCGAATGGGATATGGTTAGAGCTTTGATGATCTTTCTGAGGAAAGCAATGTTCGCCGCCGAGGCCCACCTGCCCAACTGATCATCATAGTCTGTGACCATCGAAAACTCTTAGGTACTCTCGAAACGGAGCCTAGTTGGGCCCACAACTGAGTTGATCTCTCTGAGGAAAGCAATGTTCGCCGCCGAGGCCCACCTGCCCAATTGATCAACTCGGCTTGTAACCCTAGGCAAGAGAGCAGATGAGTCGCTTACAGCTCTTATGACCACTTGAGGAAAGCAATGTTCGCCGCCGAGGCCCACCTGCCCACTTGGTCATCTGAGTCTGTACATATTTTTTCTCTTTTCCTACAGCTCTTTTGACCACTTGAGGAAAGCAATGTTCGCCGCCAAGGCCCACCTGCCCATTTGGTCATCTGAGCCTGTAGATTATTCCTTTTTTCCTACAGGAAGGCATTCACCTCTTGTGGTTTCTTGTCTAAACCATTCGAGGAAAATATTATCAAAACAGGTGCAGGTGTTCGTCTACCCTAGTTGTGATATTAAGACCGGACGGTCTGAATTTTCAAACTGAATGGTCTGATTGAATATAAGTCTGGATATTTATGGATATAACTATATGGTTGCCCGTGTTGCATTCTAACCGGGCGGACCTATCCATCTTTTATTGAGTTAGATGTTTCTGGATCTGAAAATATTGCCCGGGTTGCATTCTAACCGGGCGGACCTATCCATCTTTTATTGAGTTAGATGTTTCTGGATCTGAAAATATTGCCCGGGTTGCATTCTAACCGAGCGGACCTATCCATCTTTTACAAATTGGACATTTCTAGAGCTAATTATATGATTGTTCGAGTTGCATTCTAACCGGGCAGGTTTATCTATCTCTCCATTCTATTAAATCAGATATTTCTTGATCTGAATATATTGCCCGGGTTGTATTCTAACCGGGCGGGTACTGTCTATCTTTTATAATTAATTAAGCTGGATATTTCTAGATCTAAATATATGATCGCCCGGATTATGCTCTAACCGATCAGGTTGAGCCGTTTCTCAGCAAAAAGTTATCTCTAGATGCAATTGATTACTCGCCAGGGGTGAATTCAAACCGCGCATAGTTATTATTCATTATCTACATCAGCAAGGATAAGGTATCTCTGAGTGATAAAAACCGCCCGGTCTGAATTACAGTCGCACGAGTCTATCCATTATGGATCATATTATCAGATATCGGATATCCGGAGACCTAAATGAGTAACCGCACGGGATGAATATAGATCGACCAAGATCATTAAATCATCACTTATACTCAGATCAGGATAACCGCACGGCTAGATCATAAAGAGCAAAAGGTAGAAAGAAAGAAGAGAGACAAGATATCAGCCACAAGTAAGTAACAATAGAAGGATGATTAAACAGGTAAAATTTCTATTCATTCTTCAAAATATGTTAACAAAATATTATCCGCCTGGCTAACAAAAAAGAAACCGGCGGTTACACAAAAATAAAATCAAGACAAGGGCATTAGTCTGCCGACTTCTTCTTCTTCTTGACAGGGGAACTCGAGTCCACACCATCAACATCAACGTCGGACGAATAACCTTCACTTGACGTAGAAGAATCCGATGAATCACTATCACTAGACCGCCCGGTCTTGCTAGCGGAGCCGGTTGTCCCAGAGGACAAGCTGTCCTCATCATCATCATCATCATCATCGCCGACATCATCATCATCCGCGTCGACCTCTTCAGCGGCTCCACCACTTCCATCGCCTCCTTGATGAAGTACAATCTCCCTGCCCGCATCGGCTTCAGCCTCCTCGCACACCTTGGTTTTCCTTTCTGCCTTCGACTGATCTCATCGAGTTGGACCTTCAGAGGGAAGAGGTCGGAGAAAGTAGTGCCCCCGAATCCTTCGCACAGACCGCCCCGGTCTTCCATAAGACCCAAAGCTTTGTTGATCCCTTGGGCCACATGAGGCAACACCTCATCTTGGAAGGCCGGGTTGGTCATCTCATATTGTTTCTGCAAGAAAGGAAAAATAAATTAGGTCGTTCGGGCTGAACAAAAGAAACCGCGTCATCATTTGTCAAACTCACCGCCACGACTTCTTGAAGTCGCGCGTTCTCTTCCTGAAGCCACACATTCTCTGCGACCTGCTCCTCATACTTCTTTTCCAGATATTTCTGAACAGAAACCAGCCTCCTGTACGACAAGGCCATGAAGTTATTGGCCGCGAACCCCCATGCGCCGGCTTGTGCCGCTAGCCGGGGAAGCTCTTCTTCCGGAGTTTTCTTCAGCTTCTTTAAAGTCTTTCGACCATACATAGCGACCCCGGCGGCTAGCGCATGGCGATTAATCTATTCACTTCCCCATGGAGGAAGTGCAGTGGATACCCGGATGCGACTTCCATCCCTATGCCAGAGGACAGTCGGGTTGCCCTGCAGGTCGGGCGGGTTTCCGCAGGAACGAAGAAGTTCGTATTCATCAGAAGAAGCCGGGTCCTCTTCCTCTGATGATGGCGACCTGTTTCGCCGCTGCCTTTTTTCTCTCTGGGTCAAAACCGGGCTGGCCGGAGTGACCGGCTTGTTCGCAGGGACAATATGGGCAGCTGCAAGGCGAAGTCAAAAGTTTAAATAAAATAGTCTGCGCGGTCATATACATGCGGTCTAGAAAAACTTACTATGCTCGGGGAGGACGTCCTCTAGCTCTGAGAACAGTGGGATGTAGTGATTGATGTCCAACCGCTCGTTCTCAAGAAATGTGAAGGTGTCCATTTCAATCTTTCCGACCTGGGGGATTTGGAAAGCCTCTTCCCCCCGAACTTGCGGGTTAGTTTGCAACAATCCAAAGTTGCCTTCGAGCATTACAAACCGCTCCGACCAGTCTGAGTCCTTGTTCACCAAGTTAACGATCTTCAGTCCGTGGCAGCCAAAGTAGAGGTGCCCCCTGAAAGTTGAAGTCCCCGCGTCGGAGACAGCCCGCACCGCGAAAATTTTTTTGAACAGATCAAGGGAAAATCTGGTTCGCTCGAACCGCAGGTTTGAAATAAAGCTGTATATGGAGGCGATGGAGTTCGGTGGAAGCTGGCCGGGTACAACCCCGTAATGGTCGAAAATGGCTATGACTTCAAGTGGCAGCGGGAATTTGAAGCCATATTCAAAGTGGTCGACCGGAACGGCTATGTGGTGCGGATTGGAAGAGTTAATCCGCTCATCGCGCAAAGGAAGCTGCGCGAGCAGATTACTCCCTGCCATGTGTTTTGCAATAAATTCATCTAGTTCGCTCTGGGTGAGACGGCACTCTGGGAGGTCCGCCGAGTGGAAGGCCAAGGCCGCATCTGCTCGAACGGCTTTAACCTTAACAGGCCGCTGCGACTTGTTCTTAGATCACGCCATTTGAAATCGTGAAAATGACTTCGAAAAAGTCCCTACTTATAGATTTTTACGATATGCAAATAGTAAAATTACATCGCGGCTATACATTCTAACCGCGCGGTCAACAACCTGCATGGTCAGATTCACCAGAAAAACAAAAAGAACCAAAGGCATTCAGGAAATCAGGAGCAAGCATATATCACAGATCGTGCGACTTGTAATTAGTTTGGATAAAGCACAGAATATTTAAACAGAACACAAATATAGCGGCTAAACAAGAACCCGCACAGGTTATTCAAATAAAAGACAAAGTAAAAAAGAAGCATTGTCTAACAGAGGCCGAATCAACAAACCACATTCATAATACAAATTGTTCTAAAAAGCCGTTCACGGCTGGCGATGTTCTGGGAAGACATCCTCTCTATGCAGTCGCCCGACCTGGTCGCTGGTGGTGTTCAGAAGGGAGTAAATCTGGCTGGTATGATAATGGATGTGGTTGATTGTGCTGTGAAGCCGCCCGACATCCCTTTCAACCCGCGTAGCGGCGATCATGAGGGGGGTTGCGGTGGCCTCATCAATCATTGGATCAGCCGCCCGAACCGGGGGAGGATTTGAGCCCGCCCCAAAGGTTGGTCGGCTAGCAACCTGCATCCCATCATTCCTACCTCGCCAGCCCGCAGCGACTTCCCTAGTTAATCGCAGAAATTTATCCTGATAATATCTCGAGTCGTCCTCGGACTTGGCAAACGCTCTCTTCTCCTTCTCGAGCTGAGCGGTCAGGGTAGCGACTTGCGCCACCTTGGCTTTCTTCTCGCCCTCCACTGTAGCTCGCGCGGCCTCCACTGCAGATCGTGCGGCCTCAAGCTGAATCTCCAGGCTCTTCTCCCTCTCGGTCCTGGATCTCCTGTCGATCTCTATCTGCGCCTCTTCAGCCTTCTTCCTTGCCAATCACTCGGCCTCCAGAGTGGTCCGAGTGGCGGCCTCCCGATCTTCCACCTCCTTCAAACGGGCCCTCAGGCTTGCTAGATCTTCCTCGAGATGCTCAAACAGTTGCGGCCCTTCTTGCGAAATCGTCGCACAGGTCAATACCAGGGGATCCAATGGAGACAGGCTGGACATAAGGTCGCCCGTCTTCACAATTTGATCCTCGCTGTCTGCAAGAAGCCGCGAGGTTATGAAAAGCAAGAGCATTGCAGCGCTATATATGTACAAAAGTAGGCATAAATATAAGATCAATGCCTGGGCGCACAGGCCGCTTAGACCGTTCCGGGTCCATCCTACGTTGTTGCTCACGCCAGAGTCTCTCCTTACTCTGCCTAGCAGAAGAGGACCAGGCCGCTAAGGGGAAAAAGCTCGGCGGCGGGTTCAGTAATTGATTTCGACGAGGCCGCGGAATGAAGAAATGGACAGCTTTATAATCCGCAGGGTGCTTACCTGGCGCAAAAGGATCAGGCCGCAGCGGATTGTTTAAAGCCCGTTTCGCCCCCTCCTTCTTCACCGTCATTATCTCCTTCCCGGTCATCAATGGGGGAACCTCCTCACGCGCCTTCAGCACCTCCCCGAGTTCCTTCGCCTCCTGCTCAACCTCCAAGGCGTCCCGGGTAGCAGCCTCCCGCTCATCGACCTCCAGGGCGGCCCGGGTAGCAGCATTTCGCTCTTCGGCCTCCTTCTGAGCGGTCTCCTCAGGCCGGGCTGTGGTATCTGAAGTAGGGGTAGTTCGCTTTGAAGCCATCGGGCTGTCAAGAAGCTTATCTCGCCTCATCAGCTCATCCATATCCTGAAAGATCTCATTAAATGATAAACTACTCACCGAATCCGGAATCAGGTCGCCCAGTTTCGCATCAGGGGTAGCCGGCGAATAATTTACCTTAGCGGATGGGGGAGTCGTTAAGCCAAGCTCCTCCTTTAGTCGCGGGTTAGTCTGGAGGCGGGACTCGGCCGGTTTCTTAAAAGCTGCCCTTTCCTTGGAGGCTAGCCTCTTAACCTTCTTGCTTATCCGGTCGGTCACTGACTCGGTCTTCTTTCTCTTCTTCTCTTTCTTACCCAAAGCTGGACTGACTTCTTTGGAGGGGCTGGGATAATCGTCCACAGATAGAGGGGTACTCAGGTCGCCCGGCCTCGGAGAGCTAACCGCCTCCTCCCCCAAATCCTTGACTAACAAATGAGGATTCCCGGATGGGGTGATTTCCATGCCAAATGAGTCGGACCCGCCGACTTTCTTTAAAGGGCTGCCAGAGCCAACTTTTCTAGAAGGAGCGGCCTCCCCTTTGTTCAGCGGGCTGACGGCCTCTTGACCGAGGTATCTGAGAGGAATCAGCGAGTCGCTGGAAGAAGGCCCCGAACTCTTCGCTGCAGGCTCTGCAGGAGTCTTGGAGATTGTCGAGTCCACATCGGCCTTGGAACAATCCGCCGCGGTTTTCTCAGACCGCTCCCTCTTTTTCCGGTCTTTCCGATTCTGCTTTTTCTTGTGCTTCCTCGATTTCTCGGTTGATTCGCGCCTCTTGCCTTCCTCCTTCTTCTGATCGCCGGCAGGGACCACGCGGTCTAACATGGTGTCTAGAAAGTCCATCGTTGAAGAGTTACCTGTCTTAAAAACTCTAACCGCAAATAGTGAGTAATATCCCGTGATTTCAGAAAAAAATCTGCAGAATGAGTTCTCTGGCTCTCTTATAGAATTCAGGGCAAGTTGGAAGCGGTCTCCCGGCTAAAGCTAATATTTTCGAAATTCTCTTGGGATTTGAAAATATACGGGGATTATGTTTACCCGAAAAACCGCTTCTCGGGTTGGATCATTGTCGGACCGGGCGAACTGCTAGATCAGGCCTACTGGGTTCCAGGATCAGTGGCTCTTAGTTCAGTGCAAACCAGGCCAGGCGGTCTGATGACATTTCGGACCGCTCCCAAGATTGGAGGTTGTCAAAAGACAAGACAAGAAGGCTATCCACGGTCTCAAGTAGGAGACCGCCCGGGTTGTGCCATAAAGACTCAAGGTTCAAGAACGGAAAGCAAGTCGCGGTCTCAGATCGGAGACCACCCGGGTTGCATCGTGAAGATTAGCAAAAGTCACGTCCAGAGGGCAGATCGCGGTCTCAAGCCGGAGGCCGCTCGTTCTACCTCATTGACTTGGTCACGGCATCTTCAGCCTCAGGTCAAACGGGTCGGAAGGGCAAGCCGCCAGGCCGCGCGGCTTCTTTCTTTTCTTCTTTATGCATACCGTCACCACCTGCCCGTTTCTCCTGTACCCGGGCAGGTGGTTATTCTATCTCTGCCCATTCGGGCAGGCCCCCAAGCCTATAAATAGGGGGCGGCACTGTTCACAACGCACGCACACTCGAATCCGAAAGCTCGCTTGCTGGAGCTGCGGCCTCGAGTTTCCGGTCTTGCGACCAGTCTAGCCGGTCGGCTCACTTGTAACCCGCTGTAACCACTTCTCTTCAATCAAAGGAAAGCCCGTCGCAGGAGTGGCATTTGCCGCGACAGGCGAAGTCTGGCTTCGACCGCTACTAGCGGTCTGAATTCTCTAACCAAATAGTAACCGATAATCCCCAACCTTCGATTTCCTTCGGAAGCGCACTTTTGAGTCGAACAAAAGGGTTAAGTGCACACGATCAGCGGCGCACGACCAGTGGTCGTGCGCAATAGAACCAGTGATCGTGCACAGTGTTCTTATACAGAATTGTATCTGGAACACCTGCACTACTCCTATTCCAGCACAACCAGGAATCCAGCCACTGAAAGTGGCACTTAACAATGCATGAAAACTACTAAATAAGAAGAACATGAAATAACACCAAAAACGGGCCTAGAGGTGCACTTAGCAAGGAGTATCAAATATGAGTGAAAACATGTCTAAAGTGAAGTGCATAGACTAGAAAATCGGCCCAGATGAGTCCATAAATGTGTATATATTTTGGACTCATCAACCTCTCACCGCCATAGCTTTCTGTTTATCCATCCCTACGTGCCCCAACCTCTCGTGCCATATCACAGCACTGTCGTTTGTCCTTATCTTATCAACATAAGAACTTGTCGAAAGCACGAACAAGTCTTTAGCTCTCCTCCCCGCATGAACTACCTCAGCCTTCACCGCCTCCACATTCTGAAGAAACCTCACTTCTATTGGGCCAAACATACGTGATACCCAATGTCTACAGCGTTGGTCACAGAGAAGAGGTTTTTTCCACATTCCGGGCACATGATAGACACTCTTCAAAGTTAGTGGCCCCCTATCACTGCCCAAGGAAACAAACCCCACCTTCTCTACATCATGCACAGTATTATTAGCAGTAATAATAGCATCATTACCTGAATAAGGTTGCGCTGAAGAAAGCTTCGACTCATCTCCGGTGAGGTGATGACCACACCCCGAGTCCACGATCCAGTCCTCCTGATAGTTGATAGGAGCCTCTTCTCCAACAGAAGCCGAGAAGGCTCCTCCCCATCCTCCATCAACCTGCCTGGCTTCAGCTTCCCCCTTTCCTGCAGCAGCATGCCCTGGCTAAAAATTCAGCCGGCACTCCTTCCTGATGTGGCCAACCTTTCCGCACCTGAAGCACTTGGGACCTTCCCCCTTCTTCTTCTCTTCAGCCTTAGGAGCATAGCCCTATGATGAGTCCAAATTATATACACATTAATGGGCTCATCTAGGCCGTATTTCTAGTCTTTGCACCACATTTTAGGCACGTTTTCATTCGTTTGTACAATTCCATGCTAGGTGCACTTTTAAGCCCATTTCGGTGTGCAATTGCGCTCCTTGTTGTTGGGGGTAAGCACATGGTGCTCCCCTTCCCTTCTTCTATGTTTTTCTGATGCTGGACGTGTATTCCCAGCCATTGTATCTTGTATGCAGGTGACCGGTTCGTCCCGTTTTCCCCAGAAGTAATGTCTGTGCATATCGCACATTTGTGCGTTTCCTTGACGCACGGTCAGTTGCGGTCGTGCATTTGTGTCTGGGCAGAAAATGGAGCGTCGGAGTTTATTCGTGCGTTTTTACGCACGGGCGGTTTGCCCGTGAATGAGTAAAACGCACGGTCGACCTGTGTATTCTTGATTTCAGAGCGTCAGATTTTGCCCGTGCGTTTGTACGCACGGGCGGTGTTGATCGTGCGTAAGCAAAATGCACGGGCGGCGCAGCGTTTTCCCCAAGTCAGGTTTTATCTTTTAATAATGCACGGTCTGCGCACGGTCTGCGCACGGTCTGCGCACGCTCATGCGTTCGACCGTGCGTGACCATTTTCTGACAGAATTTCTATTTAAGCCGCAGGTCTTGCCCTATTCGAGATCAACCTTTTTTTACCGCTCCTAGAGCTCCATTTCCGCGCCCTTTTCGCCGTCCATCGACGCCCACCTTCAGGAGGTGCTCTGGGCTTGTTCTTTATGCCAATCTTGAGCCCGTAGATCATCTCGGCCTCCTCCTTCATCCTAGAGCTTCAAAGGAGATCTAGCCGCCATTACCATCAAGCAAGGGGAAGTTTGCAACCTTTATCGGATCGTGAGACGAAGAAGACTGGCTCATTGGAGAGTCGTGACAGCTCTCTCTACCCCGGACATAGTTGAGGACCGAGCTTGGACGCGGATTGACAACCTAGCGATTCCAACCGTGACTCCTCGACGAGCCTTCGGATTCGGTCAATTTCTTGCCTTGTTCTTCTCTTATTGATGTATATGTAGTTAGATCTAACATTATGATGAAGTAGCACTTAACTTTATTTGCATTTCTATACATTTCATGTCTATGTGAAATACTTTACTGTTTGAGTTGCTTGAGGAGCGCCCCATTCCATCCTCCATCCAGCCATCACGTTCGTGTGCCGCACTAGCAATTGGTAGTGGCGTGCTTGTCGACGAGGTGCTTGCGACCCTCATCCGTATGCCTACTCTTCCATCCGCCTAGCGAAGCGTGGCATAGCGGCCCGTGTAATCCATTCGCCTAACGAAGCAGCGCGCTCAAGGCCTGCACAGTTCGATTCCGCTTGCCTACTCGTCCATCCGCCTTTGTGAAGCAGTGCGCTCAAGTCCTTTCTAGTCTCCATCCCGCCAAGCGAAGCATTGCATAGCGGCATTGCATAGGAGTAGTTATAGTTGTTTTTCATTATTTTCCACAAACCAAATCACCCACTTTCGCACCCATCCGACTAAAGGACTTCAATCTCAAGTCCTTCCTTAAAAGTAAACTCCACCTTACTGTGTTCCTTCGAGATTTGATACTCGGGGATTACTCCTCGTTTTATATTACTTGAACGATCGGTACACTGCCGTTTCGTGCCGCAGTCTAGCTACCGCCTATAGCGGTGTGCGAGATTTGCGCATCAAGTTTTTGGCGCCTTTGCCGGGGAACACAGTCGTGTGAGTTTTCTTGAGAGGGAGAGCCGAGAGATAGTAGTTCTTCCAGTGTGTATAGCCGCTTTGTTATTTTTGTTTGCTTTTTTAAGTATATATTGTTTGTTATTATTTCTTCCTCTTCTGTTCTGTTTTAAAGTTTTAGGCAAGTTTAATCCAAGGAGTTTTATTAGTCTGTGTAAATTCCTTGCAAAGAATTTTAGTTTCATTATATCTGCTTTTATTGTTGAAAATGTCTTCATGGGATATTTCTCCTGGCACTTACAATATGATGGTCTATTATATAGACCAAATGAAGGAGTTAAATGCTAGGCAGTGTAGGAACTTTGTTTGCTTGTTGTGCCGAGGAGAGGGTCATGAATTGAAGGACTAAAAGAGTATTTTCAATCCTGACCGCTGCTCCTCCACTCATGACAACATTGTCCCTATCACTCATTCTTTACCCATGGAGGCAATCATTCCCTCTACCCCCGATCTTATTTCGTGCATGGACTCCTCACTCCATGTGTATGGCTTCACTCCTAGTGATGATGATCACTCATCTGTTAGCCAACAAGGAGAGGAATGGGAGCTGCTAGATGCACCTGAGTGGGATGAGGAAAGTATTCTCTCCATCGGGGAGCCGTTAGCAGATCTTTTTGCGGAGAAACCAAATCTTTTTGTTCCTCCAGTTTCTTTGGAAGATTTTTCTACACACATTCTTTATGATCCTATCGAAGTGAAGGAGTGGGGTGATGCTTCTGACTCGAAGGATGCTCCAAAGTGGGATGAGAAGTTTGTTTTCCCCGAAGGGGAGAATGAATGCTTTGAACACGATGGTGCACCTCAGTGGGATGAGGAGGATACTCTCTCTGATGAAGAGGTTTGCACTTCCTCATGGGACGAGGAGGTCCAACTCACCACCGAGGCCCTTGAGTTCTTGGGTTCCCCTCGCTATGATACTTACGATGATGATAGCGATCTATCCATGGATCCTGCTGGGAGTGAGACCGGGACCACTCCCCCGATTGATTTTTATTTATGTTCTTCCTCTTCTTTATTCCTTGATCCCTCTTCTTCATCTGAGCCTGTGGGGATTGAGTCTTCACAGGTACTCCAGGAGGACTTGCAGCATTTTGCTCAAGTCAATGATGAGTGTACCCTCTCATGTGAGGAGGTTGATCCCTCCTCCATAGAGGAAGCCTCATTCATTGCCTTCTCCTCCTGTCGCCTCCCTGAAGATGATACCTTGCTGGGCAAGGATTTATTTTGTGGTGAGACGAGTGAGGACCAGCCTTCCTCCTCTTCTTACTTCCTATTTCCTCTACCTGTCTTAAGCAGGTATTTTTATTTAGGTAGAGGGGTAACTGTTTTATCGCCGTATCAGTACCCGCTACCGATATGCATATTAGAACAGTTACCTATTCATTTCCTTTTTCATACGCCCATTAGATAGAACTGTTTTCAATTTGAATAAGTCGTGCTGGGATGACAATAACCCTGTAGTTATCTTACTTTTCCTGCAATTTTGTTTCATCTAGTTTAGTTTAGTTAGCTTTATTTCATTTTATTTTTGTATATTTTCTTTTGTTTTTGGCCGAGCTCACCCATGCAGGTCCTTCTTCTAGATGGCGGATGTCGTAGCTTTGTCTTGGTTTACACGCTAATCTTCTGGTATGCTCACTTGCTGAGCATTGGGTACTTTCTTCCCCTAGCCCTCATTTAAATTTCATGTTGATATTTTATGCTGGTTTGTTTAGTTTAAGTCTGAGGGAGAGATATTCATTGTACCCACTGCACGTGCACATGACACTGCATACTAGAAGTACATTTTAGTTCAGTTTTTTTTTCTTATGTGTTGTTTCATATGCACCGTACACCACTACACCCACTTGAGCGCGCACTCACTTGTGTGTGTGCTTCCGTTCACGCTTATTTTGGTTGGAATGTGAAATAGGATGTTAGCTTAGGAATTGTAAATCGGAGTGCGATGTTGACTCTTTTAGTGCTCTAGTCGCATCCGCATGCTCTAGTAGAAATTTGAGTAAAACTAGATTATTTCTATGCATTTAATTTACGATTAGTGTTTTTGCGTAGTTTTAGATTTATTTTACTCAATTGGTGAATGTGAATGAAGTTGGCGGTAGCACGGTGTTGTGTGCAAGCGAGCGCTAGTTGTGTGTTGCTCGAGTCGGAAGGAAGGTTTACCTTTCTCGTGGGCTAAGAACTTGCCCCAAGCGACTCTTGATGCATTGGTGAGAGCGACTCACAAAGTTGAGCGTGATGTAGGCCATCTAGTTGGCTAGTTTGAGCTTTGATTTCCATGACCCATCCGCTTACCCTTGCAAGCCAATTTGTGCCTACCCCTCCTTTGTTTCAACTCTTCTTTCAATCACCAAAGCCTGAAGCTTATCCTATTATCGCAACCAAGTAGCGAGTTAACTGAAATCATATTTTTTGAATTGGTGTGATGTTTGGAACCTTTGTGATGTGAAAGTAAAATCTGTATTATTTGCTGAACTCATTATTGTGCACCAACCGGGGGACAAATGAACTAGAAAAAAATTGAAGTTAAAAGAAAAAAAAATCTGAAAAAAAAATTGGAATGAAAAGAAACCCCTTGAGCATATTAGAAAAATTCAGTTGGTATTTGTTGGAGTAGGCTGTGTGCACACCCAGTTTTCAAGTCAAGTCTGGGGGTGTCTCACACTAGCATTGGTCTTGTTCTTGTTTTGGTGCAGCATTTTCTGTTAACTCAATTGGGTTGCGTAGCCATCTCATTTATCATTGAATATCATACCGTAACCTAAGCCCCATTATAACCTGAAAGTCCTACTGATTTAACTTGTGAGTTCGCTTGCGCCGTGGAGAGAGTGTAACCGGGCACGCTTATGGCTCTCGTCGTTGATGGATTTCAGCGGAGTTATCCCTGAACTCCGGTCTTTTGCAACACCCTCCTGAGTGGCTTGTTTACTTTCACATCGGGCACGATCGCACAAATTCTTCATGATTCACCATCTGAGTATAACTAAATCTCAACTTACGCTTTAACACTTTTGTAAATTAGTTAGCATAGCTAGAATCTCCTTTTATTGAATTTCTATTTGCATGAGTATGATACTTCGCATCCTACTCTTTCTTTGCAATTCTCTATGCTAACTACCATTTTCTTATCCCGCCGGATTTGTTTGCTCGGGATGCGCAAACAGGTAAGTCTGGGGGTGTGATGAGTCCAAATTATATACACATTTATGGGCACATCTGGGCCGTATATCTAGTCTTTGCACCACATTTTAGGCATGTTTTCATTCATTTGTACTATTCCATGCTAGGTGCACTTGTAAGCCCATCCGGTGTGCAATTGCGCTCCTTGTTGTTGGGGGTAAGCACATGGTGCTCCCCTTCCCTCCTTCTATGTTTTTCTGATGCTGGACGTGTATTCCCAGCCATTGTATCTTGTATGAAGGTGACCGGTTCGTCCTGTTTTCCCCAGAAGTAATGTCTGTGTATCACACGGTCGTGCATTTCCTTGACGCACGGTCAGTTGCGGTCGTGCGTTTGTGTATGGGGAGAAAATGGAGCCTCGGAGTTTATTCGTGCGTTTTTACGCACGGGCGGTTTGCTCGTGCATGAGTAAAACGCACGGTCGACCTGTGTATTCTTGATTTCAGAGCGTCGAATTTTGCCCGTGCGTTTGTACGCACAGGCGGTGTTGATCGTGCGTAAGCAAAACGCACGGGCGGCGCAGCGTTTTCCCCAAGTCAGGTTTTATCTTTTAATAACGCACGGTCTGCGCACGCTAGTGCGTTCGACTGTGCGTGACCATTTTCTGACAGAATTTCTATTTAAGCCGCAGGTCTTAACCTATTCAAGATCGACCTTTTTTTTGCCGCTCCCAGAGCTCCAGTTCCGCGCCCTTTTCGCCGTCCATAGCCGCCCACCTTCAGGAGGTGCTACGGGCTTGTTCTTCACGCCAATCTTGATCCCGGAGATCATCTCGGCCTCCTCCTTCATCCTAGAGCTTCAAAGGAGATCTAGCCGCCATTACCATCAAGCAAGGGGAAGTTTGCAACCTTTACTGGATCGTGAGACGAAGAAGATGGGCTCATTGGAGAGTCGTGACAGCTCTCTCTACCCCGGACGTAGTTGAGGACCGAGCTTGGACGCGGATTGACAACCTAGCAATTCCAACCGTGACTCCTCGACGAGCCTTCGGATTCGGTCGATTTCTTGCCTTGTTCTTCTCTTATTGATGTATATGTAGTTAGATCTAACATTATGATGAAGTAACACTTAACTTTATTTGCATTTCTATACATTTCATGTCTATGTGAAATACTTTACTGTTTGAGTTGCTTAAGGAGCGCCCCATTCCATCCTCCATCCCACCGTCACGTTCGTGTGCCGCACTAGCAATTGCTAGTGGCGTGCTTGTCGACGAGGTGCTTACGACCCTCATCTGTATGCCTACTCTTCCATCCGCCTAGCGAAGCGTGGTATAGCGGCCCGTGTAATCCATTCGCCTAACGAAGCAGCGCGCTCAAGGCCTGCACAGTTCAATTCCGCTTGCCTACTCGTCCATCTGCCCTTGTGAAGCAGCGCGCTCAAGGCCTGCCTAGTCTCCATCCCGCCAAGCGAAGCATTGCATAGTGGCATTGCATAGGAGTAACTATAGTTGTTTTTCTTTATTTTCCACAAACCAAATCACCCACTTTCGCACCCATCCGACTAAAGGACTTCAATCTCAAGTCCTTCCTTAAAAGTAAACTCCACCTTACTGTGTTCCTTCGAGATTCGATACTCGGGGATTACTCCTCGTTTTATATTACTTGAACGATCGGTACACTGCCGTTTTGTGCCGCAGTCTAGCTACCGCCTATAGCGGTGTGCGAGATTTGCGAATCACCCCTCTCCTGCTGTCCAGAAGTTAAAGGCCCATTGCCTCCTCCAGCGGCCTTCTTCTTATCCCACTTCCTCTTCTTTCCCGTGAAGAGAACTTCGCCATCTCCCCCAAACACTAACACCCACGCCATCTGCCTTGACAGACTCTCCTGCGAAGCAAGCAGATTTTCTAGCTCCAGCAGAGACGGCTGATTTGCCCAACCCTGCACCGACGTCACAAAGGCAACATATTCCTTCCGCAAGCCACAGATGATGTGCCTCTTCAGCTTCGCCTCAGAAATTGGCTCATCAGGATCCAGCACTGAAATCTCGGCACACAAGTTCTTCATCTTCAAGAAGAACGTAGAAATAGAAAGGTCACCTTGAGCCGATCTGGCCAGCTCATTCTCCAGGAACTGGAGTCTTGGCACATTCTTTTTGTTAAACAGCCCATCCAGGGCTCTCCAGATCTCTGGAGCTGATGCACACCCCAAGATGTGATCAAACAATTCAGGTGATATTGCCCTCTTCAGGGCCTACTCTGCTTTGGAATTAAGCCGCCTCCAGTTCCTCACCTTATGATGGTTATCTCCAACCAGAAAGACTTCCTCCGTGCTCTCTCCTCCAACCACCTCCTAGAGGTCCTCACCCAGAAGATAACTTTGCATACCAGACCTCCACTTCTTAAAGTTGGTCGAGTTTAGCATCTCAATTCCAAGACCCCTCGCTTCCATGGCTCTACCACTGGTTCCTTCTTCACAAAGGCGATGGCTACACTAAGTTGTTCACTGCTCTATCCACTCCAACCTAGCTCTGATACCATGTGAAATTTTCCGAATCTTTATGGAGTGAGCAGGAATCATACAACTTAAAGTTCACAAGCCAAACAACCAGATGCACATGAAGGAAATAAAGTCTTTATTGATAACAACAATCTTCATTACAGGGAGAGGTATACATGGAGAGACATGATTTCGCCAGTACACAAAACCAAAGGGAAAATTACAATGCTGAAAAGAAAGATAACTGAGACCGCAGATCGCGCGGTCTGCTTGCCGATCTCACTGAAAGCTGCCTGACTGCAAACTCTGCCGGTCACCGATCAACATTCCTGCCCGCTGAGCTTCCGCGACCTCTTTCTCCACTGATTCTCCCAAACTCCAGCAACCCACACTGCAAGCCACGAGACCGCCCGACCACTTTCAGAAGAAGAGGTGATCACTGCTGCTCGCAAAATCCGCAGAAGCTGCACAAGGAAAATTCAATCAGCAAGACCGACCGGTCACAAGAATTGAGACCGCAAGAATTAGACGCGAGCTCATCTTACACTTGGTGCGATTGTTAATGCTACTCCAGTGGCTCATATTTATACGCGTGAGACCTGATCCAGTCACCACCCTATGAGATAGGGTCACCACCCTCCAGATCGCGCGACCATAAACGGTCAGCCTGCGCGATCAGCAACAGATCATTCTGCTTAGGTGAGATCGCCGGCTTCAACAACAGACCGCAGGAGATCGCCGTTCCCACAATGAAGCCGCCCACCACCAATGTTCGCCAAAGAGACCGCGAACACAACTTGTTCGCCAACGTCACATCGAACACAACCTGTTCGCCAGCCAGCCTCCTCCTGAGACCGCGAACAGAGACCGCTCAACTAAGATGCCTTAGCCAGCGAGAACAACCAGGAAACTGGATAGCCATAAGACCGGCTTCTGGAAACCTGAAACAACCTGTGCGGTCACACCAGACCGGCACAACCCTGAGGTAGACAGCCCGCCACGCGGTCACAGACCAGACCGCGCGGCCTTACCCCAGCAGCTTGGACATAGAATGACAGTAACGCCAGGAGACCGCGGCTAGACTAAGACAAGTCAGAACGCAGAGTAGATTGCCAGATGTGCGGTCTCACCAGACCGCGCGATCACCCTCCCAGCCGCCAAAACCCAAAACTTCCAGTTCAACATTTTCAATAGAAGCACCCCATCTTGGAGAAGCTAGCCTTCGCCCTGGTGGTGTCAGCCAGGAAGCTCCGTCCCTACTTTCAGGCACACTCGGTCAAGGTGGTGACCGACCACCCCCTTCGCAACATCATGGAGGGGGTGGAGCATTCGGGAAGGCTAGCCAAGTGGTCATTGGAGTTTAGCGAGTTTATTATCTCGTATGTTCCCAGGTTGCCCATAATGGCACAAGCGGTGGCAGACTTCTTGGCAGATTATGTGACCGAAGTGGAAGAGTCAGAGCTACCCTACTTGGTGGTATGGAGGATGTTGGCAGATGGGGCATCAGGAAAGCATTATTTTGGGGGTGGGGTGGTTTTGGTAAGCCCCCAAGGGACAAGGATTGAGTAGGATGTCAATATCTATTTTTCCCTCACCAACAATCAGGCCGAGTACGAAGCTGTGATAGCAGGCCTCCGCCTAGCCCAGGAGTTGGGAGTGCAAGACGTGGAGGTTTCGACGGACTCCATGGTGGTGGCTTGCCAGGTCAGGTGGAGTTCGAGGTGAAGGAGTCAACTCTCCAGCGGTACTTGGAAAAGGTTAAGGGGCTCATAGGGCAGTTCCGCACCTTCTCGATCCATCATGTGCCAAGGGAGGAGAGTGTCGCGGTGGACCTCTTGTCCATGTTTAGTCCTAGAGCAGGAGGCACGGTTTTGTACCTCTTCCGACCATCCATTGAGGAGGGGAAATTGATGGAGGTGAACCAGCGGGCATCATGGATGGACCCCTTCATCACCTTCTTGAAATCGGGGAAGTTCCCTGATGGGGATGGGGATAAGCGGCAGTTCAGGTATAAGTCCGCATACTATTCTTTACATGCAGGAAGGTTATACAGGAAGACACTCTCGGGCCTCCTAGCTCATTGCGTGGCGGAGGAGGAGGTCCCAAGAGTCCTGGAGGAGATTCACTCGGGGGAGTGTGGTAGTCACTCCAGGAGCTGAACCTTGGAGGGGAGAGTGCTGAGGCAAGGCTACTTTTGGCCTACTCTCAGCAAGGACGCAACGGAGTTCTCAAGGAAGTGCTCGAAGTGTGAGTTGTTCGCCCCTCTCCAGCTCTTGCCGGCCCAAAGGCTCCGGACCATCACAGCCCCCTGGCCCTTTGCAATATAGGGGGTGGACCTAGTGGGTCCTTTTCCCCAAGCGAGTGGACAAAGGAAGTTCCTACTTGTATTGATCGACTACTTCTCCAAGTGGCTGGAGGTGAATGCACTGGCCAAGGTAACGTCCCAGGTGGTGAAAAATTTTGTATGGGGTGAAATAATTTGCAGGCACGGACTCCCACTAGCCATAGTCATGGATAATGGGCCACAGTTTTCCCGCGACGAGTTCATCAGCTTCTGCACCCAGCTCAGCATTGATCTCTTGTTTGCGTCAGTCCACCACTCAAGGAGCAATGGGCAGGTGGACGAGGCAAATAAAATTATTGTGAGTTTGCTGAAGAAATAGGTTGAGAAGCTTAGGGGCAACTGGGTAGAGCAGTTACCCTCGGTCCTCTGGGCCTTGAGAACCACTCCAAACATAGCCACATGGGAGACTCTGTTCAAGCTCTCCCACGGTCCGAAGCCATCCTTTTCATAGAGTTTGAGGTGAAATCACCCAGGGTGGTCGCAACGGGTGATGGGGATGAAGAATGGCTAGTGTTGGAACATTGTCTTCCGCATCTCCTAGGTTTGAGAATAACAAATCCTATGTGTATTTGATCTTGTGTGTTTAAGTGTGCAGGAAACAAAGTCCATATGACTCAAGGATGACATAAGAAGGTTGCCCCCAAAATTGGGCCAATAATTTCAACATGCCCACTAGTGCCGGCGGTAGCACCTAGCGCTCGATTCTAGCGATGATTAGAACAATCCCGGGAGTACATTTAGAAGGCGACAGTGCCAGGAGGTAGCAGATAGCACAGGCAGTATAGCGTAGCATAGAAGGAATGAAGAAAATGTTTCATCGGATTGAAGATTCTCCCACACAGAATATGTCCTAATATGGGATAGTGTCGGCGGTAGCGCTAGCGCTGAGGCTATAAATAGGACCCCTCTTCTCTCATTTCAAACACCAATCAGAGAGAGAGATTGAGTGCTAGAATTCCAGAGCCTGATTTGGCCGAAAGTTTATGTCCTACCAAAGCTCTGCGGATTTTTGAAGGAGATTCTCTTCACGCCGGATCCAAACGACGTCCGCTTCTACAACGCTTATTCTACTGCGGATCTTCGTCTCCAACTTCAGAATTTCTTCAAGAGGGAGTTTTTATTATTATTATCATTTCATATTTCTTATAAACCGTTATAGAATTCGCCTCGTGTTGGCGAATTGGTCTGGGTAGGACTTAGGGCAGAAATTTGCCTCGTGTTGGCGACTAGATCTAGGTTAGGTCTACGGGGTGCTCAAGGCCATATCCGGGGTTGGATTGGCTAGAGCGGCTTGAGACCGAATCCGGGGAAGGATAGGCTAGGGATACCGGTTCGTGGGGATGCGAGTCGGGATAGAAAACAAAAAGAGTTTACTATTATTCGCCACCGATTTCTAGCATTATAGAAATCAACTTTTGTAAAACCTTATTTCATATTAATAAAGAATGTCTCTACATTATTTCAATTATTTTGTTTGATTTTTCACCTTCTTAATCACGCATTATTTCAAAGATAATCAAAATATAACATAAGTTTTAAAAACCCTTATTCACCCCCCCTCTAAGGGCGCATACCGATCCAACAAGTGGTATCAGAGCAGTTTTATTCCAATCGGCTTAACAACCGAGAATAATGGCGTCTCATAATCTCGCTTTTCCGGAGGTTCAGGGTGTAAGTCGACCACCTCTTTTTTCTGGGTCAGATTTCAACTACTGGAAAAATCGAATGATGTGTTTTCTTATGACCATGGATGTGGAAGTATAGAACATGGTAGAAGTTTGGTACTCTCCTCCTACAATGGTAGTGGGAGAGGCGACGTTACTAAAACCTAAGGATAAATGGGATGATAACAATGAACTTAGTTGCAAAAATAATGCTAAGGCAATGAACGCTTTATATCGCGCTTTAAATAGAACTCAGTTTAATAAAAATTCTGCATGTTTAACTGCTTATGATATTTGGAATCAATTGGAAGTTACTCATGAAGGTACATCGCAGGTAAAAGATGCAAAGCTATTCCAACTGGAGTCTTTATATGAAAAATTCAGGATGAATACCGAAGAGGGCATCAACTCATTGTACACTCGCTTCACCAAGATCGTCAACGCTTTAAAAGCACTTGGAAAGATCTACTCAGACGGGGACTTGGTCAAGAAAATTCTTCGCTCTCTACCTACAAGGTTCAATCCAAAGTTGATGGCCATCTCGGAGTTGCACAACCTAAGAACACTCCAGATCGAGAACCTTATTGGGAATCTCAAAACCCATGAGGTAGAACTCCAGATTCAACACGATGAATACAACAAAGAGCTAAAGAAAAAGGCGCTGGCACTAAAATCAAAGAAGGAGAGCATCGAAGATGATGATGAAGATGAAGAAGGCCTCCTGGTGAAGAACTTCAGGAAGTTCATTAGGAATCCGGAGAGGAGGAACACCTTCCGGAAATACTTCCAAAGGGATGCTCGACGAAAAGGATCTTCCTCTTCATCAAAGAAAGAAAAAGGATGCTAAGATGAAGGAGAAAGACCACCACCAGAGTGCTACCACTGCAGAAAGACCGGGCACATTCGGAGCCAGTGCCCAAAGTATCAAAAGGAGCAAAAAGAACAATACAAAGCTAAGGAGAAAAAGAATGTATTAAAAGCCGCAACTTGGGATGATTCTTCCTCTGAAGAATCAAGCGAATCAGAGTCAAGCAGCGAGGAGGAAGCAAACTTATGCTTAATGGCAAAAAGCAATGATGACGACACCAGTGTTCTTAGCGACACTGAGGTAACTCCCACCTTCGAAGAACTCTATGATGAATTTGTTCAAACTTGCAAATCCTATGATAAAAGTATAAAAGATAAAATTATTTTAAATCGTGAAAATGAATCCATCATCAAAGAAAATCATAAGCTTACTACAAAATTAATTTCCATTGAAAAGAGAAAGGTTTCATGCCAAGAGTGTGAGCAGTCCTTATGTAAGGCAAAAGAACTTGAATTTTCTCTTTCGAAG
Source organism: Dactylorhiza incarnata (assembly GCA_033032865.1). Taxonomy (NCBI): domain Eukaryota; kingdom Viridiplantae; phylum Streptophyta; class Magnoliopsida; order Asparagales; family Orchidaceae; genus Dactylorhiza; species Dactylorhiza incarnata. The sequence goes on from JAWHQI010000073.1 coordinate 1,553,350, forward strand.
GCCTTCTCACAAATCAAATCCATTGCAAAAGAAAAGGGGTACTTAGAGAGAAAACTAAAAACCACTCTCTTACAAATTGAAAATAACAAAAAGGGCTTTGAAATAAATGTGTTATGATTGTAGAAGAAAGTACATCTCTTAAAAAACAAAATCATGATCTCAATATAGCAATAGAAAATTTGGAATAGGTCAAAAATCCTTGGATATGATTTTGGGAAACCAATGTTATGGTTCTGGAAAGTTTGGGCTCGGATATCAAAGTGAGCCCTACCGCCCGATGCTAGCCACTAACGCCGGCGGTAGCTCAATAGTTAAAAAATCTCCTGTTTTTTCTAAAGTTCAAACATCATCCAGCAAGAGCAATGTAGAATTTCTGAAAAGGGTCTCAACCCCCTTTATTTCATGTGCAAATTGTCTTAAGTTTGGACACACGTCTAGCTCTTGCAGCAATATAAAACAATGATCGTTAAAACAAATCCGGGTACCTAAGAAATCTATTTACTCTATGGGTGGTACCTCTTGGGTATGCGGATCTTTACTCTCATCTTCTTTCTAGATTTGCAGGAAGGCCAAGGAAATGGAGGACGTGTGGTACTTAGACTCAGGCTGTTCCCAGCATATGACGGGCAACAAAGCAAAGTTCCTTAGCCTAGAAAAGAAGAAAGGAGGGATCGTAACATTTGGGGATAACAGTAAAGGAAGGATCATGGGAGTTGGTATAGTGGGTAACGAATCCTTTCTTATCTCAAATGTTCTTTATGTAAAAGTATTAAAACATAACTTAATATCTATAAGCCAATTGTGTGATAAAGGATTAGATGTATTATTTGAATCATCCACTAATCTTTGCAAAATATTTAATCCTAATACAAAAGATGTTTTACTAACTGCACCTAGAATTCACAACGTTTATATAGTTTCATTTCATGATCTTTCCAAATCATCTATAATTTGTTTTATAACTAAAAATGACGAGTTAGAACTATGGCATAGACGTTTAGGTCATGCTAGTATAAAGCTCATTTTAAAACTAGCCAAAAAGGAATTGATTAGAGGATTGCATAAATTGAATGGAAACTTGTCTTCACTATGTTCTCCATGTCAAAAAGGAAAATTTACAAAATCATCTTTTAAAAGCAAAAACAAAATCTCTACTTCAAAACCATTGCAATTAATTCATATGGATCTCTTTGGTCCCGTTAGCACCGCATGTCTTGGTGGTAGAATATATACTTTCATTTTAATAGATGATTTCTCTAGTTATTGTTGGACTTTATTTCTCTCATCCAAATCTGATGCGTTTTGCGAATTCTCAAAATTTATGTACTCGTATTCAAAATGAACTAGATTTAAAAATAAAATGCATTCGCTTAGATCATGGAGGCAAATTAGAAACTGAAAATTTTAAATCTTTTTGTGAAATGTTAGGTATTAAGCACGAATTCTCCGCTCCACGCACACCTCAACAAAACGGTGTTGTATAAAGAAAGAATATGACAATCCAAGAACTAGCACGTACTATGCTATCTAAATATAAATTACCTAAGTCCTTTTTTGCCGAAGCCATAAGCACATCATGTTATGTAATGAATAGAGTCATGCTTCGTCCATCTTTAAATCTCACACCATATGAACTATATTATCAAAAGAAACCTAATGTATCATATTTAAAAGTATTTGGTTGTAAATGTGTTATTCTAAATACAAAAGACTCGTTAGGAAAATTTGATGAAAAATGTGATGAAGGAATATTTCTTGGATACTCTTCAACTAGTAAAGCATATAGAATATTTAACAAAAGAACAAGTAAGCTTGAAGAGTCTATTAATGCATAATTTGATGAATTTATTGCTGTGTAGAAAGACTTCTTATAGGTACAAATGATGAACCCTTACCATCTTTGGAGCACGACGAAGAGGACCTCTCCAAAGAAGAGGAGGAGAAGGCCAAGGTAGATGAATATGTGCCCCCAAGCATCTTGAACTTCTCAAAAAATCATCCAAAGGAGCTAGTCATTAGGGAACCATCTATTGGGGTAAGAACTCGATCTTCTCTTCATGAAACATTTTCAAATATTTGCTTCGTTTCTGAAATTGAACCTAAAAATGTTTCAACCGCTTTAAATGACGAATTTTGGTTTTTGGCTATGAATGAAGAGTTAGATCAATTTGAAAGAAATAAAGTGTGGAACCTAGTAGAATGCCCATTTAATCATCCTGTTGTTGGTGCAAAATGGATCTTTAAAAATAAATTAGATGGTGAATCTAGGATTACAAGAAATAAAGCTCGCTTAGTCGCTCAAGGTTTTTCTCAAATCGAAGGGGTAGATTTTGAAGATACTTTTGCACCCGTTGCTCTCTTAGAATCTATACGAATATTTTTGGCATTTGCGAGTCTTAAAAAGATAATATTATTTCAAATGGATGTTAAAAGTGCTTTCTTAAACGTGTTTATAAAAGAAGAAGTTTATGTAGAACAACCCCCAGGTTTTATAAATGAAAAATTTCCAAATCATGTTTACAAATTAGAAAAAGCGCTTTACGGTTTAAAACAAGCACCCCGTGCATGGTATGATAGACTTACATCGTTTTTATTAAAGCACGATTATGTTATAGGAAGTGCTGACAACCCTCTTCATTAAGCATAATAATAATGATTTAATTATCTTACAATTATATGTTGATGAGATAATTTTTTGAGCCACTAATGAAGAGTTGTGTAATGAAGTAATCTTAGTAATGAAAAATGAATTTGAAATGAGTCTTGTAGGAGAACTATCGTATGTTCTTGGTTTTCAAATTTCACAACGAAATGATGGTATCTTTATTTTCCAAACAAAATATGTCCACGATATGCTTAAACGATTCGGATTCGAAAACCTTAAACAAGCTTCTACTCGAATGAGTGCTTCTTTAAATCTAGGAAAAGATGAATCTAGAATTTCCATTGATCAATCTTTATATAGAGGAATGATAGGATCTCTTCTTTACTTAAGTGCATCTAGACCAGATATAATGTTTGTCGTATGTCTATGTACTCGCTTTCAAGCTAATCCAAAAGAATCTCATTTAAAAGTGGTAAAACGTATTTTTCGTTATTTATTAGGGTCATCAAAATTAGGATTATGGTACCCACACAATGATTCATTAACACTTCATGCTATTCCGATTCGGATTACGTCGGTTGTTCACTAGATCGAAAAAGCACTAGCGGTACTTGTCACTTTTTAGGACCCTCATTAGTTGCATGGTCTAGTAGGAAACAATCATCGGTTGCACTCTCCACCACGGAGGCCGAATACAATCGCACTTGGTAGTTGTTGTGCACAAGCATTATGGATGAGCCAAACTCTAGAGGATTTTGGTTTTCATCTCAAAAACATTGATCTTAAATGTGACAACAAAAGTGCGATAGACCTTACAAATAATCCAGTACACCACTCTAGATCCAAACACATTGATGTTCGTCATCATTTCATTAGGGATCATATTAAGAAAGAGCATGTAAGAGTAAGTTTCATTGGTACGGACTCCCAACTTGCAGACTTATTCACTAAACCTCTCCCCGATGCAAGATTTTGATTATTACGACTTGAATTAGGTGTCCTAGATCTTTCGGGCTAAAACACATTCTTAAAACACATTAGTTTTATGCAATTCATTCATACCTAAACATCTTCACACTCTCTGAAATTTCTGCATGACACTAATCTTTGGACACTTAACCAATATCAAAAATTAAAATTTTCAAAATCTTAAAAAATCATATACTGTTTCCCGCGCTAGCACTAGCGCACCTTTCTGCTTTTTTGTATCTTTTAAATTTATAAAATACCTAAATTTATGCTCTATTAATGTACTACTTAGTTTTGCAGTTCTGTTTTGAATTGTTTTTTGAAAAATTACAACAACAACAAAATTTACAAAAGGTCAAATTAAAAAAAATATTTCTCTTACTCCGTTTTGTTTGATTTCTATGTCTATATACAAAAATCAAATACAAAAATATAAAACATAAAATTATCAAAAACTATCTCAACTTTTCCATTTACATGTATCTTGTGAAAGGGAGATTTGGGCTATCATCCCATCATATCTCCTAGTACCGGGCGAACCTCTCATAGGGTAGACCTCGAGAAATCCTAGAACAACTATAAGAATCCAATCTTTAAAATAAAAAATATTTCTTTTCAATAAAAATTGCAAGAATTCTATTGTTCATATCAAGCATGGTTTAATCTTTTCTTTAGATCTTCTACAATGTTGAAATTCATTTTTTCAAACTATCTTGAACAATGTTTTTATCATGCTTTGATATATCTAATCACATGTGCATAAATTGTATTAAAAAGGGTGTGTGGAACTAAGCTTAGCATGCCTCTAAGTATGAGTAAATGTTTTATGATTGATAATGATATTTATTCACTCACTTATTTTGGCAATGTTTACATGTGTTTTTTAATATAAGAATGCTTGCTTGTGTATTGTTAGTGTACAATGAATTAAATTTGCACAAATGTATTACCTACACCACTTTCATTTGCACTCTTAAAATTAAGACAAGTGGGTGTGATTTCAAAATTTCATTGGATTGCAAAACAAGTGTATTCGGAGAACTTTGTACAACAAAAAAATGAATTAAGTAAATTAACAAAGATAACTCCACCAAGCACTAGTTGAACCTCTTGATAAGTCTTCATAAACATTGTGAGGTTGAGCACCTTGGAAAGAATAGTAAAGTGTCTTGTGCAAACCATAAACTTTTTTATTTACACCACTTGTTCTTTTCTATGTGCTTTAATGGGTGTGGAAGTAAAATTATTTGTGTTTTATTGTGCACTTTACTCTACATTTGTCTTGTATTTTTGATTAAATCATTTGTTCACTCTCTTCAAAATACACTTATGTGCACATCATAATCTTCCATAACACTTCTTCTCATCAGTATTGGATCCTAATGTTAAAATTCTATACTCTCTTTATATATGAAATGCACTAGATAACCGAGCATGCTCTCTACAATGTTTGGTATGTTTTGAATTTATGAATTGGAATAACATTGTATTAGTCTCTTTATGTCATACATCTCTTTCAAGCTTTGTTCCTTCATGCTAATCTTTAAAGATTTTCAAAGAAAAATGATTTGCAAAATCATCTTTTTCATTTTTGGACTTTCACTCATAGTTTTTATGAATCATCATGCCTTGCTCAAAGATGTTTGTTGTATTTCTATAAGTCTTCTGTAACTTTACGTTTACCTTGTGTTCTTTTCATGCTTATCTCAAGCTTTTTACAACTCAAAATTTCTTTTCAATTGGTAGACTTCCATGGTAAATGTTATATTATTCCTTTTTAAGCTCAAAACTCTGATTTATTTCTATGAACACACATATGCTAAAACTCTGATTTATTTTTATGACAATTATTCTAACACTCCTTATCATTTCCTTCTCTCTCAAACCTCGATCATGCCTTTAACTTATTATCAAAACTTTTATGTGTTTTGCTTCCTTACCCACTTTTGCTAATAACAAAAGGGGGAGAATGTACATGATAAATAAAATCTGCTATCAAAATGAAAACTAACATGATTAACTAAGATAATAGCTTACATATTAGGGGAGCATTCACTTAGGGGGAGCATGTATTTAGGGGGAGCAATTCTAAATACTAAAATCAATATTTATCCTAAGTCATCACTCTCACACTCAGACAAGTAGGTTTCATCATGCTTATATATTATTGCTCTGATTTATCATTAATGGATTTGTTATTATCAAAAGGGGGAGTTTGTTGGAACATTGTCTACCGCATCTCCTAGGATTGAGAATAACAAATCCTATGTGTATTTGATCTTGTATGTTTAAGTGTGTAGGAAACAAAGTCCATATGACTCAAGGATGACATAAGAATGTTGCCCCCAAAATTGGGACAATAATTTCAACATGCCCACTAGCGCCGGCAGTAGCACCTAGCGCCTGGCACTAGCGATGATTAGCACCATCCCGGGAGTACATTTAGAAGGCGATAGCGCCAGGCGGTAGCGGATAGTGCAGGCGGTAGCTCGGAGTACAGAAGGCATGAAGAAAATGTTTCCTCGGATTGAAGATTCTCCCGCACAGAATTTGTCCTAATATAGGATAGCGCCGACGGTAGCGTGATGAGTCCCAAATATATACACATTTATGGACTCATTTGGGCCGATTTTCTAGTCTATGCACTTCACTTTAGACATGTTTTCACTCATATTTGATACTCCATGCTAAGTGCACCTCTAGGCCCGTTTTGGTGTTATTTCATGTTCTGCATTTCTAGTAGTTTTCATGCATTGTTAAGTGCCACTTTCAGTGGCTGGATTCGTGGTTGTGCTGGAATAGGAGTCGTGCAGGTGTTCACGGTACAATTCTGTACAGGTATACTGCGCACGATCACTGGTTCTATTGCGCACGACCACTGGTCGTGCGCCGCTGATCGTGTGCACTTAACCCTATTTTTCGAGTTCTGTCTTGGGTAGTGCGCACGACCACCTACGATAGTGCGCACGACCACCAGTCATGCGCCACTGTTCGTGTGCACTTAACATCAATTTTATGAGTTCTGTTTCAGACAGTGCGCACGACCGCCTACGATAGTGCGCACGACCACCGGTCGTGCGCCACTGGTCGTGCGAACATGGTATTTTATAAATTTCTTACTTTGCAGGCTCCACCCAGGTAGGCGCATGATCACAGAACTCCAGCACGCACAACCACTGGTCGTGCGCCAATGACCTTGCGCAGTATTTATTCCAGCGCCTATATAAGGTCCTGATCCGCAGATTAGGTATAACCCGGGTTCCGGGAGCGCGATTTACAGTCCGTACGCCGCCGTTTTCCACTTCCATCCACCTCCACCTCATCTTCTCCAGAAGGGAAAGTCATCTCCAGCCATTCTAAGCAATCCTCCATCGTCCGGGAGCATTCTCCGCCCTCCGCTAGCACTCAAGCAAGCCATCTCCAGTTCTGTCCGGTGAAAAGAATAGTCATCCTGAGGTAGAAGACGACGGAAGCACGTGGAGAGGTCGCGATAGACTCTCAACGCCGGAAGCACAGTCCGCCCGAGTCCGGAGGTAGCTTGACAAACTACCATTCCGGCCGTGAACGGCCGCTAGTCTTCGTCCATTGGTTGATTTCTTCCTCCCCCCTTTGTTGTAATTCTTTGAATCATTTAAACTTGAATATCATGATGTTTAGTTTAAATGCAATGGTTGTTTCTTCTCTGTTCTTCAGTATTTGTTTGTGATACGTCTCACCTCCACACACTCACTCACGCACTCATCGTGTTCGATTCGTGTTAGCAAGAGCTAACGACGATTTGTGAAGAGGTGTTTGCGACCCTCACTCTCCACACTAGTAATCACTTCGTTCGCATGCGTACCGTCCATCCGCCTCACTAAGCTTGGCATCGCGGCCGCTGCACCCATCTCACCTTGCGAAGCGGTGATTTCGACCCGCATTTCTTTTATTGTTGGTAACAGTAGGAAAGCAAATCAAAACCCCACTGTCTGTGTTTGTTTTCTCTTGTGTAATAATTGTCACACAACGTGATTCGTTCACCCAACCTGCATTCCTCAAGAGACTGACACTCGGGGATCCTATTCCCAACATTTATTACTTGCGCGGCCGGTGCACTTGCCGAACATCGCATCAAGTTTTTGGCGCCTTTGCCGGGGAACTGCAGACGTGATGAATTCGTGTGCGTGAAGAATCGTTGCACGAGGAACTATTCTCTTTTATTATTTCTCTTTGTTTACCTCTGTTGTCTTTGTTTCTTTTTGATACACACACTAATTACCTTCGTTCGTCCCATTGTGCGCTAATCTTTTGGGTTTCAAGTATTCCTAGCATGACCTCCATTCAGGAATACATCTATCAAGGAAGTTTAAATGATTTAAAGGTTCAAGCACAAAGGAATGATCACGACTTCGGGATTTCCTCCGACATCATTGAGTATATGACTGGGAATTGCAAGTTCAGTGGGAATAAGCATGAAGATGCGGTACAACACGTGCAGGACTTCTTAGAAATTTATTATACATGTATATTCAGTGGAGTTGAAAACGACCTGCAAAAGATCCTGGCATTCTCATTTTCCCTACATAATAAAGCCAAAAGTTGGTACTGGGATATCCGGAAAAGAGAGGCGACCACATGGAAGCAGCTCGAAGGGAGATTTTTGCATGAGTTTCAACACCGTACCCGAGTTTTGGACAAGTACAGGGAACTCATAACCTTCGGTCAGGGAAAGGAGGAGACGTTAGTGGATGCTTGGGAGCGTTTTCAATCCCTGCATAGGGGATGATACCGTGAAGACCTATCAGAAGTCTTTTTGTTTCAGATTTTTTATTTCGGCGTGCTGGACAAATTCCGTCTGTTATTCGATATGGCAGCCGGAGGGGCCCTGTTTAAGAAATCGGGGGAGGACGCGTGGGAAGTGGTCGTGAATATATTTCACACCAGCCAGCACTGGAGTCATGTCATTCTCCCCCCTAGTACTGCTGAAGTTAATGCAATGACATTCAACGGAGCAGCGGATCATGTGCCGTCAGGGCAAACGGAACAGTTAGCAACCTTGGTGGTCGGGATGCTGAATAAAATGAATGACCAATCAACAGCAATTCAATAGCTTCACTCTACTATAGGGACTCTTACCAATGTCATTTCTGGGCTTGCAAGTCAGCATCCGGAGTCTGTAAATACCATGCGATTGAGAAGCGGTAGAGGTGTTGACAATCTTCCTCGACAGGAACCACTTGTGAGCTCACTGACAAGTGCAATGCAGACATGGACGAGAAGCAGACTCAGATTCATATTGAGCCGGACCCCGTGAGCGAGGCACAACCCTCGATAAGTGTTGTTCACCCCCCATTCCCCCACAGGTTACGAAACGAGAAATCCGAGAAGCAATTCCGCAAATTCTTGGAAATAATGAAAGGAGTGCAAGTGAGCATCCCACTGATTGAAGCCATTTCTCAAATACCGGGCTACTCCAAGTTCTTGAAAGACTTGATTTCGAAGCGGAAACTATTGGAGGATCTCAAGACTATCGATCTCACTGAGGAGTGCTCCGCCATCGTCTCCAATATGCCCACGAAGTGCAAAGATCCGGGCAGCTTTACTATTCCTTGCAGGATCGGTCATCACCGTTTCAGCCAGGCGCTCTGTGATTTGGGAGCATCAATCAACTTGATGCCGCTCTCTATCTTTCGTGAACTAGGTGCAGGGACCTTGAAGCCGACGCAGGTAATGCTACAGCTAGCTGATCGGTTGATCAAAAAACCGCCAGGAATTGTCGAGGACCTCACAATAGTAGTAAACAGTCTCGCTTTTCCAGCCGATTTTGTCATCCTCGACATGAAGGTTGATACTAAAGTACCCATTATTTTGGGGCGGCCCTTTCTCGCTACAGCTCGTGCTATCATTAATGTGGAGCAGGGGGAGCTCACACTCAGATTGGGGGAGGACGCTATATCCTTCAACGTCCACAACCCATCGCAACTCTTCGAAATCACGGAATGCGAACCGGCAGAGCCGCTTGAAGAATTCGATGGCCAGATCGATGCGGGTTTGGATGACAGCGAGATGTGTTGGCGACGCGAGGACGTGGGCAATGACGGTGCACATTCGAACAAGCCCGATGTTTCGCATTCAATTGGAGAGCCATCCAGTGATTCTGCTGATCCAAACATTTATCCGGCTCTCAAACAACTACCGGATTCTCTAAAGTACGTTTTTCTTGGAGAAAATGCCACGCATCCAGTGATTATTTCCGCAGCTCTTTCCGCCGCCAACGAAACCGCATTGGTGGGTGTGATGAGAAGGTACCATAAAGTCTTCGGACGCTCTCTTGCAGACATTAAGGGAATCAGCCCCACGGTCTTCATGCATAAGATCCTCCTTGAAGATCAGTACAAACCCACAGCACAACCCCAAAGGCATTTGAACCCGAAAATGCAAGAGGTAGTGAAGGCAGAAGTGATAAAGCTCTTAGACGCTGGCATCATTTACCCAATCAGCGACAGCAAATGGGTCAGCCCAGTTCATGTGGTACCGAAAAAGGGAGGGATCACCGTTGTTGCCAATGAAAAGAACGAGTTGCTACCTACCCGAATGATCACCGGGTGGAGAGTCTGCATCGATTACCGCAAGCTGAATGATGCTACACGCAAGGACCATTTCTCACTCCCCTTCATTGACCAGATGTTAGAAAAGTTAGTGGGGCAGGAATACTACTGTTTCTTTGATGGGTACTCAGGTTACAATCAAATCTTAATAGACCCGTCTGATTAAGACAAAACAACATTTACATGTCCTTCCAGTACCTTCGCGTTCAAGAGAATGCCATTCGGACTGTGTAATGCCCCTGCAACTTTCCAGCGCTGTATGCTCGCTATTTTCGCTGACATGGTGGGAGACTTCCTCGAAGTTTTCATGGATGACTTTACTTTATTTGGCAGCAGCTTCGATACTTGCCTCGCGAATTTGGCCAAGACTTTGAAGCGGTGTGAGGACACCAATCTTGTCTTGAACTGGGATAAATGCCACTTTATGGTGCGCGAAGGAATTGTGTTGGGGCATAAGGTTTCCTGCCAAGGGCTCGAGGTGGATCAAGCGAAGGTAAGTGTTATCAGAAACCTCCCTCCACTTACGTCAGTGAAAGGTATCCGAAGTTTTCTTGGTCATGTGGGATTCTATCGAAGGTTTATTAAGGACTTTTCATCCATTTCAAAGCCTTTATCTCGCTTGCTTGTTAAGGACGTCCCCTTCCACTTCGACGATGCATGCATGCAGGCCTTTGAAACTTTACGGGGACAACTCATCTCGGCTCCAATTTTGGTGGCACCCGACTGGAAGTTACCCTTTATTATCATGTGTGACGCAAGTGATGTGGCTGCGGGTGCTGTACTCAGTCAAAAGAAAGACAAGACTTTTCACACCATTGCGTATGCCAGTCGAACTCTTAACAGCGCGCAAGCAAACTATACCACCACGGAGAAAGAAATGCTAGCCGTGGTCTTCGCCTTTGAAAAATTTCACTCATACTTGGTGCTTTCCGAAGTAATCGTGTACACGGACCACGCTGCACTCAGGTATCGTTTCAGCAAAAAAGAATCCAAATCGCGTCTGATTCGTTGGATTTTACATTTGCAGGAATACAATTTGGAAATCAAAGACAAGAAAGGGGTGGAGAACGTGATAGTTGATCATCTTTCGCGTTTGGAGTACGACACTCCCAACAGCTGTGTGGAGGAAACGAACGATAATTTTCTGGATGACAAATTATTCGCAATCACTACGCCCCCTCCAATTGCCCCATGGTACGCTGACATCACTAACTACTTGGCTTGTAAAACCTTCTCTCCGAATCTGTCCCCTCAGCAAAGACGGAAGCTTGCCTCTGACTCAAAATACTATTTTTGGGAAGACCCGCTCTTATTCCACACATGCAGTGATGGAATTATCAGGCGCTGCGTTCCTGAAGCCGAGTTTCAGTCTGTACTGCAGCACTGCCATGACAGAGAAGCTGGCGGGCATTTCGTGGCCGTTCGAACATCACGAAAAATTTTGCAATGCGGATCATTTTGGCCGACCCTCTTCAAGGACGCCCATGCCTATGTCACCAAGTGTGACGAATGCCTGATGAGTCCTGATCATATACACATATTTGGACTCATCTAGGCCAGTTTTCTAGTCGTTTCACTGCACTATAGCCCTATTTCAGCTCATATTTGTCTTTTTATGCTAGGTGCACTTCTTGGCCTAATTTGGTGTGTTTTATGCTTATTCCCTTTTGATAGCCTTATCCTTTTGTTGAGTGCCACTTTTAGTGGCCTGATTAGCATTTCTATAGAAACAGGAGTCGTGCAGGTGTTCCTGATAAAATTCTGTATAGGAACACTGCGCACGATCACTGGTTCAATTGCGCACGACCACTGGTCGTGCGCCGCTGATCGTGTGCACTTAACCCTTTTTTCTTAGTTCTGTCTCGGACAGTGCGCACGACCACCTACGATAGTGCGCACGACCACAAGTCGTGCGCCACTGTTCGTGCGCACTTAACATCAATTTCATGAGTTCTATTTCGACCAGTGCGCACGACCACCGACGATAGTGCGCACGACCACCGGTCGTGCGCCACTGGTCGTGCGAACATGGTATTTTATAAATTTCTTACTTTGCAGGCTCCACCCAGGTAGGCGCACGATCACAGAACTCCAGCGCGCACGATCACTGGTCGTGCTCCAATGACCGTGCGCAGTATTTATTCCAGCGCCTATATAAGGTCCTGATCCGCAGATTAGGGATACGGGGGGTTCCGGGAGTGCGATTTGCCGTCCGTACGCCGCCGTTTTCCACTTCCAGCCACCTCCACCTCATCTTCTCCGCAAGGGGAAGTCATCTCCAGCCATTCTAAGCAATCCTCCATCGTCCGGGAGCATTCTCCGCCCTCCGCAAGCACTCAAGCAAGCTATCTCCAGTTCGGTCCGGTCAAAAGAATAGTCATCCTGAGGTAGAACACGACGGAAGCATGTGGAGAGGTCGTGACAGTCTCTCAACGCCGGAAGCACAGTCCGCCCGAGTCCAGAGGTAGCTTGACAAACTACCATTCCGGCCGTGAACGGCCGCTAGTCTTCGTCCATTGGTTGATTTCTTCCTCCCCTTGTTGTACTCCTTTGAATCATTTAAACTTGAATATCATGATGTTTAGTTTAAATGCAATGGTTGTTTCTTATTCGTTCTTCAGTATTTTCTTGTGATACGTCTCACCTTCACTCACTCACTCACGCACTCATCGTGTTTGATTCGCGTTAGCAAGAGCTAACGGCGATTTGCAAAGAGGTGTTTGCGACCCTCACTCCCCGCACTAGTGATCACTTCATTCGCATGCGCACCGTCCATCTGCCTCACGAAGCTCGGCATCGCGGCCGTTGCATCCATCTCACCTTGTGAAGCGTTGATTTTGACCCGCATTTCTTTTATTGTTGTTAACGGTAGGAAACCAAATCAAAACCCCATTTTCTGTGATTGTTCCCGCTTGTGTAACCATTGTCACACAACGCAATTCGTTCACCCAACCTGCATTCCTCAAGAGATCGACACTCGGGGATCCTATTCCCAACATTTATTACTTGCACGACCGGTGCACTTGCCGAACATCGCATCAAGTTTTTGGCGCCGTTGCCGGGGAATGTGCAGGCGTGTAACGTCTTGAGTTGTGAACTTTTGTTACAAGAGCAGTTGTTTTTTCGATTTTCCTTATTTTGTTTTCTTTAGGTTATGATTGTGCATGCAGAGACATGCCGCGGGGAAACTTGTACCCTTTGATCCCGAGATCGAACGGACCACTCGCGCACGAAGGCGCGCAGCAGCCGTACAAGAGGTAATGGGTGACAACATAAACCTAGATGATGCTGAACCAAGAGTACCCAACGTGGAGCAGCACCATCCTGGAGATGAGCAAGAGGTAGTTAGACCTCGGCCCCGAACGATGAGAGATTACACCACTCCGACAGCTGGGAGTGTGTATCCTGGGTTTGGTCCCAACATTATGAACAACCAGTTTGAGATCAATCCTGCGATCTTGAACATCATCCGGAACAATGCTCAGTTTTCCGGGATGGCCAGTGAAGATCCACACCTGCACCTGGCAGAGTTTTCTGATATCTGCGGAACCTTCCGCTACTCTGGGATTCCTGACGATACAGTCAAGCTGCGACTGTTCCCCTTCTCACTTCGCGACAAGGCCAAGGTGTGGCTCCATTCCATTCCTCCTGGGACCGCTGCAACTTGGGATGTTCTCGCCTCCAAGTTCCTGGCCAAATTCCACCCCATTGATAAAATTGTGAGCCTGCAGCGGGAGATCACTACCTTTCGCCATGCTGACCAAGAGACCCTTGCCAAGGCGTGGGAGCGCCCTAATGATCTTCTCCGCCGCTGCCCGAACCAAGAGCTCCAAACTTGGAACGTGGTAGAGACATTCTATTTCGCGATCGAGCCCAACTACCGGGCGATGATCGATGCTGCTGCGGGTGGTACTCTAATGAACCATACTCCAGAGGAGGCTCTTCGAATTCTGTGAGACACCGCCTCCCACAGCACATTTTGGACTGCCGGGAGGAATGCACCAAGAAGCGCCCGTGGTCTCTTCGTGGTCGATTCACTCCCGCCTACATCCGCACCGGTTGCTGTCATTACGTGTGAAGGATGTGGAGGCGGCGGACACCACGCGTATGAATGTTCGGGCAATGATTTATCAGGTGACTTCTCGCACTTTTCTTTAAATGAATCTGTTAATTTTGTTGGTAATCAACCTAAGGGGGTGCCGTTTAATAACACGTATCATCCGGGAGTGAGAAGTCACCCAAACTTCTCATGGAACCCCAACGCATCTGGCCAACGATGGGCACCGGGGAAGTATCAAAACGATGCCTACGCCTCCGGGAGCCAAACAAGGCCACCTCACCCGGAATATAACCAAGGCCCCCCAGCTCCCAAAAAGAGTAACTTGGAGGAGATGATGGGAAAATTTATGCAAGCGGCTAACTCAAACATTTTTAACCAAACCGCCTCCATGCGGAATTTGGAAACACAGCTGGGCCAATTGGCCCAAGCGCTCACCGAGCGGTCGCATGGAACTCTCCCTAGTAACACCGAAAAAAATCCAATAGACCAAGGGAAGAGTCTTTGCGATGCGGAAGTGGGTCAGCCGCGTGAGTTAGTAATCTCCTGTTCCATTAATAAAATTGAAACTAAGGCTTTGTGTGATTCCAGCTCCTCCCGCAACGTCATTGCTTTGCAAGACGTTGATAAATTGCAACTTGAAATTAACACGGAGGACCGGAAATCTCTTGTGCTTGCAAATGGCGCCATCATACAATCGGAAGGGGAAGTTAAAAATGTAGAGGTTATAGTTGAGGGGACAATGGTGGTTGCTGATTTTCAAGTGTTAGGACCCCGGGAGAATCACTACATCCTTATCTTGGGTGTACCGTTCTTGAAAGAGAGCGGTGCCACCCTTGATTTTTCTGTGGGTTGTGTCCTCCTACACAATAAGGTGCCTTTGCCCACTTGCCCCAAGACTATAACTGAAACATCCATTTGCCCCCCTCCTTTTATTTTTGATGAATCACTGAGTTGCGTAGGGGATAAGAAAGATGATGGATCATCTGAAGGAGAAAAGGAAGAGTACCAGTCAAGCGGAGAGGAAAAAGTAGATTCTCGAAGAAACTATGCTTCCAAGAGGGAGGAGGACAGCAGTCCTGAACATTTTGAGCTGAACTTGATTCGGGATGACATCCCATTATTCTCTTGCATTGAATCATGTAATAAACTAGTTAAGCGTTCCATCTCTTGGGCTGATCCGGTCGTCAATGTGGCAACGGAAGTGACGTCACCCACTACTAAGTTGAGAGAATCTGAAAACATTCAACGTTGGCAGTCTCTGACTGTCGCTAAACTTAAACAAGAGAAGCGTCTGCGCGATGCGCGCTCTGCTGCTCTCCGTGGCAAGAGGGCGGAGGTTATGGGAACACTGGGTGACACCAGTGTTGGCCCTAAAGCCTTCACCTCCCGCCTTCAAGCTTTGGGAGACGGGCACCATAAAGCGCCTACAACTGATTTTCTTTTTTATCTCTTATTTTGTGAAACTCTCTGTTTCATGCACTTTTTATTTAATTTCTGTGCTCTGTAAACAATTATAATACAGGTATTTGGTCCAGCTTAAGCACATAAAATAAAAGCGCTGCTGGGAGACAACCCAGATTTGCTAATTTCTGTTTTTCTAACATGTTTCAATTCAGTTTTTTTTACATTTTTGCTTTTGTTTTGCGGAGCTCACCCACCTTGCAGGTATTCATTGCACATCTTATAAGGTGGTGGTTGTGATTCTTCGTATGGTGGTGGGGCGGCCTCGGTCAGTCACGCGTCTTCTGGTATGCTCACTAGCTGAGCATGGGGTAACCTCTCTCCCTTTCTCTTTCTGATTTTCATTTTAATATCATGTGATGTACTTCTTAGGTTAAGTCTGGGGGAGAGCTAGTATGTGTTACCCAATGCACGTGCACACTGCATATGTATAATAGAAGCTTTTATTGATTTATTTCGTTTAGATCATTGCATCACACACCACTTGCAACCACATGAGCGCGTGCTTAGCTGTGTGTGTGCCGCGAGTTAAACTCATTTCTTGAGCAAGATTCGGGCAAATTATCGTGCTGACTTAGGATTGTGAAACGGAGTAAAATGTTGACTCCTGCAGTGTCCTAGTTGAGTGCTCTCGTTTCATGTAGAAATTTGAGTAGATTTAATTTTTCTGTATGCTTATAGTTTTATATTTTTCTATTTGCGTCAATACTGTTTATTCTACTCAAAAATGGTGAATTCGGTGTGAATCAAACGGTAGCTTAGGGATGTGTGTAGCCGGGCATTAGGTTTGCATTGCTCGAGTCGGGAGGACGGATAGTCTTTTTCGTTGGCTAAGAACTTGCCCCAAGCTATTCTCGAAGCATGGGTATAGGTTAGTTCAGTGCACGAACGTGATGTAGGCCTTCATTTTGGCCCGGTTGAGCTTTGTACCAATCCTAATGTCTTATCCTCGTTAGCCCCATTTTGCCTACCCCTTCTTTTGATTCAGCTCCACCATTATTTCACCAAAGCCTCATAGTCGATCCTAGTCGCGCACCCAAGTCGAGCTTTAGTATTTTATATATTCATTCAGGGTGTTGATGTGGTGAATATTTTTGTGAAAATGTGGATGTGCTTCAATGTTTAATCTGCTGATTTTGTTGTGAAAAGAAAAAAAAATAGAAAAGAGAAAAAGAAAATTGAAAAAAATGGATAAAGAAAGGAAAAGTTTAATTGAAAATAATTGTTGATTTGTATTTGGGAGTGGGCAGTGCACACACCCATTGTTAAAAAGTTAAGTCTAGGGGTGTGGTGTACTCGCATATATTTGGGTTAGCGGATAGATTATCTTTTTTGTTTATGCTAGGTCATTTGGGTTTGGTGCGTAGCCTCCATGTTTATCCTTGTTTACCTCACAGAAACCCAAGCCCCATCTTCACCTAAAGTCCTACTGATTCGTGAGTGAGCCAAACCAGTGCCGTGGAGAGAGTGCGAACAGGCAAGCCTATGGTCACCGACATTGGTGGATTCCTTTGGAGGTTGTCCTGAGCCCCGATCTTTGGCAATGCTCACCTTTGCGATTGGTTTATTTTCTCCCTACGCGTGACCGGATGATTCGCCGTGATTCTATTTTTGAGTAGTAATAAATTTTTGATACGCATTTGAGAAAAGTACAAACTGTTATGCATACTTAGAAATTTCCTCTGTTATTTTTTATGCGTGCGAGCACGCGACTTCGCATGGTACTCGGTGTCGCAATTTCTCTGTTAGCTAGTTGTTTTTCCCCGTCTGCTTAGATTTTGTTTGCTCGGGACGTGCAAACAGGTAAGTCTGGGGGTGTGATGAGTCCTGATCATATACACATATTTGGACTTATCTAGGCCGGTTTTCTAGTCGTTTCACTGCACTTTAGCCCTTTTTCAGCTCATATTTGTCTTTTTATGCTAGGTGCACTTCTTGGCCTAATTTGGTGTGTTTAATGCTTATTCCCTTTTGATAGCCATATCCTTTTGTTGAGTGCCACTTTCAGTGGCCTGATTAGCATTTCTGTAGAAACAGGAGTCGTGCAGGTGTTCCTGGTAAAATTCTGTACAGGAACATTGCGCACGATCACTGGTTCAATTGCGCACGACCACTGGTCGTGCGCCGCTGATCGTGTGCACTTAACCCTTTTTTCTGAGTTCTGTCTTGGACAGTGCGCATGACCACCTATGATAGTGCGCACGACCACCAGTCGTGCGCCACTATTCGTGCGCACTTAACATCAATTTCATGAGTTCTGTTTCGACCAGTGCGCACGACCACCTACGATAGTGCGCACGACCACCGGTCGTGCGCCACTGGTCGTGCGAACATGGTATTTTATAAATTTCTTACTTTGCAGGCTCCACCCAGGTAGGCGCACGATCACAGAACTCCAGCGCGCACGATCACTGGTCGTGCGCCAATGACCGTGCGCAGTATTTATTCCAGCGCCTATATAAGGTCCTGATCCGCAGATTAGGGATACGGGGTGTTCTGGGAGAGCGATTTGCCGTCTGAACGCCGCCGTTTTCCACTTCCAGCCACCTCCACCTCATCTTCTCCGCAAGGGGAAGTCATCTCCAGCCATTCTAGGCAATCCTCCATCGTCCGGGAGCATTCTCCGCCCTCCGCAAGCACTCAAGCAAGCTATCTCCATTTCGGTCCGGTGAAAAGAATAGTCATCCTGAGGTAGAAGACGATGGAAGCACATGGAGAGGTCGTGACAGTCTCTCAACGCCGGAAGCACAGTCCGCCCGAGTCTGGAGGTAGCTTGACAAACTACCATTCCGGCTTTGAACGGCCGCTAGTCTTCGTCCATTGGTTGATTTCTTCCTCCCCTTGTTGTACTCCTTTGAATCATTTAAACTTGAATATCATGATGTTTAGTTTAAATGCAATGGTTGTTTCTTATCTGTTCTTCAGTATTTGCTTGTGATACGTCTCACCTTCACTCACTCACTCACGCACTCATCGTGTTCGATTTGCATTAGCAAGAGCTAACGGCGATTTTCAAAGAGGTGTTTGCGGCCCTCACTCCCCGCACTAGTGATCACTTCATTCACATGCGCACCGTCCATCCGCCTCACGAAGCTCGGCATCGCGGCCGTTGCATCCATCTCACCTTGTGAAGCGGTGATTTCGACCCGCATTTCTTTTATTGTTGTTAACGGTAGGAAACCAAATCAAAACCCAATTTTCTGTGATTGTTCCCGCTTGTGTAACAATTGTCACACAACGCAATTCGTTCACCCAACCTGCATTCCTCAAGAGACCGACACTCGGGGATCCTATTCCCAACATTTATTACTTGCGCGACCGGTGCACTTGTCGAACATCGCATCAATGCCAAAGGACCGGAAATATCTTTCGGCATGACGAGATGCCCCTCAATAACATGCTGGTTTGCGAACCATTTGATGTCTGGGGGATAGACTTTATGGGTCCTTTCCCCATGTCTCATGGTAAGCATTATATCATTGTGGCAGTTGACTATGTTTCAAAATGGGTGGAAGCCGAGGCGGTTGCCACGAATGACGCCAGCACAGTGCTACACTTTATCCACAAGAATATCTTCTCCAGGTTTGGGACGCCGAGAACTATTATCAGCGACGGCGGAAGTCATTTTTGTAATAAGCAGTTTGTGCAGCTCATGAAAAAATTTGGGGTCCATCATAAGATTTCATTAGCGTACCACCCCCAAACATGTGGACAAGTAGAAGTATCCAACCGCGAGCTCAAGCGAATAATCGAGAAATCGATACATTCAAATAGGAAGGAGTGGTCTAAAAAGGTCGACGACGCATTATGGGCTTACCGGACCGCTTTCAAAACACCTGTCAGCATGACTCCGTTTCAACTAGTCTATGGCAAGGCATGCCATCTCCCTGTGGAGCTGGAACATAAAGCATTATGGGCAACCAAACTGTTGAACATGGACATTGGAGCCGCGGCCGAGGTGCGTCGTTCCCAACTCAACGAATTAGAAGAGCTCCGACATTTCGCTTATGAAAACGCTCGCATCTACAAAGAGAAAACAAAAAAATGGCATGATCGACACATCATCTCGAAGGAGTTCAAAATTGGGGACCAAGTGCTGCTTTACAACTCCCGTCTCCGCCTCTTTCCAGGAAAGTTAAAATCGAGGTGGAGCGGTCCTTTCTCAGTGACCGATGTCTCTCCCTTTGGTGCCATCGAAATATCAGGGGATAAGGGAGACAAATTTAAGGTCAACGGGCATCGACTGAAGTTATACGATGGCGCCATTATAAACAAGGAGTGTCAGCTGGTGACATTGGGAGACGGGCACCATAAAAGCGCCTACAACTGATTTTCTTTTTATCTCTTATTTTGTGAAACTCTCTTTTTCATGCACTTTTTATTTAATTTCTGCACTCTATAAACAATTATAATACAGGTATTTGGTCCAGCTTAAGGACATAAAATAAAAGCGCTGCTGGGAGACAACCCAGATTTGCTGATTTCTGTTTTTCTAACATGTTTCAATTCAGTTTTTATATATTTTTGACGCTTTTAGTTGTGTCGTTTGCAGGCGAGCTTTGTTCTTTGCGATGGCGGAAGCTGTGGATTGCTCATGAAAATTAACGCCAATCGTCTAGTATTCTCTATTCTGAGCATTGGGTAACACTTCTTCCCCCTAGCTTTCAGTTTTTGTGATGCAATGTTTAGATTAAGTCTGGGGGAGAGCACGTTGTTATCCACTTTGCGCACGAGTTGCACCGCATGCTAGAAGATTGTTTAAATTTTTCGTTGCCATCGTCATTATTCCATGCTTCATACACCACTTCACCCACATAAGCGCACACTTACCTGATTGTTTCATTTCCTAATAAATTATTTTGGCTTGGAATGTGAATTAGGGTGTTAGCTTAGGAATTACTAATTGGAGTGCGATGTTGACTCGCGCAGTGTTCTAGTCGCATCTGCATGCTATAGTAGAATTTGAGTAAAACTAGATTATTTCTATGCGTTTAATTTATGATTAGTATTTTTGCGTAGTTTTAGATTTGTTTTACTCAAATGGTGAATGTGAACGAAATTGGCGATAACCCGGTGTTGTGTGTATACGAGCACTAGTTGTGTGTTGCTCGAGTCGGGAGGAAGGTTTACCTTTCTCGTGGGCTAAGAACTTGCCCCAAACGACTCTTGAAGCATGGGTGCGAGCGATTCTTCGAGTTAAATGTGATGTAGGCCACCTTTTGGCTAGTTTGAGCTTTGTCTTCCCCTATCCTATTCACTCACCTTTGCAAGCCAACATTTGCGCCTACCACTTCTTTGTTTCAGCTCCTCTTCCATTCACCAAATCCTAAAAGCTTATCCTACTTTCGCAACCAAATTGCTGTTTAACTGCACTCATGTTCTTGATTTGGTGTGATGTTTTGAATCTCTGTGATGTGAAGGAAAAATAAGTTTTATTTGCTGAATATGAACCAACTGGAGGATAAGCAAAAAAAAAGAAAAATATGTTATTGAAATGAAATTCTAAAAAAAATTGTATTGAAAAGATATCCTCCCAAGCGCACTAGAAAATCTGTTGGTATCTCTGAAGTAGGCCGTGTGCACACCTAGTTTTCATGATAAGTCTGGGGGTGTGTCACACGAGCTTTGTTCTTGGTTTTGTTTGGTGCAGCGTTCCGTTGACTCATTTGGGTGGCGTAGCCGTCGTCTTTATCTTCGAATATCATACCGCAACCTAAGCCCTAATATGATCCTAAAGCCCTACTGATTTATCTCGTGAGTTTGCTAGCGCCGTGGAGAGAGTGTGACCGGGCAAGCTTATGGTTCACGACGTTGATGGATTTCATGGGAGTTATTCCTGAACCCCGATCTTGTGCAACACCCTCCTTAGTGGCTTGTTACTTTAACATCGGGCATGATCGATCGAGTTCTTCACAGTTCACCAACTGAGTATTGATAAATCTTTCTTTACGCTCTAATACTTTTGTAAATTAATTAGTATAGTTAGAATCTCATTGTACTAAATTTCTATTTGCATGCATTTGTTACTTCGCACCGTACTCCTTTGTGTATTTTCCTTTGTTAACTACCATTTTCACACTCCACCGAATTCGTTTGCTCGGGACGCGCAAACAGTTAAGTCTGGGGGTGTGATGAGTCCCAAATATATACACATTTATGGACTCATCTGGGCCGATTTTCTAGTCTATGCACTTCACTTTAGACATGTTTTCACTCATATTTGATACTCCATGCTAAGTGCACCTCTAGGCCCATTTTTGGTGATATTTCATGTTCTGCATCTCTAGTAGTTTTCATGCATTGTTAAGTGCCACTTTCAGTGGCTGGATTCGTGGTTGTGTTGGAACAGGAGTCGTGCAGGTGTTCCCGGTACAATTCTGTACAGGTATACTGCGCACGATCACTGGTTCTATTGTGCACGACCACTGGTCGTGCGCCACTGATCGTGTGCACTTAACCCTATTTTTCGAGTTCTGTCTCGGGTAGTGCGCACGACCACCTACGATAGTGCGCACGACCACCAGTCGTGCGCCACTGTTCGTGCGTACTTAACATCAATTTTATGAGTTCTGTTTCGGACAGTGCGCACGATCGCCTACGATACTGCGCACGACCACCGGTCGTGCGCCACTGGTCGTGCGAACATGGTATTTTATAAATTTCTAACTTTGCAGGCTCCACCCAGGTAGGCGCACGATCACAGAACTCCAGCGCGCACGACCACTGGTCGTTCGCCAATGACCGTGCGCAGTATTTATTCCAGCGCCAATATAAGGTCCTGATCCGCAGATTAGTTATAACCCGGGTTCCGGGAGCGCGATTTACAGTCCGTACGCCGCCGTTTTCCACTTCCAGCCACCTCCACCTCATCTTCTCCGCAAGGGGAAGTCATCTCCAGCCATTCTAAGCAATCCTCCATCGTCCGGGAGCATTCTCCGCCCTCCGCAAGCACTCAAGCAAGCCATCTCCAGTTCTGTCCGGTGAAAAGAATAGTCATCCTGAGGTAGAAGACGACGGAAGCACATGGAGAGGTCGTGATAGTCTCTCAACGCCGGAAGCACAGTCCGCCCGAGTCCGGAGGTAGCTTGACAAACTACCATTCCGGCCGTGAACGGCCGCTAGTCTTCGTCCATTGGTTGATTTCTTCCTCCCCCCTTTGTTGTACTTCTTTGAATCATTTAAACTTGAATATCATGATGTTTAGTTTAAATGCAATGGTTGTTTCTTCTCTGTTCTTCAGTATTTGTTTGTGATACATCTCACCTCCACTCACTCACTCACGCACTCATCATGTTTGATTCGCGTTATCAAGAGCTAACGGCAATTTGTGAAGAGGTGTTTGCGACCCTCACTCTCCACACTAGTAATCACTTCATTCGCATGCGTACCGTCCATCCGCCTCACGAAGCTCGGCATCGCGGCCGCTGCACCCATCTCACCTTGGGAAGCGGTGATTTCGACCCGCATTTCTTTTATTGTTGTTAACAGTAGGAAACCAAATCAAAACCCCACTGTCTGTGTTTGTTTTCGCTTGTGTAATAATTGTCACACAACGTGATTCATTCACCCAACCTGCATTCCTCAAGAGACCGACACTCGGGGATCCTATTCCCAACATTTATTACTTGCGCGACCGGTGCACTTGACAAACATCGCATCATAGCGCTAGCACAGGCGCTAATGCTGAGGCTATAAATAGGACCCCTCTTCTCTCGTTTCAAACACCCATCAGAGAGAGAGATTGAGTGTTAGAATTCCATAGCCTGATTTGGCCGAAAGTTGATGTCCTACCAAAGCTCTGCGGATTTCTGAAGGAGAATCTCTTCATGCAGATCCAAACGACGTCCGCTTCTACAATGCTTATTCTACAGTGGATCTTCGTCTCCAACTTCAGAAGTTCTTCCATAGGGAGTTTTTATTATTATAATTTCATATTTCTTGTATACTGTTAGAGAACTCGCCTAGTGTTGGCAACTATGTCTGGGTAGGACTTAGGTTAGAAATTCGCCTCGTGTTGGCGACTAGATGTAGGTTAGGTATAGGGGGTGCTCAAGGACATATCCGGGGTTGGATTGGCTGGAGCGGCTCGAGGCCAAATCTGGGGAAGGATAGGCTAGGGCCACCGGTTCGTGGGGATGCGAGTCGGGATAGAAAACAAAAAGAGTTTACAATTATTCGCCACCGATGTCTAGCGTTATAGAAATCAACTTTTATAAAACTTTATTTTATATTAATAAAGCATGTCTCTACTTTATTTCAATTGTTTTGTTTGATTTCTCACCTTCTTAATCACGCATTATTTCAAAGATAATCAAAATATAACATAAGCTTTAAAAATCCTTATTCACCCCCCACCCACTCTAAGGGCGCCTACTGATCCAACAGCTAGTGGGGAATGTGGTAGAGCAAAGGCTATCCTTAGACCTAGTGGAAGAGCTCTGGGACTAAGCCACCGTCCGGCAAGAGGAAGTCAAGTGGCGGATGGCTCGATACTTCGACAAACACATTCGGGTGAAGTAATTCGAGAAGGGAGACCTGGTCTTAAAAAAGGTCGATGCTGCCGGAAGGGGCGCTTCAGTAGGCAAGCTCAACCCCAACTAGGAAGGGCCTTACATTGTAGATGAGGTGCTAATGTTAGGAGGGTACCACCTTTGAGATGTGGAAGTGGTACCCCTCGGCCTGGCCCGAAGTAGGGATGACATAAAAAGGTTTTACCCTTAGATTTTTTATATTGATTTGTTACATACTTGACTCATCATATGTTGGTTTCAGTGTTTCTTCTAAGCATGAGTCCTCGAAATGTTTTGTGCTAGATTTCCCTGGAGGATCTCGCCGCCGGGCTCTCACTAGCCGGTGGGTTAGGTTGATCTCGCAGAGAGGCTGGCGGGGTAACAAATGTTTTGTGCTGGATTTCCCAGGACGATCCCATCGCCGGATTCACTAGCCGGTGCGTCAGGTTGATCTCGCGGAGAGGCTGGCAAGGTAACAAATGTTTTATGCTGGATTGCCCTGGACGATCTTGCCGCTGGGCTCTCACTAGTCAGTGGGTCAGGTTGATCTCGCGGAGAGGCTAGCAAGGTAGTAAATGTTTTTGCTGGAATGCCACTGATGATTCCGCTGTCAGGCTCTCACTAGTTGGTGGGTCAGGTTAATCTCATGGAGAGGCTGGCAAGTTAGCAAATGTTTTATGCTGGAATGCCCTGGATGATTCTACTATCGGGCTCTCACTAGCCGGTGGGTCAGGTTGTTCTCGCGCAGAGGCTGGCAAGGTAACAAATGTTTTATTCTGTAATGCCCCGGATGATGCTGCTATAGGGCTCTCACTAGCTGGTGGGTCAGGTTGATCTCGCAGAGAGGCTGACAAGGTAGCAATTATTTTATGCTGGAATGCCCCGGATGATTCCGCTGCTGGGCTCTCACTAGCCGGTGGGTCAGTCTGATCTCGCAAAGAGGCTAGCAAGGTAACAAATGTTTTATGCTGGAATGCCCCGGATGATTCCGCTGCCATGCTCTCACTAGCCAGTGGGTCAGGTTGATCTCGCGGAGAGGCTAACATGATAGCAAATGTTTTATGCTGGAATGCCCCGAATGATTCCGCTGCCGAGCTCTCACTAGCCGGTGGGTCAGGTTGATCTCGTGGAGAGGCTGGCAAGGTAATAAATGTTTTATGTTGGAATGCCCCGGATGATTCCGCTGCCGGGCTCTCACTAGCCGGTGGGTCAGGATGACCTCGAGGAGAGGCAGGCAAGAAGATGGTTCAGGCTGATAACCTCGGCTCGCAAAATCTATCAACGCGAGGCCTAAACTGGGCGAGCCCCGGGGCTCGCTCGCACGAAATAAAGAGTAATATCAGTTAAAAAAGTTCTAAGTCCAACGGTTACAACGAGACGGCTAAATTCGGTGGCAACAAAATATTTTGAGGTGACTCCCGAGTCGCGAAATGCTCGGAGAGTCTCTAAGCAACATCTAAGTAAGCGAGTCAAAGGGGGACCACTGTCAAGGTGATCAATGAGTAATCTCCGGTCATAGAAGTTGTGGCGGGCGAGATTAAGCAATGTCGACCATGCTCGCGAGGGCTCATACTGGGCGAGCATGACAAAGTCTGTTGGCGCAAGCAGGACAAAATGATAATTTAAAGATAGAAAAATATTTCTTGTTTCATTTCGGAAAAAAGTTCATTACAAGTAATAGCGATCTCGCCAGTCAAAATAAAGATGTACATTGAAAAACTAAAAAGACATGGCCGGCCGCCAGACAGATCCTCCTCGCTCTCGCGATCTTCGTCTCTAGAATCGGCACGAATAGGTCTGGGACAACGTCCTCGACGCTAAGCTCCATTGCATCTGGAGAAAGTAGGCACGCCCCCTTTAGAGTATCGAAGACATGGTTGGCGACGCCCATCGAGTTCTTGCGGGTCACCTCCTCCTCGTCTTGCTTTCGGTTGCGAGCACCAGCTCACGGAGGGGGCGGGGGGAGCACAGCCCGGGTCAGCTCACGAACTTGAGGTTTCAGGAATGAGTTTTCCGTCTCCAGGTTGGCGTTCTGCGAGAAGAGCTGGCTCGCTGTCTCGGCATCCTGAATTGAATATGATAAGAAAAATAGAAACATGTAGTGGGTGGAATAGAAAATCCGTCACTTAGCATTCTGCCTTGGAGGCTGGCGAGAAGACCCTTGGATAAGGCCTATTTCTCTTTGAGGCGCGCGATCTCATCCGAGGACTCCTGTAGCTCGGGCTTAAGCTCCCTAGAATCTCTTTCCACAGTAAGGTACCACCGGCCAACCATATGAGTGAGCTCCATAGCCCAGAATTGGGCTTGCATGGCCTTATAGACGAGCAACCTTGATCTTAGGGCACTGAAGCAGGCGGTGTCATCAGGGCCATATAGTCCGAAGGTGAGGGCGAACACCTCGCCCCCAACCTTGTTGATCTGAACCCAGGAGGGGAGGAGTGAAGAACACAAGATCCTATTGTGATCAGGGACCCACACTAGCAGCGGCTCGCCGGTCGCGTCTAGAAGCTTCGCACCAAGCCCGACGTTTTTATGGCTCATGGGCTTGGGCTCGCCCTCTGCCTTCCCGACCTCGCGGCTCCCCCCGACAGCCTTCTGGCTCGCGGGCGAGGGGGAGTGATGTCTCTGTCTCAGACAGATCCACTATGACCCCCCTTCCACTGGGCTCGGCGGGGGCTTTCTTTGTCTTCTTTTTTGTCGAGGCCGCCGGGATGACCTGGCTCGCAGATAGAGGCCGCTTCTTTCCAGAAGTTGAGCCTGTTTGGTCTCGACACGCTTCGGCAACTGCGGTGGCGAGCGAGCTAGGCTTGAGGGTTGCGGCCCTTGCATGCGGGGGGGGGTGGAGGGGAAGTTCCCACTCTCCTACAAAAGCGACAACTATAGGAATTAGTCACCAAAAGTGAAAGAAAGCATAAAGGGTTTGCGAGTGTGAGTCGTACCTTCTCCCTGTGGCACCGGTAGCAGCGAATCCACCTTTTGGTGGAGGTACGCGGCCTCAAAGTTCTTCCTTGCGAGGTACTGGTAGAGCTTCGCATTCCCCCCCCCCCCCCGAGCGAGGCAGGGGGGCGGTAGGTCACCTCATCTCGCTGGATGGGGGAGAAGGGAATGTTGTTGAAGGCTCCTTTGACGAGGACAAACTTCTGATGCCAATAGGGCTTTGTTCACTGTCTCGCACACAGTGAAGTGTTGGCTCGCAAAGTGAGTCGTTACGTCCTTATAGGTGCGGAAAGAGAAAACCTGTGGAAGATGAGCAGGCTGAACTCAATCTTCTCTTCGCGCAAGTAGCTGGCAAACGCGACCACCATGACGATCGTGTTCGGAGTCAGCTGGCTCCGCAAGATTTCGTAATACTTGAGCATCTGAAAAATTACCAAGGGAAGTTTAGTACCCTTTTTTGCGATCACGAGTAAGAAGTGCAAAGTTTGAATGGGTACCTGGCAAACTTCCGGCCAAAGGGGGAGTCGTAACCCATTCTCGAGGTGAGCAATGGGGATGGCGAGCTCTTCGAGCGACAGCTCGTTGATGGAAGCGGTGCTCGTCGGGCGGCGAGCAACAAACCTCGAGGAGATGTGTCGGTCCACCGTGGTGAGGAACTCCTCTTCGGTGAGCGAAGCGCAAAAGAAGGTGAGGTCGCGGTAGGCTCTAGAACACTTGGCTCGCCCCTGAGATTCGCCATCAGCGACCATGGTTCTAGTATTAGCGAGCTGGAGGAAGCGCAAGTGCGAGCCAGAAGTTGCGAGAGAGCCTGGAAGAAAGGAAGAGGGTTGAAACAGATAATGCGGTGGTTATAAAGTAAAAATCGATGGCTATTTATATAAATGAAATGAGCGGGAAGAGTGTGAAGCGCCAGGGGGTGCAGATAGCTGGACTGTGGGGTGACTTTTCAACTACTTGGGCCTTATCCTCTCCGGGTGGGTCTGCATCATGGAGACACCATCTAGCTCGCCATAGGCAAGCCAAGCTGCAGAGAGAGAAGTAAAAGTCGCGAAGGCGAGGCAATAGCTCGCGAGTCTAAGGTGAGGAACTTATATTAAAATAGAAAATAAGCGGCGTGCGAGCACAGTTGACGTAATGGTATGAGTAATGCAAAGGAAAAGAGAAAGCTCGCGAGCGAGTAGGAATATCCATATTACAAATTCATAAATTGTTCAAAACCCCCAAGGGGGGGGGGGGGGATAGTAGGTGCGAGCAACAAATAATAAAAACCAATTGTTAAATAGTTAATCCACTTCCTGCGACCGCGGCCTTGCACGCCAGATCGCAGGGGCACTATCTAATGGTACTCGCGAACTGACTGGACTTCACGTTGCATCAGGTGCATTTGAGCTTCGATTCGCATGAGGTGCACTCCTTGCGAGGTGACCTCGCTGCGATACACCTATCGCATCTCGGTAAGGAGGCGCGCATTCGCATCTTCAATAACGGCGAACCTTTCTTCCTAGGCAGCTCGGTCCACCCAGTTCTAGTCGTACATCTCTCGCATCATGATGTCATACTTCTCGAACAGGTCAGTGACCCGCCTTTTCATTTGCACTGGGTCGCTGGGATCCTCCAGTAAGTCTGCGACCTGGCCCAGCGAGGGCGGCGATGACAACTCCTCCTCTCTGTGCTCTGACTCGGAGGGTGGGGTCGGCGGAACACCTGCGAGGAAGGAATCAGCAATAAGGAGAGGATAGAGGTATTCAACAGAAATTAATTAACCTGCCGAAATGAGTATGTTACCAGCTCACTGACGAGAAGAGCTCGGCTGGCCCTTGAAGGCTTTAGTGAAGGCAGGAGTAATAGATTTCCGCAAGATCGGGTGGTGCGTCGAGTCGTCCGCGACTCCGGGGTCGGAAAGTAGCGACCCCCCTGTGGTTCGTTTTACTAGGACGCCAAATCCCGGGGTGATGTTGTTCGATTTAGGTGGGGCTTGCGAGCCCACCGGAGTGGGGGTTCCCCTCTCCAGGGTCGCGAGAGGGGTCACTGCACAAAAGGAATAAATACGGGTTCAGCGATCAAAGAAATACAAGAAATAGTGAGGCGAATAACTCACCCGATCGCGAGGTTGGGGCTCGCAGTTCGATAGCCCTCAAATCCGGAGAGGAAGGTCAGTCCTCCCGGGGGTGTGAGGCGAGACCCTGTTGGTGATGGCCCGAAGAGATTTTCCCCAGGAGGGTTCTGCGAGCAAAGAAACAAAATCAGTTGAGTACAACTTGGATTATCGATCCTTCGACAGTAGAACCTGCGAGGCGAGCTCGTGGCAGGAGACAGAGACAGTGGTGATGACTCATCCTCCCCGGACAGGCGTCAGACGGACTTAGCCCTCTTAACCTGAGGCAGAGGCGGAGTAAGTTGCTGGGAAATCCAGGGGGCGAGCTCGTTAGCCTTGGCCTTTTGAATCCCCTGCGAGGCCTTGAGGCGAGCCAATATCTCCTCCTTTTTGGATGTCTTGATAGAAGTAACGACGAGCAGCGAGGGAGAGAAGAGGGAGAAAAAGTTCATGCACAGGCCAGAAATAGTGGTATTTATAGCATTGGCCATGGGGCCCACCAAAAATATTCTAAACACGTCATCAAGTGACCGACGAACACCAGGGGTTAGACGTTTCTTAGTGAGCCTAAGATAGCCTCGCAAAGAGCGAGGATTGTGTACAACCCCAATAATTTCCAAGAGGTGAGCAGAGACTAAGGTATCAATAGGCGAAAGGAGTAAGGAGGGCGAGCTAGGTTCTTAAAGGCCGCCCGCAAGGCAGGTGAGCCGGGCTCTCGCCAACGACTCTCAGAAGGCGGGCGAGTCGGGCTCTCGCCAGCTGCTCGTAGGGAGGCCGGCGAGCCTGGCCTCGCAGTTCACGCGAGGAAGACCAGGCGAGAGGAGCCCTTGTAGGCGGCTCGCCCAACAGGGGTCCAGGGGTGATTTTACCCGGAAACCCTTGGTGGTCTGTAGTTAGCCTCTCCAAACAGTGGAGTTTGGCTGTTTGTAGACCATTTCGAGCTGCGTATTGCAAAAGTATAAGGAGGAATCTTGCTATTAGTAGACCATACCAGAAAAACTATATATAGACCTTGAAAGGCTCCTTTGGAGAGGATTCCATACTCAGTATTCTGAGCTTCCTTATCCCTAGGCTATTTTGGCTTAGCTCTCAGGCTCTCCAAGGTGCCCAGTCTCAGCTTTGGTTTGGGAGGGGAAGTGCTCTAAGATCTTCATGTTGTATGGTGGGACCTCCTCGCTGCGACTAAAGGTTTGTGTCTAGTTCCGAAGCTCCGGTCTGTTCCTTCCGAGGAATCAGTAAGTGCTTACCTGCCCCCCATCTTTGGGAGCCCGAGCTCCACAAGAGACCAAGTTCTGGTTTCAACAGAGAAAGACAAATGGGTTGCTCCTACCCTAACCAGAAAATCAACCCGAGGAAAACAAAGAATAAATCAGGCTACTTGCATTAAAGGAAGATAAACAAGAACAAGAATATAGCCACTTGCTTATCAATGATGAAGATTTTGCTTATACTTCAACCAGGAAACTAACTCAAGGCAAACAAAGAAGAAATAGTCGAAAAGCACTCCTCGGCAAGAAGACAAGCACACACATGAGAATACTCGATGAATTGACGAGACCACTCGACTAATCTACGAGACCACTCGACGAATTTAGACAAACAACTCGACGAACTCGACAAATTATTCAAAACAATCGAAGAATTCAACTTAACCTGACGAGTTCACTCTACAAATTGAGATAACTCAACGAATTTGACTTAGCCTCTCAAGATCACACGACGAATTCGACCTAACCTCACGAGTTCACTCGACGCATTGAGATCACTCCATGAATTTGACTTATCATCTCGAGATCACATGATGAATTAGACCTAACCTCACGAGTTCACTTGGCGAATTGAGATCACTCAACGAATCTATATGACCCTTTCGAGATCACTCGACGAATTGGACCTAACCTCACGAGTTCACTCAACGAATCTAACTTAGCCTCTCGAGATCACTTGATGAATTGGACCTAACCTCACGAGTTCACTCGACGAATTGGGATCACTCAATTAATTTGACTTAGACTCTAGAGATCACTCGACGAATTTGACCTTACCTTACGAGTTCACTCTACGAATTGAGATCACTCGACGAATCTAACTTAGCATCACCAGATCACTCGATGAACTTGACCTAACCTCACGAGTTCACTCGACGAATTGTATTTAACCTCACGAGTTCTGATGGTTTGGGATTCGGATTGCTTCTTGTTTCTTTGTTTTGGTTAACCTTTATTTGACGAGATTAGATTTCGACTGGTGTTTCCAAAGAGTCTCGCAAGTACTCCTACTTTGAGAAATTAAATGTTATCCTATCAAAAGATAGAAGTAACAGTCTTTTTCTGCTTTCAAAATATTGACGATTACGCCTCGGATACAACGCCGAATTCTATTGATTTTTAAAATAGAAAATGAGAGTTTTGCACTAAATTGGTTTGAAAAGCTTCTGATTAATTTTTTAATCCGAACTAACCATATAATAAAGGCAAGTATACCTTATCATGAGTAATACAAGATATTTTGTTTTAGAAAATATCGAGGTCGTATATTTCCGCGTGTCATGTTGATTAAGCTACTTTGAGGAATGAACTATTATTTTATCGGAATAAGTTTTTAGTTGGGTTTTTAAAAGAAAACGATAGTAAGCGAATAACTAGAGTTCTAAACGATGATAGTAATAGCGCCCGATGTCGAATTACCTTGAGACGAAAATAGTCTTTTTTAGAAGTAAAAGAGATGACTTCTTAAAACATTAAAACGACTTGGCCGTGGAGGTTCCATAATTATGAACGCTCCTCTCTCGAGGGTACGCCCACCTGAGATTATGAATTTTCGACCATCGAATCTTCTTAATACTCGCCTTATGTTGTGAACCCCGCTATTGGGTTTTTACTTCCAATTCGGGAGACTTACCTCATCCTCTCTCGAGGGTAGAGCGCACTTCTCTTTACCCGTGAGCGATAAGTCCGTACGCACGAGTCTCTCG
Organism: Dactylorhiza incarnata; assembly: GCA_033032865.1. Classification (NCBI taxonomy): domain Eukaryota; kingdom Viridiplantae; phylum Streptophyta; class Magnoliopsida; order Asparagales; family Orchidaceae; genus Dactylorhiza; species Dactylorhiza incarnata. The sequence goes on from JAWHQI010000073.1 coordinate 1,585,548, forward strand.
GCTAACTAGTGTACGGAGATGGAAACGAAAACCACACATCGATTATGTGGCTTCACTCAACGTTATTCTCGGGTCAACCTTAAGCGTTAATTATTTTAGAAAGAGATGTTTTATTTTTAGAAAAACTATTTTTGTGTCCTAATGCTCTTCGACATCGTGCGCTAAAGGAAATTAGCCACACATCGGAATGGAGACGGCATGATTAAGAAAATACATTTTAATTATTTTAGCGGATATAATCGGATAAAAAGGAAATAAAAAAGACTTATATAAAAGCAGTAATAGTATCCGTCCCAACCGTCTTAAACACGCGCTAAAGGAAATTAGCTTCTTATTCAAGATGGGGGTGGTATAGAAATGAAAGACATATAAAAGTGCAGAAATAATTTCCGTCCCAACCGACTTAAACAAGTGCTAAAGTAAATTAGCCTCTTACTCAAGATGAGGGTGGTATATAGCAGTTATATAAAGACTGAAATAAGGCTAAGTTACAAAAAAGAAAAAAACATTATCTCATAAACTCACGCACTCTACTTGTAAATAAAAGACTGAATCGAAAGAAAGCCTTTAAAAGAAAGCAATAAATAAAGCGTTAAAAGAAAGCGATAAACTACTTTTATGAAAGCAATAAACCTAAATTATGAAAGCAATAAACTAGGTTATGAAAGCTATAAAACTATTCTCATACACACACACACGCTAACATAAATGAAAAAGAAGATGATCCAAATGATAAAACAACATTTTATTTCTAAAAGGCGAAAATTACAAACGAACATAAACTTAATTGCATAAAGAAAACTCACAATCACTCAAAGAACTCCGAAAAATATTAGAAACACTCAAAATTTGGATGGTAAATGCTTCAGCCGAGCCCCTCTATTTATAGGCAAAATTATATTTTTACACACCCTAGGTCACGGGCATGACTTGGATGTCACGGCCGTGACTTAGGGCGTGACATTTGCGCGTGCTTTAGTGGTCGCATCCGCCATCTTCTGGAAGGTCTGCGATCAAACTTGGCTGCACATGGGCGTGACCTGCAGTGTCACAGGCGTGACAGTGGGCGGCACATGTCTGCTTTGACTGGGGCGTGACGGCTGGCGTGTGCGCTGGATTCTTCGAACGCGTGGACAGAGAGAGTTCGTCGAACTCAGATCACCATTCGTCGAACACTGGACGCTGAGAAGGATTCGTCGAACGCTGGACATCGTTTGTCGAATGCTGGGGCAGATTTAGTTCATCGAACGCAGCTTGGAAAGCTTTTGTCGAACGCAGCTCGGAGACCTTTCGTCGAACGCAGGGGAGGGCGCTTTCGTCGAACGTGGCTTGTAGAGCTTTCGTCAAACGCAGGGCAGACCGCTTTCGTCGAATGCAGCTTGGAGAGCTTTCTCTGGCTTTTCTTACTCGCCGTGGGCCCCAACGCGATGTCGAAAAAGGACGAGATATTGGCCCGCCTAAAGGCTTCGCAAGCGGCCCAGAAGGGGAGGACCGCCGTCATCGCCTCCTGAAATTCTCTGCGACGTTCTCCGCCTCCTCCTTCCCTAAGGATGGCAAAGGCCGTCCGACGCGCGGCTGGTGGGGGTGGGTCTTCCTCTTCGCCGCACTCTCCGGATGACGGGCGCGCCTCACAGGTATTATCGCCCAGCTCTCTTATTTGATGTTCTTCCTTTTCGTCCTTATTTATCATGTTCGCAGAATGATCCTCCGGATGAGCGCGAATCAGGAAGGCCAAACACGGAGATCCATCTCCCCTCTACGGGTGGGGGTGATGCTCTTCTTGCGGATACGAGGGTCGTTGGTAGACAGGACTCGCCTTCGCAACGAGGTGAGCAAACTACCTCGTTTTCCCTTACGTTCCTTGGCTCGCTAAATCGTACTTACTTTTCGTGAAGTGTCTTCTCTCGCGGCACCAGAGGATCAAGTTCCTCCTCCAGGGAACTCGCCCCCCATGCCGAATCAAACTATCCTCACTCCTGGATTCGGCATCCTGGGTCAGAGGAGCCCAGGAGGGATGTTGATTGGGGAGCCTGGACTTGGCTCCAGACCCGCGCTCGCCCCTGGTCTGGGTAAGGCCCTCACCCTTGCCTTTATTGAGGCATTCTGAGGCCAGCCGGGCACCTCCCGCCAGTGGCCCAGTACTCAAATTCCTCCACTAGGTTAGATTGTCGCCATTGAGAGTTGCTTTTCACTTTGTCGCTGATTCCTACTTCGCAGGTAATCCGATGACCCCTCTCTCCGAGTCAGATTCTGGAGCACTGGAGATATCTCCACCCCCATCGCCGAGCCAGGTTGCTGACTTTTTGGGGGATCCCAGCGATCCAGAGCGAATGAAGAGGCGGGTCACGGAGATATTCTAGAAGCATACCACCCTGCTAAGGGTTCTACATGAGCAGAATCGGCTGGACCGGCTCGCCAATGAAGAAAGGTTCGCCGCGATGGAGGACGCGAATGCGCGCGTTCTCGCTGAGATACAGCTGACCGATCATGGCGACGCGACCTCCCCCGGGGTGTATATTGCTCGCATCGATGACTACATTGTTGTATCTTGCGGCGCACTTAGAGGGGGGGGGGGGTGAATAAGTGCAATTTAAACCTTTGATAATTTTTGTAACAAAAGAAACAATATATGAATATAGAGACAAATAATTGAATTTAAAAACAAGATTTTATTTCATCAAAGATAATGAGTAGAAATGATTCCAATAAAGCTTGGAATCAAAGGCTTACAATTAATAAAATCTCTTGTCTCTTTTCACCGGTCTTTCTCCTAAGTACCGGTTGGCTATAGCCTATTTCTCCCAGATATAGACACTAGCCTCCCCCTAAATCAAATCTTGATCTAGACGCAGCACACACGGTGGCGATTTTCTCCCAAGCCACACAAGGACTTGACACCGCACATAAGACGGTGATTTACCCTAGACCACACAAGGATCTAACACCACACACAAGGTGATGATTTCCCCTAAGCCTCACACGGACTTAGACGTCGCACGCAAAACGACGATTTCTACAATGATTACAAGATGAATGTAAATATAAATAAAATACAAATTAAAAACCCCCTTTAGAATTTCTGGACCAAAGCAGCGAAGAATCCTTGAGAAAGTCTCCTTGGAACGCGTGTACAATCTTCGGCTTCGCTCTTTCTTTTCTTCTTCAAGGATGGGGATTTTCGTTCTCTGGAGCTCTCTAGAAGATAACACTCAGGAAGAAGGCTTGAAAGTCTGAAAACATGAAATCCACGAAGTTCTGAACCCTTTTAATAAAAAAGAGCAGTCGCCGTCCGTTAGCTAGGTATCGCCAGAATCCGATATCTCCAGAGGCTGCCACGTGTTCCACTGATTCAAAGTTTCTGCGCGAAGTGGAGGTCATTGTTGAGACGTGGTCTGTCGGATATCCGATATCACTATCAGAAATATGTTAGCTTGCGTAACTGCTGCACGTCGTAGAGTTACGGGAAGATCGTGCACTGTCGGATATCCGTTACTGTTGTCAGAAATCCGATAGCTCTAAACCGCTGAGTATAGATCGGAGAACGGAAGAAATCGTGCGCTGTCGGAAATCCAGCTAGCTGTCGGAAATCCGATAGCTCCAATTTCTGGAAAATCGGTATTTTTCTCCAATTGCAAACATGTTATTCTTGCACCTGTTATCTGCACACCATTAATCAAAAATAGGATCAAATACATTCGGGATTTGTTATTCTCAAACCGTACGAGTGCGGAACGCATGCTCCAACAATCTCCCCCTTTTGATAATAACAAATCCTTATAAAAAGAAATCGAATAAATCCTATAGAGATATTGAAAAGTATATCATGTGTGTACAAGTGTGAGCTTTTGATCTTCATGATCTCCCCCTTAATATGATATGATTTCCCCAAAATATTCTCCCCCGACATATAAACTCCCCCTACATATAAACTCCCCCTACATGAATGCTCACTTAATTAATTAAGTATTTTAAGTGATTTAAGTGATTACTTATGATTTCTTATTATCTTTTCCCCCTTTGATATTATCAAAAGTAATGAATAGAGACGAGGAAATAGTATCATAGAGATATGGAAGTAAAATAAGAAAGAGTATAGGGAAAGTTGGAGTACACTAGCGGAAGCCTTGTGAGTTATATGATATGAGATAGGAAACCGTAGAGATTAGGATAAGCATTCTAGTAATGTGTTATAATGTATAGAAGCGAATATACTTAACCATTAGGAGATTCTATTTCAATTATCAGAGAAAGACACATGAGAATGTAGAATATTGAATTATTTCGGTCCAATTCTCATAAGAAGAAATTTTATAAATAACAATGAAGTGTAGTAGTGATACTTTGAGAAAGAATACATATGAATATATTTATAATATACATAATCATGGAATTGTTAAACATAACATAAATATACATAAAGCAAAACTTATGAACTTATAGAAACTTTGCAAGTATATAAAAGGACCATTTTCTTTTTGCATAACAAGACACTTTACAATTCTTTCCAAGGTGCTTAACCTCACAATGCTCATTAAGACTTATCAGGAGGCTAAGTAGTGCTTGATGGAGGATCCTTTTCAATTTTTTTATTTCTTGCAAAATATTTTGGCAAAATGTATGTTTTGCATTTGAATTTGACTCCCCTTTTTTTTAATATTCATATATGTAAAGGATCTCCGAATTCACTTGCATACAAAAAATGGTATAATTTGAATAAGTGCAAAGTAGCAAAGTTGAAGGTAGCATTTATGAAATGTATTTTGTTATGTTCGAGCAATCATGATGTATGTATAAAATAAATTTTATTAATATGTAATGGCAAAGTAAGTGTTTGTGATTGCTCATTGTCATAGATAAAAGATTTCTTATACTTAGAGGCATGCGAAAACAATTCATAATTCCAATATGAATGTGTCATTACAATGATAACTTAAGATTGAATAGCATAATTAAGTGTTAAGTTATTTGTACGAAAGATAACACATGAAAAATCATTTATGCAATATTATAAAATTCTCATATGAACATTTAGAGAAACAGGGAATGAAAATAGCTAGAGAAGAGAGGTCAATTTTTGGGAGCTGTCGGATTTCCGACAGCTAGATGTCGCCATCCGACGCCTCTAAAAATATAAAAAGACGCGTTTTGTCATTCCACCGACACCTCACTTCAGTTTTAGGAAATTTTCCGAGATCCAGAGCTCCAGGTCGCCGAAAAAACTTCAGATCTAAGGTGAGAAATGTGGATTTTTTAAGTTTTGTTTAGAATTTCTCAAATAGTTTTGTGATTTTGATATTCCTCTTGGTTTTCATTGAGTTTTGAGAAGGAAAAAAATGTATATCTAGACATTTTAGATCTTGGTTTTCATAGAGTTTTTTGTGAGAAAAAATGTAGATCTTGATTTTGATATTCCCCTTTGTGTTCATTGAGTTTTTGTGAAGAATCGTTGTAAGAGATCTAGTCATTTTTAGATCTTGATGTTCAAAAAGGGGTTTAGATCTAGTGATGGTGATATAAAAAAAAATTAGAACTTTCAATTTTGTTTTTATAGGAAGAAGATGATGAATAGTGTTTTCATGAAATTTTTGATTTGTCAAAATTATATATATGATGGATCTTGTGATTTCTGTTTGTGAAGGAAAAATATGTGAATTTGTGATAGTAAGAATTTATTTTTTTGAAATGATTTTTCGAAGCATAATTTATAGCTATCAGATATCCGACAGAGGAGTATCGGATATCAGACAGGTCCATTTTTTTGTTTTAATTTTTCTTATCTCTCATGCAGATATGTCATCCAGTTGGAGATCGCCAAGGAGTATGTCAGGAGACACTCACTCATCTTATCAAAGTTATCCGGGCATAGAGAAAGCCCAAATCGGAATTTCAAAAGTTGTGGAATTTGATCTCCCCCGACATGAACGTGTCTATTATATGCTTGCTGAGGCAGGTATACTTTCGGTCATTATCCAAGATATCTTCTCCTCCTATTTAGTACAAGAATTTTATAATCATCTTGAGGACCCTTCATATACGGATTTGAATGGAGGAGTTAGATCCAAAATTCAAGGCCAATATGTGGAGATCACTCCCATTGATTTAAGAAGTGAATTTGGAATAATGGAAAGTGAGAATGTTTTGGACATAGTGGAGAATTATAGAATAGAGAGAGATTGGACCCTAATGAACATGTCTTTGCATGGAAATTCTACAAAGAACCTTATAACCACTATGACGACATTGACAGACGATGCTCGTCTTGTTCAAGATATACTAAGGCACATGATTATGTTGAAGTCCGGCGATACCCATAGTATTACGGCTCAACTTAGTCTTGTGACTTATTATATAGTGGAGAACGAATTATTTGATGTGGCCGATCTTCTTTTGTCTATGATTCGTTATACATTCCGCCTCAAAAGTCCTGAGTGGAAAAAGGCACACACCCTCCCGTTGGGTGCGATTATCCAGCATATTCTATTCAAGAAATATATATGGATAGATCAAAGCTTTTATGTTGGAGATTGTGTCCCGGATATATATCAAATGATGGGTATAAAGAGTAAGAAAAGTCAACGGAAACCAGCTACTACGGAAATGAGAGAGCCTCCTATTGCACGCGGAGGGTCTATGCGGGAGGAACTCGACTCATTCCAAAAAAAATTGGATAGACACATTGAAGATTTTCAAGAGCATAGAAGGTCTTTTGAAGAACACAAAGTAGAGGTGAAGAAGGATCGGACGCGAATGCAGAAGTTTATGAAGTTCCTTATGAAGGGACTTAAATTAAAGCCTACGCCTGCTGAGGCCGCGGAATGGGAAGTGCCGATGGAGGAGGAGCCTCGTCGCCAATCGGTTAGTCAGCCTCGACGGAAGAAGACAGTGATAAGGAGATCAGATTATGATATTCCAGAAAGCAGTGGAGCAGGCAGTAGAAATGAAGAGGATTCGGAGTAAAAAAAGACTTCTGGGAGCTATCTCCATCCGACATCCTACTGTCGCCATCCGACAGCTGCCCAGCCCAGATCTCTCTCTAATTTTGTGAATTTCTTATATGAGACATTTTAAGTACCTTTTTATTAAAGTTCTGTAATAATTTTTAATATTTGGACATGTTATATGTTGGTGAATGTGTATGTTAAGATTTAGTTTTTTTTAAATGTAAGGCTATTGTGATGTTTTTGATTTTATAGATAATAAGTAGTGATATAATCAGTGTGAAATGTCTAGGATTCCCAATTCTAGCCTAAGCATAGAAAAACGGGAATCCGGTAACGGTTTAGTGAATATATCCGCTAGTTGTGAATCCGTTCCTATGAAGTTGATTTTTACATTACCCTTCTTAATATGATCCCTTATAAAATGATGTCGGACATCTATATGCTTAGATCTAGAGTGTAATACGGGATTATTAGTTAAGTCTATAGCACTTTTATTGTCACACTTTAATTCTACACTACTTTGTTACATGCCAAAGTCTTCTAATGTTTGTGACATCCAAAGAGCTTGGGCACAAAAACTACCTAGTGCAATATATTCGGCCTCGGTAGTAGAGAGGGCAACAGAATTCTGTTTCCTACTCGACCATGATATAAGTGAAGGGTCGATAAAATGACAAGTTCCACTAGTGTTTTTTCTATCTAAAGAACATCCCGCATAATCTGAATCTGAAAAGCTATGTAAAATAATGGAATCATTATGAGGATACCACAATCCTAATTTAGATGTTCCTATAAGATATCGAAAGATGCGTTTCACCGCTTTTAAATGTGACTCTTTAGGATTAGCCTGAAATCTAGCACATAAACAAACGACAAACATAATGTCAGGTCTTGATGCGGTTAAATATAATAAAGATCCTATCATGCTTCTATAAAGGGTTTGGTCAATTGAAACTCCACTTTCATCTTTTCCTAATTTTAGTGAAGTACTCATAGGAGTGTTTGCATGCTTAAGATTTTCAAATCCAAATCTTTTTAACATATCATGAATATATTTGGATTGACATATAAAAATACCATCATGTTTTTGTGTAATTTGAAAACCTAGAAAATATGAAAGTTCTCCTACCATGCTCATTTCAAATTCATTTTTCATAATTTGAACTACTTCATTACACAATTCTTCATTAGTGGCTCCAAAAATAATATCATCAACATAAATTTGCAAAATAACTAAATCATGATCAATTTGCTTAATGAAGAGTGTAGAATCGGCACTTCCAATTTTATAATCGTGCTTTAACAAATATTGAGTTAATCGATCATACCAAGCACGAGGCGGTTGTTTTAATCCATAAAGCGCTTTATCTAATTTATAAATATAATTTGGATATTTTTCATTTATAAAGCCAGTGGGTTGTTCTACATAAACCTCTTCTTTTATATACCCGTTTAAAAATGCGGTTTTGACATCCATTTGATATAATTTAAATCTTGTAAAACAAGCAAATGCAAGAAATATCCTAACCGCTTCTAATCTTGCTACGGGTGCAAAAGTTTCATCAAAATATATCCCTTCAATTTGTGCATAACCTTTTGCAACTAATCTGGCATTATTTCTAACAATTCTAGATTCATTATCCAATTTATTTTTAAAAATCCACTTGACTCCAACTACAGGACGATTTTTGGGTCGTTCTACAAGATTCCAAACCTTATTACGTTCAAATTGATTAAGTTCTTCATTCATAGCTAAAAACCAAAATTCATCATTTAAAGCGGTGGAAACATCTTTTGGTTCTATTTCAGAGACAAAGCAAAGGTTTGAAAATAAAACATGTAACGATGAACGAGTACTAACCCCTTTTTGCGGATCTCCAATGATAAGCTCCTTTGGATAATCCTTTGAAAATCTCAATTCACTTGGAGGCACATATTCTTCTCTTTCTTCTCCTTCTCTATCTTCTTCTCTTTCTCCTTCTCTCTCTTCTTCTTTTTCTTCTTCATTTTCTCCAAGTTCTTCATCATCATTCTCCACCGAAGGAAGGGGATCATCTTCTTTTCCTGTGATTTTCTTTTCTACACATGAAACAAACTCATCAAACCTAACATGAATAGATTCTTCAACTATTTTTGTTCTTTTATTAAAAATCTATAAGCCTTACTAGTTGAAGAATACCCAATAAAAATACCTTCATCACATTTTTCATCAAATTTTCCTAAGGAATCTTTAGAATTCAAAATAAAACATTTACAACCAAAAACTTTGAAATAAGAAAGATTTGGTTTTTTACTAAAAATTAATTCATAAGGAGTTAATTTTAAAATAGGGCGAAGCATTACTCTATTAATTACATAACATGTCGTACTAACCGCTTCAGCCCAAAAAGATTTTGGTAATTTAAACACAGATAGCATCGTACGGGCTAACTCTTGAAGAGTTCTATTTTTCCTCTCCACTACACCATTTTGCTGTGGTGTGCGTGGAGCAGAAAATTCGTGTTTAATTCCTAACTCCGTACAAAAAGAAATAAACTTTTCATTTTCATATTCTCCTCCATGATCCGATCGTATGCGATTAATTTTTAACTCAAATTCATTTTGAATACACAAACATAGTTTTGAAAATTCTGAAAATGCATCGGATTTGGAGGTTAGAAATAAAGTCCAACAAAAACGAGAATAATCATCAATCAATACAAATGTATATTTTCTACCTCCTAAGCTAGAAATTCCAATTGGCCCAAATAAATCCATATGTATTAATTGAAGTGGCCTAGTGGTAGAAATAATATTTTTACTTTTGAAAGATGATTCGGAAAATTTTCCTTTTTGGCAAGGCACACATAATGAAGAAGATAAATTTCCATTTAACAATGGTAAACCTTTAATTAATTTATCTTTTGAATGTTTTGTAATTAACTTTGCACTAGTATGTCCAAGTCGCCTATGCAATAATTCTAATTCATCATTTTTTGGTAAAAAACATTTTAAAGTAGAATTTGAAAAATCAAGAAATTTAATCATATATACATTATGACATCTAGGTGAGGTAAAAACAATTTCATTTGTTTTAGAATTAATAATTTTGCATAAATTTGTAGAAGATTCATATAAAACATCTAAACCCTTATCACATAATTGACTAATAGAAATTAAATTATGCTTTAATCCTTCTACAAATAAAACATTTGAAATTGAAAATTTTTTTTTTACCCACAACTCCGATGCCGACGATTTTTCCTTTTCCATTATCTCCGAATGTAACAACTCCTCCTTTTTTCATCTCCAGGCTAAGGAACTTCTCTTTATTGCCCGTCATGTGCTTTGAACAACCCGAGTCCAAGTACCACACGTCTTCTTTGTTCTTAGCCTGCCAACACACCTAGAAAGAAGAGGTGAGTAAAGATCTGGTTACCCAAGTGGTTCCACCCATAGTATAGGTAGAAGCCTTAGGCACCCAGATTTATTTAATTTTACTTTTTCCTTTCCTCCAGCAAGAGTCCGTAGTGTGACCAAATCTATTGCATTTGGCACATGTAATGTATTGAGAAGAGTATAACTTTTCTGGGCTTGTACTGGATGAGGATGCAGTATTAGACAATTTACTAACTTCAGAATTTTTAATAACAGAATTTCTGGACTTTTCTCTGTCGCCGGCGACAGTGGCTATCGCCAGGCAATAGCTTCCTGACGTGTATCCGAGTCCAAACCTTCCAGATCCATGGCATTGGTATCCTAAGATCATATCCAGTGATCTTCGGCCCATTCCAAATTTTTGCATGGCTAGCGTTAAGTTATGAATCTGGTTTCTCATTTCTGTATTCTCGGATACTAGATTTACACATCTACGTTCAAAAGATTTCTTTCCCTCATGGACTTTGGAAATTGAATATTTCAGATCTCTCTCTAAAATCTCATTCTTTTTGGTAAGAATTTTTATTGTAGAATGAGATTTGGAAAGAGATTCTTCAAGTTCTTTAATTCTTCCCAAAAAGTGATCACACTCTTGGCAAGAAATTTCTCTTTTTCCAATAGTCTTAATTTCATTTAACAATTTTTTGTTTTCTTTAAGCAAAATTTCATTTTCAGATTTAAGAAGATCATTATCTTTTAAACTCTTTTCAAAAATTTTTGCAAGTCTTTAAAAATTTAGAAAATAATTCATCGTAGGTTGGAGGAGTTACCTCAGTGTCACTTTGGACACTGCATTCGTCATCAGATATGACGCTCTTTCCCATTAAGCACATGTTGGCCTCCTCTTCTTTACTTGAGCTTGAACTGCTTGCATCCTCAGAAGTAGTATCATCCCATGTTTCCGCCTTCAGCACCTTCTTCGTCCCTTTGTGCATCTTTTCTTTAAGTTCTTTTAAGTACTTTGGACACTTGCTTCGGATGTGTCCTAACTTCTTGCAGTGATAGCACTCCGGTGGCGTCTCTCATCCTCCTCATCGTCTTCCTTTCCTTTTTTCTTCTTAAACGTCTCCTTCTTAAAATACTTCTTAAATGAATTCCTCCTCTCTGGATTTTTCATAAATTTTCTAAACTTTCTAACAAATAAACTTTCCTCATCTTATTCTTCCTCCTCAGAATCACTACTTTCCTCCTTCTTAGATCTTAGAGCCAATCCCTTCTTCTTTGGCTCCATATACTCTTGTTGTTGAATTTTCAATTCAACTTCATGAGTTTTCAAGTTCCCAATCAGGCTTTCAATATTAAGAGCTTTAAGATCATGATATTCAGAAATAGCCGTCACTTTGGGATTGAATTTAGGGGGGAGAGATCTAAGAATTTTTCTTACCAAATCACCATTTGAAAAAAAAAATTCCTAAAACTTTTGAGTCATTTACTCTCTTAGTGAATCTTGTGTACATGGAATCCACATCCTCATCTACCTCGATCCTGAACTTTTCGAATTCTGACTCCAATTGGAAAAGCTTTGAGTTCTTCACCTGCGAGGTACCTTCATGAGTAATTTCCAATAAATTCCAAATTTCATATGTAGTTTGACATGCGCAGGTTCTATTAAATTAAGTTTTATCAAGAGCACAAAATAATGCGTTCATTGCTTTTGCATTATTTTTGCATTTTAATTTATCCTGGTCATCCCATTTATCTTTGGGTTTCTCCATGACAATATCACCAATTGAAAAGTAGGATGAGTATAATTTGTTTCACCCATATTCCATACTTCAATATCTAATGATATTAAAAAACACCTCATCCTAGTTTTCCAATAATTATAATCGGAACCCATAAATAATGGTGGTCTAGTTATTCCTTGCCCCTCGAAAAATGCATGATCATGGTGCGTCATAATTCTAGGTGATTAATCCTTATAAGGAATTAACCCCCTCTGATACCACTTGTTGGATCTTGTGGAGCACTTAGAGGGGGGTGAATAAGTGCAATTTAAACCTTTCATAATTTTTGTAACAAAAGAAACAATATATGAATATAGAGACAAATAATTGAATTTAAAAACAAGATTTTATTTCATCAAAGATAATGAGTAGAAATGATTCCAATAAAGCTTGGAATCAAAGGCTTACAATTAATAAAATCTCTTGTCTCTTTTCACTGGTCATTCTCCTAAGGACCGGTTGGCTATAGCCTATTTCTCCCAGATATAGACACTAGCCTCCCCCTACATCAAATCTTGATCTAGACGCAGCACACACGGCGACGATTTTCTCCCAAGCCACACAAGGACTTGACACCGCACACAAGACGATGATTTACCCTAGACCACACAAGGATCTAACAGCACACACAAGGTGATTATTTCCCTAAGCCTCACACGGACTTAGACGTCGCATGCAAAACAAAGATTTCTACAACGATTACAAGATGAATGTAAATATAAATGAAATACAAATTAAAAACCCCCTTTAGAATTTCTGGACCAAAGAAGCGAAGAATCCTTGAGAAAGTCTACTTGGAACGCGTGTACAATCTTCAGCTTCTTTCTCTCTTTTCTTCTTCAAGGATGGGGATTTTCGTTCTCTGGAGCTCTCTGGACGATAACACTCAGGAAGAAGTCTTGAAAGTCTGAAAGCATGAAATCAACGAAGTTCTGAACCCTTTTAATAAAAAAGAGCTGTCGCCGTCCGTTAGCTAGGTATCGCCAAAATCTGATATCTCCAGAGGCTGCCACGTGTCCCACTGATTCGAAGTTTCTGCGCGAAGTGGAGGTCGTGGTTGAGACGTGGGCTGTCGGATATCCGATATCACTATCAGAAATCTGTTAGCTTGCATAACTGCTGCACGTCGTAGAGTTGTGGGAAGATCGTGCACTGTCGGATATCCGTTACTGCTGTCGGAAATCCGATAGCTCTAAACCGCTGAGTATAGATCGGAGAACGGAAGAAATCGCGCGCTGTCGGAAATCCGTTAGCTAGCTGTCGGAAATCCGATAGCTCCAATTTCTGGAAAATCGGTATTTTGCTCCAATTGCAAACATGTTATTCTTGCACCTGTTATCTGCACACCATTAATCAAAAATAGGATCAAATACATTCGGAATTTGTTATTCTCAAACTGGACGAGTGCGGAACGCATGCTCCAACATACATGCGGCTGACGAGCCAGGCGAACCGGTCACTCCGCGAGTATCACTACCAGCGAGTCCCCCCTCGCTCTGGTGTCCGGGGTCGCGGTCGCTGGAAGTGGTTGCGATATTGAGGATCTTCGTATTGCTTTTTTATTGTTTTTCTTTCCCCCTCCTCTTCAATAGGAGGGGCTGCGAAAAATCTTTATGAGTCTGTAACAACAGTACTTTGACTCGCTTGCGAGCCTCTTATTTTTTTTGTTTTTTATATCGTTCTTTTACCCTGCTTGGTTCGCTCTCATGCGAATTACATCACTATTACTCGCACTCGCTCACCTCCCTTGCTTTTTCCCTTATGATTCATTATTTAGTGTTAGCTCGCCAATGGAGAAAAGCTTTTGACAGGTTGTCGACTCGCAGGGAGCGAATTGGATCCCTGGAGGTGGAAGTGTACCACGCGAATCCGCTATCCGCAGATATCGACGCTTCGGCTTCTTCCCGCCTTTCTTACTCCTATAAATAGCCGACCTTTTTTTCCTTTCAACCACCGCATTTACTATTACTTCCTCGCTCTCTCTATCCTTCTGTTCCTCTCGCAGATCTAGCTCGTCCTCGCGACCTTTGCGATTCAGCGGATCATAGACACCATGGTTGGCGAGGCGGAAACTGAGGGGCGAGCCAAGTGTGTCAGGGCCTTCCTCGACGAAATTTTTTACTGCGCCAACCTCACGAAGGAGGAGTACCAGGATGTCGTAGACCAGTTCATCCATTATGGTTTCGTGGCTCGCTGCCCTACCGATAGGGATACCATCAGCGACCCACATTCGGACGAGCTCGCGATTCCCGTTGCCCACTTCGAAAACGGGTTGCGACTCCCACTTTGGACAGAATTGCGCCAGGTACATTTATTTCTCATCCCTGATATCCTTGACTTGCTTTGCGAATGGCGCTTAAACTTTGTCGGCCTTTCTAGGTGCTCAAGTATTTTGGCGTCCTGCCGAGCCAACTAACGCCGAACGCAATCGCCGTGGTGGTCGCGTTCGCCAGTTATCTCAGGGCAGAGAGGATCGAGTTCAGCCTGCTCATCTTCTGCAAGGTCTTCTCGTTCGGCGCGTATAGGGACGGGACGGCCCACTTCGCGAGCCAGCATGTCTCCGTCTGCGAGACGGTGAACAAATCTCATTATTGAACGCAGAAGTTCATCCTGGTGAAGGGTCCCTTCGGCAACGTCTCCTACGCCCCTACCCAGCGAGACGAGGCCGCTTATCGCCCTCCGACCTCGCTAAGGGGCTGTGACGCGGCCCTGTACCAGTTCCTCAAAGGAATGAACTTCGAGGTCGCTTTCCTCCGAGAGAGAGTGGACCTCCTGCCACCCGCCCTTCCGGGAGAAGGTTTGACTCGCCCTCGCCAACTTTCTTGCTCCCTCCTCCTTTGATCGTCTAACGTTTCCCGTTATCTTTGCAAGAGAACGCGAACTCCCCCTCAATCCACCTCATGCTCCTCCCTCTTCCCTTACCTCCAGCTCGCTCGCGCGCGTGGCTGCTGAGGCCTGCCGCGACGTCCCGAGTTCCTCGTCGGGGAAGAAGCGCCCTCCTCCCCTACGCCGGCCCGCCTCGCAGGGGGCGGCGAAGAAGACCAGGAAGACTCCCTCGGCTGTCAAGGCGAAGGAGGTCTTGGACCTGTCTGAGCCCGATCTACCCTCTCCTTCTGCTGTGGATCGGGAGCTCGCCTAAGAGGGGGGCGAGCCCAAGGAGACGGCCGCCAGGACCAAGCCGTCGAGTCATACTAACTTCGGGATCGGCATGAAGCTGGTAGATGCGGTCGGCGAACCGGTGCTCGCGTGGGAGCCTGACCAGAACAAGATCGCATGCTCCTCTCTGCTCCCTTCCTGGGTACAGGACGGCAAAGCCGGGGGTGAGGCGTTCGCCCTCGCCTTTGGCCTCTATGGTCGCGAGGACGCCTCCCTCTTTTGGTCCTTCATGCTGAGGGGGGTCGTGTACGAGGCGATGCGAGCCCAATTCCGGGCGATGGAGCTAGCCCACATGGTGGGTCGCCGGTACCTCACGGCGGATAGGGAGATCAAGGAGCTCAATGTCGAGCTTCAGAAGTCCGCGGATGAAGTCGCGGAGCTTAAGGTGAAAGAGGCCTTGTCAGAGGGCCTCCTCGCCAGTCTTCAAGGCGGACTGGTACGTAGTGCTCTGCGGAAGTCTTTTTCAGTTCGGCTTCGTTCTCCTCTCGCTAACCTGCCTTTTGCAGGATGCTGAGTCCGTTAGTCAGCTCCACGCGCGGATTGCTGACTTGGAGCTGGAGAACACTTGCCTCAAGGCCCAGGTTCACGACCTGGCCTCGGCGGTGCTACCTCCCCCTCCTCCGCGAGCTGGGACTCGCGGTCAGTCGCAGGTAGAGAAGGGAGCCGACCGCAAGAGGTCGATGGAGATCGCGGAGCTCATCCTCGACATTCTCAAGAGGGCGGGCATGATCATCCCTGATGCCATGGAGTTCACCGCGGAGGAAGTCATTCCCGACTTGTTCGCGCCCATCTCCGAGGCGGAGGGTCGAGAGAGCGATTGAAGAGCTGCCTGGCGAGCCACCATGATTTTTCTTTTTGTTAATAATGTAAAAGTTTTCGTTTCTTTTTTGTTTCTGGCGAGACCGCCGCTGAATTGTAATCTTTTGTGAGGAATGAAAGAGAATGTTTTATCAGTCTTTTTCTGTGTTAACATTTTATTCACGATTCGCACGCGATCTTTTTTGTTGTACCCGCGCGGCCCTGACCTTCTTATATTCGTGTCTGTAGATCTTCGTTCGGCGTTCGCACTCGCCTCTATTTTATTGGTAGCTTCTCGTCGCGTTGTGTCCAGGTCTCTCTCGCCTACCTTTCTTCCGCGGCGTTGTTAGGACTTAGGTTGTAGGGCCTTATCTCTGTTCGGGACGTTCCTCGCTGGAGAGACTTACGGGAAGGGTCCATATTAGATTGTCTCGTTCACACTCGCCTCTTGCGAGCCCCCGCGGCTATCCGCGAGTTACTGTGAGAACGGACTCCTCCCGACTCGCCTTCCTCATTAGCATCGATATCATTCTCGAGTGACCTTGCGAGCCGCCGGCTCTATTGCGCTGCCGCGAATGACTCCCGTGCGCGAGCGGACCTCCGGTCTCGCCTCGTCCGGTTCTCGGGGTTGCTTGCGAGCCAAATCTCCTGTCATGAGTATCTTGTTTTACCTGCCCAAACCACTTGCGACTTTGCTAGCCTCTCTAGAGATCAACATGAACCCCCCTTCTAGTGAGAGCCCGGGAGCGGAATCGATCTGGGGCATTCCAGCACCAATACTTGTCCCCTTGCCAGCCTCTCCAGAGATCAACCTGAACCCAACGTCTAGTGAGAGCCCGGGAGTGGAATCAATCTGTGGCATTCCAGCACCAATACTTGTCACCTTGCCATCCCCTCCAGAGATCAACCTGAACCCCCCGTCTAGTGAGAGCCCGGGAGCGGAATCGATCCGGGGCATTCCAGCACCAATACTTGTCACCTTGCCAGCCTCTCCAGAGATCAACCTGAACACCTCGTCTAGTGAGAGCCCGGAAGCGGAATCGATCTGGGGCATTCCAGCACCAATACTTGTCACCTTGCCAGCCTCTCCAGAGATCAACCTGAACACCCCGTCTAGTGAGAACCTGGGAGCGGAATCGATCTGGGGCATTCCAGCACCAATACTTGTCACCTTGCCAGCCTCTCCAGAGATCAACCTGAACCCCTCGTCTAGTGAGATCCCGGGAGCGGAATCGATCTGGGGCATTCCATCACGAATACTTGTCACCTTGCCAGCCTCTCCAGAGATCAACCTGAACCCCCCGTCTAGTGAGAGCACGGGAGCGGAATCGATCTGGGGCATTCCAGCACCAATACTTGTCACCTTGCTAGCCTCTCCAGAGATCAACCTGAACCCCCCGTCTAGTGAGAGCCCGGGAGCAGAATCGATCTGGGGCTTTCCAGCACCAATACTTGTCACCTTGCCAGCCTCTCCAGAGATCAACCTGAACCCCCCGTCTAGTGAGAGCCCGGGAGGGGAATCGATCTGTTCATTCCAGCACCAATACTTGTCACCTTGCCAGCCTCTCCAGAGATCAACCTGAAACCCCCATCTAGTGAGAGCCCGGGAGCGGAATTGATCTGGGGCATTCCAGCACCAATACTTGTCACCTTGCCAGCCTCTCCAGAGATCAACATGAACCCCCCTAGTGAGAGTCCGGGAGCGGAATCGATCTGGGGCATTCCAGCACCAATACTTGTCACCTTGCCAGCCTCTCCAGAGATCAACCTGAACCCCCCGTCTAGTGAGAGCCCGGGAGCGGAATTGATCTGGGGCATTCCAGCACCAATACTTGTCACCTTGCCAGCCTCTCCAGAGATCAACCTGAACCCCCCGTCTAGTGAGAGCCCCGGAGCGGAATCGATCTGGGGTAATCCAGCACCAATACTTGTTACCTTGCCAGCCTCTCCAGAGATCAACCTGAACCCCCGTCTAGTGAGAGCCCGGGAGCGGAATCGATCTGGGGCATTCCAGCACCAATAATTGTCACCTTGCCAGCCTCTCCAGAGATCAACCTGAACCCCCGTCTAGTGAGAGCCCGGGAGCGGAATCGATCTGGGGAATTCCAGCACCAATACTTGTCACCTTGCCAGCCTCTCTAGAGATCAACCTGAACCCCCCGTCTAGTGAGAGCCCGGGAGCGGAATCGATCTGGGGCATTCCAGCACCAATACTTGTCACCTTGCCAGCCTCTCCAGAGATCAACCTGAACCCCCCGTCTAGTGAGAGCCCGGGAGCAGAATCGATCTGGGGCATTCCAGCACCAATACTTGTCACCTTGCCAGCCTCTCCAGAGATCAACCTGAACCCCCCGTCTAGTGAGAGCCCGAGAGCGGAATCGATCTGGGGTATTCCAGAACCAATACTTGTCACCTTGTCAAAGGGTTGCTCCAAAATACATGTGTCGAGTAGGTAATATAAAGAGTCATCTACAAAAACTGTTAAGGATAAAACCTTTTTAAGTCATCTCCACTTCTCGCCCGATCCAGAGGTACCCCTTCCACATCTCGGAGGTGATACCCCCCAGACTTGAGCACTTCACTTACAATGTATGGACCCTCCTAATTGGGATTGAGCTTTCCTACCACGGCTCCTCTCTCAGTCGCGTCGAACTTCTTCAAGACTAGATCCCCTTTTTGAAAGTGCTTTATTCGAATGTGCTTGTCAAAGTACCGGGCCATTCGCCGCTTGATTTCCTCCTGCCGGATGGTGGCCTGGTCCCGGAGGTTCTCCACCAGGTCCAAGGATAACCTTTGTTCTTCATCATTGGCCACCCGCCACTCTTCATCCCCTTCAACTACGGCGGTCACCCTGGGGGTCTTTACTTCGAACTCAATGGGAAGGGCTGCTTCGGAGCCATGGGACTGTTTGAACGGGGTCTCCCCGGTGGCGGTGTTGGGAGTAGTCCTCAGGGCCAAGAGAACGGATGGTAGTTGCTCTACCCAGTTCCCTCGGAGATTCTCCACCTTCTTCTTTAGTAGGTTGACGATTACTTTATTTGCCGCTTCCACCTGGCCGTTTCTTCTCGGGTGGTGAACCGACGCGAACCTGAGGTCAATGCCGAGCTGGGTGCAGAAGCTAATGAATTCCTCGCTAGCAAATTGCGGCCCATTGTCCGTCACTATAGCCAGGGGGAGGCCGTGCCTGCAAATTATTTCTCCCCATACAAAATTCCTCACAACTTGAGATGTTACCTTGGCAAGCGCCTTCACTTCTACCCATTTGGTAAAATAGTCGATCATGACCAGCAAGAATCTTCTTTGGCCACTAGCTTGGGGGAAAGGGCCAACTAGGTCCAACCCCCATATGGCGAAGGGCCATGGGCCGGTGATGGTTCGGAGTCTCTGAGCTGGGAGGAGTTGGAGTGGAGCATAGAGCTGACACTTTGAACACCTCCTTGCGAACTCCGCCGCATCCTTGTCGAGGGTGGGCCAGAAATAGCCTTGCCTCAACACCCTCCCCTCCAGGGTTCGGCTCCAGGCGTGACTCCCACACTCCCCGGAGTGAATTTCTTCTAGGACTCTCGGAACCTCCTCCTCTGAAACGCAACGGGATAGGAGTCCCGAGAGAGTCTTCTTGTATAGCCCTCTTGCATGCAAAGAGTAATAAGCCGACTTATACCTGAAGCGTCGCTTGTCTATGTCTCCTTCAGGGAACTTCCCTGATGATTAGAAGGAGATGAAGGGATCCATCCACGAGACCCGCTGATCCACCTCCATCAGTTCCCCTTCCTCGATGAAGGGCCGGAAGAGTTTTGAAACCGTCCCTCCTGCTAGAGGACCGAACTAGGCTAGAAGGTCCGTGGGGGTGCTTTCTTCCCTCGGCACATGTTTGATGGAGAACGTATGGAACTGCCCGATGACTCCCTTGACCTTCTCCAAGTACCTCAGGAGGGTCGGGTCCTTTGCCTCGAACTCTCCCTTTGCTAGAGGACCGAACTAGGCAAAGGGCCTGCTATTACCGCCTCGTACTCCGCTTGGTTGTTGGTAATGGGAAAATGAATGTTTAAGGCTTGTTCGATCTTTGTCCCTTGGGGACTTACTGGGATGATTCCTCCCCCAGAGGAGTGCTTCCCTGAGGCACCATCCACCAACATCATCCATGCTACTGGGGGAGGCGGTTCATGTTCCCCCACCTCGGATGTGTAGTCGGCCATGAAATCCGCAACCGCTTGGGCCTTGATTGATGTCCTGGGCATGAACGTGACATTGAACTCGCTCAACTCCACAGACCATTTGGCCAACCTTCCCGAGTGCTCCACCCCTTCCATGACTTGGCGAAGCGGGTGATCCATCACTACTTTGATTGAATGTGCTTGAAAGTAAGGCTGGAGCCTCCGGGCCGCCACCACCAATGCGAAGGCTAACTTTTCTAAAATCGGGTACCGGAGCTCCGCCTTCCTCAGCACTCGGCTGACGTAGTAGATAGGGAACTGCTTTCTCCCTTCCTCCCGGATCAATACTGAACTTACCGCCTCGGACCCTACCCCCAGGTATAAAGATAGGTCCTCTCCTAGTCTCGGCCCTTGGACAATAGGGGTCTGGGTGAGTTGTTCTTTCAAAGCCTAGAAGGCCTCCTCGCACTCCGAAGTCCATTCGAATTTTTTGTTGCCCCTTAGCACCTTGAAGAAGGGCGCACACTTCTCTCCCGCCTTGGAGAGGAACCTTCTGAGTCCAGCCAGCTTCCCCGTGAGGGTTTGGACCTCCTTCGGGCTTTTCGGCGACCCCAACTCCATTATCGCCTTGACCTTGTCTGGGTTGGGCTCCACCCCCGCTGGGGTGAGCAAGTGACCCAGAAACTTCCCTCGGCTAGCCCTGAAGACACACTTCAAGGGGTTGAGCTTCATCTTGTACTTCCGCAGGGTCCCGAACATCTCCTCAAGGTCTCGGAGGTGAGACCCAAAGTCTCGGCTCTTTATCATGAGATCATCAACATAGACCTCCAAGTTCCTTCCCCTTTGTTCGCAAAAGACCCGATCCATCATCCTTTGATAAGTGGCACCTGCATTCTTGAGCCCAAAGGGCATCATTTTATAACAGTAGCATCCATCCCCTGTGATGAAGGAGACATCTTTGATGTCCGGGGGGTGCATGCGAATTTGGTGGTAACCTGAAAAAGCATCTAAGAAAGACATCACAGGAAAACCGACGGCTGAGTCAACCAACGCGTCGATTCTAGGCAGGGGGTAGCAATCTTTCGAACATGATTTATTAAGAAGTGAAAAGTCAATACACATGCGCCACTTACCTCCTCCTTTCTTCACCATAACTACATTGGAGAGACACAGCTTGGATACTGGATCTCCGGTACAAAACCTGCTTGTATGAGCTTTTTCACCTCCTCGCGGATTGGTCCTTCCAGCTTGTCCGCCGTGGCCCTATTCTTTTGGCGGATGGGGCGGGTGCCGGGATCGAGGTTATGGCGGTGGCAAGCCACATCCGCATCGATCCCGTGCATCTTGGCGGTGCTCCAAGCAAAGACGTCCACGTTCTTCTGGACGCAGGCCAGGATCTCGGCCTGCTCCTCCGAATTGAGCTCTCCGCTGACCCGGACCTTTTCCACCACCCCGAGCCGAGTGGTGACTTCAAGCTCCACGACCTCTTCCACGGCCTTCGGCCTGGATTGCTCTCCCCAAGCATTTTCCTTCTCTCCACCGCAAGCGAGCGCTTGGGTTCCCTCCTCCGTCTCCACTTCTCCTACCATCATCAATCCTTCCGCCTCTCCTTCCCGGGCACTCTCTCCTTTCCCCTCTTCTTCTCCTCTCTCCACCCTGGGCTTCTCAGCGACCCCTTCTTGGGCCTGAACTCCCTTTTCATCCATCCTCTCCTCGACTCAACTCTCTCCTCCGGCTTCTGTCGACTCCTCCATCACTTTGTCGAACTCCTCTGCTTCTCCCATCTAGGCGATGGTGTTGACAGCCGTCACATAGCACTGTCTTGCAATTTTGGGGTCTCCCCGGACCCGGACCTGGGTTCCTCCCGCATTGAACTTGAGGCATTGGTGGAAGGTGGATTGGACGCACCGAAATGCACTGATGAGAGGCCGTCCGAAGATGGCGCTGTAGCTGCTCGGGGCATCCACTATCACGAAGCGGCAGTTCCGGGACTGTCCTCCGAGAGTCACATGGAGTCCCACTCCACCCTCTACCTCCTTCCTCTCTCCTGAAAAACCAAATAGGGGACCATCCGAGGCCAACACCCTCCAGGCCTCCACCTTCATCTCGTCAAACGCATTCTAGAAGAGAGACGGTGAAGTTTTCGATGGCGGTCTGGATGACCAGCGCATCGCAAAACGGATCCTCGTAGCCTGGCATGTCCTTCTAGGAGAAAGTAATTCTCTCCGCTGGGGGTGGAGCAGTGGATGTTGAGGCCACGCTCCGCTGATAGATGGTATGGAGGCTAGCCTTGCGGGTCGCCTCCACCCCTACCCCCCATGGATCTCTCTGATCCCTCCTCTACTCCCCACATCAACTCTGTCTTCACACTTTTCTTCCTCCTCCCCTAGAGGCTCGACCTCTTCAATTCTTGCCTGTTGTTGCCTTGGCACAGGAACTCGGCCCCTTTTTGTTTCTAGAACTCTGGGCAGGTGGCCGTCGTGTGACCTTCCTCATCGTGGAAGTCACAATACGGCAACGCCACCTCCCTAGCTTCCTCTTCCACCACCCTATTCCTCCTCCTTCTTCCTTCCCTTATTTCCTCTCTAGCCTCTTCCCTCCTTCCTCTTCCTCCTCTTCCCCTTCTGATCGCCATGGCTTGCTGAGGCGGGGGAGGCAATGGCCTTGGACCCTGCCTCCATCCCAGCTGATGGGGTCTTCCTTGACCCCCATAGAAGTTACCCCTTCCCGGTCCATAACCTCTCCCCTGACCTTGCATTCCTTCGACACGCTGTCTCCACTCCCCCTCCGGGGCCCTGGGCTCTTCCCTTCTCCTTACCTCTTGCTTCCTGACCTCCGGCTCACTGAGCTTTGCTAGCCTCTTGGTGAGTTCTGGATTGGCCTCCTCACTCTCAATCTCCTACGCCACCCTCTCCATCAGCTCCTCATAGGAGACGGGTGCCTTCCTCTTCAAAGCCATCTTAAAGAAGCTTTCCCTCAGCCCGACCGTGAAGGCGAGCTGGAGTGCAAACCCAGGCATCTCCTGAGTGAGTAGCACTTCTTCCTGGAACCGCTCCGCATACCGAGCCAACGACTCTTTCGGCTCCTGCTTCACTTTGAAGAGGGACTCGGCGTCCTTCTTCCTCTTCTTTGCGGTTGAGAAACGCAACAAGAAGCTCCGACGCAAATCTTCGAAGGCGTAGATCGACCCTGTGGGGAGTTGATGGAACCAGTCCCTGGCCTTCTCCTGAAGAGTGACGGCGAAGAGCCGACACTTGAAAGCATCTGACATTGGCCTGATGGAGACCGAGTCCTCAAAAGACTGGAGATGTTGGACGGGATCATCCCTGCCGTTGTAGTACACCCTGTCCCACTCTCCGAACCCTGCCGGAACAGGTGCAGATAGTACCAACTCGCAGAAGCGGCTTCCACCTTCTGCCACCCTTTCTCGCTCCACGCGACCCACCAGCTCTCTCGCCAGACTCGGGCTCGCGGGGATCACACTCGCGGGAATGGTACTCGCCTGAACTGCTCCCACAGTCGCCATGCCCTCCGGGCGCACGCTCTCCTGCGCCGCGTTTATCGGCACAGAGCTCGTTGGCACAGAGCTCGCCCGCACGGAACTCACCGGGCTGGGGAAGAGTACTCGCCCTTCCATGTCATGAACTGAACTTCCTTAGACTTCCTTTCCGGCCCTCCCCCCCCCCCCCCCCCCCCCCCCCCCCCGGGGGCGTTCTCGCCAACCGCTACTGGGGGAAGGGTCGCTTGAGGTGTTGGGGTCGCGAACTCGCTTCGCATTGCCGCTACTGCGAGCCCGAAAGTGTCAAGCACCTCCCTCCTGAAATCAGAAAACATCCTCGGTGTCACCACCTGAGATGGCTCGCTAAACCCCTCGCCTTGATCCTCGCCTCCCGTCATGCCTGCTCCTTGGAACTTTCTTGGACCAGCCACACTCCACGCTCACCGCACCAAAATGTTGGAACCGATTTCTCGGTCTCTTGTGGAGCTCGGGGCCCTCACCGAAATGAGGGGCAGCTAGCCCTTACTGATCCTTCGGAGAGGGCAGACTGAAAACTAGGAAAATTACTAAGACCTTAGTCACAGCGAGGAGGTCCCTCCACTAACCCGGAAGATCGTTGAGCGCTTCCCCTCCTAAGCCAAAGCTGAGACTCGGGCACCTTGGAGAGCTCTAGAAAAGCTAACCAAAGAAATCCTAAGGAGAGGGAAGCTGGAGTGAAGTCCTCTCCAAAGGTGCCCTAAAGGTCCTATTTATAGATTTTCTGATCTGGCCTGCAAATATCAGGATTCTGCCTTCTGATTTTACTATCCGCACCCCAAATGGGTCTGCTAACAGCCAAACTCCGCTGTTTGAAGAGGCTAAAGGCAAACCACCAAGGGTGACAGGGTAATTTGGCCGATGCCGACGACTCTGGAAGGGATTTGACTCGCCCGTCTTCTCGCGACCCATCGGCGAGTTCTTGACTCGCTCGCCTCCTTGCGAGCACTCGGCGGGTTCTTGACTCGCTCGCCTCCTTGCGAGCACTCGGCGGGTTCCTGACTCGCTCGCCTCCTTGCGAGCATTCGGCGGGCCTCTGGCTCGCTCGCCATTGTTTGCCCGTCCTCTAGGCGAATATTGGGGTGGTACATTTATGGAACGCAGTCTTATTCCCATTGACATAGGATCTTTTTCTTCTTTTATTTTTATTGCCATGCATACAAAGGAGTTTGCGAGAAAAAATTCTTAGAAATAATAAAAAAAAGGTTTGAGAGCAACCTTGGTAATTTGAAAATTCTTAGATTCCTAGAGACATAAAGTAGAGATAATTGGGGTCTAAAGTTGTTTTGGCAACATAATACACATGTCTCTATTTTAGCTAGTAGAAGTAGTGCTTGAAAACAAAGCCTTTATTTAAATTAAAAACACAAGATATTCTTTAAAACTTAACCCCGAATGTTTAAATCTATCGATCTTAGATAAACAAACAAATAGTAAAACTAGCGATTATGAAAATCCACAAACATATACTCTCGAAACTAAATGCTTGAAGAATAAAAGTAAAGTTGGGTTTATTGTTTTTTTGGATTTTTGTTTTTTTTTTTCAACTACTATATAGTTATATATATATCTTTTTTTTTTAAGTTTTGGTGTTTTGCTATTTTTTTTTTGGATTTTTGTAATTTTTTGTATTATGACAAAGTTAAAAAAAATACATATTTTTTTGATTTTTTTTGGTTTTAAACCTTTTTATTTTTTATTTTTTGTATTATGACAAAGTTAAAAAAGAGAAACATGTTTTTTTTTGTAATTTTTTGAACATTTTTTTTCTTTTTCAAGCTTATATTTACAAAAGTAGGCAAGATGAAATAAAACATTTTTTTTTGAAAAAATTTTGTTTATTTAAATGAAAATGGTAAAACACCCCCATACTTAAAACCCAACATTGTCCCCAATATTGTAATGTAAGTATGAAGAAGAGAAAATAACATTGCAATATACACAAAAGGAAAGAGGGAGCAAAAAGGCTTCCCTAAATTAAAGTTGGCGGGGTCGTAAGAAACCCAGCAAAAACATATAAAAAGAACAAAGCATAATAAAATATTAGATAAATATGGGGTGCCTCCCACAAGCGCTTTGTTTACCATCGCGTAGCTTGACTAAACTAAAGTACCGGGATCATCATTTGATAGGGAGTGCTGTAGTGAGGGATTAACGTGCAGAGGAACTTCATCATCTCCCACCCGAAGGAGGAGGAGACCATTACTGACATCAATTAGTGCACGTGAGGTGGCGAGGAAGGGGAGACCGAGGATGATAGGTACCTCAGCATCCTCCTCGATGTCCAGGATGACAAAATCTACCGGGAAGATAAACTTGTCTACCTGGACCAGAACATCCTCCACTACCCCTATAGGGTACTTTATCGAGTTATCCATAAGCTGGATACTCATCTTTGTCGGGCTTGGGACGCCTAAGTCGAGTTGGTTAAAAAGAGAAAAAGGAATCAAATTGATGCTGGCGCCCAAGTCTGCTAGAGCATACTTTATTAACATATTGTCGAAGAGGCACGGGATGGAGAACCGTCCCGGGTCGTCCAATTTTGGTGGCAATTTGTTAAGGAAAACAGCCGAGCAGTTCGCGTTAAGGGAAACACGCGAAATTTCGACGAGTTTCTTTTTGTTAGAAAGTAACCATTTAAGATATTTCGTGTATTTCGGCATTTGGGAGAGTGCCTCGCTGAAGGGAACGTTTATTAAAATTTGTTTAAAAATTTGTAAGAATTTTTGATATTGCTCATCCTTCCGCTCGTTGTTTATTTGTGAAGGATAAGGAAGAGGCAAGCAAGAAACGTTCGGCACAATCAGAAGACACAGTGATTTATCTATTGAAGGAGAGGGTGTAGGGGTCGGTGTCGAAACATGTACCTTAGGCTCGACCCATTTTGAGGAGGTTACCTCCTTGCCACTGCGAAGATTTATGGTGTTGGCAGTTTCTCAGGGGTTTTGCTCCGTGTTCCCGGTAGAGCTCCATATAGCAACTCGGAGACCATCTTTGCAAGTTGTCCCACCTGATTTTCCAAGTTTTTAATTTATCCGGTAATATTCCGGATATTTGACTCGGTGGACGCAACATATTTAGCAAAAAGATCTTCGAGCGGAGAAGATTTTGGAGGTGGAGGCTGAAATCCGTTTGTAAATCCTTGCGGAAATCCTTGCGGATTTACAATTGGGGGCCTCAGAGCATTATTAGGATTGCTCCAGGAAAAATTTGGGTGGTTCCTCCAACCCCAATTATAATTATTACTATACAGATTGTTATTAGGGTTGAAGGGGGGTCTAACTAGGTTGCTTAGGTAATCTACAGTTTCTTCGACAAAAATATTATTATTATTATTAGGAGCCCAAGCGGGAGTGGAGGAGGAAGCAGTCATCTCCGCCACTTGCTTACTTAACCTTTCGACTTGAAAGGCTAAGTGAGAAGTGACATCCACTTCATATATCCCAGTTGGTTTAGCAGGGCGTAATCTAGGCGCATTCCATTGATAGGCGTTCATGGCCATTTCCTCGAACAGAGGTTGGGCAGCCGCCGGGGTTTTGTTGTTTAACGTTCCCCCGACGGCTGCATCGATCATCTGTCGTGTGGAAAAATTTAGGCCATTATAAAACACCTGGACCTATAGCCAGGACGGCAGCGCATGATGAGGACATCTACGTAGGAACTCTTTAAAACGCTCCCAAGTCTCATAAAGAGACTCAGAATAGTTTTGAATGAAAGAGGCGATATCCGTACGTAACTTAGCGGTGGAGGGGAATATTTAGTTCAAAAGTGTTCCGTCAATTGGGCCCACGTGGTTATGGATCCTCTAGGAAGAGAAGTTAACCATGCTTTTGCCTTCGTCCGCAGCGAAAATGGAAATAAGCGTAAATGAATGGCGTCGTCAGTAACGCCATTAATTTTAAATGTATCGCATATTTCTAAAAAGTTAGAAAGATGTAAATTCGGATCCTCGTCTGGCAAACCGTCAAATTGGACTGACTGTTGTACCATTTGAATGATGGTAGATTTTATTTCAAAATTATTATTAGCCATTGTTGGGCGTGTTATGCTCGATCCGGTATCTTCCATATTTAGCCTGGCATAATATGCCATGGTCCGTGGCGGGGCCACATCTGGAATTTGATCGGCCATAGGTTCAGTGTAAGTATCTCCCACTGACTCTTCGGGAAATTCGAGTAAGTTTTGATCACGAAGTCGGAGGCGCTCGTGAAGAGTGCGCTCGATTTCGGTGTCAAAAGGGATATTCAAATCCTCCGAGGAGTTTCCTCGGGTCATATACTAATAATAAAAATGTTATATATTTTTTTTTTTGCTTTTTGTAAATTTTTTTTTGATATATATATATTTTTTATATTTTTTTCATATATATGATAAAAGTAATAGTAATTCCTTGTTTCAAGTAACAACACTAATTATCCCCGGCAACGGCGCCAAAAACTTTATGATTTGGGATTCGGATTGCTTCTTGTTTCTTTGTTTTGGTTAACCTTTATTTGACGAGATTAGATTTCGATGGGTGTTTCCAAAGAAACTCGCAAGTACTCCTACTTTGAGAAATTAAATGTTATCCTATCGAAAGATAGAAGTAACGGTCTTTTTCTGCTTTCGAAATATTGACGATTACGCCTCGGCTACAACGCCGAATTCTATTGATTTTTAAAGTAGAAAAAGAGAGTTTTGCACTAAATTAGTTTGAAAAGCTTTTGTTTAATTTTTTAATCCGAACTAACCATATAATAAAGGCAAGTATACCTTATCGTGAGTAATACAAGATATTTTGTTTTAGAAAATATCGAGGTCGTATATTTCCGCGGATCGTGTTGATTAAGCTACTTTGAGGAACGAACTATTATTTTATCGGAATAAGCTTTTAGTTGGGTTTTAAAAGAAAACGATAGTAAGAGAATAACTAGAGTTCTAAACGATGATAATAATAGCGCCCGATGTCGAATTACCTTGAGACGAAAATAGTATTTTTTAGAAGTAAAAGAGATGACTTTTTAAAACATTAAAATGGTTTGGTCGTGGAGGTTCCATAATTATGAACGCTCCTCTCTCGAGGGTACGCCCACCTGAGATTATGAATTTTTGACCATCGAATCTTCTTAATACTCGCCTTATGTTGTGAACCCTGCTATTGGGTTTTTACTTCCAATTCAGGAGACTTACCTCATCCTCTCTCGAGGGTAGAGCGCACTTCTCTTTACCCGTGAGCGATCAGTCCGTACGCACGAGCCTCTCAGCTAACTAGTGTACGGAGAAAGAAATGAAAACCACACATCGATTATGTGGCTTCACTCAACATTATTCTCGGGTAAACCTTAAACGTTAATTATTTTAGAAAGAGATGTTTTATTTTTAGAAAAACTATTTTTGTGTCCCAATGCTCTTCGACATCGTGCGCTAAAGGAAATTAGCCACTCATCGGAATGGAGACGGCATGATTAAGAAAATACATGTTTTATTATTTAAGCGGATAAAAAGGAAATAAAAAAGACTTATATAAAAGCAGTAATAGTATCCGTCCCAACCGTCTTAAACAAGCGCTAAAGGAAATTAGCCTCTTATTCAAGATGGGGGTGGTATAGAAATGAAAGACACATAAAAGTGCAGAAATAATATCCGTCCCAACCGACTTAAATAAGTGCTAAAGTAAAATAGCCTCTTATTCAAGATGGGGGTGGCATATAGCAGTTATATAAAGACTGAAATAAAGCTAAGTTACAAAAAAGAAAAACACTATCTCATAAACTCACGCACTGTACTTGTAAATAAATGACTGAATCGAAAGAAAGCGTTTAAAAGAAAGCGATAAATAAAACGTTAAAAGAAAGCGATAAACTACTTTTATGAAAGCAATAAACCTAAATTATGAAAGCAATAAACTAGGTTATGAAAGATATAAAACTATTCTCATACACACACACACACACACACACACTAACATAAATGAAAACGAAGATGATCCAAATGAGAAAACAACATTTTATTTTTAAAAGGAGAAAATTACAAACGAACATAAACTTAATTGCATAAAGAAAACTAACAATCACTCAAAGGACTCAGAAAAACATTACAAACCCTCAAAATTTGGATGGTAAATGCTTCAGCTGAGCCCCTGTATTTATAGGCAAAATTATATTTTTACACGCCCTAGGTCACGGGCGTGACTTGGATGTCACGGCCGTGACTTAGGGCGTGACATTTGCACATGCTTTAGGGGTCGCATCCGCCATATTCTGGAAGGTCTGCGGACAAATAATAAAACAAGCAATTTATTCATTAATTTACATAGAAAATTTACAATATTAATTAAAACTATACCAATAACTATACTAAAAATACATATATTTTATTACTTATCAAGTTCACTCGACGAATTGAGATCACTCGAGGAATTTGATTTAGCCTCTCGAGATCACTCGACGAATTTTTCTTCACTCGATGAATTTTTGATCTACTAGAGGAAGACAAAAAAATCTGCTAAGCCCTAAGTCATAAATCACGAAAATACACATATTTCTAAACTTAAGAATGAAACAGAAAAAATGGAGATAAGGAAAAACCGCCATTTGCCTTAACCTCAAGCCATCAAAATTCGACCTTACAAGCCCTCCATGCCAAGGATTGGCTCATACACGAGCTAAGCACGAAGGATCTACGAAGATTTGGCAAGAAACAAAGGTTAGGGCCGCTATCCCTAATGCTAAAATTTCACGGAACAGACAATACTTACCACGCACACGAAGAGCACGGCGAGAGCTTTCCAGATCAATGCTCCGGCAAAGATTTCATGTACCCGAGCTCCGGGGGTGGCAGTTGAAAGCTTCACAGAAGCTCACTCTTTCTCTCTCTCGACGTCTCTGGCTCGGCTATTCAGGAAAGAAGAAAATGATGAAGAAGAAGTATAATATATATATATATATAGTGGATGAATAGTAATAATAATAATATGATGGGCGAAACCAAATTCGCCGATTCCAATGAAATTCGAACTGAAGATAAAAGCCGGCGCTACGAAAACAACTAATCAAAATCAAAATCCGACGGGCCATTCTCGAGATATAAATTTCTGAAGTTTGCGGTGAAAGATAATTTTACAAATGTTAGAAAAATCACTAGGGCTCTAAAAATGCTCGGATCGCAACGAAACTTCAATGGGCCTTTCTAAAATTAATTAATTAAATTTTCTAACACAAAATTTTCCAAATTTGGTCGAATTCGAAATTTGGTCGACTTGACCGAACGGATGCGAAAATGCACAAACAACGGCGCACCGATAACTCCGCACTCACGTAACGCCCTTACGCCATTATGACGTCATAGATGGATTAAAATTATTCCTGAAAATTCAGCGGCGACACAACATATCCTCAAGATACTCATATGAGGTTGAATCTGAACTGATACAGAAATATAAAGCTTTGTGGAAAGCTTTTAAGAAAAGCAAGAAACTCATCAAAGCTCATACTAAGGAGTTGGATTCCTTAAGAACTACCCACTCTTAGCTCCATGAGTTAGCTGAGAAGCTGGCTACTATGCGCAAGGAAGTGGACAGATTCAAAGAAGCCACAAAGCTCAAAAATGCTAAACTGGCTCAGAAGAACAATGTCATCAAGGACCTTGAGGAAATGCTGCTGGCTGAATAGTAAATTGTTGCCAGCATTTCCAAACCCAAGACTATCCTTCCCACTACTTATAGTTTTTCTGCACCATTCAGAGCTGGTGCAGGATTCAATAGTGAGACAGTCAAGGGTAAAGCCTCCGAAGAGCCACCCTCTTTTAAGAAGGTGTTGCTTGCTCAACAAGTGGCAATAAGTAGTCTATCACAAATAGAAGAGCAAGCTTTGGGCTAAGTGCCTTTAAAGCACCCGATGAGGAGATTCAGATGAAGAATCTATGTCTCTTTGTCGATGGACCTGGAGCAACAACACTCAAAAGCAATGAAAATGCTGCTCCTACCAAGCCTGTTCCCAAGAAGGTGAGACAAAAGGTGGTGAGACCAGCTCCACTTCATACTCACACCTTTGAGGTTCAACCAAGACATGTTAGGCCAGCTGTCTTCACTCCTGCCCACCAACATTGCCATCCTACTCAGATGGTGTGACATAAGAGATTATACAACAGGTATGAGTGTTGGGGTTGTGGGAAAGTGGGTCACTTTGCTTTGGACTGTTGGTTCAACCCAACTGGGCCTAATGCAAAGAGAGTGCAGATCACTCAGAGGTGTGGTGTCTCAGTTTATCCCACCAACAAAAACCAAGTACCCAATACAAATTAGGTGCTTGAGGGTAAGTAATTTTTCTTGCAGGTATGTCCAAATGCCAACAAATCTCCCATTTGGTATTTGGACAGTGGTTGCTCTAGGCACATAACTACACTGAGGAGCTATCTAAGAAACTGCACCCCAGTGGAGAATGGACCAATAGTAATATTTGCAGGTTCAAAAAAGAGGAGACCAAAGGCTATGGTACCCTAGGAATAATGGGTGTGAACTAACTGGCTACTCAGATGCAGACTATGAATGGTGCAAAGAAGATAGAAAGAGTACTTCAGGGACTTGCGAATTCCTTGGAGGAAGACTGATCTTATGGAGCATCAAGAAGCAGACAAGTGTAGAAATCTCCACATCAGAATCATAATACATATCTCCTGGGAGTTGTTGTGTTCAGCTACTATGGATCCAGCATCAGCTTGAAGATTACAACTTGAAGATGGCCAAAATACCCCTGTTTTGTGACTCTTCAAGTGCTATCTCTATTGCTAAGAATCCTGTCTCACACAGCAGGACTAAGCATATTGAGATTAGGTATTAATTCATTAGGGAGCATGTGGAGAATGAAGATATCTCTCCTGAGTTTGTCCCTATAGACAAACAAGTGGCAGATATATTCACAAAGCCCCTATATGAAGCTAAGTTTAACTTCTTCAAATTCCAATTGGGGATGTTAAACTTAGAGTAATTTCCAACTTACTTTATTCATATCACGAATCATTTGTTGCTTAGGAAAAGGTCAGGCTAAGTGCTGAAGGAGCCTCTCAAGACGAGCTGAACAAGTTTTCTCGACGACACAATCAGTTGTCTCGACGACACAATCAGTTGCCTCGATAACACAATTAGTTGTCTCGACATCATTCAGCATATCTCGACGATGAATGGACCAAGTTGGAAAGAAGCATAACGGCGACTTATCTCAATGATATACCAGAGTATCGTTGAAACAGGATACGACTACTAAATACGATACTAGTTCGACAAATAAGAGTTGTCCGATGAAACTTTAATAAATTTATAAGTACAAACAATAAGGTGCGTCCCTCTTCATCTACCTACACTATAAATAGAATGAATGCTTAGAATAAAAATTACGCTCTAATTTGTCCTAAGACATTCCTACGATAAACTTGCATTCCGTCTCCGACAACTACTGCTTCTCAAGATTCTTTCGCAATGGCTCCCAAGAAAGGAGAGACCTCAGTAATTTCTGGGTGTGGGATTTAGCGAGGAGGCTTCAACTCCTGCTCAGAAGAAATCAGGTCCATAATAAGGTTATTGGAATCAGTGGGCCTTGAATATCTACTGAGTGAACCCTACGTCCTTCTCAACAGAGAGCTCCTGGAATTCTATGGCGGAGCAAGATTAAACAGTTCTGAATCCTCAATGAAATCAGTTGTAGCTGGGAAGAAAACTGAAAGTATCTGCGAAAAGCCTGGGAAATGCGTTGCGTCTACCTCAACCGGAAGTAGAAGAAGTAGATGAGGAAGAGGTGTCCACTAACGAAATATCTGCAGGTTTTGAATGGTGTGTGCACTTTGGAAAGGCCTATGGGTCTATCAAAAAGGCAAACTTAAACCAGAAGGGGAAGATTCTGACCAACATCATTGGAAAAGTCCTGCTATGCAAACCGGGTTCTCACGACCGGATCTCCAAGGAAATGTTTGAAGTGATGTGCAAGATCATTATCTCCAAAAAGACTGACTGTAGGGAATTTTTATTCTAGAAAGTAAAAATCAGTCTAAAGACCCCCCTCATTTGGGAGAATTCTCTCCAACTTCTTTCTGAATTCGCTTGGGGAAGTGCTCAACAGAATGATGGGAGTGCCTCTGCACTACTCCAAGAGGCTGGACTCCAAGAGGTTGGATAGGTGGGATAGGTCAATATCCAAAGGACCTATAGCTACTTCTTCAGTTCAGTAGAAGAAGACCCAAAAAGCTGCCAAGGTGGTTGCCTCAAAGGACGAGTCCTCTAATATCTCTAAGGAAGGAAGGGCCCCATCCCAACAAATCCCTGATTAGATTGAGGGGGGAGATGTCTCTGCATCAAGATATCTCAGAGCAAAAGGCTAAACCTGTAACATCCCTCCAACAACTATACCCCTAGGATGGTTTTGTCATTACGAAACCCTAGGAAGCTCAAAGAGATATTAAGAGCTTAGGCATGAAGGTGAAGATCACCATGGTCTGCAAATAACATTTTCGATACCAAACTTAGTGTTAGACCTTAGGGCTTCACCTTGGCCCTTATACTCCCCAAGATGGTCCTCCCTCACCTCTCTTCTTAGTGGGTTGATCTGTACGACCCCATTTTTTTTCGCTACAAAACTGGGTCTTATGCCTAGAACCGTCGCTTTGTAGTGACACAAACACATGGGAAGGTCGCCACTACAAAGCGTCGATCCTACCGTCCATATCGATCACAGAAGAGAAGAATAAACCAACAAATAGAAGTTCAAGTCCACAAATCACATGCTATATAAATAAATGTCCACATGATATAACTGAAATAACGAATGTTACAATAATAAAGTGCTCATGCCCTGTACATCATATCCTCACTACAAGGTCACTCGCAGAAGAAAACTGCTAATCACTCACTGATCCTAAAACAGGTGCTCCTGTAATAGACTGGCCCGCCTCCTTCTGTACCGGCCTCTGGTGCTGCTGCGTCTCCTCGGTCCCCTAAAATGATATGGTCCACCGACCGTTAGTCAAAAAGTCTAAGCCTCATTTCCCCCCATCCATCCCCAAGTGGCCCTAGGCACCGAGCGGGAGGACGAAGCAGAGGACAATAAGGGGTATAAAACAAAGCAGATGGCATGTCCTAGCTACAAGAACAACTACCACTACACAGGTGTATATATATATATATAATTAAAGCAGTAAATAAACCATAATAAAGAGCATGTAAAGGACAGTAAGTAAGAATAGAAAAGTAACCTTTGATTTATAGGAATGTCCATACAAACCTATAGTCCAAGGGGTTGTTTAGTAGGGCCTATCGTATTAAGAGTCACATAACCAATTAATACGATAGTGGTAGATGTTGAAATGCAATGCTTATGCCATAACATGCAGAGTTATGCAGTCTATGCTATGTCCATACAATTACAACTCACACACTTCGACTCTATGCGCACAGACCTTTAGTTCCACCTTTTTGGAGCTAGCAAGACTCCCAGGATACTCCCGTAGTGGCAAATGGAAGTGGTGGGTTAGGCCTCGGACACCTCTAGGTTGGTATTCACACTACCTAACCTAGACCTATCGTACGCCTCAACGCAAAACCGTGGAGCATCTGCGTACTCTTACTAGCTGGACCACCAGACTTTTATGACTATGTGCAAATTCCACACTTGAAGAGTCAACGTATTGACGTCGGTGTGAAAGACCGTCCAATACAGAAGACCCACCACCTATATGCACATGCAAACATGTTTACCATCTATCTCTGAGCCATAAGCTCCCCGGGCTAACCCGCCTGTCACCAACAGCCACCGAGCCTACCGCTCGTGATTCTAAACCAACTAACCTCCCGTAAACACGGGGTGTGAGTATATGTGTTATTGAGTTAATCCTGAATATCATCATATTCCTATAATTTAGGGATAACCATGGTCTTCCTTAGGATTAACCTGTGAGGGGCTCGCAGCAGCACCAGGAGCTATGATGGGATGACAACCCAAAGCTCCCTCTTTCCTAGGTACTTAATGTTATTGGTAACTACCCATTAGAATAACCCTTCTTATCATTACACTTGAATTAACCTCCTAAGTGTTTTCCGACTTCCCACGGGAAAGATGATCTTTCATCAATCCCGAGCACAACTTAATCCTTAACTCACAAAGCACACTCTCATCACATAAAATCCTTTTGGTGACCTCACATCTTCTCAACTAGACTTGGTACACCATATACCTTCCATTTCCACCTACTGGTCTTCAATTTACCCAAGTTTCACAATTTTACTATACGCAGACCAAATGGGTTATAAGAGTTGCATAAGACGAGTTACCCCAAATATTCATCCAACTGACTCAACATTATTACTGAGAGTCTATCTTGATATTCTAAGACTAAATCCGGAGGATCATATTTTTCCCTAATTATTTGGCATTTATTTTAATTTCTCCAACGTTGGCCAAGTATGAAATTGTACATGAAGTGAAAGATCTCCTTATGATAAAGCTCCCATAAAATTATGAAAAATCTATAATGTCAAAATAGCAGTAAATTCAGAATATCACAATTCTACAGTAATGTTTTAACCTCTAATTATAATATTGTATAATTACCCCAAGTTAGAAATTAAAGAAGGAACCACCAAAAATCCTTATCTAAAAATTATGGGAAAATTACCAGACCTTTATATTAATCAGAAAAGTCTACTGACTAAATTTTAGAATTTAGAAAAACCATCAAGTCCCATAAATAAATATTTCAATTAAATTCAACCTAGGGAACATTGTGAAGTAACCTACTGATAAATAATTCCAAAAATTATACACAAATTCACAGAGCTTTATAATGCCCTAAAATGTCCTATCACCAAGTTTCACAATTTTCCAGAGAGTATTAGGCCCTTATTTATTTATCACAATCTTAGGGCAAAAAGGATGACTTGTGAATGAAGTCCTAATTCAATCAATCTAAAATTCATACAAAAATTACCATAGATTTATATCATGATTATATGAACATTACAAAACTTTCATCAACATCCAAGATAAATTGAGCATCTAAATTCCTTTTATAATAAAGTGCCCTAAAAGGTTATAACCTAGTTCATAAGGGAAAAAGTGTTCCTAAAATTCTCAAACAATTTCCTAGGGCATCTTTACACCCTATGAACTTATCGACCAAGTTCCATAACCATTCAAGGACATATGCCCAAATGCCCTTCACAAGGCTTAAAGTGCAACCCTAAGGTTAGAACTAGGGTCCTAGGGCATATCCACCACACATCACCCCTAAATTACTCATGGGGGTGTCTTATGTGATCCTAAACTAGTGGACAAAGTTTCACACCTCCTTGATGAGATTTGGCCAACTAATTCCATCATGTGCACTTTTGACTTAGTTTGATCTAGTTTTACCAAACTTGGGTTAACCAATTACCCAACCAAATCAGCCCCAATTGGGCTGAAATTTTTACCAGGGTCATTAGACCCCTATAATTATATAATATATGAAATATTAAATTATTACAAAAACCTTAGAAACATGTTTTCTAAAAATTCCCATCTTTGAATATGTTAAGGTTGTAGGTACAAATAGCCTATGTTTCAATTTTCATGTTAATATCATTTCCCATTCAAAAGTTATACGAGAAATAGTGGTTGTCCAACACTACGGACTGTTGGATCGGTAGGCACCCTTAGAGGGGGGGGGGGGGGGGGGGTGAATAAGGGTTTTAAAAACTTATGTTATATTTTGAAATACTAGCTTATGATTAGAAATCAAAATAGTGATTTTGTTTAAAGATCTAAATTGTTTTATAATAAAGGAGAGGATAATAAATAATTTAGAGAAATGAAGAACAAATCAATTTTAATACACAAAGAGAGACATGATTATTATTAATAAAATTGATTACAAAATTTTGATTTCAATGACGCTAGAAATCAAAGCGAAATATGAAAGACTTTTTTTGTTCTCTATACCGACTCGTATCCCCATGAACCGGTTGGCTTTAGCCGATCCTTCCCCGGATACGGCCTCAAGATGCTCTAGCCAACCCTTCCCCGGATATGGCCTCGAGCACCCCCTAGACCTAACCTAGATCTAGTCGCCAACATGAGGCGAATTTCTGCCCTAAGTCCTACCCAGACCTAGTCGCCAACACGAGGCGAATTTACTACACGATTACAAGAAAAGATGTGAAATAAAAAGACAATAATATAAAAACTCCCTCTATTTCGATCTCTTGGAGAAGTAGACAAAGACGCAGAGTATGATCGTAGTCGATGCAGTCTTTCGTCATGATGATTATGCGTGTTGAAATCTTCTCCACGGATATCCTTTAGTCTTTATGGATTTATTGGAGTATCTCTATGAAACTTCTTCTCTATGCTGTGGCACGAAGCTCTGGAATTTTGGATCTCTAGAGGATGAGGAAGACGGAGCCAAGGGGTCCTTTTTATTGTCTCAGCGCTAGCGCCTGCGCTAGTGGTACCGCCGGCGCTATCCCATATTAGGATATATTCTGCGCGGCGGAATCTTCAATCGGAGGAAACATTTCTCTCTAGCCTACTGTGCTCCTCGCTATCGCCTGTGCTATCGGATACCGCCTGGTGCGATCTCCTTCTATAAGTACTCCCAGCATTTACGCTTAAGCAAACATTTCGTCGATCGAAATTTCGTCGAACGCAGCTAAGAGTTCGTCGATCAATTTTTCGTCGAACGCAGTTATGAGCATTTCGTCGAGCGCCGCTAACAGTTCGTCGAATGATAGCTAGCGCCAGTGCTAGTACTAGCACGCCGCAGTAGAGTAAGCAGTTCGTCGAGCACGCTTCAACATTCGTCGACCAGAAATTCATCAAACGCAGGATCGTCGAATGCAAGATCAATTTCGTCGAACCCAGTATCCGTTCTCAGCGGTTCCTTAGCGCTAGCGCCAGGCATTAGGTGATATCCCCGGCGCTAGTGGAGTGTTGGATTTGATGGCTCAAACTTGGGGGCAACCTTCTTATGTAATCCTTGAGTCATGTGGACTTTGTTTTCCTGCACACTTAAACACACGAGATCAAATACAAATAGGTTTTGTTATTCTCAAACTTAGGAGATGCGGAAGCCCTTGTTCCAACAAACTCCCCCTTTTGATAATAACAAAACCATTAATGATAAATCAGAGCATTAATATATATAAGCATGATGAACCTTACTTGTGTGTGTGTGAGAGTGATGACTTAGAATAATTATCGATTTTAGCATATAGAATTGCTCCCCCTAAATATATGCTCCCCCTAAGTGAATGCACCCCTAATATGTGAGCTATCATTTTAATTAATCATGTTAGTTTTCTTTTTTTATAGCAGATTATATTTATCATGTTAGTTCTCCCCCTTTTGTTATTAGCAAAAGCGGGTAAGGAGACACCACTTAAAAGTTGATAATAAGATAAAGGCATGATCGAGCTTGTATAGAGAAGAAAATGATAAGGAGTTGTAGAATACTTTTCATTGAAATAGATCAGAGTTTGAGTATCTCAATATTTTCATAAATCAGAGTTTGTAGCATAAACAAAAAAAAATGTAATGATTTCCAAGTAACTAAACTACCCAGACAATATGTCTACACCCTAGCCTCGTACTAAGTGACGGATGGGCATGAGGCGCTGCAAACATGCCATAGGTTGGGGTGTTAGTCCCATATGCAAACACTAGACAAAAACTTAACCTAGCACTCTTTCCCCCCAGTGCCTCGCAAGGCCCCACTGGAACCCTCCCCGGTTAAGGACAAGACATGACTAGAGATAAAGATTATCTAATGTCCACAACCCTATGCCCCCGCTATGGTGAGATATGAAGTCATGGATAATAATTATTGGATGCGTTTAAGCGTTTAAATCTAATGACATATCCTATGGATTTATATTTTTATTTGAATTTATGAAACCACTCACATAGCTATTTTGAAATCCATTAATGAATCATAGTTTTTAGCGTAATAATATTTTCATAAAAATAAATTAGAGTTTTATAGCAAAAAAAATATTCATATTTAAAAGCAACCAATATAAAGGTTACCAAGCAAGTCTACCACTTGTTGCAAGAAAGGAATTTGAAGATTCAAGTGATGATGCACACAAATAAAAGACTTTAAATAAGCATGAAAGCGCAAGGTAAAACAATTATATGGTTATGATGCGGAAGACTTATAGAAATACAAGAAACATCTTATTGTAATCAATGATGATCCATAAAAAGATATATAAGTTAAATTTCAAAAAGTAGATGTTTTTGTAAATCATTTTTCAATTAAAATCTTTAAGTTTGACAATAAAGTAACCAAGCATGAAAT
The DNA here is from genome assembly GCA_033032865.1 of Dactylorhiza incarnata. NCBI lineage: Eukaryota > Viridiplantae > Streptophyta > Magnoliopsida > Asparagales > Orchidaceae > Dactylorhiza > Dactylorhiza incarnata. Next base: position 1,625,575 of record JAWHQI010000073.1, read on the forward strand.
AATGTTATCAAAAAGAGATTACTACAATGTTACTTTTATTCACAATTTCAAAACATACCCAACATTGTAGAAAGCATGCTAGGTTATCTAGTGCATTTGATAAATAAAGAGTAGTATAGAATTAACATTAGGATCCAATACTCATGAGAAGAAGTGTTATGGAAGATAATGATGTGAACATAAGTATATTTTGAATAGAGCAAACAAATGTTTTAATAAAAAATACAAGAAATATGTAAAGTAAGAGCACAATAAAACACAAATAATTTTACTTCCACACACATCAATGCACAAACAAAAATGTACAACTACCAAGGTGCTTTGCACACACAATGCTCATTAAGACTTATCAGGGTGCAAAGTAGTGCTTGGGGGATCACATATTTTATTTTTAATGTTGATACTAGTGATCTGGTGTACTTAAGAGTAAGTGGTTTTTATTTTGAAAGAAAGATATGGTTTGCACAAGATACTTTACTATTCTTTCCAAGGTGCTCAACCTCACAACGCTTATTAAGACTTATCAGGAGGTTCAAGTAGTGCTTGGTGGAGTTATCTTTGTCACTTTATTTTATGATTTTTGTTTTGTACAAAGTTCTCCGAATACACTTGTTTTGCAAACCAATATAATTTATAAAAACATAACCACTTTTCTTAACTTTTTAAAGTGCAAACAAAGGTTGTGTAGGAAAGATACTTGTGCAATTTTAATTCATTGTACTATTACAAAACATACACAAGCATTCTTAGATTAAACACATAAGTAGACAATGCCAAAATAAGTGAGTGAATAGCGATCATTATCAAACATAAAACATTTACTCATACTTAGAGGCATGCTAAGCTTAGTTCTACACAACATTTTCAATATAATTGATGCACATATTAATAGATATATCAAAGCATGATGAAAGCAATGTTCAAAGTAGTTTGAAAAGATAAATTGCAACATTATAGAAGTTTTAAATAATAGATTAAATCATGCTTGATTTTCTCAATGATGTCCATACAGTATTTTTGATAATTTAAAGTTTGAACTCATAAGATTGATCTTGGACTTCCCGAGAACTACCTTGTGAGAGGTTCGCCCGGTACTAGGTGATATGATGGGATGATAGCCCAAATCACCCTTTCGCAAGATACATGTAAATAGAAAATTAAGTTCAAAATAATAATTTTTGATACTTGTTTTTGTTTTATATTTTTGTATTTGATTTTTGCTTTTAGAAATAGAATTTAAACAAATGACAAAAAAACAAAAAAGGCAAAACATATTTTTTGTAATTTGGCTTTTGCATTTTTGTATTTGATTTTTCAAAAATGAAATAAAAGCAGAAGTGCAAAACTAAATAGTACACATAGATTGATATATTTTTAAGAATTTTTCAAAATTTTAAGATTGCAGAAAATCAAATAGGTTTGCTAGCGCCGGCGTTAGCGCTAGCGCGGGAAATAGTACCCAATTTTTGATGATTTTGAAATTTTTAATTGTTGATCTTGATTAAGTGTCCCAATAAGAGTTTCATGCTGAAATTTCAGAATTTTAGGAGATGTCTAGATAGCCCAAATTGCATGAAACATTAGCGATTTTGTATATGACTTTTCCAAATAAACTTTGCAAGTGTTATATTTTATTATATCTCCATTTTAATATTTTTAAGGCTTATATTTACCAATGTAGTTTGAAAATGATAGGAAATGTAAGCATGAGAGGACATGAATGAACAAATCAAATATGCTTGATTTTAGTGATTAACAATAATGTTCATGCACAATAATACCATGGATAAGCCCTAGATGAGAATACCCAGCCTGTATATCTTGGTAAACAAATAAATCCTAACATGGACAGAAATATTCTTTAGGCGACAATGTTAGTATGATAAGTTTGAGATTAATATTATACCAAGGTTTGATAGTGTTTCAACTTATAGACCTAAAATGAAGTGAAGATTCAATTTGATTTGATCTTATTGATATCAAGATTATTCTAAGGTCTAAACTTGAAATAAATCACAATACACACATAATGCACCAGCCATGGTATGTAATTATAATATCAATTGTCATCAATTTATATATCAATTATAATTCACATAATTGTGAAAGAAATAATTGTTTTTAGAAGACTTTTGATATGACTTATGATATATGATGTTAGAGAATTTTAGCAAAGGACATCAATAGATCATGGTGGTGCTTGTGAATTCAATATTCATTATGACAGTAAATTCTTTCAATACATTTTAGTGATTTTCTTTTAATTAAGAATTTTGAATATATATATGTGATTTTTGATAGGTGAACAATAGTGATGGTTTAGCTCATGTTTGACATCAAGGAGTGACCATAATATAAATTTTTGTTATGCACAAAGACAACAGTATTGAAAGTTGAGCTTTCATTTAGATCTTGAACTTTCTTTTAGATCATGTTATTTTTCTAAACCACTTGTTGGTGAAGGATAAAACACTTAATAGCCTAATTACTTGAGTTAATTTAAAATATCTTATAGCAAATTTATAATTTGATTTATATGGATAATATAAGATATTTATAGGCAACGAAGATAAGAGAGAGAGATAGGTCATTAAGATTAGATATGACTCCTGAATTTTGGTCAATTTGATTTTATAAACATATTAAGCTTTTAAGAGATAAGATCATATTTTCAATATTGTATAGGATGACCATGACATGATAGTTCAAAAGGAAAACAACAAGAGAAAAAAGACATTAAAGCACATCATGAAGTAGAAATTTGTAAATCTTTTTTTGAAAAAGTTTCTACTTCACGCATTTGATGATACCTAATTAATAAGTGTTTTAGGTATCCAAAGGGGACCATATGGGATGGTTCCTTTGGGTACCCAAATATAGCGAGATGGCTTTTGGGGGACAAGTACGAATGAACCCTTTCAAGTGGAGTTAATGTTTCATCTTTAATTTTTGGTCTCCACTCATACTTAGGTTTAATATTACAATTTTGCATTAAATTTCCATATTCATTAAATTTAGGCTTAAGATAATGATGACATTTGAAATCATTTTTCATAGGAAATTTTTGCATATTCGAATTTAATTTAGGAGATACATAATTTTGTAAATAATGGTGATTTTGATTTTGATTTACAAATCCTTTCTATTTCTTACTCCCATTATTAGACTTAGTTACAATATTCTTATGCATATTCAACTTGCTTTTAGATATTTGTTGATATTGTGAATTTTTATTTATAATTTTCATAAGCAAATTGATTTTTTATTTTAATTCATCATTCTTGATCTTTAGATTATGTCTAGCTTTATTACAAGCTATTGTGCTATTTTTAAGAGTAGAAACAATAGAGTCAATATGATTTTGATAGTTATTTCTAAATTCCTCAAATGTTTCGTCCATCTCTTTGATCTCAATTTTATAATTTTGGCATATAGCACAATCACTTTTCAAAGATGAATTTTCTAACAATAATTTTTCATTATGTTCTTTTACACAAATAATTTCCTTTTCAAGTTCCTTAAATTTTTCCTTAATATTATTACTATCAAAATAAGGTTTTGTATTTTCAATTGAAGTGACATGGGTAAAGCTAGATAAATCAGAACTTGATTCTACTTTAACTTTTGCTTTTAAATCTTTATTTTCTAAGCGCAATTTGCAATTCGCATTTTTTAATTTCTTAATTTTGCGCTTTGTAATTTGTAGCAATTGTAAAGTAGAAATAGAGTTACAAACAATAAGGGAATTTGATTTCCTTACAGTGCTATTGGAAGAGGCAAGATTTGGACTAATAGTTCCTTTGACATCCTTTTGGCACTCCTCTTCCATTGATGCCATATCATCATCCCTTTCGCTTGATGTACCTTCCATGGATCCATCATGTGTGGAGCTTTCTTGAATACCTGTGCAGGCTTGCATATTCTCTGGTTCTTGTGATTATTCCATACCTGCAGAAGGAGAATCATAAGTTATTTCAAGAAAATTCCACATCTCGTATGCAGTAGGAAAAGTATAAATGAGTTTGGAAATATTATGATCTAACGCACAAAATAGACTATTCAAAGATTTTGCATTTAAAACAAATTCATTTTTATTTAATACGCTAGGTGGTTTTTTGATAGTAATATTCCAAACTTTTTCATCTAAACGTTTAAGAAAATTTTCCATTACTATTTTCCATCCTTTATAATTTCTTCCTTCAAATAACGGTGGTTTAAGAGATTTTTCTTCTTCATAAAAATTTACCCCACTAATAGAAGCGAGATCATGAGACGCCATTATTCCTGGTTGTTAAGCTGATTAGAATAAACTGCCTCTGATACCACTTGTTGGATCGGTAGGCGCCCATAGAGGGGCGGGGGTGAATAAGGGTTTTAAAAACTTATGTTATATTTTGAAATACTAGCTTATGATAAGTAATCAAAATAGTGATTTTGTTTAAAGATCTAAATTGTTTTATAATAAAGGAGAGGATAATAAACAATTTAGAGAAATGAAGAACAAATCAATTTTATTACACAAAGAGAGACATGATTATTATTAATAAAATTGATTACAAAATTTTGATTTCAATGACGCTAGAAATCAAAGCGAAATATGAAAGACTCTTTTTGTTTTCTATACCGACTCGTATCCCCACGAACCGGTTGGCTTTAGCCGATCCTTCCCCAGATATGACCTCAAGCCGCTCTAGACAACCCTTCCCCAGATATGGCCTCGAGCACCCCCTAGACCTAACCTAGATCTAGTCTCCAACACGAGGCAAATTTCTGCCCTAAGTCCTACCCAGACCTAGTCGCCAACACGAGGCGAATTTACTACACGATTACAAGAAAAGATGTGAAATAAAAAGACAATAATATAAACTCCCCCTATGTGGATCGCTTGGAGAAGTAGACGAAGACGCAGAGTATGATCGTAGTCGATGCGGTCTTTCGTCACAATGATGATGCGTGTTGAAATCTTCTCCACGGATCTCCTTTAGTCTTTATGGATTTATGGGAGTATCTCTCTGAAACTTCCTCTCTATGCTGTGGCACGAAGCTCTAGAATTTTGGATCTCTAGAGGATGAGGAATACGGAGCCAAGGGGTCCTTTTTATAGTCTCAGCGCTAGTGCCTGCGCTAGTGGTACCATCGGCGCTATTACATAATAGGACATATTCTGCGCGGCAGAATCTTCAATCGGAGGAAACTTTTCTCTCCTGACTACTGTGCTCCTCGCTATTGCCTGCGCTATCGGATACCGCCTGGCACTATCTCCTTCTATAAGTACTCCCGGCATTTGCGCTTAAGCAAACATTTTGTCGATCGAAATTTCGTCGAACGCAGCTAAGAGTTCGTCGATCGAATTTTCGTCGAATGCAGTTATGAGCATTTCGTCGAGCGCCGCGAACAGTTCTTCGAAGGACAGCTAGCGCCAGCGCTAGTACTAGCGCTCCGCGGTAGAGTAAGTAGTTCATCGAGCACACTTCAACATTCGTCGACCGGAAATTCGTCAAACGAAGGATCGTCGAACGCAAGATCAATTTCGTCGAACCCAGTATCCATTCTCAGCGGTTCTTTAGCACTAGTGCCAGGCGTTAGGTGATATCACCGGCGCTAGTGGGAGTGTTGGATTTGATGGCTCAAACTTGGGGGCAATCATCTTATGTAATCCTTGAGTCATGTGGACTTTGTTTTCCTGCACACTTAAACACACAAGATCAAATACAAATAGGTTTTGTTATTCTCAAACTTAGGAGATGCGGAATCCCTTGTTCCAATACGGACCAGCCCACTAAAATAGCTCTACAGGGAGCTACCGTGCTCCTTTTGGGCTAAAACAAAATTTAAATTAAATTACACACCAAGGGATACAACTTTGGTGTTGGTCACTTTTACATCAGGGGAGAGTAAGTATTTTCTATAATAATTTCTAACTACTGCCAGTAAAGGACAGAAATAGGAATATCAAATATATCACTACATGACTTGCACAGATCTTAAAGCACAAACGAAGGGCATCACTTCATCTTTTCTAATCAGCCAACGATAATGGTTGGCCCGTCCTGTAGCAACATGGGAGGTGATTTCCCGGCCTCCTAGATGCTCTCCCGGTTGGCCAATGCGTACACCACCTCTGTTGAGGTGGCGGCCGGCGATGTACGGTGGTTGGCCGGCCGAAGGAGGCCGAAATCCAGAATTTTAAACGAGGGAAGAAAGCTTGATCACGAGCTTCCGGCCATTCCGATTAAAGACCAATTGGCCCCAAATCTTATGGCCAAAATGATAAGATCTACCCACTAAGAAATAGACAAGAGGGGAGGACCTGTATTGCGGCTTGTAGCCGTGTCAATCTCCGGTCCGTCATGGTTGGTCGAGAGCTCTTGGGTGCCATGTCAGTAGGTTCCTAGATATGAGAATTCTTCTAAAAATGGGAGAAACTCATTCCCTCCACCCCTTGAGCCCTTTATGGAGCCAAATCCTGGTGGGGGAGAAGATGAAGCTTGGGATTCCTCAATTAACACCATTCATGGTGAAAATTTCGGCCATCCCCAATGGTCACTCATTTCACCCTCTTTAAAGGTTGGAAAAACTCTTAATATTCTTCTAAATGATAGGAGAAATAAACCCCCATCAATTGGGAGAACTTTTGGACTCCCTTGGCCATGAATTTGGCCAGCCAAATGAGTCCCGACCGTATTCCTTCGGTTTAGCTACCGCTGGCGCTACTGCTAGCGCTAGCATTAGCCCATCGGCGGCGCAACGTTTGCCGGTTCGACAACCGTCACGTGCTACTGCTACTGCCAGCTCTAGCGCTAGCGCCTACGCTAGCATTTCGATGGTATTTGGTTCGTCTTAGCTGTTCAGTGTTCATCTCATCGGTTCAGATAAACCACCACTACCATCAGCGCTACCCAATAGCGTCGGCGCTAGCGCCGTGGTCAATATACCCCTTTCTTTCTACGGTTGGGTAATTGAGTTACCTTGAGGGGACCCCTTTACTGGGTTATACATGTCATGGTGGGGTCATGGGTCACGGCGATGCCCTAAGGCCAACCTTAGGCTTGGTAACTGGAAATCACTATCCGTAGACCATGACGATTTTCACCTCAAGCCTAAGCTCTTATGTTCTCCTTGCGCACACTAGGGTTTTGTCATGACCTAGCCATGACAAAACCGTCCTAGGGGTCTAGTCATTTAGGGGATGTTACAAATCCCAATAAACAAAAAGAATAATTTTGTCCTTGAAATTCAGGATAGGCTTGCAGGGTTTTCACCGAGAGTGACTGAACTCAACATCCCCTGAGAATTGAAATTATTTCTGACTCGAAGAGCAATGACAATATCATCCACACCAGTTCTAGTGGCACTCAAGTGTGCTCCTCCTGTCCAAAATTTTACCACATGACTTTTACCTACAGAACCTTTTTGCGCCGCAAAACTCGCATCGTCGTATCGTCTATCCGGACCATCTCCAGGTGAATCAATCAATCGGAGGCTACCGGGCCATCTATAGTAGAAAATCGCTGCTCCGGCCGTAGTAGAGCTCTCCTAAAGGTGGAGACATGGAAGATGTTGTGCCTTCCCGCTAACTCCAGCGGTAGCTCTAGTTTTTAAGCCAATGGGCCGATCCACTCCAGGATCCTGTAGAGCCCCATTTATCTTAGACTAAGCTTCTTTCGTCTGCGTACCCGCGAGACTCCATGCATTAGGCATATCTTCAGGGATACCTGGTCTCCAACCTGGAACTCTACTACACGATGTCGTGCAACGTAATACTTGACCTGCCTACTCTGGGCTTCCTGCGTCCTAACTCAAATCATTCGCACCTTGGCATCTGTGTCCTTCAAAAATTCCGAGTCGAGTGCCTTGGGATCCTCATCCTGGATCAAAGATAGTGGATTCTTGTTCCTCTGTCCCTCTGAGGGTGGAAAGCTGTGCTAAACTTCAACCAAGAGCCGAGATAAGCCTGAACTGATCTTCACTCTTTGGACATAAACTGTTCATCCTGATTCGACACGATCGTCCTGGTCACACCACAATGATGGACAAAATGCTCAACAAATCCCATCAAACACCAATGAGAGCATCCTTCCATCCCTGGGTGACCCTATCTACCTTGGTTAATCTATCCTCGAGGTTCCAAATAAAACTGTGTTCGGAGTGGTAACCTGTGTGTGAAATCCATAGTTATATCCTCGAGCTTCCACTCCCTAACACGGGCAGTCACTGTGGTGGTTCCCCAAAGACTCTTGCACTTGGTCTTCACCAGTCAATAGACTTCACCATGCATCACAAAACCTATGTCGTCTTTCTTTATTTCGGGAGGCTACATCCTCCGAAAAACACCATTTCTTCGTTGACTAAAGTTCCTATTTATATGGGTAGACAATGCTTCTATAAAGTTTCTCTACACGTTCAGATTCTTATTCCTTCCCGTTCGTCCGTGTAATTAATCATTTCAACTCTACAACTTATCCAGTTCATAACATGATGGAACTGATCAGATCGTCAGGCGTCCCAATTATCCTACAAATTTTAGTGGGGGTGTACCCATGAACTTTTATGAGTATATGTTAACCAATCATTGTTAGTATCCATGTTTGTAAGATGACTCCCAATCATTTTCTTTGTGGAGTTTGATTCATAAGGTATACGGGTAAAATCTTTTGAAACCCTAAGATTTTTCACAAGTCAATTTCACCAAATAAATATCATCACGTTCATTTCACCAAATTCCTATCACTTCCACATATGCTAGTCTTGATCACCTTCGGATGGTCCAAAGTAAGCTAAACTTAGATCGTTCTTATCATAGTAAACTCAAACACTAGATTCTAAATCCAATAAGTCATCGTCTAAGATCTCTGGTTATTCATCATCATAGTTCCCAAGGTATAAGGGTTATTATTATAATCGAAATTTTCTACCATGACAGGGCGTGATTATAACGAATCATAAGTTAATCACTTCCGGAAGCCCCAAACTACCAGAACTTTCAAATATAACTACAGCTTGCACGACTTAATTTCAGTTCCCAACTTACAGACAGGCACCTGCATCCCTAAGTGACTAAACCTAGCAACTTTACATTTCTAATGCTTCAACTAAGGTCAAGTCGTAGCTCGATCTACGATGTCCTTTCATTGTCCTGGTAATACTTCAGATCATCATTCCAGACCTACTTTTACACTATCTCATCCTTGCCCGAGTAACATTGAATAAGGTCGACTTCAAAATCACCACATTCACGACGCAACACCTTCTAAATTAGATCCAAAGGAAACCCAAGTCAGAAACTAATTTGCCCAATAAACAAATGGTAATCCCCAATAAACAAAAGATAAGACACTATCTATTTTGGGCTAAGTATCTTCCATATCTCAATGTTATATTCGTCCCATGTATACAAATAATCCTTAGGGCACAAAACCTTAGGCTTTGGGTTCTATCTTGAGACTTATTGGTATACTCCACACATTAGACTCTTCAAGGTACCCTCTACGACAACCTTATCAGGGTCAACATGTGACATAATCCCAAACGGGTCTCTTCTAAACTTGAATTCTCATCCGACCCTCGGTGCTTGTCGTGGTGGTTATCTCAATCATATCACCGATATGAGGGTCGAGTCTACGAGTCCTCTACCATTCTGCTTATGTGTTAGTCTCCTTAAGGCTGTCCTATCAATTTGGATAATCCTTGATATGTGAAGTATGGACATCCGAGTTTATGGCTCAGGTGGTCGTCCCCGCATTAATCTCCTCCTCTAACCTCTTTGAGGTATCCTCATGACTTAATCAAATTTATACCTATGGTCTATTTCAGACTAGGGCATGGTATAAATTGTCATGGTGAGTCATTCGTCCTATTGGTGTTGAGTCTAACTCTTTGACTAAAGGACTATCTATAAATCATGTCACTTGTAAGGAGATTTGGCTAACAAAAAAATCAGTTAAAAGTGGACTATTTCATGTAATTTCCCCATATAGGCACAACATTTCTTACGCTGCTTAGTTTGTCCTCAAACTAAACTCGCGCGGGGTGGCCCACGGTTTTTGGACTTCTTTTCATCGGATCGAGGTTTGGCTCTGATACCAGTTTGTATGACCCGATTTTTTTGCTACAAAATAGGGTCTTACGCCCAGAACTGCCGCTTTGGGGTGACAATAACACACGGGAAGGTCACCACTACAAAGTGCCGATCCTGCCGGCCATATCGATCACAGAAGAAGAAAAGAATAATCGAACAAATAGAAGTTCAAGTCCACAAATCACATGCTATATAAATAAATGTGCACATGATATAACTGAAATAACATAGGTTACAATAAAAAAGGGGTCATGCACTGTACATCATATCCTCACTATAAGGTCACTCGCAGAAGCAAACTGCCAATCACTCACTGATCCTAAAACTGGTACTCATGTAATAGACTGGGCTGCCTCCATCTGTACCGGCCACTGGTGCTACTGCGTCTCCTCGGTCCCCTAAAATTATGTGGTGGACCGACCATTAGTCAAAAAGACTAAGCCTCGTTTCCCCCCATCCATCCCCCAGTGGCCCTAGGCACCGAGCATGAGGATGAAGCAGAGGACAGCAAGGGGTATAAAACAGAGCAGATGGCATGGCCTAGCTACAAGAACAACTACCACTACACAGGTGTATATATATATAATTAAAGCAGTAAATAAAGTATAATAAAGACCATGTAAAGGACAGTAAGAAAGAATAGAAAATAACCTTTGATTTGTAGGAATGCCCATACAAACCTATAGACTAAGGGTTCATTTAGCAGGGCCTATCGTATAAAAAGTCCCATAACCAATTTATACGATAGGGGTAGGGGTTGAAATGCAATGCTTATGGCATGACATGTAGAGTTATGCAGTTTATGCTATGTACATACAAGTGCAACTCACACACTTTGACTCTATGTGGACAGATCTTTAGTTCACCCCTTTTTGGAGCTAGCAAGACTCCTAGGATACTACCATAGTGGCAAACGGAAGCGGTGGGATGGGACTCGCCAACCTCTAGGTTGGTATTCACACTACCTAACCTAGACCTATCGTACGCCTCAACCCAAAACCGCAGAGCATCTGCGTACTCTCACTGGCTGGACCACCAAACTTTTATGGCTAAGTGCAAATTCAACACTTGCCGAGTCAATGTATTGACGTCGGTGTGAACGACCATCCAATACCGAAGACCCCCCAAAGCTATGATGGGATGACACCCCAAAACTCCCTCTTTCCAAGGCACATAATGTTATTGGTAACTACCCATTAGAATAACCCTTCTTATCATTACACTTGAATTAACCTCCTAAGTGTTTTCCGACTTCCCACAGGAAAGACGATACCCTTAACTCACGAAGCACACTCTCATCACATAAACTCCTTTTGGTGACCTCACATCTTCTCAACCAGACTTGGTACACCATCTACCTTCCATTCCGACCAACTGGTCGTCAATTTACCCAAGCTTCACAATTTTACTATATGCATACCAAATGAGTTATATGAGTTGCATAAGAGGAGTTACCCCAAATATTCATCCAACTGACTCAAGATTATTACTGAGAGTCTATCATGATATTCTAAAACTAAATCCAGAGGATCATATTTTTCCCTAATTATTTGGCATTTATTTTAATTTCTCCAACGTTGGCCAAGTATGAAATTGTACATGAAGTGAAAGATCTCCTTATGATAAAGCTCCCATAAAATTATGGAAAATATATGATGTCAAAATAACAGTAAATTTAGAATATCCCAATTTTACAGTAATGTTTTGACCTCTAATTAAAATATTGAATAATTACCCCAAGTTAGAAATTAAGGAAGGAACCACCAAAAATACTTATCCAAAAATTATGGAAAATTTACCAGACCTTTATATTGATAAAAAAAAGTCTACTGACTAAATTTCAGAATTTAGAAAACCCTCAAGTCCCATAAATAAATATTTTAAGTAAATCTAACCCAAAGAACATTGTGAAGTAACCTACTGATAAATAATTTCAAAAATTATACAAAAATTCACAGGGATTTATAATGACCTAAAATGTCCTATCACCAAGTTTCACAATTTTCCGGAGAGTATTAGGAGCTTATTTAGTTATCGCAATCTTAGGGCAAAAAGGATGACTTGTAAATGAAGTACTAATTCAATCAATCAAAAATTCACACAAAAATTACCAGAGATTAATATCTTGATTATATGAACATTACCAAACTTTCATCAACATCCATGATAAATTGAGCATCTAAATTCCTTTTATAATAAAGTGCCCTAAAAGGTTATAACGTAGTTCATAGGGGAAAAAGTGTTCCTAAAATTCTCATACAATTTCCTAAGGCATCTTTACACCCTATGAACTTATCTACCAAGTTCCATAACCATTCAAGGACATATGCCCCTATGCCCTTCACAATGCTTAAAGTGCAACCCTAAGTTTAGAACTAGGGTCCTAGGGCATATCCACCCCACATCATCCCTAAATTACTCATGGGGGTGTCTTATGTGATCCTAAACCAGTGGCCAAAGTTTCACACCTCCTTGATGAGATTTGGCCACCGAATTCCATCACGTGCACTTTTTACTTAGTTTGATCTAGTTTGACCATATTTGGGTTAACAAAATACCAAACCAAATCAGTCCCAATTGGGCTGAAATTTTTACCAGGGTTATATAATAACCCTAAAGAGTACCCACCAAAATTCAGAGGGGATTGGAGGTCATTAGACCATATAATTAAATATTATATGAAATATTAAATTATTACAATAACCTTAGAAACATGTTTTCTAAAAATTCCCATCTTTGAATATGTTAAGGGTGTAGGTACAAATAGCTTATGTTTCAATTTTCAAGTCAATATCATTTCCCATTCAAAAGCTATGCGAGAAATAGTGATTGTTGTTGGAATATGGTTTTCCGCATCCCTTTGATTTGAGAATAACAAACCCTACTTGTATTTGATCTTGTTTGTCATTGTGTTTTTAGCATGCAGGTTTGGACAGATATGACAGAAGGTTGTTGCAACAATGTTCTGTCACTAACCTTAAGCTGAAGGATTGAAGGTTGTCTAACGCCAGGCGTTAAGCTTAATGCTGGGCGTTAACGTTCGACGAAATGGCGTTCGACGAAATTGTGTTCGATGAAATTAGAAGCCCGTTCGACAAAATACATACCACAGTGTTTAACGAAATTGTGTTTGATGAAAGTAGAAGTCCGTTCGATGAAATGAGAGGTCGTTCGACGAAATGAGTGGCGTTTGACGAAATGAAACTGCGTTCAATGAAATGAGATGTTCGACGAAGATGTTGTTCGACGAAATGGCGTGCCAGCTGATTTAAGAAAGAAACTCAATGCCAGGCGTTAGGTCTTAATGCTGGGAACTATCCGTTAGATGAATTTTGCAAGGTGAAAGCAGTCGTGATTGCAGGAGGATCTTTATGATTGATTTGCCCAACGCCCTGCGTTAGCCTTAACGTCGGCGTTAGTATTGCCTAAAATAAAACATTTCCTAAAGTGCAGAATCTCCTTCCTCTTCTGAAGATCAGATCCATCAATATATTGATATACATCGTCAATGCCCGGCATTAGCACTTAACGCCGGCATTAGCTCAAAGTCTATAAATTGGATGATTTTGATGTCTCTCACTACTGATTGCCAAGAGCCCTATTCCAGCACTTCAGAAACTTTGTGAGTGCCATATTTCCATACAAACACATCTCCCACTCATATTTTAAAAGGAGGAATCAATGGAGGCTTGGATCAACACGCTAACACAATGCGAAGAACGCACGCTTGGACTTCAACGATCTTCAGCGATTCTTCGATGTCTCCTTCAGATTACCTCATAGGGAGTTTCATATTTATATTTCGTATTTGTCTTTTATTTTATCGTTGTAATCAGTTTGTGAATTCGCCTCGTGTTAGTGACTAGGTCTAGGTAGGACTTAGGGAGTAATTCGCCTCGTGTTGGCGACTAGTTCTAGGGAGTAGATCTAGGGGGTGCTCATGGCCTTTCTGGTGCTTGAGGCTGTATCTAGGGAGAGATCGGCTAAAGCCAACCGGTTCGTGGGGATACGAGTCGGTATAGAAAATAAAAAGAGTTTTCATATTATTCGCTTTGATTTCTAGCGTCATAGAAATCTAATTTTGTAATCAAGTTTATTAATGATAATCTTGTCTTTTTATATTTAATAAAATTGATTTACCACTCTTTGTTTTATATTCACTCTTATTCAAATAAAATTTCAAAAGTTCTCTATTAAAGTTTAAAGTTTTTAAAACCCTTATTCACCCCCCGTCCCCCCCCCCCCCCCACTAAGGGCACCAACAGATCCAACAAGTGGTATCAGAGGCAGGTTATTCCAAATCGGCTTAACAACCGGGAATAATGGCATCTCTTGATCATGATCTCGCTTCTACTAGTGGGGAAAATTTTAAAATAAATGAATAAGGATTGTCACCACCTTTATTTATGGGCAAAAATTATAAAGGGTGGAAAATATTAATGAAAAATTTTCTTAAGGCCTTAAATGAAAAAGTTTGGAATATTACTATTGAAAAGCCACCTAGCATACTAACTAGAAACGAAATTGTTTTAAATGCAAAATCTATAAATAGTTTATTTTGTGCGTTAGATCAAAATATTTTTAAACTTATTTATACTTTACCTATTGCTTATGAGATTTGGAATTTTCTTGAAAGACCTTATGATTCTCCTTCTACAGGTATGGAACAATCACAAGAACCGTAGAATATGCAAGCTTGCACAAGTCTTCAAGAATGCTCCTCTCATAACAGATCAATGGAGCACACATCAAATGGAAGAGAAGAATAAGTACTGTCTTCGGAAGAGGAGTGCTAAAAAGATGTAAAAGAAACTATATGTTCAAATCGTGCCTCTCCCAAAAGCAATGTAAGGAAATCAAATCCCATTTTCCGTACTTCTATTTCTACATTACAATTGCTTCAAACTACAAAGCGCAAAATTAAGAAATTAAAAAATGCTAATAAACATTTGCGCTTAGAAAATAAAAATTTAAAGGCAAAAATTAATGAAGAATCAAATTCTAATTTATCTAGTTCTACCCAAGGCTCCTTAGTTGAAAACATTACACCTTGTATAGAATTTAATTATCTAAAATAAAAATGCAAGGAACTTGAAAAGGAACATCTTTTTATAAAAGAACAAAATGAAAGATTATGTTTAGAAAATTCATCTTTGGAAAATGATTGTGCTAAGTGTAAAGACTATAAGATTGAAATTAAAGAGATGGATGAAACATTTGATGAATATAGAAATAACTATCAAAATCATATTGATTCAATTGTTTCCATTCTTAAAAATAGCACAATCGCTTATAATAAAGCTAGACATAATTTATAAATTAAGAATGATGAATTAAAAACAAAAATCAACTTGCTTATGAAATTTATAAATAAAAATTCACAATATCAAGAAATACCTAAAAGCATGTTGAATATGAATATTTTAACTAAGACAAATAATGGGAGTAAGAAACACAAAGTATTTGTAAATCAAAGTCAAAATCACCATTATTTACAAAATCATGTTTCTCCCAACATAAAATTAAATGTTCACAAATTTCCTATAAACAATGTTTTACAAAATCATCATGGAAATTTGACAAATAAAAACAATATTAAACCAAGGTTTGAATGGAGGCCCAAAGTTAAAAATGAAACACTAACTCCACTCAAAAGGGCCCATTCAATCATATCTCCCCAAAAGCAAACACGATGTATTTGGGTACCCAAAGGAACCGTCACACCCGATCCTCTTTGGATACCTAAATCTCTCATTCATTAGTATCCAATCATTTGCATGAAGTAGAAATCAACTAAAAATAAAATATCAATTCTCTACTTCATGATATGCTTAATTTCCTTTTTGTCTTTTTGCTTTTATTTCCTTGAGCCATCTTGATATGATCACTTTATATAACTTGTGATATGACTTTCACATATTAAACCAAAATTCATAAGTAAATCAAATTGAATAATGTTGAATAAAAAGTCTTATCATCTTTCAAGCGATCTACTTATCCTTTTTATTTTTATCCTTCTAAATTCATTTCCTAAAAGTCTTATAAAATTTGAAAAACTAAAAATTTGTCATATGATATTATTAAGATTAAATGAAATAAGTGTCAAAATGGATTCAAAAGGTGTTTTTAGGGGTATTAGGCTGAATTTATAAAATGCGCAAGATTTGCTTAGGTATGTAATATATTTGCGTCATTTTTGATTACCCCTAGTATTTTTAATCATAATCATGTCAAACCAGAATTAAAAAATTGCATGAATATTATTTCACTTATTTATGATCATTTCACTCATGCATATGTTGTGCAAAACTCAAGAATTAAGGTTTAATGAATATGAATCTTTAATGAATATGAAACCCATGTACTTAAATTTTAACTTCCGCAACTTTTTGGGATTTCTTCTCGTATCTTCACTTCATTAGATAGCCCTTACATTGCACAAACATAATTAAGAAATATCTGAAGCAAAATCGATGAAAATCTAGGCTATATTATTAAAATAAGCACTCTTTCTGAGCTAACGTAGGCGCTAGGACCTAACACCGGCGCTAGCTCAAGTATCCGATTTTCTATAATTTTAAAATTCTGAAAATTCACTAAAAATATATGTTTTTGTTTAAATGTTCAAAAACAAAAGAGAAAATTTATAAAACCTTTCAAAAATAACGAAAAAATAGTTTCCCATTGTATTCATCATTCACCTTGCAATCTTTCTCTTTAATATTTTGAAAAAGGTTGAATATGAATTGTTTTATATATTTCACTTACAATAATTAATTATGAGTATCAAAATCTCTATGTGATAAAATTACTGATCATAATTATATTATGTAATATCAAAAGATCTTTTAATTCAAACATTACACATAACTACAAAAGATCATTTTGGTTCTTTCATAAAATTGGTGATTATGATAATTATATGAATAAATTATGTATTGTGATTGCATGTACCTTAATATATCTAGACCTTAGAATCACCTTGATATCAATAACATCAAATCATATCATCACTTAATTCTAGGCATTCAAATTGAATTTCTATCGATATAAAAGATATGCAATATTCTTATGGCATAATATGAACTCATCATACTAGCATTATCAACTAATAAATATTATCATTCATGCTAGTTATCAATAATGCCATAATGAATCCATCTTAAAGTAGAAAAATTGAAAGATAAAATAATTATGTGACTTTAAAATTGTCTACATAGTACAAAATGCTTAGGATGTCCATGATCATTCACCCACATTATGTCTCTCACAATCGCGAGGGCGTAGGATTGTATGCATTAGAAGACCTAACCTCTATATCGTGTCTAATCCTTAACCAGGGAGGGTTCCAGTGGGGCCATGCGAGGCACTGGGGGGAAAGAGTGCTAGGTTGAGCATTCTCTAGTGTGTGCATATGGGATTAACACCCCATTCGACGGCATGTGTGCAGCTCCTCATGCCAATCCGTCACTTAGTACGGGGCTAGTGTGTACTCATACAGTTTGGGTATTATAATCTAGGACATTCCTATTTCATATTTTTTGCATGCACTCTTTATGATTATATTATTCATGCATTCTTGATTTTGATCGAACATGCTCATGCATTTTTGGTTTGATCGAACATGCTTATTTTGTGTTTTGCATATTTTAACATTTTTGAGCTCTAATGATCTTATAAAACACAAATATATGAAAACCAAATAAAAATATAAAAACCATTTTTTGAACAAATAAAACATGCTTGAATAGCCTTATAACCATTTCCAACTTCTCTGAAATTTCTACCCTAAGAAGGTCTATATATATATACTATCTATGCCAAAAGAAAAATTTTCAAAAAAATCTCAAAAATCGAGAACTATTTCGGCGTTAACTACTTAACGCCAGGCGTTAGCCTTTTTCTCCAGAGGAAAATTCTGCTTTCACTAGTATCTTTCTGGTACTTTTCTAATGATTTTTCTCAGGTTATTGTGTCTGATTTCAAATTATTTTGTTATAAATTTTGTTGTTTTCCTCCAAAATGAAAAAAAAATTCAAATAATTTAAAATGATCAAAAATATGTTTTTGTTATTTGTTTTTTGCTTTAACTCCTTACAAAGTTATGGTTTGACTATAGGTCTTCACAAGAGCATACATCTTAGTCATTTTGTTTCAAATGGTCAAAATTGATTAGGCATACATATTAAGATTCTCTTCAATGTCTAATTTTAATTTCAAATTTTCTAAACATTATTTTTGTCATGCTTTGACCTTAATCTGAATATGTGCAATAAAATAGTCTATAGATAATTGTGTATGATTGCCTAGGATGCCTCTATGTATGAATAATGCTTTATGTTGATCAATGAATTATACACTCACTATTTTGGTAATCTACATGTGCTCATAATCTTAGTATTGCATGATTGTGTAGTGTAATAGTTTTAACATATTAAGTTGTATGTCTAAATTACCTACATCGTCTTTCAAAAATAAATTTCATGCACAATATATAAGAGTTATTTCAATAATATAAATGTTTGCAACAACAAGTGAATTCGGAGACCTTCAGCCCAAATTAAAAACCTGAAAAACAAATCCAAAGATAACTCCACCAAGCACTACTCACCCTCCTGATAAGTCTTAATGAGCATTGTGAGGTTGAGCACCTTGGAAAGAATTATAAAGTGTCTTTTGCAAACACATTCATCTTTTATCACTTCTATTTGTACACCGGATCACTAAAAATAAAAATCAATAAAATTGCTTATGTGATCCCCCAAGCAATACTTCGCTCCCTGATAAGTCTTAATGAGCATTGTGTGGGTGAAGCACCTTGGTTGTTGTACTCATTATTTGTGCCTTGAAACTTTATTCTAGATTTGATGTGTGAAAGTAATTATAAGATTGCATCCTTAATATTGTTGTCACTATTTCCATTATATATGTCATGTGTTTTGATTATTTCACTTGTATACTTTTATCAAAACATCTTATGCACACATCATTGTTTTTCATAAAGCTTCCACTCATGAGAATTGGATCCTAATGCAAACATTACATAATTATCTAAAAGCTCAAGTAAAAGCACTAGATTGCAATACATGATTTATACAATGTTTTCTTTATTTGAAATATGAAATGGATACATTGTAGTTCTAATCTTAGTGAATATGTTGATTCATGCTTGCCTATTTGTTATGAAAATTTTCAAAGTTAAATGCTCAAATGTGAAGAGTCTAGACATATTGTTGGAATGGTCAAACTATAACAAAAATACTACTCTTAATTATTTTGTTTTTCCCCATTTCTCGTTTTGGTCATGTATTTCGCTTACCATATGTTCTCATGCTTATTTCTAAGGATTTGTCTTTCACCTGTACTTGTCAAACAATATTGCATCTCTTTTACAAGTGGTAAAAACAAGTAATATTCTTCTTAAAAATTAATTTGAAAACGAAGTGGTAGAATTCTTTTGGTAAAATCATGGAATGTTGTTCTTTCACGCTTATCATATATTTTTCCGCTATGCCACTCTCTCCCTTAGCTTGATCATGACTTACTTTATGATTAAACTAAACTCTTATTCCTCTCTTAATTACGTCCCAACTTTTGTCGTCTTTATTCTAGTTTTGTTTCACTCCACCCTCTTTTGCTAATAACAAATGGGGAGAATAAAATGCTAAATCATATTGATTAACGGAGTAGGATTCACTAGATTAAGGGGGAGCATGTATCTAGTTTGTGGGATTATACACTAAGGGGGAGCATCTTTGTAGGGGGAGCACAATGTTCAATGAACTATAATTCCTTTCATTATCTTATAATTGCTGAGTGTCATATATCTTCATAAAAACACAAATTCTTTATCTATGAATCTGATTTATCTCTAATTGGATTTGTTATTATAAAAAGGGGGAGATTGTTGGAACATGGTTTTCCGCATCCCTTTGATTTGAGAATAACAAATCCTACTTGTATTTGATCTTGTTTGCCATTGTGTTTTTAGCATGCAGGTTTGGACAGATATGACACCAGGTTGCTGCAACAATGGTCTGGCACAAACCATAAGCTGAAGGATTGAAAGCTGTCTAACGCCAAGCGTTAAGCTTAACGTTGTGTAACACCCTGCCAGTACGAATAGTATAACAGTAGGTCCGGCCGGGACCCCACGCCATACAAACCACACTAGCTAGGAGTTAAAAGGTGATAAACAGAAAGAACTACAATAGAGTAAACTAAACACTAGCGGAAGCATAATGATTTAACATTTCATTTAGAACTGTCCATTATCATAGGAATGAAAGCATAAAATAGAGTTACGGCCTTAGGGCCTTATATTCACCAATGTACAAAACTCAGAACATACTTCGGCATGCAGGCTGGCAATACATGAGAAAGCAGAAAAGGGAGGCTGGCCTTCAAGGGCCAACTCGGCAATAGGACCATCGCCCGCTATTTACCACTAGTCTCACCTGCACCTGCATTAGAACATTCCACCGAGCGGTGGCAAACAAAGTAACGGTCAGCACAGCTGACCAAATTATAACGACCCCACCCCTTTCCCGGGGTGGCGGGGCTTCTACCCTGCAAGCAAGACATACTAGCACAAGTACTAATATAAGGAAAGTACAACTACAAAAGGTGAGGTTTCAAGCACAATCAATCGTCTAGGTTGAGCATCAAAAACGAGGGAACCTAGGTATGCACATGATGTTGGTTGGGTTCACCCGAAGGTTCCCCACAACCGCCTAAACAACTGCATGAGGCTAACAACATCAATTCATCACAACCGTGGGTACACACAACCGCACGCTCCATGCTCACATGGCATGCACCAAAGGTACTTCTTCCCGAGCACCAACACCATCATGAGTCCGGAAACTTTAGATGGAAAAGAGCTTTTGGTCGGTCTAGACCAAACGCCTAACACGACCTCTCCCACGATCGCTCGGATTTTCAAGAGATAACATCCCCCTACCGCCACGCATGGAAACGAGTTCAGTTCAGCCAATTCCCGTGCTCTTGTCATCGATTGAACACACGATGCGGGTATGACATCACCTCGGCCCGTAAGGGTTTAGCACTTGTTATTGCTACACAAAACATAAGTTACAACACCCAAACCTTCACGAGGACTTAGGCTTTACACGTAACCAAAAAGGAGGTACAAGACCACTCCTCTACAAATCTAGTGGTGAAGGTTTGCATTCAACCACTCGCAAGGCATGGGGCTTTCGTTATGATCTTCACAAGACGCCTACGCTTAAATCCCGCAATACTATCGCATATATCACAGAGTCATTCTCCGACACACATTCTAGGCTTAACCTAAATGCAACGTCGCAATCCAAGCATCACCGATTCAGGCTCACGGCCACGAATAGGCTTCACACAAAATGCCTAAATCCGCACGACTACTGGATTTTCTACATGCAATATGCCGGGGATGGACACAATCAACCCGGAGTTCCGAAGAACTTGAGGAAATCCTAAACTTCACCCATTTGGTAAAAGGGATTCCTCATGCAAGCATAGAAAGAGGAATGAAAGGACAAATACAAGTCCAAAGTTTGGGAGGAAGAATCGTTACCCTAGAAGCGTTCTCCTTAGCCATGGATCTGAGATTTTACATGGAAGGAAAGGACCGCACCGGGCTGCACTCTCCAGATCTGGAAACAGCTCGCGGAACGGAGCTCCGGAGCTCCGTCAATGGCGGGATATCTTCTTCTTCTTCCTTGCCTCCTTCTTCTTTCTCTAGCCTAGGAGAGAGAAAGCCCTCAAAATAATGTGGATTGATCTCCTCTCATAAGCCCTAATAGCCTCCAGCCAAAGCCCCCAGCCGTTGGATCAAATTCCAAGAATTTTGAACGGCCGGATCAACTTCTCCATTCAATTTCGCGGAGCAGAATAAACAGTGCGCACGTTCACAGGCGCACGGTCACTGGTCGTGCGCGAAGAACCTCTGGTCGTGTGCGTAGCTTTTCAGCCGACCATAATTCCTCTCAATTAACGTACGATCATGCGCACGATCACTGGTCGTGCGCGAAGAAAGTCACTGGTCGTGTGCGTACACCCTTTCAGCCGACCCCTATTCCTCATAATTAATGCACGATCATGGCGCACGATCACTGGTCGTGCGCTAAGAAAGCCACTGACCGTGCGCTAGGAGTAGGTAGGGAAAATTCAGCCTACTTCGAGCGCAGCACTACCATTCCGTTTACTTCGATAAATTATGATTTTGGGGTGTTACAACTCTACCTCCCTTAAAAGAATTTCGTCCCGAAATTTCGAAAATGTAGTAGTAGCGAATACAGTTAAAATTACCTGAGGGGAATAGCTCGGGGTACTCCGCGAGCATTGTTTACTCTCTTTCCCAAGAGAGTTCCTCTCTTCCGCAATTGTTCCAACGGACCTTTACCATCCGAATGGACTTGTTCCGCAATTGCTTCACTTCAGTGTCTTCAATGAAAATGGGCTTGACTTTCGTCGCTAGCCCACCATCTACCGACACTTCGTTGACAGCAACAACCACACTAGGCTCTTTAACCGCCTTCCGCAACATAGAGGTGTGGAATACTTCATGCGGCCTGTTCAACTCCAAAGATAGAGCAAGCCGGTAAGCAGCTTCACCGATGCGCTCCAAGATCTCGAACGGTCCTAAGTACCTCAGACTTAGCTTTTTCAAGCGTCGGATCATTGATACTCCTTTGAACGGTTTGATCTTGAGATAGACCCAATCGCCAACGGCAAACTCGACGTTTCGGTGATTTGCGTTGTAATATTTTGCCTGCCGATCCTGGGCAATGAGCAAGCGCTCCTGAATAGCCCGGATCAATGTATTCGTCTCGTCCACATCCTTGCATTTTAACAACTTTGTGTTGCCCGTTTCAGCCCAAGATAACGGTGTGCGACATTTCCTACCATAAAGAGCCTCGAAAGGGGCCATCTTTATACTCGCTTGGTAGCTGTTGTTGTAAGCAAATTCGATCATAAAGAGATGGTCCTCCCATCTCTTTTCGAAATCCAGGGCGCACATCCTCAGCATGTTTTCCATCGTCCTATTTGTCCTTTCGGTCTGTCCATCCGTTTGCGGGTAGAAGGCCGTGCTAAACTTCAGCTTGGTACCCAATAGTTGATGAATCAGCTTCCAAACATTCGATGTGAACCGCCCATCACGAACACTGATGATGCTACGGGGAATCCCGTACAACCGTACGATGTTATCCACGTACAACTTTGCCAGTTTTTCTACAGAATCATCCTTCCGGTTCGGAATGAAGTGTGATACCTTTGTCAGTCTGTCCACGATCACCTAGATGGCGTCGTTTCCATGTTGTGATCTCGGCAATCCGTGCACGAAATCCATCGAAATATCATCAAACTTCCATTCCGGAATCGGCAAGGACTTCAAAAATCCACCGGGACGTTGACATTCTTCCTTCACCAACGCGCAAGTATTACACTTGGCCACATAGAGTGTAATGTCTTTCTTCATACCCGGCCACCAGAAAAGTTTCTTCATGTCCATGTACATTTTCGTGCTCCCAGGGTAGATCGAGTACTTGGTATGATGAGCCTCGTACATCAACTCCGCCCGTAGAGTACCAATGTTTGGGACGCACAATCTGCCCTCTTTCCACATAAGGCCATCTTCGAAGGAGAAATCAGCGTTTAACCCATCCACGGTCTCCACTTTATAGCGTTTTATGCTCTCATCCAGCTCCAATGCCTGTCGAACTCGGTCGGCAAGGTCGTATTGAAGCTCCGCCCAGTTCAAGCATGCTGAAGTAGACACCCTTCTATCAACGCAAATGATCTCCATTTCTTCCAGTTCGTGGATTAGACGCTCGTCGTGCATCAAAATCCAAATTGCTTGAGCGGGAGCCCGACGACTCAATGCGTCCGCAACTACATTTCCCTTACTAGGAGTATATTTGATGTTGAAGGTGTAGTCCCCAAGGAACTCCATCCACCTCCTTTGACGCATATTCTACTCCCTTTGATCCAGCAAGTACTTGAGACTTTTGCGGTCGGTAAAGATATCGATCTTCACGCCATACAAGTAATGCCTCCAAAGCTTGAGAGCAAATACCACGGCCGCTAGCTCCAAATCATGGACCGGGTAATTCCTCTCCTGAACCTTCAGTTGCCGGGAGCCGTAGGCAATTACCTTCCCGAACTGCACTAGGACGCAACCCAAACTACTCCCTGAGGCGTCGCTATAAATTTCATAGCCTTCCGTACCACATGGCGAGCATAGAATGGGCGTCGTGGTCAGACGGCTCTTCAGTTCTTCAAAAGCTCGTGCGCACTCGGGCGACCAAACGAACTTATGATCTTTCCTAGTCAGTTTAGTGAGAGGAAGTGCAATCCTCGAGAAGTTTTCCACAAAGCGCCTATAATAGCCGGCAAGTCCTAAGAAACTTCGGACTTCCGCTATGTTTTTCAACAAAGGCCAGCTCGGATCGCTTATATCTTCGACGTATCAACCGCAATTCCATCTCCACTAACGACGTGACCAAGGAATGCTACTGACGTTAGCCAAAACTCGCACTTGGAGGACTTGGCATATAGTTGACTCCTCCACAAGGTGCTCAGAACTGCGTGCAGATGCCCTACATGCTCCTCTTCCGATTGAGAGTATACTAAAATGTCATCGATGAAGACGATCACGAATTGATCCAAATACTCTCGGAACATCCTGATCATTAAGTCCATGAATACCGACGGTGCATTAGACAGACCGAACGACATCACCGTGAACTCATAGTGCCCAAAGCGGGTACTAAACACTGTCATTGGAATATCTCATTCCCTAATACTAAGCTGATAGTAGCTGGACCTTAAGTCAAGCATAGAGTATACCGTCGACCCAACCAGTTGGTCAAGTAAGTCGTCGATTCTCGGAATCAGATAACGGTTCCTCTCGGTCAGCTTGGTCCGCTACAACTAGGACAACACAAAAAAAGGTCTTAGGCCCCGAATCCTTCAACAAGGTGAAGAACATCTTCGCGCCTTTTCACAGCTTCTCCTATTCGCGCTCACTTGAGATCTATTGGGCAGCATTACCTCCAATCTATCCTTGACTAAGGTAAATGTCAATTCGATTCATAACATGAAGTCCTTAGACAAATAGGAAAATGATGCTCCCACACCAACAGAGCTCTCGTCGAATAGTCGATAATTAGGACAAGGCCTAATTGCACACAAATACAAGACATAAAATATTATTGTGAACAGATACAGTGGACACATTTCTATCTCTATCCGCACACGGGGTAGAAATCATATTAGGAGATGATTTTCCATACCTGTGGCCACATCACATTGTTGAGTGACCTCTTTCTGGCCATAAGAGTAGACTCTCGGTTGGGTTAGAGAAAACTGGGGAATCGAAGACTCCACCGCCTTGCCTTTCTCCATAGAAGCTGAACCCATCACACGAGCATAGTCCACTTCTCTGTTTTTTGCTTTTGGGGGACCACTTCGACACACTCGGGCTTTGTGTCCCACCTTTCCGCAAGTGAAACAAATTAAGGAACACCGTGCAGTCTTAACTTCCACAGAGTTGAACTTTCTCTTGTTTCTTCTGAACTCAGACTTGGACTGAGAGACCGACGCATGAAACTCATTGAAGTCTTTGCGCGCGGCATACTCTTCATATCCATTTACAGATATTTAGCTATTTTCACTAAGACGTTGAAGCCGAGTAACTTTGGACCCACAAGCATTAGTCTTAGGTCATCTCGCAGACTATTGTAGAACTTGTTTACCTTGGTTTACTCATCTTCCCATATAGACCTCTCATAATGATTCCGACTCATGAACTCCTTCAGGTACCCATCCACTGAGTGCTCTCCCTGCTCTAGGTGTGAACACTGATCTTGTAGTGCAGGAATCTCGGTTAGGGGTATGAACTTTAGAAGGAAAGACTCATGGAAGTTTTCCCAAGAGATTTCGGTAAGTTGTCTCCCACCAAACTTGTGCACCAACTCCTCTTCCCACCAAAGTCTTGCTTCTCTTATAAGTAGGAAGGTGGTTAAGGTTACCAACATATCCTTGCTTATAAGCACTGACATTAAAGTCCTCTTTATTTCTGACAACCACTCAGCAGCTCTCCCAGGGGATTCCGTCCCCGCGAAGGATGGAGGGTTGAGGCTCTGAAAGTACTTTAATTGCTGGTCATGCGCTCGCCCCACAACTACCTGCGCAACTAGACGTTCCACCCTCAGCTCTACCGCAGGTTCCACTGCAGCAACAGTTACAGGGGCCACATCTAGAGTCGGAGTAGTAGGCTGTGCAAGCCGCCAAGACTGAGTGTTGATCATCGCGAAGACCGCTTCAGCGACTAACTTGATCATCTCAGCCGAAGGAGTGGTCGCTGGCACCTTAGACGACCCACTACTTTCAGGGGTGTTACGGGGTCGAGACTGTCCCGCAGCACTTCTACTCACCTATAATCATGCAAGGCACAATTTAGTGACCGAAAACATTGCAAACAACAATCATGGAACGCTCAGGTTCCACAAACAAGTATGTTTTCCATTCCTAAGTGGACATTCTTATTAGTTTTTACCGTTTTAGGTGAATGCACATCCCGTACACACCACCCCTTAAAAGGAATTCGTCCGGAATTCGCTAAACTACGGATGTAACACCCTGCCAGTACGAATAGTATAACAGTTGGTCCGGCCGGGACCCCACGCCATACAAACCACACTAGCTAGGAGTTAAAAGGTGATAAACAAAAAGAACTACAACAGAGTAAACTAAACACTAGCGGAAGCATAATGATTTAACATTTCATTTAGAACTGTCCACTATCATAGGAATGAAAGCATAAAATAGAGTTATGGCCTTAGGGCCTTACATTCACCAATGTACAAAACTCAGAACATACTTCGGCACGCAGGCCGGCAATACATGAGAAAGCAGAAAAGGGAGGCTGGCCTTCAAGGGCCAACTCGGCAATAGAACCATCGCCCGCTATTTCCCACTAGTCTCACCTGCACCTGCATAAGAACATTCCACCGAGCGGTGGCAAACAAAGTAACGGTCAACACAGCTGACCAAATTATAACGACCCCACCCCTTTCCCGGGGTGGCGGAGCTTCTACCCTGCAAGCAAGACATACTAGCACAAGTACTAATATAAGGAAAGTGTAACTACAAAAGGTGAGGTTTCAAGCACAATCAATCTTCTAGGTTGAGCATCAAAAACGAGGGAACCTAGGTATGCACATGATGTTGGTTGGGTTCACCCGCAGGTTCCCCACAATCGCCTAAACAACTGCATGAGGCTAACAACATCAATTCATCACAAACGTGGGTACACACAACCGCACGCTCCATGCTCACACGGCATGCACTAAAGGTACTTCTTCCCAAGCACCAACACCATCATGAGTCCGGAAACTTTAGATGGAAAAGAGCTTTTGGTCGGTCTGGGCCAAACGCCTAACACGACCTCTCCCACGATCGCTCGTATTTACAAGAGATAACATCCCCCTACCGCCACGCATGGAAACGGGTTCAGTTCAGCCAATTCCCGTGCTCTTGTCATCGATTGAACACACGATGCGGGTATGACATCACCTCGGCCCGTAAGGGTTTAGCACTTGTTAGTGCTACACAAAACATAAGTTACAACACCCAAACCTTCACGAGGACTTAGGCTTTACACGTAACCAAAAAGGAGGTACAAGACCACTCCTCTACAAATCTAGTGGTGAAGGTTTGCATTCAACCACTCGCAAGGCATGGGGCTTTCGTTAGGATCTTCACAAGACGCCTACGCTTAAATCCCGCAATACTATCGCATATATCACGGAGTCATTCTCCGGCACGCATTCTAGGCTTAACCTAAATGCAACGTCGCAATCCAAGCATCACCGATTCGGGCTCACGGCCACGAATAGGCTTCACACAAAATGCCTAAATCCGCACGACTACCGGATATTCTACATGCAATATGCCGGGGACAGACACAATCAACCCGGAGTTCCGAAGAACTTGAGGAAATCCTACACTTCACCCATTTGGTAAAAGGGATTCCTCATGCAAGCATAGAAAGAGGAATGAAAGGACAAATACAAGTCCATAGTTCGGGAGGAAGAATCGTTACCCTAGAAGCGTTCTCCTTAGCCATGGATCTGATATTTCACATAGAGGGAAAGGACCGCACCGGGCTGCACTCTCCAGATCTGGAAATGGCTCGCAGAACGGAGCTCCGGAGCTCCGTCAATGGCGGGATCTCCTCTTCTTCATCCTTGCCTCCTTCTTCTTTCTCTAGCCTAGGAGAGAGAAAGCCCTCAAAATAATGAGGATTGATCTCCTATCATAAGCCCTAATAGCCTCCAGCCAAAGCCCCCAGCCGTTGGATCAAATTCCATGAATTTTGAACGGCCGGATCAACTTCTCTGTTTAATTTCACGAAGCAGAATAAACAGTGCGGACGTGATTGCAGGAGGAACATTAGGAATGATTTGCCCAACGCCCCGCGTTAGCCTTAACGCCGGCGTTAGTATTGCCTAAAATAAAACATTTCCTAAAGTGCAGAATCTCCTTCCTCTTCTGAAGATCTGAGCCATCAATATGTTTCTATACATGGTCAACGCCCATCGTTAGCACTTAATGCTGGCGTTAGCTCAATGTCTATAAATTGGATGATTTTGATGTCTCTCACTACTGATTATCAAGAGCCCTATTCCAGCACTTCAGAAACTTTGTGAGGGCCATATTTCCAGACCAACACATCTCCCACTCATATTTCAAAAGGAGGAATCAAAGGTGGCTTGGATCAACATGCTACCACAACGCGAAGAACGCACGCTTGGACTTCAACGATCTTCAGCGATTATTCGGTGTCTCCTTCAGATTACCTCATAGGGAGTTTCATATTTATATTTTGTATTTGTCTTTTATTTTATCGTTGTAATCAGTTTGTGAATTCACCTCGTGTTGGAGACTAGGTCTAGGTAGGACTTAGGGAGTAATTCGCCTTGTGTTGGCGACTAGGTATAGGGAGTAGATCTAGGGGGTGCTCGTGGCCTTACTGGTGATAGATTGGCTAGAGCGGCTTGAGGCCATATCTGGGGAGAGATCAGCTAAAGCCAACCGGTTCGTGGGGATACGAGTCGGTATAGAAAATAAAAGAGTTTTCATATTTAATAAAATTTGTAATCAAATTTTGTAATCAAATTTTGTAATCATGTTTATTAATGATAATCATGTCTTTTTCTATTTAATAAAATTTATTTACTACTCTTTGTTCTATATTCACTCTTATTCAAATAAAATATCAAAAGTTCTCTATTAAAGTATAATGTTTTTAAAACCCTTATTCACCCCCCCCCCCCCAAAGGGTGCCTACAGATCTAACAGTTGTCCTACACTACAGACCAGGCCCACTAAAATGGCTCTACAGGTAGCTACCATGCTCCTTTTGGGCTGAAAAAATTTAAATTAAATTACACACCAAGGGCTACAACTTTGGTGTTGGTCACTTTTACATCAGCAGAGAATAAGTATTTTCTATAATTATTTCTAACTACTGCTAGTAAAGGATAGAAATAGGAATATCAAATATATCACTATATAACTTGCACAGATCTTAAAGCACAAACGAACGGCATCCCTTCATCTTTTCCAATCAGCCAACGGCCATGGTTGGCCCGTCCTGTAGCAGCTTGGGAGGTGATTTCCCGGCCGTATAGATGCTCTCCCTCTGGGCAATGCCTCCGCCACCTCCGTTGAGGTGGCGCTCGGCGATGTACGGTGGTTGGCCGGCTGGAGGTGGACGGAATCCAGAATTTTAATCGAGTGAAGAAAGCTTGATCACAAGCTTCCGGCCATGCCGATTCAAGACCAATTGGCCCCAAATCTAGTGGCAAAAATGATAAGATCTACCCACTAACAAATAGACAAGAGGGGAGGTCCTGTATTGCGGCTTGTAGTCGTGTCGATCGCCGGTCCGCCATGGTTGGTCGAGAGCTTTTGGGTGCCATGCCGGTAGGTGCCTAGATATGAAAATTCTTCTAGAAAATGGGGGGAAACTCATTCCCTCCACCCCTTGAGCCCTTTTATAGAGCCAAATCCTTGTGAGGGGAGAAGATGAAGCTTGGGATTCCTCCATTAACACCATTCATGGTGAAAATTTTGGCCATCCGCAAAGGTCATTTCACCCTCTTTAAAGGTTAGAAAAACTCTTAATATTCTTCTAAATGATAGGGGAAATGAACCCACATCAATTGGGAGGACTTTTGGACTCCCTTTGCCATGAATTTGGACAGCCAAACGAGTCCCCACCATCATCCGTCGGTTTAGCTACTGCCGGTGCTAGTGCTAGCGCCAGCGTTAGCCCCTCGGCGGCGTAATGCTTGTTGGTTCGGCAACCATTAGGCGCTACTGCTACTGCCAGCGCAAGCGCTAGCGCCTGCACTGGTACTAGCACCTGCGCTAGCGTTTCGACGGTATTGGGTTTGTCTCAGCGGTTCAATGTTCATCTCAGCGATTCACCTAAGCCA
Source organism: Dactylorhiza incarnata (assembly GCA_033032865.1). NCBI lineage: Eukaryota > Viridiplantae > Streptophyta > Magnoliopsida > Asparagales > Orchidaceae > Dactylorhiza > Dactylorhiza incarnata. The sequence continues at coordinate 1,656,163 of JAWHQI010000073.1, forward strand.
CCACTACCGCCAACGCTAGCCACTAGCATCGGCGCTAGCGCCGTGTTCAATATACCCCTTTCTATCTACAGTTGGGTAATTGAGGTACCACGAGGGAACCCCTTTACTGGTTAGACTCGTCATGGTGGTGTCATGGGTCACGACGATGCCCTAAGGCCAACCTTAGGCTTGGTAACTGGGAATCACTATCCGCAGACCATGGCGATTTTCACCTCAAGCCTAAGCTCTTATTTTCTCTTTGCGCACCCTAGGGTTTTGTCATGACCTAGCCATGACAAAACCGTCCTAGGGGCCTAGTCGTTTGGGGGATGTTACATGATCTACATCTAGTTGGCCTCTAGTTTTGGGGCCAATTGGCCCAAATATTGCCATGGTCGAAAGCTTGATTTTCTAGCATTTAATTTCTAACCCAAATCCCTGGTTCCGGCCACCTACGACCGACCAACCACTGTCAATCGCCGGCCACCACATCAACGGAGGTGGTGGTGGCATTGTCTAGACGGGGAGGCGCTCAGGTGGCCAGGAAATCCACTTCCAAAATTACCCAGGCATAGGCAATCGGGGTCGTTGGCTAGATGAGGAAGATATATTGAAGCTGTTGATCCCGCACCATGATTTGTGCAGGCCATTTATTTTATTAGGGATAATATAATTTCATTTGTTTATGTTGTAACATCCCATTTCCTACTAGACCCCTTAACTTCAATTAGGGTAGGACATGTGGTGAGTGAGATGTGTTTGAGCTTGGTGGTGACCTTGGGATGCACTGAGTTGAGTGAACTCACATGTGATCCGCTATAAGAGGCAGGTCAACCTAGGTCAAATTAGCTCAAATTGAACTTACACATGTGAATTAACCCCACCGCCATGTCCCTAAACCCAAAGGAGACCTAATTGACCAAAAGTCTCATCAATTGGTAAACCAATTTAGCCAAGTGGAAGAAAGTAAAATCTAGGTCAATATAGCCCAATTCAACTCAATAGGGTTCAATTCAGACTCATATGACCAAATTGACCCTACCATAAGATGGTAATCCTTTTAAGGAGTGCTATGGGCTCAAAAGCCCAATCATGAGGTCACCAATTGGTCGACCAAAGTCAACACTTCCACAATTTTGGTCAAAATTGAGAGACAAAGTTTCTCAAATTATTATTGCTCTTTGAAGATTAGAACCAATAGCTGAAAACTGAGTGAAGATTTTGTTGATGTTCTCAGAGAATGAGAATGGAAAGGAATAATAAAAGGAAAGGGCAAATCTTGACATATCTGAAAAGTGAATAAGTCCAAATAATAGAATAGATCCGTTGCTGAATAGTCGATCTGAGTTCAGAGAAAATAGATAACTGATCTATCAGAAAATGTTAAGCTGGGGAAGAAATTCGTCGAGCAGAAAACTGAGTTCGTCGAACTGAAAGTTGAGTTCGTTGAACTAAATATGGAGTTCGTCGAACTGAATTAATTCGTTGAACACAATCTGGAGTTCGTAGAGCTGAGAGAAAATCTACTGAACTGGCTGGAAGATTGAATTCGTCGAGCTGAGAAGCAATTTTGTCGAACTGAACATCTTGTTACTTATGCGTCGAACACAGAGCTGAGTTCATCAATCGCAAACTGGAGTTCGTCGAACTGAGAGTTTATCTGATAAACTGTCTAGAGAATTGAATTCGTCGAGCTAAGAAGCAATTTCGTCGAACTGAACATCTTGTTACTTATGAGTCGAACACAGAGCTGAGTTCATCGATCTCAAACTGGAGTTCGTCGAACTAAGAGATAATCTGTTAAACTGTCTGGAGAACAGAATTCGTCGAGCTGAGAAGGGAGTACATCGAACTGAAACACGCCGTTCGTCAAACACAGAAACTTGGAATTTTTCTTAAGTTCTAGCTACTCAGACACACTTAGACCTTGACCCTTAGACTATACAATGCGGTCAACTTGAGTCCTAGTCAACAGATAGTCATCCTAGCCCAAATCAGTAATAAGGTTGTTCCAAAAATGATGTTGAAGTGAGGGAGCTCTCATGACCCCCACCACCTCAGCCCAAGCCTCCCAGCTGAATTCTCCAGCCCATAAATAGTCTTTTCAGGCATGGGAGCCGCTCAAACAGTAGCATAGGGGAGGTACAAGCCATGGCCAAACATCCCTCTTTCCATCCTCACTATACAACCACTTTCCCCCTCATCTGGAATTTCCTTCATCTTCAGAAGGTCCTAAGGAGTCGAGCTATCCTCCAGGAGTAGATCTTTTGGTGGAGAATCGGGAGATCGGGCAAGCTCACCGGAGACGGAGAATTCCCTGGCCGCACGCCGGATCACACACCGCCGAGCCACAATCGAGGTCTGTTTCTCCCCCGCTCCCTCTGTGCTAGCATCTAGAACCACCTAGGAGAGAAATCAGGTCCAAATGAACCCGCTCCCATGTGAGGAAGAGGAATAATTTCCGAGCTTATCTCCTAGCTCGGGATCTCTGGAGGAGCTATCTCCGGCAGCCGTGTCACCGCCTGGATGTATCCACCACCTTAACGAAGGTGGTGGCCGGCAGTGGTGTCCCTCAGGTGGCCGATAAATGAAGGTAGAAGTCGGCCCAGCTGGGAGTAATGCTGGCCGTCGGCTGGAGGAAGGAGACGAAATCGTGACCGTTGATTTGAGGGATGGTTATATGCAGACCAATGTTTATACATTTTAATTAATCTGTCACACTTTATACATAAGTTGAAACTCAATATTTAGGCTACTTAGAGACTATTTTAGGCAAAAGTGCCAGAGAAAACTCTTGTAGGCCTTGCTCTTTACTTTCCATAGGGCTTTGAATCACCCCATTGGTGACATACAGTCCCTTGTAGGTCTATTCTGCTGAGACATGTACAAAGGGGTGTGCATGCCTTATTTTGTAGATCTAGACTTCATACCTACATGAATGAGTCTAATATTTTAGCCATAGTTGTAAATAGTATATACTCATCCCTAGCCCAAAAATCAAAATTTTAGGGCAACATTTTTCTATGATTTTATGTCAAATATTATTTTTCATATTAATGAAATATTTATGGCTAAATATATGTAAAGTGACCCAAATCTTGGGTGGTATGAGGGTTAGACCCTATTGAGTAACATGTCAAAATTTGGGACCACTTGGCCCACTTTAGATCATATTTTCTCATATTCATAGGGATGTGATGTATGGAGGGGTGGTGTGCACATAGCACATTTGTGTATTTTTATAATCTCATCACTTATGGATGCTAATAGGCTCATGAAATTTTGGTAACACACCTATCATAGAGGAGGGTATCATCCTTAGAAATATAAGGATTTTTGGAAAGAAAAATCATAAATATTTGGACAATTATGAATTTGTCACATAAATATATTAATCAAATAAAAGTGATCAAACAACCTAGGAAAAATCTGCTTTACTGTCAAATGATATTGTAGGATGTTATACAGCTCTGTAAATTTTGTTGGAATTAATTTTCTTGGACATTTGAATAATGAATTTTGTCACAAAGTGTATTACTGGAATTAGCATCACCTAAAACCTAGGGAAAAATCCAATACTCTGGCATATGATAGTTTATCTTGTATTACAACACTGGAAATTTTGGTAGAATTTTTAGAAGTCATTTACACTGATAATTACCAAAAATACCCTTTGGCTCACTTAAGTATTAATGGAATTTACATGACTAATATTATCTGGAATATTTTAAAAATCTGGTTGGGCTCTATTTTGATCATCAATAGTATATGGTAATGTTTCTAGAATTTCTAGAGCAATTATTTTAGTACTTACTGTGTAAGGTGCCCAATTGATTTAAAAGTTTGAATATTTAAATAGTGGTTTTAAACATTATGAAAAATGAGGAAATTCAGCCAGCCATGATATTTATACAATATATGTCACTGATAATTTATTGAGAACATTTTGACTTCATTACATTATACTTCATGGTCAAAGTGAGGTGTGCATGCTCATTATAGTATTTTTATAAATGGCCAAATTAGTTGAGAAAATTATGAATTTTTGACCATATTGTAATTAGGTCATTTTTTATCTATGATAAAAATCTTAAGTCACATGGTCATGTTTTGGTGATATTCACATTAAGGAGATTCAAATTAGCCCAATGTGGAGTTGGTCTGCGTTTAGCAAAAACTTGGGGTAGTATCTAAGCTAGTCAAAACATGTCGGAATGGAATGGAATTTGGAGCATAACATTAGGGAATACATAACTACAGTCCACATGAGTGGTAAGCTAACTGGAGAAAGTTTTCCCTATAGAGAATAGTGAATAGAAGTACGTCACGGTGAACAATTGAAGTAAATTTGGGGGCTTTCTAACCATAGAACTTATTGTGACATTTAGACAGTTAAGGTGACAATGATTCATTCAAGGTTAGATATGAGTGTTTAAATGAACACCTAAGGATTTGCACCACGCATTAGTAAAAGGTCGTCAGTTACCTAACAGAAACCTAAATCGTACTTAAATAGTATAGAGCAACCATGAGGGTAACATTAACAAGGGTAGTTACCAATAAGAATAAATATTTTGAGAAGGGAAGGTATGGGATATCACCCTAGAATACCATCTAGTACTGCTGCGAGCCCTTCACTGGGTAAACCTCGGGAAGTTCAGGACTCACCCTAAACATCTAAGTATACAATAATTAGACACAATTAGTCTAACTAAATGAATAAGAGATATGGTAAACTTCATCTCGAGTTAAGGGATGGGAGGTTGTATATAAGGACGAGTTAGTCCTGCGAGTTGGAGGCTCGGAAAATAGTATATCAGGACGAGATAGTCCTGCGAGCTGAAGGCTCGGGTGGTGATAAATTGCATGTGCATAAGAACAAATTAGTGGCGGGTCTTTGGTACTGGACCGGTCGTCACACCGACGGTAGTATGTTGACTTAGGTGGGTGTGAGGGTTTGAGGGGCTAGTAGGTAGTTTATACTGCGGTCTGGAGGACGATCCCCAAAAATGCAAACTTGACCATAAAATACTGGCGGGATGTCAGCAAGAGTACGCAAAATCTCACAGAAGTGCACCTAGGACGTGTACATCAGCGTACGAAATGTCTAGGTCTGGTAGTGTGTATACCCACCTAGAAGTGGAGTGCCTGATCCATTGATTCTGTTGCCACGACGGAAGTACCTGAGTGGCTGGCTACCTCTAAAATGCGGGAACTAAAGGTCTATACGCGCAGAGTCGCGTGAGTGAGTTGCACTGTATGAACATAGCATAACATATCATAACATTCAAAATATCATAATGACATACAAATTTGCAGACCCTTATCATATAAATTATTATGGGCTCTTTTATATGATAAGTTATAATTCCGGAAATCTTAACTTATAAGTTTGTATGGGCATTCATATAAGTTAAGATACTTTAGATGATGGTGTGGTAGATTTACCTATTACTTCAATTGCGCTGCATTTATTTATTTACTGCTCATTACTTACCTGTTACTGTTGTCTTACTTACTTCATTTATTACATGATTGTTCTCATTCTCACTACTCACTTGTCCTTTATACTGTTAGTACTATCCCTGTCACTTGTATTTCTTTTTACCCCTTATGTCCTCCGCTTCGTCCTCCCGCTCGGTACCTAGGAGTTGTGGGGGGAGGCGGGGACAAAATGACTTAGTCTTTTTGACTAACGGTCGGAAGTGGCCGTAACACCGGGAGATCGAGGAGTAGGAGCCGCAGTACGTCAGGCAGGACGTGACGGCAGACCCTGAGGAGCAGATGTCGTGCATCACAACTACCATACGATTACAAGTTGGAGAGTATTTTGAGTTGCTTCCGCATAGTGTAGTGTGAGAGAGTACTAAGTTATCAGTATTTCCTTTTGGATATGTACAGGGCATAAGCCCTTTTACTCTTTAAGTTGTTGTACTCATTGATGGACAGTTTACATTTGGATATATATATATATAAATATATATATATATATATACAGATGCGTGTGATTGTGGACTTGTTTACTTATTTTCTTCTTAATCTTGTTGGCCTAATTGATCGTTCTTTCCGGCAGGATCGGCGTCTTGCGGAGGTGGATAACTCGTGTGTTAGCATCACCGTAAGGCGGTGATTCTGGGCATAAGATCCGGGAATTCACCTGGTGCGGGAGAGGGATCTTACAACTGGTATCACTTGAACAAATGATCCAACGAGAAAGAAGTCCACAAACCTTGGGACAACCCCGCTCGAGTTAGTTTGAGGACCAACTAGCAGCGGAAGCAGTGGTGTGCCTATGTATAAAAATCACAAAAAATAGTCCATTAATCAATGAGTTAGGCCAACCCAACTAGCACATTATTCTAGTTTCACGCACCAAGACAACTTCATAGCATATACTAATCCAAACCGACCTCGGGTATAGACTGATTAAGGCATGATGACACCCAAAGTGACTAGGAGAAGAACCTTATCGGAAAGTAGTTAATTAAAGCTTAAAATTCGGTGTCCCTGATTCTCCTACCAAGTGAGATTATCACTTCATAGCCAATAGATAGGATCGCCTTAAGAGATTGGTGCATGAAACCCGTTATAAGAATAATAAGAGGCTCGTAAACTTAAATACCCAAATCAACAAGTTTGTTGCATCGAACCAATCATCATGACAAATACCAGAAATTGGATAAGGATTTTTGTTTGGTCAGATAAGGATTGGTGTTTGGAAAATGCCCATTTTGGTGCTGCGTATATACTAACCTTGAGAAGGGTGTGATAGTTGGTAACCCCGAGGACCTTAAAGTACGTGGAATATCAATAGGTCTCAGGATGGGACTCCAAAGCTAGGGTCGGATACCCTACGGATTAAGTGCATATCTAGGGCGAATATATCCTAATGATACCAAAGAAACTTAGCCCAAAATGCATAGGGGCTAATCCTTTTGTTTATTGGATTAGCTTGGAACCAACTTGGATTTCCTGGACCTTATTTACGAAAAATGGTGTACATATAGCACCCAAATTGAATTTAGTGAATTTTGGAATTCTACAACTCCAAGTATAATGAAATTTTGGTCATGCATGAGTCATGCCCAAATACATACACTGCCCAAAAATAAGAATTTTTGAAAAAACCTTTGTTTAAATGTTCGATAGAAAAACCTTTGCTTGGGCCACACCAAAAGGTTGTTTTTTACCCTAGTATAATAGACCAGGGTTAAAAATTTAGGTAAATTGGACCTCTGGAAGTTAGTTTATTTCACAAGCAAGTGCAAGGATATTGGTGTGCTTATTGCACGACCATGTAACACTAGGTTTACATGAGAGTTTAAGGGTTTTCCCTTGGTCATTTCTCAGGAAACTTAAAATATACACTTAGGGTTATGAGACAATATCCCTTGGAGAAAATCATAAACTTTTGGGTTGATTTCCCTAGGAATTTGGAATTTATGTGAATTGTCACTTAGACATTAAAGGAGTATTTTTTAGGGTCAAAACTTTCTGAAAGGACTTAAAGTTAGTGGATTCACTTAATAGAGAGAGATTACACTCTGTAAATTTTTGGTGGAATTTTAGATGATAATATAGTTCATTAATCATTAATTATTCAATTGTCCCAATTTACTTCATCCACAATGTGCAATTTGGAGTTATAATATAGAATATTCATACCTAGAGTTGTTGACGCGGGAATATTCTAATAATCTGAACATAACCTTGTGATATCATTATACACCTTTGGTAATTTTCCCGGAGTTTATAATTACATATATTGGGTACTCCCATCACAATATAGAGTTTGGAGTTATTAATTAGGAAACCCATATCTTGAAGTATTGACGCATACTAGCTATAGAAACTTGTGCATGAACTTTTGATAACAATACGAACTCCTTAAGATTTTGACGGAATTTATGGTTACCTATTTTTGATACTTCCTTCGCAAGGTAGAATTTGAACATTTTAAGAGATTCATACCATGAGTTATTGTTACTGAATTGTTATAGAATTTTTGTATATAGACCTCTTATATTGGTAGGAAGCCCTGGGAATTTTCTTAGAAGTAATCATTGAATAAAAGGCATGCTTCCTTCATGAAGTGGAAATTGAATGTATAATTTGAAGAATTCCTACAATGAATATTTGTTGATGGGTTGTTATAGAATTTTGAGCATTTTTATATATCAGTAGGAAGATCTGGAAATATCGTTCGAATTAATTACCGAGAAGACATCGTACTTACTTCACAAGTGCAACCTTGGAATATATTTGAAGGATGGATATGTTGAAACATTGACGGTGAGATAATATAACAATTACCAGATAGTCTTGTGATATCTTATATACCGTTTAAGACTTTTCATCTTTAACAAGTCTGGCACCCCGTAGACCCGAACTTAAATTTCGAGGACGAAATTATTATTTTTGTTTATTTGGATTTGTAACATCACATTTCCTACTAGACCCATTAACTTCAATTAGGGTAGGACATGTGGTGAGTGAGATGAGTTTGAGCTTGGTGGTGACCTTGGGATGCACTGAGTTGAGTGAACTCACATGTGATCCGATATAGGAGGCAGGTCAACCTATGTCATATTAGCTCAAATTGAACTTACACTTGTGAATTAACCCCACCACCATGTCCCTAAACCCAAAGGAGACATAATTGACCAAAAGTCTCACAATTGGTCAACCAATTTTGCTAAGTGGACCAAAGTATAATCTAGGTCAGTATAGCCCAATTTAACTCATTAGGGTTCAATTCATACTCATATGACCAAATTGACCCTACCACAAGAAGGTAAACCTTTTAAGGAGTGCTATGGACCCAAAAGCTCCATCATGGGGTCACCAATTGGTCCAAATCGACCAAAGTCAACACTTCCCCAATTTTGTTAAAAATTGAGAGACAAAGTTTCTCAGATTATTGTTGCTCTTTGAAGATTAGAACCAGCAGCTGAAAACTGAGTGAAGATTTTGTTGATGTTCTCAGAGAATGAGAATGGAAAGGAATATTAAAAGGAAAGGTCAAATCTTGACATATTTGATAAGTGAATAAGTCCAAATAATAGAATAAATCCGTTGCTGAATAGCCGATCTGAGTTCAGGAAAAATAGATACCTGATCTATCAGAAAATGTTAAGATAGAGAATAAATTCGTCGAGCAGAAAACTGAGTTCGTCGAACTGAAAGTTGAGTTTGTCGAATTAAATCTGGAGTTTGTCGAACTGAATTAATTCGTCAAACACAATCTGGAGTTCGTCGAACTGAATCTGGAGTTCGTCGAGCTGAGAGAAAATTTGCTGAACTGGCTGGAAGATTGAATTCATCGAGCTGAGAAGCAATTTCATCGAGCTGAACATCTTGTTACTTATGCGTCGAACACAGAGATGAGTTCGTCGATCTCAAACTGGAGTTCATCGAATTGAGAGTTAATCTGATAAACTGTCTGGAGAATTGAATTCGTCGAGCTGAGAAACAATTTCGTCGAACTAAACATCTTGTTATAAATGCGTCGAACACAAAGCCGAGTTCGTCGATCTCAAACTGGAGTTCGTCAAACTGAGAGTTAATATGATAAACTATCTGGAGAACTGAATTCATCGAGCTGAGAAGGGAGTTCGTCGAACTGAAACATGACGTTCGTCAAACTCAGGAAGGAGTTCATCGAATGCAGACTGGAGTTCGTCGAACAAGAAACTTGGAATTTTTCTTCAGTTCTAGCTACTCAGACACACTTAGACGTTGACCCTTAGACTATACAATGGGGTCAACTTGAGTCCTAGTCAACAGATAGTGATGCTAGCCCAAATTAGTAATTGGGTTGTTCCAAAAATTATGTTGAAGTGAGGGAGCTTCCATGGCCCCCACCACCTCAACCCAAACCTCCCAGCCAATTTCTCTAGCCCATGAACAGTCTTTTCAGGCATAGGAGTTGCTCAAATAGTAGCATAGGGGAGGTACAAGCCATGCCCGAACATCCCCCTTTCCATTTTCCCTATACAACCACTTTCCCCCTCATCTGGCCTTTCCATCATCTTCAGAAGGTCCTAAGGAGTCAAGCTAGCCTCCTGGAGCAGAGCTTTTGGTGGAGAATTGGCAGATCGGGCAAGCTCACCGGAGACGTAGAATTCCATGGCCGCACGCTGGAGCACACGCCGCCGAGCCACAATCGAGGTCCGTTTCTCCCCCTCTCCCTCTATGCTAGCATCTAGAATCACCTAGGAGAGAAATTTGGTCCAATTGAACCTGATCCCATGTGAGGAAGAGGAAGAATTTCTGAGCTTTTCTCCAAGCTCGGGATCGCTCGAAGAGCTATCTCTGACAGCCATGTCACCACTTGGTGGTAGCCACCACTTTAACAAAGGTTGTGGAGGTGGTGGCCGGCAGTGGTAGACCTCAGGTGGCCAGGTAATGAAGGTAGAAGTCATCCCATATGGGAGTAATGCTGGCCGTCAGCTGGAGGACGGAGACGAAATCGTGACCGTTGATTTCAGGGGATGGTTATATGCAGACCAATGTTTATACATTTTAATTAATTTGTCTCACTTTATCTATAAGATTAAACTCAATATTTAGGCTACTTTGTTGTTGTTTTAGGCAAAAGTGCCAGAGACAACTGTTGTAGGCCTTGCTCTTTACTTTCCATAGGGCTTTGAATCACTCTATTTGGTGACATACAGTCCCTTGTAGGTCTATTCTGCTGAGACATGTACAAAAGGGTGTGCATGCCTTATTTTGTAGATCTAGACTTCATACCTACATGGATGAGTCTAATATTTTAGCCATAGTTGTAAATAGTATATACTCATCCCCAGCCCAAAAATCAAAATTTTAGGGCAACATTTTTATATGATTTTATGTCAAATATGATTTTCATATTAATGACATATTTATGGCTAAATGTATGCAAAGTGACTCAAATCTTGGGTGGTATGAGGGTTAGACCCTATTGAGTAACAAGTCATAATTTGGGACCACCTGGCCCACTTTAGATAATATTTTCTCATATTCATAGGGATGTGATGTATGGAGGGGTGGTGTGCATATAACACATGTGTGTATTTTTATAATCTCATCACTTATGGCTAGTAATAGGCTCATGAAATTTTGGTAACACACCTATCATAGAGGAGGGTATCATCCTTAGAAATATTAGGATTTTTGGAAAGAAAAATCCTAGATATTTGGACAATAATGAATTTTTCACATAAATATATTAATCAAATAAAAGTGATCAAACAACCTAGGAAAAATCTAATTTACTGTCAAATGATATTTTAGGATGTTATACACCTCTGTAAATTTTGTTGGAATTTTTGGAATTACTTTTCTTGGACATTTGTGAATAATGATTTTTGTCACAAAGTGTATTATTGGAATTAACATCACCTAAAACCTAGGGAAGATCCAATACTCTGGTATATGATAGTTTATGTTGTATTACAACTCTAGAAATTTTGGTAGAGTTTTTAGAAGTCATTTACACAGATAATTACAAAAATACCCTTTGGCACACTTATGTATTAATGAAATTTGCATGACTAATATTATCTGGAAAATTTTAAAAATCTGGCTGGGCTCTATTTTCATCATCAACATTATATGGTAATTTTTATAGAATTTTTGGAGCAATTATTTAAGTACTTATTGTGTAATGTGCCCAATTGATTTACAAGTTTGAATATTTAAATAGTGGTCTTAAACGTTATGAAAAATTAGGAAATTCAACCAGCCATGATATTTATACAATATATATCACTGATAATTTATTGAGAGCATTTTGACTTCATAAGATTGCACTTCATGGGTAAAGTGAGGTGTGCATGATCATTAAAGTATTTTTATAAATGGCCAAATTAGTTGAGAAAATTTTGAATTTTTGACCATATTGTAATTAGGTCATTTTTGATCTATGATAAAAATCTTAAGTCACTTGGTCATGATTTGGTGATATTCACATTAAGGAGATTCAAATTAGCCCAATGTAGAGTTGGTCTGCGTTTAGCAAAAATTTGGGGTAGTATCTAAGCTAGTCAAATCATGTGGGAATGGAATGAAATTTGGAGCATAACATTAGGGCATACATAACTACAGTCCACATGAGTGGTAGGATAATTGGAGAAAGTTTTCCCTATAGAGAATAGTGAACAGAAGTACGCCACGGTGAACAATTGAAGTAAATTTGGGGGCTTTCTAACCATAGAACTTATAGTGACATTTAGACAGTTAAGGTGACAATGATGCATTCAAGGTTATATATGAGTGTTTAAATGAACACCTAAGGATTTGCACCACGCATTAGTAAAAGGTCGTCTGATACCCAAATGAAACCTAAATCGTACTTAAATAGTATAGAGCAACCATGAGGGTAACCTTAACAAGTGTAGTTACCAATAAAAATAAATATTCTGAGAAGGGAAGGTCTGGGATATCACCCCAGAATACCATCTAGTACCGCTGCGAGCCCTTCACCGGGTAAACCTCGGGAAGTTCATGACTCACCCTAAACTTCTAAGTATACAATAATTAGACAAGATTAATCTAACTAAATGAATAAGAGATATGGTAAACTTCGTCCCGAGTTAAGGGATTGGAGGTTGTATATCGGGACGAGTTAGTCCAGCGAGCTGGAGGTTTGGAAAATAGTATATAAGGACGAGATAGTCCTGCGAGCTGAAGGCTCGGGTGGTGATAAATTGCATGTGCATAAGAACAAATTAGTGGCGGGTCTTCGGTACTGGACCGGTCATCAAACCGATGGTAGTACATTGACATAAGTGGGTGTGAGGGTTTGAGGGGCCAGTAGGTTGTTTATACTGCGGTCTGGAGGACGATCCCCGAAAATGCACACTTGACTATAAAAGACTGGCAGGATGTCAGCAAGAGTACGCAAAAGCTCATGGAAGTGCACCTAGGATGTGTGCATCAGCGTACGAATGGTCTAGGTCTAGTAGTGTGTATACCCACCTAGAAGTGTAGTGCCCAATCCACTGATTCAGGTGCCACGACGGAAGTACCTGAGAGGCTGGCTACCTCCGAAAAGCTGGAACTAAAGGTCTGTGCGTGCAGAGTCGTGTGAGTGAGTTACATTGTATGAACATAGCATAACATATCATAACATTCATAATATCATAATGACATACACATTTGCAGACCATTATCATATAAATTAGTATGGGCTCTTTTATATGATAAGTTATAATTCTGGAAATCTTAACTTATAAGTTTGTATGGGCATTCATATAAGTTAAGATACTATAGATGATGGTGTGGTGCTTTTATCTATTACTTCAATTGCGCCGCATTTATTTATTTACTGCTCATTACTTACATGTTACTGATGTCTTACTTAATGCATTTATTACATGATTGTTCTCATTCTCACTACTCACTTGCCCTTTATACTGTTTGTATTATCCCTGTCACTTGTATTTCTTTTTACCCCTTGATGTCCTCCGCTTTGTCCTCTTGCTCGGTACCTAGGAGTCATGGGGAGAGGCGGGGACAAAATGTCTTAGTCTTTTTGACTAACGGTCGGATGTGGCCGTAACACTAGGAGATCAAGGAGCAGGAGTCACAGTACATCAGGCAGGACGTGATGGCAGACCCTGAGGAGCAGATGTCGCGCATCACTACTACCACACGACGACAGTTTGGAGAGTATTTTGAGTTGCTTCCGCATTGTGTAGTGTGAGTACTAAGTTATCACTATTTCCATTTTGATATGCACAGGGCATAAGCCCTTTTACTCTTTCATTTATTGTACTCACTGATGGACAGTTTACATTTGGATATATATATATACAGATGCGTGTGATTGTGGACTTGTTTACTTATTTTCTTCTTAATCTTGTTGGCCTAATTGATCGTTCTTACCGGCAGGATTGGCGTCCTGCGGAGGCGGCTAACTCGTATGTTAACATCACCGTAAGGCGGTGATTTTGGGCATAAGATCCGGGAACTCTCCTTGTGCGGGAGAGGGATCTTACATATGTTCTATCACAAAATGTGTTGTGGATAGAATTAATATTTGAAATACCTAGGCTCCTCAATAGGGAAAATTTCCCACATCAAAGTTGTAGTCCGTGAAGACTTATTTATTTTAAATTTGATTTCACCCCCATTGGAACAATGGTCTGACCATAGCACTCAAAATGGTGCAGCCTATACATAGGGTTGACCAGAGATTGATTTGGGTGCCCCCATCAATCCAGACATCCAAAAGCTATGAAATTTGGAGCATATGCTAGTGGTACTTATACTCTCAAGATATCCAAAAATGAGAATTTTTTGAAGAAATTTGTCAAAATTGTTTGCAAAATATTAATAGATCAGGTATGATTTAATTTTATGGTCTAGAGACCCACAAACCCTTCCAAGTTTTGGTGGGTGGTTCTTAGGGTCATGACATGACTTTGGTAAAAATTTTATCCCATTTAGGATTGATTTGGTTGGGAAATTAAGTAACCCAAATTTGGTCAAACTTTGGAATATTAGGTCACAAGTGCACTTGATCGATTTGAGGGCTCAACCCTTATCCAAATGTTGTGAAACCTTGTCCACCAATTTAACATCACATAAAACACTCCCACATGTGGTTTTGGGTGGTTTGGGGTGGATGTGCCCTAGAGTCCTAGTTCAAACCCTAGGGATGTATATTGAACCTATTGAAGGACATAGGGTCATATGCCCTTGGATTGACTTGGAACATTGTAGAGATGTTCATATGGTGGTAATATGCCCTAGATAATTTACCTGGAATTTTAGGAACATTTATCCCCTCTGAATTAATTAAGAACCTACTAGGGCTCCTTCTTATAAGAAGAATTTAAATGTTTATATAACCTTGGATGTTCATGAAATTTTGGAAGTGAGCTTGTATTAGTGATATTGTTCCTTGATAATTTTATTGGGGATTGTAGATGGATCTATATAGTACTTCATTCACAAGTTAATTATTTGCCCAAATTATAAGAAAAATAATTCATGGGTTTATTTTTTATTGAAATGTTATGAAACTTGGTTAGAGGACCTCTTAGGGCATTGCAAAGCTCTATAAACTTTGGTATAAGGTTTGGAAGAGTTTACAAGAAGGTTACTTCACAAAGTGCCCTAGTTTGGGTTTATTTGAAATATTCATTTTAGTGGCTAAATGAACTAGGAAAATGATATAACTCAAGCAGTGAACTTTTTAGATTACCTTAGATATCTGTTAGTTTTCTTGTAATTTTTGAATGAGTATTCTTGGTACTTCCTTTGATAATCCATGATTTTGATAAATTAATAAATATTTTATTTGGAGGTCAAAACCATTCTGGAAATTAGTGAATCTCATACATGGCTATTATTTTGATGATATATAGTTGTGAAATTTTCTTTAAGGTCTTAGCTTATCAGAAAACCATAGTTGGTGTTCAAAGTCATAGGTTTCCTAATTTTGGAGAAATTATAATAAATGTCAAATAAGTTGGGAAAATTATGAATTTTGGGAGTTAGTCTAAAAATGTCAAAACACACCACCAATAAGAATCTTGGGTCATTTGAATATTATTCGGAGTACCTCCTCTCATGCACCTCATATAGTTCACTAGGTCTGCACATAGTAAAACTGTGGAGTTAAGATAACTGGTAGACCAATATGTGGAAATGGGAGGTAGTTGGTGTGCCTAGTTGGGTCAAGGATGAAAGTGGTCACCAATAAGAGTGAAGGTAGTGTGTGCCCGGTGGTTAAGGTGCAAAGTTGTGCTCCGGATCGATGACGGATCGTCGATTTCCCTGAAGCGATATAAAATATGCTTAGGGCTAGCTAAAGATAGTGTTAAGGGGAGTTTGGGCATGGGTAGTTATCATTAATAGTATGTGTCTTGGAAAGGGAGTTTTAGGAGTCAGCCCATCATAGGTCCTAGTACCGTTGCGAGCACTACACAGGGTAGCCCTCGTGAAGTCCCAGATCAACCCTAAACCTATAGGTGTAAACCGGTTTGCAATCTTAACTTATCAATACACTCACTCACACCCCGTTGCTATGGGTGGTTAGTTGGTTTGTTCTTACGAGAAGTTGGCTTTGTGGTTGTAGGTACCGATGGGTTAGTATGGTGAGCCGGTGGCTCGAAAGGTTATTGTGATGGGCAGGTTAGCCCAGGGATCCTATGCCTCAAAGATATATAGTAATCATATTTGCATGTGCATAAAGGTGGTGGGTCTTCTATATTGTACGGTTGTTCGCACAGGCGTCGATGCGTTGACTTAGAAATTGTGGTTATCACATAGCCAAGGAAACGTTTGGTGGACGATCCAGCAAGAGTAAGCAGGCGCTCTGCGGTTATGTTCTTCGCATTGAGGCGTACGACACGTCAAGGTTAGGTAGTGTGAATACCAACCTAGAGGTGGGAGAGGCACAACCCACCGTCTCCATTTGCTTCTACGGGAGGTACCTGAGAGTTTAGTTATCTCTAAATGGGGGAACTAAAGGTTTGTGCGCATGGAGTCAGTTGCATGTGTTGCACTTGCATGAACATAACATTAATCTGCATAACACTACATGTCATAGCATAAGCATTACATTCAATCGTCTACCCCTATCATATAAATAAGTATGAGACTTTTTATACGATGGGACTTGCTAAATGACCCCTTGGTCTATAGGCTTGTATGGCTTTCCTATAAATCAAGGTTACCTTTCTTACTTACTTTACTTTATCTGTGGTAGCTAGCTGAAGTTTGCTCTCTACTCATTTATTATTCCTTACTTGTTAATAAATCATGTATTATTTAATTTTAGGGTCTAGAGACCTACAAACCCTTCCAAATTTTGGTGGGTGGTTCTTAGGGTCATGGCATGACTCTGGTAAAAATTTCATCCAATTTGGAATTGATTTGGTTGGGTAATTAAGTAACTCAAATTTGGTCAAACTAGAGGATATTAAGTCAAAAGTGCACTTGATGGATTTGAGGGTTCGACCCTCATCTGAATGTTGTGAAACCTTGGCCACCGATTTAACATCACATAAAACACCCCCACAAGTGGTTTTTAGTGGTTTGGGGTGGATGTGCCCTAGAACCCTAGTTCAAACCATAGGGATGTATATTGAACCTATTGAAGGACAAAGGGTCATATATGTCCTTGGTTTGACTTGGAACTTTGTAGAGAGGTTCATTGGGTGGTAATATGCCCAAGATAATTTACTTGGAATTTTTAGGAATATTTATCCCCTCTGAATTAATTAAGAACCTATTAGGGAACCTTTTTATAAGAAGAATTTACATGTTTATATAACCTTGGATGTTCAAGAAATTTTTGCATTGAGCAAGTATTAGTGATATTTTTCCTTGATAATTTTATTATGGATTTTGGATGGATCTATATAGTACTTTATTCACAAGTTAATTGTTTGCCTGAATTATAAGAAAATTTATTAATGGGTTTATTGTTTATTGAAAAGTTATGAATCTTGGTCAGAGGACATCTTAGGGCTTTACAAAGCTCTGTAAACTTTGGTATAAGGTTTGGAAGAGCTTACAAGAAGGTTACTTCATAAAGTGCCCTAGTTTGGGTTTATTTGAAATATTCATTTTAGTGTCTAAATGAACTAGGAAAATTTTGGAACTCAAGCAGTGAACTTTTCTGATCACCTTAGACATCTGTTAGTTTTCTTGTAATTTTTGAATGAGTGTTCTTGGTACTTCCTTTGATAATCACTGATTTTGATAAATTAATAAATATTTTATCTGGAGGTCAAAACCTTTCTGGAAATTAATGAATCTCATACAAGGCTGTTATTTTGAAGATATATAGTTGTGCAAATTTTTATTAAGGCCATAGCTTATCAGAAAACCATACTTGGTGTTCAAAGTCATAGATTTCCTGATTTTGGAGAAATTATAATAAATGCCAAATAAGTTGGGAAAATTATGAATTTCTGGAGTTAGTCTAAAAATGTCATAACACACACTCAATAATAATCTTGGGTCATTTGGATGATTATTTGGAGTACCTCCGCTCATGCACCTCATATATTTCACTAAGTCTGCACATAGTGGAGTTGAGGTAACTGGTAGACCATTATGTGGAATTAGGAGGTAGTTGGTGTACCTAGTTTGGTTAAGGATGAAAGAGGTCACAAATAAGAGTCAAGGTAGTGTGTGCCCGATGGTTAATGGGCAAGGTTGTGCTCGAGATCGATGACAGATCGTCTATTTCCCTGGAGCAATATAAAATATGCTTAGGGCTAGCTAAAGGTAGTGTTAAGTGGAGTTTGGGCATGGGTAGTTATCATTAATAGTAAGTGTCTTAGAAAGGGAGCATTGGGAGTCAGCCCATCATAACTCCTAGTACCACTGCGAGATCCTCACAGGGTAGCCCTCGGGAAGTCCCAGATTAATCCTAAACTGTAGGTATAAACCTATTTGCAAGCTTAACTTAAAAAATATACTCACCCACACCTCGTTGCTATGGGTGGTTAGTTGGTATGGTCTTACGAGCAGTAGGCTCGGTTGTTGTAAGTATGGACGGGTTAGTACGGCGAGTCGGTGGCTCGGAAGGTTATTGTGGCAGGTAGGTTAGCTCGGAAAGCCTATGACTCAGAGATATATAGTAATCATATTTGCTTGGGCATAAAGGTGGTGGGTCTTCGGTATTGGACGGTCATTCGCACTGACATTGATGCGTTGACTCGGCAATTTTGGTTATCACATAGCCAAGGAAAAGTCTGGTGTGGTGATGAGTAGGATTCATGCGTATTTTAATTATAGTATTTTGGTTAATTTTAATATAAAAATGTAAATATTATTTATATTTTGGTTAAAAATCATTTCTTTTGTAATTTCTATTCTAATTATAGTTGTATTTTTGTTATGCAGATTTTCTGGAGATTTTTCTCAAAACTAATAGTACACGCCCTAGGTCACGCCCGTGACCAGGGGGCGTGTAACTTTAAGATCAGGCCAGAAGCTGTTTCCACGCATTTGAGCTAGTCCACAACAAGTCACGCCCCCGATCACGCCCGTGACCCAAAGCTACGCCCGTGACCACGGGGTGTGTAAACTTAGAATCTTGCCAGCAGTGATGCCGTTGAGAAAAGGAGCTGCCATCGAGAAGTTGACCTAAGTCATGCCCGTGACCCATATGTCATGGCCATGACATTTGCGCGTGATCCCTGCTCCCTACCGCGCCGAATTCAAGCCCATGCTGCATTGATTGAAGCCATCCTGAGTCACGCCCGTGACCCAAATGTCACGCCCGTGACCCAAATATCACGCTCGTGACATGCCCGACTCTCTCCCGCCGTCACACAATCTCCATGTCGCCGTCCCAGCCATTGTAGAACAGTGATTACATGCCCCAGGGTCACACCCATGACCGAGGGCGTAGAATCCCAAAATTTCTCCTATAAATTCTGAAGCTCATTTCCAGCAACTCCTCCTCCTTCCCCCTGCCCATTTGGGCTCTTCTTGTAGAGTTTTTATTTATTTTCATGTTTATGTTTAGTTTTTAATTAATGTAATTTCTTTTCTTAGCTAAATTTTATTTCTTGTAATTTTTTTTCATGCAAGTTAACATAGTTTTAATTCCATGCAATGTATCTTAGTTTTTAATTTCATGTAATCTTTCCTTTTCATGTAATGAAATTTTAAGCCCTCTTTCATTTTTGCAAAATCTCCTCTTCTCACCTTTTCTCTTTTTCTTATTTCTTCCTTTAGCAAATTTTTAGTAGTTCTTGATTTTTAGCAAGCTTTGAATCGAAATTATCTTTTCCTTATTATCATTTCTTCTCGCCTTAGATTTATTCTCGAAATATAACGATATCGAGTTCATATTTCGATTATGAATTTTGGTATTTGTTTTTGTATTCTAGTTAGGCGAGAGGCTCGTGCGTACGAATCGATCACTCGAGAATAAAAAGAGTTGCATGCACCCCTCGAGAGAGGATGACATAAATCTTCTAGATAGGAGTCAAATCCTATTGTGGGATTCACATCGTTAAAGCGAGTATTAGGCATTTCGGTTATAGGACAAGAGTCCGGCCGATCAACTTAATCTCAGGTGGGCGTATTCCTCGAGAGAGGTGCGTTCATAAACCAGTAATCTCCACGGTCAAGGAATAGAGTTGAATGATAGTATTTATCTTTTATTTTCATTTCAAAGCAAGTTTAAATCAAGTTTTGTTTTTCTTTATTTTTCTTTTTGTTCTCTTTTATTTAGCTTTAATTATTGCTCTTTTTTAATATTATTCCCGATAAAATAATAGTTAGCTTTCTCAAAGTAGAAGTACTCAACAGACCATAGTTTAATACGACCTTGATATTTTTCTTAAGTATCATATACTAAAAACGATAAGGTACGCTTGCCTTCATCGGATATGGAATTGGAGAACATCAACAACAAACCGCTCTTTCAATTCTAAATCAAAACATCATCAAATTTTTATATCATGTTTTTGGCGTCGTTGTCAGGGATATTTTGTCGATATTTTGAAAAAAGAAAGCACTATTACTTTTAGCAAAAATTCAAAAAAAAATTAATTAGTAACTTTTATGTTTTATTTCTTTTGATTTTGTGCTTTGTTTTATGGTTTAAAAAAATTTTTTGCAAGTGATCGTGGTGGTTGTCTGTCTCCAAATCAGGGACGTACTTCTTTTTCCCCTCCTTGTTCTTTTTCTTTCATAATCATGCTCTTGCATTTTCTATTTCTTGTTCTCCATTCTTAGCTTTCAACATTGGGGACAATGTTGAATTTTAAGTATGAGGGTGTATTTTCCCTTTCCTTTAAATTATAAAATCATAGAAAATTTCCAAAAAAAATTTAAGAATCCCAAAATTCCAAAATTATTGTTTGTACATAGCGTATTTTCTTTTTGTACATAGCGTATTTCCTATTTTGTTGTTTTTTACAAAAAGAAAAATTAGCTTTTCCAAAAAAACAAAAAATTAGAAAACCCACAATATTAAAAACAAAAAAATTAGAAAATAAAAAATTAATTTATTGGAAAGGGATGTTTGGTATATCATCCCATCACACCTCCTAGTACCATTGAGAACCCTTCACAGGGTATACCTCGGGAACTCCAAGAGTTAACAAAAAAATTAGGTTTTTTAGTATATGTTTAGCATTTTTTATTGTTTATTTCTTATCAAAGATAAAATAAAAAAAAAAGATAATATCAAAAATCCAAGAAAAAAAAGATAATATCAAAAATCCAAGAAAAAAAAAGATAATATCAAAAAAATAGATAATATCAAAAATCCAAAAAAGATGATATTAAAAATTTCAAAAAAAAATGATGAAAACATAGAAAAAGCCCAAAAATATAATAAGCCCTTACTTTGGTTTTTGTTATTTCCAAAATCATTTTTTATGAGATTATTTATAAGCATTTATATTTTTTTTTGTTTTTAATTTGCTAATCATTTATTCTATCATGGTTTGCTAAATCTAATTTTTTGTTTAAGTGATTTAGTGTTAAGAAATATTTTATGATTTAAATTTAATAGAGAAACTTTGTTAGCATTTATTCTCCTTTATTTTAAATTATTTCAATTTTGCAGTAATAGTGCTTAACACCTTTAGATTTTAATTATTTCTAACTCATGCTTTTAGAATCTTACGAAAGTTTAATTTACTAAAATTTGCTCTCAAAATAATTTAATTTATAAGCTAGAAATTTTTCTCTACCCTACCCCTTTGATGGCATAAAAAAGTGTTTTAAAAGATCATATGTCATGGGAATAAGAGGATAAAATTCATTATTCCCTAAACATATTTACCCAAAATTATTTTAAGAGATTATATGGCATGGAGTAAGAGGATAAAATTCATTACTCCTAAACATATACATTTTGGGTTTTTATTGGAAGTGAATTTGAAGAAAAAAAATTTATATAGAGGTGAGAGGATAAAATTCATCACCTCCATTCTAAGATCTCTTCATTATGCCAAATTTTATGAACTCCCCCCTAAACCAATATCTTTGATCTAGATTTAAATAAAGTTATGGAGAGAGCAATATTTAGTAGGTTACCTTTTCCTTTAATTTCTTTCAAAGTTATGTTTTTTATAATTTTAAATCTAATTTTTTTGACATATTACTCAATCTTGTTTACTAGTTATTTTTTTGAAGATTCTTGGCTAAACATTTTTCTCTTATTATTCTAATTTCATAATTTAGGACTTAATTCGTTAATCCTTAAATTTTCTTTTTAGCTAACTTGTGATTTAATAAATTTTTAGTTTTAATTAAAATTTTTATTAAATGTCATATAAATATTCCTCATACTTTTGCTCTAGAATAGCAAAAGCTTAAGTATGGGGGTTTTTGATGAGTTGGATTTATGCGTATTTTAATTATAGTATTCAGGTTAATTTTAACATAAAATTGTAAATATTTATTATATTTTGGTTAAAAATCATTTCTTTTGTAATTTCTGTTCTAATTATAGTTGTATTTTTGTTCTGCAGATTTTCTGGAGTTTTTTGTCAAAATTCATAGTACATGCCCTAGGACACGCTCGTGACTAGGGGGCGTGTAACTTTAAGATCAGACCAGAAGCTGTTTCCGCGCATTTGAGCTAGTCCATAGCAAGTCACGCCCCCGATCATGCCCGCGACCCAAAGCCACGCCCGTGACCAGGGGGCGTGTAAACTTAGAATCTTGCCAGCAGTGATGTCGTCGAGACGAGGAGCTGCCATCGAGAAGTTGATCTAAGTAATGCCCGTGACCCATATGTCACGCCCGCGACATTTGCGCGTGATCCCTGCTCCCTATCGCGCCGAATTCAAGCCCACGCTGCATTGATTGAATCCATCCTGAGTCACGCCCGTGACCCAAATGTCACACCCGTGACATGCCTGACTCTCTCCCTCCGTCACGCAAGCTCCACGCCGCCGTCCCAGCCGTTGAAAAATAGTGATTACACGCCCAGGGTCACGCCCGTGACCAAGGGCGTGTAACCCCAAAATTTCTCCTATAAATTCTGAAGCTCATTTCTAGCAACTCCTCCTCCTGCCCCTACCCATTTGGGCTCTTCTTGTATAGTTATTATTTATTTCCATGTTTATGTTTAGTTTTTAATTAATGTAATTTCTTTTCTTACCTATAATTTATTTCTTTTAATTTTATTTCATGCAAGTTAACTTAGTTTTAATTCCATGCAATGTATCTTAGTTTTTAATTTCATGTAATCTTTCCTTTTCATGTAATGAAATTTTAAGCTCTCTTTCATTTTTGCAAAATCTCCTCTTCTCACCTTTTCTCTTTTTCTTATTTCTTCCTTTAGCAAATTTTTAGTAGTTCTTGATTTTTAGCAAGCTTTGAATCGAAATTATCTTTTCCTTATTATCATTTATTCTCCCCTTAGATTTATTCTCGAAATATAACGATATCGAGTTCATATTCCGGTTATGGATTTCAGTATTTGTTTTTGTATTCTAGTTAGCCGAGAGGCTCGTGCGTACGAATTGATCACTCGAGAATAAAAAGAGTTGCACGCACCCCTCGAGAGAGGATGACGTAAATCGTCTGGATAGGAGTCAAATCCAATAGTGGGATTTACCTTGATAAAGCGATTATTAGGCGTTTCGGTTGTAGGATGAGAGTCCGGCCATTCAACTTAATCTCAGGTGGGCGTATTCCTCGAGAGAGGTGCGTTTATAAACCAGGAATCTCCACAGTCAAGGAATAGAGTTAAATGATAGTATTTATCTTTTATTTTAATTTCAAAGCAAGTTTAAATAAAGTTTTGTTTTTCTTTATTTTCCTTTTTGTTCTCTTTTATTTAGCTTTAATTATTATTCTTTTTTAATATTATTCCTGATAAAATAATAGTTAGCTTTCTCAAAGTAGAAGTACTCGACACACCCGAGTTTAATATGACCTTGATATTTTTCTTAAGTATCCTATACTATTGACGATAAGGTACGCTTGCCTTCATCACATATAGAATTGGAGAACATCAACAACAAACTGCTCTTTCAATTCTAAATCTAAACATCATCAAAATTTTATATCAAGTTTTTGCCGCCGTTGCCAGAGATATTTTGTCGATATTTTGAAAAAAGAAAGCACTATTACTTTTATGAGAAATTAAAAAAAAAATTTAAATAGTAACTTTTGTGTTTTATTTCTTTTGATTTTGTGCTTTGTTTTATGGTTTTAAAAGAAATTTGTGTAAGTGATCGTGGTAGTCGTCCGTCTCCAAATCAGGGACGTACTTCTTTTTCCCCTCCTTGTTCTATTTCTTTCATAATTATGCTCTTGTATTTTCTATTACTTGTTCTCCATACTTAGCTTTCAACATTGGGGATAATATTGAATTTTAAGTATGGGGGTGTATTTTCCCTTTCCTTTAAATTATAAAATCGTAGAAAATTTCCAAAAAAAAATTTGAAAATCCCAAAATTCCAAAAAAATTGTTTGTACATAGTTATTTTATTTTTGTACATAGTGTATTTCCTATTTTTTAGTCTAATACAAAAAGAAAAATTAGATTTTCCAAAAAAAATTAGAAAATCCAAAATATTAAAAACAAAAAAATTAGAAAATAGAAAAATTATTTTCTTGGAAAGGGACGTTTGGGATATCATCCCATCACACCTTCTAGTACCGTTGAGAACCCTTCACGGGGTATACCTCGGGAAGTCCAAGAATTAAAAAAAAAATTTAGGCTTTTTAGTATATGTTTAGCCTTTTTTATTGTTTATTTCTTATCAAAAAAATATCAAAAATCCAACAAAAAAAGATAATATAAAAAAAAAAGATAATATCGAAAATCCAAAAAAGATGATATTAAAAATTTCAAAAAATTTGATGAAAACATAGAAAAAGCCCAGAAATCTAATAGGCCCCTTACTTTGGTTTTTGTTATTTTCACATCATTTTTTATGAGATTATTTATAAGCATTTATATTTTTTTTTGTTTTTAATTTGCTAATCATTTATTATATCATGGTTTGCTAAATCTAATTTTTTGTTTAAGTGATTTAGTGTTAAGAAATATTTTATGATTTTAATTTGATTAGAGAAACTTTTTTAGCATTTATTCTCCTTTATCTTAAATAGTTTCAATTTTGTAGTAATTGTGCTTGACACCTTTAGATTTTAATTATTTCTAACTCATGCTTTTAGAATCTTAGGAAAGTTTAATTTACTAAAATTTGCTCACAAAATAATTTAATTTATTAGCTAGAAATTTTTCTCTACCGTACCCCTATGATGGCATATTAAAATGTGTTTTAAAAGATCATGTCATGGGAATAAGAGGATTAAATTCATTATTCCCAAAACATATGCACCCAAAATTATCTTAAAAGATTATATGGCATGGAGTAAGAGGATAAAATTCATTACTCCTAAACATATACATTTTGGGTTTTTTTTGGAAGAGAATAAAAAGAAAAAAAATTTATATAGAGGTGAGAGGATAAAATTCATCACCTCCATTCTAAGATCTCTTCTTTATGCCAAATTTTATGAAATTCCCCCTAAACCAATATCTTTGATCTAGATTTAAATAAAGTTATGGAGAGAGCAATATTTAGTAGGTTACCTTTTCCTTTAATTTCTTTCAAAGTTATGTTTTTTATAATTTTAAATCTAATTTTGTTGACATATTACTCAATCTAGTTTACTAGTTATTTTTTTTTAAGATTCTTGGCTAAACATTTTTCTTTTATTATTCTAATTTCATAATTTATGACTTAATTCGTTAATCCTTAAATTTTCTTTTTAGCTAACTTGTGATTTAATAAATTTTTAGTTTTAATTAAATTTTTTATTAAATGTCATATAAATATTCCTCATACTTTTGCTCTGGAATAGTAATAGCTTAAGTATGGGGGTATTTGATGAGTAGGATTTATGCGTATTTTAATTATAGTATTTAGGTTAATTTTAATATAAAATTGTAAATATTATTTATATTTTGGTTAAAAATCATTTCTGTTATAATTTCTGTTCTAATTATAGTTGTATTTTTGTTCTGCAGATTTTCTGGAGATTTTTGTCAAAATTCATAGTACACGCCCTAGGTCATGCCCGTGACCAGGGGGCCTGTAACTTTAAGATCAGGCCAGAAGCTATTTCCGTGCATTTGAGCTAGTCCACAACAAGTCACGCCCCGGGTCACGCTCGTGACCT
The DNA here is from genome assembly GCA_033032865.1 of Dactylorhiza incarnata. Lineage (NCBI taxonomy): Eukaryota > Viridiplantae > Streptophyta > Magnoliopsida > Asparagales > Orchidaceae > Dactylorhiza > Dactylorhiza incarnata. Next base: position 1,682,269 of record JAWHQI010000073.1, read on the forward strand.
AAAGCCACATCCGTGACCAGGGGGCATGTAAAATTAGAATCTTGCCAGCAGTGATGCCGTCGAGATGAGGAGCTGTCATCGAGAAGTTGAGCTAAGTCACGCCCGTGACCCATATGTCACGCCCTTGACATTTGCGCGTGATCCCTGCTCCCTGCCGCGCCAAATTCAAGCCCACAATGTATCGATTAAAGCTGTCTTGAGTCACGCCCGTGACCCAAATGTTATGCCCGTGACATGCCTGACTCTCTCCCACCGTCATGCAAGCTCGATGCCGCCGTCCCAGCAGTTGCAGAACAGTGATTACATGCCCCAGGGTCACGCTAGTGACCGAGGGCGTGTAACCCCAAAATTTCTCCTATAAATTCTGAAGCTCATTTCCAGCAACTCCTCTTCCTGCCCCCTGCCCATTTGGGCTCTTCTTGTATAGTTTTTATTTATTTTCATGTTTATGTTTAGTTTTTAATTAATGTAATATGTTTTCTTAGCTATATTTTATTTCTTGTAATTTTATTTCATGCAAGTTAACTTAGTTTTAATTCCATGCAATGTATCTTAGTATTTAATTTCATGTAATCTTTCCTTTTCATGTACTGAAATTTTAAGCTCTCTTTCATTTTTGCAAAATCTCCTCTTCTCACCTTTTCTCTTTTTCTTATTTCTTCCTTTAGCAAATTTGTAGTAGTTCTTGATATTTAGCAAGCTTTGAATCGAAATTATCTTTTTTTATTATCATTTCTTCTCCCCTTAGATTTATTCTCGAAATATAATGATATCGCGTTCATATCCCGGTTATGAATTTCGGTATTTGTTTTTATATTCTAGTTAGCCGAGAGGCTTGTGCGTACAAATATATCACTTGAGAATAAAAAGAGTTGCACGCACCCCTCGAGAGAGGATGACGTAAATCATCTGGATAGGAGTCAAATCCTATAGTGGTATTCACCTCGTTAAAGCGATTATTAGGCGTTTCGGTTATAGGACGAGAGTTTGGCTGATCAACTTAATTTCTGGAGGGCATATTCCTCGAGAGAGTTACGTTCGTAAACCAGGAATCTCCACGGTCAAGGAATAGAGTTGAACGCTTGCCTTCATCGGATATAGAATTGGAGAACATCAACAACAAACCGCTCTTTCAATTCTAAATCTAAATATCATCAAATTTTTATATCATGTGGACCAGCAAGCAAGAGTACGCAGGTTCTCCGTGGTTGTGTTGTTCGCGTTGAGGTGTACGACAGGTCTAGGTAAGGTAGTTTGAATACCAACTTAGAGGTGGGTGAGGCCCAATCCACCACCTCTGTTTGCCATTACGGGAGGTACCTAAGAGTTTAGCTAACTCCAAATTGGGGAACTAAAGGTCTATGCGTATGGAGTCGGGTGCGTGTGTTGCACTTGCGTGAACATAACATTAATCTCCATAAAACTACATGTCATAGCATAAGCATTGCATTCAAACCTCTACCCGTATCATATAAATTACTGTGGGAATTTTTATAAGATAGGCCTTGCTAAATGTCCCCTTGGTCTATTGGTCTGTATGAAATTTACTATAAATCAAGGTTACCTTTCTTACTTACATTACTTTATTGGTGGTAGCTAGATGTAGTTTGTACTCTACTCATTTACTATCCTTACTTGTTTTGTACCCTGCTTTACTTACTGTTATATATATACACACACATGTGTAGTGGTAGATATTCTTGTAGCTAGGTCATGTCATCTACTTTGTTTATACCCCTTGCTGTCCTTCTGCTTCAGTCTTCCCGCACAGTTCCTAGGAGCCACTTGGGAGGTGTGGGGGAAACAAGGCGTAGTTTTATGACTAACGATCGTTGGACCATATCCTTTTAGGGGATCGAGGAGCAGCACCAGGAGTCGCAGCACCACCAGAGGCCAGTGCAATTGGGGGTGTGCCAGTCTAGTACAGAGCACCCATCTTAAGATCAGTGAGTGGTTGCTAGTAGTTTGCTTCCGTGAGAGATCTAGTAGTGAGGATATGATGTACTGGGAAGGAGCCCCATATATAATTACTTACTTGTTAATTCAGTTATAACATGTGGACACCTACCATTATGATTTTATATAGCATGTGATGTAGACTTGGACACGTATTTATTCATTTGTACTTTTCTTCTTCTATGATCAATATTGTCGTTGGATCGGCGTTTTGTAGTGGCGACCTTCCCGAGTGTTGGTGTCACCGCAAAGCGGCGGTTCTAGGCATAAGACCCGATTGTGAAGCAAAAAAAAGGGTCTTACAAACTGGTATCATAGCGAACCTCGATCAAAAGAAAAGAAGTCCACAAACCCTGGGACACCCCAACCGAGTTTAGTCTGAGAACAATCTATGCAGCGGAAGCTATGGTGTGCCCATATGGGGAATCACATGTAATTGTCCACTCGTAACTGAATTTTGGTCCAATCTCCTCGCAAGGATCTTTTCTTTTGTAGCCTGCGGTGAACCCTTCCCCTCAGCAGGGAATACCTATGGATGCAAAGATTGTATTAGATAGTCCTCTAATCAAGGAGTTAGACTCAACCCTATTAGGACACGTGACTTACCATGACATTTTATACCATGCCTTAGTCTGAAATAGACTGTAGGTATAAATTTGGTTAAGGTACGAGGATACCCTAAAGAGGTTAGAGGAGGAGTTTAACGTGAGAACAACCTCCTAGGCCATAAACTCCGATGTCCCTACTTCACATACAAAGTATTATCCAAATTGATAGGACTGCCTTAAGGGGATTGACACATAATCAGAATGGTAGGGGACTCGTAGACTCAACCATCGTACCAGTGACATGTTTACATTGAGATAACCACCAGGACAGAAACTGAGGATCGGATAGGAAGTCAAGTTCAAAAGAGACCCATTTGGGATTGTGTCACATGTTGACCCTGGTAAGGTTATCGTAAAAGGGTACCATGAAGTGTCTAAAGTATGAGTGTTGGGAATATTGCCCTCAATGTTCCCTTGATTTGAAGAGGCATCATTCTCAATGCTAAGTTCATATTGTATTTGATAAACCCCATTTTGCATCATGACTATGCAGGGTTTAGTTATTCCAAGCATTGGAATAATGTTGGTGGTTCACTCTCTGAACCGCTGAGAAGAGCTCACTGTCTCAGCGGAACCGCTGAGACGAGGCTAGAAGCCGCTGAGAAGTGGTCTGCCTCAGCTGAGCTGCAGATAGACAAAATATGCTGAGAAGAAAATTTGTCTCAGCGGATCTGCTGAGAAGAATACAACTCAATCGCTGAGACAGAAGGCTGTCTCATCCCAACCACGGAGACAAATTCAAATCTGAAAGATGACACTGGCGGGATTTGCTTTTGCCGCAAATAGCTGTAAAGCTAAATGAAGTATGTTACCATCTCCATGTTGTGTCATGGGCCTTCTAAGAGTCGTTGAAGATGGAAGGAGTTTAAAAGAACATAATAGAGCAATTCAGAAGGTTTGGTGGCTGTTGGTGTGCTAAGTTCTGAAAAGATATTAAATATTTACTGTTCCATTGACGGCTTTCAAGAACTCTCTCCTTCTGCTTCCAGAACCAGCAAGAAGAAACAAGGAGAGAAGGTATCTCTTCTATCCAGAAGAGCAAAGTGATCTTTTCTCCTCTATTGAGGAGAAGGATCAAGTAGGATCCAGTTCAGAAGATTACATCCAGTCCTTCTTCAAGGTTGCACCAGCTATGCATAATCAATAGATAACATTCTGTTGTCAACTGTTGTAAGCTAAAACTTATACCCTTTATAGGAACTGTGTTGTTCTGAGATTGTTAGGCATTGTGCCTGATCTTGTAGGGTTGTTGAACAAGAGTTGTAGGGTTGTTGAGCCTGAGCTGTAGGGCTGTTGAGCCTGAGTTTGGTAAGGTCGTTGAGCCTGAGCTGTAGCACATTTTGCCTAAGAAGTAGGGCATCTTGATAGGCCTTAGGTAGGAGATCAAGGTGATCTCTGAGCTACAAGAGTGGGAGCATTCTGAGTTGGTAAGGATGTTAGGCCTGAGTTAGGGTTTGGAGAAAACCTGAGAGATCCTGAGGGATCTGTGTTGTAAGCTCTTGGAGCTGAGATTGGAGGAGTTTGCCTCGTCTAACACACTGTTAAAAAGGTGTAGTGGAAAGTGGACTACCCATAGACAAACTGTCTTGGGGAACCACTATACACAATTGTGTGCTTTCTGTATTTATTGAGTTTTTGTTTACTACTCATTTATTTCTAGCAAAAATTAAGTAAAACTCAAAGAGACTATTCACCCCCTCCCCTAGGTAAATTAGACTACTAACATATAAACTATCAAGTGGTATTAGAGGGAGGTTGGTCAAAAATCACTTAATAGTCTGACCTGATCCTACATTGGTCTAGTCAAATCTGAATCCAATGGCTACCAATGGAGTTCAGAAGGAGATGGTGTCAATGAAATTGCCAATATGCAAAAAGGAGACTTTTGGCATTTGGAAGAAAATGGTTAGGCTATTCATGGAGGTCTCAGACCCTAGGATTAATATTACTGTCCAAGAGAGTCCCTTTGTAGTCATAAAGCCCTCCACTATTAATCCCACAAGACAGGTAGCCAAGTCATATACTGAAATGGCAAGGGATGAAATTGCATTGGCCACAATGGACAAAAGAGCACAAAATATAATAGTTAATGCAATTGATGATTCCACCTTCCAAAACATGGTTCACAGTGAAACTGCAAAGGACACGTGGGATACATTGATTGTGTATATGGAAGGAACTGATGAAGTGAGGGATGATTGGAAATCACTCCTTAATCAGGAGTATGAAGCCTCCAGGCAACAAAGTCTGGAATGCATAGCTGAATGCTATGAGAGGTTCTTTAGAATATTGAATGAGTTGAGGACCTATGAAAGGGTCTTCAGTCATTATGAATAAAATGACAGATTCCTAAGATCTCTAACTAGAGATTGGGATACCAAGATTTGTGCCCTAAGAGAGGTGTCAAAGCTGGGTGAGACTCCTCCCCACACTTTGTTTGGAAAGTTGCTATCCTATGAAATGCAGTTATCTGCAAGGAGGGAGGAGGATACATCCTCCATGCCCTATGCAAGGGAGAGGATAGTATCTCTCACAGCTGAGTGCTCCAAGAAGAGTAAGGCAAGGATGCCTTCACCACCAAGAAGGGTTGGTAGCTCAGAAAATTCTGAACACAGCACATCTGAAAGCAGCTCTTCTGATGAGGAGTTTGCTGCCTTCTCTAGGCATTTTTGAAGCAGTGGAAGAACAAGCCTTCCTCCTCCTCACATCCCATGAAGGATCACAATAAATCTAAAAGGCAACACCCCAAGGTGGACAAGTATGATTCTAAACATGTTAAATATGTTTCAAATAATGTGATTTGTTATTGCTGCAGCAAACCTGGACATGTCATTGCTGACCATCCAGTCAAGAGGAAGGTGAGAAGAAATCTCATCACTAAATGGGAAGGAAGGGTGAAAAATCTTTCCTTGCTAAGAAGGAGAAAAGCTGGAGTGAATCTGATTCATCATCCTCAGATTCAGATGAAGAAGAAGAAGCCTACATTAGGCTATTTGCAGCTAAAGAAGATGAGAACTATCCTGCTACAAAGGTTGCGATCAGGGACTCTCTATCACACTCAGACAGTGACATAGAGGAGGATGAAGAAGATGGAGAACATTATGGATTGATGGCCATAACTGATGATGAAGATAGTCTGGACAATCTTGACAAGGTATCAATTCATCTCAACCCTTCTTCTGATTATGAATCTGTACCAGAATCTTAAGCATGCTCATCTAATGATGAGAGTGGATCAGACTCTGAAGTGGCTGTCAATCAATTGCTTAACAAGTATGATGCCTTATTGGATGCTCTGAAGAAGAGCAAGAAGCTAGCCAAGAGGCAAGCTCAGGAAATTGCCTCCCCTCAGTTGGCTAAGCAAGAAAGCAATGAGTCATCTATTCAGGTGGCTCAGATGTGTAGATAGATAAGATAAAAAACCTTGTGGAAAAACTTCTCAAAGAGAAGAGCCTAGAAGCTTAATTCTCCAAACCCAAATCTGTACTACCTATCATTGACACCTTTTCCTCCCAAACTAATAGGAGAGGATTAGGTTTCAATAATGAGGTAGAATGTGATTGGAAGGGAGGAAATGGAAAGACTAAGGCAAAGCCTCATACCACCTTTTTAAAGGTGTTACTCCCCTCCAATAGGTATGACCATGACATCATGTATGGTAACTAGAAGAATGAGTGTACCTATAGGAAGTAGAATACTCCCTACTATAGTAGGGCATTGGTTTGAGTTCTATGAAAGCTCCCCATGAAGAAATTCAAATTACCCGCTCTAGACCATTTGTTTTTGGTACTTCAGCCCCTTCATCCAAGAATAAGAAAGCAAGCTCTTCCAAGTCCCTACCAGCAAAGCACTTGACTGCCGAGAAGACAATTATCATGTCTAACAGCTCTGTGTCTGATGCCATCAAATCGTGCCCAGCTGGCAAGCCTAAGCTGATGTCGTTCAGACAAAGACTGTCAAGACTGACTTTAGATTGTCTTTCAGCCAAATCATTGCTGAGAGGAATAGGAAGAATGTTGATGTCTTCCCTCCTGAACACAAGCATATTGATGCTTCTTCTTCAAAGACTATTCAGAAGAGAAGATACAACATTCATGAATGTTTGTGCTGTGGTAAGGCGGGACAGTTTGTCATAGATTATTGGCACAATCCCAATGTGCCTAATGCAAAGAAGAGTTTTCCTGCAAAGGGTGCAGTAGGAGTAAATAATTCCTTTCATGCCAACAAAGTCCTAGGACCCAAAATTAATTGGGCTCCTAAGGGTAAATAAATTGCTTCCTGCAGGATAGTTCAAGTACCATCCTAGAGTAGATTTAGTACTTGGGAAATGGGTGCTCAAGGCACATGACAGGTACCAGGAGTCTTCTGCAGGTGTTTGCCCGGAAAGCCCGTGATCTTGTCTTTACGGCGCAAGTTGGCGTTCCAAGCGGTCTCCAATATTTGTGATCGCCCAGATCGCCAGCCTTCAGCCTGGCCTAATTTCCTAAGTTCCAAGCAACCAAACCACTCGAGATCGCCGTTCTTTGCGGTCTGGGCCTTTTGCTTTATTTTTACTATTTGTACCCCATTTCACTGCCCCGGCTCTCCTGTACACCGGGCAGCCCGTAGTTTTTCAATTCTGCCCATTTGGGCAGCCCCCTCGTCTATAAATAGAGGGGTAGGTGTACCTGAAAAAGGACTTTTGGCTCCGAGGCTCCAGCTTACAACCTGTGTAAGCGGTCTCATTTTTTCGTGATCGCCTTTTTGTGATCGTTTTCCCTCTCTTCCAGCATCTTGTCTTAGTAACTTGCACTTCGCAGTTTTCTCCCATCCCCTTGTTAGTGTGAATTTTGGAGGTACCATTTTTGGCACCAATAGAACGAACACGCGACCTTCAGATCCGAAGTGTCAGGTGAAATCCAGACTTTCAAGATGGCTGATCGCCGTAGAGGTCGTCCCTTGCGATCTCCCAGCGTTCCCCCTTCCGATCATAACCCGTTAGAAGAGCTTGAGCGCCGCTTCGAGCTTCGTGTTGAACAAGCTCTCCGTGAGGCTGCCCGAGCTAGGCAGGACGCCACCTCTGTTCAGCAGGAGATCGCGCGGTCTCAGCAAGAGGCCGCTCGAGATCGGCAAGAAGTCGTCCGGGCTCAGCAGGAGTCTGCGAAGAAGATTGAGGCTATGAACCAGGTTCTAGCCGCGATCTCCCAGAAAATCCTTCCTCAAACCTCTCAGGTCGCCACTCCAGACCGCATGGCAGGCGATCACCCGAGCGATCACCCCATCTTCCAGCCCGCAGCTCCTCAGCGATCTCAGCATGAGGAGTTCGCCGCCCGTCGTAATTCTGTCTGAGTTGCAGCCCAGGGACCTCCGGCCCAAACCCTGAATTTTGAAGAAGGGTTTGCTTACCCTCAGGATCCTCCTGCTTCTTTCCTTCCTCCTCCAGGACCTTCTATTTTTGGGGAGCCTTCCCCCTTTACCGATGAGATTCGTTGGGATCCAATTCCTCATGGATTCAGAGAACCTCGCCTTCCAGTGTATACAGGAGAAACCGACCCAATGTGCCATCTTCAAGCCTTCGAGTCTGCTGTGGCTCTCAGGAACATTTCAGATGGAGTGAGGTGCAAGCTGATGGTCACCTCCTTCGATGGGTCAGCCATGGAATGGTTCTATAAGCTGCCTTGTCAATCTATCTCGAGCTTTGCCTCCCTGAGGCAAGAGCTCCTGTCACAACCCGCATTTTCTCCGAAGTTAAGAATATCAGAGTAAGAGAAAATACACGTCATGATGCCACGTCATGCAGGAGACAACTGCAGACGCTCAGGCGGAAACCTCTTACTTATTAATTCAAAACATGATCACATGGAAATTTATCATTTGGGAACCATTTATTAGAGTTTTAGGGGAAGAACTGTGTCTCTCAGCTCGTGGATCAACTAGTCCACCAAGAAAAAAAAATATATTATATTTGCAGCGGAAAATACTTGATTTGACTCATTTTAAGGTCCTATATGCACGTGATGATAGGACATAAGGTAAATGATATGCTCATGTCTAGGCGTAGTATAAGTGTAGAAAATACCTTTAGGTTACTTTAAATATAAGGGTTTTGCAGTTAAAATGATGTGATATGGAGATGAAGAAAGTCATTTTATAACTATAATGCACCTAGACATAAATCATCCCCAGAGATTAAGATGTATCAGATCATAAAGTAGTGGCATAAAACTAGCAAATAAACTTGAAAGTACCAAAAGAGGCACAATGGGCGCCAACAATTTGACACTAACCCATTGGCCTAAACTAGTATGTCTGAACAAGAAGAGAGCTGACTACAACAACTACCTCGCAGCAGCGGGGTGAACAGCTACCAAAACTCTGAACTTCAGGCTACACCACTAGCCGTTACGGCTCTGAACCTGAGGCATTCAATAAAACAAAGAACGCCTCAGCAAGGAATTACAAGTGGCAGAAAACTAGCAGAAAAACAAGCAAGGCTTAAGGGGTACCAACACAAGCCAAATTTACCGAAAGAGAGCTCCAACAAAGAACCAACAAGCATCAAGTGCACTATATACCAAAAGAGGAACAAACATATTCATTTATTTAGTTTCATCGATTAAAGAGACTGATCAGCTCAAATTATACGGGAGCGGTTAACTACCTCCGCTACCCCAAGCCCAAAAGCAGGTGGGGGTACCACTAGACCCAACCACCCAAACACGACTACCGTGCAAGGCTATAACATTTCCCCCACTGTCCCCTAAACACAACTACTGTGAAGGGCTAAAGACAGTAGTTCTTATTACTTAAATTTTATTTAAACACGGGACGCAGCCCGAAAGGATAATCACTGGAAGGCCCTAAGAAAATAGGGTCAAGGCAAAGTACACCTCGATCAATAAGAATCATAAGAGTAACTCAAATGTTAACAGACCACAATGAGTAAAAGAATACAACCAAGAGGGTTCAAAGATCAGGAGCACCGAAGGGACATTGGCAATCATCTTGGTGCACTAGAGAGGACAAAAGATTAAAACATGGAAATCGCAACGAAATCACATGCGCACCTGGCGGGGTTCCAAGGGGCCGCGCCCCTGGCGGGGTCTTAGGAGCAGAGCCCCTAACGGGGTCCAAGGGGCAGCGCCCCTGGCGGGGTCAAGGGGCAGAGCCCCTGCGGGGTGCGGGGCAGAGCCCCGTCCAAAATTTTGAAATCCCACCACCAGAAACCACACAAAAAATCACATCAAAATTTAGGACTTCTCGAAAACTACAAGGAACTTCTCGAGAGGCAAAAGGATTTCTCGAGAGAAAAGAAATTTGATTTATCGAGAGGAGCAATTCTCGAGAGGAAGGCAGTTTCTCGAGAGATGAGGGAATGTCTCGAGAGCTCAAAGATTTCTCGAGAGGAGCATTTCTCGAGAGGAAGGCAATTTCTCGAGAGATGAGGGAATGTCTCGAGTGCTCAAGGATTTCTCGAGAGGAGCATTTCTCGAGAGGAAGGCAATTTCTCGAGAGATGAGGGAATGTCTCGAGAGCTCAAGGATTTCTCGAGAGGAAGGCAATTTCTCGAGAGATGAGAATGATTTCTCGAGAGATAGGCAATTTCTCGAGACATCTGGAATTAGCAAGAAGAAAGAAAAATGGGAGTTTATCCAGTTCACAGTTTTCTCCAGGGAAAAACTATCCGATGCTTAGCGAGGAAGAACTATCAAGAATGCTCACTACCAAACCAACACTCCAAGACTTAAGTTAAACCGTGCGACATGAAATCGACACAAGCAAAACAATACTTCAAGAAACGAAAGGGAAGGAGGAGGAAGCCACTTGCCTTAAACCTCGCAAACTCGAAGATCTCCGCTCCGAAAGCTATGGATCGGCTAGGGAAACACACGAGCACAGATTCCTGAAAATTTTTGGATCAAAAGGAGGGGTTAGGTCACCACCAAAGCTCCCAAAACTCCACGAAACGAGAAAGGCTTACCGCTAGAATGAAGATCTCGCCGAGAGCTTTCCAAATCTTCAAACCAAACTCGATTCCGACCACTACAGCCCTAGGAATCGCCGGTTGAAGGCTCTGATGAGTCCTGATCATATACACTTTTATGGACTCATCTGGGCCATTTATCTAGTCATTCCACTGCACTTTAGCCTTGTTTTAGCTGATATTTGTTATTCCTTGCTATGTGCACTTCTAGGCCCATTTTGGTGTGTTTTCATGTTTATCTTCATTAGTAGTTTTCATGCACTGTTAGGTGCCACTTTCAGTAGCTGGATTCGTGGTTGTACGCTAGAATAGGAGTCGTGCAGGTGCTTCCGGTGCAATTCTGCACAGGAACACTGCGCACGATCACTGGTTCTATTGCGCACGACCACTGGTCGTGCGCCACTGATCGTGTGCACTTAACACTTTTTTCATGAGTTCTGTTTGGTGCAGTGCGCACGACCATCTACGATAGTGCGCACGACCACCGGTCGTGCGCCACTGTTCGTGCGCACTTACCATCAATTTCATGAGTTCTGTTTCAACCAGTGCGCACGACCACCTACGATAGTGCACACGACCACCGGTCGTGCGCCACTGGTCGTGCGAACATGTTATTTTATAATTTCTGTCTTTGCAGGCTCCGTCCAGGCAGAGCGCACGATCACAGGATTCTAGTGCGCACGACCACTGGTCGTGCGCCAATGACCGTGCGCACTGTTTATTCCAGCGCCTATAAAATGACCTGCTCGCGATTTTAGGTGAGATCCCGAATTTCAGGCGCCGTTTTCCGCCCGGTTCCGCCCAGATTCGCCCCTCCACCATCGCCCACCATATGGAGGTGCTCCGGGCTTGCTCTTCACGCCAATCTTGAGCCGGAGTTTCCTCTCGGCCTCCTCCTTCATCCAAGAGCTCCAAAGGAAGACCTAGCCGCCATTACCATCAAGCAAGAGGAAGTTTGCAACCTCTACCGGATCGTGACACGAAGAAGACGGGTCCATTGGAGAGTCGTGACAGCTCTCTCTACCCCGGACGTAGTTGCAGACCGAGCTTGGACGCGGATTGACAACCCGGCAATTCCAACCGTGAATCTCCAACGAGCCTTCGGATCTGGTCGATTTCTTGCCTTGTTCTCTTCTTATTGATTGTTGTAATAGTTAGATCTTTTGTATTTTGATGAAGAACACTATAAACCTTGCTATTTAAAGTTATTTCATGTCTATGTGAAATACCCTTTTTGTTTATTTGTGTGCTTGAGGTGCGCCCCATTCCATCCTCCATCCCGCCGTCACGTTCGTATGTCGCACTAGCAATTGCTAGTGGCGTGCTTGTCGAAGAGGTGCTTGCGACCCTCACTCCGCTAGCCTACTCGTCCATCCGCCTACCGAAGCGTGGCATCGCGGCCCGTATTCCATCCCGCCTAACGAAGCAGTGCGCTCAAGGCCTGCACTGTTCGATTCCGCTTACCTACTCGCCCATCCGCCCTTTTGACGCAGCGCGCTCAAGGCCTGCCTAGTCTCCTTCCCGCCAAGCGAAGCATTGCACAGCGGCATTGCATAGGAGTAGTTGATAGCTTTTATTTTATTTTCTAAAAGCCAACCCAACTCCCCTGCATTCGATCCGATTTAAGGACTTCAATCTCAAGTCCTTCCTCGAAACCTAACTCCACCTTACTGTGTTCCTCAAGAGACCGACACTTGGGGATTTTCCCCATTATTATTACTTGCGCGACCGGTGCACTTGCCAAATCATCGCATCAAGTTTTTGGCGCCGTTGCCGGGGAACACAGTCGTGTGAGTTTTCTTGAGAGGGAGAGCCGAGAGATAGTAGTTCTTCCAGTGTGTATAGCCGCCTTTTTAATCTTTGTTTGCTTTCTACTTATTTACTGCTTGTTTTTATTTCTTTCCCTCTTATTTTAAAGTTTTAGGCAAGTCTAATCCAAGAAGTTTTATTAGTTTGTGTAAATTTTCTTGCAAAGAATTTCAGTCTCGTTATATCTGCTTTAATTGTCAAATATGTCGTCATGGGATATTTCACCTGGCTTTAATGATAAGATGGTTTATTATATAGACCAAATGAATGAGTTGAATGCTAGGCAGTGTATGAACATTGTTTGCTTGTTGTGTCGAGGAGAGGGTCATGAATTGAAGGACTGTCCTAGTCTTTTCAAGCCTGACCGCCACTCCTCCACTCAGGGCAACATTGTCCCTATCGCTCATTCTTTACCCATGGAGGCAATTGTGCCCTCTACCCCTGAGCTTGTCTCGTGCACGGACTCCTCACTCCCTGTTTATGGCTTCACTCTCGGTGATGATGATCACTCATCTGTTAGCCAACAAGGAGAGGAATGGGAGCTCCTAGATGCACCTGAGTATGATGAGGAAAGTATTCTTTCCATCGGGGAGGCTTTAGCAGATCTTTTTGCGGAGGAACCGAATCTTTTTGTCCCTCCAGTTTCTTTGCAAGATTTTTCTACACATATTCTTTATGATCCTATCGAAGTAAAGGAGCTGGGTGATGCTTCTGACTCGGAGGGTGCTCCAAAGTGGGATGAGGATGTCATTTTCCCTGAGGGGGAGAATGAATACTTTGAACACGATGATGCACCTCGGTGGGATGAGGAGGATACTCTCTCTGATGAGGAGGTTTGCACTTCTTCATGGGACGAGGAGGTCCAAATCACCATTGAGGCTCCTGAGTTCTCAAGTTCCCCTTGCTATGATATTTACGATGATGATAGTGATCTATCCTTGGATCCTGCTGGGAGTGAGACCGGGACCACTCCCCCGATTTTTGATTCTTTATGTCATTCTTCTCTTTTATTTCCTGACCCCCCTTCTTCATCTGAGCCTGTGCAGGTTGAGTCTTTACAGGTACATCAGGAGGACTTGGAGCATGATGCTCAAGTCAATGATGAGTGTATCCTCATATGTGAGGAGGTTTATTCCCCCTCCGTTGAGGAAGCTCCACTCATTGCCTTTTCCTCCTGCTGCCTCCTTGGTGACGATACCTTGCTAGGCAAGGATGTGTTTTGTGAAATGAGTGAGGACCAGGCCCCCTCCTTTTCTTACATTCTCTACCCTCTACCTGTGAGGAGCAGGTATCTATATTTAGGTAGAGGGGTGACTGCTCTGTCTCCGTATCAGTACCCGCTACCGATGCGCATATTAGAACAGTTACCTGTGCATTTTCTTTTTCATAGGCCCATTAGCTAGAACCGTTTTAATTTAGAATAAGTCGTGCTGGGATGACAATAACCCTAGTAGTTATCTTTCTTTTCTGCATTTTTATTTCTTCTAATCATGTTTAGTTAGCTGTAGTTTATTTTAGTTTGTCATTTTTCTTTTGTTTTTGCGGAGCTGACCCCTGCAGGTATCTTTTTTCTGGATGGCGGATGCTGCAGTTTTGTCTTAGCTTACACGCCAATCTTCTGGTGTGCTCATTTCTGAGCACTGGGTACTCTCTTTCCCTAGCCTTTTCTGATTTTCATGTCATATATTTTGTGGATTGTTTAGTTTAAGTCTGGGGGAGAGTAGTTTTGTTTACCCGCTCACGTGCACTATTGCACTGCATGCTAGAAGATTTCATTTAACATGTTTTGTTTATTTTCTTTGCACACCACAGCACCCACTTGAGCGCGTACTCATCTGTTTGCTTGCTCTGTTGTGAATTTAATTCTTCTGCTTATTTGGGAAAGTCTAGGTGATGGCTTAGGACTATGTAGCAGAGTAAAATGTTGCCTCCCGTAGTGCTCCTAGTCGAGTGCTCGGTTGCATAGGAATTTGTGTAGGATAGATCTCTTTTTATACTATGGTTTTATATTTTTCTCTATTAGTGTAAATGTTGTTTACTCTACTCAAATGGTGAATCCGGTGTGAATCAAACGGTAGCATAGGGATGTGTGTAAACGATCGCTAGATTCGTATTGCTTGAGTCGGGAGAAAGGAGAATCTTTCTCGGTGGCTAGAACTTGCCCCAAGCGATTCTTGAAGCATGGGTATACGGTTAGTCAATTGTGTGAATGTGATATAGGCCATCATTTTGGCCCGGTTGAGCCTTTATGCCTATCCCTACCGCTATATCCTCACTAGCCCAGTTGTGCCTACCCGTTCTTTGATTCAGCCCCACTTTTATTTCACCAAAGCCCAAAAGCCAATCCTAGTCGCACACCCAAAATTTGAGCTTTAGCTGTTTATTATTTTCATGAGTTGGGTTGTTGATGTGGTAATATGTTTGTGAAGATGTGGATGTCTCCTTTTGTTTATTTGCTGAAAATGATAAGAAAAGAAAAAAAATGAGAAAAAGAAAAGAAGTTAAAAAGAAAGGAAAGAGAAGGAGTGTTTAATTGAAAATCTTTATGTATAAATTTATGTTTGGGAGTAGGCGGTGCACGCACCCATGCTGTTAAGTCCAAGTCTGGGGGTGTTGTGTACCCGCATGTTTGTGTGGTGAATGAGGATAGTTTCCTGCATTAGCTCATTTGGGTTTAGTGCTTTAGCCGTCGTTTTTATCTTTGTTTTTCCTCACCTAAACCCAAGCCTCATTTAAAACCTAAAGTCCTATTGATTCACGCATTTGAGTCAAACCAGTGCCGTGGAGAGAATGTGACCGGGCAAGCCTATGGTCACCGACACTGATGGATTTCAGTGGAGTTTGTCCGGCATCCCAATCTTGAGCAATGCTCATCTCAGCGTTTAGTTTACTTTCTCCGTATGCATGACCGAACGATTCACCGCTTTTCACCATTTTGAGTAGTTGTAATATGCTTTTACTCTTTTAGAAATATATAGACTGTTTATATAATCAGAAATCTTCTCTACTATTTTTCTTATGCACATGAGCATGCGACTTCGCATAGTACTCTATATTGTAGTTTTAAGCCATCTACTTTTCTTTCCCCGTTTGCTTAGAATTTGTTTGCTCGGGACGCGCAAACAGGTAAGTCTGGGGGTGTGATGAGTCCTGATCATATACACTTTTATGGACTCATCTGGGTCATTTATCTAGTCATTCCACTGCACTTTAGCCTTGTTTTAGCTGATATTTGTTATTCCTTGCTATGTGCACTTCTAGGCCCATTTTGGTGTGTTTTCATGTTTATCTTCATTAGTAGTTTTCATGCACTGTTAGGTGCCACTTTCAGTAGCTGGATTCGTGGTTGTACGCTAGAATAGGAGTCGTGCAGGTGCTTCCGGTGCAATTCTGCAAAGGAACACTGCGCACGATCACTGGTTCTATTGCGCACGACCACTGGTCGTGCGCCACTGATCGTGTGCACTTAACACTTTTTTCATGAGTTCTGTTTGGTGCAGTGCGCATGACCATCTACGATAGTGCGCACGACCACCGGTCGTGCGCCACTATTCGTGCGCACTTACCATCAATTTCATGAGTTCTGTTTCAACCAGTGCGCACGACCACCTACGATAGTGCGCACGACCACCGGTCGTGCGCCACTGGTCGTGCGAACATGTTATTTTATAATTTCTGTCTTTGCAGGCTCCGTCCAGGCAGAGCGCACGATCACAGGATTCTAGTGCGCACGACCACTGGTCGTGCGCCAATGACCGTGCGCACTGTTTATTCCAGCGCCTATAAAATGACCTGCTCGCGATTTTAGGTGAGATCCCGAATTTCAGCCGCCGTTTTCCTCCCGGTTCCGCCCAGATTCGCCCCTCCACCATCGCCCACCATATGGAGGTGCTCCGGGCTTGCTCTTCACGCCAATCTTGAGCCGGAGTTTTCTCTCGGCCTCCTCCTTCATCCAAGAGCTCCAAAGGAAGACCTAGCCGCCATTACCATCAAGCAAGAGGAAGTTTGCAACCTCTACCGGATCGTGACACGAAGAAGACGGGTCCATTGGAGAGTCGTGACAGCTCTCTCTACCCCGGACGTAGTTGCAGACCGAGCTTGGACGCGGAGTGACAACCCGGCAATTCCAACCGTGAATCTCCAACGAGCCTTCGGATTCGGTCGATTTCTTGCCTTGTTCTCTTCTTATTGATTGTTGTAATAGTTAGATCTTTTGTATTTTGATGAAGAACACTATAAACCTTGCTATTTAAAGTTATTTCATGTCTATGTGAAATACCCTTTTTGTTTATTTGTGTGCTTGAGGTGCGCCCCATTCCATCCTCCATCCCGCCGTCACGTTCGTATGTCGCACTAGCAATTGCTAGTGGCGTGCTTGTCGAAGAGGTGCTTGCGACCCTCACTCCGCTAGCCTACTCGTCCATCCGCCTACCGAAGCGTGGCATCGCGGCCTGTATTCCATCCCGCCTAACGAAGCAGTGCGCTCAAGGCCTGCACTGTTCGATTCCGCTTGCCTACTCGCTCATCCGCCCTTTCGACGCAGCGCGCTAAAGGCCTGCCTAGTCTCCATCCCGCCAAGCGAAGCATTGCACAGCGGCATTGCATAGGAGTAGTTGATAGCTTTTATTTTATTTTCTAAAAGCCAACCCAACTCCCCTGCATTCGATCTGATTTAAGGACTTCAATCTCAAGTCCTTCCTCGAAACCTAACTCCACCTTACTGTGTTCCTCAAGAGACCGACACTCGGGGATTTTCCCCATTATTATTACTTGCGCGACCGGTGCACTTGCCGAATCATCGCATCAGGCTCCACGAAGCTCCGCTCTCGCCCTAACCCTCGGCGGCTGCTTTTGATCGAGGAAGAGGATGAATAGGGAAAGGGGAAGGCTTTAGGCTTATATATAAACCTAAATTTATTATTTAAATAATTAATTAATTCCCCAATTTACTTAAACTGCGAGGGCGACCAAAACACCTCGGATTTCTATGAAATTCGCACCTTAGCTGAAAAACGGCGCTACGAATCCAACGGCGAAGTCAGAATTCCATTCCGACGAGCCAAACTCCGGATAAAGCCTTCCGAAGCTAAAATCTTGATATCCACTCAAAATCTTCACTTTAACTCGAAACGACGCGAAATCTCGCACGCTTGACCTAAATCACAAGCTTTAACTAAGCTAAAGCTCAAAACACTACCAGACGAGCTGACATAACGCCCTTACGCCAAAATTACATCACAGAGGGTACGTAAAATAATTAACGAAAATCAGGGGCGTTACAGTCACTCCCCCTAAAAGGAAGTTTCGTCCCGAAACTTGAAATCCAAGGATCAAGAAAGATACAGAAACAATTCTAAGGATACAGAAAAGAAGACTTACCCGAAGTCTAAGAGAAGAGGCTAGGATGAGTCTCTCTCATAGCAGACTCCAATTCCCAAGTTGCGCTTTCGACACCCTGATTCTTCCAAAGAACCTTAACCATTGGGATCGTCTTCCTTCGCAACACACGCTCCTGAGTCTCCAAGATTCGGACCGGCTCTTCGACATAAGAAAGATTGGGTTGCAAAACGGGCACTGAATCAAGAACAAGCCGATCACTACGCAAACACTTCCTCAACTGGCTTACATGAAACACATCGTGAACATTAGGGAAGGAAGCAGGAAAATCCAATCTATATGCTGACACTCCGATGCGCTCAACAATCTGGAAAGGTCCCACATACCGGGGATCCAAATTGTGGTTCCTTCCAAACCCCTTAACACCAGGCATCGGAGAAACTTTCAAGAACACACTATCTCCAACGGCAAACTCTAAATCCACTCTTCTTCGATTCGCATACTTCTCATACCGCTCCTGAGCAATACGGAGCTTCTCGCGGATATGAGTCACAGTAACATTCATCTCTTCCAAAGCCTCTGGGCCTAGCAAGGGACTCTCACCAACCTCGGCCCAAAACAACGGAGTCCGACAACGCCTCCCATACAGAGCCTCAAACGGGGCCATTTGAAGGCTTTCTTGATAACTGTTTTTATACGCAAACTCCATCAAACCAAGCCGCTTATCCCAAGCTCCACCATGATCTAAGATATAGCACCTTATCATATCTTCCAAAATCTGATTTACTCTTTCTGTCTGACCATTGGTTTGGGGATGATAAGCGGTAGAGTACCTAAGGTCAGAACCCAAGGCTCCCTGCAAACTCTGCCAGAATCGAGACGTATACCTCGAGTCTCGGTCCGACACAATGCTCACAGGCACACCATGCAATCTGATAACTTCATCCAAATACAGCTCTGCTATTTTCTCCATCGAGTATCCAATCTTAAACGGCACAAAGTGAGCACACTTTGTCAAGCGATCTACTATAACCCACACCGAGTCATGACCACTGGGAGATCTCGGCAAACCGGTAATGAAGTCCATCGAAATACTCTCCCACTTCCAGCTTGGAATATCTAACGGGCTCAACTTACCTCCAGGCCTCTTATGATCCGCTTTCACGCGCTGACAAGTTAAACATTCAGACACATACTTCGCTATATCATTCTTCATACCCGACCACCAAATGATCTGCTTCAGATCTTTATACATTTTCGTGGAACCAGGATGATAGGAAACACTAGAATCATGCGCCTCGCTACAGATCTTTGTCCGAATTTCTTCCAACGCGGGGACGCAATATCTGCCTCGGTACCTCAAAGTATCCTTATCATCGATTGAAAAATCTGGTAATTCTCCTTTTTCAGTTCTACTTCGAAGATGCTACAAGTCAGGATCTTCCTTCTGATGCAGCCTAGTAAGGGCAATCCAAGAAGGCTCTTCAACCTCTAAGCTCGAAGGTGCGGTACAACTACCGACTGAGATATCCATCAACATAAACTCCTCTACTAAGGACTGCACTGAGAGATTGAAGATATGTGCGGTTTTTCGGCTCAGGGCATCGGCCACCACATTAGCCTTACCCGGATGGTACAGAATATCTACTTCATAATCCGCCACATACTCCAACCACCTCCGCTGGCGCAGATTCAGCTCCTTCTGGGTGAAGACATACTTCAGACTTGTATGATCTGTGAAAATCTTGCATGACACTCCATATAATAGGTGTCTCCAAAGCTTCAAAGCATAGATTACTGCGGCGAATTCTAAGTCATGCGTAGGGTAATTCTTTTCATGAACCTTCAATTGTCTAGACCCATAAGCAATCACCTTCCCTTCTTGCATCAACACACATCCCAGTCCAATGTGAGATGTGTCTACATAAACTGCATACTCGACTCCTTCGATCGGCAATGCCAACACCGGAGCACTACACAAACGCCTCTTCAATTCCTGAAAGGCCTCTTCGCACTTATCGCTCCAAACAAAAGCAGTATTCTTCTGGGTAAGCTTAGTCAAGGGTGCGGACAGCACTGAAAATCCTTGGACAAATCTCCTGTAGTACCCGGCCAACCCTAGGAAACTCCTTATCTCCTTAGGCGTCGAAGGCGTCTTCCAATCCAATACGGCAGAAATTTTAGCGGGGTCTACCATAATTCCATCTTTGTTCACCACATGACCCAGGAAGGACACCTGAGAAAGCCAGAATTCGCACTTACTCAACTTCGCATACAACTTGTGCTCTCTAAGAGTAGACAACACTAAGCGCAAATGCATAGCATGCTCCTCAGCACTCCTAGAATAAACCAGCACATCATCTATGAATACCACCACAAAATGGTCCAGAAAATCCTTGAACACGCGGTTCATCATGTCCATAAATGCAGAGGGTGCATTTGTCAAACCAAATGACATGACTAGAAACTCAAAATGACCATACTGGGAACGAAAGGCAGTCCGGGGAACGTCCGACTCACGGATCCTCAACTGATGGTAACCTGATCGAAGATCAATCTTTGAAAACACCGTGCTACCACGCAACTGATCAAACAGATCATCTATCCTTGGCAACGGATACCTGTTCTTGATGGTCACTTTGTTTAATTCTCTATAGTCTATGCACAATCTCATGGAACCGTCCTTCTTTTTCACGAACAAAACCGGAGCACCCCAGGGAGAAGAACTTGGCCTAATGAAACCACATTGCAACAACTCATCTAACTGAGTTCGCAACTCTTCTAACTCGCGCTGGGCCATACGGTACGGTGCCCTAGCAATTGGACGAGTACCAGGCTCAAGATCAATAACGAACTCCACATCTCTAATGGGCGGGAGACCAGGGAGATTAGCAGGGAAGACATCGGGAAACTCTCGCACCACCAGAATATCCTCGATACACGGCGAACCACCAACAGCTTCTACTACAGAAACAAGGTAAGCCAAACAATCAGAAATTAACAGTTTCTGAGCACATACCGCAGAAATTATCGAAGAACTCTGGTACGGAGAACCAAAAATGCTCATGGGTTGGCCGTTGTCCATCACGAAGTCCAGACGCTTTTCCTTGCATCGGATGACCGCATCATAACTGGACAACCAGTCCATACCCAATATTACGTCAAAGTCTTCTAAGTCCAACACTTTGAGATCAGCAACAGCCAAGAAATCTCCTAAGAGAACGGGGCAACTTCGGACGCACTGGTTCGAGGACACCAGATCACCAGAAGGGAACTTAACGAGGAACGAATCGTTGCCCAGCTCAGGGGTCAAACGGTGACGATCAACGAAGGCCCTTGCTACGAACGAATGGGTA
Source organism: Dactylorhiza incarnata (assembly GCA_033032865.1). Taxonomy (NCBI): domain Eukaryota; kingdom Viridiplantae; phylum Streptophyta; class Magnoliopsida; order Asparagales; family Orchidaceae; genus Dactylorhiza; species Dactylorhiza incarnata. The sequence continues at coordinate 1,703,298 of JAWHQI010000073.1, forward strand.
GCACCCGAATCGAACAGAACACGCGCCCAACGATTCTTTACCTTAAATCTTCCTATAAGCGCGAAGAGAAACTAGTCTAATACAACGAACTAAAAAGGAAACAAGACTAAACAGTTGTCTTAAGGTCTAACCTGCGATCACTTGGGTCGAAGACTGCGCTTGCTCCTGGGTTAACACGTTCAGCTTTCCTCTTCCTTTATCCTGATGCTGCGGCGGCGGCAAGGTTCGAAGCGGTACAGGCTGCAACGGGGGTTGAATCAGCGGGCATTGGAACTTCATGTGCCCCTTCTGCTTGCACTGGAAGCAGACTTTATCTTTGGTCCAACACTGGGCCACATCATGCCCTTTCTGCCTGCACAACTGGCAGAGCACCTCACCCTTCGGAGCACCCTGGATTGCTAGCACTCGCTGCTGCTTCTGAGCTCCCTTCCTCTTGAAACATTTCTCAACTGGATGGCCGGGGCGGCCACAGAAGCTACACACCTCTCCACTCCTTTTCTTTGGAGCCGAGCTAGATACCTTGGGGGTCGCCCCCTCTTCGACTTTCCTCTTGTCCTTTTTCATTAGAGCACCCCGATTCTTGGCGTTGTCGATAGCCTCGACTTTCAGCGCTGCTTCTACCACTTCAGCATAACTTTCAGATTTATAAGCACTCGCCAACTGCTGAATATCGCTACGAAGACCTCCAAGAAATCGCTTCATTCTTCCTGCCTCAGAAGCCACTAAATCTGGAGCAAATCTGCTCAACTTACAGAACTCGATCTCATATTCACTAACCGTGAGTTGTCTTTGCTTCAGGTGCAGAAAATTATTCATTAAACGGTCTTGCTCGACCGACGGCAAGAATTTCTTTAACACCATCGCCTTGAACGACTCCCACGAATATCCACCCACGAGATTTTCCCTCTCCCTGATCCACCAGCTCTTAGCAAGTCCTTTCAGTTGGTAAGCGGCGACCATCACCTTTTGGTCTGCAGAGATTCCTGAGTACGAAAACATCTCCTCAATGGCAACAAACCAGTCATCTAATGCCATGAAATCTGCTCTTCCGTCAAACGTAGGAGGTCCCAACCTTTGAAAATGCGAAATAAAATTCATTTCCGGAGGTATCGCTACTGGGGGTACCAAGGGAGCAGGAGGAGTAGGTACAGTCTGTCCTACTACTAGGGCCTGCACTACGGGTTGCTGCCTAGCACCGGCAGCCAACAACGCCTCAACCTGCGACTGCATCGCAACCATCTGCCTAGCCAGAGTCTCATTGCTCTGGCGCAGACTCTCGATCAAGGCTTCACTCTGCGCACCCGAAGACTCGCCCTCCGACTGGGGAGTCGACCTAGTCGCAACACGCCTCCGAGACATCTCTGCTAATACACATAAACCTCTAATTAAAACTTAACCTTACACTAGAACTACACTGCTTGTTTCAGAACATACATGTACAGTTACTTGCCATTTCCACTACCTTTCTCTGGGATATTTTCATGATGATATGCTAAATTCAGGAATGATACTACATCGTCCCGCTTGACTCATGTGCAAGGGGCATGAATGCATGAATTTTCTATTCGTTTTGAAATCATGTGTGTACGTGTGTCATCATATAAGTCTTTAACTTCGCACGTGTGCTTATGCAATGATATGTAAAGTATGTTGTGCCATGCATTCTAATAAAGGCCTTAATGCATGTTATGAGCGGCGTACACATGTAATATTATGCATCCCATACTACATAATATTGCATGTAACGAAAGAGAAAACGTGCTAATGGGCATCCATGTGATGATGGTTATGCATCCCATACTACATAACCGTCACATGTTGCAACCTATGGTGGATCCATATACAAACACATATTATGCATCCCATACTACATAATATGCCCCGTATACTTCTTATCATGCTATGAGTGTAGTGTTCATGCTTCGGCCAAGACGTACTGATGACACATCGGTGTGCGTATGCAATGAAACCAAAAAAAAACTACTAAACTATATCAGAATTTGTTGCCCGACCAACTTGTCGAACAACCTCCCTCTGATACCAACTGTCACAACCCGCATTTTCTCCGAATTTAAGAATATCAGAGTAAGAGAAAATACGCGTCATGATGCCACGTCATGCAGGAGACAACTGTAGACGCTCAGGCGGAAACCTCTTACTTATTAATTCAAAACATGATCACATGGAAATTTATCATTTGGGAACCATTTATTAGAGTTTTAGGGGAAGAACTGTGTCTCTCAGCTCGTGGATCAACTAGTCCACCAAGAAAAAAAAATATATTATATTTGCAGCGGAAAATACTTGATTTGACTCATTTTAAGGTCCTATATGCACGTGATGATAGGACATAAGGTAAATGATATGCTCATGTCTAGGCGTAGTATAAGTGTAGAAAATACCTTTAGGTTACTTTAAATATAAGGGTTTTGCAGTTAAAATGATGTGATATGGAGATGAAGAAAGTCATTTTATAACTATAATGCACCTAGACATAAATCATCCCCAGAGATTAAGTTGTATCAGATCATAAAGTAGTGGCATAAAACTGGCAAATAAACTAGAAAGTACCAAAAGGGGCACAATGGGCGCCAACAATTTGACACTAACCCATTGGCCTAAACTAGTATGTCTGAACAAGAAGAGAGCTGACTACAACAACTACCTCGCAGCAGCGGGGTGAACAGCTACCAAAACTCTGAACTTCAGGCTACACCACTAGCCGTTACGGCTCTGAACCTGAGGCATTCAATAAAACAAAGAACGCCTTAGCAAGGAATTACAAGTGGCAGAAAACTAGCAGAAAAACAAGCAAGGCTTAAGGGGTACCAACCCAAGCCAAATTTACCGAAAGAGAGCTCCAACAAAGAACCAACAAGCATCAAGTGCACTATATACCAAAAGAGGAACAATCATGTTCATTTATTTAGTTTCATCGATTAAAGAGACTGATCAGCTCAAATTATACGGGAGCGGTTAACTACCTCCGCTACCCCAAGCCCAAAAGCAGGTGGGGGTACCACTAGACCCAACCACCCAAACACGACTACCGTGCAAGGCTATAACATTTCCCCCACTGTCCCCCAAACACAACTACTGTGAAGGGCTAAAGACAGTAGTTCTTATTACTTAAATTTTATTTAAACACGGGACGCAGCCCGAAAGGATAATCACTGGAAGGCCCTAAGAAAATAGGGTCAAGGAAAAGTACACCTCGATCAATAAGAATCATAAGAGTAACTCAAATGTTAACAGACCACAACGAGTAAAAGAATACAACCAAGAGGGTTCAAAGATCAGGAGCACCGAAGGGACACTGGCAATCATCTTGGTGCACTAGAGAGGACAAAAGATTAAAACATGGAAATCGCAACGAAATCACATGCGCACCTGGCGGGGTTCCAAGGGGCCGCGCCCCTGGCGGGGTCTTAGGGGCAGAGCCCCTAACGGGGTCCAAGGGGCAGCGCCCCTGGCGGGGTCAAGGGGCAGAGCCCCTGCGGGGTGCGGGGAAGAGCCCCGTCCAAAATTTTGAAATCCCACCACCAGAAACCACACAAAAAATCACATCAAAATTTAGGACTTCTCGAAAACTACAAGGAACTTCTCGAGAGGCAAAAGGATTTCTCGAGAGAAAAGAAATTTGATTTCTCGAGAGGAGCAATTCTCGAGAGGAAGGCAGTTTCTCGAGAGATGAGGGAATGTCTCGAGAGCTCAAGGATTTCTCGAGAGGAGCATTTCTCGAGAGGAAGGCAATTTCTCGAGAGATGAGGGAATGTCTCGAGAGCTCAAGGATTTCTCGAGAGGAGCATTTCTCGAGAGGAAGGCAATTTCTCGAGAGATGAGGGAATGTCTCGAGAGCTCAAGGATTTCTCGAGAGGAGCATTTCTCGAGAGGAAGGCAATTTCTCGAGAGATGAGAATGATTTCTTGAGAGATAGGCAATTTCTCGAGACATCTGGAATTAGCAAGAAGAAAGAAAAATGGGAGTTTATCCAGTTCACGGTTTTCTCCAGGGAAAAACTATCCGATGCTTAGCGAGGAAGAACAATCAAGAATGCTCACTACCAAACCAACACTCCAAGACTTAAGTTAAACCGTGCGACATGAAATCGACACAAGCAAAGCAATACTTCAAGAAACGAAAGGGAAGGAGGAGGAAGCCACTTGCCTTAAACCTCGCAAACTCGAAGATCTCCGCTCCGAAAGCTATGGATCGGCTAGGGAAACACACGAGCACAGATTCCTGAAACTTTTTGGATCAAAAGGAGGGGTTAGGTCACCACCAAAGCTCCCAAAACTCCACGAAACGAGAAAGGCTTACCGCTAGAACGAAGATCTCGCCGAGAGCTTTCCAAATCTTCAAACCAAACTCGATTCTGACCACTACAGCCCTAGGAATCGCCGGTTGAAGGCTCCATGAAGCTCTGCTCTGGCCCTAACCCTCGGCGGCTGCTTTTGATCGAGGAAGAGGATGAATAGGGAAAGGGGAAGGCTTTAGGCTTATATATAAACCTAAATTTATTATTTAAATAATTAATTAATTCCCCAATTTACTTAAACTGCGAGGGCGACCAAAACACCTCGGATTTCTATGAAATTCACACCTTAGCTGAAAAACGGCGCTACGAATCCAACGACGAAGTCAGAATTCCATTCCGACGAGCCAAACTCCGGATAAAGCCTTCCGAAGCTAAAATCTTGATATCCACTCAAAATCTTCACTTTAACTCGAAACGACGCGAAATCTCGCACGCTTGACCTAAATCACAAGCTTTAGCTAAGCTAAAGCTCGAAACACTACCAGACGAGCTGACATAACGCCCTTACGCCAAAATTACGTCACAGAGGGTACGTAAAATAATTAACGAAAATCAGGGGCGTTACAGCTCCTTCTAAGATTTGCCACTGCGAAGAAAAGGAAGAGTGGTCCTGCGACCCTCTTCAAGATCAGGTAGGGGGACAATGAAACAGCAGCGCATTTCGTTGATCGTTTTCAAAAAGAGATCTTGGGAGTTAGGGATATGGACCCCGAGCTCTACATGGTGGCTTTGATCAGTGGTCTGCAGGAGGGTCCTCTGAAGTTCAAAGTCATAACCAAGGAGCCTAGCTCCTATCAGGAGCTGATCAGCATTGCCAATCGCTACATAGAAGGGGAGATCAACAACCCCACCTATGTGAGCAATTTGACAAACAGGGCCACTCAGAAAGGCTCTGCGGGATTTTATCTGGCTCCGTCTTCCTCTAAGCCCCGACAAGAGCTCCCACCTCGGGCTCCGAGAGGTAAGAATTACCGCAACAGCCGCTTCAACCGAGTTAATCAATCCTTCCCACTTCAAAATTCATTTCTTCAAACTCCCGCTACTCCTGCTCCGCAAGTCACCCCCATCCACCAGATCCAGGGTGTTCAACCTCCTCTTCTACCCATTCCGTCACTTTACAATGAATCCCAAGAGTCCTTCACGGATTTTGGAGTTTCTATGAATGAAGTGCTTCAAGTACTTCAGAAGCAGCCCTTTTTTAAGAGGCCAGCTCCGCTAAATTCTGACCCGAAAACCAGAAACCCAACTCTCTATTGTGAATATCACAGAGATAGGGGTCATTTGACAGAGGATTGTAGAGCTCTCCGCCTGTTCTTAGAGAAGCTTCTGAAGGAGGGTAAGCTTCGAGATCTCATCCAGAAGAATGATTCTTCCAAAGCCTCAACCTCCAAGGCTAAGGAAGTAGCGGAAGTCCATTGGGAATGCGAAGAAGTGGACGATATTGGCCATCTCGGCAATATCGGCTTTCCCAATGAATGTGTGGATGCTGATGACGAAGGCGCCTTGGGCAATCTCTTCTGCATCCACGGAGGTGCAGGTCCAGAATCTTCAAGAAAGGCGAGTCTGAAAAGGGTTTATCAATCAGAGGTTGCTGCCACCTCTTCAACTCCGGTCCGAGGAACGGTCACTTTCGGTGACGAAGACCTTCCTCAGACCGCGAATCCTTTTGACGACGCGGTCGTCATCAAAGCTGTAATTGAAAATTATACAGTAGAGAAGATTCTGATTGACACGGGAAGTTCAGTCAATGTGCTCTTCAAACCCGCCTTCGAGGTGTTGAAGACAGGTAAAACCCTCCTTTCAACTGAAGGCCCCCTTTATGGTTTTTCAGGAGAGAAGAAAGAAGTAGAAGGGCTCGTCACCCTTTCTGTGATTCTGGGGGGGATAGTGAAGCTGGTCAAATTTATAGTCGTTGATGCTCCCAGTAGCTACAACGCCATCTTTGGAAGACCCTTCTTGAATGCCTATCAAGCCATCGTCTCCACCTACCATCAAGCGGTGAAGTTCGCCTTGAACGGCAAACAACACCGAATAAGGAGCGACCCAAGGAAAGCCAGGGAATGCTATGTAAAGACAGTCAACATGATCGTATCCTCTCCTCCCCAAGAAATCATGATGGCTGAATAAATCGAAGCTCCTGAACAAGTCCAAGTTGCAGAGGAAATTGAGGAGGATGCAAGAGATGTAGTTCGCTTGGAACCTGCCCAAGCAACTCAAGAGGTCCGGATCAGCGAGGAAGATAAGAGCAAGAGCCTCTCCATCAATGCTGAGTTATCCGAAGCTGACAAGGGTCAGCACATCTCTTGTCTTCTACAAAATCTAGATATCTTCGCTTGGTCGGCAGATGATATGCCTGGAGTGGATCCGGATGTTGCTTGCCACCATCTCAATCTTGACCCAAACTTCATCCCGACCCAGCAGAAGAAGAGGTCTGTTGCAACTACTCTAGCACAGCCTATCCGTGAAGAGGTAGAGAAGCTCCTGAAGGCGAAGTTCATCCAACCAATTCAATACCCGGAATGGGTGTCAAACGTTGTAATGGTAAAGAAGTCGGGTGGAAAGTGGAGGATGTGTGTGGACTTTACTAAACTCAATAAAGCTTGCCCCAAGGATTGCTACCCCTTGCCTCGGATAGATTCATTAGTAGATTCTGCGGTAGGTTATTCTTTTATGAGTTTTTTAGATGCTTTTTCAGGTTACCATCAAATCAGAATGCATAAACCAGATATACCCCATACTTCATTTATCACAAATGATGGTTGCTTCTGTTATCTCGTAATGCCTTTCGGGCTAAAGAATGCTGGAGCAACCTATCAGAAAATGATGGACACAGTGTTCAGAAGTCAAAAAGGAAGAAACCTCGAGGTATATGTTGATGACCTCTTGGTAAAAAGTAAACTGTTCTCTTCTCATCTAAGAGACCTCTCAGAAACTTTTGCAACCCTTCGAACTTTTAATATGAGGTTGAATCCGTTGAAGTGTGTTTTCGGGGCAAGTAGAGGAAAATTCCTGGGTCACCTCCTTACTCCAGAAGGGTTGGAACCCAATCCTGACAAAGTGAAAGCTATTCTGGAAATGCCACCTCCCAAGTCCCCAAAAGAAATTCAGCAGCTGGGAGGGAGAATGGCAGGCTTAAGTCGCTTTATCTCCCGTTCAGGAGATAAGAGTGCACCTTTCTTTAAAACTCTCCGGGGAGGGAGTAGGTTCGAGTGGACAAAGGAATGTGATGATGCTTTCATTCAGCTTAAGAAGCAATTGACATCAACCCCTTTGCTCCGAAGCCCGCGAGAGGGAGAAAATCTTTTCCTATATATGGGAGTCGGAGCTGATGCCATAAGCTCTGTTTTGGTCCGAGAGGAGAAAAAGAAGCAATTCCCAGTCTATTACGTAAGTCGAATCTTGAAGAGTGCAGAGACTCGTTATCCTATCCTCGAAAAGTTAGCTTTAATATTTATAACTTCAGCAAGAAGATTAAGACCATATTTCCAAGCTCACTCGATTCTAGTCGTTACTGATCTTCCATTAAAGAGTGACTTGGAGAAGCCAGAGCATTCAGGCAGGTTGGCAAAGTGGGCAATAGAGCTCGGTGAGTTTGACATATCCTATGTTCCAAGGATGGCAATCAAAGCTCAAGTCTTAGCGGACTTCATGGTGGATGCCAAAGAAGTTGAGTCGCAGAAGGGGGTCGGAGTGCCCCTTGCCTGGAAAATCTTCGTGGACGGAGCTTCAGGGAAAAATTCTTCCAGAGCAGGAGTTATCTTAATCAACCCAAATGGAGTAAGACTGGATCAAGCGCTGAAGTTCTATTTCCAAGTAATAAACAATCAGGCGGAATATGAGGCTTTGCTAGCCGGTCTCAAGTTTGCTAGGGAGCTGGGGATTGATGATGTCGAAGTTTTCACAGATTCTTTGGTGATGGCTTCTCAAGTAAATGGGACTTTTGAAACCAGAGATAGTATTTTAAAGCAGTATCTAACTCTGGTAAAAATTGAGGTGGGGTAGTTCAAAAGCTTTGCTATCAATCATATTCCAAGAGGTGAGAACATGGAAGCAGATGAGTTGGCAAAATTTGGACTTCTCTCAGGAGGAACAACTTCGGAGTTGTTTCGCCCGGCGATTGAAGAAGGAGAGGTCATGGAGATTGATCAGCATCCGTCTTGGATGGATCCGTTTGTTCTATACCTCTCAACTGGAGAGCTCCATTCATCAATAAAGGATAGGAAAAGGTTTAAACAGAAAACGGCTAACTATTATCTTGTTGCAGGAGTACTTTATAGAAGAACTTTCCTTTCACCATTAGCACGGTGTGTTTCGGAGGAGGAGATTCCAGCGGTCCTTCAGGAGGTCCATTCTGGAGAATGTGGAAGTCACTCTGGAGCCAGAACTTTGGAAAAAAGAATTCTAAGGCAAGGCTATTTTTGGCCTCAAATGAGGAAGGATGCGGAAAAATTTGCCAAGAAATGCGTGAAGTGCCAGAAGTTTGCCCCACTCCAAAATCAGCCGGCTCAACAACTCAAGTCGATAGCAACTCCATGGCCGTTTGCAGTTTGGGGAATGGATTTGATTGGGCCTTTTCTTATGGCAAGTGGGCAACGTCGATATATTATAGTCATGATTGACTACTTCAGCAAATGGATAGAAGCAAAGGCATTGGCCAAGATTACGACTCAGGCCGTGAAAAATTTTATTTGGGGAGAGATAATATGTCGGCACGGAATCCCAATGGAAATCATCACAGATAACGGTTCCCAGTTCAACAATTCAATTCTTATTAATTTCTGCAAGCAAATTGGCGTTGAGCTACGTTTCGCTTCCGTACATCATCCAAGAAGCAATGGGCAGGTAGAGGCCGCCAACAAACTCATCATAAATCTCTTGAAAAAGAAGGTAGAAAATGTCAGGGGCAACTGGGCAGAACAACTACCTTCCGTCTTGTGGGCCTTGAGGACAACTCCAAGTTCTGCTACTGGAGAAACTCCATTCAAATTATCACACGGTTCCGAAGCCCTTATTCCGGTGGAATTTGAAGTAAAAAGCCCAAGAGTATTATTGGCACAACAGAATCAAATTGACTGGATGGAAGGAAATGACGAGGAGCTAAAATGCAGTCTTGATTTAATTGAGGAGTTGAGAGATACAACAATCATCGGGCAAGAAGAGGTGAAGAGAAGAATGGCGAGGTTATTCAACAAAAATGTAAGAACCAAAGAGTTCACTGTTGGGGATCTAGTCCTGAAGAAAATAGATTCAGCAGCAAGAGCTGGTTCAGTTGGAAAGCGTAACCCAAATTGGGCGGGGCCATTTATGGTGAAGAGCGTGCTTAAAAATGGCGCTTATCATCTCCAAACTTATGAAGGGAAAGAATTGTCTCATTCATGGAGCGGAGATGATCTCAAACTCTTCTTTTCCTAAATGTTCGTATCCAATTCACTCATTCTTTTTCTCACTTTTTCCCTCTCAAATGTCATGCAGGTATTATCAAAGCATTCGCAATATGAGTGATGGGTGACAAGTTTTAAGAATGTTATTTTTTGAAAAGCCAAAAACCTGTCAATTGAGACATCGACGGATCCTACTATCTTCCCCCTCGACTTGTTAGCTCGACGTGTAATTCTGCTGGGACCACAGATGTCGGGGAGATTTCGAATCTGTGTAGCAGTAGCTCGCCAAGCTTGAGCGGTGGAAGTTTAGGATACCGGGTCCTTGCTGACATCTGGCACACCTCAGCATTTCAAAGGGGTCTAGGTGGCTGGCCCAGCTCTGTCAAGCATTAAGAAGGGCATTGTTACGATCTTAATGATCTTTCAGGGAAAGCAATGTCGGTATAGCCTCCGCGGCATGACCACACCTGCCCTACCAATCATTTTGATCCTTAACTCTCGAATACTCGTTGAAGCATGGTTAAGTAAGGGATGGCCAGAAACATCTATGACCGTCGCCTGAACCTTAGATTGGCAAGTTTGAAGTAAACTCAGTAATCCTTTAAGAAAAACAATGTCGGTATAGCCTCATCGGCATGACCACACCTCCCCTGCGGATCATTTAGGAATTCTCCCTCTCTCCTCTTCCCTCTTCTCTTTTCTACAAGGGCCCCCTTTTTTCCTTAAACTGTGATCGAGCGGTCAGAGTTTTTAAGACCGCATGTCTCTTCTCTTCAAAGGATGATCTACATTATTCATAATTAATAGCTTGATCTTCTCCAGGACCTGGATAAAAGTGATCGCCAATATTGATTCTTTGAAGGAAGAATCGGCCTTAGTTTGTTGTGATCGCCAGGCATGGTTTTTCTATTAAAGGAGAAAGAAATTTGAACTTCTTGTGATCGCCAGGCATGATTTTCTAAAGAGCCTTTGGTTTTCAGAAATTATTGGAAGGTCTGAGTTATTTGTGATCGCCGGCTTCATCTTCTCAAGGACTTGGGAAGAGTTGATCATTGTACAAGTCTTTTCGAAGGATTGAAATTGCTTCAGAGATCTTGTTGGTTTGATAGTGATCGGTTTGATCATAATGGGATCGCAATCTATATCTCTTATTATTCAAAATTATATGAGAATGTTCTTAATCCTTCATTTCCCATCAAATGATAGATGGATTTTCTTCAAAATGACGGTCTGAATATATTTTGAACGCCAGATCAATATTCGTGAAGATTTCTTATCAAGTAAAACTGACCAAGCGTTTTAAAATTTTTTTTAAGCGTTCTAATTATGCGGAGATCGCAGAATTGTCTTTCTTATGCGAAGTTCCGGATCTGTCAAGTTTTCAACATCCTCATAAACCAGAGATCGACGAAACCTAAAGCATTGAGATCGAATGCTAAATTTGTTACGCTGTGATCACATATGATGGAAGCCGTGATCGGTTAATGTGAATAATAAAGCAAAAATTAACACGAGAATCATTCATGAACAAAAATAACTTTCTATTCATTTCAGAAATTACAATGTTTGGTGCGGTCAACGACCGGAGATTACATCATTTTTCTAAAAACAAACTATTTCTTCTGCTTCTTTTTTCGGGGAGATCGCTCCTCTGACGAAGAAGCTGATCCATCTGAAGATTCACTACTATCAGATTCATCTTTTCCAGAATCTGAGACCGCCTCCGAGATCGTCTCATCACCCTGGATAGAAGAAGCGGGGTCATCTTTATCTGGACTTCCCATGATCTCGATAGACTCATCTTCGGTAGCCTCCTCGATTCCTGACTCCTTGGCCTTCTTCTGCTTCTCTGCCTCCTCGATCATCTCCGCGACCTCAGGAAAGAGATCGGCAAAAGTGGTATCCTGGAAATCGGCGGTGAGACCGCCTCTTTCACGAAGGATAGCAATGGTTTTGTTTGATGCGTCTCTAACATGAGTGTACAGAGATTTGAGGTAGTCAGGATTGTGGATGTCAAATGCGGTCTTCTTGAAGTTCTGAGGAAAGAAAATGGGTCAGATCACCAGCGGTCAAGGTAAAGCAGATTTTTAAGATTACATTTTTTACTTACATCGAAGCGATCTTGCAGGCGCTCTGCATGCTCCAAGGATGCACGGAGAGATCGCCCCATGTGATGATTGAGGACTAAACTTCGGACGGCCGCTTGCGAGCATATGTCGGGCAGACGGTCGGTCTCATGACTTAATGCCTCATTGGCATTCTTCTTTCCATAAAGAGCGGCAGTGACCGCGAAGGCATGATTAGTCAGCCTACCTCCCCAGAAGGGGAGATCGGTAGACACCTTCAGAGAGTCACCGGTCTCACTCCATCTCAGGAGTGGTCTCCCTTTGTTATCTTTCAATTTTTTCCCAAAGCCCACTAAAGCAAAGGGCCCCTCTTCCAGATCGCCCTCTTCAGCGATCTCCTTCGCCTTTCTTTGGCGATCTTGACGTAAACGTTTTTCCCTCTGAGTGAGGACCTCTCCCTTAGGAGTCACAGGGTCAACATCCGGGATGGCGAAAGAAGCTGTAGAATGAACAGTCATTAAAAGGAAAAAGATAAAGATATTCAAAAGCCACAGGAGACCATGGAAATTAACTTACTCTCTTTAGGTGTGACCGCACCAACATCCGGCCAGATCGCCAGGTAATGAATCAGATCAAAATGCTTGCCTGCAAGCCACTTCAAGATCGCCAGCTCCTCCTTGGAAATGAGCTTCTCTTTTCTAAAGATTCGCTCTGCTCGAGGGAAAGGCCGGTTGAGGAGACCGCCGAGATCGCCCTCAAACACCAGATACCTCTCAGTCCAAAGAGGAACCTTGTTAGGCAGATTTAAAACTTTTATACCATTGCAGCTGAAGTACATCAATCCTTTAAATTCTTCTTTCTTCTGACCCTTTTTAATATTTTAGCAGAGAAAGTTCCTCGGAAGATCGCCATGGTGAACCTTATCTTAGCCGATCTCAGGTAATTAATGAAAACATTCATCAGATCGATTGAGTTCGGTGGAAGCTGAGCCAGTACGAGACCATAATATTCCAATACTTCAAGAATCTCCCAAGGAACGGGGATTTGAAGACCATAATAGAAGTGATCGATCGGGATGATGTACCTACCTTCATCCCCTGAGTTCAAATCTTCGCCCTCGAATGGAATTCTGATCGCGATCTTTTCATCGATCTTATATCTCTCAATAAACAAAGAGTATTCTTCTTCCGGGATTAGCCCATATTCATGCTCAGAGTCTAGGAAGATTTCAGTAGCCTTGGAGCGCGCGGACACCATTTTATAAGATCGCAAAAATCAACAATCTAAAGAAAATTCGAGAAGTATGGAGTAATGGTCCGAGAAATCAACTATTTATAGAAAAGAAGAAGATGATTGTGCAATGATTACACTTCTTAGGATCGCCCTGCAGATGGGTCAAACCGCCAAAAGCTATATTGGATCGAAAATGACGCATGAATAGAACTTTCATCAGATAGAGATCATAACAGCCCGCATGAAGATCGCAACACACAATTCACAATACAAACACTATGTAATAAGATCGCATTCATGAAAGCCAGAGATCGCAAAATGGATATCAACATTAAAGTCAAGCACCATGAAACAAAATCAAATGTATCTTACAGACCAGAAATTAACTAAGCAGAGTTTTTTAAAGAGATCGCTAAAAAGGGCTGCGGTCTCATCGCCTCTGATCCTTTCTCCTTCCAACAAATGCCGCCACATCCTGCATCTCGTTGACCGCAGTCCATGCAGATGCTAGGCTATGATTGGCAACCATGGCAGCCCTATGGATTTTAGACATTTCGCGGTCTACTTGCTCCATAGGGATTACCACGATTTCTGACGATCTCTTTTCAGTGAGACCGCTGGAGGAACCCTCCTTCATCGTTATTTGAGGAGCCCCCCGGAGAGTGGCGATCTCAGCAGCAAGTGCTGCGGCCTTCCCTCTATAGTAATCCGCATCCTTTTCAGCTTTCCGAAGTTTTTCTTCAAACTCGCCTCGAGCCTGCTTTTCTTTGACCTCGAAGTTTGCAAGAATTCGCTTCTCCTTAGCTTCGAAATTCGGGGTCTGGATACGGAGGCGGTCTTCTAACATCCGCTCCCGATCTCGCATGACCCTCATATCTCCAAGCATAGGCTTAAGGAGATCAGCGAACTCTGGAGGAATTGAGACTTTTCTTGGTATCTCACCTTCTTCGGAAGCTGAGTTCATGTTTTCATCTACAACCAGGAGAAAAATGGTCAAAAATAATCAAAAATTGATATAAAAAAGAGTAAGGATTGTGTAAAATACTTGACAGAGTAACAAGACCGCAGTCAAGTAAGTTCTTTTCAACATCTTTTGAGACCGCATCATTGGCAGTCAACAAAAGGCGGTCAGATCCCCTTAGGCATTCTAAATTAATTTTTTCTAGTTGTCTTTTTTGTGACCGTTCTCCTTCTTTTCTTCTCCTTTTTAACTCGGCATTACTAACAAGGATATCATCAGTTTCTATAAGAACGATCTCAGGCCTCTTCATTGGGGATGAGGGTCGGAAAGCAAGTGCAGGAAGAGAATCAATCGATCTCACGACCATCCTCGCCTTACCAATCTTAATGGCTTCCAACGCAGCTACGCGGTCTGCCTCTCCAGAATCCGGGTTCTCGCACAGTTCAACAAAGGTATCGCCGCGATCGCTAGATGTCGCAGTCTCATTTTTCCTTTTTGAGATCGCCCCTTCGGCGATCTTCTTCTTCCTCTTATTCTTTTTCCTCTCTTTCTTATCCCTTTTTCTCTCAGCAACTAGGGCCCCCTCCTTTCCTCTTTCCTTTTCCTCTATCTCCGCCGCCAAGGAGATCGCTTCCTTCTCTTTTCTCTCCTCTTCCCTGGCAACCTCCTGCCTTTTCTTCTCTTCTTCCATCTTTCTTTCACCCTCAGCGACCGCCGCGAGCCTGGCGGTCTCCTTTTCTTTGTCTTCTTTCTCTCTTCTCTCTGCAGCCTCTCGCTCTTTCTTCTTTTCTTCTTCCTTCCTTTTCCTCTCACCTTCAGCGACCGACGAAAGCCTGGCGGACTCCTTTTCTGCTTCTTGCTCCTTTTTCTTTCTTTCTTCTTTTCTTTTTTCTTCTTCAGCAGCTTTCTCCTCGGCGATCATTCGAAGTTGTTCAACTTCAAAGGGGTCCCTTGACTGATAATTGAGAAAGATTAGTAGGAAAAATCGGTCTTAAAGAAAATATATAAAAATTTAATCACTTACATCTATTACGTGATCAGCCGGATGGCCTTCTGAAAGATAATCCTGAAGACTAATGTCGTCGGCGATCATGGCTTGTCCATTATCAGTTTTTGTCCTCTTAGAAGCCTGATCAGGAGAGCTCGCTTCTTTTCTTTTCGAATCTCTAACGGCTTTTCCTTTATCAGCGATCTGGCTCCTTAGATTCTCAGCTGTAGCCTTCACCTGCAGCATAGCAGCCTTGATCGACTCTATCGAAGCGGTCTCCCCAGGACGATCAGTAGGTTGGTTGATCATTTCGAGGGGGTCTTAACGACAGTTTCTGGGACCGTCAGATCAACTATGGACTTCGAAGCGGAATTTTCCTTTTCCTTTGAACTTTTAACCAATTTCTCTTTGCTAGAATCAGCGGTCTTTTTCGAAATAACCTTTTTTGTTTTCGATACAGACCGCGGAGACTTTCGAGATTGTGCCGACGCCTTCATCATGTCAAGAGCATCCATCTCAAGAAAAGGCTTTCTTCTCGATCTCAATAAACAGTGACCGCTCAAAGGCCAGGATTTCAAAGTATCTGGAAGATTGAAGATCTGAAGCGGTATTTATAGCCCAAGCCGCATTTATGACAGTCGCGGTCTCAGCGGTCAAAGATTACATTTTCGAAGTTCCAGCATAACTTAAAAATGTGCGGGGATTATGTTTGCCCGGAAAGCCCGCGATCTTGTCTTTACGGCGCAAGTTGGCGTTCCAAGCGGTCTCCAATATTTGTGATCGCCCAGATCGCCAGCCTTCAGCCTGGCCTAATTTCCTAAGTTCCAAGCAGCCAAACCACTCGAGATCGCCGTTCTTTGCGGTCTGGGCCTTTTTCTTTATTTTTACTATCTGTACCCCATTTCACTACCCCGGCTCTCCTGTACCCTGGGCAGCCCATAGTTTTTCAATTCTGCCCATTTGGGCAGCCCCCTCGTCTATAAATAGAGGGGTAGGGGTACCTGAAAAAGGACTTTTGGCTCCGAGGCTCCAGCTTACAACCTGTGTAAGCGGTCTCATTTTTTCGTGATCGCCTTTTTGTGATCGTTTTCCCTCTCTTCCAGCATCTTGTCTTAGTAACTTGCACTTCACAGTTTTCTCCCATCCCCTTGTTAGTGTGAATTTTGGAGGTACCATTTTTGGCACCAACAACAGGAATACAAAGCTGTGAAGAATGGACCTTAGGTCATCTTTGGTGGATATGAAAAGGGCATCACCAGAGGTTACAGTATGATATCCAATGGCATAGTCTCAATCACAATGTTGGCTTATGTTGAAGGGTTGCAACACAACCTTGTAAGCATAAGTCAACTATGTGACATGGGCTATGTCATTGAATTCCACAATGATAAGTGCTTAATAAAAGTTAAATGACTTAGAGATCATTCTCTCAGGCACAAGGAGTGGGAATGTTTACTGTTTAGATTTTATATGCAATTCTTCTCTATCTGATGTCTGTCTTGTGGCTAATGAAATTGAGTCTCTTTGTGTTCCATGGCACAAGAGACTTGCTCACATTAAATACAAGATAATGCATTGGCTGTTTTCTAAAAACCTAGTTATAAATAGTCCTAATTTGAAATGAATTAAAAGTGGTCCCTGTCATGCATGCCAAATGGGCAAGCAAACTCGGGCCACCTTTAAAAGAATTGGATCCAAAGAAACTAAAAGATGTCTTTATCTATTGCATATGGACTTGTTTGGTCCTTTGCCAATTCAGAGCCTAGGTGGGAAGTTGTATACTTTGGTGGTTGTTGATGACCACTCATAGTATACATGGGTATACTTCCTTAAGAAGAAATTTGATACTTTAGATATCTATATAAACAATGTCAAAGTTATTTAGAATGAATTACAATGTACTGTGGTCAAGATAAGAACTGACCATGGTTTATAAATAATAAAATATATGCAATTTTAGTATAATTATTAGTATAGTTTTAATTAATATTGTAAATTTTCTATGTAAATTAATGAATAAATTGCTTGTTTTATTATTTTCCTTACTAACTTAGTTTTATTTTTGTTTTTGCAGATTATGGCAATTTTTGTCAAGTCACGCCCTGTGTCACGCCCGTGACTACAAGTCACGCCCGTGACCCAAGGGCATGTAATTTTAAAACACCAACTTCTCAATCTGTGTCCGACGAATGGAAATCTACGTTCGACGAAAGCCGAACTGCGTTCGACGAACGCCCTCTGCCCTGCGTTCGATGAAAGCTCTCTGAGCTGCGTTCGACGAAAGACCTCCAAGCTGCCTTCGACGAACGCCCTCTGACCCTGCGTTCGACGAAAGCTCTCCGAGGTGCATTCGACGAAAGCTCTCCGAGCTGCATTCGACAAAAGCTCTCTGAGGTGCGTTCGACGAAAGCTCTCCAAGCAGTGTTCGACGAACTCCCTCTGCCCCAGCGTTTGACGAACGGCGTCCAGCATTCGACGAATCCATCTCAGCGTCCAATGTTCGACGAACGACGATCTGTGTTCGACAAACTCTCATTGTCCAGGCATTCGAAGAATCTAGCGCACACGCCAGCCGTCACGCCCATGTTAAAGAAGATATGTGCCGCCCACTGTCACGCCCGTGACACTGCAGGTCATGCCCATGTGCAACCATGTTTGACGACCAAACCTTCCAGAAGACGATGGATGCGACCCCTAAAGCACGTGTAAATGTCATGCCCCAGGGTCACGCCCGTGACCAGAACACACGCCCGTGACCTAGGGCGTGTAAAAATGAAAATTTTCCTATAAATAGAGGGGCTCGGCTGAAGTATTTCCCATCCAAATTTTGAGTTTTTTTAATGTTTTTGAGTTCTTTTGAGTGGATGTGAGTTTTCCTTATGCAAATAAGTTTATGTTCGTTTGTAATTTTTGCCTTTTAGAAATAAAATGTTGTTTTCTCATTTGGATCATCTTCTTTTTCATTTATGTTAGTGTGTGTGTGTGTGTGAGAATACTTTTATTGCTTTCATAACTTAGTTTATTTCTTTCATAACTTAGTTTATTGCTTTCATAAAAATAGTTTATCGCTTTCTTTTAACGCTTTATTTATCGCTTTCGTTTAAACGCTTTCTTTCGATTCAGTCTTTTTATTACAAGTAGAGTGCGTGCGTTTATGAGATACAATTTTTCTTTTTTGTAACTTAGCATTATTTCTGTATTTATATAACTGCTATATACCACCCCCATCTTTAATAAGAGGCTAATTTCCATTCACACTTATTTAAGTCTGTTGGGACGGATATTATTTCAGCACTTTTATATGTCTTTTATTTCTATACCACCCCCATCTTGAATAAGAGGCTAATTTTCTTTAGCACTTGTTTAAGACGGTTGGGACGGATACTATTACTGCTTTTATATAAGTCTTTTTATTTCCTTTTTATCCGCTTATATCCGCTTTAATAATTAAACATGTATTTTCCTAATAATGCCGTCTCCATTCCGATGAGTGGCTAATTTCCTTTAGCGCACGATGTCGAAGAGCATTGAGACACAAAAATAGTTTTTCTAAAAATAAAACATCTATTTCAAAAATAATTAACGAGCTTAAGGTTTACCCGAGAATATCGTTGAGTGGAGCAACATAATCGATGTGTGGTTTTCATTTCCGTCTCCGTACACTAGTTAGCCGAGAGGCTCGTGCGTATGTACTGATCGCTCAAGGGTAAAGATAAGTGCGCTCTACCCTCAAGAGAGGATGAGGTAAGTCTCCCGAATTGGAAGTAAAAACCCAATAGCTGGGTTCACAACATAAGGTGAGTATTAAGAAGATTCGATGGTCGAAAATTCATAATCTCAGGTGGGCGTACCCTCGAGAGAGGAGCGTTCATAATTATGGAACCTCCACGGCCAACCCGTTTTAATGTTTTAAAAAGTCATCTCTTTTACTTCTAAAAAAGACTATTTTCGTCTCAAGGTAATTCGACATCGGGCGCTATTATTATCATCGTTTAGAACTCTAGTTATACGCTTATTATCATTCGTTTTTAAAAACCCACATTAAAAACTTATTCCGATAAAATAATAGTTCGTTCCTCAAAGTAGATTAATCAACACGATCCGCGGAAATATACGACCTCGATATTTTCTAAAACAAAATATCCTGTATTACTCACGATATGGTATACTTTCCTTTATTATATGGTTAATTCGAATTAAAAAATTAAACAAAAACTTTCCAAACCAATTTAGTGCAAAACTCTTCTTTGCTATTTTAAAAATCAATAGAAATCGGCGTTGTAGCCGAGGTGTAATCGTCAATATTTCGAAAGCAGAAAAAAACCGTTACTTATATCTTTCGATAGGATAACGGTTAATTTCTCAAAGTAGGAGTACTTGCGAGACTCTTTGAAAACACCCAACTAATTCTAATCTTGTCATATAAAGGTTAACCAAAACAAAGAAAAAAGAAGCAATCCACGAATTTAAGTCAATCCTCCGTCTAAATTGATTATGAAGTATTAGCTTTCCAAAGGTTATTAATATTGTGGGGGTGTCACTTAAATCTTCACGGTGTAGATGTTGTGGTTGATTAAAGTAGTAGTAATCCATTCTTTCCCTCGCTGTCCAGTTCACAAGAGCATCAACCGCGTATTCTCTTCTCTGTATGTATGTTGGATGTTGTAAATTGTGTTAGACTCATGATTCCATCAATTTTTTCCCAAGAGCTTCATTGTGTTGTAATTGTACATAATTATTAAATTCCAAGTTAAAAGTAGCGAGGACACACAACCTTGGCCACAGGGGCCGTTGCTATGCTGGATTGAATACCAAAACGCCCCATTTTCGGTCTTCATCGCAATGTAGCTTCATTGTGCTATAAAACTAGGTACACTGCAATTTTTATAATTCTTTTTTTGGGACAGCTCTCCTTGCAGTATTCAAACTAATTGCCTAACTTGTATTGAAAAGTGAGATGGACCTGTATATTACCAATGCAAGCTTTATCAAAGAAGTTAGGTGGTCATCTCTCTCTCTCTCTCTCTCTCTCTCTCCTTGACAAAGAAAGTGATCACAAGTTTCATATTAAGGAGGGTGTATCCCTCTACTTCTTTGTCCTTTATATTTACATTTTCTTGAACATATATAATTGTGTTTTAGGAGAGCCTAACAGGACACTATGCAAACTGCAGATTTTCTCTGTGGTATGGTCCTTCGACTTATGGCCAGAATTTTTTTAATCTGATTGAAATTATCTTTTTATGGTTTGAGTTATCTTTTGTGAGTAACTTGTTTAATTCTAATGATTTTAATGCTTCTGGCAATTAAAAGTGTTGGTAGTATTTTCGGAAAACCCTGCAGTTGATAGAAAATTGAATTCATTTGATATTGGCTTATTTGAAATCTTTGAGTTTTTTTATTTTTATGCTTACGTGGGTTTTACTAACAATAGTAAGTACATGAACATTGACTTAGAAATATTCTTAAGATACCATATTTATCTATTCAAACATTTTCAAGTTTCAACCTGCTTGATCTGCTCATAATCATCCAAATCATATTTTCTTCTTGACATATCAGGAAATATGGACAATATTTTGGGAAATATCGGCAATATATCAGGAAATATCTTGATATATCAGCAACCATAACGCCAAATGACACTTTCCTCATAGGTGAGAATTTGCTATTTTTATTATATTCCTTAGTGATCATTTTACTTATTATATAGTACACCCTCCCACCCACCCACCCTCCCACAAAATTCATGTTACAGAGGGTTTGTATCTTTGACAGTTCTTCCAGGAGGCATGGTTCAACAATATGCGTGATTCTTTCAATGCTGAATATCATGTTGTTTATGCTACTAGTCAGTCTTCACCAGAACCAGTTACTTAAGATATGGGACCATCTTCAGCTGGTTATATCATTGGGAATGATGACACAGCATTTTGGACAACTTCCACTGATTCATTAGTGCGGTGAATGCTCTAAAGATTCTGCAATAGAAAAAGACTTGGATTAATTGTACTGTATTGTCTTGTTTACAAGCATGTGCTTGTATACCTTGCAACAATTTCAAAGAGGTTCATTGAAAGAGGAAGTCACTAATAATCTACTAGATCATGTACTCACGGTAGGCTCCATGACTGTTTATATGCTCGTAATATCCTCAATTACCGTAGGTGTTACTTCAATAGGTTATTCTTTAGCTGGCTTGGATCAGAGTTATTCTTTTTTTAATCAAAGTTCTTTAAGCTAGCAGGAACTTTCTTTCAAATCTCATAAACAAGAAGAGGAGATCATGCTTCTTCGTAAACAAATTGCAGATGCCAGTTCAAAGGTATGCATATTCATGGAGTATTAGTTGATCATATGGTGATTTGAAATTAGTTTCTGTTTTTGATTTGCATGATTAGTAAGCTAACAAATAATAGTAGAACTTGATTTTCCATGTGCGGATTGTTATAATTGTTTTTGAGAGGGTTTCCGACAATTGTGGAAGATTGAACTACCAATGTTGAAAATCACTATAGATTTTCTGTGTCACTTTTCTCCACTTACTTTTATGCATTTATTTTTTAGCATTTACATTTTTGCAATAATTAATATCTAGCTGTGTTTTTTGTGTGCATATTGTCTAGAGTATTATTGTAAGCAATCCGAAGGCGGACTTTAATAGAAAACTCAATCATCTTAAACTAAATGTTGTCATAAGGGTGTCAAGGATATTGAACACTGAACTGCCAGGTTACTGACCTCCAGACAGGTAGGTAGATTATTTGGTGTTCTATTATATCTGTATTCATCAAATTCTACGTTATATGTTCAAAATTTTGCAGTTTGGTTACATTGTGTTTACTATCTCTGCTAGTATCATGGACCACGAGGAAGCCAGGAGGAAGAATGTTGGCGGGAGACTTCTCTACTTCTTTTACAAGATTGATTTCGAGCAGAAACCTTATACGATCACGAGGCAGCGGGAGAGGTGAAGTGAGGAATATCATAGCAAGTTCCTTGATGCTTCTATTTTGTTCAACACAGTATATTTATTTATTTTGTGTTACATATGTAAAGAAAGAATTATTATGTGCAATGTTTGTTTATTATAGAATTTTTTTATGTATTGAGTTTAATACAGTTAAAAGCTCTCTTGGTCTGTACTAAAGGGTTTGGGCTATCTCCCACCTTTTTTCTATTAATAAATATAAAGAAACATTTTCTTTTCTTTCATAAGATTTTTTTAGCATATGAATATTTTAATTATTGTTGTATTTAATGATGAAATAAATAATTTTAGTAACCAAAAGACGTTATTATTGCATTGTTAAACTAGTGACTAAATAAATTTCGTCACTAAAAATATTTAGTGAAAAAAAAGTTATTGCTAATAATGTACATTTAGTGACGAAAAATAGTTGTCACTAATAATGCAAATTTAGTGACGAAAATTAGTTGTCACTGTAAATGTATTCTTAGTGACGAAAATCAATGGTCACTAAAATGTATATTTAGTGACGAAAATTAGTTGTCACAAAAATGTACATTTAGTGACGAAAATTAGTTGTTACAAAAAATATATATTTAGTAACGAAAATTTATTTGGTCACTAAAGACACTTTGTGACGCCCATTTTGCAACCACCTTGTGACAGATTAAATATGGACACTAAATATCTTTAGTGACCAAACCGTAATATTTAGTGACCAAAATTTTCATCACTAAATGTCAATTTTCTTGTACTGAATTAGTAAAAGAGCTTCCATAGATGGAGAAATCATCCATGAAGACTTCCATTATGTCTTCTACTAGCTCGCCAAATATTGCCAGCATACATCTTTGAAATGTAGTTGGCGCGTTACAGAGGCCAAACGGCATCCTTCGATATGCGAAGGTGCCGAAAGGGCAAGTAAAAGTCATTTTTTCTTGGTCCTCGGGGGAAATAGGGATTTGGAAAAATCCCGAGAGACCATCAAGAAAGCAATAGAAACTATGACCAGAGAGACGCTCAAGGATTTGATCAATAAACGGCAACAGGAAGTGGTCTTTTCTGTTGGCATCATTTAATTTTCTGTAATCGATGCACACCCTCCAACCCGTAACAGTACGAGTTGGGATTAATTCGTTATTCATGTTTGCCACGACCATTATACCGCCTTTTTTAGGGACGACTTGTACGGGGCTTACCCACGTACTGTCGGAAATAGGATAGATAATCCCCGCATCGAGGAGTTTAATAATTTCAGTCTTAACGACTTCCCGCATATTCGGGTTAAGTCGCCGTTGAGGCTGAATAGCTTTGCGGGTGTTTTCTTCAAAAAAAATTTTGTGGGAGCAGAATGAGGAGTTAATTCCCCTGATATCAGAAATTTGCCATGCAATTGTATGGCGATGTTTAGACAAAACCTCAACCAATTCGGATGTTCCCGAATCGGTTAAAGTAGATGATATTATAACCGGAAGTTTTAATTTTGCGGATAGAAAAGCATATTTTAAATGGTCGGGGAGTTGCTTAAGCTCCAAGACCGGAGGTTCTTCATAAGATGTGGAGATTCTTAAGCCTTTTGAATCGAAAGGCTCGAAGGGCGAATCTGGCGGCAATTCATCTAAAGGAGGTTGATTTGCCAGATCCGAATCGTTTATCATTAAAGATAATAATTCCGAAAGAGAAGAACACTCATCCTCAAACACGGATTCCAAATTAAAGCAGGAATCATCATTCGATAGTGAGTTCTGCATGGAGGGTTTGATATGCAAAGTAACTTCATCGTCTCCAACCCGAAGGAGAAGGCGACCGTTACTTACATCAATTAACGCGCGGGAGGTTGCGAGGAATGAGCGACCGAGAATGATAGGCACCTCAGCGTCCTCCTCTATGTCCAGGATGACAAAGTCTACCTGGAAGATAAACTTGTCGACCTTGACCAAAACATCCTCCACTACCCCTATCGGGTACTTTACCGAGTGATCCGCGAGTAGGATGCTCATCTTAGTCGGGCTTGGGATGCCCAAATCAAGTTTTTTGAAAAGGGAGAAAGGCATCAAGTTGATTCTAGATCCCAAGTCCGCTAGAGCGTATTTTATTAACATATTGCCAAAGAGGCACGGGATGGAGAATCGTCCCGAGTCATTCAGTTTTTGTGGCAATTTGCTAAGGAGGACGACCGAGCATTCTGCGTAAAGGGAAACACGTGAAACATATTCGAGTCGCTTTTTATTAGAAAGCAACTCCTTAAGATATTTCATATGTTTCGGCATTTGGGAGAGTTCCTCGCAGAAAGGAACGTTTATATGGATTTGTTTTAAAATTTGTAGAAATTTTTTATAATGCTCGTCCTTTCGCTCGTTGTATATTTTCGAGGGATAAGGAAGGGACGGGCTAAAAACGTTTGGCACAGTCGGAATACTCGTTGTATTATCTATCAAGAGAGGGGATGGAGGGGTCGGTGTCGAAACATATACCTTGGGCTCAACCCGTTTTGGGGAGGTTACCTCCTTGCCGCTACGAAGGTTTATGGCGTTGGCATTTTGATGCGATGATTCGGCAAGTGCACCGGTCGCGCAAGTAATAATAATGGGGAAAATCCCCGAGTGTCGGTCTCTTGAGGAACACAGTAAGGTGGAGTTAAGTTTCGAGGAAGGACTTGAGGTTGAAGTCCTTAGATCAGATGGAATGCGGGGGAGTTGGGTTGGCTTTTGGAAAATAAAATAAAAGCTATCAACTACTCCTATGCAATGCCGCTATGCAATGCTTTGCTTGGCGGGATGGAGACTAGGCAGGCCTTGAGCGCGCTGCGTCGAAAGGGCGGATGGACGAGTAGGCAAGCGGAATCGAACTGTGCAGGCCTTGAGCGCACTGCTTCGTTAGGCGGGATGGAATACGGGCCGCGATGCCACGCTTCGGTAGGCGGATGGGCGAGTAGGCTAACGGAATGAGAGGCACAAGCACCTCTTCGACAAGCACGCCACTAGCAATTGCTAGTGCGGCACACAAACGTGACGGCGGGATGGAGGATGGAATGGGGCGCACCTCAAGCACACAAATAAACAAAAAGGGTATTTCACATAGACATGAAATAACTTTAAATAGCAAGGTCTATAGTGTTCTTCATCAAAATACAAAAGATCTAACTATTACAACAATCAATAAGAGGAGAACAAGGCAAGAAATCGACCGAATCCGAAGTCTCGTTGTAGATTCACGGTTGGAATCGCCTGGTTGTCAATCCGCATCCAAGCTCGGTCCGCAAATACGTCCGGGGTAGAGAGAGCTGTCACGACTCTCCAATGGACCCGTCTTCTTCGTGTCATGATCCGGTAGAGGTTGCAAACTTCCTCTTGCTTGATGGCAATGGCGGCTAGGTCTTCCTTTGGAGCTCTTGGATGAAGGAGGAGGCCGAGAGGAAACTCTGGCTCAAGATTGGCGTGAAGAACAAGCCCGGAGCACCTCCATATGGTGGGCGACGGTGGAGGGGCGAATCTGGACGGAACCAGGCGGAAAACGGCGGAAGAAAATCGGGGATTGACCTAAAATCGCGAGCAGGTCATTTTATAGGCGCTGGAATAAACAGTGCGCACGGTCAGTGGCGCACGACCAGTGGTCGTGCGCACTAGAATTCGGCGATCGTGCGCTCTGCCTGGACGGAACCTGCAAAGACAGAAATTATGAAATAGCATGTTCGCACGATCGGTGGCGCACGACACCGGTGGTCGTGCGCACTGGTTGAAACAGAACTCATGAAATTGATGCTTAGTGCGCACGAACAGTGGCGCACGACCGGTGGTCGTGCGCACTATCGTAGATGGTCGTGCGCACTGCACCAAACAGAACTCATGAAAAAGGGTTAAGTGCACACGATCAGTGGCACACGATCAGTGGCGCACGACCAGTGGTCGTGCGCTATAGAACCGGTGATCGTGCGCAGTGTTCCTGTGCAGAATTGCACCGGGAACACTGGCACGACTCCTATTCCCGCACAACCACAGATCTAGCCACTGAAAGTGGCACTTAACAGCACATGAATACTACTAATGACAATAAGCACGAAAATCACACCAAAGTGGGCCAAGACGTGCACATAGCAAGTGATAACAAATATAAGCTAAAACAAAGCTAAAGTGCAGTGGAATGACTAGATAAACGGCCCAGATGAGTCCATATATGTGTATATAATTGGGACTCATCACACCCCCAGACTTAACTGTTTGCGCGTCCCGAGCAAACAAATTCAAAGCGAACTAGGAAAGAACAGTAGATGGCTTAATGATTATACTAAAGAGTACCATGCGAAGTCGCATGCTCACGTGCATAAGAAAAATAGTAGAAAAGATTTCTGATTATAAAAACAGTTTATAAATTTCTAAAAGAGTAAAAGCGTATTACACTACTCAAAATGGTGAACAACGGTGAATCATTCGGTCATGCATACGGAGAAAGTAAACTAAGCGCTGAGACGAGCATTGCTCAAGATCGGGATGCGGGAAAAACTCCACTGAAATCCATCAGTGTCGGTGACCATAAGCTTGCCCGGTCACATTCTCTCCACGGCACTGGTTTGACTCAAATGCGTGAATCAATAGGACTTTAGGTTTTAAATGGGGCTTGGGTGTAACGCCCCTGATTTTCGTTAATTATTTTTACGTACCCTCTGTGACATAATTTTGGCATAAGGGCGTTATGTCAGCTCGTCTGGTAGTGTTTTGAGTTTTAGCTTAGTTAAAGCTTGTGATTTAGGTCAAGCGTGCGAGATTTCGCGTCGTTTCGAGTTAAAGTGAAGATTTTGAGTGGATATCAAGATTTTAGCTTCGGAAGGCTTTATCCGGAGTTTGGCTCGTCGGAATGGAATTCTGACTTCGCCGTTGGATTCGTAGCGCCGTTTTTCAGGTAGGGTGCGAATTTCATAGAAATCCGAGGTGTTTTGGTCGCCCTCGCAGTTTAAGTAAATTGGGGAATTAATTAATTACTTAAATAACAAATTTAGGTTTATATATAAGCCTAAAGCCTTCCCCTTTCCCTATTCATCCTCTTCCTCGATCAAAAGCAGCCGCCGAGGGTTAGGGCGAGAGCGGAGCTTCGTGGAGCCTTCAACCGGCGATTCCTAGGGCTGTAGTGGTCGGAATCGAGTTTGGTTGGAAGATTTGGAAAGCTCTCGGCGAGATCTTCGTTCTAGCGGTAAGCCTTTCTCGTTTCGTGGAGTTTTGGGAGCTTTGGTGGTGACCTAACCCCTCCTTTTGATCCAAAAACTTTCAGGAATCTGTGCTCGTGTGTTTCCCTAGCCGATCCATAGCTTTCGGAGCGGAGATCTTCGAGTTTGCGAGGTCTAAGGCAAGTGGCTTCCTCCTCCTCTTTGTTTGGTTAAGTCATGGTTTGTCTTTCTCCTGTTAGATGCTTGATAAACTGTGGGCTCGTGTTTCGAGCGTCTTGTGTGATAGTTAGAAACCCTAAATTTTCTTCCCCGCGTAGAGTCAGGGCATTTCTCCTGGAAGACACCGCCGTTCCCTGAATTTTAGCCGCTGTTTGGCCCTTCTCGAGAAGTCTTTGAGAGTCTCGAGCTGTTGTTTTAGCCAAGTTTTCGAGAAGACCCCTCTACCTCTCGAGAAATGCTTGATTTCTCGAGAAATCCCTTGATCCCTCTCGAGAAATGCTTGATTTCTCGAGAAATCCCCTGATCCCTCTCAAGAAATGCTTGATTTCTCGAGAAATCCCCTAATCCCTCTCGAGAAATCCCTTGTCCTCTCTCGAGAAATCCCTGCCTTCCTCTCGAGAACCCAAAAATCCATCTCTCGAGAAATCCTTTTATCTCTCGAGAAGTTCCCTGTAGTTTTCGAAAAGAAAAGATCCTACTCTTCTCTCGAGAAATTTCCCTTCTCTCGAGAAATTGCTCTTCTCTCGAGAAATTGCCCTTCTCTCGAGAAATTGCTCTTCTCTCGAGAAATTTGCCCTTCTCTCGAGAAATTGCCCTTCTCTCGAGAAACCCTTTTATCTCTCGAGAAGTTCCTTGTAGTTTTCAAGACGTCCTAAATTCTGCTGTGTTTTTGTGTGGTTTCTGGTGGTGAAATTGCCCTTCTCTCGAGAAACCCTTTTATCTCGCGAGACCACCGCCAGGGGCGCTGCCCCTTGGACCCCGTTAGGGGCTCTGCCCCTAAGACCCCGCCAGGGGCGCGGCCCCTTGGAACCCCGCCAGGTGCGCATGTGATTTCGTTGCGATTCCCACGTTTTAATCTTTTGTCCTCTCTAGTGCACCTAGATGATTGCCAGTGTCCCTTCGGTGCTCCTGATCTTGAAACCCTCTTGGTGGTATTCTTTTACTCGTTGTGGTCTGTTAACATTTGAGTTACTCTTATGGTTCTTATTGATCGAGGCGTACTTTGCCTTGACCCTATTTTTCTTAGGGCCTTCCAGTGATTATCCTTTCGGGCTGCGTCCCGTGTTTAAATAAAATTTAAGTAATAAGGACTACTGTCTTTAGCCCTTCACAGTAGTTGTGTTTGGGGGACAGTGGGGGAACTGTTATAGCCTTGCACGGTAGTCGTGTTTGGGTGGTTGGGTCTAGTGGTACCCCCACCTGCTTTTGGGCTTGGGGTAGCGGAGATAGTTAACCACTCCCGTATAATTTGAGCTGATCAGTCTCTTTAATCGATGAAACTAAATAAATGAACATGTTCGTTCCTCTTTTCGTATATATTGCACTGGATGCTGGTTGGTTCTTTGTTGGAGCTCTCTTTCGGTAAATTTGGCTTGGGTTGGTACCCCTTAAGCCTTGCTTGTTTTTCTGCTAGTTTTCTGCCACCTGTAATTCCTTGCTGAGGCGTTCTTTGTTTTATTGAATGCCTCAGGTTCAGAGCCGTAACGGCTAGTGGTGTAGCCGGAAGTTCAGAGTTTTTGGTAGCTGTTCACCCCGCTGCTGCGAGGTAGTTGTTGTAGTCAGCTCTCTTCTTGTTCAGACATACTAGTTTAGGCCAATGGGTTAGTGTCAAATTGTTGGCGCCCATTGTACCTCTTTGGTACTTTCTAGTTTATTTGCCAGTTTTATGCCACTACTTTATGATCTGATACATCTTAATTTCTGGGGATGATTTATGTCTAGGTGCATTATAGTTATAAAATGACTTTCTTCATCTCCATATCACATCATTTTAACTCCAAACCCTTATATTTAAAGTAACCTAAAGGTATTTTCTACACTTATACTACGCCTAGACATGAGCATATCATTTACCTTATGTCCTATCATCACGTGCATATAGGACCTTAAAATGAGTCAAATCAAGTATTTTCCGCTGCAAATATAATATTTTTTTTTTTGGTGGACTAGTTGATCCACGAGCTGAGAGACACAGTTCTTCCCCTAAAACTCTAATAAATGGTTCCCAAATGATAAATTTCCATGTGATCATGTCTTGAATTAATAAGTAAGAAGTTTCCGCCTGAGCGTCTGCAGTTGTCTCCTGCATGACGTGGCATCATGACGCGTATTTTCTCTTACTCTGATATTCTTAAATTCGGAGAAAAATGCGGGTTGTGACATTGGGTTTAGGTGAGGTTAAACAAAGATAAAAACGACGGCTCAAGCACTAAACCCAAATGAGCTAATGCAGGAAACTATCCTCATTCACCACACAAACACGCGGGTACACAACACCCCCAGACTTGGACTTAACAACATGGGTGCGTGCACCGCCTACTCCCAAACATAAATCTCAAACAGATTTTTTTTCAATCAAACTTTTCATTCTTCTTTTTCTTTTCAAATCTTTCTCTTCTTTTCTTTTTCTTCTTTTCTTTTTCTTTCTTTAACAATTTCAGCAAATTTTTAAAGATGCACAACCACATTTTCACAATGTACTACCACAATCAACACCACCAATTTGAAATTTAAACAAAATGCTTGCTTTTTGGGTGTGCGACTAGGATTGGAGTTTAGGCTATGGTGAACAATAGTGGGGCTGAACCAAAAGAATGGGGTAGGCACAACTGGGCTAGCGAAGAAATAGCGGTAGGGATAGGCACAAAGGCTCAACCGGGCCAAAATGATGGCCTATATCACATTCACACAATTGACTAACCGTATACCCATGCTTCAAGAATCGCTTGGGGCAAGTTCTAGCCACCGAGAAAGATTATCCTTTCTCCCGACTCAAGCAATACGAATCTAGCGATCGTTTACACACATCCCTATGCTACCGTTTGATTCCTCCGAATTCACCATTTGAGTAGAGTAAACAACATTTACACTAATAAGAAAAATATAAAACCATAATTATAAAGAGAAGTCTACTCTACACAAGTTTCTATGCATCCGAGCACTCGACTAGCAGCACTACTAGAGTCAACATTTTACTCTGCTATATAGTCCTAAGCCATCACCTAGACTTTCCCAAATAAGCAGAAGAATTAAATTCACAACAGAGCAAGCAAACAGATGAGTACGCGCTCAAGTGGTGCTGTGGTGTGCAATGAAAATGAACAAATAATAAAACTGAAAATAAAATACTTCTGGCATGCTATGTATGAGTGCACGTGAGTGGGTGAACAAAACTACTCTCCCCCAGACTTAAACTAAACAATCCGCATAATATATGACAGGAAAATCAAAATAGGGCTAGGGGAAGAGAGTACCCAATGCTCAGCAAGTGAGCATTCCAGAAGATTGGAGTTTAAACCACGACTAAACTGCAGCATCCGCCATCCAGAGAAGATACCTGCAGGGGTCAGCTCCGCAAAAACAAAAGACAAAAGAAAACTGAAAAGAAAGTACTACTAACTAAACATGATTAGAAGAAATAAAATTGCAGAAAAGAAAGATAACTACTGGGGTTATTGTCCTCCCAGCACGACTTATTCTAAATTAAAACGGTTCTAGCTAATGGGCCTATGAAAAAGAAAATGCACAGGTAACTGCTCCATTATCCGTTTCGGTAGCTGGTACCGATACGGAGATAAGGCAGTCACCCCTCTACCTAAATAATAATACCTGCTCTTCACAGGTAGAGGGAAAAGAAAGTAAGAAGAGGAGGAGGCCTGGTCCTCACTCATCTCACCAAAACTATCCTTGCCCAGCAAGGTATCGCCCACAGCAGGTCCGCAGGAGGAGAAGGCAACGAGTGGAGCTTCCTCTACGGAGGGGGGATCAACCTCCTCACATGAGAAGATGCTCTCATCATTGACTTGAGCATCATGCTCCAAGTCCTCCTGATGTACCTGTGAAGACTCAACCTGCACAGGCTCAGATGAAGAAGGGGGGTCAGGAAATAAAAGAGAAGAATGACATAAATAATCAAAAATCGGGGGAGCGGTCCCGGTCTCACTCCCATTAGGTTGAGGAAGTAAAGTAATGTTTGCATTGTCATCAATGCTACAAGATTCGGCGGGATCAACGGTGGCCAAGCTTAGGATTTGGACTTCCTCCACCGGTGCTGAGGAAAACTCCTCTTCACCTAGAAGGTTGTCCTCCTCCATAGGAGTAGGCATAATACTAAGATCAACCGCCTCCTCTTGCGACACATCATCAACAATGTCGTCAGAGACGAGTGTAGTATGCACAACATGGAGAGGAATAGTGCTCGGATAAAAGTCGAGCACCGATTCCTCACAAAGAATCGAATCCACTAGAGGTGGTGGATGCACAGGGAGAATGGGCTCAGCAATGTCGGTGCCCAGATCAGCCACACATCCGGTGACCGTATCCATTCCATACCCTTCAAGATGTGAAGGTGACAAAGACATATAACCGGATGTTGAAGGTGTGCCGCCAGAGTTAGGAGATGGGACGATCCGGATATCCGGCTCGTCATCCTCGACAAATTGGCGAAGATACTCGACACAGTCCTTCAAGACATGATCAGTGCTCTGACAAAACCGGCACTGCCTAGCAGGCTTCTTTGGCACAGCGGGTGCTGAAGCCAAAAAGAAGTATGACGGTAAAGGCTCAGCAGAGTAGCCATAAGACTTACGCGCACCATATGGAGTATCAGACGAAGTCGGTGCTCCATATGCTGGGCTATAAGAATTATGCCTACTACTCTCCGTAGGACATTCATCACTAGAGTGGGAGGTAGCTCCACACCAACGACAACGGAAATTTAGATGTGCCCACATAGTGTGAAGGTAAAACGATTCAAAATAAAGATGCTATTGTGCAAAATACTACACCTAACAATAATTACTAAAGCAACCTAATTAAAACAGGAAAAAGGAATAAAAAGAAATAAGACAAAGAAATGCAATTTACAAATGGAAGGGCTTCTCTCTTAGGTTCTACCTCTCCAGAAAACTCACACGTCTGTGTTCCCCGGCAACGGCGCCAAAAACTTGATGCGATGATTCGGCAAGTGCACCGGTCGCGCAAGTAATAATAAAGGGGAAAATCCCCGAGTGTCGGTCTCTTGAGGAACACAGTAAGGTGGAGTTAGGTTTCGAGGAAGGACTTGAGGTTGAAGTCCTTAGATCGGATGGAATGCGGGGGAGTTGGGTTGGCTTTTGGAAAATAAAATAAAAGCTATCAACTACTCCTATGCAATGCCGCTATGCAATGCTTCGCTTGGCGGGATGGAGACTAGGCAGGCCTTGAGCGCGCTGAGTCGAAAGGGCAGATGGACGAGTAGGCAAGCGGAATCGAACTGTGCAGGCCTTGAGCGCACTGCTTCGTTAGGCGGGATAGAATACGGGCCGCGATGCCACGCTTCGGTAGGCGGATGGGCGAGTAGGCTAACGGAATGAGGGGCACAAGCACCTCTTCGACAAGCACGCCACTAGCAATTGCTAGTGCGGCACACGAACGTGACGGCGGGATGGAGGATGGAATGGGGCGCACCTCAAGCACACAAATAAACAAAAAGGGTATTTCACATAGACATGAAATAACTTTAAATAGCAAGGTCTATAGTGTTCTTCATCAAAATACAAAAGATCTAACTATTACAACAATCAATAAGAGGAGAACAAGGCAAGAAATTGACCGAATCCGAAGTCTCGTTGTAGATTCACGGTTGGAATCGCCTGGTTGTCAATCCGCGTCCAAGCTCGGTCCGCAACTACGTCCGGGGTAGAGAGAGCTGTCAAGACTCTCCAATGGACCCGTCTTCTTCGTGTCACGATCCGGTAGAGGTTGCAAACTTCCTCTTGCTTGATGGCAATGGCGGCTAGGTCTTCCTTTGGAGCTCTTGGATGAAGGAGGAGGCCGAGAGGAAACTCCGGCTCAAGATTGGCGTGAAGAACAAGCCCGGAGCACCTCCATATGGTGGGCGACGGTGGAGGGGCGAATCTGGATGGAACCAGGCGGAAAACGGCGGAAGAAAATCGGGGATTGACCTAAAATCGCGAGCAGGTCATTTTATAGGCGCTGGAATAAACAGTGCGCACGGTCAGTGGCGCACGACCAGTGGTCGTGCGCACTAGAATTCGGCGATCGTGCGCTCTGCCTGTACGGAACCTGCAAAGACAGAAATTATGAAATAGCATGTTTGCACGACCGGTGGCGCACGACCGGTGGTCGTGCGCACTATCGTAGGTTGTCGTGCGCACTGGTTGAAACAGAACTCATGAAATTGATGCTAAGTGCGCACGAACAGTGGCACACGACCGGTGGTCGTGCGCACTATCGTAGATGGTCGTGCGCACTGCACCAAACAGAACTCATGAAAAAGGGTTAAGTGCACACGATCAGTGGCGCACGACCAGTGGTCGTGCGCAATAGAACCGGTGATCGTGCGCAGTGTTCCTGTGCAGAATTGCACCGGGAACACTTGCACGACTCCTATTCCCGCACAACCACAGATCTAGCCACTGAAAGTGGCACTTAACAGCACATGAATACTACTAATGACAATAAGCACGAAAATCACACCAAAGTGGGCCAAGACGTGCACATAGCAAGTGATAACAAATATAAGCTAAAACAAAGCTAAAGTGCAGTGGAATGACTAGATAAACGACCCAAATGAGTCCATATATGTGTATATAATTGGGACTCATCACATTTTCTCGGGGGTTTGGCTCCGTGTTCCCTGGTAGAGCTCCATATGGCCACTCAGAGACCATCTTTGCCAGCAGTCCCACCTGATTTTCCAAGTTTTTAATCGATCCAGTAATATTCCGAATATTTGACTCGGTGGACGCAACGTATTTAGCAAAAATATCTTCGAGCGGAGAAGGTTTTGGAGGTGGAGGCTGAAATCTGTTTGGAAATCCTTGCGGAAATCCTTGCGGATTTACAATTGGGGGCCTCTGAGCATTATAAGGATTGCTCCAAGAAAAATTTGGGTGGTTCCTCCAACCTGGATTATAATTATTACTATACGGATTGTTATTAGGGTTAAAGGGGGGCCTAACTGGGTTGCCTAGGTAATCTACAGTTTCTTCGACAAAATTATTATTATTATTATTAGTATTATTATTATTATTATGCCAAGCGGGAGTGGAGGAGGAAGCAGTCATCTCCGCCACTTGCTTACTTAGCCGCTCCACTTGCGAGGCTAGGTGAGCAGTAGCATCCACTTCATAAATTCCGGCTGGTTTGGCAGGGCGAGATCTAGGCGCATTCCATTGATAGGCGTTCATGGCCATTTCCTCGAACAGAGCTTGAGGGGCCGCCAGGGTTTTGTTGTTTAACGTTCCCCCGACGGTTGCATCGATCATCTGTCGCGTGGAAAAATTTAAGCCATTATAAAACGTCTGGACCTGTAGCCAGGACGGCAGCGCATGATAAGGATATCTACGCAGGAACTCTTTAAAATGCTCCCAAGTCTCATAGAGAGACTCAGAATCGTATTGAATGAAAGAGGTGATATCCGTACGTAACTTAGCAGTTTTTGACAAGGGAAATATTTTGTTAAAAAGTGTTCCGTCAATTGGGCCCACGTGGTTATGGATCCTCTGGGAAGAGAAGTTAACCACGCTTTTGCCTTCGTCCGCAGCAAAAATGGAAATAAGCGTAAACGAATGGCGTCGTTAGTAACGCCATTAATTTTGAAAGTATCGCATATTTCTACAAAGTTAGAAAGATGTAAGTTCGGATCCTCATCTGGCAAACCGTCAAATTGGACTGACTGTTGTACCATTTGAATGATGCTAGATTTTATTTCAAAATTATTATTAGTCATTGCTGGGCGAGTTATACTCGATCTGGTATCTTCCAGATTTGGCCTGATATAATATGCCATGGTCCGTGGCGGGGCCACATCTGGAATTTGATCGGCCACAAGTTCAGTGTAAGTATCTCCGACTGACTCTTCGGGAAATTTGAGTAAGTTTTGATCACGAAGTCGGAGGCGCTCGTGAAGGGTGCGCTCGATTTCAGGGTCAAAAGGAATTAATTTTCAAAAAAACTTGTTTTCCCTTTTTTTTGTCATAGTACAAAAAAAAACAAAATAAAAAAAAATTTGCAAAACCCCAAAGCATTTCAAAAAAAAAAATTATATATAACTATATAGTAGTTGAAAAAAAAACAAAAATCGAAAAAATAATAAACCCTACTTTATTTTTATTCTTAAAGCATTTAGTTTGGAGAGTAAATGTTTGTGGATTTTCATAATCGCTAGTTTTACTATTTGCTTGTTTATCAAAGATCGATAGATTTAAACGTTCGGGGTTAAGTCTTAAAGAATATCTTGTGTTTTTAATTTAAATAGAGGCTTTGTAATCAAGCACTACTTCTACTAGCTAAAATAGAGACATGTGTATTATGTTGGCAAAACAACATTAGACCCCAATTATCTCTACTTTATGTCTCTAGGAATCTAGGAATTTTCAAATTACCAAGGTTGCTCTCAAACCTTTTTTTTATTATTTCTAAGAATTTTTTTTCGCAAACCCCTTTGTATGCATGGCAAGGAAAATAAAAGAAGAAAAAGATCTTATGTCAATGGGAATAAGACTGCGTTCCGTAAACTTAGGCACCCAATTAAAATTTTAAATGATCTTATGTCAATGAGAATAAGATTTCGTTCCGTAAACATAAGCATTGGGTTATTAAAGAAAAAGAAAAAACAAACAGTTTTCCCCCATATTTCACGGTGAGCACCAAAGAAAACTAAAAAGGAAAGGTGGAAAGATACAAACCACCACTCCTAATTCAAGTACTCTTCTTTTTGCCATAGCTTTTTACCCCCTTTTTCCTTAGCCGATTTATTATTTCTGGACTTAATTCAAAAAATCCTTTGAGAGCATAAATAGTGAATTGCATATTTCCTTCACATTTCTTTAAACAAAGGTTATTATAATTTCGATCTAATCTCATTTACTAATGATTGCAATTTTGTTTGCTATTTGGTTAATTAAGAAGTCTTTTGGCTAGGACATTTCTTTCTACTTAAATCATTTGCATAATTTAGGACTTAACTCTTATTACTCCGAATTTTTATTTTTCAGTCTCTTATGATTAAAATAAAACGATAGCTAAAAATTAGAACTTATGTTAATCCCGTATAGATCTCTCTTACTTTTGCTCTGGAATAGCAAAAGCTTAAGTATGGGGGTATTTGATAAGTAATAAAATATATGCATTTTTAGTATAATTATTTGTATAATTTTAATTAATATTGTAAATTTTCTATGTAAATTAAAGAATAAATTGCTTGTTTTATTATTTTCCTTACTAACTTAGATTTATTTTTGTTTTTGCAGATTTTGGCAATTTTTGTCAAGTCACGCCCATGACTACAAGTAACGCCTGTGACCCAAGGGCGTGTAATTTTAAAACGCCAACTTCTCAATCTGCGTTCGATGAAAGGCAAGCTGCGTTCGACAAAAGTTGAACTACGTTCGACGAACGCCCCCTGCCCCTGCGTTCGACGAAAGCTCTC
This sequence comes from Dactylorhiza incarnata, assembly GCA_033032865.1. Taxonomy (NCBI): domain Eukaryota; kingdom Viridiplantae; phylum Streptophyta; class Magnoliopsida; order Asparagales; family Orchidaceae; genus Dactylorhiza; species Dactylorhiza incarnata. The sequence goes on from JAWHQI010000073.1 coordinate 1,740,028, forward strand.
CGAGCTACGTTCGACGAAAGTTATTCAAGCTGCGTTCGACGAACGCCCTCTGCCCCTGCGTTCGATGAAAGCTCTCCGAGCTGCATTCAACGAAATCTCTCAGAGCTGCGTTCGATGAAAGCTCTCCAAGCTGCGTTCGACGAACTCCCTCTGCCCCAGCGTTTGACGAACGGCGTCCAGCGTTCGACGAATCCCTATCAGTTTCCAGCATTCGAGGAACACCGATCTGCGTTCGACAAACTCTCTCTGTCCAGGCGTTCAAAGAATCCAGCGCACACGCCAGCCGTCATGCCCGTGACACTGCAGGTCACTCCCGTGTGCAGCCATGTTTGACGACCAAACCATCTAGAAGACGGTGGATGCGACCCCTAAATCATGCGTAAATGTCACGCCCCAGGGTCACGCCCGTGACCAGAAGACACGCCCGTGACCTAGGGCGTGTAAGAATGAAAATTTTCCTATACATAGAGGGGCTCGGCTGAAGCATTTCCCATCCAAATTTTGAGTGCTTGTTAGTGTTTTTGAGTTCTTTTGAGGGGATGTGAGTTTTCTTTATGCAATGAAGTTATGTTCGTTTGTAAATTTCGCATTTTAGAAATAAAATGTTGTTTTCTCATTTGGACCATCTTCTTTTTCATTTATATTAGTGTGCGTGTGTGTGAGAATAGTTTTATTGCTTTCATAACTTAGTTTATTGCTTTCATAACTTAGTTTATTGCTTTCATAAAAATAGTTTATCGCTTTCTCTTTACGCTTTATTTATCGCTTTCATTTACACGCTTTCTTTCGATTCAGTCTTTTTATTACAAGTAGAGTGCGTGCGTTTATGAGATACTGTTTTTCTTGTTTGTAACTTAGCTTTATTTCAGTATTTATATAACTGCTATATACCACCCCCATCTTGAATAAGAGGCTAATTTCCTTTAGCACTTATTTAAGTCGGTTGGGACGGATATTATTTCATCACTTTTATATGTCTTTTATTTCTATACCACCCCCATCTTGAATAAGAGGATAATTTCCTTTAGCACTTGTTTAAGACGGTTAGGACGGATACTATTACTGCTTATATATAAGTCTTTTTATTTCCTTTTTATCCGCTTATATCCGCTTTAATAATTAAACATGTATTTTCTTAATGATGCCGTCTCCATTCCGATGAGTGGCTAATTTCCTTTAGCTCACGATGTCGAAGAGCATTATGACACAAAAATAGTTTTTCTAAAAATAAAACATCTCTTTCTAAAATAATTAACGAGCTTAAGGTTTACCCGAGAATAACGTTGAGTGGAGCCATATAATCGATGTGTGGTTTTCATTTCCATCTCCGTACACTAGTTAGCCGAGAGGCTCGTGCGTACGGACTGATCGATCACGGGTAAAGAGAAGTATGCTCTACCCTCAAGAGAGGATGAGGTAAGTCTCCCAAATTGGAAGTAAAAACTGAATAGCGGGGTCCACAAAATAAGGCGAGTATTAAGAAGATTTGATGGTCGAAAATTCATAATCTCAGGTGGGCGTACCCTCGAGAGAGGAGCGTTCATAATTATGGAACCTCCACGGTCAAGCTGTTATAATGTTTTGAAAAGTCATCTCTTTTACTTCGAAAAAAGACTATTTTTGTCTAAAGGTAATTCGACATCGGGCGTTATTATTATCATCGTTTAGAACTCTAGTTATACGCTTATTATCATTCGTTTTTAAAAACCAACATTAAAAACTTATTCTGATAAAATAATAGTTCGTTCCTCAAAGTAGCTTAATCAACACGATCCGCGGAAATATACGACCTCGATATTTTCTAAAATAAAATATCCTGTATTACTTACGATAAGGTATACTTGCCTTTATTATATGATTAATTCGTATTAAAAAATTAAACAGAAGCTTTTCAAACCAATTTAGTGCAAAACTCTCCTTTGTTATTTTAAAAATCAATAGAATTCGGCGTTGTAGCCGAGGTGTAATCGTCAATATTGCGAAAGCAGAAAAAGACCATTACTTCTATCTTTTGATAGGATAACGGTTAATTTCTCAAAGTAGGAGTACTTTTGAGACTCTTTGAAAACCCCTGCCTAATTCTAATCTCTATATAAAGGTTAACCAAAACAAAGAAAAAAGAAGCAATCCACGAATTTAATCATCAATGGTACATAATTTCAATCTGAGTCAATGACAAGTTTTGTCAAAAATTTGGTATCACCTAAGAATTCTCCTCCCCAAGCACTCCACAACAAAATGGTGTGGCTGAGAGGAGTAAGAGGACCTTAATAGAAGTTAGGAGAACACTGTTTAGTGACTCCTCACTTACAGAATATTTCTGGGTTGAGGCAGTCAATACTGCTTGTTATGTTCTCAATAGAGCATCTATCAATCAGGCCCTAGGAATAACGCCCTATGTTATTTTCAAAGGCAAACAACCAACTATTTCATACTTTAGAATCTTTGGTTGCAAATGCTACATTTTAAGTAATGGAAAATCTCAATTAACTAAGTTTGCTGAAAATGCAATGTAGGGATTCTTGTTGGCTATAGCTCACATAGCGATGCCTATAGAGTTTTCAACAAGAAAACTCATGTTGTAGAAGAGTCTATGCATGTAGTATTTGATGAGGCCAGCCTGCTCTATAAGGGCTGGTCCAGTTCTCCTGTTTTTACAGGTGCTGAACAGAAGTTGCAAGATATGTCTCTCCAAGACATTCCCAACACAAGCAAGATCAATTCAGAGGCAGCCATTCCTGAAGATGAAGATCAGCAAGCTGCTGAAGATGTTGTTGCTCAAGAAAGAGAGATGCAAATAGCTGATAGGTTGCCCGCAACAGACATGCACCTGAGGGATCATCCAAGACACCAAATAATTGGAGATGAAAACCAAGGAGTTGTTACCAGGAGAAGAGCTCACAATGAAGCTCTATTTATTGAGCTTTTTATCACAGATGGAGCCCATGAAATTTAAAGAAGCTAATGAAGACACATTCTGGATTCAAGCAATGCAAGAGGAGTTGCTTCAATTCAAGAGGTGCATGGTTTGGAAGTTGGTGCCAAAGCCTCAAGGACACAATATCATTGGCACCAAGTTGATCTATAGAAACTAGCTTGATGAGAATAGCACCATCATCAAGAACAAAGCTAGACTGGGGCCAAGGGGTACATGTAAGAAGAAGGTGTTGAATTTGATCAAACCTTAGCCCCAATTGCAAGGTTAGAAGAAATAAGGATATTCCTTGCCTATGCTAAAGGAAGAGGTATATGTGGAGCATCCCTCAGGTTTTATTCATCCAACCCTTTCCTCTCATGTCTATTTGCTTAGAAAAGCTTTATATGGTCTAAACAAGCACCTAGGGCTTGGTATGAGACCTTGTCTAGCTTTCTCATCAAGAATAAGTTCTTGAGGTGAAAGATAGATAGTACATTGTTTCTTAGGGAAACAAAGGAAAAGTGTCTCCTAGTCTAAATCTATGTTGATGAGATAATATTTGGTTCTACAGATGACAACCTTTGCAAAAGGTTTGCCAACCTTTTGTAGGGGGAGTTTGAGATGATCAGTATGGGAGAGCTCAAGTACTTTTTAGGCCTCCATGTGAAATAGTCTGATGAGGGAATTTTCACCTCTTAGACCAAGTACACTAGGGAGCTTATTAAGAAGTTTTGGATGAAATCAGCTTCCACAATGAAAACTCTCATGGGGTCCAATATTTCCCTGGACAAGGATGAAAAGGGTAAGCCCTTTTATGAATCCATGTACAGTTGCATTATTGGGTCCCTGTTGTATTTAAATGTCAGTAGACTAGACATTATGTATGATATATGTGTTTGTGCTTGGTACCAAGCATGTCCTAAGTAATCTCATTACTCAGCTGCAAAGAGGATTTTGAGATACCTTAACGGAAGCCAACATCTTGGCCTTTGGTACCCTAGGGACAATGATTTTGAACTGACTGGATTTTTAGATCCAGATTTTGCAGGTTGCCAAAAAGATAGGAAAAGCACAAGTGGAACTTGTCAATTTTTAGGTAGAAGGCTGATCTCATGGAGCAGCAAGAAGCAGACCAGTGTGGCTATATCCACAGCTGAATTTGAATATATAGCTACAGGAATTTGTTGTGCATAACTATTATGGATGCAACATCAGCTAGAGGATTACAACCTGAAGGTAAGTAATTCTCCATTGTATTGTGACTCATCCAGTGCTATCTCTATAGATAAGAATCCTATCTCACTTAGCAGGACTAGATATATAGAGATAAGGTATCATTTTATTAGAGAACATGTTGAAAGTGAATATATATGCCTTGAATTTGTCCCCACTGACAAACAAGTAGCTGATATCTTTACAAAGCCATTGCATGAGGCAAAGTTTAATGTTTTCAAAATTGAGCTTGGTATGTTAAATGTAGAATAGATTTCATCATGTCAAAGTATCTATGTTGCTCATTGTTTTATACGTTAGCTTCATTAAAACATGTAAACATACATCCTAAGATATAATTGGAAAGGTTGTTATCTAAATAAATTGGTAGCATGTTTAGGACTTGAAATTATCCTCAGTCTTTCATTCATTGATAGGTAGTGACATCAGCTGAAACAGCTAAGAACATTTCAGATGAACCGCTGAGACAGCTGAACCGTTGAGACAGCTGAGAAGGTCTCAGCTGATCCACTGAGACGGTTAACACTGTCTCAGGAGTTGACAATATGTTGTCCCAGCGGATTGTCAATCCATCTTAGTTGTTCCGCTGAGATGGGCTAACTCAATTAAAATCAACCCTAATTAACATATCAGCATTGTGCAATCAATCAAATTGCTTAGACTAATCAACAAATACACTTAAGGAAAATCTAGACCTAAGACAAGCCTCTATAAATAGTTGAAGGTTGATTAATTAATTACCACTCTTATTAACCTATCCGATGAGTCGAACCCTCCTTTCACCCATCTCAGCGACTTGCTCTTTAGTAAAAATGGCGCCAAAGATAGCTAAAGAACTCCAGGAAGGATGTGAGATAGTAAGGAATGGATTACAGCATGCCCCAACAGAGATAAAAGAAGTGATTCAACTTCTACCAGACCAAGGAATGGAATATGTTCTATCTGAGCCATCCACAATTCTCAGAACTGAAGTTCTGGAATTCTTTGATAGTGTCAAGATGTCTTCCTCTAATTCTTCCATCAAGGGCAAAATAGGAATCTTAAAGATAAAAATCTCTCCAAGGAAGATGGAGAAGACCCTTCAGCTGATCTCTTGCAGTGGAGAAGAGAAAAAAGAAATTTTTGAAAAGGATAAAAACCAAGCCTTGCAGTGGTGTGAGTATAGTGATTCCAAAATTGGCTCACTAAAGAGGAAGTTCTTTAATCAGAAAGGCAAACTTCTCTCTGATATAGTTGGCAAAGCAATATTGTGTAAGCTAGGATCACCTGACACCATATCCAAACACATTTTTGAATCAAGGTCATGGGTCATGTTGAAGAAGAAGACATCATCAGCAACTTTCTTATTCCAAAGGATTAGAGAATGTCTGCAGGCCCCTAACCTAGGATGAATTCTCTCACTCTACCTTCTAAACACCTACCCGGAAGAATTTGATAAGTCAAAAGGAACAAACCTCCATTATTTGAAAATAATGGACATCATGACCTTGAACAGGTTCTCAAGGTTCCTCCCCATGAGCCAACCCTCTGAGCCCAAGGAAAAGAAGAAAACTTTGGTCAAACGGCCGAGGAAAGCCAGGATTGTCTATTCTAATTTTAGGTCAGAGGCAAATGAGACTGTACCAGCTGTGCACTCTCAAGGACCAGCCAACAGTCCACCAAAGGATGATCAAGAAGGACCACGTGACAATGAAGGTCGTGAAGGTCATGCTCCTGGGAAAGAGCATGAGGAATAAAAGGATGCTGCTGCTGAGTCGGAGCATCAGATGGTAAAGGCTGCTGCTGCTGCTGTTAATAAAAGTGGACAAAATGTACCATCCTCTTCATAAGATCATGAGGATGATCAAGGAAACTATGCTATTGATCTACATGGTAAGATTGATTTTATTATCTCAAATTTATAGAGTAGATTTAAGCTAATTCCTACAGAACTAGCAAATTTCTTGGGAGATGATCTTGAAGATGATAATGCCCCATCTGAGGGGGAGAAGTAGAGGAGAAGTTCTGATAAGGAAGAAGGAGGTGCTCCAAATGAGGGGGGGGGGGAAAGCAAAGAAGGATGTTGAAGCCCAGCCTAGTGATAAAACTGGGGGGAGAATGATCAGCAGGCAATGGAGCCCGTGGCAGCTGAAGACCCTACATCTGCAGTATCACATGACAAGATGATCGGCTCAATCGGTCTATTAATTGAAGGTTAGATGAATTCAATGAAGAATTATAATGATAGCTCAATCCTATCTGCAAAGGTAGAAATAATAGCAGAAATGAAAGAGATTAAGGAAGAAAATGCCTTCCTTAATAAGCAGATGAAAAGATGGTTTGATCTAGCAGAAAAATCTGTAGTTGCTCAGAACACCATCCTAAGATCAATGGACAGACAACTCCAAATGTCTGAGAGAGACATATCTTATGTCAAGAAGTATGTGAGCAAGACAGATGAAGTCATAGAAAAGGCCTCCGATCACATTGAAGACTGTTTGGAAAACAACCACTACAATGATTGGAGAGGCAGAGAAAAATGAAGGATGAGCTCATGTCTGACTTTGAAAATGCCTTCCAGACTCTTTCAAGTTCTGTAGCAGCTGCCTCCCAGACCATAGAAGCCAAAGTGATGGAAGAAGCCAGAAAGGGGGAGGTGGCCAATGCTGAGACCAATTTTGAATTGGCTCTCCAAGTGCTACAAGGAACAAGGATAGCCCAAAATCTGCCCTTGTTGGATAACTACAGGAAGGAAGATTTTGATTTTGAAGGGCAAGCCAAGATAGCTCAAGATGCTTAGTTGGCTAAAAGGAGAAAAAGAGAAGGAGTATTGCAAGCTGAAGAATTCATGGCTAAGCAAAGGGATGAGTAGGGCAATGACCCAGATTATGAATATTGGAGTGAGGACTCCAAGAGCAATATCCTCAATGCCTGGCTCAGCCATGGTCAAGTCTGCAAGGACAATGAAAGAATTTATCCAGCTGAAGAGAGGATAGGCACCTGGAAAGGAACACTAAAAGGGAAAGGATATTCAAGGAGAATCTTGTAAGAAAGCACAACCCAAGAAGGATGCCCTCTAGATATATTCCAAAGGCATACCTTTACTTTAAGAGGAAAGAAAATAAGAGGAAGCTAGCAGAGATATAGAAGCAACAATGGAAGAAAAGGACACTGCTACTAAAGTCAAGTATGATGTTGCTGAGAACAAGGAAGCAATTGATGAAAACAAGGAGCCAACTGCTGAAGACAAGGAGGCCACTGCCAAAGGGATGGAAGTTGTTGTTGACATTGTAGAATGCTCAACTTCTTCAAAGAGGAGAAAAACCTAGATCTATGTATTTTGTTTTTCATTACAAAAATTGTAACTTGAACAATGTTTCAACATTATGACAGTAATGAAAATAAAAATTCTGTTGAATTTAATAGTTTGTGTTATAGGCAAATCTGAGTCAAGCTTAATGTTGTTTATGCTCTATATATTATGTGTGACTAGACATAAGTAGTTAAAAATGCTATTGTTTTGGTTAAACAATGTTGTTATGTTGTCATGAAAATAAACTATCATGATATTTTTCTATGACGCCAAATAAATGTTAACATTTACATGTTATGATATCATGAATGCTATGTAATAAATTTTCACGATAAGTTCTTTTTATGGTTATGTATCTTAGCATTGGGGATATACTGCATTCTTCAAATAGAGGGAGATTGTTGGGAATATTGCCCTCAATGTTCCCTTGATTTGAAGAGGCATCACTGTTAATGCTATGTACATTTTGTATTTGATAAACCCCATATTTCATCATGATTATGCAGGGTTTAGTAATTCCAAGCATTGGAATAATGTTGGTGGTTCACTGTCTGAACCACTGAGAAGAGCTCACGGTCTCAGCAGAACTGCTGAGACGAGGCCAGGAGCCGCTGATAAGTGGTTTGCCTCAGCTGAGCTGCAGATAGACAAAATCTGCTGAGAAGACAATCTGTCTCAGCGGATCTGCTGAGAAGAAGACAACTCAACCACTGAGACTGAAGACTGTCTCAGCCCAACCGCTTAGACAAATACAATTATGAAAGATGACACTAGCGGAATTTGCTTTTGGTGCAAACCACAATAAAGTTAGATAAAGTATGTTATCCATATCCAAGCTGTGTCAGGGGTCTTCTAAGAGCCATTGAAGATGGAAGGAGTTTAAAATAACATAATTGGGCATTTTAGAAGGCCTGGTTGATGCTGGTGTGCTGTGCTGAAAAGAAGAATAGTTGTTTACTGTTCCATTGACGGCTTTCAAGAACTCTCTCCTTCTGCTTCCAGAACCAGTAAGAAAAAATAAGGAGAGAAGATAGCTCTTCTATCTAGAAGATCAAAGTGATCTTTTCTCTACAACTGAGGAGAAGGATCAAGTAGGAGCCAGGTCAGAAGATTACATTCCGTCCTTCTTCCAGGATGCACCAGCTGTGCATAATCAACAGAAGACATTATGTTGTCAACTGTTGTAAGCTAAAACTTAGACCCTTTGTAGGAACTATGTTTTTCTGAGATTGTTGGGCACTGTGCCTGAGCTTGTAAGGTTCCTGAACTTGAGTTGTAGGGTTGTTGAGCCATAGTTTGGTAAGGTTGTTGAGCTTGCGTTGTAGGGCATTTTTTCTAAGAAGTAGGGCTTCTTGATAGGCCTGAGGTAGGAGATCAATGTGATCTCTGAGCTATAGGAGTGGGAGCATTCTGTGTTGGTTGGGTTGTTAGTCCTGAGGTAGGGTTTGGAGAAAACCTGAGAGATCAGTGTTGTAAGCTCTTGCAGCTGAGATTGGAGGAGTACGCCTATCTAACACACTGTTAGAACGGTGTAGATGGAAAGTGGACTACCCATAGACACACTGTCTTGGTGAACCACTATACAAAACTGTGTGCTTTCTGTGTTTGCTTGAGTTTTTGTTGACTACTCATTAACTGCTACCAATAATTAAGTAAAACTCAAAGAGACCAATTCACCCCCCCCCCCCCCTCTAGGTAAATTAGACCACTAACCTATAAACTTTCAATGAGGCACATCAACAAGTTTCTAGATAGATCCCTAAGTCTAAGGTTGTATGCCTTAAGGATTGTTCGCATACCTTGGATGAATATAACATAGTGATATCGAAGTTACTTAGCCCAAAATAGATAATGGCTTATCTTTTTTTTATTGGGGATTACATTTTGTTTATTTTGCAAATTAATTACTGACATGGGTTTCCCTTAGACCTAATATAGAAAGTGTTGCGTCGTGAATATAGTGATTTTGAAGTTGATCATATTCGATGTTACTCGGGCGAAGATGAGATTGTGTAAAAGTATGTTTGGAATGATGATCTGTAGTATTACCAGGACAATGGATAGACATCGTTGATCGAACAACTACTTCACCTTTGTTGAATCATTGGAAATATAAAGTTTCTAGGATTAATCACTTGGGATGCCGATGTCCCATTCTGGAAGTTTTGGACAGAAATTAGGTCTTACAAATTATAGTTATATTTGAATGTTCTTGTGGTTTGGTGCATTCGGAAATGATTAACTTATGATTTGTTAAAAATCATGCCCTGTCATGGTAGAAATGTTAACTACAATGATAATCCTCAAACCTTGGAAGCTATGATGATGAATAACCAGAGATCTTAGACGATGAATTGTTTGATTTAGAATATAAATTTAAGGTTACGATGGTATGAACGATCCAATTCTATTCTTACTTGGACCAGACGAAAGCGACCAAGACTAACATATGTTAAGTGATAGGAATGTGGAGAAATAAATTTGGAGAAATAAACATGATGATATTTCCTTGATAAAATTGACTTGTGAAAAATATTAGGGTATCAAAATTTTTTTCCCTTATACCTTATGAATCAAGTTCCACGTAGAAAATGATTGGGAGTCATCTTACCATCATTGATACTAATAATGGTTCATTGGCATATACTCATAAGGTTCATAAGTGCACCACCTTAAATTTTGAGGATGATTGGGACGCTTGACGATCTGATCAGTTCCATCAATGGTAAGAATTGGATAAATTATAGAGTTGAGTTGATTGATTACTCAGACGTACTTGAAGGAATAAGAATCTGAATGTGTAGAGAAAACTTTATAGAGGCGTTGTCTACCCATACAAACAAAAGCTTTAGTCACCGGAAAAATGGTGTATTCTGGAATGTGTATTTCCCCAGAATGAAGAAAGACGTCATAGGTTTTGTGATGCACGGTGAGCTCTGTCGGCTGGTGAAGGACAAGTGCAAGAGTCTTTGTAGAACTACGACAGTCACTGCCCATGTTAGAGTGGAAGTTTAAGGATATAAGTTTATTTGGAACATCGAGTATAGGTTGACCAAGGTGGCTAGGGTCACCCCGGTCTGGAAGGACGCACCCGTTGGTGTTTGATGGGATTTTTTAAGCAGTTTGTCCATTATCTTGGTGTGCCCAAGATGATCATGTCGGATCGGGATGGACGATTTACGTCAAGAATTGGAGATCAGTCCAGGCTTATCTGGGCTCTTGGTTGATTTTCATCACAACTTTTCACCCTCAGACGGACGGAGGTGCAGGACTCCACTATCATGGATCCAGGATGAGAATTTAAAGGCACTCAGCATGGAATTTTTGGAGGATACAGATGCCCAGGTGCGACTGATTCGAGTTAGGATGCTGGAGTACCAGAGCAGCCAGGCTAGGTATAACGAGGCATGGCATCGTCAAGTAGAGTTCCAGGTTGGAGACCGGGTGTTCCTAAAGATACGTCTGATGCATAGAGTCTCGCATGTATGCAGGTGGAAGAAGTTCAGTCCGAGACATATGGGGCTCTACAGGATCCTGGAGTGGATCAGCCCGTTGGCTTATAGACTGGAGCTACCGCCGAAGATAGTGGGTTTGCATGACATTTTCTACGTCTCCTCTCTTAGGAAGGCTCAATGGCGGCCTGAGAAGCAGGTTTCTACGGTAAATGGCCTAGTTGATTCTGATCGATCAGTTTGCTTGGAGCCGGTCAGGATAAACGATATGGCAGTACGAGTCTTGCGGCGCAAAAATGTTCCATAGGTAAAGGACATGTGGTAAAAGCATGGACAGGAGGAGCTTATCTGGGAACCACTAGAGCCGATGCAGCAGAGGTAGCCAGTGCTCTTCACGTCAGGTATAACTTCAATTCTTAGGGGATGTTATGTTCAGTTACTTTCAGTAGAAACCCCGAAAGCCTAACCTGAATTTTGGGGATGAAATTATTTATTTGGTTTATTGGGAGTTATAACATCCCTCCAACAACTAGACCCCTAGGATGGTTTTGTGATGGATTTTTAAGTTTGGATTGTTTTTTCTTTGAAAAGTTTTTGATTAATTTATCCAAGCTAATCTTCAATAAAGGCAAATATACTTTATCACGTATAGTATAGGATATTTTTTTAGAAAATATCAAGGTTGTATGTTTCCACGGATCAGGTTGATTATTCTTACTTATAAGGAATGAACTAATATTTTATCGGAATAAGTTTTTGATTTGATTTATAATATTTAGAGAGCAATAATGTACGTATAACTAGAGTTTTAAACGATGATGAAGATAGCGCCCGATGTCAAATTACCTAGAGATAAAAATAGCTTTTTAGATGTAAAAGATCCAATTTATCAAAACATTAGAAAGGCTTGGCCGTGGAGGTTCCATAAGTATGAACGCACCTCTTTCAAGGGCACGCTCACCTGAGATTAAGAATATTCGATCGAACTCTCATTCTTTAATTGAATCTCCATAATACTCGTTTAATGTTGTGAACCCCGCTATTGGGTATTTATTCCAATTCGGGCGACTTACCTGATCCTCTCTCGAGGGTAGAGCATACTTCTCTTTACCCGTGAGTGATCAATCCATACACACGAGCCTCTCAGCTAAATAGTGTACGGAAATAGAAATGAGAACCATACATCGATTATACGGTCCTACTCAAAGCTTTTCTCGTTTAAACTTAAGCTCGTATATTGATTATAGAAAGAGAAATTTTATTTTTAGTAAATCATTTATTTGTCCCAATGCTCTTCGACATCGTGCGCTAAAGGAAATTAGCCACTTATCGAATTGGGGGACGGCATTAGTAATAAGAAAATTCCTGATAATATTTTAAGCAGATATAAGTGCGTTTAGAAAAAAGATTAAAAGAAAGAAAAAAAACACATTAAATTAAAAACTCACACACTCTACACATCAAATTAAAAACGCACACACTCTACAGTAAGTTAAATGACAAGTAATAAATCACACTCACGCACTCTACTTTGAATTGAAACTAAGTTACAAAAAATGAAAAAGCTATCTCATACACACACGCACACTCTACTTTGAAATGAAAAACTAAAATAAAAGAAAGCGAAAAAGCTATTCTCATACACACACGCACTCTACTTTGAATTAAAAGCTAAGTTACAAAAAAAAAAATTCTATCTCATAAACACGCACTCTACAATAAGAAAAATAAAAAGAAAAGAAAAATTAAGAGAAAGCGAAAACAAAAATAATATGTGCACACCAACTAAATTAAAAGAAAAGAGAAATTAGACTCATACACTCACATACTCTAGCATAAGGAAAAGAAGATCGAAATCAGAAAACAAACAATTTTATTCCCAAACTAAAAATTACAACTAGACTAGGAAAGAGAAAACTATAAAAGAAATAGAACTTAAATGCATAAAATAACTCACATATACTCAAAACTACTCAAGAAAACTATAAAACACACTCAAAACATGGATCCTAAGATTCAGCTGAGTCCCTTTATTTATAGGGAAAAATTTAAAATTACATGATCGAGGGCATGACTTTTGCGCATGCTAAAGAGGTTGCTTCAGCCACCTTCTAGAAGAGTTTGTCAGGATATATGGCTGCACACGAGCATGACCGAAAGTGTCACAAGCATGACCTTGGGCGGCGGACGTCAGCAGTATCCGGGGCTTGACTTTGGGGCGTGTCCCGCTGGCAGATTGGGGGAAACGGGCGTGACCAATTTTGACACGGGCGTGACTTTGAAAATCCGTCGAAATGTCAAGAAGACGCGGTCGGTCATCGAGACGAGGCGTACACGGGCATGACCCATTACACATCTTTGGTCACGGGCGTGACCTTGGGCGTAACTTGATCAATTCATCGAGACTTCTTCTAAAAACCGTTGAAAGCTGGAAATTAGCATTTTAGGATTACACGTCCGTGACTTAGGGTGTGACTTAACAAAAAAATACCAAAAATGCCAAAAAATAGAAATAATGATAAGTTAGTAAGGAAATAATAAAAACAAGCAATTAATTCATTAATTTACATATAATATTACTTAAAATTATACTAACAACTATACTAAAAATATGTATAATTTATTATTCATCAAACAGCCCCATACTTAAGCTTTTGCTATTCCAGAGCAAAAGTAAGAGAGATCCATACGGGATTAATACAAGTTCTAATTTTTGGTAATTGTGTTATTTAATCATAAAAGACTGAAAAATAAAAATCCGGAGTATAAAGAGTTAAGTCCTAAATTATGCAAATGATTTAAGTAGGAAGAAATGTCTTAGCCAAATGACTTCTTGATTAACCAAATAGCAAGCAAAATTGCAATCATAAGTAAACGAGATTAGATCGGAATTAAAAGAACCTTTGTGTTAAAGAAATCTGAAGGAAATGATACAAGTTACTAATTATGCTCTCAAAAGTTTTTTTGAATGAAGTCTAGGTAATAAATTGGTTAAGGGAAAAGGGGGTAAAAAGCTTTGGCAAAAAAGAAGAGTACTTGAATTAGGAGTGATGGATTTATACTCTCACCCCTCCTTTTTACATTTTTTGGTGCCCCCCTGTGGTTTGTGAGAGAAAACTATTTGTCTTTTCTTTATTAACCCAATGCTTATGTTTACGAAACCAAATATTATTCCCATTGACGTAAGATCTTTTAAATTTTTATTGGGTGCCTATTTTTACGGAATGAAGTCTTATTCCCATTGACATAAGATCTTTTTGTTCTTCTATTTTTCATGCCATGCTAAATGGGTGCATATAAGGAGATTTTAAGAGAAAATCTAGAATAATAAAAAAAAAGTTTGAGAGCAACCTTAGTAATTTGAATATTCCTAGATTCCTAAAGACATAAAGTAGAGATAATTTAGGTCTAAGGTTGTTTTGCTAACATAATACACATTCCTCTTTTTTAGATAAATTAGAAGCAATGCTTGAAAATAAAGCCTCTATTTAAATTAGAAACACATGATATTCTTTAGAAGTTAACCCTGGATGTTTAAATCTATCAAGCTTAGATAAAGGAATGATTAGCAAACTAGCGATTATGAAAATCCATAAATAGATATTCCGAAACTAAATGCTTTAAGAATAAAAGCAAAGTAGGGTTTTATTATATTTTTGGTATTATGTTTTGTTTTTCTACTACTATATAGATGTATTTTTTGAAAAGTTTTGGGGTTTTGCACTTATTTATTCGATTTTTGCATGTTTGTACTATGAAATAAAGATGTTTTTGGAAATTTTGGTGTTTTCTATTTTTTGTTTTCATTTTTGGAGTTATTTTTTGGAGTTAATATGTACATGAAGTAAGAGAGATAAAAATGCAAATGTTTATATTTACATGAAGTAAGAAATGTTAAAAGTAGAAGTTTATATTTACAAGAAGTAAGAAAGTTAAAAAGTAGAAGTAAGCAAGTTGGAAATTTTTCGTTAAAAGTTTGTGAAATTTTGTATGAAATATACATTGATTTTATTTAATAAACATTTTTTTTAATTTTGTTTTAAATTGTGGGGTTTAAATGAAAACGGGGAAAAGACTCTCATACAAAAAACCCAACATTGTCCCCAATGTGGTAATGTAAGTATGAAGAAGTGAAAGTGAAAGTGCAGATTGTACAAAAATAAAGAGGGGGAGCGAGAGGGCTTTCTTGAATTAAAGCTGGCGAGGTCACAATGAACCCTGCAAAAACATGTAAAAATAGCAAAGCATAATAAAATATTAGATAGATATGGGGTGCCTCACATTAGCGCTTTATTTACCGTCGCATAGCTTGACTAATCTGGCATGGTGAGATTAAAATTTAGGGAGGGTTAAAGATTCGATATTTTCATCCACTGGATCGCCCACAAGATAAAATTTTAAAAGGTGCCAAATGACTTTAAATAAGCCTTTTTTCGGATGGGAGATAAGAACTGTCCCATATGGCCAAACCTCTTTGACTTGAAAGGGGCCGGACCAGTGAGATTTTAACTTACCGGGAAGAAGCTTGAGGCCTGAGTTATAAAGAAGGACAAGATCGCCCGACGCAAAAGTTTTTGGAAATTTTATTTTCCGATCATGGTAGAACTTAGAACGCTCCTTTAAAATTTATTACTCTCATAAGCGTTCGCACGCCATTCATCGAGTTCATTTAAGTGAAATTTTCTACTCTCAGAGACTATGTTCGAATCGAGGTTTAGAAATTTTACAGCCCAAAAGGCGCGATGTTTTAACTCTACCGGTAAATGGCACGCCTTGCCATAGACTAATCGATATGGCGTACAACCGATAGCGGTCTTGTATGCCGTTCGATATGCTGACAGCGCGTCGTCCAGTTTTAGGGACCAATCTTTCCTAATCATCAAAATAGTTTTTTTCCAAAATGCGTTTAATCTCGCGAGTTACTACCTCGACTTGGTCGCATGTTTGGGGGTGATAGGCGGTAGCGAGCTTGTACGTAAGGCTTTACTTAGATAGAAGTTTTGCAAATTAGGTGTTGGATGACGACTCTCGCATCGTTGGTGGGGAGAGCTTGCGGTTCTGCCCACCTAGATATGTAGTCGACCGCCTCTAAAATATAGTGAATATTAAAAGAATAAGGTAGGGGGCCTACAAAATCTATGCCCCATAGATCGAAGATCTCGCATTCTAAAAATATATTTTGGGGCATCTCGTCACGACGAGAGATGTTACCTAACCGCTGGCAGCTATCGCATTTACTCATAAAATTGTGAGTATCTTTAAAGAGAGTCGGCTAATAAAATCCAGCCTCTAACGCTTTCCGCGCGGTCTGATTGGCTTGATAATCCCACCCGACTGGCCCTTCGTGGCAGTGTCGCGAGATTTGCACACCCTCCTCGCTTGAAATGCATCTCCGCAATACTTGGTCCGCGCAGACGCGAAAGAGAAAGGGGTCCTCCCAAAAGTAGTTTTCAAATTTGAATAGAATTTCTTCTTTTGCTGGGAATAAAAATCTTTTGGTAGGACCCACACAACTAGATAGTTAGCGTAGTCTGCGAACCAAGGGTTGGAAGAAGTTTTTATAGTATTTACAGTTAAGTGGAGCTCCTCAGGAAATCTATTGTCTATTTTGGATTCGACGATCGCTTTTGCGACGGGGTATTCTAAATGAGAGAGGTGGTTAGCCGCTAAATTTTCAGCCCCCTACTTGTCCTGAATCACTAAATTGAATTCCTGTAGAAGAATGATCCATCGAAGTAAGCGGGGCTTGGCATCTACTTTGGCCAAAAGATATTTAAGTTCGGAGTGATTGGTAAAGACGATTACTTTATAAAGCGTGACGTAGGGCCTGAACTTATCGAAGGCAAAGATGACAGCGAGAAGTTCCTATTTCGTCGTAGTGTAGTTAGCTTGTGTGGCCGTGAGCTTGTGAGAAGCTTAATAGATGGGATGAAAATACTTATTAACGTGTTGGTCTAGTACAGCTCCTACCGTGATATCGCTCTCATCGCATATTATTTCAAACGGAAGGGACCAATCTGGCGCCAATAGAATGGGGGAATTGATAAGTTGTTTTTTATAAAATTGAATGCCTTTATGCATTAGCTATAAAAAATAAACAGAGAATCCTTCTCCAAGAGGTGGGTTAGCGGCTTTGTTATTTTAGAAATTTTTTGAATAAACCAATGATAAAAACCCGCGTAGCCTATAAAACTCCTAATAGATTTTATGTTTGAAGGCGGTGTGGGGGGGGGGGGGGGGGGGGGCTTTTCAATAATAACTACTTTGGCCTTTTCGACCTCCATCCCCTTTGTAGAAAACTTATGGCCGAGGACCAAACCCTCTCGAACCATGAAGTTGCATTTCTCCCAATTTAAAACTAAATTCGTCTCTTCACACCGCTGGAGGACTCTATCTAAATTTTTCAAGCAGTTTTTAAAAGAGTTTCCAAAAACGGAAAAGTCATCCATAAAGACTTCCATGATGTCTTCTACGAGCTCACCAAATATCGCCAGCATACATCTTTGGAATATAGCGGGCTCATTGTAGAGGACAAACATCATCCTTTGATATGTGAAGGTGCCGAAGGGGCAAGTAAAAGTTGTTTTCTCCTGGTCTTCGGGGGAAATAGGGATTTGGAAAAGCCCCGAGAGACCATCAAGAAAACAATAAAAAGGATGACTTGAGTGACGCTCCAGGATTTGATCGATGAACAGTAGTGGGAAGTGGTCATTTCTGGTGGCCTCATTTAATTTTTGATAGTCGATGCACACCCTCCAACCCGTAACAGTACGAGTTGGGATTAATTCGTTATTTTTTTTGCCACGACCGTTATACCGCCTGTTTTGGGGACGACTTGTACGAGGCTTACCCACGTACTGTCGGATATATGGTACATAATTCCCACATCGAGGAGTTTTATAATATCAGTCTTAACTACATCCCGCATGTTTGGGTTAATCATTATTGAGGCTAAATAGTTTTACCGGGGTTATCATGTATAAAAATTTTGTGGGTGCAAAATGAGGGGTTTATTCCCCTGATATCTGAAATCTGCCTTGCAATTGCAATACGATGCTTGTTTAAAACTTCTACTAATTCGGATGTCTTCGAATCACTTAAGGTAGAAGAGATAATAACAAGAAGTTATAAATTTTCTCGAGAAAACATATTTTAGATTATCGGGGAGTTGTTTTAATTCGAGGACTGGCGGTTCCTCGTATGATGGTTTAATTTTCAAAAATTCCGAATCGAAGTGTTTAAATGGCGAATCTGTCGGAATTTCATCGAGACAGAATAGATGCGCCAAATCTGACTCATCTAGCATTAAGGAAAGAAATTCTGAAAGGGAATAACATTCCTCTTCAAACATGGGTTCCTGGTTGAAACACAAATCATCGTTCGACAGGGAGTTCTGCATTGAGGGATTAATATGCAAAGTAACTTCATCGTCTCCTACCCAAAGGAGGAGGTGACCGATACTTACATCAATTAATGCATGTGAAGTTGCGAAGAAGGGGAGACCGAGTATAATAGGTACCTCAACATACTCTTCTATGTCCAGGATGATGAAGTATACCGGGAATATAAACTTGTCGACCTTGACCAGAACATCCTCCACTACCCCTATCAGGTACTTTATCGAGCGATCCGCGAGTTGGAAGCTCATCTTTGTCGGGCTCGGGTTGCCCAAATTGCATTTTTAATAAAGAGAAAAAGGCATCAAATTGATGTTGGCGCCCAAGTCCGCTAGAGCGTACTTTATTAACAAATTGCCGAAAAGACACAGGATGGAGAATCGTCCTGAGTCATTCAGTTTTGGCAGCTATTTGTTAAGGAGAACAGCCAAGCATTTCACGTTAAGGGTAACACACAAAACATCCCCGAGTTCCTATTTATTAGAAAGTAACTCTTTAAGATATTTTGTGTATTTCGGCATTAGGGAGAGTGCCTCGCAAAAAGGAATATTTATTTGAATTTGTTTTAAAATTTGTAGGAATTTTTTATGTTGCTTGTCCTTCCGCTCATTATTTATTTTTGAAGGATAAGTAAGAGGCGAGCTACAAACAGTCTGCACACTCTGAATACTCGGTGATTTATCTAACGAAGGAGAGGGTTTAGGGGTCGGTGTTGAAAGATATACCTTAGGCTCAACCCATTTTCTGGAGGTTACCTCCTTACCACTGAGATGGTTTATGGCGTTGGCATTCTCCCTTGGGTTCGGCTTTGTGTTCCCTGGTAGAGCTCCATATGGCCACTCGGAGACCATCTTTGCAAGTTGTCCAACCTAGTTTTCCATGTTTTTTATCGATTCGGTAATATTACAGATATTTTACTCATTGGACGCGATGTATTTAATAAAAACATCTTCGAGCGGAGATGGTTTTGGCGGAGAAGGCTGGAATCCGTGCGAAAATCCTTGCGGAAATCCTTGTGAATTCACATTTGGCCGGCGTTGAGTATTATTTTGATTGCTCCAGGAGATGTTTGGGTGGTTCCTCCAACCCGGTTTGCAAATTATTACTATAAGGGTTATTGTTAGGGTTGAAGTGGGGCCTAACTGGGTTGTATAAGTAATCTACAATTTATTCGGCGAAATTATTATTTGGAGCCCAAGTGGGAGGGGTGGAGTAAGTAGTCATCTCAGCCACTTGCTTGCTTAGCCGCTATACTTATGAGGCTAAATGAGCAGTGAAATCCAATTCATAAATCTCAGGCGATTTGGTAGGGCGGGATCTAGGCACATTCCATTGATAGGCGTTCAAGGCCATTTCCTCTAACAGAGCTTGAGTATCCTCCGGGGATTTGTTGTTTAACATTCCCCCAGGGGCTGCGTCGATCATCTTTCGCATTATGAAAATTTAAGCCAGTATAAAACATCAGGACCTGCAGCCAGGACGACAGCGCATGATGAGGACACCTACATAAGAACTCTTTAAAATGCTCCCAAGTCTCGTAGAGAGACTCAGAATCGAATTGAGTGAAAGTGGCAATAATTGTGTGTAATTTAACAATTTTAGGCGGGGGAAAATATTTTTCTAGAAATTTCTCCGTCAATTGGGCCCACGTAGTGATGGATCCTCTTGGGAGTGAACTCAACCATGTTTTTGCCTTTTCCGCAGTGAAAAATGGAAATAAGTGTAAACGAATAGCGTCATCAGTAACGCCATTAATTTTAAAAGTGTCGCAAAATTCCAATAAATTTGAAAGATGTAAATTTGGATCGTCATCCAACAAACCATCAATTTGTACTGACTATTATACCATTTGAATGATGTTAGATTTAATTTCAAAATTATTATTGGAAACCGTTGGGCGAGTAATACTCAATCCTGTGTTTTCCAAATTCGGTCGCGCATAGTATGCCATGGTTCGTTGCGGAGAGGCATTTGGATTTGGATCTGTCATAGCTTCAGCGTTATTATCTCTGATAGACACTTCGGGAATTTCGATTATGTTTTGATCATGAGATCGGAGGAGCTCACGAAGTGTGCGCTCGATTTTGAGGTCAAAAGGAATGTTCGAATCACCGGACGAGCTTCCTCGGGACATATACGAGTGTAACAAGAAAAAAAAACTTTATTTTATTTTATTTTATTTTATTTTATTTTGTTTGGTTTTTTTTTGCTTTTTCTCTGTATATATATATATATATTAGTTTTGTTTTTGAAAATATATAAGTACTAAAATTAATAGCGATTCCTTTTTTCGAAATAACAACACAAGGTTCCCCGACAACGGCGCCAAAGACTTGATCGGTTATTAAGTTTGGATTGCTTTTGCTTTGAAAAGTTTTTGATTAATTTATCCAAACAAATCTTCTATAAAGGCAAGTATACCTTATCACGTATAATATAGGATATTTTGTTTAGAAAATATCAAGGTCGTATATTTCCACGGATCGTGTTGATTATTCATACTTATAAGGAAAGAACTATTATTTTATCGGAATAAGTTTTTTATTTGATTTATAATATTTAGAGAGCAATAATATACATATAAGTAGAGTTTTAAATGATGATGAAGATAGCGCCCGATGTCGAATTACCTTGAGATAAAAATAGATTTTTTAGAAGTAAACGATCAAATTTTTCAAAACATTAGAACGGCTTGGCCGTGGAGGTTCCATAAATATGAACGCACCTCTCTTGAGGGTACGCTCACCTGAGATTAAGAATATTCGACCGAACTCCCGTTCTTTAATCGAATCTCCTTAATACTCGCTTTATGTTGTGAACCCTGTTATTGGGTATTTATTCCAATTCGGGAGACTTACCTCATCCTATCTCGAGGGTATAGCGTACTTCTCTTTACCCATGAGCGATCACTCCATACGCACGAGCCTCTCTGCTAACTACTGCACGAAAATAGAAATGAGAACCATACATCGATTATATAGTCCTACTTAACGCTATTCTTGGGTAAACCTTAAGCTCGTATATTGATTTTAGAAAAAGAAATTTTATTTTTAGAAAACCATTTATTTTTCCCAATGCTCTTTGAAATCGTGCGCTACAAGAAATTAGCAACTCATCGGAATGGGGACGGCATTAGTGATAAGAAAATACATGATAATATATTAAGCGGATATAAGTGCGCTTAGCAAAAAGATAAAAAGAAAGAAAACAATAAAAACACACTAAATGAAAAACTCACACACGCTACACATTAAATTAAAAACTCACACACTCTACAGTAATTAAAATGACAAGTACTAAATCACACTCACGCCCTTTCTTCGAATTGAAACTAAGTAACAAAAAATAAAAATGTTATCACATACACATACACACCCTCTACTTTGAAATGAAAAAATGAAATTAAAGAAAGCGAAAAAGTTATTCTCATACACATACGCACTCTACTTGAATTAAAAGAAAAGTTACTAAAAAGAAAATACTATCTCATACACACACGCACACTACAATAAGAAAAATAAAAAGAAATGAAAATTTAAAAGAAATTGAAAACAAAAATAATACGTGCACACCAACTAAATTAAAAGAAAAGGAAAATTAGACTCATACACTCACATACTCTAACATAAGGAAAAGAAGATCGAAATGAGAAAACAAACTATTTCATTCCAAAAAAAATTACAACTAGATTAGAAAATGGAAAATTACAAAAGAAATAGAACTTAAATGCATAAAATAACTCGCATATACTCAAAACTTCTCAAGAAAACTATAAAACACACTAAAAACATGGATCCTAAGCTTCAGCCGAGTCCCTCTATTTATAGGGAAAAATTTTAAATTACACGCCCGTGACCGAGGGAATGACTTTTCCGCATGCTAGAGTGGTTACTTCAGCCCATTCTGGAAGAGTTTGCTGGGATATATGGCTGCACACGGTCGTGATCGGAAGTGTCACGGGCGTGACCTTGGGCGGCAGACATCAGCAGCATCAGGGGCTTGACTTTAGGGCGTGTCCCGCTGGCACATTGGAGGAACACGGGCGTAACCAATTTTAACACGGGCGTGACTTTGCAAATCTGTCAAGACGTCGAGAAGGCGCGATCGGTCATCGATACAAGGCGTACACGGGCGTGACCCATTCCACGTCTTTGGTCACGGGTGTGACCTTGGGCGTTACTTGATCAATTCGTCGAGACTTCTTCTGAACTGCTAAAAAATGGAAATTGGCATTTTAAGATTACACGCACTTTGATGTCGCACCACTTCCCCCACATGTGGATGACTTAGAGATGTTACAACACAAGTACTTTCGGTGCCCCGGAAGTCAACATTATAACCTCCGCCCG
Organism: Dactylorhiza incarnata; assembly: GCA_033032865.1. Classification (NCBI taxonomy): domain Eukaryota; kingdom Viridiplantae; phylum Streptophyta; class Magnoliopsida; order Asparagales; family Orchidaceae; genus Dactylorhiza; species Dactylorhiza incarnata. Next base: position 1,762,668 of record JAWHQI010000073.1, read on the forward strand.
CGTCGCGCAAAGGATGCTTAAAGGCTTTTTATTATCTTGCTTTAGTTTTATATTAATTTCCATCCTTTTAAAATTGTAATATTTTAATTCCGGCATGTTTCTTATTTTGGGTGTGCTAATAGACATTTTATGTGGTGTGCATTTAACCATCCGGGTTGATGAGATTTCATCTCAATTTTGGATGGTTGGATGGTGTTTGTAAACTCGTATTTAAAGGAGCCTTTTATGAGAAATGAATAGAATAGATTGAACCCTAAAAGCTTCCCCCCTAAGAAGGAATTTCGGCCAAGCCTTGCTCCAAGCCGCCGCCCCCCCTTGTCTCCCCTCTCTTCTGCATTTTCGCCCCCCCCCACCCTTCTTGGGTGTTCCGGCGTAGTTTCTTGGTGCGACTCCAAGGAGGAAGGATGGCAGCCCCTCGGTGTGACTCCGAAGGATCCATACGGTGCGACACCGGTGGAAAACGTGGAGAGAGTGATTCTCCCACAGTTATCAAGAGTGTTTTCATTTTCTGGGTTGGGTAATCTCTAAAACCTTCAAGAGCTTCTTTTCTTTAGTTTGTGGATGAAGAACCATCATGTTCTCCGCGATTTTGAATATCGATCGTTGGTATTTTTCTGAACTTGAGATCGCTTTCCCGCGTTCTTCATTTCCGGACCGTGTGGGTCTCGTTTGCTTGAACGGATCTTGGCCTATAGTCTTGGTTTTGTTCTCTAAAAGAGTAGCAATTTTTGTGTTGATTTGGGAACTATGTCGACTCTCTTTTGATCGCTATTTTAGAGTCGATCGTTCTTCTTTTTAGTTTGATATTGTGATGCGAATGGCAACGTATGTGAGCGATAGAATGCTTATGTATGTGCGGCAGTTCATCGTGTGATCGAGGCGAGTTGGAGTGTAGTCCGTGTAGATCTCTATTAGGAGACGCAGATGCATCACACTTGGTCATGGGCGTGACTTAGGGCATGACTTAACAAAAAATACCAAAAATGCTGAAAAACAGAAATAAACCTTAGTTAGTAAGGACATAATAAAAACAAGCAATTTATTCATTAATTTACATTAAATATTACAATATTACTTAAAATTATACAAAAACATATACGAAAAATATGTATAATTTATTATTTATCATTTTGTCATCACGAAACCATAGGAAGCTCAAAGATATCATAAGAGCTTAGGCATGAAGGTGAAGATCACCATGGTCTGCAAATAATACTTTCAATACCAAACCTAGGGTTGGACCTAAGGGCTTCACCTTGGTCCTTTGACCCCACCATAATATCTCGAACCCATTAGGGGTCCCTTAGAGCCATTAGGACCCATTGGGGTCAACCAAAGTGGTTAAGTTGACCAAAGTCAACCCTAACCCTAAATTGGTCAAAGTGCCCTAATTAGGGTCAATTGGTCTCCAATGTGCTCAATTGACCCTACCCAGAAATTCTTAGCCCTTAGGAGAGGCCAATGGGTCACTAACCACCCATTGAGATCAACCCAAATGGTCAAATTGACCAAAGTCAACTCCACCATAATCTTAGGTCAAAATGCATTATTTTGACCTGATCAAGCCCAATCCACTTAGGCTAGGCCCAATTGTTATAGCCCATTAGCTTTAGGAGGCTGATAATCACCAGGAATACCATCCATTTTCCATAAATGGTGACTAGGAGAGAGAATCCCCATTTTCCCCAAAAATGGAGGACAGAGAAAGAGAGGAATAATGGTCATTCTTGGCTTGGGAGGCCAATGGCCTCCTATCTTCACCTCCCATGGCGTGGTACATTCCCCATCATTAGTTTTGAGGAGTTGAATAGCCATGGTCGGCCACCCAAGTGGCTGAATTAATGGGATTTCAGTTTTTGCCAAAAGCCCTAATGGTCATCAATGGTGAAATTGTGGGTGGTGGCACTTCTTCTCCCCAAATCGATCCATTTAAAAGCTTTAGAGGGCTATGAGGATGAGTTTCCGCCAATTACCTGAGGATTTCGAGCAACTTGGTGTGTAAGTTGCAATGGATTCAAAGCTTGAGTCCGGCCATGGAGGACCACCCAATCTGCAAGGTTGAACTCCCCAAGAAGGTCCTCCCTCACCTCTCTTCTCAGTGGGTAGATCTACATCTAGTTGGCCTCTGTTATTGGGGCCAATTGGCCCTAAAATCAGCATGGTTGAAAGCTTGATTTTTAAGCTTTTAATTTCCAACGGAAATCCCCTGTTCCGGCCAACTCCGGCCGGCCAACCACTGTCAATCGCCGACCACCACAATAATGGAGGTGGTGGTGGCATAGACCAGCCGGGGCGGTGCTCAGGTGGCCGAGAAATCCACTTCCAAAACCGCCCAGGCATGGGAAATCGGGGTTGTCGGCTAGAGGAGATATATGACCCGACGTTGTTGATCCCGCGCTATGATTCGTGCTGGCCATTTATTTTCTTAGGGATAAAATGATTTCATTTAGTTATGTTCTATCACAAAATGTGCTATGGATAGAATTAAATATTAAAAATACCTAGGCTCCTCTATGGGGAAAATTTCCAACTTCAAAGTTGTAGTCCTTGAAGCCTAGTTTATTTAAAAATTAATTTCACCCCCATTGGATCAGTGGTCTGACCACAGCACTCAAAATAATGCAGCCCATACATAGGGTTGACTAGAGATAGATTTGGTCGCCTCAATTAATCCAGACAACTAAAGGCTCTGAAATTTGGAGAATAGGCTAGTTGTATGCATAATCTCAACATATCAAAAAATGAGAATTTTTGGAGGTGAGTTTTCTATAGTTTTTGCAAAAATTTAATAAATCATTTATGATTTAAATTTATGGTCTAGAGAAATCCAAACCCTTCCAAAATTTTTTTGGTGGTTATTATGGTCATGCTATGACTCTGGTAAAAATTTCATCTCATTTGGAATTGATTTGGTTGGGTAATTAAGTAACCCAAATTTGGTCAAACAAGGGGATATTAGGTCAAATGTGCACTTGATGGATTTGAGGGATCAACCCTCATCCAAATGTTGTGAAACCTTGGCCACCGATTCAACATCACATAGAAAACCCCCACAAGTGGTTTTGGGTGGTTTGGGGTGGATGTGCTCTAGAACCCTAGTTCAAACCCTAGGGATGTATATTGGACCTATTGAAGGAAATAGGGTCATATATGTCCTTGGATTGACTTGGAACTTTGTAAACAGGTTCTTAGGGTGGCAATATGCCCTAGATAATTTACCTGGAATTTTTAGGAACATTTATCCCTTCTGAAATAATTAAGAACATATTATAGAGCCTTCTTATAAGAAGAATTTACATGTTTATATAACCATGGATGTTCAATGAAATTTGGCAGTGAGCTTGTATTAGTGATATTGTTCCTTGATAATTTTATTGTGGATTTTAGATGGATCTATATAGTACTTTATTCACAAGTCAATTGTTTTCTGGAAATATAAGAAAAATTATTCATGGGTTTATTGTTTATTGAAATGTTATGAAACTTGGTCAGAGGACATCTTAGGGCATTACAAAGCTCTATAAACTTTGGTATAAGGTTTGCAAGAGTTGACAAGAAGGTTACTTCACAAAGTTCCCTAGTTTGGGTTTATTTGAAATAATCATTTTAGTGGCTAAATGAACTAGGAAAATTATGGAACTCAAGCTGTAATCTTTTCTGATCACCTTAGACATCTGTTAGTTTTCTTGTAATTTTTGAATGATTATTCTTGGTACTTCCTTTGATAATCCCTGATTTTGATAAATTAATAAATATTTTATTTGGAGGTCAAAACCTTTCTGTAAATTAATGAATCTCATACGTGGTAGTTATTTTCATGATATATAGATGTGCAATTTTTATTAAGGCATTAGCATATCAGAAAATCATAGTTGGCGTTCAAAGTCATAGGTTTCCTGATTTTAGAGAAATTATAATAAAGGCCAAATAAGTTGGGAAAATTATGAATTTCTAGATTTAGTCTAAAAATATCATAACACGCCCCCAATAATTATCTTGGGTCATTTGGATGATTATTTGGAGTACCTCCTCTCATGCACCTCATATAGTTCACTAGGTTTGCACATAGTAAATTTGTGAAGTTAAGGTAACTAGTAGACCACTATGTGGAAATGAGAGGTAGTTGGCGTACCTTGGTCAAGGATGAAAGAGGTCACCAATAGGAGTCAAGGTAGTGTGTGCTCGTTGGCTAACGGGCAAGGTTGTGCTCGGGATCGAAGACAAATTATCTGTTTCCCTGGAGCGATATAAAATACGCTTAGGTCTATCTTAAGTTAGTGTTAATGGTAGTTTGGGCATGGGTTGTTATCATTAATAGTAAGTGTCTTGGAAAGGGAGCTTAGGGTGTCATCCCATCATAGATCCTAGTACCGCTGCGAGCTACTCACAGGGTAGCCGTAGAGAAGTCCCAGATTTACCCTAAACTATAGGTGTAAACCGGTTTGCAAGCTTAACTTAACAATACACTCACCCACACCCCGTTTTATGGGTGGTTAGTTGGTTTGGTCTTATGAGCAGTAGGCTCAGTGGTTGTAGGAATGGATGGGTTATTTCAGCGAGTAGGTAGCTCAAAAGGTTATTGTGACAGGCAAGTTAGCCCGGGGAGCCTATGACTCGGTGATATATAGTAATCATATTTGCATGGGCATAAAGGTTGTGGGTCTTCGGTATTGGATGGACATTCGCACCGACGTCGATGCGTTGACTCAGCAATTTTGGTTATTACTTAGCCAAGGAAAAGTCTGGTGGACCAGCCAGCAAGAGTACGCAGGTGCTACGCGATTGTGTTATTCGCGTTGAGGCGTGCAACATGTCAAGGTTAGATAGTGATAATACCAACTTAGAGGTGGGCGAGGCCCAACCCACCACCTCCGTTTGCCACAATGGGAGGTACAAGAGAGTTTAGCTAACTCCAAAAGGAGGAACTAAATGTCTGTCCGCATGGAGTCGGGTGCGTGTGTTGCACATGCATGAATATAACATTAATATACATAACACTACATATCATAGCATAAGCATTGCATTCAAACCTCTACCCATATCATATAAATTAGTATGGGACTTTTTATACGATAGGCCATATAAACGACCCCTTGGTCTATAGGTCTATATGGGCTTTCCTATAAATCAAGGTTACATTTCTTACATACTTTACTTTATTGGTGGTAGCTAGCTGTAGTTTGTACTCTACTCATTTACTATTCCTTACTTGTTCTTTACCCTGCTTTACTTACTGTTCTATATATATACACACCTGTGTAATGGTAGATATTCCTGTAGCTAGGTCATGTCATCTGCGTGTTTTATACCCCTTGCTGGCTTTCTACTTCATTCCTCTTGCACGGTGCCTAGGAGCCACTGGGGGAGGGGTGAGGGAAACAAGACGTAGTCTTTTGACTAACGGTTGGTGAACCACATCATTTTAGGGGATCGAGGAGCAGCACCAGGAGTCACAGCACCACCAGAAGCCGGTGCAGTTTGGGGTGGGCAAGTCTAGCACAGGAGCACCAATCTCAGGATCAGTGAGTGGTTGTTAGTAGTTTGCTTCGGCGAGAGATCTTGTAGTGAGGATATGATGTACTGGGCAGGAGGCCCATATATTATTACTTAATTGTTAATTTAGTTATGACATGTGGCCACCTACCATTATGATTTTATATAGTATGTGATGTGTACTTGGACTTGTATTTGTTCATTTGTATTTTTCTTCTTCTGCGATCGATATTGCCGACAGGATCGACGTTTTATAGTTGCGACCATCCCGAGTGTTGTTATCACCGTAAAGTGGTAGGTTCTAGGCATAAGACCATGTTGTGAAGAAAAAAGGGGTCTTACAGAACCTGTTAACATAGAGGTGGTTGAAGAGAGGACAAGTCCAATCCGGGAAAGTGATCCAGTTGAGGGGGAGTTCCAACCTGGGAGCTCATCCCAAGATACAGAATTGGTTGAGGGGGAGACCCATTAGGGGTGTTTTACCCTAGGAGTTCAGGAAGATCTTGTCCAGCTTGAGATCATCCCATAAGCAAGAGCTAAAAGTGTTAGACAAGATCTAGAATCAGTTGAGAATACTGAACCCTCCACTGGGCTTGAACTGGCTCCTGGAGGAAAGATAGTAATCATTGTAGAAAGTGAGCCCATGAAGATAGCATCTCATAAGTAGTCAACTGTTCAGATTAGTGACTGCTCATCTGACAGTGCTCTTAAAGACATGAAGAAAGACTTGCTCCAAAGGGCAATGCTGCTGAAACTTCCTCTGCTCAATTAGGATCATTATTCCACATGATCTCAGCATTACTCGATGCTCAGAGGCAGAAAATGGAAACATTCAACCTGCAAATAGTTGATGGACTGAGGAATGAAATGAAGGTTGAGTTAAAGACTGTGAAGAAGGAGAAACTTCATCTGAACACTCATTATGCTCACTTCTATCACCTAGCAACTCCAGCCATGGAGTTTGTTGGTGAAGAAATCAACAAGGTTGTCTATCAAACCCATCAGCTCCTGCAGAACCAAACAACCTTAGACGACAATGTGGAGCGTGCCTTTTGGCAGATAGAAACAACTATTCAGGATGACAGAGATCGCATTTTGAATAGAGTTCATGTGTATGCTCAGACCCTGGATGCTCATCTGCTGGAAGTTCAAAACAACTTGGATGCCACTAAACAACAAATTCATGAATGGCTCATTTCGATGCAAGAAACCCTGGACGATCCTCTCATTGAAGAATTCATAAAGGGGGAGAAGGCAATCATAAATGTAGGCTCACATCAAGCTATGTGGACTGCAATTCAAGTCATGCAAGCCTTACAGAAACTTCCCTCTGGCTATGAATTAGCTGAACAATCTGTAAGCAGAGATTCAGAGGAGTATGGTGCTGAATCTGGAGAGTCAGCAACTTCAAATAAAAGGAAGAAACTTCAGAGCAGGAAGTACATATATAAAAGTCGAGAGAAGTTGACTAGGATCCACAAGAAGGCAACTGGAGTCCTACCTCCAGGGATATCATATCAAAAAGCTGGATAGAATTTGGATACCCTCAAGAAAGCTCTGAGAGGGGATACTAGTCAGCTGATTGGTAACTGCATCTCAAGAAAATGGAGAAGAGGAGGGATCACAAACTGGCATTCCATCATGGTCATCCTCCCACTCCAAAAAAGATTCCAAAGCCCATCCATTTCAATGAAAGGCAGAAGAGGAAAGGCAAAGGCAGCTACAGCTGAGTTTGAAAGCTACTTTCCAAAGATGCTTTGTCTAAGAATGGAATAGGCAAATGATTGAAATTTTTTGTTTAAAACATTCACTACATTTATACAATGTTTGGTAGTTGAATCAATTTGATTTGCCTGAATTTTAATTCTTTCTGTGTGTGGCATTTATCATTGAGGTGAGTTAGAACTTCTTCAAATAGGGGGAGATTGTTGGGAACATTGCCCAGCAATGTTCCTGATTTGAAGAAGTGCTCAGGTCAATGATAAAAGCATTATGTATTTGATGGTATGCTTAGTTTATACTTGCAGAGATTAAGTCATATATTCAGTACTTCTACAATATCACTAAGTCTAAAATTGCCGAGAAGGACTGGACATATCATCGAATAAGCACTCATACATCGTCGAGATTACTCTCAGAGTTTAGCAGAAGTTTCATGTTAGTTTTCATCGAGATTGTACAACCCCGTATTCGTCAAGTGGGTCCCCGGGTCCCAAAGGGTCAAAGAGCATGCAAGGTAGGTCAAGAAGATCACTCGTCCATGCCAGGAGAGGCAGGGAAGCCTCTGGGCGAGTGCGAGCCTCATCCACAAAGCACTCACTCGCTTAGGAGAGTGAATGTGTGGGAGGTCAGGCGAGTGAGGGCGATACCTCACTCGCCCACCGAGCTATGTATCTTGTGAGTGGTGCCCCTACAGATCACTCGCCCAGCGGAACCCAGAGAGTCTAGTGTGCGAGAAGTCTGGCGAGTGGGGCCTTCACAGACCACTCGCCTAGAAGGATTTTGTGAGTAAATGACCTAAATACCCTTAGTGGGTTGCCAAAAGCCCTTCATAACAACGGAGTTAGGCTGTTAGCAGACCAATTTGGGGTGCAATTAGTAAAACCGAAAGGCGGATTTACGCTATTTGCAGACTAGACTAGAAAAATCTATAAATAGACCCTTAAGGGAACCTTGGAGTAGACCTGATCTTTTTGGCTCTCTCCTCCTAGCTAGTTTTGGTTGGCTCGTATTGCCCTCTAAGGTGCCCGGTTGAGCATTGGTTTCGGAGGGGAAGCTCTCTAAGATCTTCCTAGAGAGGAAGGTCTCTATAAGGTGATGATGCTTAGTATGTGAAAAAGAATAGCCCGGAGCAGACCCGCTCACCATGCTCCCATCCAGCTGGCAGGGTCGTAGGCTCACTCGGTGGCAGGTTTCAAAGGTTGGAACCGAGCAGACCCATTGACCGACTTTCACCTAGCTGGCAGGGACGTAGGTTCACTCGGTGGAAGGTTTCAAAGGTTAGCCCTGAGCAGACCCACTGACCAGGCTCTCACCTAGCTGGCAGGGCCATAGGCTCACTCGGTGACAGGTTTAAAAGGTTGGCCCCGAGAAGACCCACTAACCAGTCTCTCACCAAGATCGTAGGGTCGTAGGCTCACTCTGTGGCATGATGGAATTATTCAAAAGGTTAGCCCCGAGCAGACTCGCTGACCAGGCTCTCACCTAGCTGGCATGGTTGTAGGATCACTCGATGGCAGTTATAAAGTTTGTCCCCGAGCAGACACGCTGACAAGGCTCTCACCTAGCTAACAAGGTCATAGGCTCACTCGGTGGCATGACGGAATGATTCAAAAGGTTTGCCCCGAGCAGACACGCTTACAAGGCTCTCACTTAACTGACAGGGCCGTAGGATCACTCGGTGGTAGGTTTCAAAGGTTGGCCCTGATGTTGCGACCCCTCCACCACTGCTTGAAGATGATCCGATTGCCGCGGCACAACAACATAAAGATTTTAGGTGCCATGTTGACGCCAACAGAAGACCGCGTTACAACCTCCGCCCACGGTGTGCTAAGCCCGCTTGAAGACCAAATTTTCTAATTAATATGCGTTTTTTTTTATATTTGCGATTATAAAATTATTACATGTTTAGGTTATAATTTTATATTCGTTTGAGTATTATTTTTATTTATTTCCTGCATTTAAATATTTGGTGTGTTAATGTAACACCCTGCCAGTACGAATAGTATAACAGTAGGTCCGGCCGGGACCCCACGCCATACAAGCCACACTAGCTAGGAGTTAAAAGGTGATAACCAGAAAAGTAACAACTAAACGAGAGTACAAAACGTAAGCGGAAGCATTAATTAAACCATTCAAAAAGAACTGTCCACTATCATAGGAATGTAACCAGAATAAGAGTTACGACCTTAAGGCCTTACATTCATCCAATGCACAAAACTCCATAAGCATACATCGGCACGCAGGCCGGCCATACATGAAAAAGCTAAAAAAGGAGGCTGGCCTTCAAGAGCCAACTCAGCAAAAGGGGTCACCGCCCGCTAATTCCCGCTAGGCTCACCTGCACCTGCATAAGACATTCCACCAAGCGGTGGCAAACAAGGTAACGGTCAGCACAGCTGACCAAATTATAACGACCCCACCCCTTTCCCGGGGTGGCGGAGATTCTACCCTGCAAGCAAGCCATACTAGCACAAGTACTAATATAAAGAAAGTGCAACTACACAAGGTGAGGTTTCAAGCACAATCAATCTTCTAGGTTGAGCATCAAAAGAAAGGAACCTAGGTATGCACATGATGTTGGTTGGGTTCACCCGAAGGTTCCCACAACCGCCTAAACAACCGCATGAGGCTAACAACATCAATTCATCACAAACGTGGGTACACACAACCGCACGCTCCACGCTCACAAGGCATGCACCAAAGGTACTTCTTCCCGAGCACCAAAACCATCATGAGTCCGGAAACTCTAGATAGAAAAGAGCTTTTGGTCGGTCTAGGCAAGACGCCCTTCCCAACCTCTCCCAAGGTCGTTCGGGTTTACAAGAGATAAATCCCCCTACTGCCACGCCTGGAAACGGGTTCAGTTCAGCCAATTCCCGTGCTCTTGTCATCGATTGAACACACGATGCGGGTATGACATCACCTCGGCCCGTAAGGGTTTAGCACTCGCTAGTGCTACACAAAACATAAGTTACAACACCCTAGCCTTAAAAGTTTACTTTGTAACGACTCAAGACCCGACTCCGCCTTTCGGCCGGAGGGCATGAGGGATCGTTAGGGCTTTATACGTAACCAAAAAGGAGGTACAAGACCACTCCTCAACAATTCTAGTGGTGAAGGTTTGCATTCAACCACTCGCAAAGCATGGGGCTTCCGTTAGGATCTTCACAAGATGCCTACGCTTAAATCCCGCAATACTATCGCATATATCACAGAGTCATTCTCCGGCACGCATTCTAGGCTTAACCTAAATGCAACGTCGCAAATCAAGCATCACCGATTCGGGCTCACGGCCACGAATAGGCTTCACACACAATGCCTAAATCCGCACGACTACCGGATTTTCTACATGCAATATGCCGGGGACGGACACAATCGACCCGGAGTTCCGAAGAACTTGAGGAAATCCTACACTTCACCCATTTGGTGAAAGGGATTCCTCATGAAAGCATAGAGAAATGAAGGAGAGGACAAAAGACAAGTCCAAACAACGGGAGAAGAAATCGTTACACTAGGAGCGTTCTTTTTCGCCATAGATCCGAGATTCTACACGGAGAGAAACGACCGCACCGGGCTGCACTCTCCAAATCTGGAAACGGCTCGCGAAACGGAGCTCCGGAGCTCCGTCAATGGCGGAATCTCCCTTCTTCTTCCTTTGCTCCTCCTTCTTTCTCTAGGGTTTGGAGAGAGAATGGCTTAGAGAATATGAGGTTTAACCACCTCTCATCAGCCCTAATAGTCTCCCGCAACTAAACCTAGCCGTTGGATCAATTTCCAAAATATTTGGACGGTCCGATCTTCTTCTACGCTCAAAATCGCGGAACAGAATAAACAGGGCGCACGATCACAGGCGCACGGTCAGTGGTCGTGCGCGAAGAGGGAAATGGTCGTGCGCACTGTCCGAGACAGAACTCGATTTTCTTCTGAATTAACGCACGATCGCTGGCGCACGATCACTGGTCGTGCGCGAAGAGGACAATGGTCGTGCGCATAAGCCGAGACAGAACTCCGATTCTTTGCGGGTTATGCACGATCATTGGCGCACGATCACTGGTCGTGCGCGAAGAGGACAATGGTCGTGCGCATTGACCTGATCTGGAATCTTGAGCCTATCCCGAGCGCGACACTACCATTCCGCCTACCTCGCTGAACCACGATCTTTGGGGTGTTACAACTCCACCCCCCTTAAAAGAATTTCGTCCCGAAATTTCAAAAACAGTAACAGCAGGAATTTACAGTTTTTAAAGAAAATTTACCAGAGAGAAATAGCTCGGGGTACTCCGCAAGCATCGCTTGCTCTCTCTCCCAAGTTAGCTCCTCTCGGCCGCAATTATCCCACCGGACCTTTACCATCCGAATGGATTTGTTCCTCAACTGCTTTACCTCGGTATCCTCGATGCGTAAGGGTTTGACTTTTGTCGACAACCCACTATCCACCGACACTTTGCCAACCGCAACAATATGAGTAGGCTCTTGCACTGCCTTCCTCAGAACTGAAATGTGAAACACGTCGTGCAGACCGCTCAGCTCTGCAGATAGTGCAAGCCGATAAGCCGCATCACCAACACGTTCCACAATCTCAAACGGTCCTAAGTACCTTGGACTGAGCTTTTTCAAGCATCGGATCCTTGGTACCCCTTTGAACGGTTTGATCTTCAAGTAAACTCGGTCACCGACGGTGAACTCTAGGTTCCTATGCTTGGCGTTGTAATATTTTGCTTGCCTATCCTGGGCAATCAATAGCCTTTCTCGAATAGTTCGGATCGTCGAAGTTGCTTCCTCAACATCCTTTCGCTTTAATAGCTTAGTATCGCCCGTTTCTGCCCAAGACAACGGCGTACGACACTTCTTACCATAGAGGGCCTCGAAAGGAGCCATCTTTATACTGGCTTGGTAGCTATTATTGTAGGCGAATTCGATCATATAGAGATGATCTTCCCACTTCTTTCCAAAATCTAGAGCGCACATTCAGAGCATATCCTCCATAGTCCTGTTTGTCCTCTCGGTCTGTCCATCCGTTTGCGGGTGGAAGGCCGTGCTGAATTTCAATTTAGTGCCCAACAGTTCATGGATAAGCCTCCAATCTTTCGATGTGAAACGCCCGTCACGATCGCTGACGATGCTACGAGGGACACCGTGCAGCCGCACAATACTATCGACACAGAGCTTCGCTAGCTTTTCTACAGAATCATCCTTCCGGTTCGGAATGAAATGCGATACTTTTGTCAGTCTGTCCACGATCACCCAGATGGTGTCGTTTCCATGCTGCGATCTCGGCAATCCGTGCACGAAATCAATCGAAATATCGTCAAACTTCCATTCCGGAATCTGCAAGGACTTCAAAAATCCACCGGGACGTTGACATTCCACCTTCACCAACGCGCAGGTGTTGCACTTGGCCACGTAGAGGGCAATGTCCTTCTTCATACCCGGCCACCAGAAAAGTTTCTTCATGTCCATGAACATTTTCGTGCTCCCCGGGTGGATAGAGTACTTGGTATGATGAGCCTCGTACGTCAACTCCGCCCGTAGAGTACCAACGTTTGGGACGCACAATCTGCCATTCTTCCACATAAGGCCATCTTCGAAAGAGAAATCAGCGTTTAACCCGTCAACGATTTCCGCTTTGTAGCGTCTCATGCTCTCATCCAGCTCCAATGCCTGTCGAACTCGGTGGGCAAGGTGGTATTGAACCTCCGTCCAGTTCAAGCATGCTGAAGTAGACGCTCTTCGATCAACGCAAAAGATCTCCATTTCTTCCAGCTCACGGATTGGACGCTCATCGTGCATCAAAATCCAATTTGCTTGAGCGGGAGCCCGACGACTCAACGCGTCCGCAACTACATTTCCCTTTCCAGAGTATATTTGATGTCGAAGGTGTAGTCCCCAAGGAACTCCAACCACCTCCTCTGTCGCATATTCAACTCCCTTTGATCTAGCAAGTACTTGAGGCTCTTGTGGTCGGTAAAGATGTCGATCTTCACGCCATACAAATAATGCCTCCAAAGCTTAAGAGCGAATACCACGGCCGCTAGCTCCAAATCATGGACCGGGTAATTCCTCTCGTGAACCTTCAACTGCCGGGAGCCGTAGGCAATTACCTTCCCGAACTGCACTAGGACACAACCCAAACCACTTCCTGAGGCGTCGCTATAAATTTCGTTGCCTTCCGTACCACATGGCGAGCATAGAATGGGCGCCGTGGTCAGACGGCTCTTCAGTTCTTCAAAAGCTCGTGCGCACTCGGGCGACCAAACGAACTTATGATCCTTCCTAGTCAATTTAGTGAGAGGAAGTGCAATCCTTGAGAAGTTTTCCACAAAGTGCCTATAATAGCCAGCAAGTCCTAAGAAACTTCGGACTTCCGCTACGTTTTTCAACAAAGGCCAGGCTCGGATCGCTTCTATCTTCGACGGATCAACCGCGATTCCATCTCCAGTAACGACGTGACCAAGGAATGCTACTGACGGTAGCCAAAACTCGCACTTGGAGAACTTGGCATATAGCTGACTCTTCCTCAAGGTGCTCAGAACTGCGTGCAGATGCCCTACACGCTCCTCTTCCGATTGAGAGTATACCAAAATGTCGTCGATAAAGACGATCACAAATTGATCCAAATACTCACGGAATGCCATATTCATTAAGTCCATGAATACCGACGGTGCATTGGACAGACCGAACGGCATCACCGTGAACTCATAGTGCCCAAAGCGGGTACTGAACGCTGACTTTGGAATATCACATTCCCTACTACTAAGCTGATAGTAGCCGGACCTTAAGTCAAGCATAGAGTATACCGTCGACCCAACCCGTTGGTCAAGTAAATCGTCTATTCTCGGAATCGGATAACGGTTCCTCTCGATCAGCTTGGTCTGCTACTACTAGGACAACACAAAACTGGTCTTAGGCCCCGAATCCTTCAACAAGGTGAAGAACATCTTCGCGCCTTTTCACGGCTTCTCCTATTCGCGCTCACTCGAGATCTATTAGGTAGCATTACCTCCAATCTATTCTTGACTAAGGTAAATGACAATTCGATTCATAACACGAAGTCCTTAGACAAATAGGAGAGCGATGCTCCCACACCAACAGAGCTCTCGTCGAATAGTCGATAATTAGGACAAGGCCTAATTGCACACAAATACAAGACATAAAATTTTGTTGTCAACAGATACAGTGGACATATTTCTATCTTTAACCGCACACGGGGTATAAATCATATTTGGAGATGATCATCCATACCTGTGGAAACATCGCATTTCTGAATGACCTCTTGCTGGCCATAAGAGTAGACTCTCGGTTGGGTAAGAGAATATTGGGGAATCGAAGACTCCACCGCCTTGCCTTTCTCCATAGAAGCCGAACCCATCACACGAGCATAGTCCACTTCTCCGATTTTTGCTTTTGGGGGACCACTTCGACACACTCGGGCTTTGTGTCCCACCTTTCCGCAAGTGAAACAAATTAAGGAACACCGTGCAGTCTTAACTTCCACAGAGTTGAACTTTCTCTTGTTTCTTCTGAACTCGGACTTGGACTGAGAGACTGGCGCATGAAACTCTGACTTCTTTACATTGAAGTCTTTCACGCGCTGCATACTCTTCATATCCGTTTCCAGAGATTTAGCTGATTTCACTAAGACGTTGAAGCCGAGTAACATTGGACCCACAAGCATTAGTCTTAGGTCATCTCGCAGACCATTGTAGAACTTGTTGACCTTGGTTTCCTCATCTTCCCACATAGACCTCTCATAACGATTCCGACTGATGAACTCAATCAGGTACTCATCCACTGAGTGTTCTCCCTGCTCTAGGTGTGAACACTGATCTTGTAGTTCAGGAATCTCAGTTAGGGGTAGAAACTTTAGAAGGAATGACTCATGGAAGCTTTCCCAAGAGATTTCGGAAAGTTGTCTCCCGCCAAACTTGTGCAACAACTCTCCTTCCCACCAAAGTCTTGCTTCTCTTATAAGTAGGAAGGTGGTTAAGGTTACCAACATATCTTTGCTTATAAGCATTGACATTAAAGTCCTCTTTATTTCTGACAACCACTCAGCAGCTCTCCCAGGGGATTCCGTCCCCTCGAAGGATGGAGGGTTGAGGCTCAGAAAGTACTTTAATTGCTGGTCAAGCGCTCGCCCCACTACTACCTGCGCAACTCGACGTTCCACCCTCAGTTCTACCGCAGGTTTCACTACAGCAACAGTTACAGGGGCCACATCCAGAGTCGGAGTAGTAGGCTGTGCAAGCTGCCCAGACTGAGTGTTGATCATCGCGAAGACCGCTTTAGCGACTAACTTGATCATCTCAGCCGAAGGAGTGGTCGCTGTCACCTCAGACGACCCACTACTTTCAGCAGTGTTACAGGGTTGAGACGGCCCCGCACCACTCCTAGTCACCTATAATCGTGTAAGAGACAATTTAGTGACTGAAAGCATAGCAAAACAACAATCATGGAACGCTCAGGTTCCGCAAACAAGTATGTTTTTCCATTCCTAAGTGGACATTCTTATTAGTTTTTGTCGTTATAGGTGAATGCACATCCCGTGCACACCACCCCTTAAAAGGAATTCATCCCGAATTCGCTAAACTACGGATCGACGCCTTAAGTCCGATACCAAATTGTAACACCCTGCCAGTACGAATAGTATAACAGTAGGTCCGGCCGGGACCCCACGCCATACAAGCCACACTAGGTAGGAGTTAAAAGGTGATAACCAGAAAAGTAACAGCTAAACGAGAGTACAAAATGTAAGCGGAAGCATTAATTAAACCATTCAAAAAGAACTGTCCACTATCATAGGAATGTAACCAGAATAAGAGTTACGGCCTTAAGGCCTTACATTCATCCAATGCACAAAACTCCATAAGCATACATCGGCACGCAGGCCGGCCATACATGAAAAAGCTAAGAAAGGAGGCTGGCCTTCAAGGGCCAACTCAGCAAAAGGGGTCACCGCCCACTATTTCCCGCTAGGCTCACCTGCACCTACATAAGACATTCCACCAAGCGGTGGCAAACAAGGTAACGGTCAGCACAGCTGACCAAATTATAACGACCCCACCCCTTTCCCGGGGTGGCGGAGATTCTACCCTGCAAGCAAGCCATACTAGCACAAGTACTAATATAAAGAAAGTGCAACTACACAAGGTGAGGTTTCAAGCACAATCAATCTTCTAGGTTGAGCATCAAAAGAAAGGAACCTAGGTATGCACATGATGTTGGTTGGGTTAACCCGAAGGTTCCCACAACCGCCTAAACAACCGCATGAGGCTAACAACATCAATTCATCACAAACGTGGGTACACACAACCGCACGCTCCACGCTCACAAGGCATGCACCAAAGGTACTTCTTCCCGAGCACCAAAACCATCATGAGTCCGGAAACTCTAGATAGAAAAGAGCTTTTGGTCGGTCTAGGCAAGACGCCCTTCCCAACCTCTCCCAAGGTCGTTCGGGTTTACAAGAGATAAATCCCCCTACCGCCACGCCTGGAAACGGGTTCAGTTCAGCCAATTCCCGTGCTCTTGTCATCGATTGAACACACGATGCGGGTATGACATCACCTCGGCCCGTAAGGGTTTAGCACTCGCTAGTGCTACACAAAACATAAGTTACAACACCCTAGCCTTAAAATTTTACTTTGTAACGACTCAAGACCCGACTCCGCCTTTCGGCCGGAGGGCATGAGGGATCGTTAGGGCTTTATACGTAACCAAAAAGGAGGTACAAGACCACTCCTCAACAATTCTAGTGGTGAAGGTTTGCATTCAACCACTCGCAAAGCATGGGGCTTCCGTTAGGATCTTCACAAGATGCATACGCTTAAATCCCGCAATACTATCGCATATATCACAGAGTCATTCTCCGGCACGCATTCTAGGCTTAACCTAAATGCAATGTCGCAAATCAAGCATCACCGATTCGGGCTCACGGCCACGAATAGGCTTCACACACAATGCCTAAATCCGCACGACTACCGGATTTTCTACATGCAATATGCCAGGGACGGACACAATCAACCCGGAGTTCCGAAGAACTTGAGGAAATCCTACACTTCACCCATTTGGTGAAAGGGATTCCTCATGCAAGCATAGAGAAATGAAGGAGAGGACAAAAGATAAGTCCAAACAACGGGAGAAGAAATCGTTACACTAGGAGCGTTCTTTTTCGCCATAGATATGAGATTCTACACGGAGAGAAACGACCGCACCGGGCTGCACTCTCCAAATCTGGAAACGGCTCGCAAAACGGAGCTCCAGAGCTCCGTCAATGGCGGAATCTCCCTTCTTCTTCCTTGGCTCCTCCTTCTTTCTCTAGGGTTTGGAGAGGGAATGGCTTAGAGAATATGAGGTTTAACCCCCTCTCATCAGCCCTAATAGTCTCCAGCAACTAAACCTAGCCATTGGATCAATTTCCAAAAGATTTGGATGGTCCGATCTTCTTCTCCGCTCAAAATCGCGGAACAGAATAAACAGGGCGCACGATCACAGGCACACGGTCAGTGGTCGTGCGCGAAGAGGGAAATGGTCGTGCGCACTGTCCAAGACAGAACTCGATTTTCTTCTGAATTAACGCACGATCGCTGGCGCACGATCACTGGTCGTGCGCGAAGAGGACAATGGTCGTGCGCATAAGCCGAGACAGAACTCCGATTCTTTGCGGGTTACGCACGATCATTGGCGCACGATCACTGGTCGTGCGCGAAGAGGACAATGGTCGTGCGCATTGACCTGATCTGGAATCTTGAGCCTATCCCGAGCGCGACACTACCATTCCGCCTACCTCGCTGAACCACGATCTTTGGGGTGTTACAGTTAATAGCCATCCGGAGTGATGAGATCTTCATCTCAATCATTGGATGGTTGGATTTGTTTGGTAACTCCTATATATAGGAGTGTTTTAATTTGATGAAGGAAGATTTGAAGAAAAAAAGCAAAACCTAATTCTCCACAAGAGAATTTCGGCCAAAGTGGGCTCCCCTCCTGCCGCCGCCCACTTGATGGTGTGAAGCCGTCTCTTGCCTCCTCCAACCCTCTTCGGTGCGACTCCGGCGTGGACTCCTTCGGAGCGAATCCAAGGAAGAAGGTTGCAACCCCCATTCGGTGTGACGCCGGTGGAACCGTGGAGAGAGTGATTCTCCCACATATCTTGTGCGAATATAGATCCGGGTTGGGTAACTTCTTCCCCATCTTTGTGATTTCTTTCTTTAGATTTATGGAGAACGAGCAACCGTTTTATCCGTGATTTTTAAATACTCCGTTTGCAAATTTTTGAATCGATTTCGTTGTTATCGAATCTCTTTATTCTGGATCGGGTAGGTCCAATTTGCTTGAGCGGATCTTGGCCTATAGCCTTGATTTTGCTCTAAAAAAGGATTGGCAAACTTTATGTTAATTTTGGGGAATAATCCAACTCTCTTCTGATCATTATTTTAGAGTCGATCATTCCTCCCCTTGTGGTGAATGTGCTGTGTTAGATGCGAAACATATTGCGACGATAGATGCTTGCGTAGGTGCGGTAGATCTAGGTGTGAAAGGCGTAGTGAGGCATTTCGTTCGTGTCAAATCTATAAAATCACGGACAACCCTACATCAATTTGGTATCAGAGGCGGTCGTGTCAATTGCTCAATTGATACACCCTCGATATTCAATTCCGTGGCGCAAACTAATCAAAAAAAAATTCAGTGGTCTGCGAATAGCGGGCTAAAATATTAATTTTTCGTCAAACAAATCCAAAACACTTTCTGTAGGTTCTCCTTTTCAGTAACATCCCGAAAAAATTTTTCTGCCAACAAAAATTGATTTTTGCTGTACTACAAAAATTCACTCCTTATTATTCTGTCCAAAACTGCATGCACACTAGACTAGGTACGGAGTATAACGCACCTTCATCGTCTAGGATGGCTGCGAATGAGCACGGGGATCATAACGCTGAGTACACAAAGGAGCTACATAACGAAATGACCGAGCTTAGGACCATGTTAGCACAAATCCTTCTGAATCAAGGGGGACCGCCACCACCACCCGTTAATGTTGAGCAGCCTTACCGGCACCAACAGGCCCATGATTCAGATTCCGATGGGAACGCTCCCCGAGTGCCCCCTCGAGAACACCTCCACGAGCATGGCTTTAATATTACTAGGGCCATTAAGATTGACGCCCCCACATACGATAGTTTGGGGGACCCCCAGGTCTTCCTTACTTGGATAGTGGATATGGAATGTTACTTCGAATGGCACAACCTGACGGACACTCAAAAGGTCCATGTTGCCAGGATGAAGTTAACGGGTCGTGCGAAAAATTTTTGGCTGAATGAGGAGCGGAGATTAGGAGCCGGGCAGGGAGTCCCACCTATAGGTTGGCCTATGATGAAGAATTTGCTGACCGATCAGTACATCCCAACGTACCACCGAACAAAGATGTTCGATGAGCTTGCCACCCTGTGGCAGGGTTCAAATTCGGTAGCTGAATATATGGGAGAGCTGAAGGACCGTATGGTGCGTTGTGATCTTAGGGATATTCCCGAGGTCACCCTATCTAGATTTCGTAAGGGGCTTCAACCCGATATTCAGTGGAAGCTCCTACTCTATGGTCACACAGACATGCACACGACTTTCAATGCTGCCCTTGACATTGAAAAGCATCTTACCTCGAAGGCCCACTCTCGTTATTCCCACATGAATAACAAGTCCACCATTGGAACATCTTCCACCACGTATCCGGATAAGGGAAAGTTTAGGTCTACCGAGTCAAAGTCTGTAGTGATCACTGCTAGAAATAACAGGAATCTCGCGAGTGAGCGTGTCCCCATAGGGAAGGTTAGCAAGGCCAATACTACATGTTATTCTTTCGGCATTCAAGGTCACTATGCCTTCGAATGTCCAACAAAGACTAAGGCCATAGCTCTATTAGATTCGACAACTGACCCCACTGATTACGTCTATGAGGCTGAAGAGGAGAGCGACTCAGATGGGGTCCCAAGTGATTTAGAGGACGATCACCACCTCATGGTGATGCGTTGTATCTTGACCACTCCTCGTCCATTAGATGATTGGAAGAGGACGAGCATATTTTCTCTGATCTTTAAGAGTGGCGAGAAGCTTTGCAAGCTGATTATTGATAGTGGTAGCTGTGTGAATGTCATTTCTGAGAATGTCGTCGCATGTATGTCCTTGACCTCAAAGCCACACCCGACCCCATATCAGGTAGCTTGGATCAACAAGATCATCGTCCCGGTTACCAAGCGATGCCTGGTCCCCCTCTCATTCAAATCTTATACTAATGAGGTATGGTGTGATGTCCTTCCCATGGACGCTTGTCACGTGTTATTAGGCCATCCTTGGCTCTATGACCGTGATGTAATGCATTTTGGTAGGGCTAAAACTTACGAATTTAAATTTAATGGCAAAACCATTACTTTGAGGCCGACCATCCCGAAGGAGCCAGTAGTTTTGGCCAAGGACACCACTATCCCAGTAGAGAGGAAGGCGTTGAGTCTAGTTGGTAGAAAGGAGTTTGTGATGGATCCGTTTCTTGATGGAGTGATGTATGCACTAGTTCTTATAAGTGCGAAACCTGATTCTAGTGTTTTGGATGATCTGCCCAGAGAGTTACGTGTACTACTGGAAGATTATAGGGACGTGTACCCGGAAGAGTTAATGTCATCATTACCCCCGCTTAGGGATATTCAGTATGCGATAGATCTGATCTCGGGCTCCTCTTTGCCCAACCAGCCCCATTACCGACTCCATCCTGCCCCCACAAGGAGTTACAGACCCAGATTGAGGACCTGTTGAGTAAGGGGTTCATTAGGACTAGCATGAGTCCATGTGCGGTGCCAGCCTTACTTGCCCACAAGAAGGTTGGTACTTGGCGAATGTGTGTTGATAGTCGTGCTATCAACAAGATTACCATCAAGTGTAGGTTCCCTATCCCGCAATTAGATGACCTCTTAGATGTCTTATCTGGAGCCACCATTTTTTCGAAGTTAGACTTATGGAGTGGCTATCACCAGATTAGAATCCGTGAGGGAAATGAGTGGAAGACTGCGTTTAAGTCTAAGGATGGGTTGTACGAGTGGCTTGTGATGCCCTTTGGGATATACAATGCCCCTAGTACCTTTTCTCGGATGATGAACCACGTCTTTCAGCCGTTCATGGGAAAGTTTGTGGTCATCTACTTTGACGATATATTGATTTATAGCACCACCACTCCTGAGCACATCTCCCACATGAGAGTGATTCTTTCCACCCTGCGGAAGGAAACATTATTTCTTAATCTTAAGAAATGCACTTTTTAAGTCTCTGAAGTGGAGTTCTTAGGCTACATTATCGGATCGGAGGGCATTAGGGTTGACCCAAGCAAGGTCCAAGTCATTAAGGACTGGCCCGAGCTGACCACTTTACGAGATGTGCGTATTTTCCACGGGCTAGCCACATTTTACCGCCATTTTATACGGGTGATGGGGCAAAACTATGCTTGCAAATGACAACAGCAAGTGTACCGTATCGAATGTAGTATAGGTTATAAGAAACCAAGGTCGTATTAGACTCGGGGCGGTTGAGTACTCTTACTTCAAGAAAGTCTCTATTATTTTATCAAATAGAACTTGGGAGTGATTTTGCAAAAGGGAAATAAAAATAAGATTAAAATGACGAGTAAAAAGGCTAGCACTCGATCTTTGAATCACCGCAGAAAATAAACATAATAAGAACAACTTCTAATTCTCTTAATAAATTACTTGACCGTGGAGGTTCCTAATTTATGAACATATCTCTCTCGAGGATACGCTCAACTGAGTTTAGGTTGATCAATCGAACTTTCGTTCTAGAATCAAAATCCTTATGACTCGCTTTATCGTAGTGAACCCCTCTATTAGATTTGACTCCACTCCGGGAGAATTATGTCATCCTCGCTTGAGGAGTGCATTCAACTCTCTTTATCCTTGAAGTGATCGTTTCTAATTCAAAACCTCTCGGTTATTAAAATACGAAAACACGAATGAGAATTATATATCGAAAATATAATCTCAATCAATTAAAATTCAAGGATAAATCTTAAGCGAACTAAGGAAGAGAAAAAGAAGCTAGAATTTAAATCATGAATTATATTTCCCTTGGATCATCTCGGTCGAGTACTAATAGAATTTAGCTACTCATAGAGATGGAGGAAACAACAAAAATAAAAGAAGTGCATGATAAAAGAAGGAGAAAATGAGAGATGAAAAGAACTATTTTATTAAATTGCTAAGAAAAGTTACAAGACAGGAATTGAAAATTACAAACTATTTTAATTGAACGTACCAATTGCAAGAAGGAAAAGTGTACAAGAACTACTAAAATATGAAAATAACGACATGAAATGAAAAGTCTATGTCCTAAAAATTGGTCCCTGAAGTTCTGGAGAAGCTCCCTTTAAATAGGCAGAAATTTGATGTTACACGTCCTTGGTCACGCCCGTGACCAAGGGCGTGTAAGGAGCGTGATCGATGGTGGTGCGGAGAGGGCGCATTCTGGCTTCAATGCAGGCGTTTCTGGCGCGTCACACCCTAGGTCACACCCGTGACCTGGGGCGTGTAATCTTTAGATGTGCTGTTGGCGGGAAATCATTGGCGGGAAGGCGCGCGGGGCGAGCCACGCCCGTGACTGGATGTCACGCCCAATGGCACGCCCGTGACCTGGGGCGTGTAACTTTAAATGATGTGGCAGGCGTGCTGGCAGCTGGTGGCGGGGTCCCGACCGTGACTTGGATGTCACGCCCTTGGTCACGCCCGTGACCTGGGGCGTGTACTTGAACATTCGTCGAACTCTCGCCTATTCGTCGATCTCCTTAATTTTCGTCGAACGCAGCAGCCAGGGTCACGCCCTTGGTCACGGCCATGACCTAGGGCGTGTACTTGGGGAATTCTTCACGGAACGAGCCCGAAGTGGCGGCAGCAGGTCTGTAACACATCTAGGCTATCACGCCCCATGGTCACGCCCGTGACCATGGGCGCGTACTTTGAAATTTTTCTCAAAAGTGCCCAGGAAACCTGAAAAACATAAAACAAGCTTACATTAGTTAAAGAAATAAAAAGGAATGAATTAGATTAAATAATTCATGCTATTTATTCAAATTCATTATAAAATATCAATAGAAATATAATAAAGGATGAGTACAAAAAGTACTCATCAAACACCCCCATACTTGAGCATTTGGTATTCCAGAGCAAAAGAGTGAGGAAAGAATTACAAGACATCGATATTATTTTTAATTAAATAGAATTTCATTAAATCAAGAGTAAGTTAAAAGTAAATTCTAGGAATTCAAGAATTAAGTCATAAGTTATGTTGATAATTTAAAAAGAGAAATTTGTTTAGCTACTACTTCTCAAGATAACTATTTAGCATCCGAAATTATAGAAATTTTCAAACAAAATTAGAATGAAATTATAAACACTCTAACATAAAAGAAACTTAAGGAAAAGACACCTACCAAAATATTGCTCTCTTAATAATTTAGTTTAGGACTAGAAAAAATGAAATTGGCTAGGGATGGGTTTAAACGGAATGTCAAATTGAAGACAAAGTATATGAAGAGGTTTTTGATTGGTGTGATGAATTTTATCCTCTCAACCACCTTTTTTTAGAATATGTAATGCCAGAGAATGATAGACTATTATCCTATCATTTCCACGACATATACACATTTTTTCTCTCTTCATTTTTATTTTTGGGTTGCATATGTTTACCAGAGAATAAAGAACTTACATCTCCTTATTCCCATGACAAATGACCTAACAATATGGGAAAAGAAAAAATACATATGTTTACCAAGGGTAAAGAAATACTCCTAGTTTATAAATTAAACTATTTTGAGAGCAACTTTTTAGTGGAATGAAATTTCCTAAGATCTTAAAGTTAAAAGAGAATATAATAGGAATCTAGAGGTGTTTAGCCAATTTACCACAAAGTGAAGATATTTTAAATTAAAGGAGAAGTAGTGCTAAATAATTTCTCTAATCGAATTAAAAACATAAATTGTTTCTTAAAACTAAATTACGTCAAATTTAGATTTAACAAATTCTGATAAAATAAAATATTAGCTAAATTAAAAATATAGGAATACTTATAATCGGACCTCAAACTAAATTTCTAGAACATTAAAAACAACAAGGCTAGGCGTATTTATTATTATTATTATTATTTTTTTATAAAATATTTCTTAGACTTTCCGAGGGCTACCCGGTGAAGGGTTCGCAAGGTACTAGGAGCTGTGATGGGAGTTCAAGCCCAAAGCGCCCTTTCCAAGAAATTAGATTTTTATAATTTTTAATTTTTTTTTCTTTATCAAATAAAAATACAGGGAATGCGAAGCTACACCCCCATACTTAAAATTAAACATTGTCCCCAATGTTTAAAACTAAGTATGAAGAATACTTGAAAAATAAACTTTTAAAAGAAAAATGCATAAAAATTAAAGATAAGCAAGGGGTGCCTCCCCAGAGCGCTTTCTTTTTCCCGTCTTTAAGCTAGACGGTTAGTGTTAGGAAAAAGGAAATTTAAAAGAGAGGTGGACAGGCAACTCCCTTAATTTGCGCTGAGGCGAATGTGCCGGCATTAGTCGCCCTGCTACTCCTCCGTTTATCTTGTGATTCTCCTCTTGTCCTTGAATTTGAATATATAAATCCAAATCACCTATACATACCTGAGGTGATTTGGAAAAATAAAGATGAGCGGCATATGGATCATTGATTATTTGGGGTAGCAACGACTCATCATCTACAAGGAAATTTTTACTTTCAAAAGAATCAGAACTAAGCGATTCAGAAAATTTTTTGCAAGGAGGAGGCGCTTGCGAAAATATAAAATTAAGCCCCGGTTGTTCCTTTTCTAAAATAAAATTTTCCTTAGAAAAATCTAGTGCATTACCAAGCGGAATAAAATTTTTGGACACAAAATTTTCATCAATTTTTGGTTGGATAGAAGAAATTCGCAAATATTCATGACAAAGAAAATAAAATCCGAGTGGAGTAGGGGAAAAAACTTGTTCTTCTTCTACTTCATCCGGGGTGCCCATAACCTTAAGAAATTCTTGGTATAATAAATTTTCTTCATCTTTGGTAAAAGAAGTTATGGGATTACACGAAACCACATGTTCCTCCATAACTAAATTATCCAACGATGGAGAAAAAACACTAGAAAATATTAAATTTTCCTCTAAATTTTGGGGGGAAGTATCAAATTGAATCGGTGGAGATTCCCAAAATTAGAGAAAGGCAATTGCGGCGCAAAAGAAGAAGAACAAAATTTTGGATCTAAAGATTTATCTTCATCGCCCCGAAAACTATCCGGGAGACCTTGCCACCAAGAATAATCTACTTCGGAGGTAGAAGAACAATTATTAGACGCCGAAAAATTATTCTCATTAGAAAAAGCATTTTCATCAAAGTTTGGAAAATTATTTTCATGAAAAGCCGAGAAATTTTGATCGTAATTTTTGTCAAAGTTTGAAAATTTTTGATCAAAAGATGAATTATTTTCATGAAAAGAGGAAAAATTATGATCATAATTATAATCAAAATTATTTGCATTAATATTGAAGATAATTATTTTCATAAAAATTATTTTGATAATAAGAATGTAAATTGCATTCCTCACTTTGATGAGGCGCCCCACAATAATGACAACTAAATTGGCACCTTCGAGCGGCTTGTAAGAGATAAAGTTGGTTTTGAAGCTCGGCAACTTTAACGGCCAATTCAGATTCTTTCATAATAAAAATAAAAAAAAGGAACAACTTTCACTTAAATGAATGGAATTTTTATAAATATTTTTATTATATATATTTTTTTTTTCAAAAAGCGGGTTAAATTAGTCCCGGACTTCCCAAGATCTACCCGGTGAAGGGCTTGCAAGGTACTAGAGGCTATGATGGGAATTCAAGCCCAAAGCGTCCTTTCCGAGAATTTAGATTATGCTTTTTATTATTTATTTATTTATTTTAAAAAAATTTAAAAGAGAAGGGGGAGAAGAAAGAGAACGATAAAATTAATAAATTTTTCTTTTTCAAAATATCAACCATGTCCCCGGCAACGGCGCCAAAAACTTCATGGGGCAAAACTATGCTTGCAAACGACAACGGCAAGTGTACCGTATCGAATGTAGTATAGGTTATAAGAAACCAAGGTCGTATTAGACTCGGGGAGGTTGAGTACTCTTACTTCAAGAAAGTGTCTATTATTTTATCAAATAAAACTTGGGAGTGATTTTGCAAAAGGAAAATAAAAATAAGATTAAAATGACGAGTAAAAAGGCTAGCACTCGATCGTTGAATCACCACAGAAAATAAACATAATAAGAACAACTTCTAATTCTCTTAATAAATTACTTGACCGTGGAGGTTCCCGATTTATGAACATACCTCTCTCGAGGATACGCTCAACTGAGTTAAGGATGATCAATCGAACTTTTGTTCTAGAATCAAAATCCCTATGGCTCGCTTTATCGTAGTGAACCCCTCTATTGGATTTGACTCCAATCCGGGAGAATTATGTCATCATCGCTTGAGGAGTGTATTCAACACTCTTTATCCTTGAAGTGATCGATTCGAATTCAAAACCTCTCGGCTATTAAAATATGAAAACACGAAAGAGAATTATATATCGAAAATATAATCTCAATCAATTAAAATTCAAGGATAAATCTTAAGCGACCTAAGGAAGAAAAAAAGAAGCTAGAATTTAAACCATGAATTATATTTCCCTTGGATCATCTCGATAGAGTACTAATAGAATTTAGCTACTCATAGAGATGGAGGAAACAAAAAAAATAAAAGAAGTGCATGATAAAAGAGGGAGAAAATGATAGAAGAAAAGAACTATTTTATTAAATTGCTAAGAAAAGTTACAAGACAGGAATTGAAAATTACAAATTTTTTTAATTAAACGTACCAATTGCAAGAAGACAAGGAGTACAAGAACTACTAAAATATGAAAATAACGACATGAAATGAAAAGTCTTAGTCCTAAAAATTGGTCCCTGAAGTTCTGGAGAAGCTCCCTTTAAATAGGCAGAAAATTGATGTTACACGCCCTTGGTCACGCCCGCGACCAAGGGCGTGTAAGGAGCATGATCGTTGTTGGTGCGGAGAGGGTGCGTTCTGGCTTCAATGCAGGCATTTCGGGCACGTCACGCCCTAGGTCACGGGCGCCCGTGACCTGGGGCGTGTAATCTATAAATGTGCTGCTGGCAGGAAATCTTTGGCGGGAAGGCACGCGGGGCGAGTCATGCCCGTGACTGGATGTCACGCCCAATGGCACGCCCGTGACCTGGGGCGTGTAACTTTAAATGAAGTGGCAGGCGTGCTGACAGCTGGTGGCGGGGTCCCGGCCGTGACTTGGATGTCACGCCCTTGGTCACGCCCGTGATCTGGGGCGTGTACTTGAACATTCCTCGAACTCTCGCCTGTTCGTCGATCTCCTTAATTTTCGTCGAACTCAGCAGCCAGGGTCACGCCCTTTGTCACGCCCATGACCTGGGGCGTGTACTTGGCGAATTCTTCACGGAACGAGCCCAATGTGGCGGCAGTTGGTCTGGAACATATCTAGGCTGTCACGTGTAACACCCTGCCAGTACGAAGAGTATAACAGCAGGTCCGGCCGGGACCCCAGGCCATACAAACCACACTAGCTAGGAGTTAAAAGGTGATAACCAGAAAAGTAACAACTAAACGAGAGTACGAAACGTAAGCGAAAGCATTAAATAAACCATTCAAAAAGAACTGTCCACTATCATAGGAATGTATCCAGAATAAGAGTTACGGCCTTAAGGCCTTACATTCATCCAATGCACAAAACTCCATAAGCATACATCGGCACGCAGGCCGGCCATACATGAAAAAGCTAAAAAGGGAGGCTGGCCTTCAAGGGCCAACTCAGCAAAAGGCGCCACCGCCCACTATTTCCCGCTAGGCTCACCTGCACCTGCATAAGACATTCCACCAAGCGGTGGCAAACAAAGTAACGGTCAGCACAGCTGACCAAATTATAACGACCCCACCCCTTTCCCGGGGTGGCGGAGATTCTACCCTGCAAGCAAGCCATACTAGCACAAGTACTAATATAAAGAAAGTGCAACTACATAAGGTGAGGTTTCAAGCACAATCAATCTTCTAGGTTGAGCATCAAAAAAAAGGAACCTAGGTATGCACATGATGTTGGTTGGGTTCACCCGAAGGTTCCCACAACCGCCTAAACAACCGCATGAGGCTAACAACATCAATTCATCACAAACGTGGGTACACACAACCGCACGCTCCATGCTCACAAGGCATGCATCAAAGGTACTTCATCCCGAGCACCAAAACCATCATGAGTCCGGAAACTCTAGATAGAAAAGAGCTTTTGGTTGGTCTAGGCAAGACGCCCTTCCCAACCTCTCCCAAGGTCGTTTGGGTTTACAAGAGATAAATCCCCCTACCGCCGCGCCTGGAAACGGGTTCAGTTCAGCCAATTCCCATGCTCTTGTCATCGATTGAACACACGATGCGGGTATGACATCACCTCGGCCCGTAAGGGTTTAGCACTCACTAGTGCTACACAAAACATAAGTTACAACACCCAAGCCTTAAAAGTTTACTTTGTAACGACTCAAGACCCGACTCCGCCTTTCGGCTGGAGGGCATGAGGGATCGTTAGGGCTTTATACGTAACCAAAAAGGAGGTATAAGACCACTCCTCAAAAATTCTAGTGGTGAAGGTTTGCATTCAACCACTCGCAAAGCATGGGGCTTCCGTTAGGATCTTCACAAGATGCCTACGCTTAAATCCCGCAATACTATCGCATATATCACGGAGACATTCTCCGGCACGCATTCTAGGCTTAACTTAAATGCAACGTCGCAAATCAAGCATCACCGATTCGGGCTCACGACCACGAATAGGCTTCACACACAATGCCTAAATCCGCACGACTACCGGATTTTCTACATGCAATATGCCGGGGACGGACACAATCGACCCGGAGTTCCGAAGAACTTGAGGAAATCCTACACTTCACCCATTTGGTGAAAGGGATTCCTCATGCAAGCATAGAGAAATGAAGGAGAGGACAAAAGACAAGTCCAAACAACGGGAGAAGAAATCGTTACCCTAGGAGCATTCTTTTTTGCCATGGATCCGAGATTCTAGACGGAGGGAAACGACCGCACCGGGCTGCACTCTCCAGATCTGGAAATGGCTCGCGAAACGGAGCTCCGGAGCTTCGTAAATGGCGGAATCTCCCTTCTTCTTCCTTGGCTCCTCCTTCTTTCTCTAGGGTTTGGAGAGAGAATGGCTTAGAGAATATGAGGTTTAACCCCCTCTCATCAGCCCTAATAGTCCCCCGCAACTAAACCTAGCCGTTGGATCAAATTCCAAATGATTTGGACGGTCCGATCTTCTTCTCCGCTCAAAATCGCGGAACAGAATAAACAGGGCGCACGATCACAGGCGCACGGTCAGTGGTCGTGCGCGAAGAGGGAAATGGTCGTGCGCACTGTCCGAGACAGAACTTGATTTTCTTCTGAATTAACGCACGATCGCTGGCGCACGATCACCGGTCGTGCGCGATGAGGACAATGGTCGTGCGCATAAGTCGAGACAGAACTCCGAATCTTTGCGGGTTACGCAAGATCATTGGCGCACGATCACTAGTCGTGCGCGAAGAGGACAATGGTCGTGCGCATTGACCTGATCTGGAATTTTGAGCTTATCCTGAGCACAACACTACCATTCCGCCTACCTCGCTGAACAACGATATTTGGGGTGTTACAACTCCACCCCCCTTAAAAGAATTTCGTCCCGAAATTTCGAAAAAGGTAATTGCAGGAATTTACAGTTTTTAAAGAAAATTTACCTGAGAGAAATAGCTCGGGGCACTCCGCAAGCATCGCTTGCTCTCTCTCCCAAGTTAGCTCCTCTCGGCCGCAATTATCCCACCGGACCTTTACCATCCGAATGGACTTGTTCCGCAACTGCTTTACCTCGGTATCCTCGATGCGTAAGGGTTTGACTTTTGTCGACAACCCACTATCCACCGACACTTTGCCAACCGCAACGATATGAGTAGGCTCTTGCACTGCCTTCCTCAGAACTGAAATGTGAAACACGTCGTGCAGACCGCTCAGCTCTGCAGATAGTGCAAGCCGATAAGCCGCATCACCAACACGTTCCACAATCTCAAACGGTCCTAAGTACCTTGGACTGAGCTTTTTCAAGCGTCGGATCCTTGGTACCCCTTTGAACGGTTTGATCTTCAAGTAAACTCGGTCACCGACGGCGAACTCTAGGTTCCTATGCTTGGCGTTGTAATATTTTGCTTGCCTATCCTGGGCAATCAATAGCCTTTCTCGAATAGTTCGGATCGTCGAAGTTGCTTCCTCAACATCCTTTCGCTTTAATAGCTTAGTATCGCCCGTTTCTGCCCAAGACAACGGCGTACGACACTTCTTACCATAGAGGGCCTCGAAAGGAGCCATCTTTATACTGGATTGGTAGCTATTATTGTAGGCGAGTTCGATCATATAGAGATGATCTTCCCACTTCTTTCCAAAATCTAGAGCGCACATTCGGAGCATATCCTCCATAGTCCTGTTGGACCTCTCGGTCTGTCCATCCGTTTGCGGGTGGAAGGTCGTGCTAAATTTCAATCTAGTGCCCAACAGTTCATGGACAAGCCTCCAATCTTTCGATGTGAAACGCCGGTCACGATCGCTGACGATGCTACGAGGGACACCGTGCAGCCGCACAATACTATCGACATAGAGCTTCGCTAGCTTTTCTACAGAATCATCCTTCCGGTTCGGAATAAAATGCGATACTTTTGTCAGTCTGTCCACGATCACCCAGATGGCGTCGTTTCCATGCTGCGATCTCGGCAATCCGTGCACGAAATCCATCGAAATATCGTCAAACTTCCATTCCGAAATCGACAAGGACTTCAAAAATCCACCGGGACGTTGACATTCCACCTTCACCAACGCGCAAGTGTTACACTTGGCCACGTAGAGGGCAATGTCTTTCTTCATACCCGGCCACCAAAAGAGTTTCTTCATGACCACGTACATTTTCGTGCTCCCCAGGTGGATAGAGTACTTGGTATGATGAGCCTCGTACATCAACTCCGCCCGTAGAGTACCAACGTTTGGGACGCACAATCTGCCATTCTTCCACATAAGGCCATCTTCGAAAGAGAAATCAGCATTTAACCCGTCAACGGTTTCTGCATTGTAGCATTTCATGCTCTCATCCAGCTCCAATGCCTGTCGAACTCGGTCGGCAAGGTGGAATTGAACCTCCGTCCAGTTCAAGCATGCTGAAGTAGATGCTCTTCGATCAACGCAAATGATCTCCATTTCTTCCAGCTCACGGATTAGAAGCTCATCGTGCATCAAAATCCAATTTGCTTGAGCGGGAGCCCGACGACTCAACGCGTCCGCAACTACATTTCCCTTTCCAGGAGTATATTTGATGTCGAAGGTGTAGTCCCCAAGGAACTCCAACCACCTCCTCTGTCGCATATTCAACTCCCTTTGATCTAGCAAGTACTTGAGGCTCTTGTGGTCGGTAAAGATGTCGATCTTCACGCCATACAAATAATGCCTCCAACGCTTAAGAGCCAATACCACGGCCGCTAGCTCCAAATCATGGACCGGGTAATTCCTCTCATGAACCTTCAACTGCCGGGAGCCGTAGGCAATTACCTTACCGAACTGCACTAGGACACAACCCAAACCACTCCCTGAGGCGTCGCTATAAATTTCGTAGCCTTCCGTACCACATGGCGAGCATAGAATGGGCGCCGTGGTCAGACGGCTCTTCAGCTCTTCAAAAGCTCGTGCGCACTCGGGCGACCAAACGAACTTATAAACTTTCCTAGTCAGTTTAGTGAGAGGAAGTGCAATCCTCGAGAAGTTTTCCACAAAGCGCCTATAATTGCCGGCAAGTCCTAAGAAACTTCGGACTTCCGCTACGTTTTTCAACAAAAGCCAGGCTCGGATCGCTTCTATCTTCGACGGATCAACCGCAATTCCATCTCCACTAACGACGTGACCAAGGAATGCTACTGACGGTAGCCAAAACTCGCACTTGGAGAACTTGGCATATAGCTGACTCTTCCTCAAGGTGCTCAGAACTGCGTGCAGATGCCCTACATGCTCCTCTTCCGATTGAGAGTATACCAAAATGTCGTCGATGAAGACGATCCCAAATCGATCCAAATACTCACGGAATGTCCTATTCATTAAGTCCATGAATACCGACGGTGCATTAGACAGACCGAACGGCATCACCGTGAACTCATAGTGCCCAAAGCGAGTACTGAACGCTGTCTTTGGAACATCACATTCCCTAATACTAAGCTGATAGTAGCCGGACCTTAAATCAAGCATAGAGTATACCGTCGACCCAACCTGTTGGTCAAGTAAGTCGTCGATTCTCAGAATCGGATAACGGTTCCTCTCGATCAGCTTGGTCCGCTACTACTAGGACAACACAAAACTGGCCTTAGGCCCCGAATCCTTCAACAAGGTGAAGAACATCTTCACGCCTTTTCACAGCTTCTCCTATTCGCGCTCACTCGAGATCTATTAGGCAGCATTACCTCCAATCTATCCTTGACTAAGGTAACTGACAATTCGATTCATAACACGAAGTCCTTAGACAAATAGGAGAGCGATGCTCCCACACCAACAGAGCTCTCGTCGAATAGTCGATAATTAGGACAAGGCCTAATTGCACACAAATACAAGACATAAAATTTTGTTGTCAACAGATACAGTGGACATATTTCTATCTTTAACCGCACACGGGGTATAAATCATATTTGGAGATGATCATCCATACCTGTGGCAACATCGCATTGCTGAATGACCTCTTGCTGGCCATAAGAGTAGACTCTCGGCTGGGTTAGAGAATATTGGGGAATCGAAGACTCCACCGCTTTGCCTTTCTCCATAGGAGTTGAACCCATCGCACGAGCATAGTCCACTTCTCCACTTTTTGCTTTTGGGGGACCACTTCGACACACTGCGGCTTTGTGTCCCACCTTTCCACAAGTGAAACAAATTAAGGAACACCGTGCAGTCTTAACTTCCACAGAGTTGAACTTTCTCTTGTTTCTTCTGAACTCGAACTTGGACTGAGAGACCGGCGCATGAAACTCTGACTTCTTTACATTGAAGTCTTTCGCGCGCTGCATACTCTTCATATTCGTTTCCAGAGATTTAGCTATTTTCACTAAGACGTTGAAGCCGAGTAACTTTGGACCCACAAGCATTAGTCTTAGGTCATCTCGCAGACCATTGTAGAACTTGTTGACCTTGGTTTCCTCATCTTCCCACATAGACCTCTCATAACGATTCCAACTGATGAACTCAATCAGGTACTCATCCACTGAGTGTTCTCCCTGCTCTAGGTGTGAACACTGATCTTGTAGTTCAGGAATCTCAGTCAGGGGTAGAAACTTTAGAAGGAAAGACTCATGGAAGTTTTCCCAAGAGATTTCGGAAAGTTGTCTCCCACCAAACTTGTTCAACAACTCTCCTTCCCACCAAAGTCTTGCTTCTCTTATAAGTAGGAAGGTGGTTAAGGTTACCAACATATCTTTGCTTATAAGCATTGACATTAAAGTCCTCTTTATTTCTGACAACCACTCAGCAGCTCTCCCAGGGGATTCCATCCCCTCGAAGGATGGAGGGTTGAGGCTCAGAAAGTACTTTAATTGCTGGTCACGCGCTCGCCCCACTACTACTTGCGCAACTCGACGCTCCACCCTCAGTTCTACCGCAGGTTCCACTACAGCAACAGTTACAGGGGCCACATCCAGAGTCGGAGTAGTAGGCTGTGCAAGCTGCCCAGACTGAGTGTTGATCATCGCGAAGACCGCTTCAGCGACTAACTTGATCATCTCAGCCGAAGGAGTGGTCGCTGTCACCTCAGACGACCCACTACTTTCAGCAGTGTTACGGGGTTGAGATGGCCCCGCACCACTCCTAGTCACCTATAATCGTGTAAGAGACAATTTAGTGACTGAAAGCATAGCAAAACAACAATCATGGAATGCTCAGGTTCCGCAAACAAGTATGTTTTTCCATTCCTAAGTGGACATTCTTATTAGTTTTTGTCATTTTAGGTGAATGCACATCCCGTGCACACCACCCCATAAAAGGAATTCGTCCCGAATTCGCTAAACTACGGATCGACGCCTTAAGTCCGATACCAAATTGTAACACCCTGCCAGTACGAAGAGTATAACAGTAGGTCCGGCCGGGACCCCACGCCATACAAACCACACTAGCTAGGAGATAAAAGGTGATAACCAGAAAAGTAACAACTAAATGAGAGTACAAAACGTAAGTGGAAGCATTAAATAATCCATTCAAAAAGAACTGTCCACTATCATAGGAATGTATCCAGAATAAGAGTTACGGCCTTAAGGCCTTACATTCATCCAATGCACAAAACTCCATAAGCATACATCGGCACGTAGGCCGGCCATACATGAAAAAGCTAAAAAGGGAGGCTGGCCTTCAAGGGCCAACTCAGCAAAAGGGGCCACCGCCCGCTATTTCCCGCTAGGCTCACCTGCACCTGCATAAGACATTCCACCAAGCGGTGGCAAACAAAGTAACGGTCAGCACAGCTGACCAAATTATAACGACCCCACCCCTTTCCCGGGGTGGCGGAGATTCTACCCTGCAAGCAAGCCATACTAGCACAAGTACTAATATAAAGAATGTGCAACTACACAAGGTGAGGTTTCAAGCACAATCAATCTTCTAGGTTGAGCATCCAAAGAAAGGAACCTAGGTATGCACATGATGTTGGTTGGGTTCACCCGAAGGTTCCCACAACCGCCTAAACAACCGCATGAGGCTAACAACATCAATTCATCACAAACGTGGGTACACACAACCGCACGCTCCATGCTCACAAGGCATGCACCAAAGGTACTTCTTCCCGAGCACCAAAACCATCATGAGTCTGGAAACTCTAGATAGAAAAGAGCTTTTGGTCGGTCTAGGCAAGACGCCCTTCCCAACCTCTCCCAAGGTCGTTCGGGTTTACAAGAGATAAATCCCCCTACCGCCGCGCCTGGAAACAGGTTCAGTTCAGCCAATTCCCGTGCTCTTGTCATCGATTGAACACACGATGTGGGTATGACATCACCTCGGCCCGTAAGGGTTTAGCACTCGCTAGTGCTACATAAAACATAAGTTACAACACCCAAGCCTTAAAAGTTTACTTTGTAACGACTCAAGATCCGACTCCGCCTTTCGGCCGGAGGGCATGAGGGATCGTTAGGGCTTTATACGTAACCAAAAAGGAGGTACAAGACCACTCCTCAACAATTCTTGTGGTGAAGGTTTGCATTCAACCACTCGCAAAGCATGGGGCTTCCGTTAGGATCTTCACAAGATGCGTACGCTTAAATCCCGCAATACTATCGCATATATCACTGAGACATTCTCCGGCACGCATTCTAGGCTTAACCTAAATGCAACGTCGCGAATCAAGCATCACCGATTCGGGATCACGGCCACGAATAGGCTTCACACACAATGCCTAAATCCGCACGACTACCGGATTTTCTACATGCAATATGCCGGGGACGGACACAATTGACCCGGAGTTCCGAAGAACTTGAGGAAATCCTACACTTCACCCATTTGGTGAAAGGGATTCCTCATGCAAGCATAGAGAAATGAAGGAGAGGACAAAAGACAAGTCCAAACAATGGGAGAAGAAATCCTTACCCTAGGAGCATTCTTTTTCGCCATGGATCCGAGATTCTAGACGGAGGGAAACGACCGCACCGGGCTGCACTCTCCAGATCTGGAAACGGCTCGCGAAACGGAGCTCCGGAGCTCCGTCAATGGCGGAATCTCCCTTCTTCTTCCTTGGCTCCTCCTTCTTTCTCTAGGGTTTGGAGAGAGAATGGCTTAGAGAATATGAGGTTTAACCCCCTCTCATCAGCCCTAATAGTCTCCCGCAACTAAACCTAGCCGTTGGATCAAATTCCAAAAGATTTGGACGGTCCGATCTTCTTCTCCGCTCAAAATCGCAGAACAGAATAAACAGGGCGCACGATCACAGGCGCACGGTCAGTGGTCGTGCGCGAAGAGGGAAATGGTCGTGCGCACTGTCCGAGACAGAACTCGATTTTCTTCTGAATTAACGCACGATCGCTGGCGCACGATCACCGGTCGTGCACGATGAGGACAATGGTCGTGCGCATAAGCCGAGACAGAACTCCGAATCTTTGCGGGTTACGCACGATCATTGGCGCACGATCACTAGTCGTGCGCGAAGAGGACAATGGTCGTGCGCATTGACCTGATCTGGAATTTTGAGCTTATCCCGAGCGCAACACTACCATTCCGCCTACCTCGCTGAACCACGATCTTTGGGGTGTTACATCACGCCCCATGGTCACGCCCGTGACCATGGGCGTGTACTTTGAAATTTTTCTCAAAAGTTCCCTGGAAACCTGAAAAACATAAAACAAGCTTACATTAGTTAAAGAAATAAAAAGGAATGAATTAGATTAAATAATTCATGCTATTTATTCAAATTCATTATAAAATATCAATAGAAATATAATAAAGATTGAGTACAAAAAGTACTCAACAATGGGACTTCAGTAGCATCATGGCCCCCATTACAGATTGCATGAAGAAGGGCGAGTTCACCTGGACAAAGTCGGCCACCCATGCTTTTCAATGCATTAAGGAGCTTATGACTGAGGCACCTGTTTTACATCTACCTGACTTCTCCAAAGTCTTTGAGCTTACTTGTGACGCTTCTGGTGCGGGAATAGGAGGTGTATTGTGTCAGGAAGGGCACCTGTGAGTTACTTTAGCGAGAAACTATCTGGCGCTAAATTATATTATTAAAACTATGACAGGGAGTTTTATGCGGTTGTGAGATGTTTGCACCATTGGAGGCACTATCTCCTCTCCAAGGATTTTGTGATCCTCTCTGATCACGAAGCATTGCGGTTCATAAATGGCCCGCAAAAAATTAGCCCGCGTCGTGCTAAGTGGGTAGCTTTCATACAAGGATATACATTTAATCTTAAACACCTTAAGGTAGCTGACAACCGAGTCGCAGACGCTCTTAGTCGCCTTACCCTTTTACTTTCCACTATGGAGGTTAATGTTGTAGGATTCGAGCGCGTTAGGGATGAGTACACTACCTGCCTAGATTTTCAGGAGTCATATTTATCCGCCCAGGATAATTCCCCCACGACTATATCTGCATTTGTCATTAAGGATAGCTATCTATTCAGGCATGGGAAGTTGTGTATTCTGCAGTCATCCTTACGTCTTCATATCTTTTGGGAGCTGCATAGCGGAGGGTTGAGTGGCCATTTCGGTAGGGATAAGACCATTACACTCGTTGAAGAGAAATTTTACTGGCCTAAACTTAAAGCAATGGTTGGGAGGGTAGTCAGTAGTTGTCGTACATGTCAAGTCTCAAAAGAAATAAAAACTAATGTTGGGTTATACACTCCTCTACCTATTCCTTCCATACCTTGGGAAGAGGTGAGCATGGATTTCCTATTAGGCCTTCCCCCCACCTTTCGTCGTCACGATTCTATCTTTGTAGTTGTGGATAGGTTCTCTAAAATGGCATACTTTATTCCGTGCACTAGGACAGATGATGCATCTCACATTGCAAAATTGTATTTTATAGAAGTCGTTAGTCATCGTGGAGTGCCGAAGACAATAGTCGCGGATAGGGATGTGAAGTATGCGAGTTATTTCTGTAAAACGCTATGGATTTTAATGAGTACCAAATTATTGTTTTACGCCGCCTATCACCCGCAAACCGATGGGCAGACGGAAGTGGTTAATCGGAGTTTGGGTAATCTTCTTAGATGTCTTGTGGGCGATCACAATGGCACATGGGACCTACTTCTTCCCCATGCCCAATTGGCCTACAATAATTCGAAAAATAGGTCCACGGGTCTGTCTCCAAATGAGATTGTTCACGGGTACAAAGCCCCTGTGCCACTTGACTTTGTTCCGCTGCCCCCAACGTACAAAGCAAAGTCAATTTGTACAATCCTTCACCCAACACATTCATGATCTACATGCATGTATACGGGCTACCTTGACTTCTAAATATGAGTCCTATCAAGCGCACGCTAATTTACATAGGAGAGTGTCACACTTTAAAGTCGGCGATCTGGTTTTAGTCCGGTTAGTTCCCGAACGACTGCCATCTGACACCATTAAAAAGTTAGCACCAAAGTGCGCCGACCCTTTTTGGATTATAAAGAAGCTAGGTGACAATGCTTTCGTTTTGGATTTGCCAGCGGATTGGGGTATCTCCCCTATTTTTAATGTCTCGGATTTGACGTTGTTTGTTTCGCCTCCACAAGAGTTGAATTCTTTGTCGTCTTCTCCCTCCACTAAAATTTCTAATGGGTCGGGGAGTGGTAATTCGGATGATCTCTCTCTTTCGGTCCCCACAGGTATATCATCGGATGGTGAGTTGCATTCTTTTATTCCTACTGCTGACATGTTTCCCAGGTTTCCCAAGACATTTCTCACTCCAGATGCGATACTTGCTGCTGAGCCACTTGCTACTGCTGATGGTGATGCCTACCGCTTCCTCATCCGATGGCGTGATCGCCCCACCTCAGACGACTCGTGGGTACTCGAGACGGAGCTTTGACTCTTGGATGCTGACCTTCTCCACCGATATCTCTCGGAACACGCATCAGAGATACGTGATTTTGAGCGGGGGAGAATTGTTGCCGCGACCCCTCCACCACTGCTTGATGATGATCCGGTTGCCGCGGCACAACAACATAAAGATTTTAGGTGCTATGTTGACGCTAACAGAAGACGGCATTACAACCTCCGCCCACGGCGTGCTAAGCCAGCTTGAAGAACAAATTCTCTAATTATTATGCGTTTTATTTTATATTTGCGATTATAAAATTATTACATGTTTAGGTAATAATTTTATATTCGTTTGAGTATTATTTTTATTTATTTCCTGCATTTAAACGTTTTGTGTGTTAATAGCCATCCAGAGTGATGAGATCTTCATCTCATCATTGGATGGTTGGATTTGTTTGGTAACTCCTATATATAGGAGTGTTTTAATTTGATGAAGGAAGATTTGAAAAAAAAAAAAGCAAAACCTAATTATCCCCTAGAGAATTTTGGCCAAAGGAGGCTCCCCTCTTGCCGCCGCTCCCTTGATGGTGTGAAGCCGTCTCTTGCCTCCTCCAACCCTCTTCGGTGCGACTCCGGCGTGGACTCCTTCGGTACGACTCCAAGGAAGAAGGTTGCAACCCCCATTCGGTGTGACACCGGTGGAACCGTGGAGAGAGTGATTCTCCCACATATCTTGTGCGAATATAGATCCGGGTTGGGTAACTTCTTCCCCATCTTTGTGATTTCATTCTTTAGATTTGTGGAGAACGAGCAACCGTTTTATCCGAGATTTTTAAATTCTCCGTTTGCAAATTTTTGAATCGATTTCACTATTATCGAATCTCTTTATTCCGGATCCGGTAGGTCCAATTTGCTTCAGCGGATCATGGCCTATAGCCTTGATTTTGCTCTCAAAAAGGATCGGCAACCTTTATGTTAATTTTGGGGAATAATCCGACTCTCTTCCGATCGTTATTTTAGAGTCGATCATTCCTCCCCTTGTGGTGAATGTGTTAAGTTAGATGTGAAACATATTGCGACGAAAGATGCTTGTGTAGGTGCGGTAGACCTAGGTGTTAAAGGCACAGTGAGGTGTTTCGTTCGTGTCAAATCTCTAAAATCACGGACAACACTACATCAGGCCCCGAGCAGACCCGCAGACCAGGCTCTCACATAGATTGCAGGGTCGTAGGCTCACTCAATGGCATGATGGAAATATTCAGAAGGTTAGCCCCGAGCAGACGCGCTGACCAGGCTCTCACCTAGCTGGAAGGGACGTAGACTTACTCGGTGGAAGGTTTCAAAGGTTGGCCCCGAGCAGACCCACTGACCAGGCTCTCACTTAGCTGGCAGGGCCATAGGCTCACTCGGAGGAAAGTTTCAAAGGTTGGCCCCGATAAGACCTGCTGACCATGATCTCACCTAGCTGGCAGGGCCGTAGGCTCACTCGATGGGATGATGGAAAGTTTCAAAAGGTTGTCCCTGAGCAGACCCCTGACCAGGATCTGACCTAGATGACAGGGTCGTAGGCTTACTCGGTGGCAGGTTTCAAAGGTTAGCCCCAAGCAGACTCACTGACCAGGCTCTCACTTAGCTGGCAGGGGTGTAGGCTCACTCGATGGCGACGCACGAGGAAGTCAAGGTAAGAAAGGAAAGATCAACACAAGGTAATTCTCTCAGTGTGAGGTATGTGAATGATGTCCATTAAGAAGGGCACTCACCGACGAATGGTGTCCATCGAGAATGACATTCTCCGGCGGGAGGGGTTGATCGAAAAGGGTACTCGCCGGACGAATGTAACAAGGGGTACCAGCCAACCACAAGGGATACAAGAATCGCACGGGATGAAGTGGGCTCTCGGCGTAATTACGCTCCCGACAGAAATCAATGTGACCACATAAGTCCTAAAAGGGCATGAACGCATGTGAAAGGGTTGCAACCATGTGGCGCGCCAATACGGTGAAAGCGTCTTGGTCACGACCTAGGACTAAGGGCAGGTTGTATGTGAATGAGCGAGGGATGCGCCAATGCGTGGGTGAGCGCGCAAGAGAATGAACAATTAATAAGGCATACATGGGTGAGATGCAAGAATGAAGCATAATCGTGTGGCGCGCCTGTACGATGAGATTGTCTTGGTCATGACCAAGGACTAAGGGTCAACGGTACACAAATGGGAAAGTGATATGAGAGCACGTGCGCAAAAGCGCGAGAACATGGGAAATTACA
The DNA here is from genome assembly GCA_033032865.1 of Dactylorhiza incarnata. Taxonomy (NCBI): domain Eukaryota; kingdom Viridiplantae; phylum Streptophyta; class Magnoliopsida; order Asparagales; family Orchidaceae; genus Dactylorhiza; species Dactylorhiza incarnata. The sequence goes on from JAWHQI010000073.1 coordinate 1,803,805, forward strand.
TACGAACGTGCGAACTATCGGCGAATAATGGCAAGTAATGCAGAGAAAAAATATATATAATATATGGTAGAGAAGCATAAATCCTTCATTTCATTCATCTTTAAAAAAGTTTACAAAGAAGGAGGGTCTCGAAATACAACAAGTAAAAAGGTAAAAGGCATGTCTTCAGGGGGCATCGCCGGACTTCCCGCTAGAGGATCTGCTGCTCACTTCCAAGTGGCAGAGATCACCAAGCTCCAGCCAATGGTTGACTTCATTATCTGGGGCATTCGAATGACCAAAGAGCTCGGGCAGCAGGTGGCGAGCCGTGATCCTCTCGCCCTCTTACTTTAGGATCCCAACGCTCCGAAGCACCCACAAAGCGTGTTTTTCTGCTCCCTGGGCAGTCTCCTACATCAAGGCTTCAAGCTCAGAGTGGGAGTAGAAATGTCGAATGTCCTCTGCGGGAAGCGGCAAAATAGCGACATTTTGTAGTTATTAGTTCTCGGTCTGTAGCTCCTTGACTCGGTCCTCGAGGGTAGCCACTCGCACTTGCAAGATGTCATAGTTGGCTGTGTACTGCAAGAAAAGAGAGGAGTCAGCACCAGTGCAAAAAAGAAGGGAAGTGCGAAAGTTTACGTCACTGCAAGGTCGTACTTACCACTCGACGTGTGTGGATGGCAAGAAGGGATTCGGTGGTTGCCATCAACTTCTTTAGGCCCACAACTTCAGCAGAGGTGAGACCGCGCATCCTATCAACCTCAGTGAGGTTCCGTGCAAGAGTATTGTTGTGGTGTGAGGACATATGCGCGAGCTCGAGAGAGCGTAGCTGAGCCCAGGCGGCCCCATGCGCAAGCGTCCGGGTGGACTCTGCATCATAGACCGTGGCATCCCCACGGCTGTCGAGAAATAATGAATGGCCATAGGCATCACCGATGGTGGTATCCTGCTCCATCCAGGTTGGGAGGAGAGTGTAGACAGAGACCCGGTTGGCCTTCCGATGCCACTGGAGCAGGGCCGCACCTGCTTCATCTAAGTACTTATCGTTGAGGGCGAAGTTCCGATGCCCTCTCAGCAACGGTCCCGAGGAAGACCCCACCGGCGCGCTGGAAGTCCTAACCGCTGCGTTCGCCGCAATAAGGGCACTCATCCTAGGGGCCTCGCCAACGACCGCCTTGCCCTTGGCTGTTGAAGAAGGCTTGGACCGCTTGGAAGGAGAGCCGATTGCGGCGTCAGGCTTCCGCTTCTGTCCGTTGGTCATCAAGGAAGCCAAATCTTTGCGGCAGGCTTCGGTAGCGGACCGCGTGAGAGCAAGGGTGGTGATGGGGGAGGTCTCCACGCCCGCATTCGGTGGGTGGAGGGGGAGGTCTCGAATCCCTACATCAGGTGAATCAAGTGAGAAAAGAATGAGCGGATGAAAATAAGCGGGAGCTAGGGTTGAAATAATTTGCCTTACCCTCTCCCGGCAGGACGGGCAGGAGCGAGTTGATATGCTTCCGCAGGTGCACGACGTCCATGCTGTGGATTTGGATGAACATGTGGAGATTGGCCTCATAGCCCCCCAGAGTAGGAGGAATATATGTCGACTCATCCTCCTGCAAGGGCGCGAGGAGGGTGTTGTCGAAGCTCCCGATCACGAAGATGAACCGCCGAACCCAGTCGTGGTTCTTGTTGGCGGTACCGGTTGTTAGATCTATAGATGTCCTTAGAGGGGGGTGGGGTGAATTAGGGTTGTAAAAACTTTTGTTATATTTTCAATTACTTGAAAAGCTAAGAGATCAAAATAGTGATTTTGAATAAAGATCTAAATTGTTTTATAATGAAAGAAAAATAAATAAATAATTTAGAGAAATGAAGAACAAATCAATTTTATTACACAAAAATAGACATGATTACTATTGATAACGTTGATTACAATACTAGATTTTTATGACGCTAGAAATCGAAGACGAAGAAGTAAAATGTCCTTTCATTTTCTATCATAACTCGTATCCCCACGAACCGGTGGCTTTAGCCTATCCTTCCTCAGATACGGTCTGAAGCAGCTCTAGCCAATCCTTCCACAGATATGGCCTCGAGCACCACCTAGATCTACACCCTAGACCTAGTCGCCAACAAGAGGTGAATTTCTGCCCTAAATCCTACCCAGACCTAGTCGCAACCACATGGCGAATTTACTTCACATGTACGAATCACTAAAGAAATGAAACAACAACAATATAAAAACTCCCTATGTGGGTCTCTTGAAGAAGTAGATGAAGTCCCACAGAGTATGATCGTTGTCGATGTGGTCTTTCGTCACGATGATGAAGCGTGTTGAAATCTTCTCCACGGATCTCCTTAAGCCTTCATGGATTTGTGGGAGTATCTCTCTAGAACTTCCTCTATATGATGTGGCACGAAGCCCTGAAATTTGGGGGTGTGAGAGGATGAAGAAGATGGAGCCAGGGGTCCTTTTTATATCCTTGGAGCTAGCGCCCGCGCTAACGATACCGTCGGCGCTATCCCAATTTAGGAAATATTCTGCATGTGCGTATCTATCATTCTAAGGAAACCATGCCGAAATTCCTCTTGAGTATCGCACTACCGCCTGCACTAGTCGCTACCGCCCGATGCTATCTCCTTCTATAACTGCTTCCCAAAATTTCCTAATCAAGCCTAGCGCCTGCGCTAGTGGCTACCGTCGGAGCTAATGACCATGCCGGAATTTTATCTTCAAACTTGAGGGCAACCTTCTTATGTTATCCTTGAGTCATATAGCATTATTTCCTGCACACTTAAACACACAAGATCAAATACACATAGGATTTGTTATTCTCAAACCTAGGAGATGCGGAAGACCAAGTTCCAATAAACTCCCCCTTTTGATAATAACAAACCCATTAATGATAAATAAGAGCATTAATACATATATAATGATGAAACCTACTTGTGTGTGTGTGTGTGTGAGTGATGACCTAGATAATTGTCGATTTTGGTATTTAGAATTGTTCCCCCTAAATGCATGCTCCCCCTATGTGAATTCTCCCCTTATATGTAAGCTATCATCTTAAGAATTAATCATGTTTTGTTTCCCCCTTTGATAGCGATTATTATTTATTATGTTAATAGCAAAAGGGGAGAACAAACATGATAAATAATAAACGCTATCAAAGTGGGAAAACTAAGCATGATTAATTCTTAAGATGATAGCTTACATATAAGGGAAGCATTCACATAGGGGGAGTATGCATTTAGGGGGAGCAATTCTAAATACCAAAATCGACAATTATTCTAAGTCATCACTCACACACACACAAGTAGGTTTCATCACGATTAATGTATTAATGCTCTGATTTATCATTAATGGATTTGTTATAATCAAAAGGGGGAGTTTATTGGAACACGGTCTACCACATCTCCTAGGTTTGAGAATAAGAAATCCTATGTGAATACGATCTTGTGTCTTTAAGTGTGCAGGAAACAATGTCACATGACTCACGGATAACATAAGAAGGTTGCCCCCATTTTTGAAGCCAAAATTCCCGCATGGTCACTAGCTCCGACGGTAGTCACTAGCACAGGCACTAGGCTTGATTAGGCAATTTCGGGAAGCAATTATAGAAGGAGATAGCGTCAGGAGGTAGCGGTTAGCGCAGACGGTAGCGCGGCGCACAAGAGGAATTTTGGCAAGGTTTCTTGCACACTTAAACACACAAGATCAAATACACATATGATTTGTTATTCTCAACCATAGGAGATGCAAAAGACTATGTTCCAACACCATTGACCATGAGCGGGCTATAGCCGGAGAAGGCCACCCAGCCCTTCGCCCGGAAGTTGAAGAGCTTGCGGAAGATGGGGAGGGAGAATTCGATCCCTTTCTCCCGTAGGTAGCAGGTGAATGCAACCAACATCGCGATGGAGTTGGGGGTTCAGCTGCATGGGGACTACGCCAAAGTAGCAGAAAGACTGGCGCAGATCGGGCCAGAGGGGAAGGAAGAGTCCCACCTCGAAATGCTCCAGGGGGATGGCGAAGGTGCTGGCGAGAATTGGTTTATGCAGTCACAACCTCCAAGGCAGTGCACAATGAACCCCAGTAGGACATAGTCCGCGATCGCCAGGATGAAATCCTCCTCGGACAGGTCGCAGGTGGCAAAGTCATGGTTGGCGAATGCTTGGGCACACCTGCCCCTCCCATCGGACTCGACCACCATCACGCGAAAGAAAGGTTGCAGAAAAATCTGGAAAGAGGTGCGAGTGCGAAAGCAAGGAACGAAGAAGGAAGAAGGATGAAGGAATAAAAGTGATAAATGCGGTCGGTGGGGCTGAATATTTATAGAAAAATAAGGAAATCAAGAACTTTCCGAAGTGCGGGGGTGCAGATAGCAATAGAGTTACCTCTGACGCTTCAGGATGTGAACCAGCCTCACCTCTAACCCACTCACCGTTGAGTGGCAAGGGTATCATGTAGGGTCCTGCTAAAGGGCGAAAGCGATATAAAGCGAAGCAAGATCGAAGCATTAAACTCACCACTCAGCAAAACAGAAAGAAAATCATGTGAAATAAAAGCACGATTATCATCTAAATCAAAATATTGTTTACCTTACAATGTCAATCTCGGCATGCATTACAGATAATTCTATTGCGAGATGTGAAGGGATACATGGGAGAGTGTCGGTAGGCTCAGTACTGAATCCATTTTCATTGACCCCAGCCTCACCTCCCCATCCACGGTGGCACTCGCTGGTAGTAGTACGCGCTTTCGGCCGTGAGCTCTTGATAGTCCCCTCACACCCACCTCCCTGCCGCTGCATCTCACCCACGAGATGTGAATAATCCTGCTCAAGAGCGCTCATCCTACGCTCGAAGGCCATCTGGTGCCCGTCCGTATAGCTAGCTAGGTCTCATTGCATCCAGATAATCTTGCTGAGGACCTCTGTCATCCTTTCATTCATCGTCCCGAGATCAGCAGAATCGCCAAGAAAATCTGAGAGGTCGCTGGGGGAAGGGGGCTGCGAGATCACCTCATCTTCGAACCGAGGGTCCAACGGCGAGGCCTCCCGGTAACCTGCAAGAGTGAAAGTTAGTCTTTTCCAGTTACACGAGTAAATTTGAGGCGAATAAGGCAGCTAACCTGGTATATTTTCTTCGACAGGGGGCTAGCGAGAGGAGCTAGGTTGCCCTATGAATGGTTGGCTGGGTTGATGGAGTGATTTACCCTTACAAGGACGAGAGAGAACCTGTTTGGCGACAAAAGTAGTGGCTATGTCGGCGTCGGGGGAATGGCGGTTGAGGTCCCTCCCGGCCGAGTGCTCCGGCTCCTGCGCCGAAAGAGTGGAGATGGTCTCGCGGGCTGGGGCACTGCATGAGACAAAGGATAGCCCTGTGTTTCTGAAGGTGGGTGATGCAGAAGATTGGGGAAGAAAGAAGACAAGAGGTAATAAGGCGGGCGAGAGAACAACAAGCGGCTTACCGATCTCAGGCAGGGTCCGTCCGAGAGTGGTGGGAGGACAAAACTCCTGGGCCAACAGAATGGTTTCAACAACAGGCGGGAGCAAGCCAGCGCCTGCCAGGCTGGCCTCAGGGTCGCCTCCCGTCCTCGGCATGCCCTGCGAATGATCTTGAGTATTGATTCAGCGCATCAACTAGCATTAACCATAGAACAAGCTAGATCATATTACCTCGACAGTGTTGTCAGGAGGGTTGCGAGAAGGGGGGTGGATTCCCTGAAGCAGAATCATTCGCCAAAGGGTCCCGCCGAAAACCCTTGGCCTTCCTTGATTGATAGGGTAGGACTGGGTCCCTCTTTGTCGAGAGCCAGGGGGCGTAGCAAGTAGACTTGGTGTTGTTCTCCTTCTGCGGCGCGGCAAGACGCTCAAGCAGACTTTGTGAGAGGGGTCTCAGGGAAGGCCTCATGGATGTCATTAATAAGGCGAGAGCTCAGAGGTGAAGAAGAGAAACAGTAATTGGAAGACATGCACCCTCAAGGAAGCGGCCTGAGATATATATAGAAGTTGGGTGAGGCCCACAAAAAAGATTCCCTCCAGGTCAGCAAGCACTCAGTGAATACCAGGGGTTGGACTTTACATTCCGAGCGTAGAACTCGCTCGCAAAGAGCGGGGATAGTGTACAACCCCGTATTTGTCGAGTGGGTCCCGGGTCCCAAAGGGTGAAAGAGCATGCAAGGTAGGTCTAGAAGAGCACTCACCCAGTCCTAGAGAGGCAGGGAAGCCTCCGGGCGAGTGAGAGCCTCATCCGCAAAGCACTCGCTCCCTTAGGAGTGCAAATGCGCAGGCGGTCAGGCGAGTGAGGGCGATACCTCACTCGCCCAGCGAGGAAAGCATCTGGCGAGTGGTGCCCCTATGGATCACTCGCCCAGCAGAACCCAGAGAGTCTAGTGTGCGAGAAGTCTGGCGAGTTGGGCCTTCACGGACCACTCGCCCAGAAGGCTTTTGTGAGTAAATGACCTAAATACCCTTAGTGGGCTGCCAATAGCCCTTCAGAACAGCGGAGTTAGGCTGTTAGCAGACCAATTTGGGGTGCAATTAGTAAAACCAAAAGGAGAATTTATGCTATTTGCAGACCAGACTAGAAAATCTATAATTAGACCCTTAAGGGCACCATAGTGGAGACCAGGTCTTTTTGGTTCTCTCCTCTTAGGTGCCCGGTTGAGCATTGGTTTGGGAGGGGAAGCTCTCTAAGATATTCCAGGTGTGTGGTCGGACCTCCTCGCTACAGCTTTGGGTCTATTCATTTTTCTTCATCCATAATCAAGAGTGCAAATGTGTGCGAAGTAGGAGTGGGCCACACCCCCCCCCCCCTATGGGTCCGAACTCAAGAGACCGGTTGACAGTTTCAACAGAGATAATATGGACATTCTGATGATATCGTTGTGACATCAAAGTACACATGACGATATGGACATAAGAACAAGAAGAATTGATCAAAGTCGAGTATCGTCGTGTCAACCAGATTCACACGAAGATATTGTTGTAAGTTATAAAAAGACTTAAGTCAAAGTATTCTGCATTGTCAACGACATCATCGTAAAGAAGGCCAGTCGTCGAAAAGGCTAAGGGAGAACTCGTGAAGACAGCTTATAAAAGAAGAATCAGATATCTTCAGAATGATCATGACGATATCGTCGATAAGACAGTATGGTTTTAACGATATCGTCGATAAGGCAGAATGGTTTCAACAACGTCATCGAGAAGACCGCAAGTCAACATCAAGGTTACGACGACCTCTTAAAGATGACTTTATATCGTCGTAAGTGCACGTACAACTGAGATATCATGTATCGTCGAGATATCATTCTCTAAAGAAGACTTGAAGATTTGCCCAAGTCCATGATGTATCGGCATAATGACAAGTTCCGTCATCGAGACGTTGCAAATATCATCGAGATAGATCAAGACATTTCAAATCGCGTTGTCTGCATTTAATGTCGCCGTCTGATTGTCCAATCAGTGCTTGCCATTATGGAATGGTCCTCTGACACATATAGGACATCCTAGGAGACCGTTAGACGGCTCCTCAATCTAATAAAAAGATAAGTGTCTGCCCTAAAAATAACAAGCAAGGGAATGTGGAGAATGCGCGCAAGATTCAATAGAACAGTAACAAGGCTGCGTAAGGAGGAACAATAACCAGAAACAAATTGATCTTCATCAAGCATTCTCCAAGTTTCTGTCTAGCAACATCGGCTGATAAGAATTGTTCCAGATTGAATATGGGATTGAAGAGAAATCTTTGTTACTCAAGAAAACATCAAAAGCATTCTCATCAAGCCCAAGAAGCTAATCTTCATCTAGCTAGTGAAATTATTTTTACCTTTTCTCTGTTGTGCTTTTACAAGCCCGAGTTTGTAGGATCTATTTTAGATCTGAGTTGTAGGGCTTAAGGGCCTGAGCTGTAGGGCTTGAGGGCCTAAGTTTTGTAGGGCTTGAGGGCCTGAGTATTGTAGGGCTTGAGGGCCTGAATTGTATTGCTTGAGGGCCTGAGTTTTGGAGGGCTTGGTGGCCTGAGATTGTAGGGCTTGTGGGCCTGAGTTTTGGAGGAGTTTGTCGACCCTAGCACAGTGCTAGAATTACGCAGAGGTACAGTGGACTACTCAAGACACCCAGTCTTGAGGAACCACTATACATCTGGTGTTCTTTTCTTCTGTGGTTTGTTGGTGTACTGTGATAGATATATTTAATTCTTGTGCATAATTTCAAAACCAGTCATATCACATATTCCCCCCCCCCCTTCTAGGTGATAGTTCCATAACTAATAATATATATATTTCCTAACCTAAAAGACCTGTGGGTAGAGAGAGAATGGCCGAATCGGAGGGCGGAAAACTGGCGAAAAACAGGCATGGGAGAAATCACGGAGCACCGACAAGACCCGAAGCTCGAACCTCCTCATAGACGGGATTTCAGGGGAGATTCTTTAGTCATAGGATAAAGGCCACGTTCTCATCGCCGGGAGCTCGTGGGAGCTCTGGATTGGTCATCCATGGCTATAAATAGAGCTGGTTTGGTACTCTTCTGGGGGACTTGATCTTTTCCTCCTCCGGCAATGGAAGTGATAATTTATAAGGTAGTTGTCTAATTCACCTAGAGGGGGGGGGGGTGGGGTCATTCGGATGAATATTTAGAGTACCTCCTCTCATACAACTCATATAGCTCATTTGGTCTGCGTATAATAAAACTATAAAACTTGGGTAAACGGAAGACCATTGGGTGGGAATGGAAGGTAGATAGTGTACCTAGTCTTGTTGAGAAGATGTGAGGTCACCAATAGGAGTCTGTATGTTGTGTGTGCCCGATAAGCTAAGGGGCAAGGTTGTGCTCGGGTTCGACAAAAGATTCTCTTCCCCCTTAGAGGGTCTTACAATTCTTAGGGTTAAACCAAGTGTAATGATAAGAAGGGTAATATTATGGGTAGTTACCAATAACATTAAGTGTCATGAGAAAGGGAGGGTTGGGCTATCATCCCATCGTACCTCCTAGTACCTCTACGAGCCCCTCGCAGGGTAGACCTCGGGAAGTCCCAGATTAACCCTAAATTGTAGGAATAAGTTGATGTACATTATTAACTTAATAATCTACACACCCACGCCTCGTGGTTATGGGAGGTTAGTTGGTTGGGTCTTATGAATGGTAGGCTCATTGGTTATAGGTGCAGATGGGTTGGTCCGGCGAGCCGGTGGCTCGAAAGGTTATGGTGGAGGGCAGGTTAGCCCGGGGAGTTTATGGCTCGGAGATAGATGGTAATCATGTTTGCATGTGCATAAAGGTGGTGGGTTTCGGCATTGGACGGTCATTCGCACTGACGTCAATACATTGAGTCAGCAATTGTGAAATTTGCACTTAGCCATGAAAGTCTGGTGGTCCATCCAGTTAGAGTACGCAGATGCTTCGTGGTTTTGCGTTGAGGTGTATGATAGCTCTAGGTTATGTAGTGTGGATACCAACCTAGAGGTGGGCGTGACCCAATCCACCGCTTCCATTTGCAACTACGGGAGTATCCTGGGAGTCTTGCTAGCTTCAAAAAGGGGTTACTAAAGGTCTGTGCACATAGAGTCGAAGTGTGTGAGTTGCACTTGTGTGAACATAGCATAAACTACATAAATCTACATGTCATAACATAAGCATTGCATTTCAACCCCTACCCATATCGTATAAATTGGTTATGGGACTTTTTATACGATAGGCCTTGCTAAACGACCCCTTGGTCTATAGGTTTGTATGGGCATTCCTAAAAATCAATTGTTACTTTTCTATTATGTACTTATCTTTATTTACTGTTCTTTACTTGCACATTACCATGCTCTATTACTGCTTAAATTATCTATATACACATGTGTAGTGGTAGACATTTCCTGTAGACAAGATCCGCCATCATCTACTTTGTTTTATACCCCTTGGTGTCCTCCGCTTCATCCTCCAGCACGGTTCCTTAGTCCATTGGGGGAGGGGTGGGAAACATAAGGCTTAGTCTTTTTGACTAACGGTCAGTGGACCATATCATTTTAGGGGATCAAGGAGATGCAGCAGCACAAGAGGCCAATGTAGATGGAGGCGGGCCAGTCTAGCACAGGAGAACTAGTTTCAGGATCAGTGAGTGATTAGTAGTTTGCTTCCGCGAGTGACCTTGTAGTGAGGACATGATGTATAGGGCTTGGTCCCTTTATTATTACCTTTGTTATTTCAGATATATCATGTGGACATTTTTATATATAACATGTGATTTGTGGACTTGAACTACCATAGTTCATTCATACTTTTCTTCTTCTGTGATCGATATGACTGTCAGGATCGTCGCTTTGTAGTAGCGACTTTTCCGTGTGTTGTTGTCACCGCAAATCTGTGGTTTTAGGCATAAGACTCGGTTTTGTAGCGAAAAAATGGGGTCTTACAAACTGGTTTCAGAGGAAACCTCGATCCGAAGAAAAGAAGTCCACAAACCCTCGGCCACGCCGCGCGAGTTTAGTTTTAGGACAAACTAAGCACTGGAAGCAATGGTGTGCCCATATGTGGAAATCACATGAAAAAGTTCACTTTTAACTGAATCTTATGACAAGTTTTCTTTTGTACCCAGCGGCGAACCCTGCCCCAGCAGGAAATACCTCCAGCTACAAATATCTCTTTAGATAGTCCTTTAGTCAATAAGTTAGACTCACCCCCACTAGGACACATGACTCACCATGACAATTTACACCATGCCCTAGTCTGAAATAGACCGAAGGTTTAATTTTGGTGAAGGTACGAGGATACCCCAAAGAGGCTAGAGAAAGAGAGATTGACACATAAGCAGAATGGTAGGGGACTCGTAGACTCAACCCTCCTATTGGTGACATGATTGCATTGAGACAACCACCACAACAAACACCGAGGGTCGGATAAGAATACAAGTTGGGAAGAGACCCGTTTGGGATTGAGTCACATGTTGACCTTGATAAGGTTGTCTTAGAAGGTGCATTGAAGAGTCTAAAGTATGGAGTGTACTAACAAGTCTGAAGAAAGAACCCCAAGTCTAAGGTTGTATGCCCTATGGATTTTTGCATACCTAGGACGAATATAACATAGTGACACCAAAGATACATAGCCCAAATGTGTAGTGGCTTATCTTTTGTTTATTGGGGCATACCTTTTGTTTATTGGGCAAATTAAATACTGACTTGGGTTTCCTTTAGATCTAATTTAGATGTAATGCGTCGTGAACATAATGATTTTGAAGTTGATCATATTCGCCGTTACTCGAGCAAAGTGGAGATGGTGTAACAATATGTTCAGAATAATGATTTGTAGTATTGCCAGGACAATGGATAGACATCATTGATCGAACAAAACCTTGACCTTAGTCGAATCATTGGAAATGTAAAGTCATCAGGATTAATCACTTAGGGATGCAGATGCCCCATTTTAGAAGTAAAGGACGAAAACTAGGTCATACAAGTTATAGTTGTATTTGAGGTTCTTTGATGCGTAATTTCAGCAACGCTAATTAGCTAGCACGAAATGCAATACGACGGCAGTGCACCGCTCGCTCAAGTAATAAAATAGGGAGGAGCTCCTCGAATGTCGATCTCAAAGGACCGCAAGTTGGGTAGTATGACTCGCTCTGCCCGGAAATTAGTTAAAGGGAAAACTAAGTAATAGTAAAAGGGGTTGTGATTTGGTTCCTAAGCTGATGCGGAAAAGAGAGATGCGGGTCAAGACTCCGCTTCGCAAGGCGGGATGGATGCAGCGGCCGCGATGTCGTGCTTCGAAAGGCGCGTGGACAGAAAGTAACTGTGATGGGTGAGGGTTGCACACACCTCTTCTCCAAGCATCACCACTAGCAATTGCTAGGGCTTCACACACAACGAACTCAAAAAATCACAACAAGGAAAATGTGAGAATCATTGCACATGAACATCATAAAAGGTCTATGACATTAAGCTAATCAATAGTTCATTACAACAACACAAAGAAAACACAAGCATCAAGTTTAGAGAGGACCAATAGGAAGATGTCACCGCATTATGGGTTCTCGGCCGGAATGAAAGGTTGTCGGGCTCCCTCCGGGCTCGGCCCTCAGATGGTGTGCGGATTCGATGGAGGCTGTCACTGCTCCAATGACCTACAACACTTCTATGGCTTCCCACGACGAGGGATGCTTGAACACTTGGTGGAGAATGCTTGCTAACGCTCCCGAATGGAAGGATAGTGGTGGAAATCGCCGAAAAAATGGTCTCCTTGGTGGTGGGGGTGAAGGAGAAGCCGTCAAACCTCAGAAACGGCGGGAAGGAGCTGATTTCCCGCTCCCCTCTCGAGTTCTCGTTGACTGCGGCTTATCCTGCATTTTATACTAAACAGGCAGAAAAATGGTCACGCACGGTCGAACGCACGATCGTGCATGAACCGTGCATTATTACATGATAAATTCTGACTTGAGGGAGACGCTGCGCCGCCCGTGCGTTTTACTCACGCACGGGCAAATCCGCCCGTGCGTAAAAATGCACGGGTAAATTCAGAATGACTAAAAACAGGAGGGAACATGTCGATCGTGCGTTTTACTCACGCAGGGGTAAATTCACCCATCCGTAAAAACGCACGACTAAACTCAAAGTGTTGGTTTTCTGCCCAGATACAGACGCACGATCGCCACCATCCGTGCATCAAGGAAATGCACGACCGTGCGATATGCACAGACATAGACTTTGGGGGAAAACGGGACGATCCAGCCACCTGCACATAAGACATACCAGCTGGGAATACACCTCCAGCACCAAATAAACACAGAAAAAGGATTGGGGAGCACCATGTGCTTACCCCCAATAACAAGGAGCGCAAATGCACACCGAAATGGGCCTAAGAATGCACCTAACAGGGAATAACAAATATGATTGTAAACATGCCTAAAGTGTGATGCATCGACTAGAAATACGGCCTAGATGAGTCCATAAATGTGTATATAAATGGGACTCATCACACCCCCAGACTTAACCATTTGCACATCTCAGGCAAACTACTCCGCTCTCCTATCGGAACAATTGGATGTTAGAGTATGATTGAGCGGTGGAGACTCATGCGAAGTCGCATGCTCACGGGCGTAGAAATACATTAGAATAGAATTTAACTCAAAATTATATTTAACTATTTCTAAAACGGTAATTTGAAATTTAATTTACTTGGATGGTGAATCCTGGTGAATCTTTTGGTCGCGCAAAAGGGAAAATAGCGTGACTAATGAGTAGAGTTTTACTTGAATCAAAGCTTGGGACAAACTCCTAAGAAATCCATCAAAGTCGGTGTCCATAGGGTTGCACGTTCGCACTCTCTCTACTGCATGAGACGACTCGTATCTAAAATCTATAGGACTTATGGGTTAGGGTTGGGCTTAGGTTGAGTTTAGGCTAGATAAGTAGAAGGACGATGGGAATCACATTCAACATAACTGAGCACTCAAGAGAATAACAATCACCAATACAACATTTTCAAGAAGTACACAACACCCCCAGACTTCAACTGAACAGTAGGTGTGTGCTAAGCCAATCATACTTTGTCTCTGTCGAGAGAATGCAAATGAAAGTTCGTTTTGAACAATTTTTCTTCTTTCTCTCTTTTTTTTCTTTTCTCGATAGAATTTCTTTTTTAGGCACACTAAAAAACTTCTCCTTCAGCTTTTTCAAAGCTATCATACAGCACCGAGATGACAAACATGATAGATATTTAAATTTCGCTCAGCTCACTTGTTGGTGCGAAAATGGGCTTGGCCGTATGGCTTTGGTGACATTTTGGTGGAGCTAAACAAGGATGAAAGGTAGACTCAAGTGGGCTTGCAAAAGTGATTACATTGGTAAGGATTTCAAAAGCACAAACGGATCATGAAATGGCCTATATCACACTTTATAACGAGTACTTCAACGCAATCATTTCAAGAATCGCCTAGTGCAAGTTCTAGCCACCGAGAAAGGTTGTCCTTCCTTCTGACCCTAGTAATAAGCTACTACTAGTACATCTACACTCGACCCAATGCTACCGTTGGATTCACCGGATTCACCACTAAAGTAAAATAAATTGCAGCTACTATAATAGAAATACATAAATTACAACATTGAATTTTAATCTACTCTAATTGAATTTCTAGGCGTGACGGGAGGACTCGACTAGAGCACTACTCGAGTCGACATTTTTGTCTACTCCTCACTCCTACACTAACAATCCAATTCTTACGAGCGGGGAACCTGATGAGTCTGGTTTATATAGTGATTTCCGGCCTCATCTGGGTTTGTTTTAGTGTCATTGCACTTCAATTACTGTCCATATATGCTTATATTGATATCACGGCGTATCTGCGCCGGTTTGTGCAATCCTTCCCCCTTTGTGGCATGTTTTTCTTATATATTACTGTATGCCTGTGTTATGAATCCGGTGGTGTGCACAGATCGGGGTCATATGTATTTTTTCTGCAGGTCCTGGGATAGCGTGAACGTTCGGGATGGTGCGGGGCAATTTTTGGCCTAGAAAGCCTCTGATCGTGCGCATTCCTTCGCGCATGATCAGGCGCACGACCAGTGGTCGTGCGTTAATTCCCTTCCCAGACAGAGCGTCTGGGCACGATCAGAGGATTCCATCGCGCACGACCATTGGTCGTGCGCCCCTGACCGTACGTTATTTACCATCTTTTTCTTTGCTACAAGTTGACTGCGCACGATCACAGGCATTCCTTCGCGCACGACCATTGGTCATGCGCCACTGACCGTGCGCAGTGTTTATTCTGCTCTGTATTTAAACCGCTGCTCCGCGAAATTAGGTATTCAGCACTGTTTTGGGGCGCGATTTCTCCGCGCCAGTCCGCCATTTCACCTCTCCAAGTTCCTCCCATCCATTCCCCCCTTTGGGAAGGCTTCATCCATTGATCCTAAGGTCCATCTAGGATCCCCGAAGCATTCTCCGCCATCTACAGCCAGCATTCCATGAGGAGGACATCTCCATTGGGCAAAGCAGAAGTGACCCAGCTCTGAGAAGAAGATGGGCAACGGTTGGAGGTAGTGACAACCTCTAACCCCCGGAAGCAACCAAGGACTGAGCTCGGAGGAGGCGTGACGACCCCCCATTCCGACCAAGATCCACGGCGAGGCTTCTCATCTCATGGTTCCTTCTACCCCTTCTCCTTTTTGATATGTACTCTTCATTGTTGTAATGAACTAAGTGAACCTCTATTTGTCTATGAATGGGAGTTTGTTTATGATCTTGTTCTTTACTTGATGCTGTGTTGTGATGCGCTCCGCCCCCGCTCCACTTACACACACACGTTCTAACACTCGCTCTAGCAAAAGCTGGAAGCGATTGCGAAGAGGTGCCTTCGACCCTCAACTCTCGCATTTGCACTCACCTCATCCATTTGCTCACCGGCCATCCGCTAAGCGAAGCACGACATCGCGGCCTGCATTAAATCCATCCAGCAAGCGAATCGGTGATTGCGACCCGCATAGTTGATTTAGTTTCTCATTCCTGTTCTATACAACCAATTAAAACCCCCCTGTTTTTGTTTAACTTAGAAACCCTCATAATTAATCTCCTAACAAGCAAATTGTACTACCCAACTTGCGGTCCTTTGAGAACGATATTCGAGGAGCTACTCCCTACTTTTATTGCTTGACAACGATCGGTGCACTGCCGTCGTATCGCATTTCGTGCCCGCTAATTAGCGGTGTGGAAATAACGCGTCAAGTTTTTGGCGCCGTTGCCGGGGACTGCAAAGGTGTATGATTTGTCTTTCTTGGGAAATTAAGTTAAGTGTATTTTTGTTTTTTATATTTCTTTTTTTGGTGTAGTGTGCGCATGCGTAGACAACTTCCTGGTGAATTTGCAGCATTTGATCCTGAAATAGAGCGTACCCTACGGGCGCGTCTCCGTGCTGCAGCCACCATGGATGTCAATGGGGACCCGATCAATCCCGGGATGGGAGATGCACCAGGCGTTGGTAAGGCTGCCGACGAGAATGAAGTAGTTAGGCCGAGGCCGAGGACCATGAGAGATTACACCACGCCCATTGTGGGGAGTGTGTACCCCGGATTTGGCCCGGCTATTACTAACAACAATTTTGAGATAAAGCCGGCCATTCTGAATATGATCCGCAATAATGCCCAATTCTCTGGGTTAACCAGTGAAGACCCCCATCTTCACCTAGCTAAATTTGCAGAGATTTGCGGTACATTTCGGTACGCAGGAATTGCTGATGAGACGGTGAAACTCAGGTTGTTTCCATTCTCCCTCCACGACAAGGCGAAGAATTGGCTTCACACAATACCACCCGGCGCAGCTACCACCTGGGACGCTCTGCAGACAAAGTTTTTGGCAAAATTCCACCCGGTAGACAAGTTTGTAAACTTGCGGAGAGAAATCGCAACCTTCCGACAACACGATCAGGAGACCCTTGCGGAAGCATGGGATAGGTTCACGGACCTCATCCGGAAGTGCCCTCAGCATGAGCTACAACCTTGAAGCTTAGTGGAATATTTCTATTTTGCAATCTAGCCCAATTATAGAGCCATGATTGTTGCTGCTGCAGGCGGGACCCTGATGAACCATACTCCCGAGGACGCACTGAGGATTCTCCGGGACACGGCCATTCATAGTTCGTTCTGGACTGCTGGAAGAAACGCTCCAAGGAATGCTCGTGGACTCTTTGAGGTGAGCACATCGGGCGCATCTGCCGAGGTGGCGTCGGCGCCTTATGACAACGTCATGCTACCTAAGAGGCCTGCCCTCCCTCCTGCCCCAGTAATGGCCATTTCGTGTCAAGGATGTGGAAACCCCGGGCATCATGCATATGAGTGCCCCTCAGGTGAGCAACCGGCTGAATTAACTTTTGATGAAAGTGTAAATTATATGAATGATCAAAATCGGGGAGTACTATTTAACAACGCTTATAACCCGGCCGTGAGGAGTCACCCGAACTTCACATGGAAACAAAACGTTCCTAGCCAACGATGGCAAGGAGGCTTGCATCAATTTGATGCGCAAGCCTCCGGTAGCCAACCGAGGCCACCACAACCGGGGTTTGCTCAAAATGCACCACCCCAAAGGAAGAGCGCATTGGAAGAAATGATGGAAAAGTTTGTTGATCTGGCTCAAACAAATATGGCCAATCAAACTGCTTCAATGCGAAACTTGGAGACACAGCTAGGCCAATTGGCCCAGGTGCTCTCCGAGCGTACGCAAGGTGATCTTCCAAGCAATACTGAAAAGAACCCGCGGGAGCAAGGTAAAAGCATTTCTTACGCGGATGGTGGTCAAGTGAGCCCTTGCGTTGTTGAATGTACTATCAATAATATTGAGGTTTCCGCTCTTTGCGACTCTGGGGCATCTCGCAACATTCTTGCTCTGCAAGATGTTGAGAGATTGCACCTAACAATGAACTCTGAGGACCGGAAGTCGCTGGTGTTGGCTAATGGAGTGACTGTCAAAACCGAGGGTGAGATTCATAAGGTCGTAGTAAACCTTAATGGGACGGTTGTAGTCACTGACTTTCCGATTCTAGGCCCCATGGAAAATGATTCCATGCCAATCCTGGGGGTTCCTTTTCTAAACGAGAGTGGCGCAACCCTCCACATCGCCATGGGTTGCGTCACCCTACTTTCCAATGCGACAAACCTGTCAGGATCATCTTATCTTCCTAACCTCTCTGTGAGTAAAAGTAAGTGCAGGTCCAATGAAGAAAAATCAGACTTTGAGGTGAAGGATCCAAGAGAGGAGGAAAGTATCACTCTGATGGAAGAAAAAGCAAAGCAGCTCACAAATAAAGAGTTGGAGATAGAGAGGAAAAGCAGTAAGACCAAGGAGTGGGAAGACATGGGAGAAGGCAGAGCGATGAGCCTTACAAACAATGTTTTTATTCAAAACAAGAAATGTAAACAATCTAAACAGGTTCATTGGGCCGATCTACCCCCTTTTGAGGGTGCAGAAATGAAGCCCCCGGCTGATCCCAATCCGACAAACACTATCACCCCTCCCGCACATGGTGCTCGGTGGCGCTCTCCTTCTGTGGAAAAACTGAAGCGAGAAAGAATCCTGCACGCATTGCGCTTTGCAGCCCTCCGGCGCGAGAAGGAGGAGGTTAGGGGCAAGGGAGAGACATCTTCCTTGGGCCCTAAAGCTTTCACCTCCTGCCCATCTCGCGTGAATGGGGAGAACCACCACAAATCAGCATATAGCTGATGCGTGTCGGTATCTCCGGGCTGTGCTGTGTGCCATCTGTTATGTTTCTGAGCTTCTCTGTTTCAAGTTATTTGTTGTGTCGTACTGTCTCTTTATTTTTTTTTATTATAAGACTATTGCTATCAAACTCTAATACAGGTATTTGGTCCACCTTCAAGGACGTTAAACAAAAGGGCTCTTGGGAGACAACCCATTGGGGACCATTTGGTTCCGTTCTTTCTTGTTATCTTTTTTGCTATATTTTTGTTGTGCTTGGGATCTCTTTAATCGCAGGTCCACATCTATTGGAGCACGGCGGAATCACCGCATTCCGAACAAAACGCCATATCTTCTGGTATGCTCATTTCTGAGCATGGGGTAATCTCTCATCCTAGCCCTTTTAAGCTTATGCCGCTATCAAACATGCTTTTGGCTTAGTGTAAGTCCGGGGGAGTGAGAGTAATCGTTACCACGTGCACATGCACAGTGCACAACATACTAGGATTTAAAATCTGTGTTATATTGTAGCATTGTTCATCTCATGGCACACCACGACACCCACGTGAGCGCACTTAACTGTAGGCGCGCGATGAGTCTAACTCGTCTCGGTTGTGTGAATGGGAAATCACGGTGCTGGGTTAGGATTGCGAGACGAAGTACTTTGTTGACTCGTGTAGTGCTCTAGTCATTTATTCATGTCTCGCATAGAAATTGGTGTAGATTAAACTTTTATTTATGATTTTAGTTTTACATTTTATTCTGTCAGCGTAATTCTAGTTTATTCTACTCAAAAGCGGTGAATCCGGTGCGAATCAATCGGTAGTGTAGGGATGTGTGTAGAGGGGTGCTAGGCTCGTATTGCTCGAGTCGGGAGGAAGAATCATCTTTCTCGTGACTAAGAACTTGCCCCAAGCGACTCTCGAAGCATGGGTATGAGTTAGTTCAGTGCGTGAGCGTGACGTAGGTCATCATGTTGGCCAGTTTGAGCTTTGTATTCCGGTCCTAACATCTTATCCTTGCTAGCCCCTTGTGCCTACCCAATCCCGTTGATTCAGCTCCACCTTCAATTCACCAAAGCCAAAATGACTATCCTAATCGCACACCAAATTCTGAGCTCAAGCAATTTGTGCATTTAAAAAAAAATTGGGTGTTGATGCGGTGTATATTTGTGATTGTGGTGGAAATGCGTTATTGAAGACATAGCTGTTTTGTATCTAATTGTGCAAAGTTATGAAATTTGAAAAAATGAGAAAAGAAAAGAAAGTAAAAAAAATAAAGAAAAAAATGTATAAAGAGATATATTTGGGAATAAGTGGTGTACACATTTTTATTATTGCTGGGATAGTGTTTCTTTTCCAAGCTCATTTGGGTCATGTGTGCTCAGCCCCCGCATTTATCATTGTTTACTGCACCGTAGCCTAAGCCTAAATCATAACCTAAAGTCCTATTGAATTGCGCATCGAATCGTACGAATGCCGTGGAGAGAGTGCGAACGGGTGATCTTATGGTCATCGACACTGATGGATTTCAGTGGAGGTTGTTCCGAACTCCGGTGTTGAGTAATGTTCGCCTCAGCAGCCTTTCTACTTTCTTCCTATGCATGACCGAGTGATTCCCTATGATTCAACTTTTGAGTAGAAATAATATATAGTTACGTTGTTAGAATTATGTAAACTATTTTGCATAACTAAAAATTCTTTTTACTAGATTTCTATGCACATGTGTATGAGACTTCGCATATTACTCCGTCCTTGCAATTTCTAACCCAGCTATGTCTTTTCTCGCTCCGCCGGATTTGTTTGCTCGGGTCGCGCAAACAGGTAAGTCTGGGGGTGTGATGAGTCTGGTTTATACAGTGATTTCTGGCCTGATCTGGGTTTGTTTTAGTGTCATTGCACTTCAATTACTGTTCATATATGCTTATATTGATATCACGGCGTATCTACGCCTTTTGTGCAATCCTTCCCCCTTTGTGGCATGTTTTTCTTATATATTACTATATGCCTGTGTTATGGATCCGGTGGTGTGCACGGATCGGGGTCATATGTATTTTTTCTGCAGGTCCTGGGATCGCGTGAACGTTCGGGGTGGTGCGGGGCAATTTTTGGCCTAGAAAGCCTCTGATCGTGCGCATTCCTTCGCGCACGATCAGGCGCACGACCAGTGGTCGTGCATTAATTCCCTTCCCAGACAGAGCGTCTGCGCACGATCAAAGGATTCCTTCGCGCACGACCATTGGTCGTGCTCCCCTGACCGTGCGTTATTTGCCATCTTTTTCTTTGCTACAGGTTGACTGTGCACGATCACAGGCATTCCTTCGTGCACGACCATTGGTCGTGCGCCACTGACCGTGCACAGTGTTTATTCTGCTCCGTATTTAAACCGCTACTCCGCGAAATTAGGTATTCAGCACTGTTTTGGGGCACGATTTCTCCGCGCCAGTCCGCCGTTTCACCTCTCCAAGTTCCTCCCATCCATTACCCCCTTTGGGAAGGCTTCATCCATTGATCCTAAGGTCAATCTAGGATCCCAGAAGCATTCTCCGCCATCTACAGCCAGCATTCCATGAGGAGGACATCTCCATTGGGCGAAGCAGAAGTGACCCAGCTCTGAGAAGAAGACGGGCAACGGTTGGAGGTAGTGACAGCCTTTAAGCCCCGGAAGAAACCAAGGACTGAGCTCGGAGGAGGCGTGACGACCCCCCATTCCGACCAAGATCCACGGCGAGGATTCTCATCTCGTGGTTCCTTCTACCCCTTCTCCTTTTTGATATGTACTCTTCATTGTTGTAATGAACTAAATGAACCTCTATTTGTCTTTGAATGGGAGTTTGTTTATGATCTTGTTCTTTACTTGATGCTGTGTTGTGATGCGCTCCGTTCCGCTCCACTTACACACACACACATTCTAACACTCGCTCTAGCGAAAGCTGGAAGCGATAGCGAAGAGGTGCCTTCGACCCTCAACTCTCGCATTTGCACTCACCTCATCCATTTGCTCACCGGCCATCCGCTAAGCGAAGCACGGCATCGCGGCCTGCATTAAATCCATCCACCAAGCGACGCGGTGATTGCGACCCGCATAGTTTGTTTAGTTTATCATTCCTGTTCTATAAAACCAATCAAAACCCCCTGTTTTTGTTTAACTTAGAAACCCTCATAATTAATCTCCTAACAAGCAAATCGTACTACCCAACTTGCGGTCCTTTGAGAACGATATTCGGGGAGCTACTCCCTACTTTTATTGCTTGACAACGACCGGTTGATGATTACTTGGGCTTCTTCTTTTTGTTTTATAAATAAAAGATAACCTTTATATTAAGAGTTTAGAATTGGCGGATATTTTCGAAGAGTATCGCAAGTACTCCTACTTTGAGAAATTAACCGTTATCCTATCGAAGGATAGAAGTAACGATCTTTTTCTTCTTTCGGAATATTGACAATTACGCTTCGGCTACAATGCCGAATTCTATTGAATTGAATAGTAGAAAAGGAGAGTTTTGCACTAAATGAGTTTGAAAAGCTGTGTTTGAATTTTTAGTCCAAATTAATCATTTGATAAAGGCAAGTATACCTTATCGCAAGTAATACAGGATATTTTTAGAAAATATCGGGATCGTATATTTCCGCGGGTCGTGTTGATTATGCTACTTCGAGGGACGAACTATTATTTTATCGGAATAATATTTTTAGTTGATTTAACTAGAGTTCTAAATGATAAAATGCGAAAGATGATTTAAGCGATTTACTAGAGTTCTAAGTGATGAGAAATATAGCGCGCGACGTCGAATTACCTTGAGACGAAAATAGATTTTTCGTAGAATTAAAAGTGATGACTTTTCAAAATATTAAGATGACTTGGCCGTGGAGGTTCCATAATTATGAACGCTCCTCTCTCGAGGGTACGCCCACCTGAGATTATGAATATTCGACCGAACTCTCGTTCTACAATCGAATGTTCTTAATACTCGCTTTATGTTGCGAACCCCGCTATTGGGTTTTTATTTCCAATTCGGGAGAGTTACCTCGTCCTCTCTCGAGGGTAGAGCGCACTTCTCTTTACCCGTGAGTGATCAGTCCGTACACACGAGCCTCTCGGCTAACTAGGTACGAAAACGGAAATGAAAACCACACATCGATTATGTGGCTCCACTCAACGTGATTCTCGGGTAAACCTTAAGCGTTAATTATTTTAGAAAGAGATGTTTTAATTTTTATAG
Source organism: Dactylorhiza incarnata (assembly GCA_033032865.1). Taxonomy (NCBI): domain Eukaryota; kingdom Viridiplantae; phylum Streptophyta; class Magnoliopsida; order Asparagales; family Orchidaceae; genus Dactylorhiza; species Dactylorhiza incarnata. Next base: position 1,826,164 of record JAWHQI010000073.1, read on the forward strand.
AAAAACTATTTTTGTGTCCCAATGCTCTTCGACGTCGTGCGCTAAAGGAAATTAGCCACTCATCGGAATGGAGACGGCATTATCGGTTGAAAAATACATGTTTGATAATTAAAGCGGATATAAGCGGATAAAAAGGAAATAAAAAGACTTATATAAAAACAGTAATAATATCCGTCCCAACCACCTTAAACAAGTGCTAAAAAGTTCTTAGCCTCTTATTTAAGAAGGGGGTGGTATAGAAATGAAAAGACTTATAAAGGTGCAGAAATAATATCCGTCCCAACCGACTTAAATAAGTGCTAAAGTAAATTAGCCTCTTATTTGAGAAGGGGGTGGTATATAGCAGTTATATAAAGACTGAAATAAAAACTAGGCTACAAAAAAGGAAAATACTATCTCATACACGCACACACTCTAAAAGAAACTGAAAAAGAAAGCGTTTAAAATGAAAGCGATAAAATAAGGCGAAAAAGAAAACGATAAAACTATTTTATGAAAGCTTGTAAATCTAAGCTATGAAAACAGTAAACCTAGATTATGAAAGCAATAAAACTAACTATAAAAGCAATAAAACTAAATTATGAAAGCAATAAAGCTAAACTCATACACGCACACACACTAACATTAATAAAAAGAAGATGATCCAAATGAGAAAAACATCATTTTATTTCTGAAATCAGCATTACAACTAGACTAGGAAGACGAAAAAAAACTACAAACGAACTTAAACTGAAATGCAGAAGAGAAGCTCACAATCACTCAAAAGAACTCACAATACAACAAAAACCACTCAAAATTTGGATGAAAATAACTTCAGCCGAGCCCCTCTATTTATAGGGAAAATTTGAGTTTTACACGCCCTAGGTCACGGGCGTGACTTGAATGTCACGTCCGTGACTTAGGGCGTGACATTTGCTCGGCTGTATTCACCGCCTTCTGGAAGGTCTGGCCGTCAAACATGGCTGCACACGGGCGTGACTTGGTATGTCACGGGCGTGACTTGGTGAGTCACGGGCGTGACTATGGGTGGCTGATGTCGGCAGCATGGGTGCGGCTTCGAGACGTGATGCGCTGGCGGCTCACGGGCGTGACTCTGCTGGAACACGGGCGTGACTTGTAGAGTCACGGGCGTGACTTGATCAACTCTTCGAGATTTCACCTGAAAACGGCTGCCAGCTGGAAATTTGGCTTTTAAAATTACACGCCCTTGGTCACGGGCGTGACCTCGGGCGTGACTTGAGCGATTTGTCGGGATTTGATCTGAATTGAGCCGTCCCGTTGATATTTGATCTTTAAAATTACACGCCCTTGGTCACGGGCGTGTTGAGGGCGTGACCTGTGAAAATTTTGCAAAAAATTGCAAAAACAAAAATAAAACTAAGTTAGAAACCAGAAATAATAAAGAAGCAATTTATTCATTAATTTACATAGAAAATTCACAATATTAATTAAAACTATACTAATACTTATACCAAAAATACATATATTTTATTACTTATCACCGGTGCACTGCCGTCGTACCACATTTCATGCCCGCTAATTAGCGGTGTGGAAATAGCGCGTCAGAACCTCGCAGCAATATCCAATAAGTGCGCGTGATCGAGTGCGCGTGAACTAGGTGCAAGTGTATGCAATGTGTGCAACAAAGTGGTAAATCCTAACTCAGCACATTCTAACATGATATGCAAAGTGTGTGTTCGTGCACAGCTCCCTTTCTCCCCCAGACTTGATCAAAACGACATAAAATAGACAATTCAGTAGTAGGGAAGACAGGGGTAGAGAGGACCTATGCTCACAAAAGAGCATGCCAGAAGTGCGGTGGTTCCTTCTTTAAATTTTTCTCCTTCCGCATCCACCAAGCGAGAGCTAGCACAAATGGGTCCGCTAAAAAAAAATGTCGCCATACCTGCATTGTTAGCACCAGAGCAAAAACAAACAGAACATAATAGAAATTAAAGCAAGCAAGCAGAACCGGGTGGTTCCCATGGGTTGTCTCCCAAGAAGCACTATTGTTTAAAAGTCCTTAAAGGTGGACCAAATACCTGTATTAAGCATTGTTCAAAAAGCAGAAAACTTAGGAAAAAGTTTCACACACACAGATCGCAGCAAGAAGAAGAACATCAGCTATACGCGCTTTTATAGTGCACGTCTCCAGTGGCTTGTAGGCTGGAGGTGAAAGCTTTAGGGCTAAAATTGGTGTCACCAATTTTTTTCCTAGCCCCTTCCATCTTGCCACTGGAAGTAGTGGAGCGTGCATCACACAATCGTCTTTCTTGTTTCAACTTCTCCACGGTTGGAGAGCGCCATCGTTGATAGTCGTTGGATTTTCCCACCTTGGTGATGGGTGGCATCACTTTCGTTGCCGCAGTGGCAATTGGGTCAGCCCAAGAGATAGACTGTTTAAGAGGTTTATTACACGATTTCTTGCTAAATAAAAATGGGACATTGTCCCGAGTTAAGTTTTGCTTGGCGGGTTCAGAAACGAGGCTCTCCTTCCTTTCCGGGTCACATTCCTTTCGCAAGACTGTTTCTTCTTCTTTTTCGCATGACTGCTTCTCATTCTTTTCTTCCTCCAACGATACTATTTCAGCCCTGATTCCTGCATTACTAAGAGATTTATCAGAAATAATTTGGGGAGAGCGAGACAATGTTTGGGTTACAATCTTAGGGCAAGTAGGGATGATAACACTTCCCGCAGAGAAATCCAAAGTGGCACCGCTCTCTTTCAAGAACAGCACTCCCAAGATGGGGATAGATTTATTCTCTTGGGGTCCCAATACTTGGAAGTCAGCGACCACCACCGTCCCCTCGACCATGACTTCAACATTTTTCACTTCTCCCTCCGACTGAATAATGGTCCCATTAGCAAGCACCAAAGACTTCCTATCGTCCGTGTTCATTTCGAGTTACAATTTAGCAACGTCTTGCAATTCAAGGAGGTTGCGGGATGAACCTGAGTCACATAAGGCAGCAGTTTTGACATTATTAATAGAACAAGTGATTACTAATTCACTTGGGTCAACCAATTCCGTGTCGGTAAGACCCTTCCCTTGATTGATAGGATTTTTTTCTGTGTTGCTGGGAAGGGTCCCTTGCGAACACTCGATTAACAACTGAACCAATTGGCCCAATTGCGTCTCTAAGCTTCTCATGGACGCAGTTCGGTTAACCATATTCGAGTTTGCGGCCTGCATAAACCTCTCCATCATTTCTTTGAGGTTGCTCTTCTTAGGAGTTGGGGCACCTTGATTATAACTCTGTTGAGGTGGCCGCGGTTGGCTACCAGAGGCTTGAGCATCGAATTGATGCGAGCCTCCTTGCCATTGTTGGCCTGGAATGTTTTGTTTCCAAGAGAAGTTTGGATGACTCCTCATGCCCGAGTTATATGAGTTATTAAATGGTGCTCCATGATTTTGATCATTAATATAATTGACGCTTTCATCAAAAGAAATTTCGGTAGGTTGCTCACCTATGGGGCACTCATATGCATGATGCCCCGGGCTTCCACAACCTTGGCATGAGATCATCATCACTGAGGAAGAAGGGTGTGTAGGCCTCTTTAGTAGCATGGTACTTTCAGCGGGTGCACCAGACGTGTTCACCTCAAAGAGTCCCCGAGAATTCCTTAGAGCGTTTCTTCCAGCAGTCCAAAAGGAGCTATGAATGGCAGTGTCTTGAACAATCCGTAATGCGTCTTCCGGGGTGTGGTTCATCAGAGTTCCACCTGCAGCAGCATGAATCATGGCCCTGTAGTTAGGCTCAATAGCAAAGTAAAAATTTTCTACTATAGTCCATGGTTGCAGCTCATGCTGGGGACATTTTCGGAGAAGGTTCATGAACCTCTACCAAGCTTCTGCGAGAGCCTCCTGATCGTGTTGTTGGAAGGTTGCAGTTTCCCTCCGCAAGTTTACGACCGTGTCGACAGGATGGAACATCGCCAGAAATTTTTCGTGCAGAGCATCCGAAGTGGTAGCTGCGCCAGGTGGTATCGTGTGGAGCCATGCCTTTGCCTTGTCACGTAAAGAGAAAGGGAACAACCTGATCTTTACTGTCTCGTCAGCCAACCCTGCATACTGAATTGTCTCGCAAAATTCTGCGAATTCAACCAAGTGAAGATGGGGGTCTTCACTGGATAACCCAGAGAATTGGGCCTGGTTGCAGATCATGTTCAGGATGGCCGGCTTTATCTCAAAGTTGTTGTTGGTGATAGTCAGGCCGAATCCAGGGTACACACTCCCAACAGTGGGTGTAGTGTAATCTCTTATGGTCCTGGGTCGTGGCCTAGCCACATCATTCTCGTCAGCTACCTGACCCACGACCGGTGCATTTCCCACTCCGAGATCAACCTAATTTCCGTTAACATCCATGGTGGCAGCAGCACAGAGACGCGCCCGTAGGTTACGCGATCTCTTCTATGCATACAAACTCTTCAACACGAAAGAAGAAAATCAACAAAAAAAAGGAAAACAAAAAAAACCTTAAAACGAATTTCCACAGAAAACAACTCATACACGCTTGCAGTCCCCAGCAACGGCGCCAAAAACTTGTTGCGCAATTTCAACAACGCTAATTAGCTAGCACGAAATGCGATACGACGGCAGTGCATCGGTCGCTCATGTAATAAAATAGGGAGGAACTCACTGAATGTTGATCTCAAAGGACCGCAAGTTATGTAGTATGACTCGCTCTGCCCGGAAATTAGTTAAAGGGAAAGCTAAGTAATAACAAAGGGGGTTGTGATTTGGTTCCTAAGCTGATGCAGAAAAGAGAGATGCGGGTCAAGACTCCGCTTCGCAAGGTGGGATGGATGCAGCGGCCGCGATGTCGTGCTTTGGGAGGTGTGTGGATGGAAAGTAACTGTGATGGGTGAGGGTCGCACACACCTCTTCTCCAAGCATCACCACTAGCAATTGCTAGGGCTTCACACACAATGAACTCAGAAAATCACAACAAGGAAAATGCGATTTTCACACCACCGCATCATTGCACATGAACATCATAAAAGGTCTATGACATTAAGCTAATCAATAGTTCATTACAACAACAAAAAGAAAACACAAGCATCAAGTTTAGAGAGGACTAATAGGAAGATGTCACCGCATCTTGGGTTCTCGTCCGGAAAGAGAGGTTGTCGGGCTCTTTCCGGGCTCGGCCCTCAGATGGTGTGCGGATTCGATGGAGGCTGTCACCGCTCCAAGGACCTACGACACTTCTATGGCTTCCCACGATGATGGATGCTTGAACACTTGGTGGAGAATGCTTGTTAACGCTCCCGAATGGAAGGATGGTGGTGGAAATCGCTGGAAAAATGGTCTCCTTGGTGGTGGAGGTGAAGGAGAAGCCCTTAGACCTCAGAAACGGCGGGAAGGACCTGATTTCCTGCTCCCCTCTCGAGCTCTCGTTGACTGCGGCTTATACTGCATTTTATAGTAAACAGGCAGAAAAATGGTCACGCACGGTCGAAGGCACAATCGTGTGTGAATCTTGCGTTATTAAATGATAAATTCTGACTTGAGGGAGGCGTTGCGCCGCCCATGCATTTTACTCACGCACGGGCAAATGCGCCCATGCGTAAAAACGCACGGGTAAATTCAGAATGGCTAATAACAGGAGGGAACAGGTCGATCGTGCGTTTGCTCACGCACGGGCAAATCCACCCGTGCGTAAAAACGAACGACTAAACTCAGATTGTCCATTTTTTGCCCCGATATAGACGCACGATCGCCACCGTCCGTGAGTCAAGGAAACGCACGACCATGCGATATGCACAGACATAAATTTTGGGCGAAACAGGACGATCCGGCCACCTGCACATAAGACATACCAGCTGGGAATACACCTCCAGCACCATATAAACACAGAAAAAGGATTGGGGAGCACCATGTGCTTACCCCAATAAAAAGGAACGCAAATGCTCACCGAAATGGGCCTAAGAGTGCACCTAACAGGGAATAACAAATGTGATCGTAAACATGAATAAAGTGTGGTGCATCGACTAGAAATACGTCTCAGATGAGTCCATAAATGTGTATATAAATGGGACTCATCATTCTTGTGACTTGGGGCATTCAAAAGTGATTAACTCATGAATTGTTAAAAATCACGCCCTGTCACGGTAGAAAATTTTAACAGCAATGATAATCTTCACACCTTGGAAGATATGAAGATGAATAACCAGAGATCTTAAAAGATGACTTATTGGAATTAGAATATGGTGTTTGAGTTTACTATGATAAGAACAATCTAAGTTTATCTTGCGTTGGACCATTCGAAAGTGAACAAGACTAGCATATGTGGAAGTGATAGGAATTTAGTGAAATAAACGTGATGATGTTTCCTTGATGAAATTAACTTGTGAAAAATCTTAGGGTTTCAAAAGATTTTACCCGTATACCTTATGAATCAAACTCCACATAGAAAATGATTGGGAGTCATCTTACAAACATTGATACTAGTGTTGGTTGGTTAACATATGTTCATAAGATTCACGTGTACAGCCCCTTAAATTTTGAGGATGATTGGGATGCTTGACGATCTGATCAGTTCCATCAATCGTATGAACTAAATAGGGTGTAGAGTTGATTTGATTGATTATTTGGACATACTTGAAGGAGTAAAAATCTTAACGTGTGGAGAAAACTTTATAGATGTGTTGCCTACCCATACAAACAAGAGCTTTAGTCATCAGAAAATGGTGTATTCCGGAGCATGTATGTCCTCAGAATATAGAAAGTCGTCATAGATTTTATGATGCACGATGAAGGCCAAGTGAAAAAGGCTTTGGAGAACAACCACATTCACTGCCTAGGTTGGAGTGGAAGCACGAGGATATAATTATTGATTTCATACACATGTTACCACATCCACACTCCGAGCACAAGTTCATTTAGAACATCGATGATAGATCAACCAAGGTAGCTAGGGTCAACCCGGGCCGGAAGGACGCTCCCGTTAGTGTTTGATGGGTTTTATTGAGCAGTTTGTTCGTTATCATGGTATGATTCGGGCGATCGTGTCGGATAGGGATGGATAGTTTATGTCTAAGAAGTGAAGATTGGTCCAGGATTATCTGGGCTCCTGGCTGACGTTTAACACATCTTTCCACCCTCAGAGGGATAGAGGCGAGAATTCCACCATCTTGGATGCACGATGAGGAATTAAAGACACTCAGCTCTGAATTTGTGAAGGACAGAGATGCCCGGGTGCGACTGATTCGAGTTAGGATGATGGAAGCCTAGAAAAGGCTTGCCAAGTATTACGATGCGCGACATCGTGCAGTAGAATTCCAAATTGGGGATTGGGTGTTTCTGAAGATACGTCTGATGCATGGAGTCTCACGGTTACATGGGCGGAAGAAGCGCAATCTAAGATAAGTGGGGCTCTACAGGATCCTAGAGTGGATCGGCCCGTTGGCTTATAGACTAAAGCTACCGCCGGAGGTAGCGGGTTTGCATGATGCATTCCATGTCTCCTCCCTTAGGAGAGCTCTACTACGGCCGGTGCAGCAGATATCTATTACAGATGGGCCAGTAACTTCTGACCGATCAGTTTGCGCAGAGCCGGTCAGGATAGATGGCACGAAGATATGTGTCTTGCGGTGCAAGAAGGTTCCGTAGGTAAAATTCATGTGATTAAATCATGGATAGGAGGAGCACACCTAGGAGACACTAGACCTGATGTAGCAGAGATAGTCGGTTCTCTTCGAGTCAGGAATATCTTCAACTCTTAGGGGATGTTACGTTCAGTCACTCTCGGTGAAAATTCTGCAAGCCTAACCTGAATTTCGAGGACTAAATTATTATTTTTTGTTTATTGGGATTTGTAACTTCCCCCAAACAACTAGACCCCTAGAGTGGTTTTGTTATTACTAGGTCATGACAAAACCATAGGAAGCTTGAAGAGACCACTTGGCCTTAGGCTTGGCGGGGAAGAGCACCTAGGTCTGCAGATAGCAATTTCTAGTTACCAAGCATGAGATTGGACATTAGGGCCTCACCTTGACCCTTTGACCCCACCATGACATACCTAACCTATTAAGGGGTCCCTTAGAGCACCAAGGACCCATTGGGCTCAACCAAAGAGGCCAAGTTGACCAAAGTCAACATTAACCATAAATTAGTCAAAGTAGCCTAATTAGGGTAAATTGGCCTCTGCCATTCAAATTGACCTTTCCCCGACCCTTATAAGGATATCATGGGGCCACCAATTTGGCCAATTTGACCTAAGTCAACTCTAGCCCTATTTTGGTCAAATTGCCCAATTGTGGGTTAATTGGCCTCCACCTTGCCGAATAGACACTACCTAGACCTTCCTAACCATTAGGGGAGGCCAATGGGTCACTAGCCACCCATTCGGGTCAACCCAAATGGTCAAATCGACCAATGTCAACTCCACCCTAAATTTAGGTCAAAATGACCTATTTTGAACTAATCAGGCCCAATCCACTAGGGCTAGACCCAATTGGAGTGTCCCAATAGCTTCAAGGGCCTGATATCTACTCAAGGTGCTAAACAATTTCTGGAAATGATGAGTAGGAGAGAGAAAGTGCAATTTCCCCAATTTTGAAGAGAGAAAGAGAAGAGAGAGCGCCATTAATGGCCATGGGAGGCCAAGGGCCTCCCCTCTTCATATCCAATGGCTTTGTACCTCCCCCCTTATCAATTTTGAGGAGTTTAATATCCATGGCCGGCCACCCAAGTGGCTAATTTAATGGAATTTCAGTTTTGTCCAAAAGTTCTTAATTGCCATTAATGGGGAAATTTGAGGTTTCACCTCTCCCCCTTCCACAAGCGGCTCTTTAAAATGCTTCATAAGACTGTGACGATGAGTTTCCACCACTCACATGAAGATTTTGAGCAACTTGGTGTGGAGATTGCAATGACCCCAAAGTTTAGGATCAGCCATGGAGGACCACCCAATCGGCAAGTTTCAAGGCTCCACATAGGTCTGGTTCTTTGTGGAGAGATCTTTCATCGTTGGGGGATTGACTCAGGGCCAATTGGTCATCGATCGGGCTCACCGAAAGCTCCAGAAATGGAGCTTTTTATCCCGCTCAAAAGCCCCATTCCAGCCACCTCCAGCCGGCCAACCACCGCTAATCGCCGGCCACCACCTCAATGAAGGTGGTGGTGGCATTATCCGGCAGGTGCGACACTCAGGTGGCCGGGAAAGTGGGGATGATGGATCTCCAAGCAGGCTAATCCTGGTCGTCGGCCATAGGAAGAAGACAACCCGATGACGCCCATTCTGCGTCAAGATTCATGCGGCTTGATCATATTAAAAGAGTTATTAATATATATACTTCTGTCACAGGTTTAGTAGTAGATTGAATTAATTATTAAAAATAGTTATGGGCCTCTATTGGAAAAATGATCTACATGATAGTTGTATCCCCTAAAGTCTACTTTAATTTACAATTGGTTTCATCCAATTTGGGTCAGTGGTCTGAGCACAACACTCAAAATGGTGCAACTTATGCATACCAGAGCTTGATTCGAGTGCCCCCATCAATCCAGCCATCCAAATGACTTCAAAAATAGAAAATAGTCTAATTATACCCACACCCTAAACATATCTAAAAAATGAGAATTTTTGGAGGACATTTTTCTAAGGTTTTTGCAAACATTTAATTATTCTTGTAATAATTAAATATAGTGTCAAATAACTTCCAAACCCTTCGAAATTTGGGTGGGTGGTCTTTAGGGTCATGACATGACTCTAGTAAAAATTTCATCCCATTTGGGATTGATTTGGTTGGGTAATTAATTAACCCATGATTGGTCAAACTAAGGGGTTTTCAGTGAATTGTGCACTTGTTGTATTAAGTGATCAAATCTCACCAAAATGTTATGAAACCTTGGCCACTGACTTAATATCACATAAAACACATCCACCAAAGATTTGGGGTGATTTGGGATGGATGTGCCCTAGAACCCTAGTTCAAACCCTAGGATTGCACTTTGGGCTTAATGAAGGACATATGGTCATATGTCTTTCGATGGACTTGGTACTTGGTAGATATGTTCATAGGGTGTAAATATGCAATAGGTAATTTTATGAGAATCTTTGGAACACATTGCCCACTCTGAATTAGGTTATGATCAATTAAGGCACTATCTTATAAGAGGAACCTGCATGTTCATTTTACCTTGAATAATGATGAAAGTTTGGTAGTGCTCACATAACCATGGTATAAAGCTCTGATAATTTTTGTGTGAATTTTGGATTGATTGAATTAGTACTTCATTCATAAGTCAACTATTTCCCCTAAGTTTGTAGTAGATAAATAGGGGCCAAATATCCTCTGGAAATTTGTGAAATTGGGTGATAAGACATTTTAGGGCATTAGAAAGCTCTGTGAATTTTGGTATAATTTTTGGAAGTAGTTATCAATATGTTACTTCATAATGTGCCCTAGTTTGGATTATCTTGAAATATTTATTTATATGACTAAATGGTTTTAAAAAATTATAAAACTCAGTCAGTGAACTTTTCTGATCATTATGGAGGTCTGGTAATTTTACCATAATTTTTGGACAAGTATTTATGGTGGTTCCTTCTTTAACCTCCAATTTTGGATAAATATTCAATATTATGATTAGAGCTTACTGTAAAATTGTGATATTCTGTAATTGCTGTTATTTTGATATAGTAGATTTTTCATAATTTTGTGGGGGCCATATCATAAGAAGAACTTACACTTCATGTTCAATTTCATACTGGCCAATTTTTGAGAAATAATAATAAATGCCAAATAAATAAGGAAAATTATGACCTTCTGGATTTAGTCTTATAATACCATGATAGACCCCCAGTAATAATCTTAGGTCATTCAGATGAATATTTGGAGTACCTCCTCTCATATAACTCATATAGCTTGGGTAAACGGAAGACTAGTGGGTGGGAATGGAAGGTAGATGGTGTACCTAGTCTGGTTGAGAAGATGTGAGGTCACCAATAGGAGTCTATATGTTGAGTGTGCCCGATAATCTAAGGGGCAAGGTTGTGCTCGGGATCGACGAATGATCGCCTTCCCCCTTAGAGGGTCATAAAATACTCAGGGTTAAACCAAGTGTAATGATAAGAAGGGTAATCTTATGGGTAGTTACCAATAACATTAAGTGTCTTGGGAAAGGTAGTGTTGGGCTATATTCCCATCGTACCTCCTAGTACCGCTGCGAGCCCCTCACAGGGTAGACCTCGGGAAGTCCAAGATTAACCCTAAATTGAAGGAATAAGTTGATGTACAAGATTAACTTAATAATCCACACACCCACACCCCATGTTTACGGGAGGTTAGTTGGTTGGGTGTTAAGAACGGTGGTTGTAGGTGCGGACGGGTTGGTCCGACGAGTCGGTGGCTCGGAAGGTTATGTTGACGGGTGGGTTAGCCCGGGGAGCTTATGGCTCGGAGATAGATGGTAAACATGTTTTCATGTGCATAAAGTTGGTGGGTCTTCGGTATTGGACGGTCGTTCACACCGACGTCAATACGTTGACTTGGCAAGTGTGGAATTTGCACTTAGCCATGAAAGTCTGGTAGTCCAGCCAGTTAGTGTACGCAGATGCTTCGCGTTTTTGCATTGAGGCATACGATAGGTCTAGGTTAGGTAGTGTGAATACCAACCTAGAGGTGGGCGTGGCCCAACCCACCGCTTCCGTTTGCCACTACGGGAGTATCCTGGGAGTCTTGCTAGCTCCAAAAAGGGGGAACTAAAGGTCTGTGCGCATAGAGTCGAATTGTGTGAGTTGCACTTGTGTGAACATAGCATAAATCTGCATGTCATGACATAAGCATTGCATTTCAACCCCTACCCCTATCGTATAAATTCTTTATGGGACTTTTTATACGATAGACCTTGCTAAACGACCCCTTGGTCTATAGGTTTGTATGGGCATTCCTATAAATCAATGGTTACTTTTCACTTATGTACTTATCTTTACTTACTGTTCTGTACTTGCTCTTTACTATGCTCTATCAGTGCTTCAATTATCTATATACACATGTGTAGTGGTAGACATTTCCTATGGATAAGATCCGTTGTCATCTGCTTTTTTTTATTCACCTTGCTTTCCTCCGCTTCATCCTCCCTACGGTTCCTAGGAGCAATTGGGGGAAGGGTGGGGAACATAAGTCTTAGACTTTTTGACTAACGGTCGGTGAATCATATCATTTTAGGGGATCGAGGAGACGCAGCAGCACCAGAGGCTGATGCAGATGGAGACAGGCCAGTCTAGCACAGGAGCACAAGTTTCATGATCAGTGAGTGATTAGTAGTTTGCTTATGCGAGTGATCTTATAGTGAGGACATGATGTACAGGGCATGAGCCCTTTATTATTGTTACCTTTGTTATTTCAGTTATATCTTATGGACATTTATATATACAGCATGTGATTTGTGGACTTGAACTTCCATTGTTCATTTATACTTTTCTTCTTCTGTGATCGATATGGCCGGCAGGATCGGCGCTTTATAGTGGCGACCTTCCCATGTGCTGGTGTCACTGCAAAGCGGCAGTTCTGGGCATAAGACCCAGTTTTGTAGCAAAAAAATGGGGTCTTACAGCAAAAGGGAAGGAAATAGAGGTATTTTCTTCGTTGACGGTCCTCGTGGAACTGGTAAAATGTTTCTCTACCGGTCTATTCTAGCAACCTTCCACAATGAAGGTTGTATTGTGATTGCAACAGCAACTTCCGGGATATCAACAAATTTACTCCCAAGCGGATGCACACCTCACTCCAGATTCAAAATACCAATTAAACTCGAGAACGTACTAAATTGCTGCTTTAGTAAGCAGTCCTATTTGTGAAAATTGGTAGAAATTTCATCCGCAATTATTTGGGACGAGTCACCTTTTGGATCGATAGGCGCCCTTAGAGGGGGTTGATTAAGGGAATAAAAATTCTTGAAAATATTTATACAATTTACTAAATTGTTTTTAGAGTAAATGAGAGCAAAATAACCATTTAGCTAAATGAAGAAATTAATTCAATTTGCAATTTTATAATTTACACCAAATGAAAGAAATCAAGTAAACACAAATAGATATGTTGGAACAACCCTATTACTGATTTAGGCTAGGATCACTATCTGTTAACTAGGACTAAGTTGACCCCAATGTATAGTCTACGGGTCAAGGTTTTAGGCTGTCTGAGTTTGCTAGAACTAAGGAAAAAATCTATGTTTCTGTGTTTGACGAACTCCAGTCTGGGTTCGATGAACTCCTTCCTGGGTTTGACGAACTAAGTTCTCAGCATGACGAACTCAATTCTCCATCCAGTCCAGCAGTTTATCTCTCAGTTCGACGAACTATAACTTGAGATTGACGAACTCAGCTCTGTGTTCGACGAATCAGTAACAAATGTTCAGTTCGACGAAATTCAGTTCAGTTCGACGAAAATGCTTCTCCGCTCGACGATTTCAGTCCTCAGCCAGTTCAACAGATTTTCTCTCAGCTCGACGAACTCCAGCTTCAGTTCGACGAACTCCTGATTCAGTTTGACGAACAAAGTTTTAAGCTCGAAGAATTTTCTCCTCAGCTTGACAAATTTTTGAAGGATCAGTTATATTATTCTCAGAACTCAGATCGACTAAATCAGCAACGGATCTATTCTTTTAGATAAGATAAGTTTTTATCTTTCTTTTTATTTATTCCTTTCCATTTTCTTCTCTCGAGAAAGTAGCCATTGACATATATTGGAAAAGGATACTTTCATGGAAAAGGAAAAGAATTAAAGTTTATTGCTGACCAGATTGCAGTTCCAAGATATATTCCTTCTGATTATTATATTCCTTAATTGGAAGATTTGAATTTCAAATCAGTCATACATTCTCTAAGGAAAAAGGATAAAGTAGAATTACAGCATTACAATAAGATAGAAAAACATAGAGAAGAAATAGTCGACCAGAGAAGAAACACTTTTGAGAAATACAGAAAGTCAAAAAGAAAGAATGATCTTCATCCTCAACAATAGCACTCTCAATCTCCGAGAACATCAACATTAATCTCTCAGTTTTCAGCTGCTAGTTCTAATCTTCAAAGAGAAATAATAATCTAAGAAACATTGTATCTCAGATTCATCAGCTATCAAGGAAGATTTGCTTCATATTCAAGTGAAAGCTCCATCCTTCAACTGTCAAGAATTTCTATCAGACAGGGGGAGCTTTACATCAACAATCCACTAGTCTTCTCTCAGCTTGTTGACAGAGAAGAATCTCATAAACATTTTAGTTTACCCTTTTATCCCATATTGTACAGGGTTCTAACTCCCTTCAAAAGTCATCCCTTTGGTGGCAGGGCACCTGATCAAAAACCTGTGATTGGTTTGAGCACCTGATCAAAAACTCAGTGGTGTTTATGCACCTGATAAAAACTCCATTTGTGTTTGTGCACCTGATCAAAACTCCATTGGTGATAGGGTACCTGATCAAAAACCTAGTGGATTCCTGCCAAGGGTGGTAGAAGAGTAGATATACCCAGGCTGATTGGGGAACTACTATAGATCCTTGTGTCTTCTATGTTTCTGTTTATTTTCTGTACTATGTTGAACTGTGTGATTTGTATTTTGTTTTTATACTCACTCTGTTATACACATATATTTATCAGTATTTAAATTCCGCTACAAAATAAGTTAAAAACTTTTAATACTCTATTCACCCCCCTCTAGAGTAAATCTAAGATCTAACCTCACTTCCAAGTGTTATCAGAGGATTCACTTTCAAGATACGTGATTGAATTATATAAGAAGGTGTTTACATAAATTTGATTTCAATATCGCTACAAATCGGAGGCATACAAATGAAAATGATTTTTCCTTTTCTATACCGACTCGTATCCTCATGAACCAGTTGGCTTTAGCCTATCCTTCCCCGGATATGGCCTCAAGCCGCTCTAACCAACCCTTCCACAGATATGGCCTCGAGCACCCCCTTGATCTAATCACCTAGACCTAGTCGCCAACTCACGTAGCTAATTCCCCCTAATCTGCACATGGACCTAGTCGCCAACACAAGGCGATTTACCTATAACGTTTCATAATAAAGAAATTATACAAATACAAAAACTCCCTCTATGAGATTTTCTGTAGTTGATGATGAAGGACCGCTGTAGCATAAGCGAGGTTGAATCGATCGTTCTTCAGATGTAGCGTGTTGGCTTCCTTCTCCAGAAATCTTCTTTTGCTTTGAGTGGGAGAAGACTTTTCGGCAGAGTAACAACTATGGAATTTATGCACTAGAATTCTATCTAGGACGATGTGTAAAAATGAGAGAGAAAGCTTCAATTTATAGAGCTTGCCAATAGCACCTACGCTAGCTCCTAACGCCTGCGGTAGCATTCTTGTAGAAGCGGTTACAAAACCATCGCGGCGTAGCATTGTTCACGATTTGGAGATAGCACCAAGCGGTAGCTCCTAGCGCCAACGGTAATGCTAACGCTTGTGGTAGCTTCTAGCGCCTGTGGTAGCCATTGTGTAGAGGCAGTTATGTATCCGTCGCGGATTGGCGTTATGGCACGAACTATAGCTAGCGCCAGGCTGTAGCGCTAATGCCTGCGATAGCACTTCAGTTCAGAAATATGGTTCCATGCTGCTTTTTACCTGTGGAGTATTGCACCTATAGTTCCTGCACTGTATAAACACACGACAAACAAGATCAAATACAATATGGGATTTGTTATTCTCAAACAAAGGGATGTGACACACATGTCCAACAATCTCCCCCTTTTGATAATAACAAATCCTCTTAGCAAGAAATCAATAATGGTGTTTATAGTATATGATAAGCGAGATAATAGTGCAACTATAGTATATGATAAGCATGAGAATAGTGCAAACTCCCCCTATCTTAATGCCCCCCCCTACATAGATGCAATTTATGTTTTACTCCCCATAAATGATTAATTACTTGAATTAGTCTCCCCTTAATATCCTAGATTTTTCGTCTAGATTTCTTCAATTAATCTTCCCCTTTTGATATTATCAAAAAAAGGTGGGGTAAGGGAAGTAAGGAGGCATCCTTTAGAAATTATAAATCATGATCGAGCATTTGTAATATATATGATGATAAAGAGTTTACGCATAGTATATAAGAGTTTTCAAATAAATAAGCAAGAGTTTTAAGCAAAAGGAAGCTTATAAGAAACATCTTTTTGTAAGAATGAAAATCATAAGTATAAATATGAGTTTAAGTTCAAAAAGTAAAGATGTTTTAACCTTTTTTAAATCTCAAAGTTTTACATAAAGTTACCAAGTATGAAATGAGCATATCAAAAAGAGATTATACTACAATGTTACTTAATTTCAAGTGTAAGAGATTCCAAACATAGTAGATATCATGCTAGGTTATCTAGTGCATTTCTTATATAAAGAGTAGTATAGATAAAGCATTAGAATCCAATACTCATGAGAAGAAGTGTTATGAAAGATAATGACGTGCACATTAGTGTATTTTGAGCAATGTTAACAAGCGATTTAAATCACAAAATACAAGACATATGTATAGTAAAGTGCACAATAAAACACAAGTATATTAACTATCACACACTTTAATGCACATATATTTTTTAAAAAGTGGTGTAAAAACTAAAGTTTGCACAAGACACTTTACTATTCTTTCCAAGTACTACTTGGTGGAGTTATATTTGACTATATTTTTTGTTCACTTTTGTGAGACAATATTCTTTGAATACACTTGTTTTGAAAACCCAACATAAAATGTTTTAAACTCAACCACTTTTCTTAATTTCTTAAGTGCAATTCAAATATAGTGTTGGTAACAAACATATGCAAGTTTTAATTCATTGTACAATTACGATACACAAGCAAGCATTTTTAGATTTAAACACACATGTAGATTACCAAAATAAGTGAGTGAAAGGTATCATTATCAATCACAAAGAATTTACTCATACTTAGAGGCATGCTAAGCTTTGTTCTACACATATGTTTCAATACAATTGATGCACTTAATTAGATATATCAATGCATGATAAACAAAACAATGTTCATAGTAATTTGAAGGAATAAATTTTAACATTGTAAATAATTCTAAATAATAGAATTCATACATGCTTGATAATAACAATAAAGATCATACATTTTTTTTGTTGTTTTGAAAATTTTAATGAAAGAAAAAAACAGAAAACAATAACATATTTTTTGTATTTTTGAGTTTTGAAATTTGGTAGTTGATTTTCCATAATATTAATAACACAAAAATAATAAATGTCGGAAATACAAAACTAAGTAGAAAATATAAACTAACATATTTTTATAGATTTTTAGAAATTTTGAAAAATAGAAAATTCGAACACCCATGCTAGCGTCAGCGCTAGTGCTAGCGCGGCAAACAGTGAGAGAAATTTTGAGAATTTTAAAAATCTATTTTTTGATATTTATTAAGAGTCTTAATAGTAGTCTTATGTAGAAATTTTGTAATTTTTGGAGATGTATTGATTGCTCTAATTGCATAAAACTTTAGCGTTTTTCATATAACTCATCCTAAGATTTCTAAGACTCCTAATTTCAACCTTAACATTTGAAATCTTGCATCGAGAAGAGGTTTAGTGAATATATCAGCAAGTTGAGAATCTATACCAATGAAACTTATTCTAACATTTTCCTTTTTAATGTGATCCCTTATGAAATGATGACGTACATCTATATGTTTGGATCTAGAATGGTTTACCGGATTATTTGTAAGATCAATGATACTTTTGTTGTCACATTTTAATTCAATATGTTTTAGATGAAAACCAAAGTCCTTTAGAGTTTGGCTCATCCATAGTGCTTGTGTACAACAACTCCCTAGTGTAATGTATTCGGCCTCCGTGGTGGAGAGTGCAACCAAATTATGATTCCTACTAGACGATGCAACTAATGAAGGTCCTAGAAAATGGCAAGAACCGCAAGTGCTTTTTATATCAAGGGAGCATCCGGCATAGCCCGAATCATAATAGACATGAAGAGTAAATGAATTATTATGCGGGTACCATAATCCTAATCTAGATGACCCAATTAGATATCTAAAATTTTTTTACCGCTTTTAAATGAGATTTTTTTGGATTGGTTTGAAATCGAGCACATAAGCATACAGTAAACATAATATCGGGTCTAGTTGCACTTAGATAGAGTAGAGATCGTATCATACCTCTATATAAAGTTTGATCAATTGAAATTCCTGATTCATCTTTATTTAATTTTAGTGATGCACTCATTGGTGTAGAAGCATGTTTAAGGTTTTCAAATCCAAAGTGTTTAAGCATATCAAAGACATATTTAGTTTGACATATAAAAATACCATCAACTCTTTGTGATATTTGAAAACCAAGAAAATAAGAAAGTTCTCCTACTAGACTCATTTCAAATTCATTTTTCATAACTAAAATAACTTCATTACACAACTCTTCATTAGTAGATCCAAAGATTATATCATCAGCATATATTTGCAAAATAATCAAATTATCATTATTGTGCTTAATGAAAAGAGTATTATCGACACTTCCCATAATATAATCGTGCTTTAATAAAAATGATGTAAGTCTTGCATACCATGCACGAGGCGCTTGTTTTAAACCATAAAGTGCCTTTTCTAGTTTATAAACATGATTGGGAAAATTTTCATTGAAGAAACCTAGGGGTTGTTCAACATAAACTTCTTCTTTTACAAACTCGTTTAGAAAAGCAGTTTTTACATCCATTTGAAATAATTTTATTCTTTTAAAGCTTGCAAATGCTAAAAAAATTCGTATAGATTCCAATCTAGCAACGGATGAAAAAGTTTCATCAAATCTATCCCCTCGATTTGAGAATATCCTTGTGCTACTAAGCGTGCCTTATTACTAATGATTCTAGACTCACCATCTAATTTGTTTTTAAAAATCCATTTTACACCTACAACCGGGTGATGAGATGGTCAAATTCTACTAATTCCAAACATTATGTCGCTCAAATTCTTCTAACTCTTCATTCATAGCCAAAAACCAAAATTCAACATTTAAAGCGGTTGAAATGGTTTTTGGTTCAATTTCAGAAACAAAACAGATATTTGAATAAGATTCATGAAGAGAAGAGCGAGTTCTTACCCCAATAAATGGTTCACCAATTATTAGCTCCCGTGGATGATCCTTTGTAAATTGCAAAGCGCTTGGAGGCACTTAATCATCTTCCATGGCCTCCTCTTCCTCTTCTTTGGAAGGTTCCTTGTCACCATGCTCTTAAGGTGGTACGAGATCAACCTCTTCGCCAGAGGAAAGTCATTCAACACAAGTAACAAGCTCATCAAATTTCACATTAATCGACTCTTCAACTTTACTAGTTCTTTTATTAAAAATTCTATATGCTTTACTAGTTGAAGAGTATCCAAGAAAAGTTCCTTCATCGCATTATTCATCAAACATTCCCAAGCTATCGTTAGTATTCAAAATAAAACATTTTCAACCAAAAACTTTGAAGTAGGATACGTTAGGCTTCTTTTGAAAATAAAGTTCATAAGGTGTGTGATTAAGAGGGGTGAAGCATGATTCTATTCATAACATAACATGATGTATTTATGGCTTCGACCCAAAAGGACTTAGGCAATTTCTATTCACATAGCATAGTGTGTGCTAGTTCTTGAAGTGTCCCATTCTTTCTTTCTACAATACCATTTTGTTGTGGTGTGCATGGTGCGGAAAACTAATGTTTAATGCCTAACATATCACAAAAAGATGTATACTTCTCATTTTCAAATTCTGCTCCATGATCTGAGCGAATGCATTTAATTTTTAAATCACTTTCATTTTGAATACGAGTGCATAATTTTGCAAATTCGCAAAACGCATCGGATTTGGATGAAAGAAATAATGTCCAACAATATCTTGAATAATCATCTATTAAAACATATGTATATAATCTACCACCAAGACTTGCGGTGCTAACGGGATCAAAAAGATCCATATGAATTAATTGCAAGGGTCTTGTAGTAGAAATGAAATTTTTACTTTTGAAAGAGGATCTGGTTAATTTACATTTTTGACATGATGAACAAAGTGAAGGTAAAGATCCATTTAACCTAGGCAATACTCTAATTAAATCACTTTTGGCAAGTTTTACAATAAGCTTTGTGCTAGCATGTCCTAGCCGTCTATGCCAAAGATCAAATTCATCATTTTTAGTGATAAAACATTTTATAGATGATTTAGAAAGATCACGAAAAGAAACTATATAAACATTATGAATTCTTGGTGCAGTTAGTAAAATATCTTTTGTAGTAGGATTGGATATTTTGCATAAATTAGTGGAAGATTCAAATAAAATGTCTAATCCCTTATCACATAATTGGCTAATAGAAATTAGATTGTGTTTTAGCCCTTTTACATAAAGAATATTAGATATCATAAAGGATTCGTTACCAACTGTACCACTTCCCATAATCCTTCCTTTTCTATTATTGCCAAACGTCACGATCCCTCCCTTCTTCTTTTCTTGGTTAAGGAACTTTGCTTTATTGTCTGTCATGTGCTTGGAGCATCCTGAATCTAAGTACCACACATCTTCATTGTCCTTAGACTTCCTGCACATCTAGAAAGAAGATGAGAGTAACGATTCGGATACCCAAGCGGTACCACCCATAGAATAAGTGGAAGCCTTAGGTACCCAGATTTGCTTTAATGTATTTTGTTTTACTTTCCTGCAAGAACTAGATTTGTGACCTAACCTATAATAGTTTGTACACGAAATAATGGGGGTTGAGACCCTTTTCTGAAATTTTATGGTATTCTTGCTTGAAGGAATTAGATTTATAGAAGAAAAAGATTTTATAAAAGAAAATGCTGGATTTTGGAAGAGGTGTTAGCGCCGGCGTTAGTGGCTAGCATCGGGCGGTAGCTCTCTCCTTGATATTCGAGCCCAAATTTAACACTGGTTCCCTAGAATCATATCTAGCGATTTTTGTCCTATTCCAAATTTTTTAATGGCCATGGTGAGATCATGAACTTGTGCTTTAAGTTATGAATTTTCTTTCACAAGCATGACACACTTATTTTTCAAAACCTTTTTTTATTATTTTTAATTTGCAAAGGAGAGGCTTCTAATTTCATTACTAATTTCCCCTTCTCTTTTGTAAGAGTTTTGGCATGGGAGAGGGCTTTAGAAAGAGAATCTTCAATATCTTTTGTCATCTTAATGGAGTGATCACACTCTTGGCAAGAAATCTTTCTTTTTTCTAGAACAATTAATCTTTTGGAAAGATTTTTATTTTCTTTAATTATAGATTCATTTTCACGATTCAATAAAATACTATCTTTCATATTTTTATCAAAAGCATTGCATGTTTCAAGAAATTCATTAAAAAGTTCATCATAAGTGGGAGGAGTTACCTCAGTGTCACTAAGAATACTGGTATCGTCATCTTCGTTTCCATGTCCCATGATGCACATGTTTGCTTCCTCATCTTCGCTTGATGAAGACCCGGTTGATTCTTCGGAGGAGGAGGAGGACTCATCCCATGTTTTAGCTTTTAACACTATCCTCTTTTCCTTCCCTTTGTGCCTCTTTTCCTTTTTCTCCTTCAAAAACTTTGGGCACTGGCTCCGAATATGCCCGGTCTTCCTGCAATGATAACATTCTGGTGGGGGTCTTTATTCTTCAATGTCGCTCTCATTTTTCTTCTTTGAAGATGACCCTTTCCATCTTCCATCCTTTTGGAGATATTTCCGGAGGTGTTTCTCCTTTCTGGCTTTCTCATGAACTTTTGAAAGTTCATTACCAAGAGACTTTCTTCATCCTCATCCTCATCCTCTTGGCACTCCTTCTTTGATTTTAGTGCCAATGCCTTCTTCTTTGGACCCTTATTGTATTCATCGTACTGGATCTTGAGTTCTACCTCATGGGTGTTGGATCGGTAGGCGCCCTTAGAGGGGGGGGGTGAATAAGGGTTTTAAAAACTTATATTATATTTTGAAATACCTGCCTATGATAAGAAATCAAAATAGTGATTTTGTTTTAAAGGTCTAAATTGTTTTTTAATAAAGGAGAGGATAATAAACAATTTAGAGAAATGAAGAACAAATCAATTTTATTACACAAAGAGAGACATGATTATTATTAATAAAATTGATTACAAAATTTTGATTTCAATGACGCTAGAAATCAAAGCTAAATATGAAAGACTCTTTTTGTTTTCTATACCGACTCGTATCCCCATGAACCGATTGGCTTTAGCCGTTCCATCACCGGATACGGCCTCAAGCCGCTCTAGCCAACACCCTTCCCCGGATATGGCCTCGAGCACCCCCTAGACCTACACCCGAGACCTAGTCGCCAACACGAGGTGAATTTCAGCCCTAAGTCCTACCCAGACCTAGTAGCCAACACGAGGCGAATTTACTACACGATTTAAAAGAGAAGATGTGAAATAAAAAGACAATAATATAAAAACTCCCTATATGGATATCTTGGAGAAGTGGACGAAGGCCCGCAGAGTATGATAGTAGTCGACGCGGTATTTCGTCACGATGATGACGCGTGTTGAAATCTTCTCCACGGATCTCCTTAAGCCTTTATGGATTTGTGCGAGTATCACTCTGAACCTTCCTCTCTATGTTGTGGCACGACGCTCTAGAATTTTTGATCTCTTGAGGATTATGAAGGCGGGGCCAAGGGGTCCTTTTTATAGTCTCAGCGCTAGCGCCTGCGCTAGTGCAACCGCCAGCGCTATCCCATTTTAGGACATATTCTGAGCGACGGAATCTTCAATCTGAGGAAACAATTCTCTCTTGCCTTCTGTGCTCTGAGCTACTGCCTGCGCTATCGGATACCGCCTGGCGCTATCAACTTCTATATGTGCTCCCGAAATTGCGCTTAAGCATTCTTTTCGTCGATCGAATTTTCGTCGACCGGAGTTCTTCGAGCGGGCTTCATCATTCGTCGATCGGAAATTTGTCGAACGGAGAATCGACGAACGCAAGATCGTCGAACGCAGATTCAATTTCATCAAACCCATCTTCCGTTCTCAGCGGCTTGATTTCGTCGATTGCAGCAGCAAGTTCATTGAACGAGCTTCATCATTCGTCGAGCGGAAATTCATCGAACGCAAGTTCGTCGAACGCAAGATCTATTTTGTTGAACCCATCTTCCATTCTCAGCGGTTCCTTAGTGCTAGCGCCAGGCATTAGGTGATACCGCCGGCGCTAGAAGGAGTGTTGGATTTGATGGCTCAAATTTTGGGGGCAACCTTCTTATGTAATCCGTGAGTTATATGGACTTTGTTTTCCTGCACACTTAAACACACAAGATCAAATACACATAGGTTTTGTTATTCTCAAACATAGGAGATGCGGAAGACCATGTTCCAACAAACTCCCCCTTTTGATAATAACAAAACCATTAATGATAAATCAGAGCATTAATATATATATAAGCATGATGAACTACTTGTGTGTGTGTGAGAGAAATGACTTCGGATAATTATCGATTTTAGCATTTAGAGTTTCTCCCCCTAAATATATGCTCCCCCTAAGTGAAGTCTCCCTTAATATGTAAGCTATCATCTTAATTAATCATGCTAGTTTTCATTTGGATAGCGGATCTTATTTATCATGTTAGTTCTCCCCCTTTTGTTATTAGCAAAAGTGGGTAAGGAAGCATGATCGAGCTTTTAGAGAGCGGGAATAATAAGGAGTTTTAGAATAATTTTTATAAAAATAGATCAGAGTTTTTAGCTTAAAGATGAATAATCTAACATTTGTCAAGTACTCAATATTATCATGTTAGTTTTTCCTTTTTATATAAGAGTTTTAAAAAAAATGTAATGATTCCCAAGTAACTAAACTACCTAGACAATATGTCTACACCCTAGCCCCGTACTAAGTGACGGATGGGCATGAGGAGTTGCATACATGCCGTAGGTTGGGGTGTTAGTCCCATATGCAAACACTAGAAAAACTCAACCCAGCATTCTTTCCCCCCAGTGCCTCGCAAGGCCCCACTGGAACCCTCCCCGGTTAAGCACAAGACACGACTTAGAGGTTAGGTTATCTAATGTATACAGCACTACGCCCCCGCTATGGTGAGATATGTAATCATGGATAATAATTATTGGAAACATTAAGCATTTAACTTTAGTGATAAGTTCATAGCCTATGGGTTTATATTTTTATTTGAATTTATGAAAACACTCACATAGCTATTTTTGAAATCCATTAATGAATTAGGGTTTTTAATATAACAATATTTTCATAGAAATAAATCAGAGTTTTTAGCAAAAAAAGTATTCATGTTTAGAGTAACCAATATAAAGTTTACCAAGCAAGTCTACCAATTGTTGAAAGAAAGGAATTTTAAGATTCAAGTGATGATGCACACAAAATAAAAGACTTTAAGTAAGCATGAAAGCACAAGGTAAAACAATTATATGGTTATGATGCGGAAGACTTATAGAAATACAAGAAACATCTTATTGTAATTAATGATGATCCATAAGAAGATATATGAGTTAAATTTCAAAAAGAAGATGTTTTTGTAAATCATTTTTCAATTAAATCCTTTAAGTTTGACAATAAAGTAACCAAGCATGAAATAATGTTATCAAAAGGAGATTACTACAATGTTACTTTAATTCACAATTTCAAAACATACCAAACATTGTAGAAAGCATGCTAGGTTATCTAGTGCATTTCATAAATAAAGAGTAGTATAGAATTTGCATTAGGATCCAATACTCATGAGAAGAAGTGTTATGGAAGATAATGATGTGCACATAAGTGTATTTTTGAGTAGAGTAGACAAATGTTTTAATCAAAAATACAAGAAATATGTAAAGTAAGAGCACAATAAAACACAAATAATTTTACTTCTACAAACTTCAATGCACAAAAAATGTACAACTACCAAGGTGCTTTGCACACACAATGCTCATTAAGACTTATCAGGGTGCAAAGTAGTGCTTAAGGGATCACATATTTTATTTTATTTTAATATTGAAACTAGTGATCCGGTGTACTTAAGAGTAAGTGGTTTTTATTTTGAAAGAAAGATATGGTTTGCACAAGATACTTTACTATTCTTTCCTAGGTGCTCAACCTCACAACGCTTATTAAGACTTATCAGGAGGTTCAAGTAGTACTTGGTGGAGATATCTTTGCCACTTTATTTTATGATTTTTGTTTTGTACAAAGTTCTCCGAATACACTTGTTTTGCAAACCAATAGAATTTATGAAAACATAACCACTTTTCTTAACTTTTAAAAGTGCAAATAAAAGTAGTGTAGGTAAGATACTTGTGCAATTTTAAATCATTGTACTAATTGATGAGTCCCAATTATATACATATTTACGGACTCATCTGGGCCAATTTTCTAGTCTATGCACTACATTTTAGGCATGTTTTCGCTCATATTTGTTATTCCATGCTATGTGCACTTCTAGGCCCGTTTTGGTGTTATTTCTTGTTTATCTTCGTTATTAGTTTTCATGCATTGTTAAGTGACACCTTTAGTGGCTGGATTGGTGTTGTATGCTGGAACAGGAATCGTGCAGGTGTTCCCGGTACAATTCTGTACAGGAACACTACGCACGATCACTGGTTCTATTGCGCACGACCACTGGTCGTGCGCCGCTGATCGTGCACACTTAACCCCCATTTAATGAGTTTTGTCTTGACCGAACGCACGACGATTTACGATAGTGCGCACGACCACTGGTCGTGCGAACATGTTATTTTATAAATTTCTTACATTGCAGGCTCCGCCCAGGCAGGCGCACGATCACAGGATTCTAGTGCGCACGACCACTGGTCGTGCGCCACCGATCATGCGCACTGTTTATTCCAGCGCCTATTTAAAGACCTGCTCGCAAATTAGGTCGGGAGTTGATTCCAGTCCGCTGTTTTCTCTCGCCAGAGCCCCGATTTCTCCCCTCCATCGCCGCCCACCATCTGGAGTTGCTCCGGGCTTGTTCTTCATGCCAATCTTGAGCCGGAGCTTCCTCTCGGCCTCCTCCTTCATCCTAGCGCTTCAAAGGAAGAGTTAGCCGCCATCGCCATCAAGCAAGAGGAAGTTTGCAACCTCTACCGGATCGTGACACAAAGAAGACGGGCTCATTGGAGAGTAGTGACAGCTCTCTCTACCCCGGACGTAGTTGCGGATCGAGCTTGGACGCGGATTGACAACCCGACAATTCCAACCGTGAATATCCAATGAGCCTTCGGATTCGGTCGATTTCTTGTCTTGTTCTTCTCTTATTGATGTATATGTAGCTAGAGCTAATAGTATGATGAAGTAGCACTTAACTTTATTTGTATTTCTATAAATTTCATGTCTATGTGAAATATTTTACTATTTGAGTTGCTTGAGGTGCGCCCCATTCCAGCCTCCATCCCGCCGTCACGTTCGTGTGCCGCACTAGCAATTGCTAGTGGCGTGCTTGTCGACGAGGTGCTTGCGACCCTCATCCGTATGCCTACTCTTCCATCCGCCTAGCGAAGCATGGCATAACGGCCCGTGTAATGCATTCACCCTACGAAGCAGTGCGCTCAAGGCCTGCACAGTTCGACTCCGCTTGCCTACTCGCCCATCCGCCCTTGCCACGCAGCGTGCTCAAGGCCTTCCTAGTCTCCATCCCGCCAAGCGAAGCACTGCATAGCGGCATTGCATAGGAGTAGTTGTAGTTGTTTTCTTTTATTTTCCAAAAGCCAAATCACCCCGTTTCCGCATTCCATCCGACTCAAGGACTTCGATCTCAAGTCCTTCCTCGAACGTTAACTCCACCTTACTGTGTTCCTTGAGAGATTCGATACTCGGGGATTACTCCTCGTTTTATATTACTTGAACGATCGGTACACTGCCGTTTCGTGCCGCAGTCTTGCTACCGCCTATAGCGGTGTGCTAAGATTTGTGCCATCACTAATACAAAACATACACAAGCATTCTTAGATTAAACACATATGTAGACAATGCCAAAATAAGTGAGTGAATTAAGATCATTAGCAAACATAAAACATTTACTCATACTTAGAGGCATGCTAATCATAGTTCTACACAACTTTTACAATATAATTGATGCACATATTAATAGATATATCAAAGTGTGATGAAAATAATGTTCAAAGTAGTTTGAAAAGATAAATTGCAACATCATAGAAGTTCTAAATAATAGATTAAATCATGCTTAATTTTCAATGAAGTCCATATAGTATTTTTGATATTTTGAAGAATAATTTTGATTTAAAGTTTGAACTCATAAGATTGATCTTGGACTTCCCGAGGTCTACGCTGTGAGAGGTTCGCGTGGTACTAGGTGATGTGATGGGATGATATCCCAAATCACCCTTTCGCAAGATACATGTAAATAGAAAAGTTAAGTTCAAAATAATAATTTTTTATACTTGTTTTTTTTTGTTTTATATTTTTGTATTTGATTTTTGCTTTTAGAAATAGAATTTAAACAAATGACAAAAAAACCAAAAAAGGCAAAACATATTTTTTGTAATTTGACTTTTGTATTTTTGTATTTGATTTTAAAAAATGAAATAAAAGCAGAAGTGCAAAAATAAATAGTACACATAGATTGATATATTTTTAAGAATTTTTTAAAATTTTAAAAATACAGAAAAACAAATAGGTGCGCTAGCGCCGGCGCTAGGGCTAGCGTGGGAAACAGTACACGATTTCTTATGATTTTGAAATGTTTAATTGTTGATCTTGATTAAGTGTCCTAATAGTAGTTTCATGCTGAAATTTCAGATTTTTAGGAGATGTCTAGATAGTCCAAATTGCATGAAACATTAGCGATTTTGTATATGACTTTTCCAAATAAACTTTGCAAGTGATATATTTTATTATATCTCCATTTTAATATTTTAAAGGCTTATATTTACCAATGTAGATTCAAAATGTTAGGAAATGTAAGCATGAGAGGACATGAATGAACAAATCAAATATGCATGATTTTAGTGATTAACAATAATGTTCATGCACAATAATACCATGGATAAGCCCTTGATGAGAATACACAGCCTGTATATCTTGGTAAACATATAAAGCCTAACATAGACACAAATATTCTTTAGGCGACAATGTTAGTATGATAAGTTTGAGATTAATGTTATACCAAGGTTTGATTGTGTTTCAACTTATAGACCTAGAATGGAGTGAAGATTCTATTTATTTGATATCAAGATGATTCAAAGGTCTAAACTAGAAATAAATCACAATACACACATAATACACCACCCTTGGTATGTAATTATAATATCTATTGTCATCAATTAATATATCAATTATAATTCACATAATTGTGATAGAAATAATTGTTTTTAGAAGACTTTTGATATGACTTATGATATATCATGTTAGAGAATTTTAGCAAAGGACATCAATAGATCATGGTGGTGGTTGTGAATTCAAAATTCATTATGAGGGTAAATTATTTCAATACATTTTAGTGATTTTCTTTTAATTAAGAATTTTGAATATATATATGTGATTTTTGATAGGTGAACAATAGTGATGGTTTAGATCATGTTATTTCTCTAAACCACTTGTTGGTGAAGGAAAAAAAAACTTAATAACCTAATGACTAGATTTAATTTGAAATATCTTATAGCAAATTTAGGATATGATTTATATGGATAATATAAGATATTTATAAGTAATGAGTATGAGAATAAAATATAGGTCTTCAAAATAAAATATGATTTTGAAGTTTGATCAATTTGATTTATAAGATCATATTTCCTATAATATCTAAGATGAATATAGCAAGATAGCTTACAAAGAAATAAGAAAACAAGAAAAATTAAAAGACATGAAAACATATCATGAAGTAGAACTTTGTATATTTCATTTTGAAAGGATTCTACTTCATGCAATTGATGATACCTAATGAATAAGAGTTTTAGGTATCCAAAGGGGACCATGTGGGATGGTTCCTTTGGGTACCCAAATATAGCGAGATGGTTTTTGGGGAGACAAGTACGAATGGACCCTTTCAAGTGGAGTTAATGTTTCATCTTTAATTTTGGGTCTCCACTCATACTTAGGTTTAATATTATAATTTTGCATTAAATTTCCATATTCATTAAATTTAGGCTTAAAATAATGATGACATTTGAATTCATTTTTCATAGGAAATTTTTGCCTATTTGAATTTACTTTAGGATATACATAATTTTGTAAATAATGGAGATTTTGATTTTGATTTACAAACCTTTATGTTCCTTACTCCCATTATTAAACCTAGTTAAGATGTTCATATTTATATTCAACTTGTTTTTAGATATAGTTTGATATTGTGAATTTGTATTTACAATTTTCATAAGCAAGTTGATTTTTGATTTTAATTCATCATTCTTGATCTTTAAATTATGTCTAGCTTTATTATAAGCGATTGTGCTATTTTTAAGAGTGGAAACAATTGAATCAATATGATCTTGATAGTTGTTTCTATATTCATCAAATGTTTCATCCATCTCTTTAATTTCAATTTTATATTCTTTACACTTAGCACAATCATTTTCCAAAGATGAATTTTCTAAACATAATCTTTTATTTTGTTCTTTTATAAAAGAAGTTCCTTTTCAAGTTCCTTGCATTTTTCTTTCAAATCATTAAATTCTATACAAGGTGTAATGTTTTCAACTAAGGAGCCTTGGGTAGAACTAGATAAATTAGAATTTGATTCTTCATTAATTTTTGCCTTTAAATTTTTATTTTCTAAGCGCAAATGTTTATTAGCACACTTTAATTTCTTAATTTTACGCTTTGTAGTTTGAAGCAATTTTAATATAGAAATAGAAGTACAAAAGATGGGATTTGATTTCCTTACATTTCTTTTGGGAGAGGCATGATTTGAACATATAGTTTATTTTACATCTTTTTGGCACTCCTCTTCCGAAGACAGTACTTCTTCTTCTTTTCCATTTGATGTGTGCTCCATTGATCCATCATGAGAGGAGCATTCTTGAAGACTTGTGCAAGCTTGCATATTCTCCGGTTCTTGTGATTGTTCCATACCTGTAGAAGGAGAATCATACATTTCTTCAAGAAATTTCCATACTTTGTATGCACTAGAAAAACAGTATATTAATTTGAAAATTTCATTTGATAGAGCACAAAATAAATAATGTTTGGCTTTTGCATTTAGACGACGTTCCTGTTTATTTGATTCATTCGCGGGTCTAACTATTGCTATATCCCATGCATTGATATCTAAATTTTTAATAAATTTTTCCATTAATAATTTCCACCCTTTATAATTTCTCCCTTCGAATAAAGGTGGTTTAAGAGATTTTTCTTCTTCATAAGAATTTACTCCACTAGTAGAAGCGAGATCATGAGACGCCATTATTCCCGGTTGTTAAGCAGATTTGAATAACCTCCCTCTGATACCACTTGTTGGATCGGTAGGCGCCCTTAGAGGGGGGGGGGGGTGAATAAGGGTTTTTAAAACTTATATTATATTTTGAAATACTTGCTTATGATAAGAAATCAAAATAGTGATTTTGTTGTAATGATCTAAATTGTTTTATAATAAAGGAGAGGATAATAAACAATTTAGAGAAATGAAGAACAAATCAATTTTATTACACAAAGAGAGACATGATTATTATTAATAAAATTTATTACAAAAGTTTTATTTTAATGACGCAAGAAATCAAAGCGAAATATGAAAGACTCTTTTTGTTTTCTATACTGACTCGTATCCTCATGAACCGGTTGGCTTTAGCTGTTCCTTCCCCAGATGCGTCCTCAAGCCGCTCTAGCCAACCCTTCCCCGGATATGGCGTCGAGCACCCCCTAGACCTACACCCGAGACCTAGTCGCCAATACGAGGCAAATTTCAGCCCTAAGTCCTACCCAGACCTAGTCGCCAACACGAGGCGAATTTACTACACGATTTAAAAGAGAAGATATGAAATAAAAAGACAATAATATAAAAACTCCCTATATGGATCTCTTATTGAAGTGGACGAAGGTCCGCAGAGTATGATCCTAGTCGATGCGGTCTTTCGTCACGATGATGACGCGTGTTGAAATCTTCTCCACGGATCTCCTTAAGCCTTTATGGATTTGTGGGAGTATCTCTCTGAACCTTCCTCTTTATGTTGTGGCACGAAGCTATGGAATTTTGGATCTCTTGAGGATTATGAAGACGGAGCCAAGGGGTCCTTTTTATAGTCTCAGCGCTAGCGCCTGCGCTAGTGCAACCGCCCGCGCTATTCCATTTTAGGACATATTCTGCGCGGCAGAATCTTCAATCTGAGGAAACAATTCTCTCTGGCCTTCTGTGCTCCGCGCTACTGCCTGTGCTATCGTATACCGCCAGGCGCTATCACCTTCTATATGTTCTCCCGGAATTGCGCTTAAGCATTCTTTTCGTCGATCAAATTTTCGTCGACCGGAGTTCGTCGAGCGGGCTTCATCATTTGTCGATCAGAAATTCGTCGAACAGAGATTCATCGAACGCAAGATCATTGAACGTAGATTCAATTTCGTTGAACCCATCTTCCGTTCTCAGTGGCTAGATTTCATCGACCGCAGCAGTAAGTTCGTCGAGCAGGCTTCATCATTCGTCAAGCGGAAATTCGTCGAACGCAAGATCTATTTCATCAAACCCAGCTTCCATTCTCAGCGGTTCGGTTTCTTCTCAGTGGTTCCTTAGCGCTAGCTCCAGGAATTAGGTGATACCTTCGGTGCTACAAGGAGTGTTGGATGTGATGGCTCAAATTTTGGGGGCAACCTTCTTATGTAATCCTTGAGTCATATGGACTTTGTTTTCCTGCACACTTAAACACACAAGATCAAATACACATAGGTTTTGTTATTCTCAAACCTACGAGATGCGGAAGACCATGTTCCAACAATGGGTTTTGAGATTCCCAATAAGGCTCTCAACCAGGAGCGTTCTTAGATTGTGCGACTCTGAGATAGCCGTCACCTTCGGATTGAATTTTGGAGGAAGGGATCAAAGAATCTTTCGGATCAAGTCGTCATTGGAGAAGGTTTTTCTAAGAGCATTGGAGGCATTGACGATCTTGGTGAAGCGAGTGTACATTGCATCAATATCTTCGCTTTCATCCATCCTAAACTTTTCATATTCTGACTCCAGTTGGAAAAGTTTTGAATCATTAACCTGCGAAGTACCTTTATGAGTAATTTCCAAATGATTCCAAATATCATATGCAGTAGTACATACGTAAATTCTATTAAATTCATTTCTATCTAACGCACAAAATATAGCATTCATGGCTTAGCATTATTTTTGCATTTAAGTTTATCCCTATCATCCCATTTATCCTTAGGTTTTTCTAATGTTACCTTTCCAACTACAAATGTAGGAGGAGATTATTCCTCTTCTACCATATTCCACACCTCAATATCTAGGGTCATAAGAAAACAAATCATCCTATTTTTCCTATAATTATAATCTGTAACGCCCCTGATTTTCGTTAAATATTTTACATGCCCGATGTGACGTGATTTTGGCGTAAGGGCGTTACGTCAGCTCGTCTAGTAGTGTGTTGAGCCTTAGCTTAGTTAAAGTATGTCGTGTAGATCGAGCGTGCGAGATTTCGCATCGTTTCGGGTTAAGGTAAAGATTTTGGGTGGATATCAAGATTTTAGCTTCGGGAGGCTTTAGCCCGAGTTTGGCCCGTCGGAATTGAATTTTGACTTCGCCGTTGGATTCGTAGCGCCGTGTTTCAGTTAAGGTGCGAATTTCATAGAAATCGGAGGTGATCTAGTTTCCCTCGCGGTTTTAAGTAAATGGGGGAATTAATTAATTAATTAATAAATTAGGTTTTTTATATAAAGCCTAAAATCTTCTTCCCCTATT
Organism: Dactylorhiza incarnata; assembly: GCA_033032865.1. NCBI lineage: Eukaryota > Viridiplantae > Streptophyta > Magnoliopsida > Asparagales > Orchidaceae > Dactylorhiza > Dactylorhiza incarnata. The sequence continues at coordinate 1,858,976 of JAWHQI010000073.1, forward strand.
CATCTTCTTCCTCCCTCGATCAAATCAGCCACCGAGCGAAAGGGCGAGTGCGGAGCTTCGAGGAGCGTTCGATCGGCGATTTCTAGGGCTGTAGTAGTCGGAATCGCGTTTGGAGAGTAGATTTGGAAAGCTCTCGGCGAGATCTTCGTTCTAGCGGTAAGCTTTTCCCGTTTTATGGAATTTTTGGAGTTAGGGTAGTGACCTAACCCCTTCTTTCGACCCGAAAAGTTTCAGGAATTCGTGGAACTTTTGTGGGAGATCATTTTTCGGCAAAATCAGGCTCTAGAATTCTAGCACTCAACCTCTCTCAAACTTTTGTAATAAAAATGAGAGAAGAGGCCTCCTTTTATAGGAGTGAGCACTTGAACCTGCGTTATCGCCGATGCTATCCCCACTTAGTAATTATTCTCTGCGTGTGCATCTTCATTCCGGGGAAATATTGCTATCTTGCCTCTTGTGCTCCGCGCTACCGCCTGCGCTATCCACTACCGCCTGGCGCGAGCGCCTTCTAAAAATTCTCCCAGGATTTCGCTAATCATCGCTAGCGCCTGCGTTAGGTGCTACCGCCGGTGCTAGTGGGCATGTTGGATTTTAAGGTTCAAATCTTGGGGCAATCTTCTTATGTCATTCTTTAGTCATATGGACTTGTTTCCTGCACACTTAAACACACAAGATCAAATACAAATATGATTTGTTATTCTCAAACCTAGGTGATGCGGAAGAACATGTTCCAACAAACTCCCCCTTTTGATAATAACAAATCCATTAATGATAAATCAGAGCATTAATATATACGCATGATGAAACCTACTTGTGTGTGTGTGAAAGTGATGACTTAGGATAATTGTCAATTTTGATATTTAGAATTGCTCCCCCTAAATACATGCTCCCTCTAGATGAATGCTCCCCTAATATGTAAGTTATCATCTTAATCATTAGCCATGTTAGTTTTTCTCATTTGATAGCGATTAATATTTATCATGTTAGTTCTCCCCCTTTTGTTATTAGCAAAAGTGGGCAAGGAAGCAATAGACATAAAAGAGGATTTTTGATAAAAAGATAAAGTATGATCGAGCTTTTTAGAGGAAATTAAATGATAAGGAGTTTTAATCACAATAATATGCATAGAAATAGATCATATTTTTTGTATAAATATTTTCATTAAAAGAGATTAGAGTTTTTTAGTATAAAGAGAACAATATAAAATTTACCAAGCAAGTCTACCACTTTGTTGATGAAAAGGAATTCTGAGTTTTAAGACTTGAGATAAGCATAAAAAACACAAGGTAAAAGTTATATGATAATGTTGCGGAAGATTTATAGAAATACAAGAAATATCTTTTTGTAAATATGACGGTTCATAAGAAGAAATATAAGTGAAACTCCAAAAATAAGATGTTTTTGTAAATCATTTCTCTTCCAAAATCTTTAAAGATTACTAGAAAGTAACCAAGCATGAAAGAAGGATATAAAAAAGAAACTACAACAATGTTATTTATAATTCATAAATTCAAAAACATAACAAACATTGTAGAGAGCATGCTAGGTTATCTAGTGCATTTATAAGGAGAGTATAGAATTTAGCATTAAGATCCAATTCTTATGAGAAGAAGTGTTATGGAAGATAATGATGTGTACATAAGTGTATTTTGAAGAGAGTAAACAAATGTTTTAATCAAAAATACATGACAAATGTAGAGTAAAGTACACAATAAAACACGGAGAAATTTACTTCCACACCCTTCAACGCACATAGAAAAGAACAAGTGGTGTAAAAAAGTTTTATGGTTTGCTCAAGACACTTTACTATTCTTTCCAAGGTGCTCAACCACACAATGCTAATTAAGACTTATCGGGAGGTTCAAGTAGTGCTTGATGGAGTTATCTTTGTCATTTTATTTCATTCAATTTTATGTTTTGTACAAAGTTCTCCGAATACACTTATTTTGCAAACCAATTTAATTTTGAAAGCACAACCACTTTTCTTAATTTTAAGAGTGCAATAAAAGTAGTGTAGGTATGATACTTGTACAAATTTAATTCATTGTACAATTACAATAGACAAGCAAGCATTATTAGATTTAAAGCACATGTAAACTTTGACAAAATAAGTGAGTGAAGAAAGATCATTATCAAACATAAAACTTTTACTCAAACTTAAAGGCATGCTAAGCTTAGTTCTACACAACATTTGTCAAGACAATTTATGCACATGTGATTAGATATATCAAAGCATGATAAAAACAATGTTCAAAGTAGATTGAAATAATGAATTGCAACGTTATAGAATGTCTAAATGATAGATTTGAATCATGCTTGATTTTCACAATAAAATCAATACAGTTGTTTGAGATTTTATAAAATTGTTTTAAAGTTTGAACTCTTATAACTGATCTTGGACTTCCCGATGTCTACCTTGAGAGGGGTTCACCCAGTACTAGGAGATGTGATGGGATGAGAGCCCAAATCTCCCTTTCGCAATATAGATGTAAATAAAAAAGTTTAAGTTCAAAAAATGATTTTTTTATAACTCTTTGTTTTATATTTTGTATTTGATTTTTGCGTATAGAAATAAAGTCAAACAAATAAACAAAGAAAGGGAGTAAAAGAAATATTTTTTGTAATTTAGCTTTTGTATTTTTGTATTAATTTTTCAAAAATCAATTCAAAACAGAACAGCAAAAATATGTAGTACATATAATAGAGCATATTTTTAGGGATTTTATAAAATTTTAAAATTACAGATAAAATAGACAGGTGCGCTAGCGCCGGCGCTAGCCCTAGCGCTGGAAATAGTACATGATTTTTTAAGATTTTGAAAATTCTAATTTTTGATATTGGTTAAGTGTCCAAAGGTTAGTTTTATCCAAAAATTTCAGAAGATTTGAAGATGTTTAGATATGTAAAAATGCATAAAACCATTGTGTTTTAAGAATGTGATTTAACTTAGAAGATCTAGGACACCTAATTTAAGTCGTAATAGTCGAAATCTTGCATCGGGGAGAGGTTTAGTGAATATGTCAGCAAGTTGGGAGTCTGTACCAATGAAACTTACTTTTACATGCTCTTTCTTAATATGATCCCTAATGACATGATGACGAAAATTTATGTGTTTGGATCTAGAGTGGTGTACAGGATTATTAGTAAGATCTATGGCACTTTTGGTGTCAAATTTGAGGTCAATGTGTTTGAGATGAAAACCAAAATCCTCTATATTTTGGCTCATCCATAACATTTGTGCACAATAACTCCCAAGAGCGATGTATTGGCCTCTGTGGCGGAGAGTACAACTGAAGATTATTTCCTACTAGACCATGCAACTAATGAGGGTCCTAAAAAGTGACAAGTACCACTAGTGCTTTTTTGATCTTGTGAACATCCAATGTAATCCATTTCGGAATAGCCGTGAAGTGTAAATGAATCATTGTGTGGGTACCATTATCCTTATTTAGATGACCCTAATAGATAATGAAAAATATGTTTTACCGCTTTTAAATGAGATTCTTTTGGATTGGCTTGAAAGTGAGCACATAAACATATATCAAACATTATATCTGGTCTAGATGCACTTAAGTAAAGAAGAGATCCAATCATACCTTAATATAAAGTTTGATCAATAGAAATTCCAGATTCATCTTTTACTAGTTTTAAAGAAGCACTCATAGGTGTAGAAGCTTGTTTAATATTTTCAAATCCAAATCATTTAAGCATATCGTAAACATATTTTGTTTGGCAAATAAAGATACCATCATCTCGTTGTGAAATTTGAAAACCAACAAAATAAGAGAGTTCTCCTACAAGACTCATATCAAATTCATTTTTCATTACTAAGACTACTTCATTACACAACTCTTCATTAGTGGCTCTAAAAATGATATCATCAACATATATTTGTAAAATAATTAAATCGTTATTATTATGCTTAATGAAGAGTGTGTTGTCGACACTTCCCATGACATAAGCGTGCTTTAACAAAAATGATGTAAGTCTATCATACCAAGCACAGGGCGCTTGTTTTAAAGCATAAAGTGCTTTTTCCAATTTATAAACATGATTTCGAAATTTTTCATTTATAAAACTGGGGGGTTGTTCTACGTGAACTTCTTCTTTTATAAACCCGTTTAAGAAAGCACTTTTAACATCCATTTGAAATAGTTTTATTCTTTTAAAACTCGCTAATGCCAAAAATATTCGTATAGATTCTAAGCAAGCAACGGGTGCAAAAGTTTCTTTAAAATCTACCACCTCGATTTGAGAAAAGCCTTTAGCGACTAAGCGAGCATTATTTCTTGTAATCCTATATTCACCATCTAATTTATTTTTAAAGATCCATTTTATGCCAACAATGGGATGATTAGATGGGTGTTCTACTAGGTTCCAAACTTTATTACTTTCAAATTGATCTAACTCTTCATTCATAGCCAAAAACCAAAATTCGTCATTTAAAGCGGTTGAAACGATTTTAGGTTCAATTTCGGAAACAAAGCAAATATTTGAAAATGTTTCATGAAGAGAGGATCGAGTTCTTACCCCAATTGATGGTCCCTAGTAACTAGCTCTTTTTGATGATTTTTTGAGAAGTTTAAGATGTTTGGGGGCACGTATTCATCTTCCTTAACCTCCTCCTCCACTTTTGGAAGGTTACACTTCATCATGCTCCAAAGATGGCAAAGGTTCATCATCTATACCTGTAGGAAGTCTTTCTACACACGGAAAAAATTCATCAAATGTTACATTAATAGACTCTTCAACTTTACTCGTTCTTTTGTTAAATATTCCATCATCACATTTTTCATCAAACTTTCCTAAGGAACCTTTTGTATTTAGAATAAAACATTTACAACCAATGACTTTAAAATATGATATGTTAGGTTTTTCTTGATAGTATAGTTCATATGGTGTGAGATTTAAAGATGGACGAAACATGACTCTACTCATTACATAACATGATGTACTTACGTCTTCGACCCAAAAGGACTTTGGTAATTTATATTCAGATAACATAATATGTGCTAGTTCTTGGATTGTCCAATTCATTCTTTCTACAACACCATTTTGTTGAGGTGTGCGTGGAGCGTAGAACTCATGCTTAATACTTACCATTTCATAAAAATATTTAAAATTTTCATTTTCAAATTCTCCTCCATGATCTGAGCGAATGGTTTTTATTTTTAAATCTAGTTCATTTTGAATACGAGTACATAATTTTGAAAATTCGCAAAATGCATCAGATTTGGAAGAGAGAAATAAAGTCCAACAATATCTAAAGAAATCATCTATTAGAACAAAAGTATATATTCTACCACCAGGACTTGCGGTGCTAACGGGACCAAAGAGATCCATATGAATTAATTGCAAAGGTTTTGTAGTAGAAATTTCGTTTTTGCTTTTAAAAGAGGATTTTGTAAATTTTCCTTTTTGACATGGAGAACATAATGAAGATAAATTTCCATTCAATTTTGGCAATACTCTAATCAATTCCCTTTTGCCTAGCTTTAAAATGAGCTTTGTGCTAGCGTGACCTAAACGTCTATGCCATAGTTCTAACTCGTCATTTTTAGATATAAAACATGTTATAGATGATTTGGAAAGATCATGAAAGGAAACTTTATAAACGTTGTGAATTCTAGGTGCACTTAGTAAAACATCTTTTGTGTTAGGATTAACTATTTTGCAAAGATTTATGGATGACTCAAATAAGACTTCTAATCCTTTATCACACAATTGACTAATATATATTAAGTTATATTTTAATCCTTTTACATATAGAACATTAGAGATAAGAAAAGATTCGTTACCCACTATACCTACTCCCATGATCCTTCCTTTACCGTTATCTCAAAAGGTTACGATCCCTCCTATCTTCTTTTCTAGGCTAAAGAACTTTGCTTTGTTTCCCGTCATGTTCTCGGAGTAGCCTGAGTCCAAGTACCACACGTCCTCTGTTTCCTTAGCCTTCCTGCAAATCTAGAAAGAAGATGAGAGTAAATATCCAGATACCTAAGAGGTACCACCCATAAAATAAGTGGATGTCTTAGGTACCCAGATTTGCTTTAAATAACCCTATTTTTATTTTTTGCAAGAGCTAGACATGTGTCCAAACCTATGACAGTTTGCACACGAAATAAAGGGGGTTGAGACCCTTTTCTGAAAATCTACACTGCTCTTACTGGATGAGGTTTGATTTTTCAAAAAAAAAGTATTTTTAAAAGATGGGCTACCGCCAACGTTAGTGGTGTTGAATCTGTAGGGGCCCTTAGAGGGGGCGGTGAATAAAGGTTTTAGAGAACTTTAATATTTAATAGAAAACTTTTGTCGTTTTTCTATAAATCAAATTAAATCAAAACTAAAGAGGAGTGAATCAATTAAAAACAAACTAGAAAGAACATGATTTTCATTATGATTTAGGATTACATATGTGTGATTTCTATAACGCTAGAAAACGAAGGCAAAATATGAAAGACTCTTTTCATTTTCTATACTGACTCGTATTCCCACGAACTGGTTGACTTTAGCCGATCTCTCCCCAAATACGGCCTCAAGCCGCTCTAGCCTTCCTATCCCTAGAAAGGCCTCGATCACCCCATAGATCTACACCCCAGACCTAGTTGCCAACTCGAGGCGAATTACTCCCAAAGTCCTACCCAGACCTAGTCGCCAACACGAGGCGAATTCACGAACCGATTACAAAGATAAAAATAAAAGACAATTACAAAAGACAAATACAAAACTCCCTATAAGGTAATCTGAAGGAGACAACGATGAATTGCTGAAGATCATTGAAGTCCAAGCGTGCGTTCTTCGCGTTGAGTTAGCCTATTGATCCAAGCCTCCTTTGAAATCCTTCTTTGAAATTTAGTTGGAGATCTTTTATGGTCTTGAAATATGGCCCTCACAAATGATTCAGAGTGTTGGAATAGGCCTCCACAATAATCAATATCGAAGAGAATGAAAAGCCACCTTTTTATAGGACTGGAAGCTAACGCCGACGTTAAGACTTTATGTCGGGCGTTGACTCAGTATAGAAATAATTTGATGGCTCGGATATTCAAAATAGGAAGGAGATTCTGCAACTTTGAAAATGTTCATTTAACTTTGGCGTTGATTCTAACACAGGGCGTTGAGTCAAATCATTTTCAAAATGCTCCTGCAATCACGGTGGCTTCCCTCCATAATTTTTGCATCTTAGCGGGAACAAAAGTTAACGCCGGCGTTAAGACTTAACGTCGGGCGTTGAGTCAAATTATTCCTAAATTGCTCCTGCAATCACGGCAGCTTCCCTCCATTCATTTTTCATCTTGGTGGGAACAAAATTTAACGCCGGCGTTAAGAGTTAACATTGGGCGTTAGCTCTCTTCCTTTCTTTTCAGCTTCAGAGCAAGTCCAGACTAATAACAGCAACCTAGTGTCATATTTGTTCAATCCTGCATGCTACAAACACAATGGCAAACATGATCAAATACAAGTAGGATTTGTTATTCTCAAATCTAAGTGATGTGGAAAACCATATTCCAACAATCTCCCCCTTTTGATAATAACAAATCCAGTAGAGATAAATCAGATTCATATATAAGATAAGTCTTTTTTGAAAGGTATATGACACTAAGCAATCATAGAGATATTAATAAGAGTTATAGTTTATTAAATTTATGCTCCCCTACTTAAGTGCCTGTTTGCCAGGCATAAAGTGATCAATAAAAAATACAGCAGCAATACAAGCAATCCAGGCATAAAGAGATCGAAATTTAACAAATCAAGACCACAATATTAAAACAAAACAGCCACAGATATGGGACTATAACAGTGAAAATATTACAAGATATATTGTTCAAGCATAGAGATCGCTCGGTCTCAAGATTAATGTTCATCTCCTAAGAGGCCTGTTCCTCCCTACATGAGCGGCGACATCTTGCATGTCGTTCACTGCGGCCATAACCGACACCAGGCTGTGGTTAGCCAGCATTGCAGACCGGTGAATTTTCGACATTTCCTTGTCCACCTGCTCCATGGGGATCAGTACAATCTCAGGTTGCGGTCTCTCCGCCGGATGATCGCTGGAGGCTCCCGGTCGCATCAGCATCTTACCGTGACCGCTCCTCAGCCTCTCATTTTCCGCGGACAGCGCCGCAGCTTTTCCCCTATAGTATTCAGCCTCTTTTTCAGCCTTCTTAAGAGCCCGCGCGATCTCGGCAACCCTCAGATCGCATTCTTCACGAATCCTCTTCTCATTGGAACGCAATCTTTCTTCAAGATCGCGGATCTGGTCATTCTGCGTCCGCTCCCTCATCAGCATAGAACGAACATCCTCGAACATGGGATTAAGGATGTTGGTTAACTGAGGAGTGATCTCGATGGGTCGAGGAAGTTCTCCCTCCTCGATCTCAGCATTTTTGTTATCTGCGGCCATAGGAGATGGATTATTTCAATCATAAGCATATAATCAGATAAACTTTTTGAATAAGTAGAAAGAGTACTTGGAAAAAAGTCGAGACCGCAGTCACGTAAAGCCTTTCCGATATCTTTAGTGACCGCGGGATCTGCGGTCAAAGAAAGACGATCTGATCCCCTTAAGCGCTCCAGATCCGTTCTTTCCAAATCTCTTTTCTGCGTTTTTTCTCCCTCTTTTCGTCTCCTTTTTAATTCCTCGTTACTTAAGAAGACATTGTCGGTCTCAATAAAAACGATCCCGTGTTTCTTTCAGGAGAAGCAAAATGAACCGTAGGAAATGGAGGGAACTCGGCTGACTGAAGAATCGTTTTATTCTTACCAGCTCGCGAAATCGAGGCCGCCGCCGCACGATCTGCTGCAACCTTGTTCGAACGATCTCCCTGGAGAAAATCATCCGGGAGACCGCTAGAAAGCACAGTTTTTTCCTTGGCAATCTACGGCCTCTCCACGGTCTCATCACCATTTTTATCCGAAGTCTGCAAGACCTCAACCTTTTTTCTTTCTTCAGCGATCAGGGTCGCCTTTTCCTCAGCGACCCTGACCGCTTCTTTCTTCTTCTCTTCAGCGATCAGGGCCGCCTTTTCCTCAGCGACCCTGACCGCTTCTTTCTTCTTCTCCTCAGCGATCAGAGCCGCTCTTTCCTCAGCAACTCTGACCGCCTCCCTCCTCTTCTCCTCTTCTTCCTTTTCCTTCTTATCTTTCTTCTCCTTGTCTCTCTTCTTCTCCTCGTCCTCCCTCTTTTTCTTCTCTTTTTTCTCCTTCTTTTCTTTCTTATCTTTTTCTTCTTTCTCCTTTTCTTTCTCTTCTTTTTCCCTCTGCTCTTCTACCACTTTTTCTTTCCTCCTCTTCACTGTCTCTTCCATTTCTATCTTTTTCCTTTCCTCCTCTTTTGCCTTGATCGCTGCGTCGGCAATCTCCTTCTCCCTGCCCGCGATCTCCTCATCAACGGCGGCATTTCTGAGAGCTGAAGCCTCTAAGGGATCCAACACCTGCAATGATGAAAAAGATGAATTGTTAGAAGAAACCTCATCAAGGTAGGCGATTAATCCAGAATCATCCTCTCTTGGTAGGTTGAGACCGCGGGAAGGAAGGGGAGATCGCCCTTGGCATTCACCTTCTGAAAATCAGCGTCCTCCAGATCGATGGATTCAGAAAATCTGGTCGCCTCCATGGCGGTCACATCTCCTCCTTCCTCATTTCTTCTGCTCCTCTTATAAGTTAAACTAGATGGACTTGTATTCTTCCTTTTCCTGTCCTTTGCAGCGATCTCCTGGTCAGCGATCTTCTGCCTTAAGGATTCGGCCTCAGCTCCCTTCTGACGCAGCCTAGCCAGAATGATCTCGGTGGAGGCGGTCTCAGGAAGCTTGGAAGATGTTTGACCCAGTGCCTCCATAGATTTCTGACAATTAAAAGAAATGGAAAAGTCAGGCAATTTCCATACAGGATCTGAAGAAGTATTAGACAGATCAGAAGCAACAGAGACCGGCACAATCGGGCCCTCAGGAAGCTCAGATTTCTTTAGTGGAGATCGGGCGGTCTCCTTTGAAGTGCTCACTTTTGTTAAGATTTTCGGCGCCTTCTTTCCTTTCCTTGAGCTGACGCTTTCCTTTTTCCCAGGAGAGTTCGCTTTCGATGGGAGAGCTTTTAAGAGATCAAGCATGGTCATCTTTGTAAGGTCGCACCTGCGTAATTATCAAAGACCGCTCGAATAGTGGAGTTCCTCAATGTCTTGCAAAATGAAGTTTTCAGCCGGTATTTATAGACCAAGCCGCATTAATAATGGTCGCGGTCTCAGCGGTCAAAGCTTACATTTTCGAAGTTCCAGGTGCAACTTAAAAATGTGCGGGGATTATGTTTGCCCAGAAAAGCCCGCGACCTCCTCTTACTAGTCAATTCGTTCGGTCTCAGCAGTCTCAGCTTGAGTGATCGCCTAGACCGCCAGTTGCCTTCTCAGCCGGAATTTTCTAAGTATCAAGCGGTCAGAAAAGCCCGAGATCGCTAGATCGAGCGGTCTGTTTGTTTTTTTCTATTTTTGTTATCTGCATCCCTCCTCCCTGCCCTGGCTCTCCTGTATCCCGGGCAGCCCGTAGTTTTCAGTTCTGCCCGTTTGGGCAGCCCCCTCGTCTATAAATAGAGGGGTAGGGGTACCAGGAAAAGGACTTTTGGCTCCGAGGCTCCAGCTTACAACCTGTGTAAGCGGTCTCATTTTTTTTCGTGATCGCCTTTTCGTGATCGTTTTCCTCTTGTTTTAGCATCTTCTGTCTCAGTAACCTACACTTCGCAGTTTTCTCCCATCCCCTTTAGTGTGAATTTTGGAGGTACCATTTTTGGCACCAACAGTGCCCCCCCTTAGTATATGCTCTTATAGACTAGATATATGTTCCCCCTTAATCCAGTGAATCCTACTCCTTTAACCATTATGATTTATAATTTTATTCTCCCCCTTTTCTTATTAGCAAAAGTGGGTGGAGTGAAACAAAACTAGAATAAAGAAGACAAAAGTAGGGACATAACTAAGAGAGGATTAAGAGTTTTGTGTAAACATAAACTAAGTCATGATCGAGCTAAGGGAGAGAGTAGCATAGGGGAAAATATATATGATCAACATGAAAGAACATCATTCCATGATTTTACCAAAAGAATTTTACCACTTGCTTTTCAAATTAATTTTTAAGAAGAATACAACTTGTTGAAAGAGATGCAATATTGTGTGACAAGCACAAGTGAAGAAAAAAAACCTTAGAAGTAAGCATGAGAAAGCATGGTAAAAAGATAAATGATCAAATTAGAAATGCGGAAAAACAAAGTAACTAAGATTAACATTTTTGTAATAGTTTGACCATTCCAACAATATGTATATCTAGACTCTTCACATTTGAGCATTTTAACTTTGAAAATTTTCATAACTAATAGGCAAGCATGATTTAACATATTCAAAAAGATAATAGCTACAATGTAACAAATTCGTATTTCAAGTAAAGAAAACATTGTAGAAATCATGCATTGCAATCTAGTGCTTTTACTTAAGGTTTTAGATAATTATGTAATGTTGCATTAGGATCCAATTCTCATAAGTAGAAGCTTTATGAAAAACAATGATGTGTGCATAAGGTGTTTTGATAAATGTATACAAGTGAAATAATCAAAACACATGACATATGTAATGAAATAGTAACAACAACATTAAGAATGTAATCTTATAATTACTTTCACACATCACATCTAGAATAAAATTTCAAAGCACATAATATAAGTACAACTACCAAGGTGCTTCACCCACACAATGCTCATTAAGACTTATCAGGGAGCGAATAAGTGCTACGGGGATCACATAAGCATTTTTATAAGATTTTATTTTTAGTGATCCGGTGTACAAATACAAGTGATAAAAAAGAAATATGTTTGCACAAGACACTTTATAATTCTTTCCAAGGTGCTCAACCTCACAGTGCTCATTAAGACTTATCAGGAGGGTGAGTAGTGCTTGGTGGAGTTATCTTTGGCATATTATTTCATTATTTTTTTGTTTGGGCCAAAGGTCTCCGAATTCACTTGTTGTTGCAAACATTAATATTATGAAAATAACACTTATATATGTGCAAGAAATTTATTTTGAAAGACGGTGTAGGTAATTTAGGCATACAATCTTAATGTGTTAAAATGATTACACTACACAATCATGCAAGACTAAGATTATGAGCACATGTAGATTACCAAAATAGTGAGTGTATAAGTCATTGATTAACATAAAGCATTACTCATACTTAGAGGCATGCTAGGCAATCATACACAATTATCTATAGAATATTTCATTGCACATAATCAGATTAAAGTCAAGGCATGATAAAAACAATGTTTAGAAGATTTGAAATTAGAATTAGACATTGAAGAAGATCTTGATGTGTATGCTTAATCAATTTTGACCATTTGAAACAAAAATGACTAAGATGTATGCTCTTGTGAAGTCTTATAGGCAAACCATAGTTTTTTGTGAATATTTAAAGTAAAATACATAACAAAAACATATGTTTAATTATTTAGAGTTATTTGAATGTTTTTTTGTATTTTGGAGTAAAATTAATAAATTAAGAACAAAATAATCTGAGATCAGAGAAAATAAACTGAGAAAAATCAATTGAAAAATACAAGAAATATGCTAGAGAAAGCAGAATTGCAATTTGTTTAAAAAGACTAACGCCCGTATAGTACTCTATTTTTTGAGATTTTGAAAAAAAATTGTTTGGAATGGGTAGTATGTGTATAGACATTCTTAGTGTAGAAATTTCAGAGAAGTTGGAAATGGTTAGAAGACTATTTAAGCAGGTTTTATTTGTTCAAAAATAGTTTTTATATTTTATTTGGTTTTCATATATTTGTGTTTTACAAGATCATTAAAGCTCAAAAATGATGAAATATGCAAAACACATGATAAGCATGTTCGATCAAATTAAGAATGAATGAATAATATACTCATAAAGAGTGTATGCAATATATATGATATAGGTATGTCCTAGATTATAATTGCCTAACTATATGTCTACACGCTAGCCCCATACTAAGTGATGGATGGGCATGAGGAGCTGCACACATGCCATGGGATGGGGTGTTAGTCTCATATGCACACATTAGATAACGCTCAACCTAGCACTCTTTCCTCCTAGTGTCTCGCAAGGCCCCACTGGAACCCTCCCTGGATAAGGACAAGACATGACTTAGAGGTTAGGTCATCTAATGCATACAATCCTACGCCCTCGCTATTGTGAGACAAATAATGTGAGTGAATGGTCATGGACATCCTATGCATTTAATCCTATGGAATCAATTTATAAACTATGGCTTTTTAGAGAGATTGATTTCTAATTATATTTTAAAGCAACATAGTCATTATGAGTTTTAACTTTTAATTGTTCTACTTTAAGATGGATTCATTATGGCATTATTAGACAACTAGCATGAATGATAATATTTATTAATTGATAATGCTAGAATGATGAGTTTGAATGTAATGTTATGTCATTAGATTAATATAGTTAATGTTACATGTATTCAAGAATAGTATATCAATTTTTAGACCTAAATAAAGTGATGATTCTATTTGATTTGTTCTTATTAGTATAAAGATGATTCAAGGGTTTACATATAGGTGAGATACATGCACACACAAAAACATATTTCATTCACATTATCATGATCACAAACCATATGTTGGAAGCAAAAGATCTTTTGTCGTTATGTTTCATATTTGAATTAAATGATCTCTTGAATTGCATGTTTATCTTAAGCGATCATTAGTTTAAACACAGAGAAATTTAGGTACTCATATTTTTATTCATAATAATGTAAGTATTTATAATAAAACAATTCATATTCATCCATTTCAACATATTAAGGAGAAAGATTGTATGGTGAAAATGAATATAGTGAGAAACTATTTTTGGTTATTTTTGAATGGTTTTATAAATTTTTTCTTTGAATTTTTGAATATTATCAAACCATATAGATATAGTTTTCTGAAGACATATTAATAATTATTTTCTTTTTTGGTCATTGTAAGAATACGAATGAGTCTATAGTTAATTTGATCTTTGCTAAGTTTTAGTTGGACTTAGAAATTTAGAGTGGATCTTGGACTTCCCAAGGTCTACCCTGTGAAGGGTTCCCACCGATACTAGGAGATGTGATGGGGTGACATCCAAAACCTCCATTGCTCAAGAAATTTAAGTGTTATTGGTTGCTACCCAAACTAAATGTTTAAAATTTATAGACTCAAAAATTGTCGAAAAAGAAAAATTGAGATAACTTTTAAACAGAGTTTAATTTTGGCAGTTTTGAAGGTCAAAATGAACTCAAATGAGCAAAGATGGTTTTCCATTGAATAGATCTTCTCTACCTCGTTTCAAAAAGCTATTGTGGGAAAAATTATGACAAGCGGATCAAAAGTTATGATCGTTTGAAGTTTAGGTCAAAATCTTCTATTTTTTTGTATTATTGTTTTATAATTTTGTATTTGATTTTTCAAAAATCATACAATGGCATACAGATAAAAATAGGTAGTATGTATAAACGAACATATTTTTAGTGATTTTTTAAAGTTTTAAAAACATAGAATATTGGACATTCGAGCTAACACCAGCGTTAGGTCTTAGCGCCCGCGTTAGCTCACAGAGAGTGCATATTTTACTCGTATAGCGTAGATTTTCTTTGATTTTACTTCCGATTTTGCTCAATTATGTTTGTGCAATCTAAGGCCTATCTAATGAAATGAAAAAACGAGAAGAAATCACAAAAAGTTGCGGAATTTAAAATTTTAGATCATGGGCTCCAACAACAACCTTAATTCTTTGAGTTTTGCACAATCATTTAAGCTTAATATTATAGGATATGCCAAAAAAAAATGTTTGAACAAGACAAATGATTTTAGTTATAATAGATTGGTCATTTATAAATGAAAACTTAACTTTAACTTTTGATTTAATTTAATTTGTAAACATCATTTATGCTTTAGGGGACAAAGTCAAATTTCAAATATTATATTAGATGACCATGGCATGATGGTTAAAGAAAAAACAAATTAAAAAACATTAAAGCATATCATGAAGTAGAAATTTGTATATTCTATTTTGAATGGATTCTACTTCATGCATTTTATGATACCTAATGAATTTGAGATTTAGGAATCCAAAGAGGACCAAGAGGGATGGTTCCTTTGGGTACCCAAATACATCGTGTATGCTTTTGGGAAGATGGAAATGAATGAGCCCTTTTGAGTGGAATTGTGTTTCATCTTTAACTTTGGGTCTCCATGCAAACCTTGGTTTAATGTTATTTTTATGCATCAAATTTCAATTATGATTGTCTTTATTTTGAAGAGTATAATTGTAATGATGTTTGAAAATATTTTTCATAGGAAATTTGTGCACTTCTATTTTTAAGTTGGGAGAAGAATGATTTTGTAAATAATAGTGATTGGGATTTTGATTTACAAATACTTTGTGTTCCTTACTCTCATTTTTAGGTTTAGTCAAGACATTCATATTCAACTTGTTTTTAGATGTTACTTGATATTATGAATTTATGTATTGTGAATTTTTATTCATAATTTTCATAAGCAGGTTGATTTTTGTTTTTAATTCATCATTCTTGATCTTAAGATTATGTCTAGCTTTATTATACGCAACTGTACTATTTATAAGAGTGGAAACAATTGAATCAATATGATTTTGATATTTATTTCTATATTCCTCAAATGTTTCATCCATCTCTTCAATTTTAATTTTATAATCTTCACACTTAGCACAATCATTTTTCAAAGAAGGGTTTTCTAAACATAATCTTTCATTTTGTTCTTTTACAAAAATAAATTCTTTTTCAAGTTCTTTGTATTATTCTTTTAATTCATTATAATCAATACAAGGTGTGGAGTTTTCAAATGAAGAGCATGATGGAGATTCAAACACATCATTTTTGGATTCTACATTCACATTTGCTTTCAATGTTTTATTTTCTAACCGTAGTTTTGCATTATCCTTTTTTTATTTCTTAATCCTACATTTAGTAGTTTGTAGCAATTGAACTGTAGAAATAGAGGTACAAAATATGGATTTTGATTTCCTTACATTACTTGTGGATGATTTGATATTGGAACATATAGTTCCTTTGACATCTTTTTGACACTCCTCTTCCAAAGATAAGATTTCTTCTTCTCTTCCACATGATGTGCACTCCATTGATCCATCATGAGAGGAGCTTTCTTCAATATCTGTGCAAGCTTGTATGTTCTCCATGTCTTGTGTTTGTTCAATACCTGTAGAAGGAGAATCATAAGTTCTTTTAAGAGAATTCCTAATTTCATATGCGGTAGGTAAATTATAAATAAGTTTGAAAATATTTTGATCTAACGCACAAAATAAATTATTCATAGATTTTGCATTTAAAACCATTTCGTTTCTATTTAATACATTGGATGGATTTTCAATAGTAATGTTCCAAACATCTATGCCTATGTACTTAAGAAAATTTTCCATTAAATTTTTCAACCTTTTATAATTTTTCCCTTCGAATAAAGGTGGTGCAAGTGATTTTTCATTTATATAAAAAATTTCCCCACTAGTAGAAGCAAGATCATGATCAAGAGACGTCATTATTCCCGGTGGTGAAACCATTTTGGAATAACTTGGCTCTAATACCACTTCTTGGATCTGTAGGCGCCCTTAAAGGGGGGGGGGGGGGGGAATTAGGGTTTTAGAAAACAGTAATATTTAATAGAAAACTTTTGTCGTTTTTCTTCAAATCAAATTAAATCAAAACTAAAGAGGAGTGAATCAATTTAAAACAAACTAGAAAGAACATGATTTTCATTATGATTTAGGATTACATATGTGTGATTTGTATAACACTAGAAATCGAAGGCGAAATATGAAAGACTCTTTTCGTTTTCTATACCGACTCGTATCCCCATGAAATGGTTGGCTTTAGCTGATCTCTCCCCAGATACGGCCTCAAGCCGCTCTAGCCTTCTTATCCCCAGAAAGGCCTCGAGCAACCCCTAGATCTACACCCTAGACCTAGTCGCCAACTCAAGCCGAATTACTCCCTAAGTCCTACCCAGACCTAGTTGCCAACACGAGGCGAATTCACGAACCTATTACAAAGATAAAAATAAAAGACAATTACAAAAGACAAATATGAAACTCCCTATAAGGTAATCTGAAGGAGACGATGTAGAATCGCTAAAGATCGTCAAAGTCCAAGCGTGTGTTCTTCGCGTTGAGTTAACCTGTTGATCCAAGCCTCTTTTGATTCCTTCTTTTAAATTTAGTGGGAGATCTTTTATGTTCTGGAAATACGGCCCTCACAAATTATTCAGAATGTTAGAATAGTCCTCCGTAGTAATCAATATCGAAGAGAATGAAAAGGCGCCTTTTTATAGGATTGGAAGCTAACGCTGGCGTTAAGACTTAACGCCGGACGTTGACTCAGTATAGAAATAATTTGATGGCTCGGATATTCGAAATAGGAAGGAGAATCTGCATCTTTGGAAACATTCATTTAACGCTGGCATTGACTCTAACGTCGGGCGTTGAGTCAAATCTTTCTCAAAATGCTCCTGCAATCATGGTAGATTCCCTCCATACTTTTTGCATCTTGGCGGGAACAAAAGTTAACACCGACATTAAGTGTTAACGTCGGGCGTTGAGTCAAATTATTCCTTAATTTCTCCTGCAATCACGACAGCTTCCCTCCATTCATTTTTCATCTAGGTGGGAACAAAATTTAACGCTGGCGTTAAGAGTTAATGTCGGGCGTTAGCTCTCTTCCTTTCTTTTCAGCTTCAGAGCAAGTCCACACCAATAGCAGCAACCAAGTGTCATATTTGTTCAAACCTGCATGCTACAAACACAATGGCAAATAAGATCAAATACAAGTAGGATTTGTTATTCTCAAATCGAAGGGATGCGAAAAACCATGTTCCAACAAGTGGCTAGCGCTGGGCGGTAGTGGTCACTTTGATATCCGAGCCCAAATTTTCCATATCCATAACATTGGTTTCCCAAAATCATGTCCATGGATTTTTGACCAATTCCAAATTTCTTGATGGCCCTATTAAGGTCATGAGCTTGTTTTTTAAGAGATGAATTTTCTTTAACAAGCATGACACATTTATTTTCAATATCTTTTTTGTTATTTTCAATTTGTAAGAGAGAGAGAGAGTATTTTAGTTTTCTCTCTAAGTCCCCTTTTATTTTGTAAGAGTTTTGATTTGTGAGAGGGCCTTAGAAAGAGAATCTTCAAGTTCTTTTGACTTACAAAGGGAGTGCTCACACTCTTGACATGAAACCTTACACTTTTCAAAGGAAATTAATTTTTTTGTAAGCTTATGATTTTCTTTCATGATAGATTCATTTTCACGATTTAAAATAATATTATCTTATATACTTTTATCATAGGCTTTGCAAGTTAGAACAAATTCATCATACAGTTATTCAAAGGTAGGAGGAGTTACCTCAGTGTCACTAAGAACACTGGTGTCGTCATAGTTTCCTTTTACCATTAAACATAAGTTTGCTTCCTCCTCGCAGCTTGACTCAAATCCGCTTGATTCTTCAGAGGAAGAATCATCCCAAGTTGCGGCTTTCAATACTTTCTTTTTCTCCTACGCTTTGTATCATTCTTTTTTCTCCTTTTGATACTTCGGGCACTGGCTCCGAATGTGCCCGGTATTTATGTAGTGATAGCACTCCGGTGGTGGTCTTTCTTCTTCGTCTTCACTTCCTTTTTCTTTCTTTGATGAAGAGGAAGACCCTTTTCGTCGAGCATCTTTTTGGAAGTATTTCTGGAAGGTGTTTCTTCTTTCCGGATTTCTAATGAACTTCCTGAAATTCTTCACCAGGAGACCTTCTTCATTTCATCATCATTTTTGATGCTCTCCTTCTTTGACTTTAGTGCCAGCGCCTTTTTCTTTGGCTCCTTATTGTATTCATCGTGTTGAATCTAGAGTTCTACCTCATGAGTTTCGAGATTCCCAATAAGGTTCTCGATCTGGAGCGTTCTTAGGTTGTGTGACTCTGAGATGGCCGTCACATTTGGATTGAACCCTGGAGGTAGAGAGCGAAGAATTTTTCTGACTAGGTCCCCGTCCGAGTAGATCTTTTCAAGAGCTTTTGAAGCGTTGACGATCTTGGTGAAGCGTGTGTTCATCGAGTTAATGTGTTTTTCAGCATCCATCCTAAATTTTTCATATTCTGATTCCAGTTGGAATAACTTTGCATCTTTTACCTGTGATGTACCTTCATGAGTAACTTATAATTGGTTACAAATATCATAAGAAGTTACACATGCAGAAATTCGATTAAATTCAGCTCGATTTAAAGCACAATATAGAGCGATCATTGCTTTTGCATTATTTTTGCATTCTAGTTTATCGTTGTCATACCATTTATCCTTAGGTTTTTGAATCGTAGCATCTCCTACTACAATTGTAGGAGGAGAATACCGAACTTCTACCATATTCAAACCTCTGTATCAATGGTCTAAGAAAACACATCATCCAATTTTTCCAGTAGTTAAAATCTAACCCAGTAAAAAGAGGTGGTCTACTAATACCCTGACCCTTTGGAAAAGGGAGATCATGAGACGTCATTATTCCCAGTTGTCAAGCCGATTGTATTAAAACCCCTCTGATACCACTTGTTGGATCGGTAGGCGCTCTTAGGGGGGGGGGGGGGTAAATAAGGTTTTTTAAAACTTTTTAATATATTTTGAGAAACTTGAAAATATGAGAGACTAAGATAAGAAATCAAATAAATAAAATTGAGACATCATTTTATTAATTATGAAAAGAGGAGTTTACAAAAACTTGATTTCTTATAACGTTAGAAATCAGAGGCGAATAAAAATAAAACTCTTTTTGTTTTCTATCCTGACTCGTATCCCCACGAACCGGTGGCCCTAGCCTATCCTTCCCCGGATACGGCCTCAAGCCGCTCTAGCCAATCCTTCCCTGGATACGGCCTCGAGCACACCCTAGACCTAACCTAGATCTAGTCGCCAACAAGAGGCAAATTTCTGCCTTAAGTCCTACCCAGACCTAGTCGCCAACACGAGGCGAGTTCACTAAACGATTACAAGAAAAGATGTGAAATAAAAAGACAATAATATTAATATCTCTCTCTTGAATAACTTCTGAAGTTGGTGACGAATGACCGTTGTAGTATAAGCATTGATGAAGCGATCTTCGGTCAGATCCAGAGTGAAGTAATCCTCCTTCAAAAATTCGTGGAACTTTGGTGAGAGGTCATTTTTCGGCAGAATCAAGCTCTGGAATTCTAGCACTCAACCTCTCTCAACCTTGAGTAAGAAAAACAAGAGAAGAGGCCTCCTTTTATAAGAGTGAGCGCTAGCGCCAGCTCTAGCGCTACCGCCAGCGCTATCCCCACTTAGGAATTATTCTCTGCGTGCGTTTCTTCATTCTGTGGAAACATTGCACCTTGCCACTTATGCTCCGCGCTACCGCCGGCGCTAGCAACTTCTAAAATTGCTCCCGGGATTTCACAAATCATCGCTAGCGCCTGCGTTAGGTGCTACCGTCAGCGCTAGTGGGCATGTTGGATTTTTGGGATCAAATCTTGGGGCACTCTTCATATGTCATCCTTGAGTCATTATGGAGTTGTTTCCTGCACACTTAAACACACAAGATCAAATACACATAGGATTTGTTATTCTGAAACATAGGAGATTCAGAAGACAATGTTCCAACAACCACAATTTATATCTCCCGGAATTTTTGAACTCTATTAATCCTGGTAATCTACCAACACACAAACTAACATTGAAGCATGGCTGTACAATTATGCTTCTCCGAAATATAGATCTAAAAAATGGTTTATGCATTGGCGCGAGACTAAGATGTTGTAGGTTTGGAAGAAATATCATTGAGGCAATTATATTATTAGGGCATTTCAAGGGTCTTAGAGTTTCCATTCCACGCATACCACTTAAAAGCGCGGAAGATTAAAAGATGCCATTCAAACTGACGAGGAAACAATTTCCTGTCAGATTGAGTTACGCATTAACCATTAATAAGTCCCAGGGCCAAACAATTGGAAATGTCAGAAGCTATCTTCCGGATCACATCTTCAGTCATGGACAATTGTATGTTGCTTTATCAAGAGGATTTTCAGCCAAGGTACAAGAATTTTAGTCAAAAACTATGCAATAGAGGGTCATGAGGGTGTGTACATAAAGAACGTAGTTTTCAAAGAGATTTTTGATTGATCAGATCAATTCATCAATGACAGGAAGTACAGTATGATATCAAGTAAAACTGAGTAACATTTTTAGTTCAGTCTTAATACTTTCACAATCATTTCACATAAATTATTTTTATCCTAACCAATGTTAATGATTTTTCATGCTTGACATGCGTAACTCCTAAAAATATAGAGACAATCAGGTTCTCTGATCTTCTCCTTAATGTGGTTAAAAGATTTAGAAGTATTATACCAGCGGTGCCAAAAGGATTGGATGTGCAAGCAGAATGAAACTTTGTTTTCATTATGATTAGAAGGATAACAATATTTTCAATGAGAAACATCATTCCCAATATTTTGGTAACACTTAATGCAACTCTCAATACTAAATATAAAAGTGTTTAAAATTTTGTAGAAGCACACATAATAAACGGAAGACAGACGATACAAAGCCACGACAATGACGTCGGATCACTTCTCTATGAGATTGTATGTTTTTATTTTAGTTCATTTGTTCATGAGAAAATGATGTTATTTGATTGATGTGGATGTTTAAATGTTTTATTTGGATGTTTCATTTTATGTTTTATTAGCAGACCATGGTTTCTTTATCATTTCCTGTTCGTTATACAATCATTTCTCAATATCTTATTTTGGGTTCCTGTTTAATATTTGACCAAAACTATTATTCTGTATCATTTATTATACTTACATTTATAATGCCCTCCACGACAAATTTCGCCACTCAATACAAATACGACCCCCAACAACCAGTGTTGTGGCACACGACCGATGTCGCCGCCAACGACCAATGATTCCCCCCACAATAAATTTTACACCCCACGACAAATGTCGCCCTCACGACAAATGTCCCTGCCCATGACATATGTCGCACCCCACGAGAAATGACGCTGCCGCCGACTATTGTCGCCACCCACAACAATTAATTTGTCGCCTACAACCATTGTCGCCGTCCACGACCAATGTCGCCGCCCACGACCAATGTCTCCCCCCACGATGAATGTCTCTCATCACGACGAATGCCCCCCCCCCCCACGACGAATGTCGCCCCGACGACAAATGTGGCACCCACGACAAATGTCTCCCCCACGACGAGTGTCGCCCCCACGACGAATGTCGCCCCCACGACGAATGTCGCCCCCACGACGAACATCGCCCCCTCGACGAATGTCGCCCCCACGATGAATGTCTCCCCCATGATGAATGTCGCCCCGGGAGAAATGTCGCCCCACAATTTATGTCGCCTCATGACGAATGTCGCCTTTTATAGGGCCGGATGCCCGTGCCTGTCACTCGTATATATATATATATATATATATATATATATATATATATATATATATTTATTTATTTATATATATATATTTATTTATATATATACATACATATATATACATATATATATGTATATATATATACATATATATACATATATATACATATATATACACATCTATACATATATATATACATATATATATACACATCTATACATATATATACATATATATACATATATATACATATGTATATATATATGTATATATATGTATATATATGTATATATATGTATATGTATAATCAGATATGTATATATATATATTTAAAATTCACTAACTTCAATATAAAATCTTCTTGGCAGCCGACAATATGCCATGATGTCTAGCTTAAGTAGAAAATAAAAGCTACAGAATAGTTCTTCTTCCCGAGGAAAACACCAACATTTTCTTTTTGTTAGCGAGAGAAAAAGAGAGGAAAAGGGAGAAAGCTAGGGTTCGGTTGGAGAGGGAGTTTTAGGAGGTCGATCTTACCGCTAGAGCGAGGGATCGAAAGGTCTTCGTCAAGATCGTCATAATCCGATGAATCGCCATTAGAAATCGAGGCAAGTGCACTTTTTATGATCTTGATCTTGCCCTTTTTCTTTCCCAGGTAAGGGTTTGCTGAGTCTTGTTGTTAAAAGTTTTATACTTTTTGAGAAATGTCACATTTCTAGAAATTTGTATATTATTTTTTGTTTTGCTTAGTAAACTCTATAGTTTGTTTTAAATTCCCTTTTGTTCGAATTTTTTTTGCTGTTTGATCTTCCTGTAAGTAAGTTCTATCTCAGTCAAAATCGACGGAGGATCCCGTCGATCGGCAGGACCTACCGTCGATTGACAGAGGATCTCCTAGATCGGCGGGACATCCCTTTGATTGACGGAGGATTCCGTCGATCGGCAGGACCTCCCATTGATCGACGGGACCGCCCGTCGATCATCGATAGCAACGAGGGAAAATTTCTTTCCCGTGCCGCTAAGTAAAAAATGTCGGCTGTTCTCGTCGATCGACGGGACCATGAGACCGTTCCGTCGATCGGCGGCTTTGGCTGGGGAAAATATGTTCCCAGTAGCGTTTAAGGTAAAATCGACAGGATGTCCCATCGATCGATGGGACCTCCTGTCGATCGGCGAGACCATTTCACCGATCGGTGGGTTCAGTTGGGGACTATGCTTCCGCGGGCCGTTAATTTAGAATCAGCGGAAGCACCCACCGATTTTCTTTCCTTAGAGCGGTTTATGCTCTATTGTTTGCTTGTTGTTGGGTTTTAAGACTAGTGATGAGGTATTTACTCATTTTTGGGTCTTTCTGGTCATAGAGTGGGAAAGATTCCCTTGAATCTTCTTATATTATTGTAAACTCTTTCAGTACTGTACTGACTTGTCGAACTATTTGGAAGTATTAGTTTGGTTTATTCCATGGTAAGGTCTACCTAATGAATCTATTATCTTGGCCTGGTTTGCCACCTTTTGACATTGCCTAAGAAAGTATAATGTTAATTTATGTAAGGATTTACTTGAACTGGAAGGATGGGTAAGGGAACAGAGAGATCCTACATCTCAGATCTTTTATTAATGGTAGGTTGGACAGTGAGACCACCTCCATCTTTTATTAATGTTAGGTTGGATAGTGAGACCACCTCCATCTTTTCTTAATGGTAGGTTGGACAGTGAGACCACCTCCATCTTTTATTAATGGTCGGTTGGACAGGGAGACCACCTGCATCTTTTTTAAATAGTAGGTTGGACAGCGAGACCACCTCCATATTTTATTAATGGTAGGTTGGACAATGAAACCACCACCATCTATTGTTAAGGGTAGTTGGATAGTGAGACCACCACCCTCTTTACTTGATTCCCCCATTTATTGGCTTGTTTTTCTGTAAACTTGTGTATTTGTTCAAGCTGCTTATGCTAATTTTATGCTTACTCTTGGCCAATTGTCAGTCCTGTTGCTTCACAGCTTTCTTTCCTACTTTTATTATTACTTGCTCCCTTTTGGGTTGAGACATTCTTTTCTGTTAAGTGCCCCATGTTCAGGTTCGGGTCAGTAGTTACGCCAAGCTGTAGAGCTACGCTATCCGGTCCTCGATAGAGGATCTTCCTAGTGAGGAGTAGTCCTGGATGTTTTGCTTTCCTGCTATCACCTTATGGGCTCATTTCAGTTGTAAAAGCTCATCAGGTTTTATTTTAGTGGACTTGCAGGTTGCTACTACTTGTGCTACTGTTGAGGTAGATAGATGTTGCTCTCTAGGAAAGTGTGTATTTTAATTCATTATGTGAAATATTTGGTATAATGCATTGCATAACACAATTTTTTTCTTATTTTGTACAACCTATATTGTTGAACTCATACTAAGTATTTTCATATATATATATATATATATATATATATATATATATATAATGAATCTAGGCATGTGTTATTCTTGAATACAGGCTTGGTCTTCATGCTAAATGTAAATGAACCTATTATTCCGCCGCGTACATATATTTTCTATTTGTGAACTAAGTATTCCACAGGACTGAGGGACACGGTCCCAACCTAAAAGAAGCTCAAATTATCTTTTGACTGAAAGATACCTACATTTTTGTATGGAGGTTCGTAAAGTGTGATTGCATGACCGTTTGCGGTTGTCCCCTACATGATGTGGCATCATGACTCATATTTTCCCTTTACAATAATAATACTTAAAATATTTCGGGAAAATGCGGGTTGTGACAATCTGTGACAGAAAGCTCAAGAATAGAGCTTCATTATGAGTCATGCTTCTGGTGATCACCCGTTGGTTCTCATCTCCAATTATCTAGTCTCTTGGATGATCCCTCAGGTGCCTGTTTGCTGAAGATAATCTATCAGCAATCCGCAGCTCTTCTTCTGGAGCACAATGTTCTTCAGCAGCCTGCTGATCTTCATCTTCAGGAATTGAAGCATCTGAATAGATTCTGTTGGTGCTGGGTATGTCTTGGATAGACATGTCTTGCATCATCTGTTCATTACCTGTCAAAATAGGAGAATTGGACCATCCCTTATAAAGTAGGCTGGTCTCATCAAATACACCAAGCATAGACTCTTCTACAATATGAGTCTTCTTGTTGAATACTCTATATGCTCTACTATGTGAGCTATATCCAACAAGAGCCCCAACATTGCAATTTTCAGCAAACTTTGATAATTGAGATTTTTTGTTCTTTATAATATAGCATTTGCAACCAAAGATTCTAAAGTATAAAATTGTTGGTTGTTTGTCTTTCAAAATCTCATAGGGGGTTATTCCAAGGGCCTTATTGATGGAAGATCTGTTAAGAACATAACAAGCAGTATTGACTACCTCAGCCCAAAAATATTCTGGAAGTGAGGAGTCACTAAGCAATATTGTCCCAGCTTATATCAAGGTCCTATTCCTCCTCTCAGCCACACCATTTTGTTGTGGAGTCCTTGGGGAGGAGAATTCCTGGGTGATACCAAATTCTTGACAAAACTTTGTCATGAACCCAGATTGAAATTCTATACCGTGGTCAATTTTAGTCTAGAGCACATTACATTGTAGTTCATTCTGGATTGCCATGGTTCATGAAGATATCTAAAGTAACAAATTTCTTCTCAAGGAAGAGTACCCATGTATATTTTAAGTGATCATCAACAATCACTAAAGTATAAAACTTCCCACCTAGGCTCTGAATTGGCAAAGGACCAAACAATTCCATATGCAACAGATAAAGATATCTTTCAGTGTCCTTGGAGACAATGCTTTTAATGGTGGCCCTAGTTTGCTTGCCCATTTGGCATGCATGACAAGGACCACTTTAAATATATTTCAAATTTGGACGATTCCTAACAAGGTTTTTAGAAAATAGTCTATACAATGTCTTGTAGTTAATATGGGCAAGTCTCTTGTGCCATTAAACCCAAAGAGACTCACTTTCATTAGCTACAAGACAAACTGGAAAAGGAGAATTATTACAAATAAAATCTAAGCTATAAACATTCCCACCCCTAGTGCCTGAGAGAATGATCTCTAAGTCAATTGACTTTCTGATCAAGCACTTGTCATTGTGGAATTAAATGACATAGCCCAAGTCACATAGTTGACATATGCTTACAAGGTTGTGTTGCAACCCTTCAACATAAGCTACCCTTGTGATTGAGACTATGTCATTGGAGATCATACCATATCCTTTGGTAACTCCTATTTCAGAACCTCCAAAGATAACTTTAGCTCCATTCTTCACAGTAGTGTAATCCTGCAGAAGACTCCTGGTACCTCTCATGTGCCTTGAGCACCCACTGTCCAAGTACCAAATTTGCCTAAGGCTGGTACTTGAACTATCCTGCAAAAAGCAATTCATTTTCCCTTAGGAGCCCAATTTATTTTGGGTCCTAGGCCTCTGTTAGCATAACAAGACTTACTCACACCTGCTGTAGCCTTTGCAGGAAAGCTTCTCTTTGCATTAGGCACATTATGATTGTGCCAACAATCTAGGCAAGGTGTCCTACTTTACCACATCACCAACATTCATGGATGTTGTATCTTCTTTTCTGAACATCTTTTGAGGTGGAAGGAGCATCAATGTGCTTGTGTTCAGTGAAGAAGCTGACTGCATAATTCTTATTCCTATCAGCAATAACCGGGTATCTTGACTGTCTATTATTTGTCTTAGCAGACATTATCTTGATGACATCAGCTTGTCTTAGCTTGGTAGCCAAGCAAGACTCGATGGCATCATATAATGATTGTTAGACTTGCCTATAGGCCTGACAGCAGCCATGTGTTTTACTAAGAGGGATTTGCAAGAACCATCTTCCTTATCCTTGAATGAAGGGGCTGAAGTACCAATAACAAATGGTCCAGAATGGGATATTTGAATCTCTTCATGGGGAGATTTCAAAGCACTCATCCCCATGCCATTTCTTCTACTATAGTAAGGAGTATTTTCCTTCCTATAGGACCATTCATTCTTCCAGTGACCATACATGTTGTCCTCGTCATACCTGTAGGAGTAAAGTGTTGGAACATGCTTTCCGAATCTATTAGTTGGATAATAAAAAATCCTATTGTATTTGATCATACTTGTTTTGTGTTTATAGTATGTAGGATTTTGTGCTTTCAAATCTCCATGGTGTTGTGTTGTTGTTGCTACCGCGCTGAGTTAACTTTATCGCTGGCACTAGCAAACTGCTGAGAAGAAACCACTGAGATGGAACCGCTGAGACGAAACTGCTGAGAAGGAAATCGCTGAGAAGATCTGAAAGCTCTACCGCGCAGCGTTAAGCCTACAGCTGGCGCTATCAACCGCTGAGAAGAAATCGCTGAGAAGGAAACCTGCGTTTGATATACTGGGTTCGACGAACTCGGTGCTCCGTTTGATAAACGATGAACGCGGAAGCCCATTCAATGAAATTCATATCAGGGCATTCGACGATTGACAAAAGCTGAGGCCCGTTCGACGAACTGTAGCTCTACCGCAGCGCGTTAGCACTAACGCTGGCGCTAACGTCTGAAAGACGAAATGGTGTTCGAAGAAAATGATGTCGTTCGATGAACCAGATTGAGATCGACAAAACTGAGGTCAACTCGACGAAGATGCGCCCGACGAAATGCTTTACCGCGGACCGTTAGCACTGACGCTGGCGTTAGCATTTTTGGAAACTATTGACAGAAAGGAAAGTGGAGAAAAAGGAATGTAGACGGGTCGCTATGTTTGGCAAGTATGGTTAAAGCCAACCGGTCCTTGGGAGAAGGGTCGTTATAGAAAACGAAAAAGAGTTTTTCATTTGTCGCCTCTTTCCAAGCATTATTGGAAAAGTTTTTGTAAACATATGTATTTCGATTTGATGATTAATGAAAATATGTTTATTTCTTCATCTATGATTCGTGCTCTTTGATTTTCATTGCCTTAACCTGAAAGCTAATTTCTCAGTCACTAACGCCGAGCGGTAACACTACCGCTGGCGGTAGCAACAAAGATTTGTTTTCTTTAATAATTATAAAAATTTAAACCCTTATTCACCCCCCCTCTAAGGGCACCTACAGATCCAACAAGTGGTATCAGAGCTAGGTTATTCCAAATCGGCTTAACAACCGGGAATAATGGCGTCTCTTGATCATGATCTCGCTTCTACTAGTGGGGAAAGTTTTAATGTAAATGAAAATGGATTATCATCACCTTTATTTATGGGCAAAAATTATAAAGGGTTGAAAACATTAATGGAAAATTTTCTTAAGGACTTAGATGAAAAAGTTTGGAATATTACTATTGAAAAGCCACCTAGCGTACTAACTAGAAATGAAATTATTTTAAATGCAAAATCTATGAATAGTATATTTTGTGCGTTGGACCAAAATATTTTCAAACTTATTTATACTCTACCTACCGCTTATGACATTTGGAATTTTCTTGAAAGAACTTATGATTCTCCTTCTACGGGTATGGAACAATCTCAAGAACCGGAGAATATACAAGCGTGCATAAATTTTCAAGAAAGCTCCTCTCATGACGGATCCATAAAGTGCACATCAAGTGAAAGAGAAGAAGAAGTACTGTCTTCGGAAGAGGACTGCCAAAAAGATGCAAATGAAACGATATGTTCAAATCGTGCCTCTCCCGAAAGCAATGTAAGGAAATCAAAATCTCCTATTTTATGTACTTCTATTTCTACATTACAATTGCTTCAAACAACAAAGCGCAAAATTAAGAAGTTAAAAAATGCTAATAAACATTTGCGCTTAGAAAATAAAAATTTAAAGGCAAAAATTAATGGAAAATCAAATTCTAATTTATCTAGTTCTACCCAAGGTTCCTTAGTTGAAAACAACATTACACCTTGTATTGAATTTAATGATCTAAAAGAAAAATGCGAGGAACTTGAAAAGGAACTTCTTTTTATAAAAGAACAAAATGAAAGATTATGTTTAGAAAATTCATCCTTGAAAAATGATTGTGCTAAGTGTAAGGACTATAAAATTGAAATTAAAGAGATGGATGAAACATTTGATGAATATAGAAATAACTATCAAAATCATATTGATTCAATTGTTTCCCCTCTTAAAAATAACACAATCGCTTATAATAAAGCTAGACATAATTTGAAATTGAAGAATGATGAATTAAAAACAAAAATCAACTTGCTTATGAAATTTATAAATAAAAATTCACAATATCAAGAAATACCTAAAAGCATGTTGAATATGAATATGAATCTGAATATTTTAACTAACACAAATAATGGGAGTAAGAAACACAAAGTATTTGTAAATCAAATTCAAAATCACCATTATTTACAAAATCATGTTTCTCCCAACCTAAAATTAAATGCAAACAAATTTCCTCAAAATTATAAATTCAAAAATCATTTTTATCCAAATATTCAAGTAAATGATTGTGGAAATTTGAAACATAAAAATAATATTAAACCAAGATTTGAATGGAGACCCAAAGTTAAAGATGAAACACAAACTCCACTCAAAAGGGCCCATTCATCACTATCTCCCCAAAAGCTAACACGTTGTATTTGGGTACCCAAAGGAACCGTCACACCCGGTCCTCTTTGGATACCTAAATCTCTCATTCATTAGTATCAAATCATTTGCATGACGTATAAATCAACTAAAATGAAATATCATTATTCTACTTCATGATATGCCTAACCTTTTTTTCTGTTTGTTTGTTTATTTTCTTTTTGTTGAACCATCATGATATGATCACTTTATATAACTTGTGATATGACTCTCACATATTAAACCAAAATTCATAAATAAATCAAATTGAATAATGTTGAATAAAAAGTCATATCATTTCTCAAGTGATCTACTTATTATTTTTATGTTTATTCCTTCTAAATCCATTTCCTAAAATAGTCTTATAAAAATTGAAAAATTAAATTTGACATATGATATTATTAAGACTAAATGAAATAAGCGTCAAAATGGATTTAAAAAGGTATTTTAGGGGTATTAGGTTAAATTTATAAAATGCGCAAGTTTTGCCTGGGTATTTAATATATTTGCATCATTTTTGATTACCCCTAGTATGTTAAATAATAATCATGTCAAACTGAAATTGAAAAATTGCATGAATATTATTTCACGCATTTATGATCATTCACTCATGCATATGTTGTGCAAAACTCAAGAATTAATCTTTAATGAATGTGAAACCCATGTACTAAAATTTTAACTTCCGCAACTTTTTGCGATTTCTTCTAGTCTCTTCACTTCATTAGACATGCCTTACATTGCACAAACATAATGAAAGTGCACAATTAACCTCACTAGAATTCTCTAGAGGGGGGGTGAATAGAGATTAAAAATATTTTGTGCAAAGTTAATATATATATATATATATGTATGATCACAGATTAGAGCTTCCCACACACCAACAAGAATCAAACAAATAAAGAGAATAAAAGCAAGTAAAGAATCATAGCACAACACAAGAAAATATAGTGGTTCCCCAAACTTTGGGTAGTCCACTCTTCTACCCCCTTGTTAGGAATTCACTATCTTGCACTGAGTCTTTTGATAAGGAGACTCTTAGAACCACCCTGAGTCTTTTGACAAGGAGACTATTAGAACCAACTGAGTCTTTTGACAAGGAGACTCTTAGAACCAACTGAGTCTTTTGACAAGGAGACTCTTAGAACCAGTACACTGAATTTTTTGGAGAGAGATTCTAAAAACTCTTTTATAATGTTTAAGTAAGAAAGAAAGAAAGAAAGAAATAAGAAAGAATCTTCTTCCTAGCAAGAAGATTGGAAGCACAAGAAGTGAATTAAATCTTTCTTCTATAGAGAGAAGAAGATTTGTAGTCTTTCTCTCTTTGTGAGAGCTATCAGAATTTGCAGTAGAATGGCCTCTGAAGAAGAAGGAGGAGATGAAGGCTTTTTCTCTGCAGCACACTATCTCTTTTCTCAGTTTTTCTCTCTATTCTCTTGGGAGCTTTTCCTCTATTTCAAATGTATGTAGTGGATCACTCTGCTAACATTTTCTGCCGACCTCCTCTTTATTTATTCCTCTGTTAATTCAAAATAATACTATAGGAGGATAATCAATTAGTAGTCAGAGAAATAGAAAGATGAAAATGTTTCCATAATATTTATTTCTGTAGAAGGAAAGAACCAATTCTGATTTCAAATAATGTCCAAAGAAGTTTAATCAAATTAGCCAAGAATCAGATATAAGGAAAGAATGATTCAGAATGGCTATAAAATATTGATACTTATTCCATACAAATCAGATCTACTAAAAGAAGGAAAGAGATCTGGCACATATTTAAATCTGTCATATAAATTAACGTGCGTCGATTCCTATTCGACGTAAGCGTCGAATTCATCCTGGCTGGACGTCGAGAGGAGAATAAGGAAGGTGCGTCGATTAAGGTGCGTCGACTTCTCCATATGCGTCGACTAGAAATCAGAGTAGCGTCGACAACACATACGTCGAAATCTTCCTAGAGTTACTTCGACTTAATCTGAAAGAGACGTCGACTACCTTTCGACGTTGCGTCGAACACTATTCGACGCATATTTACTTAACCTTGTTTTTCTTTCTTAGAATTCATATTCAACTTAATTCAAGGGGTTAAGAGAAATCATTTCCCCAACAATCTCCCCCTATTTGTCTTAACCCTACTTAGAGAGAAATTGTATTAGCATAAAATCAATCTAGCACAGCATTTGTATAGATAAGAAATATATTGAGTAGAAGGAAAGAATTAGGAGAAGAAAGCACATGACAAGTATTTGTCTTTCACAAGAATTAAACTAGAAACTTCTTTTTGTACATGAAGTTGACAAAAGCAGAATAAAGTTTCATAGATAAGTCATTAATGGCATCAAAATGTATCCCCTGGCTCTATCAGGTCTTTCCTGGACATTCCTGATGATTGTATGCAGTTTTTCCAAGAGTTTATCACCATCAGGAATAGTGTCATTTATAGAGTACCCTTTGCTGATGATGATTGCTGCCTTTTCATCAATCATCTCAATGGTAATGTTGTGAGATTCTTTTTGTGCAGGCTTGGGCTCAGGAGGTCCTTTCTTATCAACCTTTGGCCTATAGAGTTTCTTCTTTTCTGGTTCCTGTTTCTCAGGAACTTCATACATCTTTCCTTTTCCTTTCCCTTTCCATGGTGAGTTAAGCCATTTGTCTAGCTTTGCAGGCCTTGCAGGCTTCTTATAGGGAATGTAGGTTTCTTCTGTACACCCTATACCCTTCTTGTCCTTTTGACCCTTATCCAGGATAATCCTTGCCTGAGGATTTTTCTTTTGATAAGCTTCAATATCAAACAACTTATTTGGAATTCTGATAGAAGATTCAACAAGAATTTGTTCCTTAGTCATGCCCTTGTTAATCTTCTTCATCCAGGCCTTCCTTTTATCTTCCACTTCTTTCCTAGCTGCTTCATATTCGTACACTTCTCTTTCTCTTATC
This sequence comes from Dactylorhiza incarnata, assembly GCA_033032865.1. Lineage (NCBI taxonomy): Eukaryota > Viridiplantae > Streptophyta > Magnoliopsida > Asparagales > Orchidaceae > Dactylorhiza > Dactylorhiza incarnata. The sequence goes on from JAWHQI010000073.1 coordinate 1,891,943, forward strand.
TCTTCATGCCTCTTTTCCATGTCAGGATCATGGTACTCCTTGACAGGACTGTTAGGACAGATATTAGGCATCTTTTCAAATCTTTTTATTTGCTCACATGCTTTTCTATACTTCTTTTCTTTTGCAAACTCCTTCCTTTCTTCTTTAGAAAAATTTTGCTAGTGGGGAGTGACTTCCCTTTTTCTCTTTATCTGTCCTCCTGGACTTTGCCTAGGTATGATCTGTTTAGGGAGTCTTGCTGCTTGTGGAGGTAGAGATAGCAGAGGAGGTAGAGAAGAAGGTAGAGGAGGAAGTTGAGGAGGAAGTTGAGGAGGAGTTTTCTCTTTGGGTGGAGAGGGAGTTATTTCAAGAAGAGTTCTTAGATGTTCTGCAATAGAGGGCAGAGTGATTTCTGGTAGGGTGATCTCTGCTGAGGGATGAATGTCTCCTCCAGACTCTTTTGTAGGGATGTGATGAGTCCTGATCATATACACATTTATGGACTCATCCGGGCCGTTATTCAGTCATTTCACCGCACTTTAGCCTTGTTATAGTTTATATTTGATACTTCATGCTAGGTGCACTTCTAGACCCATTTTGGTGTGATTTCATGTTTATTTTCATTAGTAGTTTTCATGCACTGTTAGGTGCCACTTTCAGTGGCTAGATTCGTGGTTGTGCTGGAATAGGAGTCGTGCAGGTGTTCCCGGTGCAATTCTGCACAGGAACACTGCGCACGATCACCGGTTCTATGGCGCACGACCACTGGTCGTGCGCCACTGAGCGTGTGCACTTAACCCTTTTTTCATGAGTTCTGTTTGGTGTAGTGCGCACGACCATCTACGATAGTGCGCACGACCACCGGTCATGCGCCACTGGTCGTGCGCACTTATCATTAATTTTCTGAGTTCTGTTTCGACTAATGCACACGACCACCGACGATAGTGCGCACGACCACCGGTCGTGCGCCACTGGTCGTGCGAACATTATAGTTTATAAATTTCGCATCTTGCAGGTTCCACCCAGGCAGTGCACACGATCGCAGAATTCCGGTGCGCACGACCACTGGTCGTGCGCCAATGACCATGCGCACTATTTAAATCAGCGCCTATATAAATGCCTGTTCCGATTTTAGGTTATCATTCAGCCGCCGGGAGCGGATTGCCTGTTCCGTACGTCGCCGACCACCATCTTGGGGCGCCTCCACTTCATCTCCTACGCAAGGGGAAGTCTCCTCCATCCATTCCAAGCCTTCCTCCATTGTCCGGGAGCGTTCTCCATCATCCGCAAGCCTCCAAGCAGCTATTTCCCCACTACGACCCGGTGAGAAGAAGAGGAAATCTGAAGTCGAAGACGACGGAGCTACGTAGGGAGATCGTGACAGCTCTCTGCGCCGGAAGCATAGTCCGCCCAAGCCTGGAGGTAGCCCGACAACCTACCATTCCGGCCGTGAACGGCCGCTAGTCTTCACCCATCGGTTATCTCTTCCTTCTTTCCTTCATTGTACTCGTTGAATCGTGTAAACTGGAATATTGTGATGTTTGGGTTGTTTGAAATGAATGTTTCTTTACTTTCCTTCATCGCTTGCTTGTGAATCACTCCGTTTCTACTCTCTCACTCATGCACGCATGCAAGGTGTTTGATCCGCGTTGGCAAGAGCTAACGGCGGTTGTGAAGAGGTGTTTGCGACCCTCACCCTCTCGCACTAGAGCACACTCAATCCGCCTCACGAAGCACGGCATCGCGGTCGTTGCATCCATCTCGCCTAGCGAAGCGGTGCCTTCGACCCGCATTTCTTTTATTGTTGTTAGGATTAGGACAAATCAACCAAAAATCCCCTTTTTATGTGTGTTGCGCTTGTGTAACAAGAGTCACACAACGCGATTCGTTAACCTAACCTGCATTCCTCAAGAGACCGACATTCGGGGATTCCACTCTCCACATTTATTACTTGACAGCGACCGATGCACTTGCCGACACGCATCAAGTTTTTGGTGCCGTTGCCGGGGAATGTAGGCGTGCAACGTCCCGTGTTGTGACTTTCGTTATACGAGCAGTTGTTTTTGATTCTCTTTGTTTTTCTTTTTGTTTTTGATAGTGCATGCAGAGACAAACCGCAGGCGAACTCGTACCCTTTGATCCTGAGATTGAACGGACCGCTCGAGCACGAAGGCGCGCTGCTGCCGTACAAGCGGCAATGGGTGATCAGGTAGACCCAAATGATGTTGATGCGAGAGTGCCCGGCGTGGGGCAACACCAGCCTGGTTACGAGCAGGAGGCGGTTAGGCCTCGGCCCCGCACGATGAGAGACTACACCACTCCAACTACTGGGAGTGTGTATCCGGGGTTTGGGCCCAATATTATGAATAATCAGTTTAAGATCAAGCCTGCGATCTTGAACATCATCCGGAACAACGCTCAGTTCTCTGGAATGGCCAGCGAAGACCCGCATCTGCATCTGGCAGAATTTTCTGATATTTGCGGAACCTTCCGCTACGCGGGGATTGCTGACGACACGGTCAAGCTTAGACTGTTTCCCTTTTCACTCCACGACAAAGCAAAGGTGTGGCTCCACTCCATTCTGGTCGGGACTGCTGCGACTTGGGATGCCCTCGCATCCAAGTTCCTTGCTAAATTCCACCCTGTGGATAAGATCGTGAGCTTGCGGCGGGAGATCGCCACCTTTCGCCAACTTGATCAAGAGACCCTTGCTGAGGCGTGGGAGCGCCTTAACGATCTCCTTCGCCGTTGTCCGAACCACGAGCTGCAACCGTGGAATGTGGTCGAAACATTTTAATTTGCAATCGAGCCCAACTACAGGGCAATGATCGATGCTGTGGCGGGTGGTACCTTGATGAACCACACTCCTGAGGAAGCCCTTCGGATTCTGCGCGACACTGCCTCCCACAGTACATTCTGGACTGCAGGGAGAAATGCTCCAAGAAGCGGCCGTGGTCTCTTTATGGTCGACTCACTTCCTTCTACACCCGCGCCTGCTGCTATCATTACCTGCGAGGGATGTGGAGGCGGAGGGCACTACGCGTATGAATGTTCGGGGAACAACGTGGCAGGTGACTTCGCACACTTGACCTTGAATGAATCTGTTAATTATATAGGAAATCAGCCTAAGGGGGCGCCTTTCAATAATGCTTATAATCCGGGAGCGAGAAGTCACCCGAACTTCTCTTAGAATCCAAACACACCTGGCCAACGATGGGCACCGGGGCAGCATCAAAATGATGCATACGCCTCCGGGAGCCAACCGAGGCCACCATACCCGGATTATAACCAAGCGCCCCCTACCCAAAAAAAGAGTAATCTAGAAGAGATGATGGAGAAATTCATGCAAGCAGCTAATTCAAATATGGTGAACCAGACCGCATCCATGCGAAACTTGGAAACGCAGTTGGGCCAATTGGCCCAAGTGCTAACCGAGCGATCGCAGGGGACCCTTCCCAGCAACACGGAAAAGAACCCAATTTATCAAGAGAAGAGTCTTGGGGATGTGGTAGAGGCTGATCCGAGTGAGCTGGTAATTTCCTGTTCCATCAACAAGTTTGAAACAAAAGCTTTGTGTGACTCTGGTTCCTCCCTCAACATCATTGCGTTGCAAGATGTAGCTAAATTACAACTGGAAATGAACACGGAGGAAAGGAAATCCCTGGTGCTTGCTAATGGGACTGTTATACAATCCGAGGGGGAAGTGAAAAATGTGGAGGTGACAGTTGAGGGGACAATTGTAGTTGCTGATTTTCAGGTATTGGGCCCCCAGGAAAATCAGTCTATCCCTATCTTGGGCGTGCCGTTCTTGAAAGAGAGCGGTGCCACCCTTGATTTCGCTACGGGGTGCGTTGTCCTACCCAATAAGGTGCAGCAACCCACTTGCCCCGAAGCTGTAGCTGAAACATCCACTCCTCCCCCTCTTTTTAATTTTGATGAATCATTGAGCTGTGCAGGGCATGAAGAAGTTAAAGAAGCAATGGAAGGGGAAAAGGAGGAGCACCTGTCTAGTGAAGAAGAAGAAGTTGATCTTCGGCGAGAGTTTGGTTCTGAGACGGAAGAAGACCACAATTCAAAGAACTTTGACGTGAATTTGGTTCGGGACAATGTCCCATTATCCTCTTATTGTGATTCCTGTAATAAACTATCTAAGCGCTCCATCTCCTGGGCCGATCCGGTAGTCACCACGATGCCGGAAGTGACGCCACCCGCCACTAAGGCGGAAAAATCTGAAAACTCTCAACGGTGGCAGTCCCCGACTGTTTCTAAACTTAAATAGGAAAAACTTTTACGCGACGCTCGCGCTGCCGCTCTCCGTGGCAAGAGGGCGGAGGTTAGGGGAGCAGTGGGTGATACCAGTGTTGGCCCTAAATCCTTCACCTCCCGCCTACGCGCTACGGGGGACACGCACCATAAGAGCGCTTTTAGCTGATTTGTGTGATCTGAGTTTGTGAAACTGCTTTTGAGAACTTCTCTTTTAATTCCTGCATTTTATAAACAATGTTAATACAGGTATTTGGTCCAGCTTAAGGACGTTAAATAAAAGCGCTACTGGGAGACAACCCAGATTTCCTGATTTTGTAGTTTCTATCTAACTTTCTTTTAGTTCAGCTTTTGCATATGCTTTTGTTGTTTTGAGTTTTGTGCTTGCAGGTTTTGTGTTCGTTGGTGCGGATGCTGCGGACTGTTCTTGATCGTAAACGCCAATCGTCTGGTATGCTCAATTCTGAGCATTGGGTAAGACTTCCTCCCCTCTTTTTTCTTCAATTTCTGGATGTATTGTTTAGACTAAGTCTGGGGGAGCGTATGTTGTCATCCACTGTGCACGAGTTGCACTGCATATTAGAAGTTTGTTTCTTATTTATCCTAATCATTATCATTGTTTGCATGCTTCACACATCATCTCACCCACTTGAGTGCGCGCTTATCTTTTTGTGGTTGTTCCGGTTAAACTATTTTGGTTGGAATGTGAAATAGGTTGTTAACGTAGGAATTATTATTTGGAGTGCGATGTTGACTCATGTAGTGTTCTAGTCACTTCACATGTTATAGTAGAATTTGAGTAGAACTAGATTGTCTCCATGCATCTAGTTTATGTTTAGTATTTCTGTGTAGATTTAGATTTGTTATACTCAAGTGGTGAATTTGAATGAAATTGACGATAACCCGGCGTTTTGTGTGTACGAGTGCTAGTCATGTGTTGCTCGAGTCGGGAGGAAGGTTTACCTTTCTCGTGGGCTAAGAACTTGCCCCAAGCGACTCTTGAAGCATGGTTGAGAGCGACCCGCCGAGTTAAATGTGATGTAGGCCACCCTTTGGCTAGTTTGAGCCTTGTCATTCCATGCCCTTTTCGCTCACCTTTGCAAGCCAAATTTGTGCCTACCACTCCTTTTGATCAACTCCTCTTCATCCACCAAAGCCCGAAGCTTATCCTACAACCACAACCAAATAGTTGTTACCTGCACTTATTATCTAGATTTGGTGTAATGTTGGGAATCGTTGTGATGAGAAGGGGAAATAAAGTCTATCTGCTGATTTTGAACCAACCGGAGGATTTGTAATAGAAGGGTATTATGTTAAAAGAAAAAAAAATCTAAAAAAAAAGAGAGTATATTGAAAAGAAATCCTTCCGAGCTGAATAGAAAATCTGTTGGTATTTGTGAAGTAGGCCGTGTGCACACCTAGTTTTCATGATAAGTCTGGGGGTGTGTCACACGAGCATAGTTTGTTGGTTTTGTGAGGTGCTGTGTTCTGTTAGGTCACTTGGGTTGCGTAGCCATCGTGTTTAACTTTGAATATCATACTGTAACCTAAGCCCCAACTTAATCCTAAAAGCCCTATTGATTTGACTTGTGAGTTTGCTAGCGCCGTGGAGAGAGTGTGACCGGGCGAGCGTATGGTTCACGACGTTGATGGATTTCAGCGGAGTTATTCCTAAGCCCCGATCTTTTGCAACACCCGCCTCAGTGTCTCGTCACTTTCATACTGGGCATGATCGTTCAAATTCTTCATAATTCACCAACTGAGTATAACTAAATCTGTACTTACGCTTTAATACTTATGCAAATTAGTTAGCATAGTTAGAATCTTCTTCTACTAGAATCTCTACTCGCATGCGTATGTTACTTCGCACCGTACTCCTTTGTGTAATTCTCTATGTTAACTATCGTTTTCACACTCCGCCGGATTCGTTTGCTCGGGACGCGCAAACAGTTAAGTCTGTGGGTGTGATGAGTCCTGATCATATACACATTTATGGACTCATCCGGGCCGTTATTCAGTCATTTCACCGCACTTTAGCCTTGTTATATTTTATTATTGATATTCCATGCTAGGTGCACTTCTAGACCCATTTTGGTGTGATTTCATGTTTATTTTCATTAGTAGTTTTCATGCACTGTTAGGTGCCACTTTCAGTGGCTAGATTCGTGGTTGTGCTGGAATAGGAGTCGTGCAGGTGTTCCCGGTGCAATTCTGCACAGGAACACTGCGCACGATCACCAGTTCTATGGCGCACGACCACTGGTTGTGCGCCACTGAGCGTGTGCACTTAACCCTTTTTTCATGAGTTCTGTTTGGTGTAGTGCGCACGACCATCTACGATAGTGCGCACGACCACCGGTCGTGCGCCACTGGTCGTGCGCACTTATCATTAATTTTCTGAGTTCTGTTTCGACTAATGCGCACGACCACCGACGATAGTGCGCACGACCACCGGTCGTGCGCCACTGGTCGTGCGAACATTATAGTTTATAAATTTCGCATCTTGCAGGTTCCACCCAGGCAGTGCGCACGATCGCAGAATTCCGGTACGCACGACCACTGGTCGTGCGCCAATGACCGTGCGCACTATTTAAATCAGCGCCTATATAAATGCCTGTTCCGATTTTAGGTTATCATTCAGCCGCCGGGAGCGGATTGCCTGTTCCGTACGCCGCCGACCACCATCTTGGGGCGCCTCCACTTCATCTCCTACGCAAGGGGAAGTCTCCTCCATCCATTCCAAGCCTTCCTCCATTGTCCGGGAGTGTTCTCCATCATCCGCAAGCCTCCAAGCAGCTATTTCCCCACTACGACCCGGTGAGAAGAAGAGGAAATCTGAAGTCGTAGACGACGGAGCTACGTAGGGAGATCGTGACAGCTCTCTGCGCCGGAAGCATAGTCCGCCCGAGCCCGGAGGTAGCCCTACAACCTACCATTCCGGCCGTGAACGGCCGCTAGTCTTCACCTATCGGTTATCTCTTCCTTCTTTCCTTCATTGTACTCGTTGAATCGTGTAAACTGGAATATTGTGATGTTTGGGTTGTTTGAAATGAATGTTTCTTTACTTTCCTTCATCGCTTGCTTGTGAATCACTCCGTTTCTACTCTCTCACTCACGCACGCACGCAAGGTGTTTGATCCGCGTTGGCAAGAGCTAACGGCGGTTGTGAAGAGGTGTTTGCGACCCTCACCCTCTCGCACTAGAGCACACTCCATCCGCCTCACGAAGCACGGCATCGCGGCCGTTGCATCCATCTCGCCTAGCGAAGCGGTGCCTTCGACCCGCATTTCTTTTATTATTGTTAGGATTAGGACAAATCAACCAAAAATCCCCTTTTTATGTGTGTTGCGCTTGTGTAACAAGAGTCACACAACGCGATTCGTTCACCTAACCTGCATTCCTCAAGAGTCCGACATTCAGGGATTCCACTCTCCACATTTATTACTTGACAGCGATCGGTGCACTTGCCGACACGCATCAGGATGTCCTCAAGTAGAGGTGTCTTCAGCTTGATGTAACTGGCAGAGAAGCCAGAAGAGTGATGTTGAAGTTCTTCCTCACATAAGGGTGCATCAATCCATATCTGCCCATTCCAATCATCAGAGGTGGCTGCTTCTTCCTTCCCCTGGATTACTGGGTCCTTTACTACAGGAATCTCCCCTGGTTATAAGGATCATCAATTCTGAATGCTGAATCCACAGCATGCTCCCCTTCAGTGTTGTAAGAGGAGGATTCACCAAAATGTTTGATGAAAGTGTAGTCAGAGTGATTTGAGAGGAGTGGAGCCTATAGGAGAGTTAGAGAGAATACTTAGTGTTGGAGAGAAGAGATTTAAACCACAGCTTTTAGTTGAGATCAAAAACCTGGCAAGAGGGGTTTCTGGAGCAACTCTCCCCCTGGTTTATATCTTTCAGGAAGGATGTAAACCTTTGTGGCGACAGAGGTTCCTCTTGAAGAAGAAGATGAAGCCCGGGAAGAGAGGTAGACAGGGTGGCCAATTTGGCTTCACAGGAGGTGATCATATTGGCACATTCATTTGAGAAGTTAGTTAATCATGTCTGGAAGTCATTGAGAAGATTTTCCAGAGCATCGTTCATTGCTTTGATAAGGTCAGTTTGAACGGGAGTAGGCGCCATTGATGCAGGAAGAGAGAGAGGTAGAAGACGCAGTTTTTGCGGGTCCAGAGAGGTATTTGTTATGAAATAAGAAGTACTATTTAAAGAAGATGAAACATCGAGTAAGGAAACAGAAATCAAGGTAATCCAGTCGTAAAAGAAAAGGAAGTAAGGATTTGATTCCAATTTTAACCAGAAGTCGACGTTACGTCGAATTGATGTCAACGTATGCGTCGTGAAGGTTTTGTCAGTCTAAAGATTTGTCGACGTCGTCATATACTTGCGTCGATAAGAAGTCGACGGTACGTTGATAGTGGATTGACGTAACTTGAACTGAAAGAAATCAGAACCAGCGTCGAGGTCTTTTCGACGGTACGTCGATATGTATTCGACGCATCTCCAGGAAACTTTCTTAGATATTCTGATGTCTTTAGATTTCCCTAACAATGAGGTTTACAAGCTTCCATCAAGCATCCCCAAGGTGTTTATGAAATAGTTATGCTTAGTTTCATCTAAAGGTTTTGTGAAGATGTCTGCTCTTTGATTGTCTGTGGGAATATATTCTAAGGTTATTTTACCCTTCTCAACATTGTCTCTAAGAAAGTGATGTCTGATTTCTATATGTTTGGTCCTACTATGAAGGACTGGGTTGGATGCTATGGATATAGCACTAGAGCTATCACAATAGATCTTAGAGTTGTGTATTTCCAATTTGTAATCAAGTAGTTGATTTTGCATCCACAAGATTTGTGAACAACAGCTCCCAGCAGCTATGTATTCAGCTTCAGCTGTTGAAGTTGAGACTGAGGTTTGTTTCTTACTAAACCATGAGATCAATCTGTCACCTAGAAATTGGCAGGTACCAGATGTGCTTTTTCTATCAACCCTACATCCAGCATAATCTGAATCTGAGAAACCTATTAATTCAAAGTTGGTTTCTGCTGAGTACCATAGTCCTAGTTTAGGTGTTCCCTTTAGGTATCTAAGAATCCTTTTTACAGAGGTGAGATGGGATTCCTTTGGTTCAACCTGAAATCTAGCACATATGCAAGTGGCAAACATGATATCAGGTCTGCTTGTTGTTAGATATAGAAGGGATCCTATGATGGCCCTATAAGTCTTTTGATCAACTGATTTTCCTTTATCATCTTTTCTATGATGGCATTGGTTGCCATGGGTGTTTTCATGGTAGATGCTGATTCCATACCAAACTTTTTGATTAGTTCTTTGGTATATTTTGATTGTGAGATAAAGATTCCTTCACTACTTTGTTTTACTTGTAGCCCTAGGAAGTAGGAGAGTTCACCCATACTACTCATCTCAAATTTAGATTGCATACGATTAGCAAATCTTTTACATAGTTTAGGATGGGTTGAGCTAAAGATAATGTCATCTACATATATTTGAACAAGGAGGAGTTGATTTTTATGTGTTCTAGTAAAGAGTGTCTTGTCTACTTTTCCTCTTTCAAAGGAATTTTCTAAAAGAAAATTTGAGAGAGTTTCATACCAAGCTCTAGGTGCTTGCTTAAGACCATATAATGCTTTGTTAAGTCTATAAACAAAGTTAGGGGAAGAGGGATTAACAAAACCTGGTGGTTGCTCCACATATACCTCTTCTTGCAGATCTCCATTTAAAAAGGCACTCTTGACATCCATTTGGTAGACTTTCATCTTCATGAAGGCTGCATAAGCAAGAAAGAGCCTGATTGCCTCTAATCTGGCTACTGGAGCAAAGGTCTGATTGTAGTCTATCCCTTCTTCTTGTCTATATCCTTGTGCTACAAGTCTTGCCTTGTTTCTCATAATTATTCCAGTGGAATCTAGTGTGTTCATGTATACCCATTTTGTACCAATTACAGGGTAGTTTCTTGGTCTTTCAACTAGGTTCCATACTTTGTTTCTCTCAAATTGGCCTAGCTCTTCTTGCATGGCCATAATCCAGTGAGGATCACAATTTGCTTCCTCAAACTTATTTGGTTCAACTTGTGATAGGAAGCATTGGAGCATTATCCCATTGGAGACTTGGTGTCTTGTTCTTACTCCTGCATTGGGATCTCCAATCACTTGAGCTTGTGGATGATCTTTCAAATTGATTCCTGTTCTGCCTGAATTTGTCAGTTGTTCTTCTACTTCATTCTCAATGGGATCATTGTTCAATTGTTCTTCCTGGACCATGTCCTCTTGTGGAAGAGGGTCTTGAGTGCTCTTTTCTGAGGTTTCTTGTTCAGATTCCTCACTTGGTTCCTCTAACTTGTTTTCCTTTCCATTTTCTGTGTTCTCTTGAGCTAGTTGCTCAAGCTGGGTTTCTATGCTGTTGTTTTCCTGTGGAACAGAACTGGTGGGAGTTTCCTCCCCCTTAAGCAGCATGTTAGTTTCATCAAATACAATGTGCATGGATTCTTCAATCTTAAGAGTTCTTCTATTGTAGCACCTATAGGCTTTGCTGGATGATGAATATCCCAGAAATATTCCATCATCAGACTTCTTGTCAAATTTGGCAAGATGATCTTTCCCATTGTTTAGAATAAAGCAAGCACATCCAAAAATTTTAAAATATTTAACAGTGGGTGTTTTATTTTTCAGGAGCTCATATGGAGTCTTTGATTTAGTTTTGTGTATGAGGCTTCTATTTAGAACATAGTTTGCAGTGTTGACTGCTTCAACCCAAAAGTTTTTTGGTAATCCTGACTCTACAAGCAGGGTTCTACCTGATTCTATTAAGGTTCTATTCTTCCTCTCAGCAACTCCATTTTGTTGGGGAGTTCTAGGTGCTGAGAAGCTTTGTTTAATACCTTCTTCCTCACAGAAACTACAAATCATCTGATTCTCAAATTCAGTCCCATGGTCACTTCTTATAATTGAAACATTTGTATTGAACTCAGATTGAATCTGTCTTATGAATTTTGAGAGAATTTTATGGGTTTCAGATTTAACTCCTAGAAAGAATACCCAGCTAAACCTAGAATAATCATCAACAATGACCAAGGTATAGGATTTTCCACCTAAGCTTTGAGTGGATATGGGACCAAAGAGATCCATGTGTAGTAAGTATAAAGACCTGGGAGAGTCATCCTTACCAATGGGTTTGAAGGATGATTTGGTTTGCTTTCCTAGTTGGCAAGGTCTGCATGGAGAATCCTTAGAGTACCTACCCTTTGGTAAGCCTCTGACTAGGTTATTCTTAGCTAGTTTACTGATTGTTTTGTAGTTTAGATGACCTTGTCTCCTATGCCATAATTCATTTTTATCAATAATATTGTTGAATAAGCAAACTTCTGTGGGTGAAGAGCTAAAGTCCACTACATATACTCTCCCTTTTCTAATTCCATTTAGTACTATAGCACCAGTCTTGATATCTATAATATGGCAGAATAGTGTAGTAAATTTTACCTCATACTTACCATTCTCACATAACTGACTTATACTTATCAGATTGTGTTTTAGTCCTTTGACTACTGCCACATTCTTGAAGGTGACTTTCCCTTCTTTGAAATCTCCAAATCCCTTGGTTTGGCCACAGCTAGAGTCTCCAAAGGTTACTGATGGTCCAAGTCTATCCTCAAAGTTGATTAATAGGTTTTTGCAACCTGTCATATGCATGGAGCATCCACTGTCAAATTACCACACCATCCTGGAGATGTGATACATCTGCACATAAAAGTTTAAACATTAGTTTAGACCCTGCTGAGCTGGGGTCCCTTTCTCTCATTAGTAAAAGATTTAATAAAAGAATAAGTGGGTTTTTCAGGATATCCTTCCTCCTTATGGGGTACTGGCTTGTCATACCAATCTTCTTGGATGATATCACAGAAATAGTGTTCATAATAGAAGGACATGGATTGAGGGACTTGTTTGGAAGCAGAAAATTTTATGTCTGATTTATTGCGTCGATAGGGATTCGACGTAGACTTATGGTTGCGTCGATATGAATTCGACGTAGGTTTCTGGTTGCGTCGATATGAGGTCGACGCTTCCTTCATTCAGAGTCTACTTTTAGTCGAAGCATGTGAGAGTTTACGTTGAGTGGAGGTCGACGCGATTTGGTGTATGCGTCAATTAGAAATCGACACACGTGGATAATAATTCGACGTATGCTCAGAATTTTTGTGAGGATACTTTCCTAAGATTCCTTTATCTGAAATGGGATTAGGTTTATTAAAAATAGTGGTTGTTTCTGGACCTACTTGTGATCTAATTCCTGCTAGATGATTCTCCCTAGTGAATTGAATGGGATGTTTCCAGACAGGTTTGCTAAATGTTTGTGATTTAGATGCTTCATTAGTATTCAGCTTTAGTTGTCTAAATCTATCAGTGAGATTCTCAGAGATGTTCTTGAGCTTCTGACCTCTTCCATTCAGAGAGTCCTCAAAGGCTTTAGCCTTTGCCAGCTCTTTCCTTAGTGTTAGATTTTATGAATAGATTTTGTTTAATTCCTTCTTTGAGAGCTCTTGATTGAGCTTATAGTTTTCATAGTGTGTATTCACATGTTTGAGATTTCTTAATTCAATTTTTAATTCTTTTACTTCTTTTTCAGATTTGATTAGATCTAAACAGAATTCTTTGAAATCTTGTTTGAAATCAGTAGAAGAGAAATCTATATCATCAAGTATATTTACCATAGATGTATCATCAAGCTTCTCAGTGGCCATCAGACAGGTTTCCTCTTGCTTGACCTCTTCCTAATCATTGTATGATGAGTTACTTCCTTCAGATTCTGAATCACTCCATGATTGAGCAATGAATCCTCTGTCTTTCTTTTTCTTCTTTAGATCTGTTATTTTCAGATCTTTCTTAGTGCTGTTCTCCTTAGGACATTCAGGTGCAATATGTCCAGGTTTCCTGCAATAGTAACAGATAATCTCTTTAGTAGGTGTTTTATTATACCTGGTTTTTGAATCTCTTCCTCTGGATCCTTCTGTTTTGATCCACCTCTTGAACTTCCTAGCCAGGAAGCTGATTAGTTCCTCATCACTAGTAGATGGTTCACCTTCAACAGCTTTCAATGCAATACTCTTTTCTTTTGAGAGTGGAGAGGCCTTTTCTTTCTCAGCTCTGGTTTTCAACAGTTGTTCATAGGATTTTAATTTACCCAACAGAATATCTGTTGATATTTCTTTTTGACTTCTGTAGTCTTTGATTGGCCAGATTCTTGAGTCCCAAGAGCTAGGAAAGCAAGTCAGCAATTTATCATTTATCTCAGTGAGAGATATGTCCTTCTCAAGTGTTCTAAATTCATTGACTATGAGGCTGAATCTTGAATACATGTCAGCAACACTATAACTTTCTTTCTTTTGGAAGTTTTCTTATTGGGAGATCAGTAGTGCCTTTCTATCCTTTTTCTCATCAGCACTTCCCTCTACCATTTTTGTGAGAGCTTCCCATACTTCCTTAGCTGACTCACAATCAGCAATCTTTTGGAAAATTTCATCTGAGAGGGTTGAGACTAGGATATTCATAGCCTTGGCATCATGTCCTTGGGCTTTCTTCTCATCTTCTGTCCATTCAGCTCTTGGAACAAGTGTTTAAGTCATTTTTCCACTTGAATCCTTCCTGAATGGCTTGGGGGGACCTGTCAAGATCACATTAAACAATTCATCATCAATAGAGTTTAGATAAATTCTAATTCTTGTTTTCCAAAGTGCAAACTTTTCTAGGTTGCAAATTGGAGGTCTGGTGGAAGCATAATCTTTGATTTGTGCCATATGATACAATAGTTTTGAAAAATATATATATATGAGAGGTAGGATCTTTTTGATCAAGGAGTTATCCTTTTTAGATCAACCTAGCTCTGATACCAATTGAATGTGCACAATTAACCTCACTAGAATTCTCTAGAGGGGGGGGGGGGGCGGGGGTGAATAGAGATTAAAAATATTTTGTGCAAAGTTAATATATATATGTGTATGATCACAGATTAGAGCTTCCCACACACCAACAAGAATCAAACAAATAAAGAGAATAAAAGCAAGTAAAGAATCACAGCACAACACAAGAAAATATAGTGGTTCCCCAAACATTGGGTAGTCCACTCTTCTACCCCCTTGGTAGGAATTCACTATCTTGCACTGAGTCTTTTGATAAGGAGACTCTTAGAACCACCCCGAGTCTTTTGACAAGGAGACTCTTAGAACCAATTGAGTCTCTTGACAAGGAGACTTTTAGAACCAACTGAGTCTTTTGACAAGGAGACTCTTAGAACCAGTACACTGAATTTTTTGGAGAGAGATTCTAAAAACTCTTTTACAATGTTTAAGTAAGAAAGAAAGAAAGAAAGAAATAAGAAAGAATCTTCTTCCTAGCAAGAAGATTGGAAGCACAAGAAGTGAATTAAATCTTTCTTCTATAGAGAGAAGAAGATTTGTAGCCTTTCTTTCTTTGTGAGAGCTATCAGAATTTGCAGTAGAATGGCCTCTGAAGAAGAAGGAGGAGATGAAGGCTTTTTATCTGCAGCACACTATCTCTTTTCTCAGCTTTTCTCTCTATTCTCTTGGGAGCTTTTCCTCTATTTCAAATGTATGTAGTGGATCACTCTGCTAACATTTTCTGCCGACCTCCTCTTTATTTATAGCTCTGTTAATTCAAAATAATACTATAGGAGGATAATCAATTAGTAGTCAGAGAAATAGAAAGATGAAAATGTTTCCATAATATTTATTTCTGTAGAAGGAAAGAACCAATTCTGATTTCAAATAATGTCCAAATAAGTTTAATCAAATTAGCCAAGAATCAGATATAAGGAAAGAATGATTCAGAACGGCTATAAAATATTGATACTTATTCCATACAAATCAGATCTACTGAAAGAAGGAAAGAGATCTAGCGCATATTTAAATCTGTCATATAAATCAACGTGCGTCGATTCCTATTCGACGTAAGCGTCGAATTCATCCTGGCTGGACGTCGAGAGGAGAATAAGGAAGGTGCGTCGATTAAGGTGCGTCGACTTCTCCATATGCGTCGACTATAAATCAGAGAAGCGTCGACAACACATACGTCAAAATCTTCTTAGAGTTACTTCGACTTAATCTAAAAGAGACGTCGACTACCTTTCGACGTTGCGTCGAACACTATTCGACGCATATTTACTTAACCTTGTTTTTCTTTCTTAGAATTCATATTCAACTTAATTCAAGGGGTTAAGAGAAATCATTTCCCCAACACATAATTAAGAAAAATTGGAAGCAAAATCAAAGAAAATCTAGGCAATATGATTAAAATAAGCACTCTCTGTGAGCTAACGCAGGCGCTAGGACCTAATGTCGGCGCTAGCTCAAGTCTCTGATTTTCTAAAATTTTAAAATTGTGAAAAATCAATAAAAATATATTATCTTATATGTACTACTCATTTTTGCAATTCTGCCTGTACTTGTTTTTAAAAAAAAAATTAAAATACAAAATTATAAAAGCCAAATTACAAAAAAAAATTATTTTTTTTGGATATTTGTTTGATTTCTATTCTTATTTGCAAAAATCAAATACAAAAATATAAAACAAAAACAAGTATTAAAAATTATTATTTTGAACTTAACTATTTTATGTATCTTGCGAAAGGGTGATATGGGCAATCATCCCATCACATCACCTAGTACCGGGCGAACCCCTCACAGGGTAGACCTCGGGAAGTCCAAGATCAAATTATATGGGTTCAAGCCTTAAATTAAAATTATTTTTCTAAAAATACCTAAAATATTGTATGGACTTCATTGAAAATCAAGCATGATTTAACCCATCTTTTAGACCTTCTACAATGTTACAATTCATTCCTTCAAACTATGTTGAATATTGTTTTTATCATGCTCATTTGTGCATAAAATTGTATTGTATAAGTTGTGTAGAACTAAGCTTAGCATGCCTATAAGTATGAATAAATGTTTTATGTTTGATAATGATATTTATTCACTCACTTATTCTGGCATTGTCTACATATGTTTCTAAATCTAAGAATGCTTATGTATGTTTTGTAATAGTACAATGAATTAAAATTTCACAAGTATCTTACCTACACTACCTTTTTTTGCACTTTTAAAAGTTAAGAAAAGTGGTTATGTTTTCATAAATTTTATTGATTTGTAAAACAAGTGTATTCAGAGAACTTTGTACAAAACAAAAATCTTAAGATAAAGTGAAAAACATAACTCCACCAAGAACTACTTGAACCTCCTGATAAGTCTTAATAAGCGTTGTGAGGTTGAGCACCTTGGAAAGAATAGTAAAGTGTCTTGTGCAAACCTTATCTTTCTTTCAAAATAAAAACCAGTTACTCTTAAGTACACCGGATCACTAGTTTCAATATTAAAATAAAATAAATGTGATCCCCTAAGCACTACGTTGCACCCTGATAAGTCTTAATGAGCATTGTGTGTGCAAAGCACCGTTGTAGTTGTACATTGTGGAAGTAAAATAATTTGTGTTTTATTGTGCTCTTTACTTTACATATTTCTTGTATTTTTGATTAAAACATGTGTTTACTCTACTCAAAACACACTTATATGCACATCATTATCTTCCATAACACTTCTTCTCATGAGTATTGGATCCTAATGCAAATTCTATACTACTCATTATTTATGAAATGCACTAGATAACCTAGCATGATCTCTACAATGTTCTGTATGTTTTGAATTTGTGAATTAATATAACATTATAGTAATTTCTCTTTGAAAACATTATTTCATGCTTGGTTACTTTATTGTCAAAATTAAAGATATTAAATGCAAAATGATTTACAAAAACATCTTCATTTTTGAAATTTAACTCGTATATCCTCTTATGAATCGTCATGTTTATAAAAAGATGTTTTCTTGTATTTCTATAAGTCTTTCGCATCATCATCACCATATATTTTTACCTTGCGCTTTCATGCTTATATCAAAGTCTTAACTATGAAAATTCCTTTTTTTTTAAATGGTAGACTTGCTTGGCAAAATTTATATTGGTTGATCTCAACATGAAAATATTGTAATGCTAAAACTCTGATTCATTAAGGGATTTCAAAATAGCTATGTGAGTTGTTTGTTTACTAAATTCAAACAAAAATATAAATCCATAAGCTATGAACTCATCATTAGATTTAAAACGCTTAAATGTTTCCAATAATTATTATCCATGACTTCATATCTCACCATAGCAGGGGCGTAGGGTTGTAGACATTAGATAACTTTATCTTTAGTCATGTCTTGTCCTTAACCGGGGAGGGTTCCAGTGGGGCCTTGCGAGGCACTGGGAGGAAAGAGTGCTAGGTTAAGCTTATGCACATTGTCTCAAATTTCATGCTTATCTCTATTATAAACACAAATTCCTATCAATTGAATTATTTCTTTCTAAGGGGATTTGTTATTATCAAAAGGGGGAGTTTGTTGGAACATGCTTTCCGTATCTCTTGGTTTGACAATAACAAATCCTATTGTATTTGATCAGACTTGTTTTGTGTTTATAGTATGCGGGATTCTGTGCTTTCACATCTCCATGGTACTGTATTGTTGTTGCTACCGCTCCACGTTAACTTTACCGCTGGCGCTAGCAAACTGCTGAGAAGAAACCGCTGAGATGGAACTGCTAAGATGAAACCACTGAGAAGGAAACCGCTGAGAAGATCTGAAAGCTCTATAGCGCAGCGTTAAGCCTACCGCTGGCGCTAACAACCGCTGAGAAGAATTCGCTGAGAAGGAAACCTGCATTCGACGAACTGTGTTCGACAAACTCGGTGCTCCGTTCAATGAACGACGAACGCGGAAGCCTGTTCGATGAAATTTATATCAGGGCGTTCGACGATCGACGAAAGCTGAGGCCCGTTCGACGAACTGCAGCTCTACCGCGGCGCATTAGCACTAATTCTGGCGCTAGCGTCTGAAAGACAAAATGGTGTTTGAAGAAAATGATGTCGTTCGATGAATCAGATTGAGATCGATGAAAGATGAGGTCAGCTCAACGAAGATGCGACCGACGAAATGCTCTACCGCGGAGCGTTAGCATTTTTGGAAACCATTGACAGAAAGGAAAGTGGAGAAAAAGTAATGTCGACGGGTCGCTATGTTTGGCAAGTACTATCGTGGTGCATTAGGTCTAACGCCCGATGGTAGGTTTTGGAAACATCCCGTCTGCAGTTGATTGATGGGCAAATTTGGAAAAAGATATTGGCTGAAGGAAGGAAATCGCACTATCACGGGGCAATAGTGATACCGCGGCGCGCTAGGCTGTCACAACCGTTTGCGCTCAGATGGTGCCTTAACTGTCACTATCTGTGTGCACATCGTGTCACTATCGCGGGGCGGTAGTACTAGCGCAGGCGGTAGCTGTCGAATCTATTTAAAGAGCAGCACCTCCTTCATTGTTGCTTGCTGTTACAGAAGTTATTAAAGCCTTATTTCAGAGCACTCGTGAGAGCCTTTAGAAGCAGCCAAGACAACTCCGTCAACGTTCGTGAATGCAAGGAACTCGAAGAAATAACCAACATGCTCATTCTACAAGAAGGTCGCACGCATCAACTCAAAGGATTACTTTGGCGCACCTTCGACAAGATCTTCGAGTTCAACCTAAGAGGGGGTTTATCTTTAGTTGTTATTTTTCATTTGTAATATTTTTATATCTTTTGTTCGGTAGAGAAATTCGCCTCATGTTGGCGACTAGGTATGGGTAGGACTTAGAGAGTAATTCACCTTGTATTGGCCACTAGGTCTAGGGAGTAGATCTAGGGGGTGCTCGAGGCATTTCTGGTGCTAGATTGGCTAGAGCGGCTTGAGGCCTTGT
The DNA here is from genome assembly GCA_033032865.1 of Dactylorhiza incarnata. Taxonomy (NCBI): domain Eukaryota; kingdom Viridiplantae; phylum Streptophyta; class Magnoliopsida; order Asparagales; family Orchidaceae; genus Dactylorhiza; species Dactylorhiza incarnata. The sequence goes on from JAWHQI010000073.1 coordinate 1,911,048, forward strand.
CTGGGGAGAGATAGGCTAAAGCCAACCGGTCCTTGGTAGAAGGGTCAGTATAGAAAACGAAAAAGAGTTTTTCATTTGTCACCTCTTCCCAAGAGTTATTGGAAAAGTTTTTGTAAACATATGTATTTCGATTTGATGATTAATGAAAATATGTTTATTTCTTCATCTATGATTCGTGTTCTTTGTTTTTCATTGTCGTAACCTGAAAGCTAATTTCTCTGTCACTAACGCTGAGCGGTAACACTACCGCTGGCGGTAGCAACATAGATTTATTTTCTTTAATAATTATTAAAATTTAAAACCCTTATTCACCCCCCTCTAAGGGCGCCTACAGATCCAACATGAAGCAACACCTTTTGAAAGGTGGCATGAGGCTTAGCTTTAGCCTGCCCCATTCCTCCATTCTCAACATCAATTGCCACTTTATTGAAACCTAGCCCTCTCCTATTGGTTTGGGAGGAGAAGGTGTCAATAATGGGCAATATGGATTTCGGTTTGGAGAATTGAGCCACTAAGCTCTTCTCTTTGAGATGCTTCTCCCCAAGGTCCTTGATGAACTTGTTCTTTTGGCTGATGGTGCTTTATTGGACTACTGTAATTCCCTTCAGTTGGCTTATTTCTCTTCTCATCTGAGCCACCTGGGTAGATCACTCAGTGCAATCATGCTTAGCCCGCTGAAGGGAAGCAATTTCATGAGCTTGCCTCTTGGCTTGCTTCTTGCTCCTTTTTAGAGCTTCCAAAAGAGCATCATGCTTGTCAATCAATTGATTGACATCCATATCAGGTTCTGAACCATTTTCATCAGTAGATGAGCATGCTTCAGAATCTGGTGTTGACTCATAATCAGAAGAGGGGAGGAGAGGAGTTGATACCTGATCAGGATGATCCTGATTTTCTTCATCATCTGATATGGCCATTAACCCATAGCATTCCTTATCATCTTCATCCTCCTCTATGTCACTATCTGACTGTGACAGAGGGGCCTTAATGCCAACCTTAGCAGCAGGATAGTCTTCATCCTCTTCAGCTACCTGTCACCCTTAGGGTGCTGCCTTTCTGATCTGCTATGATCCTTCTTGGGATGTGAGGAGGAGGAAGGTATATTCTTCCACTGCTTCCTCCTCATAAACTTCTGGAAGTGCCTTGAGAAGGCAGCAAATTCCACATCAGATGAGGTGTTGTCTGATGTGCTGGACTCAGAATTTTCTGAGTCAGCAACCCTTCTTGGTGGAGAGTTCATTCTGGCTTTTCTCTTCTTGAATCTTTCAGCTTTTAGAACCACAACTCTCTCCCTTGTATGAGGCCTGGTGAATGTGTCCTCCTCCTTCCTTGCAGACAACTGCATCTCATAGGAGAGCAGTATTCCAAATAGTACATGGGGAGGAGTCTTACCCAGCTTTGCCACTTCTCTGATGGCACAGATCTTTCTATCCCAATCTCTTGTTAGAGATCTTAGGAATTTGTCATTCAGCTCATTATGAATGAAAACCCTTCCATTTGTCCTCAACTCTTTTACCACTTTGAAGAATCTCTCATAGAAATCAGCTATGCATTCTAGGCTGTGTTGCCTGAAGGCTTCATGCTCCTGATTAAAGAGTGATTTCCTATCATCCCTCACTTCTTCAGTACCATCCATATACACTATGAGTGTATCCCACATATCCTTTATAGTCTCACAGGCACCAAGTTTTGGAAGGTGGAATCATCAATTGCATTTACTTTTATATTTTGAGCTCTCTTGTCCATGGTAGCAAGTGCAATTTCATCCTTAATATTTTAAGCATATGACTTGACCACTTTCCTTGTAGTATCTATATTGGTGGATTTTTTGAAGACAAATTGACCATCCTTGACAGTAATATATTGATGGCGCAAATCTCACACACCGCTAAAGGCGGTAGCTCAACTGCGACACGAAACGGCAGTGTACCGATCGTTCAAGTAATATAAAACGAGGAGTAATCCCCGAGTATCGAATCTCTCAAGGAACACAGTAAGGTGGAGTTTATTATCGAGGAAGGACTTGAGATTGAAGTGCTTTCGAGCGGATGGATGCAGAAATGGGGGATTTGGTTTGCGAATAATAAAATAAAATATTACAACTACTCCTATGCAATGCCGCTATGCAATGCTTCGCTTGGCGGAATGGAGACTAGGCAGGCCTTGAACGCGCTGCGTCGCAAGGGCGGATGGACGAGTAGGCTAACGGATCGAACTATGCAGGCCTTGAGCGCGCTGCTTCGTTAGGCGGGATGGAATACACAGGCCGCGATGCCACGCTTCGGTAGGCGGATGGGCGAGTAGGCTAACGGAATGAGGGTCGTCGGCACCTCTTCGACAAGCACGCCACTAGCAATTGCTAGTGCAGCACCGGACACGGTGGTGGAGTGGAAAATGGATGGCGGTGCACCTCATTCACACATATGAATAATATGATTCCATAAACATGAAATAAACATTAATAAACAAGATTCATAGTGTCATCATCTAAATATAGAGATTACAAACAAATACAACCACATAAGTAGAAGAAAGAGGCAAGAGATACGACCGAATCCGGAGTCTCGTTGTAGATTCACGGTAGGAATCGTCGGGTTGTCAATCCACGTCCTAGCTCAGTCTCAACTGCGTCCGGGGTAGAGGAGGGCTGTCACACCTCCCAATGGACCCGTCTTCTCCTGCGTTTTACAATCCGGCCACGTCCGATGTGAGGAACTCCTTCCTTGGCGATGAAGATGAGTGTAGAATCTCTTCCTTGAAGCCCTTGGATGATGGAGGAGGCCTAGGGGGCGAAAACCTGCGGAAATGGGCGGAACGGCGGAGCTGGGCGGAAAAACGGCGAGGATCCGACCTAAAATCGCAAGCAGGGCAATTTATAGGCGCTGGACTGAACAGCGCGCACGGTCGTTGGCGCACGACCAGTGGTCGTGCGCACTATCATCCTGTGATCGTGCGCCTGACTGGACGGAGCCTGAAAGGGGAGAAAATTATAAAATACAATGTTCACATGACCAGTGGCGCACGACCAGTGGTCGTGCGCGCTATCGTAAGTGGTCGTGCGATAAGGAAGACAGAACTCAGAATACAGGGGGTAAGTGCACACGATCAGTGGCGCACGACCAGTGGTCGTGCGCTATAAAACCAGTGATCGTGCGCAGTGTTCCTGTACAGATTTGTACCGGGAACACCTGCACGACTCCTGCTCCAGCATACAACACTAATCAAACCACTGAAAGTGACACTTAACCATGCATGAAAACTAATAATGAAGATAAACAGGAAATAACACCAAAACGGGCCTAGAAGTGCACATAGCATGTAATAACAAATGTGAGCGAAAACATGCCTAAAGTGTAGTGCATAGACTAGAAAATCGGCCCAGATGAGTCCATATATGTGTATATAATTGGTCTTCATCATACTCCCAGACTTACCTGTTTGCGCATCCCGAGCAAACAAATTCTACGCGAATGAGGAAAGAAAAGTAGATGGCTTAAAATTACAATACAGAGTACCATGCGAAGTCGCATGCTCACGTGCATAAGAAAAATAGTAGAGAAGGTTTCTGATTATATAAACAGTTTATATATTTCTAAAAGAGTAAAAGCATATTACAACCACTCAAAATGGTGAACAACAATGAATCATTCGGTCATGCATACGGAGAAAATAAACTAAGCGCTGAGATGAGCATTGCTCAAGATTGGGGTGCCGGACAAACCCCACTGAAATCCATCAGTGTCGGTGACCATAGGCTCACCCGGTCACATTCTCTCCACGACACTAGATTGGTCCATAGCGTGAGTCGGTAGGACTTTTAGGTTTTAATTGAGGCTTGGGTTACGGTGAGGTAAACAAAGATAAACATGGAGGCTAAGCACACCTAACCCAACATGAGCATAAGATAGAGCTACCCGCACGACGATAATAAACAAATGCACCACACCCCCAGACTTGGACTTTTGCAACATAGGTGTGTGCACCGCCTGCTCCCAATACCAAAATTTCAAAATTTTCAATTCAACATTTTTCATAACAATCCCCTTTTTTTTTCTTTTCTTTTTCTACTTCATTCTTCTTTTTCTTTCTTTTCTTTTTTTCAGCAAAAAAAATCAATTAAAACACCCACAATTTCCACTATAAAAATTACCACATCAACACCCCCCAAAATGTAAACATAACTATAATTAACGCTCAGATTTGGGTGTGCGACTAGGTTAGGCTTTTAAGCTTTTGGTGAGACAACAGTGGGGCTGAATCAAGAGGAAGGGGTAGGCACAAAGGGGCTAGCGAGGGTAGATGATAGGCATGAAATAAAAAGCTCAACCGGGCCAAAATAATGGCCTACGTCATTCTCACGCACTAGAACTATCCTATGCCAATGCTTCAAGAATCGCTTGGGGCAAGTTCTAGCCACCGAGAAAGATTCTCCTTACTCCCGACTCAAGCAATACGAGTCTAGCGATCGTTTACACACATCCCTACGCTACCGTTTGATTCCACTGGATTCACCATTTGAGTAGAGTAAACAACATTTACACTAACAGAAAAATATAAAACCATAAGTATAAAGAGAAGTCTAATCTACACAAATTCCTATGCAACCGAGCACTCGACTAGGAGCACTACTGGAGTCAACATTTTACTCAGCTACATAGTCCTAAGCCATCACCTAGACTTTCCCAAATAAGCAGAAGAATTAAATTCACAACAGAGCAAGAAAACAGATGAGTACGCGCTCAAGTGGGTGCTGTGGTGTGCAATGAAGATGAAAAATACTAAATAAATGAAATAGAAATACTTCTAGCATGCAATGCAATAGTGCACGTGCGTGGGCACACAGAACTACTCTCCCCCAGACTTAAACTAAACAACCCACATAATATATGACATGAAAAACAAAATAGGGCTAGGGAAAGAGAGTACCCAATGCTCAGAAATGAGCATACCAGAAGATTGGCGTGTAAGCTAAAATGAACCGCGGCATCCGCCATCCAGAAAAGATACCTGCAGGGGTCAGCTCCGCAAAAACAAAAGAAAATAGAAAACTGAAATAAAGTGCAATTAACTAAATAAAATTAGAAAAGAAATGAAAATGCAGGAAAAATTAAGATAACTACTGGGGTTATTGTCATCCCAGCATGACTTATTCAAAACTTTATAATACCTAGCTAATGGGCCTATGAAAAAGAAAATGCACAGGTAACTGCTCCAATATGCGTTTCGGTAGCTGGTACCGATACGGAGATAAGGCAGTCACCCCTCTACCTAAATAATAATAATACCTGCTCCTCACAGGTAGAGGGAAAAGAAAGTAAGAAGAGGAGGAGGCCTGGTCCTCACTCATCTCACCAAAATTATCCTTGCCCAGCAAGGTATCGTCCACAGCAGGTCCGCAGGAGGAGAAGGAAACGAATGAGGCTTCCTTAATGGAGGAGGGATCAACCTCCTCGCATAAAAGGACACACTCATCATTGACTTTAGAACAAAGCTCCAAGTCCTCCTGAAGTACCTGTGAAGATTCAACCTGCACAGGCTCGGGTGAAGAGGGGGGGTCGAGAAATAAACAAGATGAAGAACATAAATAATCAAAAATCGGGGGAGTGGTCCCGGTCTCACTCCCATCAGGTTGGGGAAGTAAAATAATGTTGGCATTGTCATCAATGCCGCAAGGTTCAGCGGGATCGACAGTGGCCATGCCCAAGATTTGGACTTCCTCCACCGGTGTTGAGGAAAGCTCCTCTTCACCTAGAAGGTGGTCCTCCTTCATAGGAATAGGCACAACACATAGATCGCCAGCCTCATCCTGCGACACATCCTCAACAATGTCGTCGGAGACGAGTATAGTATGCACAACATAGGGAGGAGTAGTGCTCGGATAAAAGTCGAGCACCGATTCCTCACAAAGAATTGAATCCACTAGGGGTGGTGGATGCACATGGAGAATAGGCTCAGCAATGTCGGTGCATAGATCAGCCGCACATCCGGTGACCGCATCCATGCCATTCCCTTCAAGATGTGAAGGTGACAAAGACACATAACCGGATGTTGAAGGTGTGCCGCCAGAGTTAGGAGTTGGGACGATCCGGATATCCGGCTCGTCATCCTCAACCAATTGGCGAAGATACTCGGCACTGTCCTTCACGACATGATCAGTGCTCCGACAAAACCGGCACTGCCTTGCAGGCTTCTTTGGTACAGTGGGGGCTAAAGCCGAGAAGAAGTATGACGGTAAAGGCTCAGCAGAGTAGCCATAAGACTTACGTGCACCATATGGAGTATCAGACAAAGTCGGTGCTCCATATGCTGGGATATAAGAATTATGCCTACTATTCTCCGTAGGGCATTCATCACTAGAGTGGGAGGTAGCTCCACACCAACGGCAACGGAAATTAAGATGTGCCCACATAGTGTGAAGGTAATACGATTCAAAAATAAAAATGCTATTGTGCAAAATACTACACCTAACAAAAATTACTAAAGCAACCTAATTAAAACAGGAAAATGAAATAAGAAGAAATAAGAAAAAGAAATGCAATTTACAAATGGAAGGGCTTCTCTCTCAGGTTCTCCCTCTCCAGAAAACTCACACGACTGTGCTCCCCGGCAACGGCGCCAAAAACTTGATGGCGCAAATCTCACACACCGCTAAAGGCGGTAGCTCGACTGCGACACGAAACGGCAGTATACCGATCGTTCAAGTAATATAAAATGAGGAGTAATCCCCGAGTATCGAATCTCTCAAGGAACACAGTAAGGTGGAGTTTATTATCGAGGAAGGACTTGAGATTGAAGTCCTTTCGAGCGGATGGATGCGAAAATGGGGGATTTGGTTTGCGAATAATAAAATAAAATATTACAACTACTCCTATGCAATGCCGCTATGCAATGCTTCGCTTGGCGGAATGGAGACTAGGCAGGCCTTGAACGCGCTGCGTTGCAAGGGCGGATGGACGAGTAGGCTAACGGATCGAACTATGCAGGCCTTGAGCGCGCTGCTTCGTTAGGCGGGATGGAATACACGGGCCGCGATGCCACGCTTTGGTAGGCGGATGGGCGAGTAGGCTAACGGAATGAGGGTCGTCGGCACCTCTTCGACAAGCACGCCACTAGCAATTGCTAGTGCGGCACCGGACACGGTGGTGGAGTGGAAAATGGATGGCGGCGCACCTCATTCACACATATGTATAATATGATTCCATAAACATGAAATAAACATTAATAAACAAGATTCATAGTGTCATCATCTAAATATAGAGATTACAAACAAATACAACCACACAAGTAGAAGAAAGAGGCAAGAGATACGACCGAATCCGGAGTCTCATTGTAGATTCACGGTAGGAATCGTCGGGTTGTCAATCCACGTCCTAGCTCTGTCTCAACTGCGTCCGGGGTAGAGGAGGGCTGTCACACCTCCCAATGGACCCGTCTTCTCCAGCGTTTTACAATCCGGCCACGTCCGATGCGAGGAACTCCTTCCTTGGCGATGAAGAAGAGTGTAGAATCTCTTCCTTGAAGCCCTTGGATGATGGAGGAGGCCTAGGGGCGAAAACCTGCGGAAATGGGCGGAACGGCGGAGCTGGGCGGAAAAAACGGCGACGATCCGACCTAAAATCGCGAGCAGGGCAATTTATAGGCGCTGGACTGAACAGCGCGCACGGTCGTTGGCACACGACCAGTGGTCGTGCGCACTATCATCCTGTGATCGTGCGCCTGACTGGACGGAGCCTGAAAGGGGAGAAAATTATAAAATACAATGTTCGCACGACCAGTGGCGCACGACCAGTGGTCGTGCGCGCTATCGTAAGTGGTCGTGCGATAAGGAAGACAGAACTCAGAATTCAGGGTGTAAGTGCACACGATCAGTGGCGCACGACCAGTGGTCGTGCGCTATAAAACTAGTGATCGTGCGCAGTGTTCCTGTACAGATTTGTACCGGGAACACCTGCACGACTCCTGCTCCAGCATACAACACTAATCAAACCACTGAAAGTGACACTTAACCATGCATGAAAACTAATAATGAAGATAAACAGGAAATAACACCAAAACGGGCCTAGAAGTGCACATAGCATGTAATAACAAATGTGAGCGAAAACATGCCTAAAGTGTAGTGCATAGACTAGAAAATCGGCCCAGATGAGTCCATATATGTGTATATAATTGGGACTCATCATATATATCCTAGTGTCTGAGGCTTCCATGAACAGCCTTACCCTTTGCTTCCATGTGCCAAAAGTCTCATTTTTGCGTATGGGCAACTTCATAGAACCCATCTCATTCTGACCTCCAGTGGTAGCCATTGGATTTAGATTTGACTACTCCTTTGTAGGGTCTGGTCAGACTGTTAAGTCCTTATTGACCAACCTGCCTCAAATACCACTTGATTGTTTATAAGTTAGTAGTATAATTCACCTAGAGGGGGGAAGGGTGAATAGGTCTCTTTAATTTTTCTTAAGTGCAGGTAGTTGTTGTTAGATAATGAACAAAACAAAAGCACACCACAGAAAGAACACTGCCATAAATTGTCCAAGAGCATACAACACATATCTCTCATGATCTCTCAGGTTTGCTCCAAACACTACCTTAGGCTCAACAACCCTACAACTCAGAGTGCTCCAACTCTTACAACTCAGAAATCCCCGGATTTCCTACCTCAGGCCTATCAAGAAGCCCAACCTTAGATCTCTCCAGAGATCCTACACCTCAAGCTAGGAGTATAGCTCTACAAGCTCAGGCTCAACATCCCTACACACTCAAGTTCAACAACCCTACAACTCAGGCAACATGCCCTACAAACTCAGAACACTAATGTTCTTACAGAGGTTATAGTTTATGCATACAACAGAGGAAAGTAAAGATGTATCCTTCAGGTTTTGTCTTTTGATGTTGATTCACTGCTGGTGCTGACTTGAAGCAGGGCTGAAAGGCAATAGCTTCAAACCTTGCTCCTATCTGATCTTTCTCTTCAGCAGATGAGGAAATGTCAACTTGCTCTTCTTGAATGAATCTGGAAGAACTCACTTCTCTCCTTGTATCTGCCAGTAGGTTCAGGAAGCAGGTAGAGAACACTTGTGGAAGCCATCAATAGAAAAGTGCTCTCTTTCAGATTTTCTTTCCACTTTTCAGCACACCTTCTACAATGCCCTAACATGTTCCTTTATACCAATTTCATCTACAACGGCTCTAAGGAGGGCCCTGACACATTATGGAGGGGAATAGAAAACTTTATCTTGCTTTATAGCCACTTGCGCCAAAAGCAGATCCCGCCAATGCATTATTCAGATTTGAATCTGTCTCAGCGGTTGGGCTGAGTCAGTCTTCCATCTTAGCGGCTGAATCTGCCTTCGTCTCAGCGGATCCGTTGAGACTGATATTCTTCTTAGTGAATTCTATCTAAATGAAGCTCAGCTGAGACAAACCCCTTCGAAGCGGCTCCTGACCTCATCTCAACGGTTCAGCTAAGACAGTGATGTCATCTCAGCAGTTTTGGCAGTAAACCACAGACCTTATTCCAACGATTGGAATATACTAACCCAGGATATACATGATGCACAAGAGGGTTTATCAGATACAATATTTACTTAGCATTGAGTGTGATGCCTCTTCAAATTAAGGGAACATTGAGGGAAATATTTCCAACAGGTAGTCTCTAGGCCTTCATTAATTTCTTTATTCAGCATCATGGCTTATTATTGGAGTGGAAAGATTCATGGTACTCTGGTTTAGAGGTTTGGGTTTTCTTCCTCTTCAGGGAAGGATCTCCTCCCTCCCTTTCTATCTTTCTCTCTCTCTCTCTCTCTCTCTCTCTCTCTCTCTCTCTCTCTCTCTCTCTCTCTCTCTCTGGCTAGTGATATTTAATCTATTGGAATTGATTTGGTATCCTGTTGTGGGAAATCGATCACCTCCATAAATTCTCTTCCCAACATCTAGGCTTGATGCAGGGAAGGTTTAGAAATGATACACAAATCAGCCCATGCAGGTCTTGGCTTTAAGATTTATCTTCTCTCTTGATAAACTATAGATGGGGGTTTATTTCACGAACAAACAAATATATATATATATAACTTATCATGGATGATCTTGTAATACGATGGCTTATATATATTGATATAAATTTTTTTTTTAGAAATTGAATATCCTTACAACATAATTTAAATTCAGTGATTGGACTATCTAAAGGAGAAAGAGAGAGTGTAAACTCTCATCTTTTAAACCTCCTTCCAATACGATCATTGTTAAATGGGAGGCCATCGACAATGCTCCTATGCATAAAATAATCCATATAGTTTCACCAAATGTTAAAGTTTCCCATCAAGCGCATGCGCAATTGCCCAGAGGAGCCGTAACAAAATATTTGAACTTAACTTCTTAAAGATCTAGCTGCTAAGAATGAGTGTTACTTGGTTCCACTAAAAGTGTTTTGGCCTTTTGATCTTGAGCTATAACATTTCCCCCTACCACTATTATATGGTAGCTCTAACTCTCCTATAATTTCATTATTGAATAAATTTGGGAAGTATGCGATCTACATATTCTGTCTCTCACTCACCATCTTCTTCCCCTCTTAATTCACCTACTGATGCTTTGGGTTTAGGGATGGTGATGAATTTCGGTTCTATATATTATCAGCATTAATATCCCCTCAAGTTAAGCTCTCAATTGTATTGTCCGAAAAAATTTCAAGAATGTGTGGAAATTGTTGAAGGACATAGTGTTGAAACCATTATTGAAGATCAAGAGAAGGCTGAAGACATTAATTACGATCATAAGACACTACGCTACCTGTTACAAAAGATAAAGACCTATCACTTTAATTTCTGTTGTTTCTTTTTCAATGTAAATGCCATTAAGGAAATTTCTTTTCCTGCAAGAATGTTGTCAGGCATCTATATATATGTATTGATGTCTTATGAATCAATATATAAGAAAGTATGACGCTCTTCCCTTTTCCATGTGTTCTTCCTTGTTCCTACATTGGTATCATAGCATATTTGTAGTTTTTGGAGGAAGCCATCAGAGGAAGGATGTGTGAGCTTCAGAATTGAAATTCATATAATCATCCCAGTTTTGTTCTTTATCTCATCATATGGCTGCTTCGAACTCATCCCACATGTTCTAGTTTACTCAAACTGGGGTTCCCATTTTTAATGGAGAACATTATGACTTTTGGTCTTCCAAAGTCCATATGTTCCTTCAATCCCAAGGGCTCTGGGAGCTTGTAAAAAAAGGGAAAGAAGAACAAGCCTTTTGTACATCCAAAGGAAAGGAGCACGATGAAGCCGCTACTCACAAAGTAGTTGCTGAAGGAGCCAGGCTAGAAGAAAACGCCTTCCTCACATTGCATCAAGGAGTAAGCACAGAGATATATCCAAGGATAATGGGAGCAGCCACATCCATGGAAGCATGGGACATCCTTTTCAATGAATTTCAAGGTTCTGAAAAGCTAATCTCCATTAAACTTCAGCATCAATGGAAGCTTTTTGAAAATATAGGCATGAAAGAGACAGAATCTGTAAAGGATTTCGTGTCAAGGATTATGAGAATTGTAAATCAGATTAGAAGCCTTGGGGACAAATTTAAGGATAAGAAAATAGCCCCAAAAATCGTGAGGTGTTTACCCCCAAATATTGACCCAATTGTCACAACAATTGAGGAAACTAAAAACCTCAAGACCCTTTCAATCACAGAGCTTATGGGATCACTCCAAGCTCACGAGGAAAGGTTAAAGAGATCTAGTGGAGATTTAGAACATGCGTTTCAAGTAAAAACTAAGCTCGCATCCACTGAAAAAGCCTCTCCCATAAACATAAGAACATCCATGAGAGGTAGCGGGAGAGGTAGATCCACAGAATCAAGAAGTGATTTTAAAAACAATACTCATCTGGTTTTTACTCTGTGTAAAAGAGCCAATCGCAATGCTTTTCACTGTTTCTATAAGTGCAAAAGGTGTAAAAAACCTACTCACATGCACAAAGAGTGCTTGTCTAAAGATAAAGATAAGAAGAGAGAAAAAGCAAAGTTTATTGACACCACTGAAAAGGTGCAAATCACTAAAACAGACATAGGTCAAGCACACCATAATATCACGTTTATAGATAGCGGATGCTCAAGTCATATGACTTCCTGTAAACATTTCTTTGTTAAACTTGATGAGACCAACAAATCTCATGTGATTCTATGTGATGGGAAGAAGCTGATAATAGTGGGAGTCGGGATTTTTGCAGTAACAACAAGAGATGGAGAAACAAGATACATAGAAGATGTGTACTATGTACCCCTGCTGACCCAGAGTTTTTTGAGTGTAGGGCAGTGTTGGGTATTGAATCCATAATAGCCTAGATTTGTGAGAAGTCACCCTTGAACCAAGTTGAATTGCAGGTGTATTTGATGTTGTCTTTTAGCTATGTTCTTGCAGGTTGTTATTACTAAGTGTAGACCAGTGTCAGATCACCATGGGTCATTAAACATAGTTTCAGGCAATGTAATCCCTCATTGTGTGGAACATGGTGTTGACTCATGTGTGATCTCTCTATTGGGATACACTTCATTTTCAAGACTCTTGAAGCTTCGAAGTTGGAAGAGCTGTTGGTGTTCAACAGAAGAAAGGAGAAAAAGTTCAGAATTTTTCTAAGGGTATTTCTCGAGAAATCCAAGTTATCTCTCGAGAAATCCAAGTTATTTCTTGAGAAGTCTTCTTCAGTTTTTGAGAAATTCTCCTCTGACTTCAAATATAATGTTTCTAAGGTATTTCTTGAGAAGACCATTGTTTCTCGAGAAATCAAGTTCATTTCTCGAGAAGTCATTATTGTTCTCGAGAAATCTTCTCAGATGTACTTTGAAAGCTTTTTTAAGCTGTTTCTCGAGAAGTCATATGTTCTCTCGAGAAATCAAAGCCATTTCTCGAGAAGTCCCTTTGTTCTCGAGAAATTTTCTTCAAGTCTTCATGAATGCTTTTTCCAGCCTTATCTCGATTTGATGCGGCCATTTAATGAGAAGTAAAGTTCATTTCTCGAGAGGTCAAATACATTTCACAAGAAATCCATATTGTCTCAAGAAAATTATTTTCTTCCTGTACTGCTTTGAAATCTGGTTCCCGACGGGTTATTAATTTCTTCTGTCGGACTTGACGGCACGTGTGAGATGTTTTAAGGTTAATCTTACCTTAAATCATGGACTCTTTATCAATATGTTTGATTGCTATATAAGGCTCTTATCGGCTCTTATCTTAACCTAATCTACCATTTTGATCGGATCATTGTGAAAAAGTTGCTGCCTCCGACCATTGTTGAAGGATCGATCTCTCTCTCTCTCTCTCTCTCTCTCTCAATAAATCAATTCCTTCTAAAGAAAAGATTCGACAGAATAATGCTCTAATCATCTACAATAATCTATTGGATCGTGTCGAATCCTAGAGATCAGATCTAAGATTTCAATAGTTTCTTCCTCATCTACTAGCCAAAGTTTTCCAAGACTCAAGGAGGAAGAATATCTTAGAAGTTCAGATCTGTACAAGTTTTGTTATGTATTTCATTGTACTCAATCTCAATTTCTTGTAGGAGAGTTTTCTCGGAGTTGTAGGAGAGTTTTCTCCGAGTTTGTAGGAGAGTTTCCTCCGAGTTTGTAGGAGAGTTATCTCTGAGGTGTATGAGCGTTGTCTTCGAGGTGTAGGAGCGTTGTCTCCGAGTTTGTAGGATCTTTCTTGATCCGAGATTTTGTGAAGTATCTGAGGCTAGCCACAGTGCTAGATTGGCGAGGCCGGAAAGTGGAGTACCCAAGATCGGGGAACCACTATAAAATTCCTTGTATCGTCTGCGATTGTGATTTGCTTTGTTTCTATTTCTCAAGTTCTTAATCCGCAAAAGACGCAAATATCACCTATTCACCCCCCCTTTAGGTGTTTTAGGTAGGCAACTAGATATTTCAATTTGTATCAGAGGGTTGTTGTTCATTTCTAGGTTAACACCTTGAACAGGATCCATCCATTCTAGTTGCTAGCAAATCATGGAAAGAAGCAGGGATTCCTCCTCGTTGAAGCTGCCAATCTGCACAAAGGCTAATTTTCCCATGTGGAAAGAAAGAGTTGGATTTTACATGGAAGCCGCAGATCTGAGAATTTTTCAAGCCGTGGAAGAAGGCCCTCATGTGCCTATGACTGCCTCTACAATTGACCTTACTGTTCAGGTGCCAAAGAAAATGATGGACCTAACTAAGGATGAGATCGCTATAGTAGCCTTGGACAAAAAGGCGAAGAACATAATTGCTAGTGCAGTGGACAACTCTATGCTACAAAACTTGATCCACCGCAAATCAGCCAAAGAGATGTTGACATCCTTGATTGTTCTCATGGAAGGTACCGAAGAGGTAAGGGATGATAGAAGATCTCTACTCAACCAAGAGTATGAGGCCTTCAAACAGAGTAAGAAGGAGTGCATTGCCAATGCTTATGAAAGGTTCTTCAAAATTGTTAACGGCCTAAGAAACTATGGATGGGAATTTACAAACGGTGAACTTAATGACAAGTTCCTGCGATCCATGATAAAAGAATGGGATAGCAAGATCGTTGCCATTAGAGAGTTTGGAAAGCTGCCAAATATTGACCCACAGAATTTGTTCGGGAAGCTATTATCCCATGAGCTACAGATGAACATCCGCAAAATAGAAGAAGATGGAAATCGGACCTTAAGCAAGGAAAGGACCTTGGCTCTGAAGGCCGAGAGCTCTAGGAAAAGCAGAACCGTGTCTCCAATAAGGGCACAAGAATCTGATGAAGAAAAAGAATCAGAAGTCGGCTCCTCCTGCTCAGAAATGTCAGATTGGGAATTTTCTCTAATCTCCCGTCAGTTTAAGAAAATGCTAAGCAAGAGAAGGCTTATGAAGAACAAGCCCTCTTCCTCTGACTATAGACATTCTCTTCATGATGGTGATCATCACAGGAAAGGCTCAAGAAGCAATGACAGGTACAATTCTAAACTGAACAAACATATTTCTTCTAACATTGTTTGCTACTATTGTAACAAGCCAGGGCATATGATCGTTGAATGCTCGTACAAGAAGAAAGAGGGTGGAAGAAGAGAAGAAAAGAAATCCACCCATCTGAAAAAGAAAACTTAAAGGAGTTTCGTCACCAAGAAGTCCAAAACTCTAAGCGACAGTGACTCGGACAAGTTGGGTGATGAAGAAGAAGCCTACTTTAGGCTTATGGCCATGACTGACGACGAAGAAGAACCTCCATACAAAGGGAAGATTAATACTAGTACCATCTTGTCTGAATCTGATTATGCTTCAGCTGAGCATGAGAACTACCTCTCAGATGAGGATTCAGAACTCATGACCCAATATACTGAATTGCTCAAAGCCTTTGACAAATGCCGAAAGGTCATCAAAACCCAGGCCAAGGAGATTATGTCTCTCAAGGAAGTGGAATCCAATCTGAGAGAAGAAGTTGCACAACTTACATCTTATAGAGAGGAATTCCAAATCCTGATAGACAAAATCAAAAGCTCAGATGAGCTCCTTGCCCTAATAGAGAAAACTATCAAAGAGATGGAAGAACTGCTAGCTGCTGAGAAAAGCTAGTTGAAAAGTTCTCCCAACCTAAAACTGTTCTTCCAATCATTGATAGATTCTCTGCTAAAGCAAGTGGAAGTGGATTAGGTGATGTGGCTGAATCTATTAAATCTTCTAAGAGCATCCTATCCAAGAAGAAAAATAAGAGTGCTAAGAAAGCCACCGCCGAAGAGAAAGGGAAGGCCCATCTGGATCAGACGACATTTAAGAAAGATATCTTTCCTACAAATTCCTATGATCTGGAAAGCTCCTATGGTTTACTTGGCTACACCAATTGAGTCTGGGCTTGTCAATGTCTACAAGGGGTGGACTCGTCCCCGAAATTTTGGTGGAAGTGCGTTCAAAGCACCCTTTGAGGAAATAAATCTGAGAAGTTATGGTCCTTTTGTTCATGGACCAAGTGCAAAGAAGGCACCAACAGTGAAGACTGTTGCTCCTAAGACAAAGGAGACAGTTATACCATGTGTATGCTGCACACATGAGGGATCCTCATTAAAAAGTAATGCTCCTGCCAAAACTAACGTTTAAAAAGTAAAGCAAGAGAATACAAAGCAGAGATACAACAGATTTGATTGTTGGTGTTGCGGCAAGATTGGTCACTTTGCCGTAGATTGCTGGTTCAAGCCGATTTATTTTAAGAGACCATAGGTAAACATTGCAAGGAAGACCACTCGTAATGTTAACGTTCATCGTGGTGCTCAACTAACAAGGGACCAAGGACCCAAATTTGTTTGGGCTCTTATGGCAAAATAATCTATTTTTGCAGGTATGTCCAAAGGCCAACAGAAATCCAATCTGGTATTTGGACAGTGGTTGTTCTCGGAACATGACCGGGACAAAAAGCCTATTGCTGAATTTTACTCTAGTTGAGAACGGTCCAAAAGTTATTTTTTGCGCATTCGACAGAGAACTAACCAAAGGCTACGGTATGATTTCAAATGGTAATGTATCCTTCTCCGATGTGGCTTATGTGCAAGGATCAGAACATAATCTCATAAGCATAAGTCAACTCTGTGATAAAGGATACACAGTTGATTTTTGTAAAGATAAGTGTTTGATAAAGTCGGCAAAAAATTCTGAAATGATTTTATCAAGCACTCGCTGTAGGAATATTTTCTATTTGAATTTTCTCTATTTATCCTCCTCTACACCAGTGTGCTTTTTAGCAAAAGATATTGCATCTCTTGTTCACTAATGACACAAGAGATTAGCACATATTAATTTCAAAACTATAAATAAATTATTTTCTTAACACTTAGTGTGTGATGCGCCGAATGTTAAGTGCTTTAAAGATAGACATTGTCATGCATGTGTAAAATGAAAGCAAACAAGAGCTAACTTTAAGATCATTATTGGCAAAGACTCTACTAGGTGCTTACACCTACTCCATATGGACTTGTTTGGTCCTTTGCAAATTAGAAGTTTAGGAGGTAAGTCTTACACATTGGTTATTGTAGATGATTGCTCTCGTATTGCATGGGTATTCTTTCTTAAACACAAGTCAGATACCTTTGATATTTTCACAAAGTTTTTCAAGCAAATCCAGAATGAATTAGATTATTCGGTGGTCAAAATTAGAATTGACCATGGAACAGAATTTGAATCTGGGGCCATGACAGACTTCTGTGAAAGCCTTGGTATCTTTATTGGGTTTTCTTATCCTCGAACTCCACAACAAAATGGGGTAGCAGAGAGAAGGAATAGAACTCTCATTGAGGCTTGCAGAACAATGTTGAGCAATTCTTCACTTCCAGAATACTTCTGGGCTGAAGCCGTCAACACTTCTTATCACGTGCAAAATAGAGCACTCATAAATAAAAACCAAGAAAAGACTCCCTATGAACTACTAAAAGGTAAGAGACCAACCATCTCTTATTTTAGAATCTTTGGCAGTAAATGCTTTGTTCTTAATAATGGGAAGCATTACAAAACCAAGTTTAGTGAAAAGTGCTTTGAAGGTATTTCCGTAGGCTATAGTAGCCATAACAGAGCTTATAGAGTTTTTACTAAGAAAATCCTGGTTGTAGAAGAATCTTTTAACATTGTATTTGACGAGACGAGCATGCTACATAGCATCTCTTCTAGTGCTTCTATTGATGATGCAGGTTCAAAGTTGCAAGACTTAAGCTTGGATGAGCCAGTTAAAGAGAATGCTCAAACCTTCGTCAAGATCTCTCCCCCAACCTCAACTGAAGAGCCAATTCAAGTGGAGGAAGAAAACCCAGTAGTAGTAGAAGTTCCTGGTGTCCCAATTGATGCAAGGAATCTTGAGTTCGCACATTTTAGGGATCATACCGTTAATCAGATCATATGAAATCCTCAACTCGGCATAAGAACAAGAAGAGGTACTACTAACGAAAATATGCATTTGAGTTCCCTCTCACAGGTTGAACCAAAGAAGTTTCAAGAAGCAAATGAAGACCCCCATTGGATAATTACAATTGAAGAAGAACTAAATAAATTCAAGCGGTGCAATGTATGGACTCTTGTTCCAAAACCCAAGGATAAAAATATCATTAGAAGAAAGTGGGTCTACAGAAACAAATTGGATGAAGATGGAACAATAATCAAGAACAAAGCGAGACTTGTAGCTAAAGGATACATACAGGTAGAAGGGATTGACTTCGATCAGACTTATGCTCCTGTAGCAAGGCTCGAAGAGATCAGGCTGTTCCTAGCTTATGCTGCATTCAAGGGATTCACCATATACCAAATGGACGTCAAGTCAGCATTTCTCAATGGTAATATAAAAGAAGAAGTATACGTTGAACAACCCCCAGGTTTTTTTCATCCTGATCACCCTGAATATGTTTATTTATTGCAAAAAACTTTATATTGTTTGTAACAAGCTTCTCGAGCTTGGTATGAGACGCTTCCTAACTTTCTTCTTGAGAACAAATTCACAAGAGGGAAGATAGATAAAACGTTATTTTTTAGGGAAGCTAAAGGCAAGATTTTGCTAGTGCAAATCTATGTCGATGATATTATTTTTGGCTCTACGGATAACAACCTTTGCAAGAAGTTCTCCAAACGTATGCAAGGGAAGTTAGAAATGAGCAGTATGGGTGAGCTAAATCTTTCTTAGGGCTTCAGGTGAAACAATCTGAAGATGGAATTTTCATCTCTCAGACGAAATTCACCAAGGAGTTGGTAAAGAAATTTGGAATGGAGAGTGCATCCTCTATGAGGACTCCAATGAGTGCAGCTATCTCTCCGGACAAGGATGAGAAAGGGAAACCTTTCGATGACACCAAGTACAGAAGCATAATTGGCTCTCTGCTCTACCTCACTGCTAGTAGGCCTGACAATATGTTCTCTACATGTGTATGTGCTAGATATCAGGCGAACTCTAAGGAATCTCACTATACCACTGCAAAGAGGATTTGAGATCCCTTAAGGGTACACCAAATCTTGGCTTATGGTACCCAAGAAGTAACAATAGCGAACTAATTGATTTTTCAGATGCTGATTTTGCAGGTAGCAATGACGATAGAAAAAGCACTTTCGGGACTTGCCAATTCCTTGGAAGGAGGCTTATTTCTTGGATTAGCAAGAAGTAGAATTGTGTTGCAATATCAACCGCCGAGTCAGAATACATTTATGCAGGCAGTTGTTGCGCACAACTTCTCTGGATAAGGAATCAACTTGAAGATTATTACATGAAGTTCAAGGAAATCCCTATGTTTTGCGACTACTCCAGCGCTATAGCAATTGAAAAGAATCCAGTCTCTCACAGCCGGACAAAGCATATTGAATTGAGATATCATTTCATCCGGGAGCATGTGGAGAATGGGGACATCAATCTAAGTTATGTCCCTACGGATAAGCAAGTTGCGGATATTTTCACGAAACCACGTGATGAGACCAAGTTCTCCTTCTTCAAGACAGAACTCGAAATGCGCAACATGGAGTCCTAGTCAAGCTAAATGAAGCCATGAAGATCTCCAACTCATAAATCTCTCAAGAAAGCACAGATCTGAAAATCTCAAGGAAAGTTCAAGTTATATCTGTGATTTCTCGAGAAATAACCATAATTCTCGAGAAATGATGTTTTTCTCTCGAGAAAAGGACTTAAGAAGGGAATTCAGGCAGTTTTCAAAAAATGAACTATATTTCTCGAGAAATAAAGTTCATCTCGAGAAATGACCTTTTATATATCCAAAGAAATCATGTAAATCCCTCGAGTATTGATCATGAAGAAATTCTTCAATAGAGTTCTCGAGACATACTTCAATTGATAATTTGTATTTCTCGAGAAATGAATTCTACCTCTCGAGAAATATCAGGTAATTCTCCGATCTTTCAACTGTTCATTCTCTGGAATTCGAAGAATCAGGTATGCTTTTCGATTTTTAATGTCTTATTTAATTAAAATATAACTGTCAAATCAAAATTAAAACCGATATATACATCTCTCAAGTGAATTAAAGTTCTCACACGAACTCTCTGAGAAACCCTTGATCCTCTCGCGACATTCCCGACCCTCTAGCTTCTCGCAATTTCTCTCTCGACAGTTCTAGATTTCTCCCTCGATAGTTCGGGATTTCTCCTCGATCTATGGCGCCTATTCCAAAACCTAAGATTGGAGTTGGCAATGAGCTTGTGCGCTCTGCTCTTAGCTCCCTCTCTGACGACTTCCTCAACCTCTTTCATCTCCTAGATGTTGCTGGATTGACCTTTGTATTGGAGCATCCTTGTCGTATTCTGTACAGAGAAGTAGAAGAGTTCTTCTTGAATGTCAAAGTTTGAAAGGATGGTAAGCTATTGAAATCCACAGTGAATAACATCAAGATCAAGAGCAGCTCTAAGTCTCTGTCCAAATATCTGAGATTGCTAGTAGTGGATACTGAAGATTTTCTTGAAGATGCAGATTGGGCAAGAGCTGTGCCCTTTTGTGGTCTGGATAAAGCTACTACAACAGTTCGAAGACAGAAAATGAATGAAGTAGGCAAGCTATTGGTAGACATTATTTCAAAAGTGTTACTTTTCATTGCAGGAAGTTTGGGTTATATCTCTGCAAATGTCTTCTACTTAATGACAACAGTTGTCTGTAGGAAGAATTGTGACTGGGCAACTCTTCTCCTTACAAAAATTAAAGAATGTCTTCTTGCACCGAATTTTGCAAGATTTCTGAATCAGATCAACCCAGAAGCTTTTGGTTTGTCCAAAGGAGCAGTTCTCCATCACTTGAAGAAGTTAGATGTCTCGACAATTCAGAGGTAGGACATTAGGATTAAGAAGCTCATGGAAGCAGGTGCATCTTCCAAGAGGGAGCATGTTCCTTCTGATGATGATGGGAATCAGAATGTTTCTCCAGCTCCCCTCCCCTCTTCTCATCCATCAAGTTCTCCATCAATACCTTCTCAGCAACCAGTTCCTCCTGAGCAACCTGTTCAACAACAAGAACCAGTTCAACCCCAGTAACCAATACCAACACAACAACCAGTTTAGCCTCAACAAACAGTTCAATGACAAGAACCAGCTCCTACCCATACATCAGTCCCATCCTATGATTCTCCTAAGATTACTATTGAAGATGCTATCTTCTCCACCATAGGTGATGATACTACTATTACTCCTCCTCCAGATATCAATCCTGAAGTGGTGCAGGTAGATTCAGTTGCAGATTCATTGGTAGAGATTGTAACAGATACAGTTGCAGATATTTAAAGAGATTTTCATGCAGAGCACAGTCCTAGTGTGCATCAGGCAGGGTCAGGGGCTAACCTAGAGTTTGTTGATGATGATGATATTGACTCAGTGCAAGGGCACTCTCCTCCCCCAGTTGTTGTTGAGGGGGAGAAGGAGTTTGTTATTGAAGAAGGCAAGGCTACTCTATCTGAGCATGCCATTGAGGGAGAGGATGTGGTACCATCCTCTGCCCAAAGGAAAGTAAGTTTTGTTGTTCTACAAGAAATTATAAAAACTCTGCAAAGTTAATATTCTACCTCCTCCACCTCCTTCACCTCATATGCATGATGTAGAGTCTCTTCTTGGTCAGTTGAAATACTGCTGAATAAGCGAAGAGAGAAATTTGAGTGCTCTCTCAAAGCAGTTCATACAAAGATCTCTGCTGTTGAAAAAGAGATGAGCAGGGGACTTGCTGAAGTTCAAGCTAACACAGATAATCACAAGAAGCTTGTCACTCAATGTGGCAAAGCAATATATCACTATGTTCAGAGCATGGGAAAAGTTTTTGAAGAAACTATAAAGGAAAGGATGACTCAAGACTCCATTTAAGGAAAGGCAGAAGCTAACACATTTCAGATAATAGATGAGATCTGTCAATTCAAGGAATCTGTAATCCAAACCCTAACTATAGAAGTAATAAAGGGGGAGGATAAGATGGTAGAGCTATTGGATTATCAAGTATCTGAGCTTCAAAGAAATTGGGCTGATCAGTTTGAGAAGTTAAATTCTGGTGTTTAGAAGCAGATTACAGATGTAAATGCTTATACTTCAAAGACTGCAGTGTGGCTTCATAATGAGATCTTTCCTGAGCTGGCAATCTATCCTGATCAACCTCAGTTCTCACCTAGACCTGAAGGGCAACTTGAGTATGATCCTCCAGTGGACTATACTCATGTTTGGCATGCAGACTAATCTGAAGTTCAGTCTAGGGTGTCAGGGTCAAGGAAGAGGAGATATCGAGAAGGTCCTTCAGCCAGTAGATCTATTCCTGTAAGAAGTTCTGAAGGTGCAGGTAAGGGAGTTGCAGTAGAAGCTGTAGAAGCCTGGAGTCCAAATTCAAGGATAATCATCCTAAACACCTTCAAGCTGGTGAATGAAGATGGGATGAAGGTGCAAGACTATTACAGTCAAGAGGAATGGTACATGTTTTAAATAAGCATGACTAAGAGAAGAATGCCTTTCAGAACTTATGGCAAAGACAATACAGAAGCTCTAAATCCTCCTCCAAAGTACTATCCCAAGCCTGAGGCTTATTTCAAAAGACAGGAAAAGAAGAGGAGAAGCTATTGAAGAATAGATCATGAGACCTTTCAAAATCTTTTGTTACAGAGATTGTGTGAATTTTAATTCATGTTAAACAATCTTGATTATATATATAATGTTTTAATTTTGATGGTCTCTGCTATTTTTATTATTTTTTCTTCTGCGATGTGTAGTTTATATCTTTTATCATGCTGCAATTCATCTTAGTGCATAGGGTTCTGACTTCTACAAATAGGGGCAGATTGTTGGGTATTGAATCTACAATAGCCTAGATTTGTGAGAAGTCACCTTTGAACCAAGTTGAATTACTTATGTATTTGATGTTGTCTCGTAGCTACGTTCTTGCAGGTTGTTATTGTTGGATCTTGTGGCGCACTTAGGGGGGGGGGTGAATAAGGGCAATTTAAGCCTTTGATAATTTTTATAAAAAACAAAACAATATATGAATATAGAGACAAATAATTGAATTTAAAAACAACATTTTATTTCATCAAAGATAATGAGCAGAAATGATTCCAATAAAGCTTGGAATCAAAAGCTTACAATTAATAAAATCTCTTGTCTCTTTTCACCGGTCCTTCTCCTAAGGACAGGTTGGCTATAGCCTATATCTCCCAGATATAGACACTAGCCTCCCCCTAAATCAAATCTTGATCTAGAAGCAGCACACACGGCGGCGATTTTCTCCCAAGCCACACAAGGACTTGACACCGCACACAAGACGATGATTTACCCTAGACCACACAAGGATCTAACACCACACACAAGGTGATGATTTCCCCTAAGCCTCACACGGACTTAGACACCGCACACACGGTGATGATTTTCCCAATCCAATTACAATTTATGAAATGGAAAAAATGTAAATACAATATATGAAACTAAAACTCCCTCAAGAAGAGCTCAGAAGATGATGGTCGACCATGGGAAGATCTTCAATCTCGAAAGTACGGTCGAATCTCCTTCGCTCTTAAAAATGTACTGGACCAAGGAAGTTCGTCTAGAATCTGCTCTGGGAATCAAGTCTCCTTCAACATCCCCAAATCACTGAAATTTGTGGCCTTTTATAGAACTTTTCACAACCGCCAGCTATCGCTCGGCGATATCGATATCGCCCCGCGATATCGCTGAAACGTGGCTGGACAACGTGGGCTGTCGTGCGGAACGTGGCTGATCGTGTGCTATCGCGCGGCGATAGCGATATCGCCCCGCGATAGCGCTGTAATGTTGCTTCGAGAGTGGCAACGTGTGGAACATGGCTGATGTCAGCATCAACCGTTGACGCTATCGCCTGGCGATAGAGTTAACGCCAGCGATACTGCGATTTTCATTTTCTTCATTGATCTGCTCAGCCAATCCTTAGTACATAAAATATCTGTTATCACTGCACACAAAAAACACATACCAAGATCAAATACATCTGGGATTGTTATTCTCAAACCAAGAAGCGTGGAACGCATGCTCCAACAATCTCCCCCTTTTGATAATAACAAATCCACTAAGAAAGAAATCATGTCAGATCAGTAGAATGTGCGACAACATAGATGAGCATTATGTATCAAATGCGAAAAGATATTTAATGAACTCTGAACTCCCCCAATATATAATCTCCCCCTATATAAAAGATGTCCTTCCTCAATAAATGATTACTCCCCCTAAATGTTCTTAATCAATTGATTACTTGATTCGTGATTTCTTACTTAATGCTCCCCCTTTTGATATTAGCAAAAGAAGGTGGGGTATGGAAGGTAAAATAGATTAGGAGTTGAGTAGCAAATGCAGAAGCGTAAAGAAGTGAGAGAGTTATAAATTAGTAGAAGAATTTTGAAAACAAGAGGAGTAGAATATCAACAATGATAAACATGGAATAGGATTACAATGAAATTTTGGAATAGAATCATGTAAAAAGTTGTAACATGTGGAGAAAGCTAATGTATGAGTATGATTTAAACATTGAAAATAGTCAAGCTAAGATATCTAAAGCAATAATACAGATGAAAGAGAAGAGATAAACTATTTCCGGTCCAATTCTTATGAGAAGAAATTTTATAAAAGATAATGATGTGTATATGTGAAGAGCGATAAAGTGAACATATTCCTTAAGAAATACTTTTACATGAAGGTTTGTAAAATATAATACAAGAAACATTCATACCTAAAAAGATCTTCATAAATGATTTTATGTCACAATGATTAAGAAATGGCCAAGATTGTTTGCACAAGACACTTTACAATTCTTATCAAGGTGCTCAACCTCACAATGCTCATTAAGACTTATCAGGAGGGTGAGTAGAGCTTGATGGAGTAACCTAGTCATGTTTATTTGACTTTGCAACTTTTATTCATCATCATTTTTTTTTAATTATGACTTAGGACTCCGAATTCACTTGGATTGCAAACATGAGAATAACACAATTTTGCTTTTATAAAATGGCCAATAATTGGGAAAATCATTTGTGAATAAAACATAAATGAAAGAAAATTTAGCTATGCATTTCAAGCTTGAAAAAAAAGTTAACAAACCAATATCATGTAAAAAGAAACTTAAGTAAATGTCAATTATCAACTTGTGTAAGTGTTAGTACATTATCAAATATAAAATATTACTCATACTTAGAGGCATGCGGAACAATTTTACTCAATTTCTAGTCATGAAAAATATAAGTAGATATCTTAAGCAAGAGAAATTAAGAACAATGTTCAAAGGACTCATAAATGAAGAATCACATGTACTAGCTATGGTACCATGATAACTATCCAAAATTACTACTGTAATACTAGAAACATGTTTGTAAAAAGACAGCTCAGAAGTTGATTGGAAAAATGAAGGAAATTAGATATCACCAGGCGATAGTGATAACGCGCGGCGATAGTGGTTTTTTATATAAAAAGTGAAAAATCGGAAAGGTAAGTCTAATATTCTCATTTGACCGACCCTAGACTGCTGGACTTCGTCTTCCTTCTCCGAAAACCTTAAAAAAACTCAAAAAGGTATGCCTTAGATCTCTTTTAAATTTGTATTGTTCATCAAAAATAATAATAAATCTAGAATCTTGATGATGAAAGAAGATAGATCCATGGAAAAATTTTTCATTTTGATCATATATTTTAGATCTTAAATATTTTGAAGTAAAATGGCGTTTTCTGAAAAATAATCACTAATGTTGAATTTTTTTTGTTGTAGATCTACAATGTTTGTGCAATTTTAGTGACTTTAATCAAAATCTAAGGCTAGATCTATAAATTTCTTTCAACATCAACTTTTAATTTTAATAAAAATAACAATGTGTATGTTTTTGTAAGAATAATTGTTATGTAATTTTGAGAACATGTTGTTTTTGGTTTTTTTTGTTGTTTTTTTTTTGTTAATTTGAGACCACAGTACCTAAGAAATTTAATAGAAAAGTAGCAATAAGAATTGATTTGGATATATCGCCCGGCGACAGTACTGTCGCCAGCGGTAGTGAACAATACCAAAATTTTTAATTTTAGATTTCTGAAATGTTTTCTTATTTCATAATAGGAAATGGCATCATCATCTCATGCCAGGAAATCTACCAGCAACAACCCTCACTCCTCGTTCCAATCATATTCTAGTATTGAGAACGCATCAATCAGTGTTCCAAAATGTTTGGATGGATCTGTGCCAACACATATATATGAGTGTTTGGTTGAGGTAGATATAATGTCCCTCATTATACCGAATATGTTCTCCTTGTGGTTTGTTAGAGAATTTTATAATAACTTAGAAGACCCAAAAAATACGGGTTTGAATGGAGGCATAAAGTCTAAAATTCAAGGAGGGGAAATAGAAATCACCCATGAAGATCTCAGAAATGAATATGGTCTTGCAACTTGTGAAGACAATATGATTGATATCATGGAAAATTACCGAAAGGATCGGGATTGGACATGTTTGAATCAAAGGCTTCATGGGAAGGAGAATAGTGGTTTGATTCAAGATATCACATCACTTAGTTGCGATGCTTTTATCGTGCAAGAGATATTAAAGAATACGGTTATGTTAAAGACCGGAGATACAAGGAAGATTACGACTCAATTGAGCTTGGTGACTTACTATATATTGGAGAAAGTGAAGTTTGATGTGGCTGACTTTGTCTTATCCATTATACGATATACATATAATATGAAGCATCCTCTTAGGAGGAAATTGAATACACTTCCATTAGGAAGTGTTATTCAAAGGCTCATATATAATACATATCGATGGATAGACCAAGAAATCTACATCGATGATTGTATCCTGGCTATACATTCCGTAGAACCAGCTAGAGTATCTTCTCCTAGAGCAGCATCTTCTTCAAGACAACCACTCCGAAGAGGAGGGTCTTTACGTGAAAGAATAGAAGATCTAAGTGATTCGGTTGAGGAGATTAAAGAATAACAAAAGCGAAGTAATTCGGGTATCAGAAAATTTATGAAGTTTCTAGTCAAGGGGCTAAAGCTAAAACCAACGCCGGAAGAAGAGAGAGAATTGGATCATCCACGTCATTCAATAAGGCGAACCTGAAGAGCTAGAGAACCTACACCGATCTCTAGTGATGATATTGCTGCTTCTGAAGAAAATCTGGATGAATGATAGATTTAGTGCTGTGGATGTAATAATATTTATGCTTTGAAGAAGTATGAGCTATCGCCCGGCGACATCACTGTCGCCTAGTGATAGTGAAAACTCTATCTTTGATCTATTTTTCTGTTCTGGTTTTATCATATGCGTTTGAAGAGAATTTTTATGACAATTTTACTTTATTCTGTGATAGTTTGTTTAATTACATATTATAAGAGTAAATAATTTAATAATTTTTTATAATTTTTGATAACACATAAGAATTAGATACACGTAATTTCCAAAAATAATTACAAAAAAAATTTTTAAGATTTATATTTCTAAGATTATAAGTTCTAATCTTAACATAGAAAAGCGTGAATCATTAGTGGCTTTGTAAAAATATTCGCTAATTGTGAATCTGTTCCTATGAAGTTGATTTTTGCATTACCCTTCTTAATATGATCCCTTATAAAATGATGTCGGACATCTATATGCTTAGATCTAGAGTGTAATACGGGATTATTAGTTAAGTCTATAGCACTTTTATTATCACACTTTAATTCTACACTAGTTTGTTGCATGCCAAAGTCTTCTAATGTTTGTGACATCCAAAGAGCTTGGGCACAACAACTACATAGTGCAATATATTCGGCCTCGGTAGTAGAGAGGGCAACAGAATTCTGTTTCCTACTCGACCAAGAAATAAGTGAAGGGCCGATAAAATGACAAGTGGCACTAGTGCTTTTCCTATCCAAAGAACATCCCGCATAATCTGAATCCGAAAAACCATGTAGAATAAAGGAATCATTATGAGGATACCATAATCCTAATTTAGATGTTCCTATAAGATATCTAAAGATGCGTTTCACCGCTTATAAATGTGACTCTTTAGGATTAGCCTGAAATCTAGCACATAAACAAATGGCAAACATAATGTCAGGTCTAGATGTGGTTAAATATAATAAAGATCCAATCATACTCCTATAAAGGGTTTGGTCAATTGAAACTCCACTTTCATCTTGTCCTAATTTTAGTGAAGCACTCATAGGAGTGTTTGCATGCTTAAGATTTTCAAATCCAAATCTTTTTAACATATCATGAATATATTTGGATTGACATATAAAAATACCATCATGTTTTTGTGTAATTTGAAAACCTAGAAAATATGAAAGTTCTCCTACCATGCTCATTTCAAATTCATTTTTCATAATTTGAACTACTTCATTACACAACTCTTCATTAGTGGCCCCAAAAATATTATCATCAACATAAATTTGCAAAATAACTAAATCATGATCAAATTGCTTAATGAAGAGTGTAGAATCGGCACTTCCCATTTTATAATCGTGCTTTAACAAATATTGAGTTAATCGATCATACCAAGCATGAGGCGCTTGTTTTAATCCATAAAGTGCTTTATCTAGTTTATAAACATAATTTGGATATTTCTGATTTATAAAGCCAGGGGGTTGTTCTACATAAACCTCTTCTTTTATATACCTGTTTAAAAATGCAGTTTTGACATCCATTTGATATAATTTAAATCTTTTAAAACAAGCAAATGCAAGAAATATCCTAACCTCTTCTAATCTTGCTACGGGTGCAAAAGTTTCATCAAAATCTACCTCTTCAATTTGTGCATAACCTTTTGCAACTAATCTGGCTTTATTTCTAACAATTCTAGATTCATTATCCAATTTATTTTTAAAAATCCACATAACTCCAACTACAGGATGATTTTTTGTCGTTCTACAAGATTCCAAACCTTATTACGTTCAAATTGATTAAGTTCTTCATTCATAGCTAAAAACCAAAATTCATCATTTAAAGCGGTGGAAACATCTTTTGGTTCTATTTCAGAGACAAAGCAAAGGTTTGAAAATAAAACATGTAATGATGAACGAGTACTAACCCCTTTTTGTAGATCTCCAATGACAATCTCCTTTGGATGATCCTTTGAAAATCTCAATTCACGTGGAGGCACATATTCTTCTCTTTCTTCTTCTTCTCTATCTTCTTCTTCTCTTTCTCCTTCTCTTTCTTCTTCTTTTTCTTCTTCATTTTCTCCAAGTTCTTCATCATCATTCTCCACCGAAGGAAGGGGTTCATCTTCTTTTCCTGTAATTTTCTTTTCTACACATGAAACAAACTCATCAAACCTAATATGAATAGATTCTTCAACTATTTTTGTTCTTTTATTAAAAATCCTATAAACTTTACTAGTTGAAGAATAGCCAATAAAAATACCTTCATCAAATTTTTCATCAAATTTTCCTAAGGAATCTTTAGAATTTAAAACAAAACATTTACAACCAAAAACTTTGAAATAAGAAACATTTGGTTTTTTACTAAAAATTAATTCATAGGGAGTTAATTTTAAAATAGGACGAAGCATTATTCTATTAATTACATAACATGCCGTACTAACCGCTTCAGCCCAAAAAGATTTTGGTAATTTAAACTCAGACAGCATCGTACGTGCTAATTCTTGAATAGTTCTATTTTTCCTCTCCACTACACCATTTTGTTGTGGTGTGCGTAGAGCGGAAAATTTGTGTTTAATTCCTAACTCCGTACAAAAAGAAATAAACTTTTCATTTTCAAATTCTCCTCCATGATCCGATCGTATTCATTTAATTTTTAACTCAAGTTCATTTTGAATACGCAAACATAATTTTGAAAATTCTGAAAATGCATCGGATTTGGAGGTTAGAAATAAAGTCCAACAAAAACGAGAATAATCATCAATCTATACAAATGTATATTTTCTACCTCGTAAGCTAGTAATTCCAATTGGCCCAAATAAATCCATATGTATTAACTAAAGTGGCCTAGTAGTAGAAATAATATTTTTACTTTTGAAAGTGATTTTGAAAATTTTCCTTTTTGGCAAGATACACATAATGAAGATAAATTTTCATTTAACAATGGTAAACCTTTAATTAATTTATCTTTTGAAAGTTTTGTAATTAACTTGGCACTAGTATGTCCAAGTGGCCTATGCCATAATTCTAATTCATCATTTTTTGATAAAAAACACTTTAAAATAGATTTTGAAAAATTAAGAAATTTTATCATATATACATTATGACATCTAGGTGCGGTAAAAATGATTTCATTTGTTTTAGAATTAATAATTTTGCACAAATTTGTAGAAGATTCGAATAAAACATCTAAACCTTTATCACATAATTGACTAATAGAAATCAAATTATGCTTTAATCCTTCTACAAGTAAAACATTTGAAATTGAAAAATTTTTGTTACCCACAACTTTGATGCCGATTATTTTTCCTTTTCCATTATATCCGAATGTAACAACTCCTCCTTTCTTCATCTCCAGGCTAAGGAACTTCTCTTTATTGCCCGTCATGTGCTTTGAACAACCTGAGTCCAAGTACCACACGTTTTCTTTGTCCTTAGCCTGCCAACACACCTAGAAAGAAGAGGTGAGTAAAGATCTGGATACCCAAGTGGTTCCACCCATAGTATAGGTTGAAGCCTTAGGCACCCAGATTTGTTTAATTTTACTTTTTCCTTTCCTCCAGCAAGAGTCCGTA
Source organism: Dactylorhiza incarnata (assembly GCA_033032865.1). Classification (NCBI taxonomy): domain Eukaryota; kingdom Viridiplantae; phylum Streptophyta; class Magnoliopsida; order Asparagales; family Orchidaceae; genus Dactylorhiza; species Dactylorhiza incarnata. Next base: position 1,941,704 of record JAWHQI010000073.1, read on the forward strand.
GTGTGACCAAATCTATTGCATTTGGCACATGTAATGTATTCAAAAGAGTATAACTTTTCTGGATTTTTACTGGATGAGGATGCAGTATTAGACAATTTATTAACTTCAGAATTTTTAAAAACAAAATTTCTGGACTTTTCGCTGTCGCCGGCGATAGTGGTTATCGCCGGGCGATAGCTTCCTGACATGTATCTGAGTCCAAACCTTCCAGATCCATGGCATTGGTATCCTAAGATTATATCTAGTGATCTTTGGCCCATTCCAAATTTTTTTATGGCTAGCGTTAAGTCATGAATCTGGTTTCTCATTGCTGTATTTTCGGATACAAGATTTACACATCTACGTTCAAAAGATTTCCTTCCCTCATGGACTTTTTAAATTGAAGATTTCAGATCTCTCTCTAAAATCTCATTCTTTTAGTATGAATTTTTATTGTAGAATGAGATTTGGAGAGAGATTCTTTAAGTTCTTTAATTCTTCCCACAAAGTGATCACACTCTTGACAAGAAATTTTTCCTTTTCCAATAGTCTTAGTTTCATCTAACTATTTTTTATTTTTCTTCAAGTAAAATTTTATTTTCAGATTTAATAAGATCATTATCTTTTAGACTCTTTTCAAAAAATTTGCAAGTCTTTAAAAATTCAGAAAATAATTGATCATAGGTTGGAGGAGTTACATCAGTGTCGCTTTGGACACTGCATTCCTCATCAGATATGACGATCTTTCCCATTAAGCACATGTTGGCCTCCTCTTCTTCACTTGAGCTTGAACTACTTGCATCCTCAGAAGTAGTATCATCCCATGTTTCCGCCTTCAGTACCTTCTTCTTCCCTTTGTGCTTCTTTTCTTTAAGTTCTTTCAAGTACTTTGGACACTTGCTTCAGATGTCTCCTAACTTCTTGCAGTGATAGCACTCCGGTGGCGGTCTCTCTTCCTCCTCATCGTCTTCCTTTCCTTTTTTTCTTCCCAAACGTCTCCTTCTTAAAAAACTTCTTAAATGAATTCCTCCTCTCTGGATTTTTCATAAATTTTCTAAACTTTCTAACAAATAAATTATCCTCAACTTCTTCTTCCTCCTCTGAATCACTACTTTCCTCCTTCTTAGATCTTAGAGCCAATCCCTTCTTCTTTGGCTCCATATACTCTTGTAGTTGAATTTTCAATTCAACTTCATGAGTTTTCAAGTTTCCAATCAGGCTTTCAATATTAAGAGCTTTAAGATCATGAGATTCAGAAATAGCCGTCACTTTGGGATTGAATTTAGGGGGGAGAGACCTAAGAAGTTTTCTCACCAAATCACCATTCGAAAAAAAAATTCCTAAAACTTTTGAGTCATTTACTATCTTAGTGAATCTTGTGTACATGGTATCCACATCCTCATCTACCTCCATCCGGAACTTTTCAAATTTTGACTCTAATTGGAAAAGCTTTGAGTCCTTTACCTACGAGGTACCTTCATGAGTAATTTCCAATAAATTCCAAATTTCATATGCAGTTTGACATGCGCAGGTTCTATTAAATTCAGTTTTATCAAGAGCACAAAATAATGCGTTCATTGCTTTTGCATTATTTTTGCATTTTAATTTGTCCTGGTCATCCCATTTATCTTTGGGTTTCTCCATGACAATATCAACAATTGTAAATATAGGATGAGTATAATTTGTTTCTACCATATTCCATACTTCAATATCTAATGATATTAAAAAACACCTCATCCTAGTTTTCCAATAATTATTATCGGAACCTGTAAATAATGGTGGTCTAGTTATTCCTTGCCCCTCGGAAAATGCAAGATCATGGTGCGCCATAATTCCAGGTGGTTAAACCTTATAAGGAATTAACCTCCTCTGATACCACTTGTTGGATCTTGTGGCTCACTTAGAGGGGGGGGGGGTGAATTAGGGCAATTTAAGCCTTTGATAATTTTTATAAAAAATGAAACAGTATATGAATATAGAGACAAATAATTGAATTTAAAAACAAGATTTTATTTCATCAAAGATAATGAGTAGAAATGATTCCAATAAAGCTTGGAATCAAAGGCTTACAGTTAATAAAATCTCTTGTCTCTTTTCACCGGTCCTTCTCCTAAGGACCGGTTGGCTATAGCCTATATCTCCCAGATATAGACACTAGCCTCCTCGTAAATCAAATCTTGATCTAGACGCAGCACACATGGCGGTGATTTTCTCCCAAGCCACACAAGGACATGACACCGCACACAAGACGATGATTTACCCTAGACCACACAAGGATCTAACACCACACACAAGGTGATGATTTCCGCTAAGCCTCACACGGACTTAGACACCGCACACACGACGATGATTTTCCCAAAACCAATTACAATTTATGAAATGGAAAAAATGTAAATATAATATATGAAACTAAAACTCCTTTAAGAACAGCTCTGAAGATGATGGACGACCAATGGGAAGATATTCAATCTCGAAAGTACGGTCGAATCTCCTTCGCTCTTGAAAATGTACAGGACCAAGGAAGTTCGTCTGGAATCTGCTCTGGGAATCAAGGCTCCTTCAACATCCCCAAATCTCTGAAATTTGTGGCCTTTTATAGAACTTTTCACAACCGCCAGCTATCGCGCGGCGATATCAATATCGCCCAGCGATATCGCTGAAACGTGGCTGGACAACGTGGGTTGTCGCGCAAAACGTGGATGATCATGTGTGTCGCATGGAGATAGCGATATCGCCCCGTGATAGCACTGTAACGTGGCTTCGAGAGTGGCAACGTGTGGAACATGGCTGACGTCAGCAGCAACCGTTGACGCTATCGCCTGGCGATAGAGTTAACGCCAGCGATACTGCAATTTTTGTTTTCTTCATTGATCTGCTCAGCCAATCCATAGTACATAAAATATCTGTTATCCCTACACGCAAAAAAAACACATACCAAGATCAAATACATCTGGGATTTGTTATTCTCAAACCAAGAAGCGCGGAATGCATGCTCCAACAGTTATTACTAAGTGTAGACTAGTGTCAGATCACAATGGGCCATTAAACACAGTTTCATGCAATGTAATCCCGCATTGTGTGGAACATGGTGTAGACTTATGTGTGATCTCTCTATTGGCATACAATTCATTTTCAAGACTCTTGAAGCTTGGAAGTTGGAAGAGTTGTTGGTGCTCAAGAGAAGAAAGGAGAAAAAGTTCAGAATTTTTCTAAGCGTATTTGTCGAGAAATCCAAGTTATTTCTCGAGAAGTCTTCTTCAATTTTCGAGAAATCCTCCTCTGACTTGAAATCTAGAGTTTCTAAGGTATTTCTCGAGAAGTCCATTGATTTTCGAGAAATCAAGTTCATTTCTCAAGATGTCATTATTGTTCTCGAGAAATCTTCTCAGATGTCCTTTGAAAGCTATTCTAAGCTATTTCTCGAGAAGTCATATGTTCTCTCGAGAAATCAAATCCATTTCTCGAGAAGTCCATTTGTTCTCGAGAAATTTTCTTCAAGTCTTCATGAAAGCTTTTTCCAGCATTATCTCGATTTGTTGCAGCCATTTCTCGAGAAGTAAAGTTCATTACTCGAGAGGTCAAATCCATTTCTCGAGAAATCCATATTGTCTCGAGAAAATTATTTTCTTCCTGTACTGTTTGAATTCGGTTCCTGACGGGTTGTTAATTTCTTCTGTCGGACTTGACGACATGTGTTTACCCAGAAGACCGCTACCCGGATAATATCTCTCTCAGGCTGGATGACTTGAGATATCTAGCCGCTTGGGTCGGCCATTGAAGTTCAATGCATAAGCTGCTTGACTCAGTTAGAATAAGTTGGGCGATCTCCAGGGTCTAGGCAGTCACCAAGGATTGAAGATTACTATAGTTTAAGTCCCAAGGGGCAAGCTGTGGTCTTCAACTAATAGACCACAGGGGTTGCAAACCTTCTCAAAACCAAGAAATCTCAATTCAAGCTCAGCACAACTTACCCGTCATACCTCTAGCCCATGGTCACGCCCGTGACCCATGGGCGTGTAACCTACGAAATGTTCCAAACCTGTTTCCGCCACTCCGGTGTCGTTCCGTAAAGAAATCGCCTAGTACACGCCCCAGGTCACGGGCGTGACCAAGGGCGTTAACCAATGTCACGGCTGTGACCTGCTGAGATGAAGCAGAACCGCTGAGACCGCTGAGATCAAGCCTTACATGCCCATGGTCACGGGCGTGACCACGGGGCGTGACATCCAAGTCACGGCCGCGACCCGCCACAGGCATCCAGTGGCAGCTTCCACGTCAATTAAAATTACACGCCCCCCGGTCACGGGCGTGACATCGAGTCACGGGCGTGACATCGAGTCACGGGCGTGACATTTGAGGCATGACATCCAGTACATGGGCGTGACTCTTCACGCGCCAATTTCCCACCGAAGCTTCCCGCCAGCAGCGAGTTTTACAGATTACACACCCTAGGTCACGGGCGTGACCTAGGGCGTGACACGTCCGTAACGCCTGTATTGAAGCCAGACGTGCCCTCTTCGCCAGCACCGATCACGCCCCTTACACGCCCCTTGGTCACGGGCGTGACCAAGGGCGTGTAACACCAAAATTTCAGCTATTTAAGAGGACCTCCTCCAGATGTTCAAGGACGAAGTTTTGGAGTTCTAGCCTATTTCTTGCACTAGTTTTAATCTTGTATGTCCTTTTCTTCTTGCACTTTTATTTCCAAAGCTTGTAACTCTAAATTTTCTAGTTGTAATTTCTTTTGCTAAGTAATAAAATAGTTCTTTTTCTCTTACTCTTCCTCTTATTTTCATTATGCACTTCTTTCATTTCATCGTTTCCTCCATCACTATGAGTAGCTAAATTCTATTAGTACTCAGCCGAGATGATCCAAGGGAAATATAATTCTTGATTTAAATTCTAGCTTCTTTTTCTCTTCCTTAGAAACTTAGATTTATTCTTGAACTTTTATTGGATTGAGATTGTAGTGTCGATATATAATTCTCATCTTTGTTTTCGCAATCTAATAACCGAGAGGTTTTGATTTCGAATCGATCATTTCAAGAATAAAGAGAGGTTAATGCACTGGATTGAATACTGCGCACGATCATTGGCGCACGACCAGTGGTCGTGCGCACTGGAATTCTGCGATCGTGCGCACTGCCTGGACAGAACCTGCAAGAGACGAAATTATAAAATACAATGTTCGCACGACCAGTGGCGCACGACCGGTGGTCGTGCGCACTGGAGTTGATGGTCGTGCGCACTACAGCAAACAGAACTCAGAAATTTAATGGTCAATGCGCACGAGCAGTGGCGCACGACCGATGGTCGTGTGCACTGGAGTCGATGGTCGTGTGCACTGCACCAGACAGAACTCGTGAAAAAGGGTTAAGTGCGCACGATTAGTGGCGCACGACCGGTGGTCGTGCGCACTAGAACAAGTGATCGTGCGCAGTGTTCCTGTGCAGAATTGCACCGGAAACACTTGCACGCCTCCTATTCCAGCACAAACACAGATCTAGCCACTGAAAGTGGCACTTAACAACATATGACTACTACTAAAGATAATACACACGAAAACACACCAAAGTGGGCCTGAATGTGCACCTAGCATGGGTTATCAAATATAGACTATAATAAGGCTAAAGTGCGTGATATTGACAAAATAACGGCCCGGATGAGTCCATAAATGTATATATGATCAGGACTCATCAGTAGCAGCAACCCAGGCAGCTTATTACTCTGTCCCTCTTCTCTATGAGGATGCTGATGAGACTTCACCCTTCGTGGATTAAGTCCGAGGGGAGCCAGCCCTAAATAACTTCAGGGAGACGTGCTTGCAAGCATATAATGGAAAAGTTGATTCAGCTATCCATCTCCATGTCTTTGAGTCGGCCATCGCCCTGAGAACCCTTATAGATGCAACCAAATGCAAGCTCCTTGTGATATCCTTCGATGGACAAGCAAGGGAGTGGTTCTACGGGAGTGGTTCTACGGGTTGCAAAAAAATAACGATTCGTGTTTCTTCTTAGATGTGTTAAGAGAAGACCCTTCTTTTTGTATTTCTGAAAATTCTTCTTCTTTTTTTTCATCTTCAAGCACCTCAACTGAAATATTACATGAAATGGAAATGGCCATTGCTCCCACCCCCTCAAATTTCAAAATAAATCAAATATTTTTGAAGAGATCACTTTTGAAAAAGAAAAATCTTTCAAATCTTCGTACGAGGAACCTCCCACATTAGAACTTAAGGAACTACCCAATCATTTAAGATATGAGTTTTTAGAAAAAGACTCTAAGTTACCAGTAATAGTGTCGGCCCATCTAAGTGAATCTGAAAATGCCAAATTGCTAAAAGTTTTACAAAAGCACCGCCAAGCAATTGCTTGGCAGATTTCTGATATTAAGGGCTTAAGTCCGTCTTTCTGCATGCACAAAATTCTAATGGAAGATAATTCACATAATTATATTCAACCTCAACGCCGATTAAACCCAAACATAAAAGAAGTAGTAAAGGGTGAGGTCGTGAAATTATTAGACGCAGGAATTATCTATTCAATTTCAGATAGCAAATGGGTGAGCCCCGTCCAAGTAGTTCCTAAAAAGGGAGGGATCACGATAGTTTTAAACGACAATAATGACTTAATCCCAAAACGGACGGTGACTGGGTGGCGTATGTGTATTGATTATCGCAAATTGAACGACGCCACCCGCAAGGACCATTTCCCCTTGCCATTCATCGATCAAATCTTAGAACGATTATCCGGCCATAGCTTTTATTGTTTCCTCGATGGTCTCTCGGGCTACTTCCAAATTCCCATCTCGCCCGAGGACCAGGAGAAAATGATGTTTACTTGTCCTTTCGGCACCTTCGCCCATCGAAGAATGCCGTTTGGCTTATGTAATGCGCCAGAAACATTTCAACGGTGTATGTTGGCCATTTTTGACAAGTTCGTAGAAAGTATTATGGAGGTCTTTATGGACGACTTCTCCGTGTTTGGTGATTCCTTCAATTTTTATTTATAGAATTTAGAAAAAGTGTTAGAATGATGTGAGGAGACCAATCTCGCCCTGAACTGGGAAAAATGCCATTTCATGGTGCGGGAGGGATTGGTTTTAGGTCATAAGATATCAGCAAAAGGAATTGAGGTCGATGAAGCAAAAATAGAAGTGATCAAAAAACTGCCACCGCCAACCAACGTTAAGGCCATAAGAAGCTTTCTAGGACATGCCGATTTTTACCGGCGATTTATAAAAGATTTTTCGAAAATTACCAAGCCCCTCACTCATCTTTTAGAAAAAGACACTCCATTTATTTTTGATGATACCTGCTTATCTGCTTTTCAATTAATCAAAAATAAGCTAATAAATGCGCCAATTATGATAGCTCCAGTCTGGGACCTTCCATTCGAAATCATGTGCGATGCAAGTAGCTTTGCGGTTTGAGCCGTTTTAGGACAACGTATATCTAAAAACTTCCACCCTATTTTGTATGCAAGTAAAATGCTTACATCCACACAAGAGAACTATACCACAACAGAGAAAGAATTATTAGCAGTTATTTTTGCGTTCGACAAATTTCAATCTTATATTACGCTTTCAAAAATTATCATTTTTACGGACCACTCGGCCCTCAAATATTTAATTTCTAAACCGGATGCCAAACCATGCTTACTTCACTTGATCTTACTCCTCCAGGAGTTCGACTTGGAAATCCGAGATAAAAAAGGGAGCTGAAAATTTGGTCGCGGACCATCTTTCACGATTAGATAACCCGTTTATTGAAAATTTAAATGAACAAACTTTTAATGATTATTTTCCCGACTTGAAGTTATTTTCAATCAACACTACTCCTTCTCCTTGGTTTGCAAACTTCGCCAACTACTTAGTAGCTCGAGTCCTCCCACAAGAATTCTCCTATCAGCAAAAGAAGAAATTCTCTTTTGACCTGAAGAATTATTTTTGGGAGGACCCATTCTATTTCGAGTTTGTGCAGACCAAGTAGTAAGGAGATGTGTTTCTTTCGAAGAAGGAAAAAATATTTTAAAACACTTACAAGAAGGACCGACCGGTGGGCACTACCAAGCCAATCGGACCACTCACAAAGTACTAAGTGCAGGCTTTTATTGGCCTAGCCTTTTCAAAGATGTCCAATCTTTTGTGAGTCGGTGCGATAGCTGCCAACGGTCCGGCAATATCTCTAATAAAAATGAAATGTTGCAAAATTATTTCCTCGAGTGCGAAGTTTTCGACCTTTAGGGAATTGATTTTGTAGGTCCTCTTCCTTCTAGCCATGGGAATAAATAAATCTTAGTTGCGGTAGATTACGTATCTCGATGGGCAGAGGCCCAAGCTCTTCCTACCAATGACTCCCGAGTCGTTATTATTTTCTTAAAAAAATTATTTTCTTGATTCGGTACTCCTAGGGCCATCGTTAGCGATAGGGGTTCGCACTTTTGTAAAAACACTTTTTAAGTATGGCGTTACACATAAGCTTTCAACTGCATACCACACCCAAACTAACGGCCAGGTCGAGGTAGTGAATAGAGAAATTAAACATATTTTAGAAAAGACTGTTTCCACCTCACGTAAGAACTGGTCATATAAATTAGACGATGCTTTATGGGCTTACCAAACAGCGTACAAGACCACCATCGGTTGTACACCGTATCAGTTAGTATATGGGAAATCATGCCATTTACCGGTCGAATTAGAACATCGTGCTTTCTGGGCCCTTAAATTTTTAAATTTTGATCCCCACTCCCCCGCCGATCTTCGAAAATTCCAACTCAACGAACTCGACGAGTGGCGCTCTAATGCGTATGAAAATAATAAATTATATAAGGAATGAATGAAATTCTTTCACGATAAAAATTTAAGGCACCCGAAAAAATTTAAACCAGGCGACCAAGTATTGCTTTATAATTCCCGTCTACGTTTATTTCCTGGAAAGTTAAAATCTAGATGGTCAGGTCCTTTTAATTTAAAGGAAGCTTATCCATATGGATCTGTTTTTATATCACACTCAGATAAGGGTGATTTCAAGGTTAATGGGCAGCGTCTAAAACTTTATTTTTCTGGTGACAATGTTGACATGGACAGTGAAAAAATTCTTTTGTCTGGACTGTAATAATTTGGACTTACTTTTGAACTATATTCTTTTAGTGAAGCTCAAAAGACATTAAATAGAGGGCGCTCTTGGGAGGCAACCCATGGTTTTTAAAATTTGTTGTTTTAATTTTTCTTTGGCCCTGGGCGGCTCCGATACTCTCAACTTCGGTGATCGCCTGCTCCAACGTTGCTAATTTCAAGAAAAATTCAAGATGCTATTTCATGAAGATCCAAAGCGCCAATAAGGGGGAGCGGCATCACACATCCTTTCAAGCCCATAAATCCAGGGAAGTGCCTGTTTCAGTTTTTCAATTTTAGTTTCTTTTCTTAGTTGCCCCTTCCTTCACTCTCCTTTTCCATTGAGGACAATGTTTATCGTAAGCTTGGGGGAGAATGTCTTCTCTTCTTTTCATTTCTTTTGTTTTAGTAGTCTAAATTAGATTTTGGTAAAATCAATAGTACCCCTTGCTTTATGTTTTGTTTTTCCCAAAATATTTTATATAGCCTTAGTTAATTTCAAAATTTCTAATCCAACTTTTTAATTATTTTTCACAAGTAAATTGTTGACTCATGTAGTGTTCTAATTCCAGGTAGCATGTTAATGTGAAAAGTTTTTCTAAAATCTTGTACTTTCCTTATCGTTTTCTCTTTTATCTTCTTTACTTTCTTAAAAATTCTGCATCCACTATTTTCCTCTTCATTTTTAGATATATTTTTGCAAGGTTAACGTTTGATTAGTGTAGTAAATGTGAATAATCCTAGACGCTTATTATTCTTATTTTCAGGATAAGTTCATTAGTCTTTATTTAATATCTAGGGCTTACTTTTTGAAATCCTTCAAAACGTATGCTTTAAATTAATTTAGGAGCAATGAAAATGATTTAGGCCATTTTTTTGTTTAAGTTTGAGCCTTCATGCCAACCCTTAAAAAGAAACCCTTTGTTAGCCACTTCTGAGCCTTTTCCCATGTTTTATTGTCACCTCCACTTATCAAATTTTTCACCAAAGCCAAAATTTCCAAACCTATTTAAATCACACTAACACTTTGAGTTTTATTTAAATTTTTAAATAGTGTAATTGGTTTATTGCATGGAGAGCTTCAAAGAAAAGAATTTGCACAAAAAGAAGATATTTTAAGCATATTTGTATTAGTTATCTTTGCCAAAATTTCAAAAAAAAATGGCAATGAAAGAGAAAGAAAGAAAATATGCTATATGCTTATAATGAAGGATTGCCTCTTATCATTCATATCGAAATTTTTATAAAACTCATGTTTATGGTTTAGTGTGATTATAGCCACCACTTTTATCTTCGATTTCCATTCCAAGTCATATGCCTAAACCAAACATTTCGGTCTTAATAAAGTCCTCTTGATTCATGCTCCTAAATTTGCTTTAGCTAAGTAAAGAAGAAAAGTAGAATAGTTAAGTTTTGGGTATGAATTTAGATCCTTGTTCTTAGAATGATATAATTATAATTTGTCTCTCAGGGTTTAGTAACAATTCAATGCACTCTCTCACTTGTTACTTTGCTTAATTTTATTTAAAAACTTTTTAGTTAAAATTTTGGATGATTAATTTTTGTTAGTAAAGGGTATAAAAATTAAGCTTAAATAAAGTACTTATTTTAGGTTTCCTTTTCACTATTCTCCCTACTTAGAATTTCGCAAGGTACTCGTGTTTAGCATAATTAAATCTTTTTGATTAGTCACCTTTTTATTAGCTAATGCATATTTCTTTGCTTGGGGACAAGCAAAGTGTAAGCTTGGTGGAATTTGATAGTGCTAAATCTAGTTAGTTTAATTAGGTTATTTTTAGGTTATCTACTCTTAATTTTTGCTTATTATTGTTTCTCTAAATGCAATTTTTGGTCATTTTCCTATTTTTAGTGCTAACTTAAGTTTTCTGAATTTTTAGGTCAAAAATGCAGATTTTCCTAGGTCACGCCCTAGGTCACGCCTGTGACCTGGGGATCACGCTCGTGACCTAGGGCGTGTAAGTTGCTGTTAACAGATAAGTTAATGCCGCCATAATTCAAAAATTGTGGTCAGACACGCCCAAAGTTACACGGGCGTGCTTCCAGTCACGCCCGTGACTGCCATGTCATCCAGTCGCCAGAGCCCTTGATCGCGTGCCAGCGCCCATGCCTAGCTTGACCACTGAATTGGTCACGCCCCCAGGTCACGGGCGTGACCTGGGGCGTGACCCATCAAATCGCGTCAGAATCGAGCGCCGAAACTAATCCAAGCCGCAGAATTGATTAAACAAGTCACGCCCCCAGTCACGGGCGTGACTTAGGGCGTGACCGAGGCAGAAAAATTTCTATAAATTGGGATGACCTCCAAGCTTTCCCCATAGAGTTTTTGCAGAGAGAAAGGGTGCTACTGCTTTATTTTTCTGTGATTTTCATGTTATTTTTGTATTCTCTTTCTCTCTCTCCCTCTTATTTCAATGCACTTCTTTTTCTAGTTTTCTTATGAATGTTGTAATGCCCTTGTAACTTCCTTTCATAATGTATTGCTAATGCTTAGTAGGCTTTCCATGCAAATGTATCTTCAGTTGAACTCTATTTTAATAAAAATCGTATGTTTTTGTTTTCTTAATATCTTCCTCATTTCTCTCTCCTAACCCTCCAACATGAGTAACTAAATCCTCATAGTACTTGATCTTGATGATCTGAGGATGAGTTGATTAAGTTATGATCCTTTAGCCCTCTTTTACTTTCTAAAGTCTTGGGCCTTAGATTTACGCTTAATCAAAATTTAGTGGAGCTATAATATCGATATATAGTCCCCACCTTTGCTTTCATTCTTGGCTAGCCGAGAGGCCGATATTCTGAAGTGAGCGCTTAAGAGTAAAGAGAGTTGCATGCATTTCTAGAGAGAGAATGATGTAAATCTCCTCGATTGGAGTCAAATCCAATAGCGGGGTTCACCACTTAAAGCGAGTTTTAGGTATTCGAATACGGGACGAGATTTCGGTCAGATTTTCCTAAACTCAGTTGGGCATATCTTCGAGAGAAGCATGTTCAAACTATAGGAACCCCCACAGTCAAGCTACCCTTACTTTATTAAGTTTTAAGTTTCCAAGTTGAATTTTGATCAACTTAAGCCGAAGTAAGTCAAGATCGAGTGTTATTTCTTAATCATCGTTTAGCCGTACTTTTATCCAGCTTTTATTTCAATTTAGCAAACAAAACCTTCCAAAAAATTATTAAGATTAAATAATAGTAATTGATTTGAGTATAAGTAATCCACGGTTCCCGGATTTTAATACGACACTTGTGTTCTTATACTACAGTTCGATAGGTATACTTGCCTTCTCAGATTGCTAGTTCAGATTTTATTTCGTGCAAGGGGAATTTTAATCACCAACCGCTCAGACCACAGTGATGATTCACTATTGGAGGCCTTAGAGCAGTCTAAACGGGAAGCCGAGCGGGCTCAGAAGGCGACTGATCAGCGGCCTGAAGAGATCAGTCAGGCGTTGGCGGTACTAACCGAATGGCTAGTTCCTCAGCAGGCCGCGGTTAGCCAGGCATTGACACTGGTCCCTCCTCCTCCTCCGTACCCGCTTTCGCAAGTCGCCAACTTCCAACCCCTTCAGGAAGGTTTTGCAGCTCGGCAATACTTCTATCAAGAGGCCGCTCAAAGCATGCCGGCCCATGTTGTAGAATTTCAGGGGGCGGCTTCTTATGCAGCCCGCCTCTCCTGCCAGGCGGCCTGCCCGCCAGAAGCCGCAGCCCGTTCTTCCTACCAGCCAGCCTGTCCGCGAGTAGCCGCAACCCAGGCAGCTTATTCTCTGTCCCTCTTCTCTATGAGGATGCTGAAGAGACCTCACCCTTTGTGGATGAAGTCCGAGGGGAGCCAGCCCTAAATAACTTCAGGGAGACGCGCTTGCAAGCATATAATGGAGAAGCTGATCCAGCTATCCATCTCCATGCCTTTGAGTCGGCCATCGCCCTGAGAACCCTTACAGATGCAACCAAATGCAAGCACCTTGTGATATGCATCGATGGACAAGCAAGGGAGTGGTTCTACGGGTTGAATCCCAGAACAATTAGCTGCTTCACCGAGCTATGCAGAGAATTTCTGCTCAGGTTCTCCACCTCCAAGAAGTTGAAAAGTGGCCCAGCGGCCCTTTTCGAGATAAGACAGCGAGAAGATGAGACTTGGGCTCGTTTTGTGGATCGATTCCAAAAGGAGATCAGGGAGATCCTGAATGTGTATCCTGAATTATACTGGGTAGCTCTGATTCATGGCCTTAGGGAAAGCCCATTAAAGTTCGAAGCGAACATCAGAGAACCGAAAACTTATCAGGAGATGATAACTGTAGCCAATATGTTCATAAGGGGTGAAAAGTGTAACCCCGGGTATGTCGCAAAGTTGGTCAGCGACAAGGATCAACCTAACTTATCCTCCAATCATCAACAATCAAAACAACATCCTTTCGAGCCTCGTTCCCAGAGGGGAAGGAACTATAAGCATAAAAAACCCTTTATCGGTCATCAAAGGTTTCAAGATCAGAAACCGTCATTGTCCATCGATCCCACTCCATCCATTACTATTCCGCAAATAATGCCAGTATATATGCCACAATATACTGCGCAGCCATCTCCAGCTGCTCCATCCACCCAGTACGATGATTTGCAAGAATCATTTACTTCTCTCAACGTCACCATGGACGAAGTCATCCAGATTCTCCAGAAGAGGCCAAACTTCAAGAGGCCCGCTCCCTTAAAGTCGGATGTTCGAAACTGAAATCTGAACTTATACTGCGAATATCATAAGGAGGGAGGGCATCTTACTGAGAATTGTCGGGCCCTCCGCTTGCTGATAGAAAGGCTTTTGGGGGAAGGAAAGCTCCGGGGTCTGATCCGGAAGGCGGTGTCTGCTGAACAGCCATTTGAGAAGAAGAAAGAAGCAGCCGAGGTGACCTGTGAATGCGCCGATGTGGAACATGTCGGCTGCTATGGGGACATTCATCCCACAAAAAAATGTATAAAAGTAAATGATGTGGGCTCCCTCGGCGATATATACTGCATTCATGGAGGAGCTGGAGCAGAATCCTCCGACAAATCCAGTATTATGAGAGTTTTTAAGCAAGAAGTGGCGGCAACCTCAACATCTGCTCCTGAAAGCTCAATCGTCACCTTTGGTCAAGAGGATCTTCCTCTGAATGCCAATCCTTTTGACGTCACCGTGGTCATCAAAGTTATCATTGAAAACTACACAGTTCACAAGATTTTGATTGACACAGGCAATTCTGTCAATCTTCTCTTCCGCTCAACTTTTGATGCCCTAAATACTGGAAAGCCTCTGTTTTCCACCAAGGGACCCCTTTACGGCTTCTCAGTAGAGAAGAAATAAGTGGAAGGCTCAGTGAAACTTCTGGTTTCCCTGGGAGGAGTAGTGAAATTGATCAACTTTGTGGTGGTTGATGCCCCGAGCAACTATTGTGCCATCTTCAGAAGTCCTATCCTTAATGCTTACAGAGCGGTGGTGTCCACCTTCCACCTAGCCCTCAAATTTGTTGCCGAAGGAAGGAAATATCGAATTTGGAGTAATCCAAAAGTAGCTCGGGAATGTTATGTATGAACTGTCAATATGATCGAGAAGGGGCTCACCTGGAACCTGCCCAGGAGACCCAGGAAGTCCCCATTACTGAAGGGGAAGAAAAGAAGTTGATCGTTAATTCAGAGCTATTAGAAGAGGAGAAGGTTCAGTTGATCTCCTGTCTTCCAGAGAACTTGGATATTTTTTCCTGGTGGGCGGAGGATATGCCCGGAGTCGATCCGGATGTATCCTGCCACCATCTCAACATCTCTCCCGAGTTCAAACCAATCCAACAAAAGAAAAGGGAGGTGGCAACTAAGCTAGCGGTGCCCATCAGAGAAGAAGTTGCCATACTTCTTAAAGCAAATTTTATTTCTGAAATCCAATACCCCACCTGGATGTCTAATGTTGTAATGGTGAAAAAAACCGGTGGAAAGTGGCGCCTGTGTGTAGACTTTACAAAACTCAATAAAGCATGCCCCAAAGATTGCTACCCTTTGCCTCAGATAGATGTCTTAGTAGATTCTGCAGTTGGGTATAACTTCTTGAGCTTTTTAGACGCATTTTCCGGGTATCACCAAATAAAAATGCATAAGCCTGACATCCTGTACACATCTTTTATTATGAATGATGGATGTTATTGTTATCTCGTAATGCATTTCAGCCTTAAAAATGCGGGTGCAACGTATCAGAGAATGATGGATACGGTCTTTAATCATCAGAAAGTGAGAAATCTCGAAGTCTACGTCGATGATCTCCTCTTAAAAAGCAAAACATTTTCAATACACTTGAATGACCTCGTAGAGATGTTCGCTACTCTACGGAGGTTCAAGTTAAAATTGAACCAGTTAAAATGCGTATTCGGAGCAAACAAAGGAATGTTTCTTAGGCATCTCCTCACTTTTGACGGCCTTGCACCAAACCCGGATAAAGTAAAAGCTATTCTCGATATGGCTCCTCCTCGGAGCCCAAAAGATGTTTAGCAGTTAGGAGGAAGGCTAGCAGGCCTGAGCCGGTTCAATTCCAAATTAGGAGATAAGAGCGCTCCATTCTTCAAAACGCTCCGGG
Organism: Dactylorhiza incarnata; assembly: GCA_033032865.1. NCBI lineage: Eukaryota > Viridiplantae > Streptophyta > Magnoliopsida > Asparagales > Orchidaceae > Dactylorhiza > Dactylorhiza incarnata. Next base: position 1,957,401 of record JAWHQI010000073.1, read on the forward strand.
GAGGAGTTTAATTCGAATGGAATGAGGAGTGCAACAGTGATTTTGAACAATTAAAGTGGCAGCTGACATCAACCCCACTGCTCCAAAGCCCTCGAGAAGGGGAGACATTGTTCTTATATTTGGGGATTGGTCTGGATTCAGTGAGTTCTGTCCTCGTTTGGGAGAAGAAGAAGAAACAGTTTCTGATATATTATGTCAGCCATAATCTCAAGGATGCGCAAACTAGATACTCCATTTTGGAAAAGCTAGATCTAGCTTTAGTCATGTCAGCACGAAGGCTTCTCCCTTATTTTCAAGCCCATCCTATTCAAGTGGTTTCAGATCATCCACTAAGAAGTATCCTGGAAAAGCCAGATAATTCAGGGAGGTTGGATAAATGGGCTATCGATCTGAGCGATTTTGAAATGTCTTACGTTCCAAGAACAGCAATCAAAGCGCAAGTTTTAGCGGATTTCCTGGTTGATACAACGGAGTCCAGTCCCGAACAGATGGAGAAATCTCCTATGGCATGGATCATTTATGTGTATGGAGCTTCAGGTAGAATCTCTGTGGGAGCCGGAGTGGTTTTAATCAGTCCAAATGGCATCAAACTTGAACAGGCTATCAAATTCTTCTTCCCAGTAACCAATAATCAAGCAGATCATGAAGCACTTTTGGCCATTCTGAGACTTGCAAGGGATCTGGGAATAGAGTACGCGCATATCAAAACTGACTCTCTAGTAATGGCATCACAAATTTTGGGGAAATACAAAAGAAGAGAGCCAATGTTGAGGATATATCGGTTGCTAGCTATAGAGGAAATTGGGAAATTCAAGTCATTCGTCATTGAACATATTCCAAGAATGCAGAACGAAGAGGCAGATGAATTATTAAAGTTCGGTCTTCCATTAGGGGGAGTGACCTCTGAACTTTTCCATCCAGCAACGGAAGAAGGGGAACTAACGCAGATCGATCAGCATCCTTCTTGGAAGGATCCCTATGAGCTATATTTATCAAAAGGGGAGTTCCATCAATCCATCAAGGATAGAAGAAGATTCAGAAGAAAAGCAGCTTACTATTGCTTGATAGCAGGAGTTTTGTACAGGAAGACTCTAATTTCTCCTCTAGCACGATAAGTTTCTGAAGAAGAAGTTCCAATCATACTCCAGGAAGTACATTCAGGAGAATGCAGGAGTCATTCAGGGGCAAAGACTTTGGAGAAGAGAATCTTGAGGCAGGGATATTTTTGGTCAACCATGAGGAAAGATGTTGAGGCATTCGCTAAGCGATGTGTTCAGTGTCAGAAATTTGCTCCACTTCAACATCTACCTGCTCAAACAGTTAGATCGATAACACCGCCTTGGCCTTTTGCAGTTTGGGGAATGGATCTCATCAGACCCTTTCCGATGGCTAGCGGCTAGCGTCGCTTTATTATCATGATGATTGACTATTTCTGTAAGTGGATTGAGGCAATGGCATTGGCAAAAACTACAACGCAGGTTATCAGAAATTTTATCTAGGGAGAAATTGTTTGTCGGCATGGAGTTCCATTGGCAATTGTTACCAACAATGGTCCTCAGTTCAATAACTTAGAAATGATCAACTTCTGTGACCAGGTCGGCATTGAACTTCGATTCTCTTAGGTGCATCACCCCAGGAGTAATGGTCAGGTGGAAGCAGCAAATAAGTAGATTCAGTATCTTCTGATGAAAAGTGTATTGGATCAAAAAGGAAATTGGGCAGAACAACTTCCTTCTATCCTCTGGACTCTTCCTACTACACCTTCTACAACTACAGGGGAAACGCCGTTCAAGTTATCTCATGACTCAGAGGCAGTCGTTCCTATTGAGTTTGAAGTGGTCACCCCAAGGTTTATGACTGCAAAGGAAGGGGGCGAAGCGTGGATCAATGACAATGATGAAGGAATCAAATACATCCTAGACTTAATTGATGAGCTTCAGGATGAAGCCACTATCAGGAAAGAGGAGGTAAAAAGAAGGATGGCAAGATACTTCGACAAGCATGTCAAAATTTAACAGTTCGCAGTTGGTGATATCATATTGAAAAAAGTAGATGCCGAAGCTAGAACAGGCAATGTCGGAAAATTAAATCCCAATGGGGCAGGGCCATTCATCATCAAAGAGGTACTAAAGAATGGGGCTTATCGCCTCCAGACGAGCGATGGAGAGGACATTTCACGCACTTGGAGCGGTGACGATCTTAAACGATTCTATCCTTAAATGTTTATTTCATTTCCTGCATTTTTGGATATTGAATGAGAAGCCCTATACTGACACTTCTCCTTATCTGGTGACTCTTTATATTTTTTTATATATCACTCACTAAACCATGGAGACATCGCCAAGTTCTACTTGAACCCCCTCGGATTGTAGTCATTAGCGTAAAACCACAAAGATCACGTGTAGCGAGGAGTTTTCGCACACGTGTAGTGGAAGATTGCCAATTCCCATTCGGAGGTCTTCAGAATCTTGGATTTCAGCTGATATCTAACACACCTCTACATCAAGGGAGGTCTAGGTGACTGTTAGCTCTATCATGCCCCAAAAGAGATATAGTTATAGCTTTGATAATATTTCTGAGGAGAGCAATGTTCGCCGCCTAGACCCACCTGCCCAACTGATCAACTCGGCTTGTAACCCTAGGCAAGAGAGCAGTTGAGTCATTTACAGCTCTTATGACCACTTGAGGAAAGCAATGTTCGCCGCCTAGGCCCACCTACCCACTTGGTCATCTAAGTCTGTACTTACTTTTTCCCTTTTTTACATAGAATTATCTCTACAGCTCTTATGACCACTTGAGGAAAGCAATGTTCGCCGCCTAGACCCACCTGCCCACTTGGTCATCTGAGTCTGTAGCCATTTTTTACTTCGTTACGGGAAATTATTCCTTCTCTTAAGGTATTTTAAGACCATTCGAGAGAAAATAAGATTTAAACAGGTATCACACAGACCGGGCGATTTGACCTATTAAACTGACCGGCTTGAAATAAGCAGGTATAATATCAGCATAATATAGGTTTTTTGAGGACCGGACAGTCTAACTCATTAAGCCGATCGGCTTGAATAAACAGCAGCTTAGTATACTAACCGATCGGTTAGAATTAAATCTAGCCTAAAGGTTAGATTAACGGGTTATCAAAAAATGCAATAAGGCAATGATTCCAGGGTATCAAGTACAATAATGACCGATCGGTCTTCTCATTCGGTCTATAATTCTATCCGCCTTATGGATATTCATTTTATTCGCTCGGTTAAAATCGAGTCGTCCACAGGCAAGTAATCATGAGTCATTCTTGCAAGGATGAATATTACTCAGAATCAAATCACTGGCCGCCCGGATTGTGAAAAGACCACACGAGCTTACCGATTGTTGCATATACATACAAGGATAAGTATTACTCAGGAATTCAAATCATTAGTTTCCCGGATTGTATGTTGGCCGCGTGACTTGTATCATCTAAGCATATAGAGGATTCTCCTTTGATAACTTCATAAAGAGGAGTTCGAATTAATGATCGCTCAGATTGAGAAGTAGCTGCGTATCTTAATAACCGCTCATCTCTTATTGTGATCCAGATCTATGTTCCATTACATTATTTTTTAAGTATTCAGGGGTTATGTGAGCACGTTGCCCAAGTTATACGGTAGCCGCGCGACTTGGTATTTGTCTGGTTAAATTTAGAAGAATTATGCTTTTCGTAACATTAAGAAGGACGCTTATCTCGAATTCTTGAAAATGCAAATGAGGATTGTTAGCCATCTGCCATATATGCAAGTCGCACGGCCTAATATTTATGAGAAGGACTTGTGAATATTTCATTTCAGATGTTTTCAAGCAGTGATTCATCTATACTGAATAATGGTACACTGGAGCCGTCCGGACAGCATCTTATGGCATTCAAGTTATTATTTATTTAGAATTCTTGCAAAGTGAGAACTCGAATCGCTAACCGCTCGACTTGATAATTCTCTGGAGAATTCAAGAAAAAACCTGCGGTTTATAAGGCCTAATGATAAAACAAGAGTAATGTATTGCAAATAAAAGTCATAAAGACAAGCCATTGATCGGCTAACTATTCTTTCATTCAATTTCCCACAAAAATACATACATAATAGATTATATAAACCGACGTCGGATGCAAAATAAAAACAAGTACAAAAAATGACAACTATGACTATTCGTCTGGCTTGAGTTTCTTGGTTGCAGGAGAGCTTGAGTATTCACTACCATCAATATTGACATCAGGTGAATACGCTTTGCTAATCGATGAAGAGCGTTACGAATAGCTGCTCGAGCTGCTCGAGCCACCCGACCTTCATCGCTTAGGCCGCTCGGTCTCTTCTCCAGAATCACTTAACTCCGAACCCGAGCTGTATTCTTTCTCTATGTCAGCCGCAGCGGGTTCTTCTGCGCCCTCTTCTTCATCATCGCTCTCTTCTTCTGAGCTACTTTCGTCGACCTTGTTTTTTCCCTTGGCGCTGCGCCTAATTTTATCTAATTTCTTCTGCAAAGTCGGATGGGCATCCGAGAATGTGAACTTTTCAAAACCCGGACCAAAGCCGCGAAGTTCCCTCAAGCAATCAAAGGCTCCATCAATCCCCTCGACTACGTGGGGAAAAGCTCATCTTGATAGACCGAGTCTGTTGCATCATACATTTTCTACCAAAAGGAACAAAGGTTAGACCATACGGTTTGAGTAGTATAAGAATCGACTAAAAAGGTGATAACTTACCAACTCCACTTATCTTAGTCTCTCGACCTCCTTTTTCAATTCAGCATTTTCCTTCTCCAGATGATTATTTGCCTTGACCAATCTCTTGAAGGACATGCCCATAAAATGTTTAGTGATAAAACTCCCAGTGCTAACCTGCGCGGACAGTAGCGGGAGGTGTTCCTCAAGAACCCTCCTTAACTTCCTGAAGTTTCGCCGGCCAAACAAGGTAATACCGACGGCTTCTGCACGACGACCAGATTTATCATTCTCCCAATCAGGAAGCGCGGTGGAAACTTGAACGCCATCACCATCTGGGTTCCAGCACAAGGTCGGGCGACCTTTTAAGTCCTTCACATTACTGAAGAAGCGGAGGGAAGAGAAATCACCAGAAGAAGTTGATTCCTCTTCATCGGATACCAGCGGCTTGCTATAACTCAGCCTTTGCCTCTTCTCCCTTTGGGTCAGAATCAAACAGCTTGGACTGATCGGTTTGTTCTCCAGGACGATAGCAGTAGCTGAAAAAGCCAAAGCAAAATCTCAATACAGAACTCGCATGGTCAATAGGAAAACAGATGGAGGATTATGAGCGACTTACTGTCTTCAGGTCGGATACTCGCCAATTAATAGAGCAGCGGAATGTAGTAGCCTACATTAAGCCGCTCGGTCTTAAGGAGCGAATAGGTCTGCAACTAGACCTCGTTAACGGCTACTTTCTGAAAGGCTTCCTCCGGCCGCACCTGCTTGTTAACTTGAAGCAAGCCAAGTCGGCCTTCGAAGATGAGGTATCTCTCCAACCAGTTCGCCACCTTGTTCAACAAGTTGACCATCTTCAACCCCCTGCCGCCAAAGTACAAATAGCCCTTGAAAATATTCATCTCTACATCAGGGATAGCCCGCACCGAGACGATTTTCCTAAATAAATTCATTGAGAAGAGGACTTTCTCTGACCGCAAGTAAGAAACAAAGATGAAGATGGCCAATATTGAGTTCGGGGAAAGCTGCCATGGAACAACCATCATAGCGACTTCGAGGGGCAGTGGGAATCGGAAGCCGCAGTCGAAATGAACAATCGAAATTGCGACCTGATTAGGGGTGGAAGAGTTTATTCGCTCATCACGGAGTGGGAGACGCGCGAGCAGAGGACTCCCTACCATGTGTTTTTCAACAAACTCGTCTAACTCAACTATAGTCAGAAGGCATTCTTCGTGGTCGGCTGAATGGAAAGCCAAGCCCGCATCAGCTCGCTTGGCAGACATTTTCTCAGAACGCTCTGAATTGCGCTTAGCTCCCATCTCTTAATTACATTGAATGAGTCTTTGGAAGGGCCGCTACTTATAGAACCTATGATCTGCATTTAGCAAAATCAAATCACGGCTAATAAGCATAACCGCGCGACCAGAATACTGTATAAATCAAGTTATTCGATGAACAACAAACAACAATTCAAGTCGCATGACTTAAAGATCATCTCAAGGATTTACAGCACCAAGTCGCTCGACTTGTAGAACAGTTCGAAAGCATCGACATTTATTCCAAGGCAGAAAATATGAGCACTCAAATAACAGACCGCCCGGTCTACATAACAAGTCGGATATCCCAAAACATCAAATAACATTAAACAAATAGCAGATATCGTTGAAAATAAGCAATCAATGTTTAAATTGTCCAAAGGACCGAATAAAATAATATTACAAATATTGTTTAAACCGCTCATCACTGGCGGAGGTCATTCTGAGGAGCGTCTTCCCGGTGAAGTCGTGCGACATGATCCCCGACTTGAAGAATAGTACCATGCATCTGATTAATGCTATGATGGAGATGGTTAATAATACTGTGAAGTCGTGCGGCATCCCGCTCTACTCGCGCGGCTGGAATCATGCGAGCAGGTAAGGCCGCAGCGGTCTCACCCGTATTAGAAACGTGGTCGGCCATCCTGACTTCTGGAAGAACTGAGCTCGTCCCAGCGGTCTAGCGGTTTGACCCGCATCGTCCATCATTAGTCATATTAGAAGGTCGTCGGCTTTCGCCGACTTCCCTTGTCAGATGAAGATATTTATTCCTATAATATCTACAGTCCTCTCGAGCTTTCGGATCTCCTTCCTTCCTCTCTCAAGTCGGGCAGTCCTCCTCGAGCTTCCGGATCTCCTTCTTTCCTCTCTCAAGTCGGGCGGTCAGAGCAGCGACCTATTCCTTCTACATCTTCTCTTTCTCCAGCCTCTCCTTCCTCTCATCTTCTAGCGCAGCCTGCATGGAAGCATCTTCAACCCGTGCAGCCTTCTCCCATTCTTCGAGATCTTTCACCTGCTGCCGAAGAATGTCGAGATGGCTCTGGAAGTCGACTAGCTCTCCCACCACCCGGGCATTCAAATTCAATGAAGAACTTGGGATCGACTTAGTTAGTGGAGGAAGGCAAGCCTCCAAGTCGCCCGGATTCATGGCAGGTTCTGAGTCATCTATAGTAAAGAGGATGTGGTTAGAAAAATTGGGAGCATATAACTTAATGCAAGGACATTACTAGATGGAGACCGCTCATTCCGAATTATCTCGCTTACTATCCGCAACAGCGGGATTAAAGTTCGGATTTACAGGCCACCTCGCTTGCTTAGGGTCCATCCTTCGGCGTTGCTCTTTCCACAACCTCTCATTCTGCCTCCGCTTAGCAGCAGAGGATTGAGCAACGGAAAGGAAAAATTTTGTGGCGGGTTCAATATCAGGTCATTCAGTTTTTTACGAGGCCGCGTTTTGAAAAAATGGACAGGGCGGTAACCCGCAACTCCTTTACCTTTGACAAGAGGGTTGGTCGGTCGCGGCTTGTCTAGAAATTCCCCCATCTTCTCCGCCTTCGCCTTCATTATCTGCATCCCGACTATCGTAGGGTCCTCAGAAGTCGGTTCGGTCTTCTCATTCTTAGCTGCATCTTTACCAGGGCGATCAATTTCATTCGAATTAGCATGAGTGTCAAGCAACTGATCCTGCTTCTAAAGAGAGTCAAGATCTTTAACGATCTCGCTCAAAGTCATACTAGTTACAGAGGTGGATAACAGATCGCACGACTTGACGGAAGGTGTCACCAGCTCCTCAGAAACCTCCATCTCATGCGCTTTGATCTGAAGGCTGCCCGCACCAGGTTTCCGTGAGGCCACTCTATTGTTGGCATTCAGGTTCTTGGCTTTTCTCAATAACCTTTCCATCGTCATCTCAGCCTTCTTCCACTTCTTAGCCAACTCCGGGTCAGCTTGCTGCGAGCGGTCGGGACTGTCCTCAACATTTACTACCAGCACAGAACCTTACTGCTCGGTCGGCTTGGGAGAGTCAATCGCCTCCCCTCCATCATCGATTTTCAAGTGAACCACCCCAGAAGGAGTGAATTCTATATTAAAAGAACCGCCTCCCACGGTCTCTGAACGAGGAGCTTCTGAGACCGTCTTGCCAAAGGGGAGGGCGGGTCAACCGGGGGCGGGTTGGAACAATCAGCCGAGGGCGGGTTGGAACAATCAACTGGGGGCGGGTTAGAACTACCTGCCTCACCTTTGGTCGACAGTTCGCCGGTTTCTGGGAGCACCTGGCCGACCGGCTTCCCCACGGAAGCAACTGTGATGTTTAGGTCAGCTTTTGTAGTTTTTTCAGGATGATGTGTCTTCTTCCTTTTCTTTGAGCGGTCTGTCTTTCTTTTGGTGGTTTTCAAGATCAAGCATGAGATTAACCATCTTAGTTGGAGGACTAGTAAGCCGGAAGATTCTAACCGCAATAGGAGAATTATGACCCGTGGTTACGCTCTAGTTATACAGAAGAAGAAGCTTCCAGAACATTTTATAACCTTCAAGGCAAGGTCGGCGCGGTCTCCGGCTGGAACAGACATTTCCGAAATTTCTGCGAAATTTGGAATTGTGCGTGGATTATGTTTACCCAGAAGACCGCCACTTGGGTAATATCACTCTCAGGCCAGACGGCTTGAGATATCTAGCTGCTTGGGTCGGCCATTGAAGTTCAATGTTTAAGCCGCTTGACTCAGTTAGAACAAGTCGGGCGATCTCCAGGGTCTAGGCCGTCATCAAGGATTGAAGATTACAATAGTTCAAGTCCCAAGGGGCAAGCTGTGGTCTTCAACTAATAGACTGCACGGGTTGCAAACCTTCTCAAAACCAAGAAATATCAATTCCAGCTCAGCACAACTCGCCAGTCAAACCTCTAGCCCGTGCAACCTCTAATCAGAAACCGCTCGGGTCAACTTAATCTTATGGCTCTACAACCCAAACTCAATACAGATCAAGGGCCCGTCTAGAGGGCAAATTGCGGCCTCAAGCAGCACAGGTCGCCACTCTTTTCAAGACAAGACATCTCAATCTATGCCCAACTCGAAACGGCTAGATAAGCCGCCAGACTGTGCGGCTTCCCTTCTTTCACAACTTGTATCTCGTCCTCCCCTGCCCGATTCTCCTGTACCCATGTAGGCGGTTATTTTAGCACCTTCCCATTCGGGTTTGTTCCCGAGCCTATAAATAGGGCAGTGCGACGTTCCCAAGACACACACACTCTAATCCTGGAGCTCGCTTGTTAGAGCTGCGGTCTTGAGTTCACTGTCTTTCAGTTTGTTTGACCGGTCGACTTCTCTTTTCAATCCAATATAACCCGATGTAATCACTTTACATAAATCAAGGGAAAGCCTGTCACAGGAGTGGCATTCGCCGTGACGGGCAAAGTTCGGTCTCGACCGTTGCCAGCATTCTAATTCTCCTTAATCAATAGTAACCGACAACTTGCGGCCTCTATTTTCCCACGTTTCTCTAGCGTAAATCGCGGAGGCGCATTTTCAGATTCAACAGCACATGTGAGAGGTTTTATGGCTAATATTACCTTAAATCAAGGACTCTTTGTCGTTATGTTTGTTTGCTATATTAGGCTCTTATCGGCTCTTATCTTAACCTAATCTCCCATTTCGGTCGGATCATGGTGAAAAAGCTGCTGCCTCCCGCATTGTTGAAGGATCTCTCTCTCAATCAATAGATTCCTTCTATAGAAAAGATTCGACAGAACAGTGCTCTAATCATCTACAGCAATCTATTGGATCGTATCGAATCCTAGAGATCAGATCTGATATTTCAATCGTTTCTTCCTCATCTTCTAGCCAAAGTTTTCCAAGAATCAAGGAGGAAGAAGATCTCAGAAGTTCAGATTTGTACAAGTTTTGTAAGTATTTCATTGTACTCAATCTCAATTTCTTGTAGGAGAGTTTTCTCCGAGTTGTAGGAGAGTTTTCTCTGAGTTTGTAGGCGCGTTGTCTCCGAGGTGTAGGAGCGTTGTCTTTGAGGTGTAGGAGCATTGTCTCCGAGTTTGTAGGATCTTTCTTCATCCTAGATTTTGTGAAATAGCTGAGGCTAGCCGTGGTGCAAGATTGGCAAGGCCAGAAAGAGGAGTACCTAATATCGGGGAACCACTATAAAATTCCTTGTGTCGTGTGTGATTGTGATTTGCTTTTCTGTGCTTTCTATTTCTCAAGTTTTTAATCTGCAAAAGACGCAAATATCACATATTCACCCCCTCTAGGTGATTTAGGTAGGTGATGTGATGACGGCAAGTGCACTAGTCGTACAAGCAATAAAAGTTGGGAGAGACTCCCCGAATATCGCTCTCAGAGGATTGCAAGTTGGGTTGTATGATTTCTCATTAGGAAAATAATTATAAAGATTCCTATGCACTTAATTAAAAAGAGGGTTTGATCTTGGTTTTCCTAATTTAACAACTGTGAAAGAAAATGCGGGCCTAAAGCACCACTTCGCTTGGCGGGATGGAATGCAGGCCGCAATGTCGTGCTTCGGTAGGCGGGTAGACGAGAAGGCTAGAGGATGGATGATTTGTAACCAGGGGAGTGAGGGTCACAAGCACCTCGTCACGGAACACGCAACAAGCAATTGCTAGTGCATTGCACGACAGAGCAGCGGAGTGGATGGTGGAATGGGGAAATCATCACTTCTCATAAACCACAACAGATCTCAAAAGCATGAAATCTTATTAACTAAAACACAGTGTTTATGAACATCATCCAAATTAACACACATACAAGGAAAACTCTGTAGTAATGCGCAAGGGGAAAGAGAAAACCAAAGCTTGAAGACTTTGCTGAAGATTCTCGGCTTGAATTGTAGGTTTGGCAACCTCGTCCGTGCTCGGTCTTCAGATGCGTCTGGGTTCCGGAGGAGCTATCACCATCCTCTACTTTACCCGTCTTCTTCGTGGTCTAGCTCAAGCTAACTCTTGTTGGACACCTTGAATGCAGCGGAGACTCTCCATCTATGGAATTCTTGAGCTCTTGGATGATGAATGAGGCCAAGGAGGAAGCTTTGGCGGAAGATTTGTAAGGAAGCGGTTGCCGAAGATTCTCCTAGGTCGAGCGGTGGTGGAGCGGCAAAATGGGCGGAATGGAGGTGAAAATGGCGGGCTCTGTAGTGACTTTCCCGATTATCCTTTCAGCAGATTTCCTGCTTTAAATACTAAAACAACGGAAATTAAGTCACGCACGGTCAAACGAACGACCATGCGTTTCCCGTGCGTTATTTAACGAAAAAAACACTGCCTTGAGGAAGAAGCAGCAGCGCCCGTGCATTTTACTCGCGCACGGTCGAAGCCGCCCATGCGTAAAAATGCACGACCAAATCCAGATTGGCTGAAAACCAGGCAAGACAGGCGATCGTGCGTTTCCTTTGCGCACGGGCAACTACCCGTGTGTAAGAACGCATGATCAAAGACAGAACATCATTTTGCCAGCCGAAGAGAATGCACGGTCGGAGCGATTGTGCATCAAGAGAAATGCACGATCGTTCGATTCATTCAGAAATGTAATTTGGGCAAAATTAGGATTAACCATCCACCTGCAAAGACATCAATACAGCTGGGAATACACCTCCAACAACATTCATACACAGAAAATGGGTCTAGGAGCACCATGTGCTTACCCCCAACAACATGGAGCACAAATGCACACCAAAATGGTCCAAAATAGTGCACATAACGCGGAAGTGATTATAAGAGAAATACAAGCAATAATAACTCAAAAAAGACGTGCACAAGAGTGAAAACAAGCCCGGACGAGTCCATAAAAGCGTATATAAATGGGACTCATCACACCACCAGACTTAATCATTTGCTCGTCCCGAGAAAATCATCCCTTATGTGGACGGAAAAATTGATTAGCTGGCTTAACAATTATAGAATTGGAGTACCATGCGAAGTCGCTTGCTTGCGCGCATAGAAATGCAGTAGAAGAAATTTTTAATTATACAAACACTTTGTAATAATCTAAGAGCGTACATATATATTATCTCTACTCAAAAGTTGAATCACGATGAATCATCCGGTCTCGCGTAGGAAGAAAGTAAACTGACCGCTGAGGCTAGTATTACTCAAGATCAATGCTCGAAACAACCTCCATTGAAATCCATCAATGTCGGTGACCATAAGCTCACCTGGTCACATTCTCTCCACGGCATTAGTTCGATTAAATGCGTGAGTCAAAAGGACGTTAGGATAAATACGGGGCTTGGGATTCGGTAGGGTTTACAATGATAAACATGAAGGTTTCCGCACCTAATCTAAAAGAGCTTGCATCAAAGAAATTATCCAAGCACCATAATAAAAACACGAGTGCAACACACCCCCAGTCTTGAACCTGAAAATATGGGTGTGTTACTCCCAAAACAATTCTTAAAAAGATTTTCAATTTGGCTCTTTTCTTAACCAAGCATTTTTTTTCTTTTCTTTTCTTGTTCTAATTTCTTTTTTCTTTTCTCATAACATTTTTTCAAAAAATAATCCGAGGAAGCGCAAACCACAGTTTCACAAAACATTTTTTTCTCTGCATCAACACCCTCAATTAAAATTGATATAACACTAAAGCTCGGATTGGGAGCGCGACTAGGATTAGCTTGCAGGCCTTGGTGAAATATAAGTGGAGCTGAATCAAGAGATGGGGTAGGCACAAAGGGGCTAGCAAGGATAATGATAGGGTCGGTATACAAAGCTCAACCTGGCCAAAGCGAAGGCCTACATCATGCACACACATTGAACTAACATATACCAATGCTTCGAGAGTTGCTTGGGGCAAGTTCTTAGCCACCGAGAAAGATAACTCTTCCTCCAGGCTCGAGTAATACAACCCTAACAACCGTCTACACACAATCCTACGCTACCGTCGTATTCACACCGGATACACCACTTTTGAGTAGAATAAACAATTATTACGCAAATAGAAAAATTACAAAACTATAAGTATAAAGAAAAATTTATTCTACACAAAAATCTATACAAGACGCGAGTACGCGACTAGAGCACTACGGGAGTCAACATTTTACTCCGTCTTACAACCCTGAGCCAGCACAAAAATTTTCCCAATCCTACAATTGAAATGAGCTAGACTCGTTACGCGCCTATGATTAAGTGCGCTCTCTAGTGGGTGTTGTGGTGTGCTATGAGAAAGAAAAATAACAATAATATTGTAACCTCTAGTATGCTCTGCTTATGTGCATGTGCAAGTGAGTAACAACAAGCTACTCTCCCCCAGACTTAAATCTAAACATCATAGATTGCAATACTAGATTCATAAAAAGAAGTGGGAGGAGAGGTTACCCCATGCTAAGAAATGAGCATTCCGAAAGATTGGCGTTAAATTGGATCTAGAGCTAAAAATGCATCCTCCATTGAGGTCGCCCTTCCTGCAAAACAACATCTCCACAAATCGCAAAACAGCAAGAGTTTAAGCAAAATTTGGTCGTCTCCCATAAGCCCTTTTGTTTACCGTCCTTAAGGTGGATCAAATAGCTGTATTAACATTGTAGCAATAGGGTTCAAGCATTATTCTTAGCAATTGTCCAGAATATCACAAAAATAAACACACAAGCATAGCCAAAGAAACAGAATTATATAAGTCAAGTATAAGTCAAGTATTATAAAAGTCAAGTATTATACAAGTCAAATATTCAAACACAGCTGAGAGACAAAAAAGAAAACTCTCCTTAAAAATTTGAATCAGCCAGATACACTTTTTGGCAATCTTTCGAAACTGTGCCGCCATCATAGATCTTCAAGCGATGACCATTCACCTTGAACTTCCCTTCTTTCTCTCCAGATATCTCAATTGCGCCAAACGGAGAGACACCAGTTACCATGAACGGGCCACTCCACCATGACTTCAGCTTACCACGGAACAAGCGCAGACGAGAGTTGTAGAGGAGAATGCGATCTACAGGATTGAATTCCTTTTGTATAATATGTCTATCATGCCACTGCTTCATCTTTTCTTTATATATGCGTGAGTTCTAATAGGCAAATTGCCGCAATTCTTCAAGTTCATTTAGCTGAGAAAGACGCTTTTCCGCCGTAGCTGCGATGTCCATGTTCAGGAACTTGGTTGACCATAAGGCTTTGTGTTCTAACTCCACTGGTAGGTGGCACGCCTTTCCATACACAATCTGTAATGGTGTCATTCCAATAGGAGTCTTGAAGGCAGTGCGGTAGGCCCACAAGGCGTCGTCCACCTTCGTTGCCCAATCTTTTCTATTCGAGTGGATCAATTTTTCTATTATCCTTTCGAGTTCTCTATTCGAAACTTCCACTTGCCCACACGTTTGCGGGTGGTAGGAAAAAGAGACTTAATGATGCACGCCAATTTTTTTCAAGAATTGCAAAAACTGACTGTTACAAAAATGACAACCACCATCACTTATGATTGTTCGCGGAGCTCCAAATCAAGAAAAGATATTTGTATGGATAAATTTCAAGACTGTGCGGGCGTCATTAGCTGCAACGGCCTCCACCTCCACCCACTTCGAAATATAATCCACTGCCATATTTATATAATGCTTTCCGTGATACATTGGGAATGGTCCCATGAAATCGATTCCCCAATCGTCGAACGCTTCGCAAACTAACATATTATTAAGTGGCATCTCGTCTTTCCGCGAAATATTGCCAGTTCTTTGACATTCATTGCATTTCGAGACATGCGCGTGAGCATCCTTGAATATTGTTGGCCAAAATAATCCACTTTGAAGCACCTTGCGGGCTATCCTAGCAGCGCCCATGTGTCCTCCAACTTCCCTATCGTGTCAATGCTTGAGAACAGATTTGTACTCCGATTCCGGGACGAAACGTCTGATTATATCATCACTACAGGTACAGAACAACAATGGATCTTCCCAAAAATAATACTTTGTGTCCGAGAAAAGGTTTTTCCTTTGCTGAAGCGAAAGATTGGGTGATGGTTTGCCGCAAGCAAGATAGTTTTCGATATCAGCATAACACGGAGTCGTGGAAGAGTGAGCTGAGATGGAGAAAATCTTTTTCATCAGGAAACGAATGAGATATTTCCATTACCTCATTGTCTGAAGTCACATGTCCTTCCAGCCGAGAAGGTGATCTGCGATAATGTTTTCTGTTGGAACATGGTCTTCCGCATCTCCTAGGTTTGAGAATAACAAATCATATGTGTATTTGATCTTGTGTGTTTAAGTGTGCAGGAAAACAAGTCCACATGGCTCAAGAAAAACATAAGAAGGTTGCGCCAAAATTTGAAGCCAAAATTCCAACATGCCCGCAAGCACCGTGTAACACCCCAAAGATCGTGGTTCAGCGAGGTAGGCGAAATGGTAGTGTTGCGCTCGGGATAGGCTCAAGATTCCAGATCAGGTCAATGCGCACGACCATTTCCCTCTTTGCGCACGACCAGTGATCGTGCGCCAACGATCGTGCGTTGATTCAGAAGAGAATCGAGTTCCGTCTCGGACAGTGCGCACGACCATTTCCCTCTTCGCGCACGACCAGTGATCGTGCGCCAACGATCGTGCGTTAATTCAGAAGAGAATCGAGTTCTGTCTCAGACAGTGCGCACGACCATTTCCCTCTTTGCGCACGACCAGTGATCGTGCGCCAGCGATCGTGCGCCCTGTTTATTCTGTTCCGCAATTTTGAGCGGAGAAGAAGATCGGACCGTCCAAATCTTTTGTGATTTGATCCAACGGCTAGGTTTAGTTGCGGGAGACCTTTAGGGCTGATGAGAGGGGGTTAAACCTCATATTCTCTAAGTCATTCTCTCTCCAAACCCTAGAGAAAGAAGGAGGAGCCAAGGAAGAAGAAGGGAGATTCCGCCATTGACGGAGCTCCGGAGCTCCGTTTTGCGAACCGTTTCCAGATCTGGAGAGTGCAGCCCGGTGCAGTCATTTCCCTCTGTCTAGAATCTCGGGTCCATGGCGAAAAAGAACGCTCCTAGGGTAACGATTTCTTCTCCCGTTGTTTGGACTTGACTTTTGTCCTCTCCTTCGTTTCTCTATGCTTGCATGAGGGATCCCTTTCACCAAATGGGTGAAGTGTAGGATTCCCTCAAGTTCTCCGGAACTCCGGGTCGATTGTGTCCGTCCCCGGCATATTGCATGAAGAAAATCCGGTAGTCGTGCGGATTTAGGCATTTTGTGTGAAGCCTATTCGTGGCCGTGAGCCCGAATCGGTTTTGCTTGGATTGCGACGTTGCATTTAGGTCAAGCCTAGAATGCGTGCCAGAGAAAGACTCCGTGAAATCATCTATAGTAGTGCGGGATTTAAGTGTAGGCGTCTTGTGAAGATCCTAACGAAAGCCCCATGCTTTGAGAATGGATGAAGGCAAACCTTCACCGCGAAATTGATGCGGAGCGTATTATACCTCCCCTTTTTGAGTATTTGTGAAGCCTAGATCCTTGTGAAGGGATTAGGTGCGTAGCTTATATTTGTGTAGCACTTGAAGGTGCTAAACCCTTACGGGCCGAGGCGAAGCCGTACCCGCGTCGTGCGACAGATCGCGACGATTAGATCACGGGCAAAGCTAAACCGAACCCGTTTCCATGCAGATCGGTAAGAGGTCCCTACCTCATGTAGCCGTGTGATCATGGGTGAGGTCGTGGAAGGTGGTTTACCTAGACCGACCAAAAGCTCTTTTTCCCACATAAGGCGATGGCCCTTACGGTGGAGTGTTTGTGGAATTGATGTTGTTAGCCTCATGCGGTTGTTTAGGCGGTTGCGGGGAACGTTCGGGTGAACCCAACCAACATCACGTGCATACCTAGGTTCCCTCCTTTTTGATGCTCAACCTAGAAGATTGAATGTGCTTGAAACCTCCCCTTGTGTAGTTGCACTTTCTTTGTGTTAGTACTTGTGCTGGTATGGCTTGCTTGCAGGGTAGAATCTCCGCCACCCCGGAAAAGGGGTGGGGTCATTATAATTTGGTCAGCTGTGCTGACCGTTACCTTGTTTGCCACCGCTTGGTGGAATGTTCTTATGCAGGTGTAGGTGAGCCTAGCGGGAAATAGCGGGCGGTGGCCCTTTTGCTGAGTTGGCCCTTGAAGGCCAGCCCCCTTTTTAGCTTTCTCATGTATTGCCGGCCTGCGTGCCGATGTATGTTTTGGAGTTTTTGGTACATTTGCTAAATGTAAGGCCTTAAGGCCATAACTCTCTTTCTTGGTTTCATTCCTATGATAGTGGACAACTCTAATGGAAATGTTAAATCGTTATGCTTCTGCTAGTGTTTAGTATACTCTATTGTAGTTTCTTTCTGTTAATCACCTTTTAACTCCTAGCTAGTGTGGTTAGTATGGCGTAGGGTCCCGGCCGGACCTACTGTTATATTATTCGTACTGGCAGGGTGTTACAATTTGGTATCGGACTTAAGGCGTCGATCCGTAGTTTAGCAAATTCGGGACGAATTCCTTTTAAGGGGTGGTGCGCACGGGTTGTGCATTCACCTAAAACGACAAAAACTAATAAGAATGTCCACTTAGGAATGAAAAGAAAACATACTTGTTTGCGGAACCTGAGCGTTCCATGATTGTTGTTTGATATGTTTTGGGTCACTAAATTGTGCTTTGCATGATTATAGGTGACTAGAAGTGCTGCGGGGCAGTCTCGACCCCGTAACACCGCTGAAAGTAGTGGGTCGGCTGAAGTGCCAACGACCACTCCTTCTGCTGAAATGATCAAATTAGTCGCAGAAGCGGTCTTCGCGATGATCAACGCTCAACCCCAAAGGCTGGTCCAGCCTACTACTCCTACTCCGGATGTGGCCCCTGAGGCTGTTGCTGCAGTGGAACCTGCGGTAGCGCCGAGGGTGGAACCTCAAGTTGCGCAAGTAGTTGCGGGGCGAGCGCGTGACCAGCAATTAAAGCATTTCCTGAGCTTTAATCCTCCTACCTTCTCGGGATCTGAGTCCCCAACGGAGGCAGAAGACTGGTTGTCAAGAGTTAGAAGAACTCTGAGGGCGACATCGACGGACGAAGCCATGATGGTCACCTTAGCCACCTTCCTTCTTGATGGAGAGGCTGTGCTGTGGTGGGAAGAGCAGGAGCTGCATAAGTTCTACGGTAGAGATATTACTGAAATCACAATGGCTGAGTTTTCAAAGTCGTTCCTCCAAAGGTTTATTACCTCTGCCCAGCGCATTGCGTTACAAAACCAGTTCTTGAGGTTGACACAAGGTGATCGCTCCGTTGACGATTACTTGCATGAGTTTACCAGACTGAGTCGCTATGCGGGGTCCTTGGTGGAGGATGAGGAGACAAAGACAAATAAGTTCTATGAAGGGCTTCGGGACGAGTTGAGGCTGCTCCTTGCAGGCCCTATGACGTTCGGCTTCCAAGTGATGGTGCAAACTGCCAGATCTTTGGAGTTGGACATGAAGAGGGTACAAGCAAAGGGTGTTGTAAAGAAACCTGAGTTTCATGCGCCAGCCTCTCAGTCCAAGTCGGTTTTCAGAAGGAACAAAAGGAAGTTCAAACAGGCGGAACCAGCTCCTTCAAATGTTTCGGGAGCCACGACCGCGCGGACTCCTATTACGTGTTTCACCTGCGGGAAGGTGGGACACAAAACTGCGGTGTGTCGAAGTGGTCCCCCGAAGACTGGTAATCGAGTGGTGGATTATGCTCGTACTGCGGAAAAGGGTAAAGCTGCGGAGTCTTCGGCTTCCCAGCACATTCCGACTCAGCCGAGAGTCTTTTCGCTTGGCCAACAAGAAGCTATACGACAAACTGATGTCGTCACAGGTACGAATTAGAAGTTAGCTTTTACAGCTATATATATAATTCATACTGTGGTACGACTATATGCTTTATTTGTGTGCAATTAGGTTTCATCCTAATTTTCAACTATCCGGCGAGAGCTCTATTCGATACGGGTGCATCGCACTCTTTTCTGTCTGAGGACTTCGTGGTGCGAATCGGAGTGCCATCTACCTTCGTAGAGGATAGATTAGAAGTAGTGCTACCCAATGGATCTCGCATGTCTGCGGATAGGAAGAGCCGTGTGAAGGTGCGGATCGGAAATCAAGATTTCGATTTGGAAGCATCGTTGTTGCCGTTAGCTGAATTCGATGTGATCTTCGGCATGGACTGGCTCTCGGAGCAGCGGGCATGCATAGATTGCAATACAAAGGAGATCACTCTGGGAAGGGACACTGAAGGAGAAACCATGTTCGCCGGTATGCGTGGAGCGAGCAAGACGCTGATGTCTGCTCTCCAAGTGGTTAAGGCGGTGAGAAAAGGCGCCGAGTTGTTCTTCACCTTGTTGGAGGCTTTGGAGCCAAAGCCCAGGTTATGTGATGTCCCAGTTGTAGCAGAGTACGCCGACGTGTTTCCTAACGAACTCCCTGGGGCTCCGCCTCAGCGAGAGATCGATTTCTGTATCGAGTTGGTGCCAGGTGCCAAACCTGTGGCCCGCTCACGGTACCGGATAGCGCCAAAGGAATTGGCAGAGCTGAAGGTTCAATTGCAAGAGCTGCTAGAGCAAGGCTACGTACGTCCAAGTTCTTCGCCTTGGAGTGCATCGGTCCTCTTTGTGAAAAAGAAGGACGGGAGCTTGCGTCTATGAATCGATTATCGAGAGCTAAATAAGTTGACCGAGAAGAACCGATATCCGATTCCAAGAATCGATGATCTCTTCGACCAGCTGGTTGGGTCGACGGTATACTCCAAACTGGACCTAAGGTCCGGCTATTACCAACTGCGGATTAGGGAATGTGACATTCCAAAGACAACGTTCAGTACCCGCTTTGGGCACTATGAGTTCACGGTGATGCCGTTCGGTCTGTCCAATGCACCGTCGGTATTCATGGACTTAATGAATAGGACGTTCCGTGAGTTTTTGGATCAATTCGTGATCGTCTTTATCGATGACATTTTGGTATACTCTCAATCAGAAGAGGAGCATGTAGGGCATCTGCACGCCATTCTGAGCACCTTAAGGAAGAGTCAGCTTTATGCCAAGTTCTCCAAGTGCGAGTTTTGGCTACCGTCAGTAGCATTCCTTGGTCACGTCGTTAGTGGAGATGGAATTGCGGTAGATCCGTCGAAGATAGAAGCGATCCGAGCGTGGCCTTTGTTGAAAAACGTAGCGGAAGTCTGAAGTTTCTTAGGACTTGCCGGCTATTATAGGCGCTTTGTGGAAAACTTCTCGAGGATCGCACTTCCTCTCACAAAACTGACTAGGAAGGATCATAAGTTCGTTTGGTCGCCCGAGTGCGCACGAGCTTTTGAAGAACTGAAGAGCCGTCTGACCACAGCGCCCATTCAATGCTCGCCATATGGTACGGAAGGCTACGAAATTTATAGCGACGCCTCAGGAAGTGGTTTGGGTTGTGTCCTAGTGCAGTTCGGTAAGGTAATTGCCTACGGCTCCCGTCAGTTGAAAGCTCATGAGAGGAATTACCCGGTCCATTATTTGGAGCTAGCGGCCGTGGTATTTGCTCTTAAGCTTTAGAGGCATTATTTGTATGGCGTGAAGATCGACATCTTTACCGACCACAAGAGCCTCAAGTACTTGCTAGATCAAAGGTAGTTGAATATGCGACAGAGGAGGTGGTTGGAGTTCCTTGGGGACTACACCTTCGACATCAAATATACTCCTGGAATGGGAAATGTAGTTGCGGACGCGTTGAGTCGTCGGGCTCCCGCTCAAGCAAATTGGATTTTGATGCACGATGAGCGTCTAATCCGTGAGCTGGAAGAAATGGAGATCATTTGCGTTGATCGAAGAGCGTCTACTTCAGCATGCTTGAACTGGACGGAGGTTCAATACCACCTTGCCGACCGAGTTCGACAGGCATTGGAGCTGGATGAGAGCATGAAACGCTACAAAGCGGAAACCGTTGACGGGTTGAACGCTGATTTCTCTTTCGAAGATGGCCTTATGTGGAAGAATGGCCGATTGTGCGTCCCAAACGTTGGTACTCTACGGGAGGGATTGATGTACGAGGCTCATCATACCAAGTACTCTATCCACCCGGGGAGCACGAAAATGTACATGGACATGAAGAAACTTTTCTGGTGGCCGAGTATGAAGAAGGACATTGCCCTCTACGTGGCCAAGTGCAACACTTGCGCGTTGGTGAAGGTAGAATGTCAACGTCCCGGTGGATTTTTGAAGTCCTTGCCGATTCCGGAATGGAAGTTTGACGATATTTCGATGGATTTCGTGCACGGATTGCCGAGATCGCAGCATGGAAACGACGCCATCTGGGTGATCGTGGACAGACTGACAAAAGTATCGCATTTTATTCCGAACCGGAAGGATGATTCTGTAGAAAAGCTAGCGAAGCTCTATGTCGATAGTATTGTGCGGCTGCACGGTGTCCCTCGTAGCATCGTCAGCGATCGTGACGGGCGTTTCACATCGAAAGATTGAAGGCTTATCCATGAACTGTTGGGCACGAAATTGAAGTTCAGCACGGCCTTCCACCCGCAAACGGATGGACAGACCGAGAGAACCAACAGGACTATGGAGGATATGCTCCGAATGTGCGCTCTAGATTTTGGAAAAAAATGGGAAGATCATCTCTATATGATCGAATTCGCCTACAATAATAGCTACCAAGCCAGTATGAAGATGGCTCCTTTCGAGGCCCTCTATGGTAAGAAGTGTCGTACGCCGTTGTCTTGGGCAGAAATGGGCGATACTAAGCTATTAAAGCGAAAGGATGTTGAGGAAGCAACTTCGACGATCCGAACTATTCGGGAAAGGCTATTGATTGCCTAGGATAGGCAAGCAAAGTATTACAACGCCAAGCATAGGAACCTAGAGTTCGCCGTCGGTGACCGGGTTTACTTGAAGATCAAACGGTTCAAAGGGGTATCAAGGATCCGACGCTTGAAAAAGCTCAGTCCAAGGTACTTAGGACCGTTTGAGATTGTGGAACGTGTGGGTGATGCGGCTTATCGGCTTGCACTATCTGCAGAGCTGAGCGGTCTGCACGACGTGTTTCACACTTCAGTTCTGAGGAAGGCAGTGCAAGAGCCTACTCATGTCGTTGCGGTCGGCAAAGTGTCGGTGGATAGTGGGTTGTCGACGAAAGTCAAACCCTTACGCATCGAGGATACCGAGGTAAAGCAGTTGCGGAACAAGTCCATTCGGATGGTAAAGGTCCGGTGGGATAATTGCGGCCGAGAGGAGCTAACTTGGGAGAGAGAGCAAGAGATGCTTGCGGAGTACCCCGAGCTATTTCCCTCAGGTAAATTTCCTTTAAAAACTGTAATTTCCTGCTATTACTGTTTTCGAAATTTCGGGACGAAATTCTTTTAAGGGGGGTGGAGTTGTAACACCCCAAAGATCGTGGTTCAGCGAGGTAGGCAAAATGGTAGTGTTGCGCTCGGGATAGGCTCAAGATTCCAGATCAGGTCAATGCGCACGACCATTTCCCTCTTCGCGCACGACCAGTGATCGTGCGCCAACGATCGTGCGTTAATTCAGAAGAGAATCGAGTTCTGTCTCAGACAGTGCGCACGACCATTTCCCTCTTCGCGCACGACCAGTGATCGTGCGCCAACGATCGTGCGTTAATTCAGAAGAGAATCGAGTTCTGTCTCGGATAGTGCGCACGACCATTTCCCTCTTCGCGCACGACCAGTGATCGTGCGCCAGCGATCGTGCGCCCTGTTTATTCTGTTCCGCGATTTTGAGCGGAGAAGAAGATCGGACCGTCCAAATCTTTTGGGATTTGATCCAACGGCTAGGTTTAGTTGCGGGAGACCTTTAGGGCTGATGAGAGGGGGTTAAACCTCATATTCTCTAAGTCCTTCTCTCTCCAAACCCTAGAGAAAGAAGGAGGAGCCAAGGAAGAAGAAGGGAGATTCCGCCATTGACGGAGCTCCGGAGCTCCATTTCGCGAACCGTTTCCAGATCTGGAGAGTGCAGCCCGGTGTGGTCATTTCCCTCCGTCTAGAATCTCGGATCCATGGCGAAAAAGAACGCTCCTAGGGTAACGATTTCTTCTCCCGTTGTTTGGACTTGTCTTTTGTCCTCTCCTTCGTTTCTCTATGCTTGCATGAGGGATCCCTTTCACCAAATGGGTGAAGTGTAGGATTCCCTCAAGTTCTCTGGAACTCCGGGTCGATTGTGTCCGTCCCCGGCATATTGCATGTAGAAAATCCGGTAGTCGTGTGGATTTAGGCATTTTGTGTGAAGCCTATTCGTGGCCGTGAGCCCGAATCGGTGATGCTTGGATTGCGACGTTGCATTTAGGTCAAGCCTAGAATGCGTGCCGGAGAAAGACTCCGTGAAATCATCTATAGTAGTGCGGGATTTAAGTGTAGGCGTCTTGTGAAGATCCTAACGAAAGCCCCATGCTTTGAGAATGGATGAAGGCAAACCTTCACCGCGAAATTGATGCGGAGCGTATTATACCTCCCCTTTTTGAGTATTTGTGAAGCCTAGATCCTTGTGAAGGGATTAGGTGCATAGCTTATATTTGTGTAGCACTTGAAGGTGCTAAACCCTTACGGGCCGAGGCGAAGCCGTACCCGCGTCGTGCGACAGATCGCGACGATTAGAGAACGGGCAAAGCTAAACCGAACCCGTTTCGATGCAGATCGGTAAGAGGTCCCTACCTCATGTAGCCGTGTGATCATGGGAGAGGTCATGGAAGGTGGTTTAACTAGACCGACCAAAAGCTCTTTTTCCCACATAAGGCGATGGCCCTTACAGTGGAGTGTTTGTGGAATTGATGTTGTTAGCCTCATGCGGTTGTTTAGGCGGTTGCGGGGAACCTTCGGGTGAACCCAACCAACATCATGTGCATACCTAGGTTCCCTCCTTTTTGATGCTCAACCTAGAAGATTGAATGTGCTCGAAACCTCACCTTGTGTAGTTGCACTTTCTTTGTGTTAGTACTTGTGCTGGTATGGCTTGCTTGCAGGGTAGAATCTCCGCCACCCCGGAAAAGGGGTGGGGTCATTATAATTTGGTCAGCTGTGCTGACCGTTACCTTGTTTGCCACCGCTTGGTGGAATGTTCTTATGCAGGTGCAGGTGAGCCTAGCGGGAAATAGCGGGCGGTGGCCCTTTTGCTGAGTTGGCCCTTAAAGGCCAGCCCCCTTTTTAGCTTTCTCATGTATTGCCGGCCTGCGTGCCGATGTATGTTTTGGAGTTTTTGGTACATTTTCTAAATGTAAGGCCTTAAGGCCATAACTCTCTTTCTTGGTTTCATTCCTATGATAGTGGACAACTCTAATGGAAATGTTAAATCGTTATGCTTCCGCTAGTGTTTAGTATACTCTGTTGTAGTTTCTTTCTGTTTATCACCTTTTAACTCCTAGCTAGTGTGGTTAGTATGGCGTGGGGTCCCGGCCAGACCTACTGTTATATTATTCGTACTGGCAGGGTGTTACACACCGGCGCTAGCGCTAGCAATTATTTGAGAAAATCTCAGAAACAGTTATGGAAGGTACTAGAGCCAGGCGATAGAAGCTAATGCAGGCGGTAGCAGTTAGCACATGCAGTATCTACTAGAGCCAGTGGTAGAGCAAAGCATAAGAGGAAGGCGACCGGCTTGCTTAAAATGAAGGATTCTCACACGGAGAATATTGCATAATCTGGGATAGCGCAGGCGCTAGCTCCAAGGCTATAAAAAGGACCCCTTGGATCCGTCTTCTTCATCCATCTTCACTCCCAAATTTCAGAGCTTCGTGCCACATCATATAGAGGAGAGTTCAGAGAGATACTTCCACAAATCCATGAAGGCTTAAGAAGATCCGTGGAGAAGATTTCAACACCCGTTATCATCGTGGTAAAAGACTGCATCGACTACGATCATACTCTGCGGGTCTTCATCTACTTCTCCAAGAGATCTATATAGGGAGTTCTTATATTGTTGTTATTTTTTCACATCTTTTCCTATATTCGTTTAGTGAACTCGCCTCGTGTTGGCGACTAGGTCTGGGTAGGACTTAGGGTAGAAATTCGCCTCGTGTTGGCGACTAGGTCTAGGGTGTAGATGTAGGGGTGCTCGAGTCCATATCCGGGGAAGGATTGGCTTGAGCGGCTTGAGGCCGTATCTGGGAAGGATCGGCTAAAGCCAACCGGTTTGTGGTGATACGAGTCGGTTTAGAAAACAAAAAGAGTCTTTCATATTTCGCCTTGATTTCTAGCGTCATTGAAATCGAATTTTGTAATCAATTTTATTAAAAAATAATCTTGTCTCTCTTTGTCTAATAAAATTGATTTGGTCTTCATTTCTCTAAATTGTTTATTATCCTCTCTTTCATTATAAAACAATTTAGATCTTTATTCAAAATCACTATTTTGATCTCTTATTATTTCAAGTATTCCAAAATATAATATAAGTTTTTTTAAGACCCTTATTCACCCCCCCCCCCCTCTAAGGGTGCCTACCGATCCGATAAGTGGTATTAGAGCTAGGTTTTATTCCAATCGTCTTAACAACCAGGAATAATGGCGTCTCATGATCTCAATTCTACTAGTGGGGTAAATTTTTGTGAAGAAGAAAAATCTCTTAAACCACCATTATTTGAAGGAACAAATTATAAAGGATGGAAAATTATAATTAAAAATTTTATTAGAACTGTTGATATCGAAGCATGGAAATTAGCAATAGTTAGACCAGCGGATGAATCAAATAAAAAGGAACGTCATCTAAATGCAAAAGCCAAACACTATTTATTTTGTGGTTTATCTAATAAAGTTTTCAAATTAATATATTGTTTTTCTAGTGCATATAAAGTTTGGAATTTTCTTGAAGAAATGTATGATTCTCCATCTACAGGTATGGAACAAATACAAGAAGTGGAGAACATACAAGATTGCTCAAATAATCAAGAAAGCTCCACACATGATGGATCCATGGAATGCACATCAAGCGAAAGGGATGATGATATGATATCAATGGAAGAGGAGTGCCAAAAGGATGTCAAATGAACTATTAGTTCAAATCTTGCCTATTTTGATAGCACTGCAAGGAAATCAAATTCTCTTATTGTTTGTAATTCTATTTCTACTTTACAATTGCTACAAATTACAAAGCGCAAAATTAAGAAATTGAAAAATGCAAATTGCAAATTGCGCTTAGAAAATAAAAGTTTAAAAGCAAAAGTTAAAGTAGAATCAAATGCTAATTCATCTAGTTTTACCCATGTCTCTTTTTAAGAAACTATTACACCTTGTTTAGAATTTAATAATTTAAAAGAAAATTACAAGGGATTTGAAAAGGAACTTTTTATTGTAAAAGAACACAATGAAAAATTGTCTTTAGAAAATTCAACTTTGAAAAATGATTGTGCTATGTGTACAAGTTATAAAATTAAAATTAAAGAGATGGATGAAACATTTGAAGAATTTAGAAATAACTATCAAAATCATTTTGACTCTATTATTTCCACTCTTAAGAATAGCACAATTGCTTATAATAAAGCTAGACACAATCTCAAAGTTAAAAACTATAAATTAGAAAATAAAATTAACTTGTTTAAGGAAATTATAAGGAAAAATTCTCAACACATAAATTCAAATTATCAAGCAAAATCCAAAGGCAAGTTAAATATGATTTTTCATAATTTATCCAAGCAAAACTTAGGAAATGAAAAGCAACAAAAGCTTCTAAATGAAATTCCAAAACCTTATCATCATTTACAACATAATTATTCTCCCAACCTAAAATTAAATGCAAACAAATTTTCTTCAAATTATAAATTCAAATATCATTTTTATCCAAATATTCAAGTAAATGACTATGGAAATTTGAAAACTAAAAATAAGGTTTCTCCAAGGTATAAATGGAGATCCATACTTAAGAATGACGCACTAATGTCAAAAGAAAGGGTCCATCCATCCTTGTCCCCCAAAAGCCATCTCGTTATACTTGGGTACCCAAAGGAACGACCACTCTTGGTCCCCTTTGGATACCTAAATCACTTATTCATTAGGTATCACCAAATGCATGAAGTAGAATATATTCAAAAATGAAATATACAAATTTTCTACTTTATGATATGCTTTAATGTCTTTCTATTTTTCTTTTTTGTTTTCTTATTTTTTAAGCTATCATGTTATGGCCATCTTATATATTATAGGAAATATGATCTTATCTCTTAAAACTTAATGAGTTTATAAATCAAATTGATGAAAATTCAAAATCATATTTTATTTTAAGTGACCTATCTATTATTCTTATATTCAATGCTTATAAATATCTTATATTATCTATATGAATCAAACTCTAAATTTGTTATGAGATATTTATCTAAATTATAAAGAAAATCACAAAAGACATATTGAAAGATTAATTGACTTAAACACTGATGCCACACGCACCACCATGATCTATTGATGTCCTTTGATAAAATTCTCTAAAAACATATATCATAATTCATATCAAAAATCATGTAAAAACAACTATCTCTATCACAAGTATATGAATTATATGATGACAATTGGTATTATAATTGTTTACAATGGTTGGTGTATTAAGTGTGTATTGTGATTTATTTCAAGTTTAGATCTTAGAATCATCTTGATATCAATAGATCAAATCAAATAGAATCTTCACTTCATTCTAGGTCTATAAGTTGAAACACTATCAAACCTTGGCATAATATTAATCTCAAACTTATCATACTAACATTGTCACCTAAATAATATTTGTGTCTATGTTAGGCTTTATAGGTTTACCAAGATATACAGGCTGGGTATTATTATCTAAGGGCTTATCCATGATATTCTTTTCATAAACATTATACTAATCATTTAAATTATGCTTATTTGGCCTATTCGAACATGATATCTTGTGCTTACATTTCATATCATTTTCAACATACATTATATTGATAAATATAAGCATTAGAAAAATCAAAATGAAGATATAAGAAAATATATATCATGGCATGGTCATCTAATATAATATTTGAAATTTGACTTTGTCCCCAAAAGCCTAAATGAAGTTTGCAAATCAAATTAAATCAAAAGTAAAAGTCAGGTTTTCATTTAAAATGACCAATCTATTATAACTAAAATCAGGCATATCTGTTTTGTTCAATCATGTCTTCTTTGTTTGCATATCCTATAATATTAAGCTTAAATGGTTGTGCAAAACTCAAGAATTAAGGTTTAATGAATATGGAGCTTTAATGAATATGGAGCCTAGGTTCTAAAATTTTAACTTCCGCAAATTTTTGCGATTTCTTCTTGTCTCTTCACTTCATTACAAAGGTCTTACATTGCACAAACATAATTAAGCAAAATCGTAAGTGAAATCGAATAAAATCTAGGCTATATGATTAAAATAAGCACTCTATGTGAGCTAACGCAGGCGCTAGGACCTAACACCGGCGCTAGCTCAAGTGTCTGACTTTCTGTAACTTTAAAATTCTGAAAAATTACTAAAAATATATTATTTTATATGTACTTCTCATTTTTGCATTTCTACCTATAATTGATTTTTGAAAAATTAAAATACAAAATTACAAAAGCCAAATTCCAAAAAAAAAAAAAAAAAATTCTTTGGTTATTTGTTTAATTTCTATTTCTATATGCAAAAATCAAATACAAAAGTATAAAACAAAAACAAGTATCAAAATTTTTTTTGAACTTAATTTTTCTATTTACATGTATCTTGTGAAAGGGAGATTTGGGCTATCATCCCATCACATCTCCTAGTACCGGGCGAACCCCTCACAGGGTAGACCTCGGGAAGTCCAAGATCAATCTTATGAGTTCAAACTTTAAATCAAAATTATTTTTCAAAATATCAAAAATATTGTATGGACTTTATTGTGAAAATCAAGCATGATTTAACCCATCATTTAGACCTTCTACAATGTTACAATTCATCTTTTCAAACTACTTTGAACATTGTTTTTATCATGTTGTGGTATATCTACTCATATGTGCACCAATTGTAATGAAAAGGGTGTGTAGAACCAAGCTTAGCATGCCTCTAAGTATGAGTAAATTTTTTATGGTTGATAATGATTTTTATTCACTCACTTATTTTGGCAAAGTCTACATGTGCTTTTAATCTAAGAATGCTTGCTTATGTATTGTAATTGTACAATGAATTAAATTTGCACAAGTATCTTACCTACACCACCTTTATTTGCACTATAAATATTTAAGAAAAGTGGCTGTCCTTTCAAATTACATTGGTTTGCAAAACAAGTGTATTCGGAGAACTTTGTAAAAAAAAATAATCATGAAATAAATTGACAAAGATAACTCCACCAAGCACTACTTGAACCTCCTGATAAGTCTTAATAAGCGTTGTGAGGTTGTCACCTTGTAAAGAATATTAAAGTGTCTTGTACAAACCTTCATTTTGTAACCACTTATTCTTAAGTACACCGAATCACAAAAATCAATATTGAAAAGTAAAGTATGTGATCCCCCAAGCACTACTTTGCACCCTGATAAGTCTTAATGAGCATTGTGTGTGCAAAGCACCTTGGTAGTGGTACATTTTCATTGTGCATTGAAGTGTGTGGAAGTATAATTATTTGTGTTTTATTGTGCACTTTACTCCACATATGTCTTCTATTTTTGATTAAATCATGTGTTTACTCTATTCAAAATACACTTATGTGCACATCATTATCTTCCATAACACTTCTTCACATGAGTATTGGATCCTAATGCTAAATTCTATACTCCTCTTTATTTATAAATGCACTAGATAACCTAGCATGTTTTCTACAATGTTTGGTATGTTTTGAATTTGTGAATTATAATAACATTGTTTTAGTTTCTCTTTGAGTTACTTCTTTCATGCTTGGATACTTTATTACTTAAAGATTTTAAATGAAAAATTATTTACAAAAACTTCTTCCTTTTTGGAATTTAACTCATATATCTTCTTATGAATAGACATGATTACAAAAAGATGTTTTTTGTATTTTTATAAGTCTTCCGCATCATCACCATGTATTCTTTACCTTACGCTTTCATGCTTATATCAAAGTCTTAAATCTAAAAATTCCTTTTTTCAACAAATGGTAGACTTGCTTGGTAGAATTTATATTGGTTGTTCTGACACGAATATCACTTTTATGCTAAAATATCTGATTCATTAATGGATTTCAAAATAGCTATGTGAGTTTTTTTTTTAAATTCAAATAAATATATAAACCCATAGGCTATAAACTTATCATTAGATTCAAATACTTATTGTTTCCAATGATTATTATCCCATAATTTCACATCTCACCATAGCGAGGGCATAGGGTTGTAGACATTAGATAACCTGACCTCTAAGTCAGGTCTTGTCCTTAACCTGGAAGGGTTCCAGTGGGGCCTTGTGAGGCACTGGGGGAAAGAGTGCTAGGTTGAGTATTTTTCTAGTGTTTGCAAATGGGACTAACACCCCAACCTACGACATGTTTGCAGCTCCTCATGACCATCCGTCACTTAGTATGGGGCTAGGGTGTAGACATATTGTCTGGTTAGATTGGTTACTAGGAAATCATTATCTTTTATGCTTAAAACTCGTATATAAAGGGGAGAACCAACATGATAATATTGATTACTTGGCAAATGTTATATTGTTCATCATTATGCTAAAAACTCTGATCTACTTCAATGAAAATTATTCTAAAACTCTTTAGCATTTCCTTCCCTCTAAAAGCTCGATCATGCCTTTATCTTATGATAAAAAAAATTCGTGTTTTGCTTCCTTACCCACTTTTGCTAATAACAAAAGGGGGAGAACTAACATGATAAATAAAATCCGCTATCAAAATGAAAAATTAACATGATTAATTAAGATGATAGCCTACATATTAGGGGAGCATTCACTTAGGTGGAGCATATATTTAGGGGGAGCAATTCTAAATACAAATCGATAATTATCCTAAGTCATCACTCTCACACACACACAAGTAGTTTTCATCATGCTTATATATTAATGCTCTGATTTATCATTAATGGATTTGTTTTTATAAAAAGGGGGAGTTTGTTGGAACATGGTCTTCCGCATCTCCTAGGTTTGAGAATAACAAATCCTATGTGTATTTGATCTTGTGTGTTTAAGTGTGCAGGAAAGCAAGTCCACATGACTCAAGAATAACAAAAGAAGGTTGAACCAAAATTTGAAGCCAAAATTCCAACATGCTTGCTAGCACCGGCGCTAGCGCTAGATATGATTTGAGAAAATCTCAGAAACATTTATGGAAAGTGCTAGCGCCAGGCGATAGCAGCTAACGCAGGCAGTAGCAGTTAGCGCATGCGGTATCTACTAGCGCCGGCAGTAGCGCAAAGCACAAGATGAAGGCGGTCGGCTTGCTTAAAATGAAGGATTCTCACGTAGAGAATATTGCCTAATCTGGGATAGCGCCGGTGGTAGGGATAGCGCAGGCGCTAGTTCCAAGGCTATAAAAAGGACCCCTTGGATCTGTCTTCTTCATCCCTCTCCACTCCCAAATTCTAGAGCTTCGTGCCACATCATATAGAGGAATGTTCAGAGAGATACACCCACAAATCCATGAAGGCTTAAGGAGATCTATGGAGAAGATTTCAACACACGTCATCATCATGACGAAAGACCGCATCGACTACGATCATACTCTGCGGGTCTTCGTCTACTTCTACAAGAGATCCATATAGGGAGTTTTTATATTGTTGTTATTTATTTCACATATTTTCTTCTAATCGTTTGCTGAACTCGCCTCGTGTTGGCGACTAGGTCTGGGTAGGACTTAGGGCAGAAATTCGCCTCGTGTTGGCAACAAGGTCTAGGGTGTAGATCTAGGCGGTACTCGAGGCCATATCCGGGGAAGGATTGCCTAGAGCGGCTTGAGGCCATATCTTGGAAGGATCGGCTAAAGCCAATCGGTTCGTGGGGATACGAGTCGGTATAGAAAACAAAAAGAGTCTTTCATATTTCGCCTTGATTGCTAGCATCATTGAAATCGAATTTTGTAATCAATTTTATTAAAAAATAATCATGTCTCTCTTTGTGTAATAAAATTGATTTGATCTTCATTTCTCTAAATTGTTTATTATCCTCTCTTTCATTATTAAACAATTTAGATCTTTATTCAAAATCACTATATTGATCTCTTATTATTTCAAGTATTCCAAAATATAATATAAGTTTTTTTAAAACCCTTATTCACCCCCCCCCCCCCCTCTAAGTGCGCCTACCGATCCAACATTTTCTACTCCCTTTTTGTCATGGATTTTAATATTATATTCTTGAAGTAAAAGAATCCAAAGAATGAGTCGAGGTTTTGCATCTTTTTTCTCAAATAAGTATTTCAGGGCAGCATGATCTGTGTAAATGTTTACCCTCGAGAGGACTAGATATGAATGGAATTTTTAAAAGTCGAAAATCATTGCAAGAATTTCTTTCTCAGTTGTAGTGTAATTTATTTGAGCATCGTTGAGGGTCCGACTGGCATAGTAAATTGTGTGGAAAATCTTATCTTTATATTGCCCCAGTACAGCACCCTCGGTATAGTCGCTGGCATCACACATTATCTCAAAGGGTAAAGACCAATCAGGTGACACCAAAATAGGAGCGGTGACAAGTTGTTCTTTGAGTGCATTAAATGCGCGCAAGCAATCTTTGTCAAAATTGAACTGCACATCCTTGCTCAGTAGATTGGAAAGGGGCTTTGCAGTAGAGGAAAAATTCTTGATAAGCGTCGATAAAATCCCGCATGGCCTACAAAACTTCGTATGCCTTTTACTGAGGTTGGTGGGGGTAGGTTCTTAATAATTTCCACCTTTGCTTGTGACCAAGGGCGTGCAATCTTCAAACAGCGCTGGCGCAGCAAATCTTGGCGGGAAGGCGTGACTCAGGCGCGATCTGGATTGAGAGGGATTGGACACGGGTGTGACCTTTGGGTCACGGGCGTGTATTTGGCAAAAATCACGTCATGGCGTTAGGACACGTCTGCCTGAGCTGGAGGCCGGGTTCACGGGCGTGACATTGGAAGGTCATGGGCGTGACGCGGGCAGTCACGGGCGTGTACTTAGAATTCTTCTCAGAATGAGTCCAGGTTGGCTGCAGCAGGTCTGGAAATAGTCATATGTTGACACGCCCATGGTCACGGGCGTGACGGAGGGCGTGTACTTGCATTTTTGGGCAAAAACTCCAGAAATCCTGAAAAATATAGAACAAACTTAAGTTAGTGAACAATTATAAAAAGAAATGATTATTTAGTCTAAATAGACATTTTATTTATAAATTTATATTATTATTGGCCTAAATGCTATAATAATATTAGGCTAAAATACTACTCATCAGCTTGATCAACTTGTAAACCCTCACTTGAAATTTTGTGTCCCAACACAATCACCTCACGGACCAAGAAATGATACTTTTCCCAGTTTAAGATTTATTGTCCTCGCATCGCTTTAGTACCTTACAAAGATTCGCGAGACACGAAGCAAAAATGCTTCTTAATAAAGAGAAATCATCCATGAATACTTCAAGAAAATCCCCATCCATGTCATGGAAAGTGGCGAGTATACACCGTTGAAAGGTGGAGGGGGCATTGCATAAGCCGAACGGCATGCGCTTGAAAGCAAACATACCGGATGGACAGGTGAATGTTGTTTTCTCCTGATCATCCAGATCAAAATCTTATTATACCCTGAGTACCCATCGAGAAAGCAATAGTACTCCTGCAAGGCTAATTTTTCAAGCATCTGGTCAATGAATGGGAGTGGGAAGTGATATTTTTGCGTTGCTTCATTCAGCTTCTGATAGTCAATGCAAACCCTCCATCCGGTGATAACCCTTGTTGGCAGCAATTCATTTCGTTCATTAGACACCACAGTGATTCCTCCCTTCTTCGACACGACCTGAATAGGACTCACCCACTTGTTATCACTGATTGGATAAATGATTCCAGCGTCTAATAGTTTTATTACCTCTTCCTTAACTACTTCTTGCATTTTTGGATTCAGACGCCGTTGGGGTTGGGCAGACGGCCTGCATTGATCTTCCAAAAGAATCTTGTGCATGCAAATAGTGGGGCTAATTCCCTTGATATCGGCGAGAGACCAGCGAAAGGCTTTTCTGTGCTCTCTTAGAAGGTTAACTAGGGACGCCTCATTAACGGTGGAGAGTTCTGCTGATATAATCACAGGATAAGTATTATTCTCACCGAGAAATGCGTATTTAAGATTGTTGGGAAGCGGTTTGAGTGAAGGAGTAAATGATATGGGGACGGGCAATGCGAAGGGGTCACCACGGGGGAGTGGGGCTAAACCCTCTGAAGGGAATGCTGAATAGGAGTCCTCCTCTACTTCAGTTGAATCGAAGGCAGTGTCAACACACTCAGCAGAGATGTCAGTGCTCATAATCATTTCACCGGGAATTTCAGAATCTTCGACAAATTCGGAGGTTTCACCATCCGCAGCATCAAGTGCTCGAGATGTGTCATACACATTGAACGTCATCATGTTTTCTCCAAGCCTGAGGGTTAATATTCCCTGCTTGACATTGATAAGAGCCCTAGTTGTAGCACGGAAGGGTCGTCCCAAGATAATCAGAACATTAGCATCAATCTCCATATCCAAGATCACAAAATCAGCAGGGAAAATGAATCCATTAACTCCCACGGTGAGGTCTTCAGTGATACCTGCTGGTCTTTTAACAGATCTATCAGCCAGGTGTATTGTAATATTCATCGGTCGAAGAAGACCAACCCCAAGATCTCGAAAGATGGACAGCAGCATCAGATTTATGGATGCCCCTATATCACACAAGGCTCGACTAAATTTACATCTGCCAATTCTGCTAGGAATGGTGAAGCTTCCAGGATCCTTTTGTTTTTTAGGAATGTAATTCGTCATCAGAGCCGAGCATTCTTCTGTGAGCTTGATTTCCCCCAAGCTTTCTAGAGTTTTCCTCCTTGAGATCAAGTTCTTCAAAAATCGTGTATAGCCTGGAATTTGAGTGAGAGCTTCAATCAAAGGTATGCTCACGTGGATGCCTTTCATCATTTCGATGAATTTGATGAATTGCTTTTCTTGCTTTCCATTTCGCAGGCAATGAGGGAAAGGCGGTCTTGGAGCAATATCATGTTGATGCGGAGTCAGAGCATTATCATGATTAGTGGAAACAGAAGTGGGAACAACAACCGAACCTTCGGTGCAATTTTGGTGCGGTGGATGACAAACTGGAAGAACTTGGTGAGTTGGTGCGTCGATGGCTTTCCCACTTCTCAATCGCATCGCATTTATAGTTTCTTGCTGGGGGGTCACTAAAGCAAGAGTAAACCTTTTAAATTTCTCAACTACCTCTTATAACCGTTCAAATTCCTCGAACTGCTTGTTTAACAAATTGAAAATTCTAC
The DNA here is from genome assembly GCA_033032865.1 of Dactylorhiza incarnata. Classification (NCBI taxonomy): domain Eukaryota; kingdom Viridiplantae; phylum Streptophyta; class Magnoliopsida; order Asparagales; family Orchidaceae; genus Dactylorhiza; species Dactylorhiza incarnata. The sequence goes on from JAWHQI010000073.1 coordinate 1,992,701, forward strand.
AAGCAAATGATGAGAATTCCTGCACTTCAGTCAATGATAAAAACTCTCGCTCAATGCTGACTGCCACAGTACTGACATTAACATCAACTGGTTGACACTGAGAGTAACCTCATTGTGCACTGGTTCATGCTACATTATCCACAACCTCCCACGCATCCTCTCCTGATGGACCAAAGAGATCTCCTCCAACGGCAACATCAAAAAGAGGTCAGAACTTCTCTGACACACCAAGATAGAATATTTGAAGCAGGGATATTTTTGTCATTCCACCAAGGAGACTACCTCTTTGCAATGTATTGAAACGCTCCCAAGCATCAGATAAATTTTCTTGACGTCCTTGAGAGAAAGTGATGATCTCCTTCTGCTTGCGTAGAACATGCATTCTGGAGTGAAAGCATGCTAAGAATCTCTCTTCGAGTTGATTCCAAGAAGTTATCGACCTGACGATTTTGTTCCGGTACCAATCCTTGGCTTTTCCTCTTAAGGAAAAGGGAAAGAGTTGAATTTTGCATCGATCGCTCTTGGTTCCACTGCCTAAGCATGTGCTGCAAATCTCAGAAAAGTTATGTAGATGGAGAGCAGCATCCTTGCAACTAACCCCGCTAAATTGGCAATTCAGGGCTACAAATTTAATGAGGTCAACAGGGATCTCAAAGTAATTGTCAGTCACTTCTCCTTGTTACAAAGCCTCATTCGAACTAACACAAAAAGAATTATATGTAAACATTGTTAACACTTATAAGAACCTTTCCTAACAAAGGAATCACAGCGCCAATTACAGACCCAGGCAACGACACCAAAAACTTGATGCGATGACAGCAAGTGCACCGGTCGTACAAGTAATAAAGTTGGGAGAGACTCCCCGAATATCGTTCTCAGAGGATTGCAAGTTGGGTTGTATGATTTCTCGTTAGGAAATTAATTATAAAGATTCCTATGCACTTAATTAAAAAGAGGGGTTGATCTTGGTTTTCCTAATTTAACAACATTGAAAGAAAGTGCGGGACTAAAGCATCGCTTCGCTTGACGGGATGGAATGCAGGCCGCAATGCTGTGTTTGGTTAGCGGGTGGAAGAGAAGGCTAGCAGATGGATGATTTATAACCAGTGGAGTGAGGGTCACAGGCACCTCTTCACGGAACACGCAACTAGAAATTGCTAGTGCGGTGCACAACAGAGCAGTGGAGTGGATGGTGGAATGGGGCACTCCTCAGTTTACATAAACCACAACATATCTCAAAAGCATGAAATCATAATAACTAAAACACAGTGTTTATGAACATCATCCAAATTAACATACATACAAGGAAAACTCTGTAGCAATGCGCAAGGGGAAAGAGAAAACCGAAGCTCGAAGACTTTGCTGAATATTCTCGGCCAAAATCATAGGGTTGTCAAGCCTCGTCCGTGCCGGGTCTTCAGTTGCGTCCGGGGTCCGGAGGAGCTATCAACATCCTCTACTTTACCTGTCTTCTTCGTGGTCTAGCTTAAGCTAAATCTTGTTGGACACCTTGAATGCAGCAGAGACTCTTCGTCTATGGCGTTCTTGAGCTCGTGGATGATGGAGGAGGACAAGGAGGAAGCTTTGGCAGAATTTTTGCCCGGAAGCGATTGCCAGATCTTCTCCTAGGTCGAGCGGTGGTGGAGCGGAAAAATGGGCAGAATGGAGGAGAAAATGGCGGGCTCTGCAGTGACTTTCCCGATTCTCATTTCAACAGATTTCCTGCTATAAGTACTAAAAATAGTAGAAATTATGTCACGCATGGTCGAACGCACGACGTGCGTTGCCCGTGCGTTATTTAACGAAAAGATACTGCCTTGAGGAAGAAGCAGCAGTGCCCGTGCATTTTACTCATTCACGGTCGAAGTCGTCCATGCGTTAAAACGCTCGACCAAATCCAGATTGGCTAAAAACCAAGAAAAATAGGCGATTGTGTGTTTCCTTTGCGCACGGGCAACTGCCCGTGCGTAAAAATGCACGATCAAAGACAGAACATCATTTTGCCAGTTGAAGAGCACGCATGGTCGGAGCGATCGTGCGTTAAGAAAAATGCACGATCGTTCGATTCATGAATAAATGTAATTTGGGCAAAATTAAGATGAACCATCCACCTGCAAAGACATCAATACAACTGGGAATACACCTCCAACAATATTCAAATATAGAAAAAGGGTTGGGGAGCACCATGTGCTTACCCCCAACAACACGGAGTGCAAACGCACACCAAAATAGGCCAAAATAGTGCACATAACGTGGAAGTGAATATAAGAGAAATACATGCAATAATAGCTCGAAAAAGACGTGCACAAGAGTGAAAACTAGCCCAGATGAGTCCATAAAAGCGTAATTAAATGGCACCCATCAGTAGGCAACAAGATACTTCAGGCAGCTCATGAGAATTGGGTATACTATCATATTTGAAGACACACACTGTCACATACTCCACAAACAACAAAGTGTGTGCATTGCATCAATTAAAATGACTCCTAACAAGATGTTTCCGCTTGAGCTATAAATTCCCAGTGAGCAGGATCTTGTGTGCGGATCTCCCATAACTCTATGGTACTATAGATATGCACATCTGAATTTTAGAGACCTACAAAAGCTTTAGGAAAATGACATGGTATTTGGCTTACCTAAGCTAAAAGAAGACAACACATTGTGTGATGACTACATCATGGGAAAGATTCACAGACAACCTTTTCCAACATCAACTACATGGAGTGCCCAGCAACCACAGGAATTGATTCATGCTGATTTATGGGGACCAGCCAGTACACCCAAATTGGGAGGAATGAGGTATTTCTTATGTATTATTGATGATTACTCCAGGTTTTCCTAGGTTTTCTTTTTGCAACAGAAGTCAGAAACCTTCTCAAGATTCAAAGAGTTCTGAAGCCAAGCTGAGAGGGAAAGTGGTTGTGCCATAAAGAAGATGAGAACTGATCGTGGAGGTGAATTCATAGGAGAAGAATTCATGGCTTACTGCAAGTCCAATGGAATACTAAGGGAGCTTACTTCTCTACGATCTCCTGAACAAAACTGTGTGGTGGAACAAAAAAATAGAACAATTATAGAGAAGGGAGGAGCCATGTTGGATCATCATCATTTGCCCCAAGAATTCTGGGGAGAAGCTGTTCATACAATAATATATGTATGGAACAGATCTCCCTTTAGGACTCTTGGTTTCACCACCCCATATGAGCTATAGCGCAAAAAGAAACCAAATGTCCAACATTTCAGGACATTTGGGTGTGTATGCTATCGACACATACCCAAGGAGAGCAGAAGAAAACATGAAGTAAAAGCAAAAATGGAAATTATTGTTGGGTACAGTCAGCACTCAAAGGCCTATCGTACCTACAATCCAGACACACAAAAGCTTCAAATATCAAGAGATATTATCTTTGATGAAAGTGCTGGATTAAATTGGGATCAGACTCATGTTTCTCTCCCATTCTCATCTACATTAGAAGATGAAGAAAGGTAGTCTGTAAACTAAGATACTGTGGAGTTTGCTGTAGGAGGACAGCCATTTAATCCATTAGTTGAGCACAACACAGAGGAAATGTTTTCCTCTGATTCTGATTCTGAAGAGTCATCATCTCCCAAGAAGTACAAATATCTAGATGAAATTTATCATCAGTAAACTGCATTTTTTGTGAAAGAAGAACAAGAAGACTATACTGCAGCAGCATGTAATCCAAATTGGATAAAAGCAATGAAAGAAGAGCTTGAAATGGTTGAAAAGAACCAAACCTGGGTGCTGGTCGATAAGCCTAAACACAAGAAAGCAATTAATCTTAAATGGGTATATAAACTTAAGCATAATGAAGAAGGCAATGTAGTAAGATACAAAGCTAGAATTATTGCCAAAGGGTATACCCAACACCATGGCATTGAATACTCAGAAACTTTTGCTCCTGTGGTTCGAATGGAGACAATTCGTTCTCTTCTTGTTGTGGCAGCTCAAACTGAACTCCAAGTACATCAGCTAGACGTGAAGTCAGATTTCTTAAGTGTGGAGATAAGTGAAGAGATTTATGTAAACCAACCAGAAGGATTTGAGAAACCTGGAGAAGAGGAGAAAGTGTACCATCTCAGGAAGGATCTCTATGGCATAAAGCAGGATCCACGGCATGGAATCAGAAGATAGATTCCTATCTCATCTCAAATGGGTAAATCATGAGTAAGAATGAGCCATCACTATATGGAAGAAGATTTGACTCAGGTGATTTCCATTTGGTTTGCCTATATGTGGACGATTTAATCTTCATTGGCTCAACCTCAGAAATTGTCCAAAATTTCAAGAGCATCATGAAAAGAGAATATGAAATGAGTGGCCTGGTTTAATGAAATTATTCTTGGGTTTTCAAATCAAGCAGTTGTTAGGGAGAATTTTCATAAATCAAGGTTTATACATTCAAAAAATTCTAGAAATGTTTAATATGACTGAATGCAACCTAGTATCCACTTCAATGACCACCAGCACAAAGATATCCCAACTTGGATCAGGCAAACCTATTTTAGAAAAGGAGTATAGGAGCTTGGTAGGATCTCTCATCTATCTTTCAAACTCCAGGCATGACATTGAAAATGTTGTTAGCATTTTATCTCGACATCGGTCTATGCCTGGCTCAGAGCACTTCATCACAGCCAAGCGCGTTCTATGATATTTGAAGGGCACAAAGCGCCTTGGCCTGTTATATGAGGAGGAGAGAACATACCTCATAGGCTACTCAGATAGTGACTTGGAGGGAGACATAGATGATAGTAAAAGTATGAGTGGGTATGTTTTCTTGCTTGGAAGCAAAGTTATCTCATGGGCTTCTCGAAAACAAAAGATTGTAGCTTTATCCACTGCTGAAGCAGAATACATTGCAGCCTGTAGTGCAGCATGTGAAGGAATTTGGTTGCTTAAAATCCTTAGTGACATGGGAGTTAAGGAAATTAACAGCCCAGTTCGAATTTGGTGTGACAACACAGCAGCAATTGGGATTGCAAAAAATCTTATATTCCACAGTCGAACAAAGCATATGATAAGAGGTTGTGAAGCTCGCCAAGCTGAGCCGAGGATTTTGGTTGTCGGCTCGCAACGGTTCAAGTGTTTTAAATAATATTGTTTGTAGTTTTGCTCTCTTACTTTCATGTGTTTATGAGTTTTTGAACCACGCGGCATATGCTACGAGGCTGTGAAGCTCGCCAAGTTGAGCCAAGGATTTTGGTTGTCAGCTCGCAATGGTTCAAGTGTTTTAAATATAACTGATTCTTGTTTTTCTCTCTTACTTTCATGTTTTTACGAGTTTTTGAACTGCGTGACATATGGTAAGAGGTTGTGAAGCTCGCCAAGCTGAGCTGAGGATTTTTGTTGCCGACTCTCAATGGTTCAAGTGTTTTAAGTATAACTATTTGTAGTCTTGCTCTCTTACTTTCATGTGTTTACGAGTATTTGAACCGCGCAGCATATGGTAAGTTGTTGTGAAGCTCGCCAAGCTCAGCCGAGGATTTTGGTTGCCAACTCACAACGGTTCATGTTGAAACCAATTTCTCGGTCTCTGTGGAGTTCGGGGCCCTCAACAAGCTTAGGGGCGACCAACCCTTACTCCCCCCAAGGGAGAGCTCTAGGTTGAAGGTTGAGGAACTATGGACTGGACCAAGGGCTTAGTGGGGAGGTCCCGCCACATACCCGGAAGCCCCTTAGGAACTTCCCCTCCCAAGCCACTACTAAGCTTGGGCACCACTGGAGGCTCTCCTCACCCCCTTGAGAGACTTCGGGAGGGAGAGAGAGGGAGAGAGCTAGCCTAGAATGAGCCTCTCCAAATGGTGCCCCCTTGGTCCAATTTATAGGATTTCTGGATCCGGGCTGCGAATAACCAAAAACTGCCTGCGAAGTTACCAAAATGCCCTCGGATTTGGCCTGCGGATAGCCAAATCCCGCTGTTCAACAACGCTAAGAGCAGTCCAACCCTACTTACTGGGACTGGGCGAGAGGGGGCAGGAAGCTCCCCTGTCTTGCCCCCCTGCTTGAGATGGGGGAGAGAGGGTGGTCGGCCCCCCTCCTCCTCTCGCCCCTCTACAAGGATGAGGGCGAGAGGGGGGGTCGGCCCCCCTCCTCCTCTCGCCCCTCTACAGGGATGGGACGAGAGGGTGGGTCGGCCCCCCTCCTCCTCTCGCCCCTCTACATGGATGGGGGCGAAAGGGGGGGTCGGCCCCCCTCCTCCTCTCGAAACACTATAGGGATGGGGGCGAGAGGGGGGGTCGGCCCCCCTCCCCCTCTCGCCCCTCTACAGGGATGGGGGCGAGAGGGGGGTTCGTCCCCCCTCCTCCTCTCGCCCCTCTACAGGGATAGGGGCGAGAGGGGGGGGGGGGGGGGGGGGGGTCGGCCCCCCTCCTCCTCTCGCCCCTCTACACGGATGGAGGCTAGATGGGGCGGTCGGCCCTCCTACTCCTCTCGCCCCTCTACAGGGATGGGGGAGAGAGGGGGGGTCGGCCCCCCTCCTCCTCTCGCACCTCTACAGGGATGGGGGCGAGAGGGGGGGTCGGCCCCCCTCCTCCTCTTTCCCCTCTACAAGGATGGGGGCGAGTGTGGGGGGGGGGGGGGGGGGGTCGGCCCTCCTACTCCTCTCGCCCATCTACAGGGATGGGGGCGAGAGGGGGGGGGGGGGGGGGGTCGGCCCCCCTCCTCCACCGTTGGCCTCCCACTTCCTGTCCTGAATCTTGATGGAGAACAATGTCTGAAAAGACTACTTGGATCCCGGGAGCCTACTCGACGAATACAGGGTTGTACACAATCCCCTCTCTTTTCGAGCAAGGTACACGCTCGGAAAGAAAGTCCAACCCTACATATTCGGCGAGTGGCGCTGAAAGAAATTGAGAAGATCCCCACTTCATCTTGGTGAAAGTTTGCTCAAGCTTCCCATTGAGACCATCCTACCCTGCCTGCTAGTGTGATACTGGCTAGCGGATCCACCTCGGGAAAAACATATAGCCTCCCCGAGAGGTCTTCCAACCCTGCTGGCTTGCGAGACCACTCCGGGGAAAAAATACATAGCCTCCCGAGAGGTCTTCCAACACTGCCGGCTAGTGAGAGCCCGGCAAGCGGAACCACCTCGGGACCTTATCCAACCTGAATCACCTGCCTTGCCGAGTGAGTCTCCAGCCCTGCAGGCATCAACAAGCCCGGTCAGCGGTCTCTACTCGGGGCCAAAGTCGACACACTCTAGGAGCCGAGTTCAACTAGAGGTGGATAAGAGTCGACACCCTCCAGGCCATTCGCTAGACGAGCGAGCTCAATTGGAGGTGGAGCATGTTTCCTTCCTGCCCCGAGCGGTTCCCGGCCCTGCCAGCTAGGTGGGAGCCTGGTCAGCGGGCCAGCATCGGGAGGGGGGGGGGAGTACAAGGTCGACACACTCTAGGAGCCGAGCTCAACTAGAGGTGGATACAAGGTCGACACACTCTAGGAGCCGAGCTCAACTAGAGGTGGATAAGAGTCGACACCCTCTAGAACATTCTCTAGATGAGCAAGCTCAACTGGAGGTGGAGAATGGTTCCTTCCTGCCCCGAGCGGTTCCCGGCCCTTCTAGCTAGGTGGGAGCCTGGTCAGCGGGCCAGCATCGGGGGGGAGTACAAGGTCAACACACTCTAGGAGCCGAGCTCAACCAGAGGTGGATACAAGGTCGAAACACTCTAGGAGCCGAGCTCAACTAGAGGTGGATAAGTGTCGACACCCTCCAGGCCATTCGCTAGATGAGCGAGCTCAATTGGAGGTGGAGAATGGTTCCTTCCTGCCCCGAGCGGTTCCCGGCCCTGCCAGCTAGGTGGGAGCCTGGTTAGCGGGCCAGCTTCGTGGGGGGGGGGGGGGGAGTACAAGGTCGACACACTCTAGGAGCCGAGCTCAACCAGAGGTGGATACAAGGTCGACACACTCTAGGAGCCGAGCTCAACCAGAGGTGGATACAAGGTCGACACAGTCTAGGAGCCGAGCTCAACTAGAGGTGTATAAGAGTCGACACCCTCCAGGCCATTCGCTAGACGAGCGAGCTCAACTGGAGGTGGAGAATGGTTCCTTCCTGCCCCGAGCGGTTCCCGGCCCTACCAGCTAGGTGGGAGCCTAGTCAGCGGGCCAACATTAGGGGGGAGTACAAGGTCGACACACTCTAGGAGCCGAGCTCAACTAGAGGTGGATAAGAGTCGACACCCTCCAGGCCATTCGCTAGACGAGCGAGCTCAACTGGAGGTGGATACAAGGTCGACACACTCTAGGAGCCCGGCTCAACCATAGGTGGAGTGTCTTTGCTTCCTGCCCCGAGCGGTTCCCGGCCCTGCTAGCTAGGTGGGAGCCTGGTCAGCGGGCCAGCATCGGGGCTAAGTATTTTTGAAAAACTTTCATTATATTAATTATCCCAATACATGTGAGGAAATTAGGCATGGAAACAAAACATCGCATTACATGAACTTTGGGATTGAAAAGAAAACTAAGCATGGAAACCGAACTAAGTCTCCCACTCCCAGGCCCGGTCTTCCTCGACTTCTTCTGGTAGTTGCTGTTGTTGCCTTGGACTCCTCGCACCTTTCATTTCCAACAACTCGGGGCAAGCGGACGTTGCGTGACCCTCCTCGTCTTGGAAGTCGCAGTAAGGTAATTCGACCACATCCTTTCTTTTTCCCCTTCTCTCTTCTTTCCTGGCTCTTCCCCTTCTCCCCCAACCGATTGTCATGGTTTGCTGAGGTGGTGGAGATGGTGCATTCGATCCTTGCCTTCGCCCCGAGCGGTTGGCTCTTTTCCTTTGGAAGCCCTTCCTTAGTGGCTCTCACGGAGTTGAAATGCTGACCTCGGCGCTCACCGAGCTATTGGGTAGCCACCACCTGTGGTGGTCTCTCCCACCAACATTCACTCGACACCTTTTGGAGTGGTTCGATCGGGGGCCGGATGCCTCCGCGTTCACCACCCTTTGGGGCTGGACTAGAAGGGGCGGGGCGAACTGGGAGGGCGCGTCCCTCCTGAGCTCGCCCCCTTGAAGGGGCGGGGTGAGATGGGAGGGCGCCTCCCTCCTGAGCTCGCCCCCTTGAAGGGGCGGGGCGAGTTGGTAGGGCGCCTCCCTCCTGAGCTCACCCCCTTGTAGGGGCGGGGCGAGCTGGGAGGGCGCCTCCCTCCTGAGCTCTCCCCCTTGAAGGGGAGGGGCGAGCTGGGAGGGCGCCTCCCTCCTGAGCTCGCCCCTTGAAAGGGCGGGGCGAGCTAGGAGGGAGACTCCCTCCTGAGCTCGCCCCCTTGAATGGGCGGGGCGAGCTGGGATGGCGCCTCCCTCCTGAGCTCGCCACCTTGAAGGTGGGCGAGTGGGGGTATGGCACCTCCCCTCTCCCCCTCCACTGACACCTCTTTCCTGGACTGTTGGCCGAGAGTTCCCTCATCCATCTGCCGGGGGGGGGGACCTCTGGACCATCTCTTCTTCTGCCTCTGACTATCATGGCAAAAGCAACCTGGAAGGTCTGTAAGACCTCTTGCCTGAAATCCTCGAACATCTCCAATGTCACCCCAGCCACCGGGGGTTGCGAGTGACCTGGGTCGGATCTTCCTCCACCACCATCCATGGAGCTCATCTTGAGAGTTTCTTGAATCGGTCACACTCCACGCTCACCGCACCATAATGTTGAAACCGATTTCTCAGTCTCTGTGGAGTTCGGGGCCCTCAGCAAGCTGAGGGGCGACCAACCCTTACTCCCCCCAAGGGAGAGCTCTAGGTTGAAGGTGGAGGAACTATGGACTGGACCAAGGGCTTAGTGGGGAGGTCCCGCCACATACCCGGAAGCCCCTTAGGAACTTCCCCTCCCAAGCCACTACTAAGCTTGGGCACCACTAGAGGCTCTCCTCACCCCCTTGAGAGACTTGGGGAGGGAGAGAGGGATAGAGCTAGCCTAGAATGAGCCTCTCCAAATGGTGCCCCCTTGGTCCAATTTATAGGATTTCTGGATTCGGGCTGCGAATAACCAAAAACTGCCTGCGAAGTTACCAAAATGCCCCCGGATTTGGCCTGCGGATAGCCAAATCCCGCTGTTCAACAACGCTAAAAGCAGACCGACCCTACTTACTGGGGCTGGGCGAGAGGGGGTAGGCAGCTCCCCTGTCTCGCCCCCTGCTTGAGATGGGGGAGAGAGGGGGGTCGGCCCCCTCCTCCTCTCGCCCCTCTACAGGGATGGGGACGAGAGGGGGGGTCGGCCCCCCTCCTCCTCTCGCCCCTCTACAGGGATGGGGGCGAGAGGGGGGTGGTCGACCTCCCTCCTCCTCTCGCCACTCTACAGGGATGGGGGCAAGAGGGGGGGGGGGGGGGGGGGGGGGGGGGGGGGGGGGGGGTCGGCCCCCCTCCTCCTCTCTCCCCTCTACAGGGATGGGGGCGAGAGGGGGGTCGGCCCCCCTCCTACTCTCGCCCCTCTACAGGGATGGTGGCAAGAGGGGGGTCGGCCCCCCTGCTCCTGTCGCACCTCTACAGGGATGGGGGCAAGAGGGGGGGTCGGCCCCCCTCCTCCTCTCGCCCCTCTATAGGGATGGGGGCGAGAGCTGGGTCGGCCCCCCTCCTCCTCTCTCCCCTCTACACTGATGGGGGCGAGAGGGGGGGGGTCAGCCCTCCTACTCCTCTTGCCCCTCTACAGGGATCAGGGCGAGAGGGGGGGGGGGGTCGACCCCCCTCCTCCTCTCTCCCTCTACAGGGATGGGGGCGAGAGGGGGGGACGGCCCCCTCCTCTCGCCCCTCTACAACGATGGGGGCGAGAGGGGGGGGGGGGGGGGGGGGGGTCAGCCCTCCAACTCCTCTCGCCCCTCTACAGGGATTGGGGCGAGAGGGGGGGGGGGGGGGGGTTGGCCCCCCTCCTCCACCGCTGGCCTCACTCTTCCTGTCCTGAATCTTGCTGGAGAAAAATGTCTGAAAAGACTACTTGGATCCGGGGAGCCTACTCGGAGAATACAGGGTTGTACAGTTCATGTATTTTAAATATAACTGGTTGTTAGTTTTTCTGTCTTACTTTCTTGTATTTACGAGTTTTTGAACCGCGCGACATATGGTATGAGGTTGTGATGCTCGCCAAGCTGAGCCGAGGATTTTGGTTGCCATCTCGCAATGGTTCAAGTGTCTTAAATATAACTATTTGTAGTTTTTCTCTCTCACTTTCAAGTGTTTACGAGTTTTGGAATCGCGTGACATATGGTAAGCGGATGTGAAACTCGCCAAGATGAGCTTGACCATTTGTCGTGCGCATTCCCACTTTTCCAAACCAAGTGGTTAGCACGATCACTGAACTTCTTCTTGCAAGACCACTGGTCGTGCACCACTGATCGTGTGCCCTATTTTTTCTACTCTGTATTTAAATGCTGGACCCGCGATTTTATGGCAAGCCGGACCATTGCCGCCAATTCTCCCCGCACCCCTGCATCATTTTTGCTCTCGACATGCCCTCCATCCATCTCCTTCATTTGGGAAGCATCCTCCGGTGATTCTAAGCTGCATCCAAGGATCCGGAAGGCTTCCCGGCCATCTACGACAAGCAAATCAAGGTTTGGACGTTTCCATTTGGTGAAGAAGAAGAATCCTAAGCAAGAGAAGAAGACGGAGAAAGATCAGAGGTAGTGATAGCATTTGGATCCCGGAAGCAACCATGGACTAAGCACGGAGGAGGCCTAACAATCCAACATTTCATCCACGATCTACGGTGAGACTTCTCTTCTTGTGGTTAACTCTACACTTTTTCCATTTGTGAAATGTACTTTTAACTCAGGTAATGAACTCGAATGCTCTTTATTTGTCTATGAATGAAAGCATTTCTAGTTATTGTCTTCACCTTGTTGTTAGGTTGTGATGCGCCTCGCCTCCACTCCACATCCATCCCACACACGCACTCGTTAATCCACTCTAGCAAAAGCTAGAGGGGAGACTCCTAAGAGGTGCCTGTGACCCTTATAATCCGCATTTGAGATCACTCCATCCATCTGCCTACCGTCCATCCTCTAACCAAAGCACGATATCATGACCTGCACTAGTCATCTCTCCAAGCGAAGCAGTGCTCTCGACTCACATTTTACTTTTCTTGTTATTAGAATTGAAAACCAAAACCAAAACCAAGCCCGTTATTTACTTTCGCTCGCTGTAGCAATCTTTCCACGACACAATCACTTCACCTTCTCTGCATTCATTGAGAGATCGATATTCGGGAATCATATTCCCAAAATATTAGTTGACAACAATTGGTACACTGCCATTCAGACCATATTTTGCTCTCGCATTTAGCGGTGCAGAATCAGCGCGTCAAGTTGTTGGGCCGCAGTCGGGGAATGCAGGCGTGCAGTGAATTTTTTTGTTGAAAAAGTTGTTACGAGAGTTGTTGTTCTGTTTGTTTTCTTCTTTTATCTACCTGAATACAAGTAAGCCTATGGACTATTTTGAGATTCCGGCAGAGCTCATTGTTTCTATTTCGCAAGGAAATCTATTCAGTGAAATGTTCGAAGAGGATGCTCTCGATCATTTACGAAGCTATTTCGAAGTCTGCTGTACATTCAACTATGTGGAGGAGAACTCTGATAGAATCAATATTAAGTTATTCAAATTTTCACTTGCTAGAAGGGCTAAGACATGGTATCGAGAGTACTTGACCGACTCTGTTATGATATGGTGAATAGTAGAAGAAGAATTTTTAAAAAAAATCTATTCCAGAGTACGCCTATTAGAACAGAGGAGTGAGCTATTGCTGTTTACACAAAATGAAGATGAACAGTTGGTGGAAGCCTAGGAGAGATCTCTAAGTTTACAAAAGTTCAGTTCTGTGCATTGTTTGTCTGAATCGGCATGCCTTCAAATATTCTACTTCTGGGTGTCAATTCATAATAGAAAGTACGTTGACTTAGCTGTAGCAGGATCTCTGTTCAGTTAGAGCAGTGCAAAAGCCTAGGAAATCATTGATAGGATATCAAGGACTAGTGGAATGTGGGGCATGCATGCTGCAAGAAGAAAGGAGACTAGTGCGGTCGGAGCGGCATACCTTATGAAGGAAGCATCTCTCCCATAACTGACTGAAGAAACTTTATGCAAATTCACAAATTGTGTGCTGCAATGTCTGGAAGCACAGAATGAGAGATTCCATAGAGTCCAGTCTGAGGTAACAGATTTAATGGCAGCAATCGCCACGATTTTACAACATCCCATAGAAACTGTGAGTGTCATGCAACTTCGAAGCGACATGTCAACTGGAGACAGCTTACCTCAACTTGACTCCTCGCTGAGGCAATATAGGGAGTCTGGTGAGCACGTTAATGCAGAAAATTGCATCGACACTCAGCGTTCCGATGTCCCAGAGCCAACGAAGAGCACCACCCGTCTTCCTTTCCCTCATAAATTAAAAAACATAAGGAAGGAGAGGAAATTTTTGAAATTTCAGTAAATGATGAAGGGAGTTCAGGTGACCATCCCGCTTATGAAGCCTCTAACTCAAATTCCTCAGTACACAAAGTACTTAAAAGAATTGCTGCTGCAGATGAACCGCTTGGAGAATGCGAGTTCAATCTCGACATTGGGGGAGGGTGTTATTTTTTCTATGGAACACTGGCCATTGAAATTAAAGGATCGAGGGAATTTCACTATCCCCTGTACAATTGGGAACTCAACTTGTCACTGCGCATTATGTGATTCAGAGGCATCCATCAACTTGATTCCACTTCATACTCCCTTAGAGCTAGGTTCGAGAACTTTGAAACCTACTACCATCACTATTCAATTAGTTGATCGGTCAATGAAAAAGCCCTTGGGAGTTGTTGATGATCTTGCGCTAGCTATCAATGAACTTGTATTCCCAGCTGACATTGTTGTCATGGATATTAACCCATACCCATCTGTCCCTCTCATTTTGGGGAGACCATTTCTTGCAACCGCACATGCCATCATCGACGCGGAGAAGGGTAGGTGCACATTGCTTGTTGGAAATGCCAAAACAACTTTTGATATGTACAAGGATGCAAGTAAGGTCATGAGTAGTGGGATGAACATAGTGGAATTCCTCAAAAGTACCAGCTATGAATCACCTTCACAGCTTTGCGAAAGTGACGTGGAGGAGTCCCATTGGGATATGGGTGAGATGGATCTGAATCATATTGAGTAGGCGTCAAATCATAGTTCCAAAGACTCGTCTTTTGAGCGCCCTCAAAACTCTCCTTCAATATTCCTGAAACCTCTTCCTCCTACGCTGAAGTATATATTTCTGGGAGAAAACAGGACATATCCTGTGATAATTTCTTCATCGCTTTCCCCTGAGCATGAGGATCATCTGAGCAAACTTTTGCGCTTACGCAAAGGAGCTTTTGGATGGAATATCAAAGATCTAAAAGGGATTAGTCCAACTGTGTGTATGCACAAAATCTTATTGGATGAAAATGAAAGACAGTCCGCGCAACCGCAGCGACGGTTAAATCTGAAAATTCAAGAAGTCGTACAGAAAGAGATAATAAAAATGTTGGACACTAGAATTATATAGCCTATAAGCGACAGCAAATGCGTCAGTCCCATTCACGTGGTGTGTTGATTAAAATTCCGCTTGCACGAAATGAAATCCGAACTAGCAATCCGAGAAGGCAAGTATACCTATCGAACTGTAGTATAGGAACACAAGTGTCGTATTAAAATCCGAGAACCGTTGATTACTTATACTCAAACGAATTACTATTATTTTATCTTAATAATTTTTTTGGATGGTTTTGTCCGCTAAGTTGAAATAAAAGCTGGATAAAAGTACGGCTAAACGATGATTAAGAAATAGCACTCGATCTTGACTTACTTCGGCTTAAGTTGATCAAAATTCAAAAGCAAACTTAAAACTTAATAAAGTAAGGGTAGCTTGACCGTGGGGGTTCCTATAGTTTGAACATGCTTCTCTCGAAGATATGCCCAATTGAGTTTAGGAAAATCCGACCGAACTCTCGTCCCGTATTCGAATACCTAAAACTCGCTTTAAGTGGTGAACCCTGCTATTGGGTTTGACTCCAATCCAGGAGATTTACGTCATTCTCTCTCGAGAAATGTGTGTAACTCTCTTTACTCTTAAGTGCTCACTTCAGACTATCGGCCTCTCGGCTAGCCAAGAATGAAAGCAAAGGTGGAGATTATATATCGATAATATAGCTCCACTAAATTTTAATTAAGAGTGAATCTAAGGCCCAACACTTTAGAAAGTGAAAGAAGACTAAAGTATCATAACTTGATCAACTCATCCTCAGATCATCAAGATTGAGTACTATGAGGATTTAGCTACTCATGGTGGAGGGGTAGGAGAGAGAAATGATGAAGATTTTAAGAGAACAAAAACATACAATTTTTATTAAACAAAAGTTCAACTGAGATTACAATTGCATGGAAAGCCTACTAAGCATTAGTAATACACAATAAAAGGAAATTACAAAGGCATTACAACATTCATATGAAAACTAGAAAAGGAAATGCATTGAAATAAGAGAGAGAGAGAGAGAGAGAGAAAGAGAATAAAATGACATGAAAATCACTGAAAATAGAGTAGTAGCACTAGTTCTCTCTCCAAAAACTGAAATGGGGAAAGCTTGGAGGTCATTTCAATTTATAGAAATTTTTCTGCCTCGGTCACGCCCTCAGTCACGCCCGTGACTAGGGGCGTGACATTGTTTAATCAATTCTGCGGCTTGGATCAGGTTCGGCGCACGATTCTGACGTGATTTGATGGGTCACGCCCGTGACTGAGGGCGTGACCATTTCGGTGGTTAGCTCGGGTCATGGGCGCTGGCGGCGATCATGGGCATTGGCGGCTGGCTGACGTGGCAGTCACGGGCGTGACTGGAAGCACGCCCGTGTAACAGTGGCGTGACCAATTCGGTGGTCAGCTGGTCGAATCTGAGCTGTTCACGGGCTGGTCACGGGCGTGGCTTGCATGCCACGAGCGTGACTTGTGTGTCACGGGCGTGACTTGTGTGTCACGGCCGTGTACTTTGGGCGTGTCTGACCAGATCTTCTGAATTATGTTGGCAGCAGCTTAACTGGAAACAGCAACTTACACGCCCTAGGTCACGGGCGTGATCTAGGGCGTGACTTAGGAAATTTTGCATTTTTGACCTGAAAATTCAGAAAACTTAAGTTAGCACTAAAAATAGGAAAATGAACCAAAATTGCATTTAGGTAAACAACAATAAGCAAAAAGTAAGAGTAAATAACCTAAAAAATAACCTAATTAAACTAACTAGATTTAGCATTATCAAATTCCCCCAAGCTTACACTTTGCTTGTCCCCAAGCAAAGAAATATGCTTTAGCTAATAAAATAAAATGACTAATAAAAAAGATTTAATTATGCTAAACACGGGTACCTTGCGAAATTCCAAGTAGGGAGAATAGTGAAAAGGAAACCTAAAATATGTACTTTATTTAAGCTTAATTTTTATACCCTTTACTAACAAAAATTAATCATCCAAAATTTTAACTAAAAAGTTTTAAAATAAAATTGAGCAAAGTAACAAGTGAGATAGTGCATTGAATTGTTACTAAACCCTAAGAGACAAATTATAATTATATCATTCTAAGAACAAGGATCTAAATTCATACCCAAGACTTAACTATTCTACTTTTCTTCTTTACTTAGCTAAAGCAAATTTAGGAGCATGAATCAAGAGGACTTTATTAGGACCGAAATGTTTGGTTTAGGCATATGATTTGGAATGGAAATCGAAGATAAAAGTGATTGCTATAATCACACTAAACCATAAACATGAGTTTTATAAAATTTTCGATATGAATGATATGAGACGATCCTTCATTATAAGCATATAACATATTTTCTTTCTTTCTCTTTCATAGCCATTTTTTATTTTGAAATTTTGGCAAAGATAACTAATACAAATATGCTTAAAATATCTCCTTTTTGAGCAAATTCTTTTCTTTGAAGCTCTCCATGCAATAAACCAATCACACTCTTTTAGAAATTTAAATAAAACTCAAAGTGTTAGTGTGATTCAAATAGGTTTGGAAATTTTGGCTTTGGTGAAAAATTTGATAAGTGGAGGTGACAATAAAACATGGGAAAAGGCTCAAAAGAGGTTAACAATGGGTTTCTTTTTAAGGGTTGGCATGAAGGCTCAAACTTAAAATAAAAATGGCCTAAATCATTTTCATTGCTCTCTAAACTTATTTAAAGCATGGGTTTTGAAGGATTTCAAAAAGTAAGCCCTAGATATTAAATAAAGACTAATGAACTTATCCTGAAAATAAGAATAATAAGCGTCTAGGATTATTCACATTTACTACACAAATCAAAAGTTAACCCTGCAAAATATATCTAAAAATGAAGAGGAAAATAGTGGATGAAGAATTTTTTACGAAAGTAAAGAAGATAAAAGAGAAAACGATAAGGAAAGTACAAGATTTTAGAAAAAACTTTTCAGATTAACATGCTACCTAGAATTAGAACACTACATGAGTCAACAATTTACTTGTGAAACATAATTAAAAGTAGGATTAGAAATTTTGAAATTAACTAAGGCTATATAAAATATTTTGGGAAAAACAAAACATAAAGCCAGGGGTACTATTGATTTTACCAAAATCTAATTTAGACTACTAAAACAAAAGAAAAGAAGACATTCTCCCCCAAGCTTACGATAGACATTGTCCTCAATGGAAAAGGAGAGTGAAGGAAGGGGTAACTAAGAAAAGAAATTAAAACTAAAAAACTGAAACAGGCACTTCCCTGGATTTATGGGCTTGAAAGGATGTGTGACGCCGCTCCCCCTTGTTGGAGCTTTGAATCTTCATGAAATATCATCTTGAATTTTTCTTGAAACCAGCAATGTTGAAGCAGGCGATCGCCGAAGTTGAGAGTATCGGAGCCATCCAGGGCCAAAGAAAAATTAAAACAACAAATTTTAAAAACCTTGGGTTGCCTCCCAAGAACGCCCTCTGTTTAATGTCGTTTGAGCTCGACTAAAAGAATATAGTTCAAAAGTTAATCCAAATTATTACAGTCTAGACAAAAGAAGTTTTTCACTGTCCATGTCAACATTGTCACCAGAAAAATAAAGTTTTAGACGATGCCCATTAACCTTGAAATCACCCTTATCTGGGTGTGATATCAAAACAGTTCCATACGGATAAGCTTCCTTTACATTAAAAGGACCTGACCATCTAGATTTTAATTTTCCAGGAAATAAACGTAGACGAGAATTATAAAGTAATACTTGGTCGCCTGGTTTAAATGTTTTTGGGTGCCTTAAATTTTTATCGTGAAAGCATTTCGTTCGTTCCTTATATAATTTATTATTTTCATACGCATTGGAGCGCCACTCATCGAGTTCATTGAGTTGGAATTTTCGAAGATCGGCGGTGGAGTGGGGATCAAAATTTAAAAATTTAAGGGCCCAGAAAGCACGATGTTCTAATTCGACCGGTAAATGGCACGATTTCCCATATACTAACCGATACGGTGTACAACCGATGGCGGTCTTGTACGCTGTTCGGTAAGCCTATAGAGCATCGTCTAATTTATGTGACCAGTCCTTACGTGAGGTGGAAACAGTTTTTTCTAAAATACGTTTGATTTCTCTATTCACTACCTCGACCTGGCCGTTAGTTTGGGGGTGGTAAGCAGTTGAAAGCTTATGTGTAACGCCATATTTTAAAAGTGTTTTTGCAAATTGTGCGTTACAAAAGTGCGAACCCCTGTCGCTAACGATGGCCCTAGGAGTACCGAATCGAGAAAATAATTTTTTTATGAAAATAATAACGACTCGGGAGTCATTGGTAGGAAGAGCTTGGGCCTCTGCCCATCAAGACACGTAGTCTACCGCAACTAAAATGTATTTATTACCATGGCTAGAAGGAAGAGGACCTACAAAATCAATTCCCCAAAGGTCGAAAACTTCGCACTCGAGGAAATAATTTTGCAACATTTCATTTTTATTTGAGATATTTCCGGTCCGTTGGCAGCTATCGCACCGTCTCACAAAAGATTGGGCATCTTTAAAAAGGCTAGGCCAATAAAAGCCTGCACTAAGTACTTTGTGAGCGGTCCGATTGGCTTGATAGTGCCCACCAGTCGGTCCTTCGTGTAAGTGTTTGAAAATATTTTGTCCTTCTTCGAAAGAAACACATCTCCTTACTACTTGGTCTGCACAAACTCGAAACAGATACGGGTCCTCCCAAAAATAATTCTTCAGGTCAGAGAAGAATTTCTTCTTTTGCTGATAGGAAAATTCTTTTGGGAGGACTCGAGCTACTAAGTAGTTGGCGAAGTTTGCAAACCAAGGAGAAGGAGTAGTGTTGATTGATAATAAATTCTCGTCGGGAAAATAATCATTAAAGTTTGTTCATTTAAATCTTTAATAAATGGGTTATCTAATCGTGAAAGATGGTCCGCGGCCAAATTCTCAGCCCCCTTTTTATCTCGGATTTCCAAGTCGAACTCCTGGAGGAGTAAGACCCAGCGAAGTAAGCGTGGTTTGGCATCCGGTTTAGAAAGTAAATATTTGAGGGCCGAGTGGTCCGTAAAAACAATAATTTTTGAAAGCGTAATATAAGGTCGAAATTTGTCGAATGCAAAAATAACTGCTAATAATTCTTTCTCCGTTGTGGTATAGTTCGCTTGCGCGGATGTAAGTGTTTTACTTGCGTAGAAAATAGGGTGGAAGTTTTTAGATATACGTTGTCCTAAAACGGCTCCCACCGCAAAGCTACTTGCATCGCACATGATTTCGAATGGAAGGTCCCAGATTGGAGCTATAATAATTGGCGCATTTATTAGCTTATTTTTGATTAATTGAAAAGCAGATAAGCATGTATCATCAAAAATAAATGGAGTGTCTTTTTCTAAAAGATGAGTGAGTGGTTTGGTAATTTTCGAAAAATCTTTTATAAACCGCCGGTAAAAACCGGCATGTCCTAGAAAGCTTCTTATGGCCTTAACGTTGGTTGGCGGTGGCAGTTTTTCGATCACTTCTATTTTTGCTTCATCGACCTTAATTCCTCTTGCTGATATCTTATGACCTAAAACCAATCCCTCCCGTACCATGAAATGACATTTTTCCCAGTTCAGGGCGAGATTGGTCTCCTCACACCGTTCTAACACTTTTTCTAAATTTTCTAAACAAAAATCGAAGGAATCACCAAACACGGAAAAGTCATCCATAAATACCTCCATAATACTTTCTACGTACTTGTCGAAAATGGCCAACATACACCGTTGAAATGTTGTCGGCACATTACATAAGCCAAACGACATTCTTCGATAGGCGAAGGTGCCGAAAGGACAAGTAAACATCATTTTCTCCTGGTCCTCGGGCGAGATGGGAATTTTGAAGTAGCCCGAGAGACCATCGAGAAAACAATAAAAGCTATGGCCGGATAATCGTTCTAAGATTTGATCGATGAATGGCAAGGGGAAATGGTCCTTGCGGGTGGCGTCGTTCAATTTGCGATAATCAATACACATACGCCACCCAGTCACCGTCCGTGTTGGGATTAAGTCATTATTATCATTTAACACTACCGTGATACCTCCCTTTTTAGGAACTACTTGAACGGGGCTTACCCATTTGCTATCTGAAATTGGATAGATAATTCCTGCGTCTAATAATTTCATGACCTCACCCTTTACTACTTCTTTCATGTTTGGGTTTAATCGGCGTTGAGGTTGAATAGAATTTTGTGAATTATCTTCCATTAGAATTTTGTGCATGCAGAAAGATGGACTTATGCCCTTAATATCAGAAATCTGCCAAGCAATTGCTTGGCGGTGTTTTTGTAAAACTTTTAGCAATTTGGCATTTTCAGATCCCCTTAAATGGGCCGACATTATTACTGGTAACTTAGAGTCTTTTTCTAAAAATTCATATTTTAAATGATTGGGTAGTTCTTTAAGTTCTAAAGTGGGAGGTTCCTCGTACGAAGATTTGAAAGACTTTTCTTTTTCAAAAGTAATTTCTTCAAAAATTTTTGATTTAATTTGAAAATTTGAGGGGGCGGGAGCAATGGCCATTTTCATTTCTTGTAATATTTCAGTGGAGGTGTTTGAAGATGAACAAAAAGAAGAACCATTTTCAGAAATACAAAAAGAAGGGTCTTCACTTAACACATCTAAGAAAAAACACGAATCGTCATTTTCTAGGGTATTTTTCATAGAGGGTGTTATGGAGAAGGTTACTTCATCATCTCCAACTCGGAGGAATAGCTTACCATTACTCACATCAATGATAGCACGGGAGATGGCAAGGAAGGGGCGGACAAGGATTAGGGGAACCTCGACATCCTCTTCAATGTCCAAAATGACAAAATCCACCGGGAAGATGAATTTGTCTACTTTTACGAGCACGTCCTCCACAATTCCCAGCGGATATTTTATCGTCCTATCTGCTAGTTGTATACTCATACGTGTGGGGCTAAGGGTGCCCACTCCTAACTTCTTAAATAAGGAGAATGGCATTAAGTTGATGCTTGCTCCTAAGTCGGCCAACGCGTTCTTTACAAATAGATCACCAAAGAGGCACGGGATAGAAAAACTACCCGGATCGTTAGCCTTTTTCGGTAATTTATTTGTTAGGACGGCGGAACACTCAACATTTAAAGTTACGTGCGATAGATTTTCTAGCTTTTTCTTATTAGTTAGAAGATCCTCCAGGTACTTAGCGTACTTGGGCATTTGTGATATCGCTTCATGGAAGGGCAAATTGATGTGTATTTGCTTAAACATTTCCAGGAAGCGATGATATTGATCATCTAATTTTTCCTTGTTGAGTTGAGATGGATAAGGCGAGGTGGGGTTGTTTTTGAAAATATGAGGTGGAGTGATAAAATCTGTTTGAGTGAGTGGTGTTTTTAAAATAGGGGCGGATCTTGCCTCGGGCTCTTCGTTAACCGGACCGGATACTTGCTTCCCACTCCGAAGAGTTACAGCTTTCGCTTGCTCTTTCGGGTTGGGCTCGGTGTTAGCGGGAAGAGTCCCGGGCGGTCGCTCGGATATTATTTTGGCGAGCTGCCCGATTTGGTTTTCTAGATTTTTAACGGATCCGGCTAAGTTCCGGACGGTTGCTTCGTTCGTACTTATATATTTTGAAAACATCTCCTCCAAAGATGGAGTTTTTTGAAAGTTAACATGGGGTGGAGGTGGTGTAAATTCATTTTGTAGAGACGCGCGAGTTGTGTTTGCAGGATTACTCCAAGAAAAGTTCGGGTGATTACGCAGCGCAGGATTATAATTATTCCATAATTGAAAACCAGGTGCATGAAAATTAGAAGCAGAATAATTATTATAAGCATTTCTATTGCCTACGAAATCAGCTTGTTCGGAGGTGGCTTTTGCGAATTCCCAAACCTGAGGTGCGGAAGGAGCATTCATTTCAGATATCTTTTTGCTAAGCATTTCCACTTATAGTGCCATCTGGGAGACGTTATCCACTTCGTACATACCTGCAGGTTTGTTTGGGCGGGATCTTGGCACATTCCACTGATAGGTGTTCATGGCCATATCCTCAAATAGTTCAAGAGCGGCTTTCGGTTTTGTTATTTAAGGTACCACCGGAAGCGACGTCTATCATTTGCTTAGTATATTGATTTAGCCCGTTATAAAACGTCTGCACTTGTAACCATACAGGCAGAGCGTGATGAGGGCAACGTCTTAAGAATTCTTTATACCTTTCCCAGGTATCATATAACGTTTCAGAATCTATTTGGCAAAAAGAAGAAATATCATTTCTAAGCTTAGCAGTTTTCGCAGGTGGAAAATACTTAGTTAGAAATTTTTCAGTTAACTGGTCCTATGTGGTGATAGAACCTCTAGGTAGAGTTGACAACCACTGCTTAGCCTTTGTTCTTAAAGAAAATGGGAAGAGTCTTAGCCTAATTGCATCATCCGTAACACCATTTATTTTGAAGGTGTTACAGATTTCAAGGAAGCTAGCAATATGTGCATTCGGATCTTCATCTTGTAATCCGTCGAACTGCACGTATTGCTGCACCATGTGAATTATGCTTGGCTTTAGTTCGAAATTATTATTATTTATGGCAGGGCGGACTATACTAGTTTCCGTCCCTTCCAGGTTAGGCCTTGCATAATGGGACATAGTCCATTCAGGGGCCGCAACCATGTTGGGGACTTCATTTTGGTTAGGTTCGCCCATATTAACAACCGACGCCGAATCCTCAGCCAGTTCTTGGAATGTAGGATCTTGAACTTGCGATTTTCTCCGAAGAGTACGCTCAAGTTCTTGGTCCAAGTCTACAAGTTCTGACGGATTCGCTCGAGTCATAAACTAGAAAGAGAGAAGGGAAAATAAGATTGAGAAATTCGAAAAAGGTCTCTCTTTTTTTTTTGAATTAATTTTGTTTTTCAAGAAAGAGGAGAGAAAAAAGAGGTGATAAAAGTAATAGATTCGTTCTTTCAAAATATCAACAAAATGCGAGTCCCCGGCAACGGCGCCAAAAACTTGTTGATTTAAATTCCGCTTGCACGAAATGAAATCCGAACTAGCAATCCGAGAAGGCAAGTATACCTATCGAACTGTAGTATAGGAACACAAGTGTCGTATTAAAATCAGAGAACCGTTGATTATTTATACTCAAACGAATTACTATTATTTTATCTTAATAATTTTTTTGGAAGGTTTTGTCTGCTAAGTTGAAATAAAAGCTGGATAAAAGTACGGCTAAACGATGATTAAGAAATAGCACTCGATCTTGACTTACTTCGGCTTAAGTTGATCAAAATTCAAAAGCAAACTTAAAACTTAATAAAGTAAGGGTAGCTTGACTGTGGGGGTTCCTATAGTTTGAACATGCTTCTCTCGAAGATATGCCCAACTGAGTTTAGGAAAATCCGACCGAACTCTCGTCCCGTATTCGAATACCTAAAACTCGCTTTAAGTGGTGAACCCCGCTATTGGGTTTGACTCCAATCCAGGAGATTTACGTCATTCTCTCTCGAGAAATGTGTGTAACTCTCTTTACTCTTAAGTGCTCACTTCAGACTATCGGCCTCTCGGCTAGCCAAGAATGAAAGCAAAGGTGGAGATTATATATCGATAATATAGCTCCACTAAATTTTAATTAAGAGTGAATCTAAGGCCCAACACCTTAGAAAGTGAAAGAAGACTAAAGGATCATAACTTGATCAACTCATCCTCAGATCATCAAGATCGAGTACTATGAGGATTTAGCTACTCATGGTGGAGGGGTAGGAGAGAGAAATGATGAAGATTTTAAGAGAACAAAAACATACAATTTTTATTAAACAAAAGTTCAACTGAGATTACAATTACATGGAAAGCCTACTAAGCATTAGTAATACACTATAAAAGGAAATTACAAAGGCATTACAACATTCATATGAAAACTAGAAAAGGAAATGCATTGAAATAAGAGAGAGAGAGAGAGAGAGAGAGAGAGAGAGAAAGAGAATAAAATGACATGAAAATCACTGAAAATAGAGTAGTAGCACTAGTTCTCTCTCCAAAAACTAAAATGGGGAAAGCTTGGAGGTCATTTCAATTTATAGAAATTTTTCTGCCTCGGTCACGCCCTCAATCACGCCCGTGAATAGGGGCGTGACATTGTTTAATCAATTTTGCAGCTTGGATCAGGTTCGACGCACAATTCTGACGCGATTTGATGGGTCACGCCCTAGGTCACACCCGTGACTGAGGGCGTGACCATTTCGGTGGTTAGCTCGGGTCATGGGCGCTGGCGGCGATCATGGGCGCTGGCAGCTGGCTGACGTGGCAGTCACGGGCATGACTGGAAGCACGCCCGTGTAACAGTGGCGTGACCAATTCGGTGGTCAGCTGGTCGAATCTGAGCTGTTCACGGGCTGGTCACGGGCGTGTCTTGCATGTCACGGGCGTGACTTGTGTGTCACGGGCGTGACTTGTGTGTCACGGCCGTGTACTTTGGGCGTGTCTGACCAGATCTTCTTAATTATGTTGGCAGCAGCTTAACTGGAAACATCAACTTACACGCCCTAGGTCACGGGCGTGACCTAGGGCGTGACTTAGGAAATTTTGCATTTTTGACCTGAAAATTCAGAAAACTTAAGTTAGCACTAAAAATAGGAAAATGAACCAAAATTGCATTTAGGTAAACAACAATAAGCAAAAAGTAAGAGTAAATAACCTAAAAAATAACCTAATTAAACTAACTAGATTTTGCATTATCATGGTGCCAAAGAAAGGGGGCATTACTGTCATTGAGAATGGGCAAAATGAACTGCTTCCTATCAGAACAATCACAGGGTGGAGAGTGTGTATTGATTATAAAAAGCTTAACAATGCTACGCGCAAGGATCATTTTCCACTACCGTTTATTGATCAGATGCTAGAGAGGCTGGCCGGAATGGAATACTGCTGCTTCCTAGACGGATACTCTAGGTATAATCAAATCCACGTCGACCCAGAGGATTAGGAAAAAACAACGTTCACATGTCCATTCGGCACATTCGTATTTAAATGGATGCCCTTCGGGGAATTGCAACGCTCCAGCAACCTTCCAACGATGCATTCTAGCTATCTTCCATGATATGGTAGGCAAATTTTTTGAGGTTTTTATGTATGACTTTACTTTGTTTGGTGTAGACTTTGATGCTTGCTTGGAGAATCTCTCAACTATGCTAAAATGCTACGAGAATACAAATCTTGTGCTTAATTAGGAGAAATGCCATTTTATGGTAGAGAAGGTGATAGTCTTGGGACATAAAGTCTCGAACATGGGAATTGCAGTTGATCAAGCTAAGGTAGATATCATCAAGAAGCTACCTCCACCAACATATGTGAGAGGAATCCGCAGTTTCCTGGGGCACGCCGGGTTCTGCCGGCGTTTCATAAAAGATTTCTCCTCCATCGTGAAGCCTCTAAACAATCTTCTTGGTAGGGATGTGCAATTTGATTTTTATGGAGAATGTTTACAAGTCTTTTGCAGGTTGAAGAGTTGCTTGACTACCACGCATGTGCTTTCTTCACCTGACTGGACATTTCCTTTCGAGCTTATGTGTGATGAGTACTTTTTGTACTCATCTTTTAGTATAATTCTAATGTAATTTTAATATGAGTTTATATAAATTGTATGTTTTATCGTATACTAATCATTCCTTTTTATTTCTTCCACTAATTTAAGTTTAGTTTATGTTTTGCAGGTTTTCTGGGCACTTTGAGTAAAATTGTCAAGTACAGGCCCAAGGTCACGAGCGTGACCAAGGGGCGTGACAGCCTAGATGTGTTCCAGACCCGATGCCGCCACCCCGGGAGCATTCCATGAAAATTCGCCAAGTACACGCCCCAGGTCACGGGCGTGACCTAGGGCGTGACCGAGTGTCACGGCCGGGACCCGCCACCAGCATCCCGAGCATGCCTCCAAGTCATTTAAAGTTACACGCCCCTGGTCACGGGCGTGACCAGGGGGCGTGACATCAAGTCACGGGCGTGACTCGCCCCGCACTTCTTCCCGCCGCAGTTTCCCGCCAGCAGCACATTTAAAGATTACACGCCCCAAGTCACGGGCGTGACCTAGAGCGTGACGCGCCCGAAACGCCTGCATTAAAGCTAGAAGATGCCCTCTCCTCCAGCACCGATCACGCCCCTTACACACCCCTTGGTCATGGGCGTGACCAAGGACGTGTAACACCAAAAATTCAGCTATTTAAAGGGAGCTTCTCCAGATGATCAAGGGTAGTTTTTTGGATTGGATACTTCGTTTCATGTTTATTTTGCATGTTTTAGTAGTCTTGCAATCCTTTTTATTTATGCAAATTGTAATTTCCTTTTCATAGTTTGTAATTTCTTTCATCAATAAAATTGTTTTGTTTTCTCAATCTATTCTCTGTTTTTTCATGAACTCTTCTATTTTCTTTAATTCTTCTATCTCTATGAGTAACTAAATTCCAATTAGTACTCAACCGAGATGATCTAAGGAGAATATAATCTATGGTTTATCTTCTCTTTCTCCCCTTTAGAATGCTTAAGATTTATTCTTGAACTTTTATTGGATTGAGATTATATTGTCGATATACAATTCTCATCTTTGTTTTCGCAATCTAATAACCGAGAGGTTTTGATTTCGAATTGATCATTTCAAGAATAAAGAGGTTTGAATGCACTCCTCAAGCGAGGATGACATAATTCTCCCGGATTGGAGTCAATTCCAATAGAGGGGTTCACTACAATAAGGCGAGTTTTAGATCTTGATTCTAGAACGAAAGTTTGTTTGATCGACTAAACTCAGTTGAGCGTATCCTCGAGAGACGTACATTCATAATTCGGGAACCTCCACGGTCAAGTAATATCTTAAGGGAATTAGAAGTTTGATTTATTATATTTATTTTCCAAGGTGATTCAAAGTCGAGCGCTCCCCTTTTTACTCGTCGTTTTAATCTTATTTTTATTTTCCTTTGCAAAATCACTCCCAAGTTCTATTTGATAAAATAATAGAGACTTTCTTGAAGTAAGAGTACTCAACTGCCTCGAGTCTAATACGACCTTGTTTTAATAACCTATACTACATTCGATACGGTACACTTGCCGTTGTCGTTTGCGGATATAGTTTTGCCCCATCAAGTTTTTGGCGTCGTTGCCGGGGACACGGTTGATATTTCGAAAAAAGAAATATTTATTAATTTTATCGTTCTCTTTCTTCTCCCCCTTCTCTTTATTTTTTTTTATATAAAAAAAAATCTTAAAAAGCGCAATCTAAATTCTCGGAAAGCACGCTTTGGGCTTGAATTCCCATCATAGCCTCTATTACCTTGCAAACCCTTCACCGGGTAGATCTTGGGAAGTACGGGACTAATTTAACCCGCTTTTTGAAAAAAAATATGTAATAAAAATATTTTTTTTTTTAAAATTCCATTCATTTAAGTGAAAGTTGTTTCCTTTTTTCTCTTATTATGAAATTAGTAGAAGCGGTCGTTAAAATTACCGTGCTCCGAAACCAAATTGAACTTTTACAAGCCGCTTGAAGGCGCCAGTTTAGTTGTTTTTATTGTGGTGCGCCTCATCAAAGTGAGGAATGTTATTTACATTCATATTCTCAGAATAATTATTATGGAAATGATTATCCTCAATATTATGCAAATAATTTTGATAATAATTACGATCATAATTTTTCCCCTTTTAATGAAAATAATTTTTCAAACTTTGATGAAAATAATTTTTCTAATTATAATGATAACAAATTTTTGGCATTTAATAATTGTTCTTCAAGCCCCGAAGTTGATTATTCTTGGTGGCAAGCTCACCAGGATAATTCTCGGAGCGATGAAGATAAATCTTTAGACACAAATTTTTGTTTTTCTTCTTATACACCGCAGTCTTCGTTCTCTAATTTGGGGGAAATTTCGTAGATCCAAATAGATACTTCCCAACAAAATTTAGAGGAAAATATTATTTCGTCTAGTGCTTTTTCTAATTTTCACGAGAATAACTTTTCGGCTTCTAATAATTTTTCTTCTAGCCCCGAAGTAGATTATTCTTGGTGGCAAGGTCACCCGGATAGTTTTCGGGGCGATGAAGATAAATCTTTAGATCCGAATTCTTGTTCTTCTTCTTTTGCGCCACAATTTTCTTTCTCTATTTCTGGGAATGTCCTTTTTTTTAATTTGAAACTCCACCCCAGAATTTAGATGAAAATTTTATTTCTCCTAGTGCTTTTTCCTTGTCTTTGGAAATTTTAGTTATGGAGGAACATGATAGTGTATGTACTCCCATAATTTCTTTTTCCAAAGATGAAGAAAAATTTTCTTACCAAGAAATTCTTAATGTGTTGGGAACCCCGGATGAACTAGAAGAAGAACAAGTTTCTTCCCCTACTTCACCCGGATCTTCTTTTCTTTATCATGAATTTTCGCAAATCTCTTCTATTTTAATTCAACCAGAAATTCATGAAATTTTTGTGTCCGAAAATTTTATTCCGCTTGGTAATACGCTAGATTTTCCTAATGATAATTTTATTTTAGAAAAGGAACAACCCGAGCTTAATTTTATATTTTCGCGAGCGCCTCCTCCTTGCGAAAAATTATCTGAATCATTTATTTGTGATTCTTTATACACTAACAATTTTCAGGTTGAAGATGAGTTGTTGCTACCCCAAATAATCGACGATCCATAGGCCGCTCATCTATATAAATTCAAATCGCCTCAGGTATGTATAGGTGATTTGGATTTACATATTCAAATTCAAAGACAAACGAAGAATTACATGTTAAGTGGAGGAGTTGCCGTGCGACTGACGCCGGCACATTTGCCTCAGCGCAAAATAAGGGAGTTGCCTGTCCACCTCTCTTTTAAATTTCCTTTTTCCTAAAACTAACCGTCTAGCTTAAAGACGGGAAAAAGAAAGTGCTTTTGGGAGGCACCCCTTGCTTATCTTTAATTTTCATGCATTTTTCTTTTAAAAGTTTATTTTTCAAGTGTTCTTCATACTTAGTTTTAAACATTGGGGACAATGTTTAATTTTAAGTATGTGGGTGTAGCTTAGAATTCCCTGTATTTTTATTTGATAAAGAAAAAAAATTTAAAAAAAAAATTATAAAAATCTAATTTCTTGGAAAGGGCGCTTTGGGCTTGAACTCTCATCACAGCTCCTAGTACCTTGGGAACCCTTCACCGGGTAGCCCTCGAGAAGTCCAAGAAATTAGATTTATTAATAATAATAAATATGCCTAGCCTTGTTATTTTTATTATTCTAGAAATTTAGTTTGAGGTTTGATTATAAGTATTCTTTCATTTTTAATTTAGCTAATATTTTGTTTAATCAAAATTTGTTAAATTTAAATTTAAAGTAATTTGGTTTTAAGAAACATTTTATGTTTTTAATTCGATTAGAGAATTAATTTAGCACTACTTCTCCGTTTAATTCTACATAGCTTCACTTTGTGGTAAATTGGCTAAACTTCTCTAGATTTCTATTATATTCTCTTTTAACTTTAAGATCTTAGGAAATTTCATTCCACTAAAAAAGTTGCTCTCAAAATAGTTTAATTTATAAACTAGAAGTATTTCTTTACCCTTGGTAATTTTTTTCTTTTCCCCTATTGTTAGATCATATGTCATGGGAATAAGGAGATGTAAGTTCTTTATTCTCTGGTAAACATATGCAACCCAAAAA
The DNA here is from genome assembly GCA_033032865.1 of Dactylorhiza incarnata. Taxonomy (NCBI): domain Eukaryota; kingdom Viridiplantae; phylum Streptophyta; class Magnoliopsida; order Asparagales; family Orchidaceae; genus Dactylorhiza; species Dactylorhiza incarnata. The sequence goes on from JAWHQI010000073.1 coordinate 2,022,818, forward strand.
TACAAATAAAGAGAGAAAAATGTGTATATGTCGTGGAAATGATAGGATAATAGTCTAGCATTCTCTGGTATTACATATACTAAAAAAATGAAAAAAGGGGTTGAGAGGATAAAATTCATCACCCCAATCAAAAACCTCTTCATATCCTTTGTCTTCATTTTGCCATTCCGTTCAAACCCATCCCTAGCCAATTTCATTGTTTCTAGTCATAAACTAAATTATTAAGAGAGCAATATTTTGGTAGGTGTCTTTTCCTTAAGATTCTTTTATATTAGAGTGTTTATAATTTCAATCTATTCTTGTTTGAAAATTTCTATAATTTTGTTTGCTAAATAGTTATCTTGAGAAGTAGTTAGCTAAACAAATTTCTCTTTTTAAATTATCAACATAACTTATGACTTAATTCTTGAATTTCTAGAATTTACTTTTAACTTACTCTTGGTTTAATGAAATTTAAGATAATTAAAAAATAATATCGGTGTCTTGTAATTCTTTCCTCACTCTTTTGCTCTGGAATAGCAAAAACTCAAGTATGGGGGTGTTTGAAGAGTACTTTTTGTACTCATCTTTTAGTATAATTCTAATGTAATTTTAATATAAATTTATATAAATTGTATGTTTTATCTTATACTAATCATTCCTTTTTATTTCTGCCACTAATTTAAGTTTAGTTTATGTTTTGCAGGTTTTCTGGGCACTTTGAGTAAAATTGTCAAGTACACGCCCAAGGTCACGGGCGTGACCAATGGGCGTGACAGCCTAGATGTGTTCCAGACCCGATGCCGCCACCCCGGGAGCATTCCGTGAAAATCCGCCAAGTGCACGCCCCAGGTCACGGGCATGACCTAGGGCGTGACCGAGTGTCACGACCGTGACCCGCCACCAACATCCCGAGCACGCCTCCACGTCATTTAAAGTTGCACGCCCCTGGTCACAGGCGTGACAAGGGAACGTGACATCAAGTCACGGGCGTGACTCGCCCCGCACTTCTTCCCGCCACAGTTTCCCGCCAGCAACACATTTAAAGATTACATGCCCCAGGTCACGGGCGTGACCTAGGGCGTGATGCACCCGAAATGCTTGCATTAAAGCAAGAAGATGCCCTCTCCGCCAGCACCGATCACGCCCCTTACACGCCCCTTGGTCACGGGCGTGACCAAGGGCGTGTAACACCAAAAATTCAGCTATTTAAAGGGAGCTTCTCCAGATGATCAAGGGCAATTTTTAGGATTAGATACTTCGTTTCATGTTTATTTTTCATGTTTTAGTAGTCTTGCAATCCTTTTTATTTATGCAAATTGTAATTTCCTTTTCATAGTTTGTAATTTCTTTTATCAATAAAATAGTTTTGTTTTCTCAATCTATTCTCTCTTTTTTCATGAACTCTTCTATTTTCTTTAATTCTTCTATCTCTATGAGTAACTAAATTCTAATTAGTACTTAACCGAGATGATCTAAGGAGAATATAATCTATGGTTTAGCTTCTCTTTCTCCCCTTTAGAATGCTTAAGATTTATTCTTGAACTTTTATTGGATTGAGATTATATTGTCGATATATAATTCTCATCTTTGTTTTTGCAATCTAATAACCGAGAGGTTTTGATTTCGAATCGATCATTTCAAGAATAAAGAGGGTTGAATGCACTCCTCAAGCGAGGATGACATAATTCTCCTAGATTGGAGTCAATTCCAATAGAGGGGTTCACTACGATAAGGCGAGTTTTAGATCTTAATTCTAGAACGAAAGTTCGTTTGATCGACTAAACTCAGGTTAGCGTATCCTCGAGAGAGGTACATTCATAATTCGGGAACCTCCACGGTCAAGTTATATCTTAAGGGAATTAGAAGTTTGATTTATTATATTTATTTTCCAAGGTGATTCAAAGTCGAACGCTACCCTTTTTACTCGTCGTTTTAATCTTATTTTTATTTTCCTTTGCAAAATCACTCCCAAATTCTATTTGATAAAATAATAGAGACTTTCTTGAAGTAAGAGTAATCAACTGCCCCGAGTCTAATACGACCTTGTTTTAATAACCTATACTACATTCGATATGGTACACTTGCCGTTGTCGTTTGCGGATATAGTTTTGCCGCATCAATGTGCGACACAAGTGACTTTGTTTTTTGAGCAGTGTTGGGGCAAAGGAGGAACAAGGTTTTTCATGCAATCTATTATCCTAGTCGCACTCTAAATGATGCTCAGCAAAACTACACGACTATTGAGAAAGAGTTTCTAGCAGTGGTTTTTGCTCTAGAAAAATTTCATCCGTATCTTATTCTGTCTAAGGTAGTGGTGTATATCGACCACGCGCTATGAAGTACCTCGTGCGGAAAACGGACGCCAAACCAAGACTCATCTGATGGATTTTGATGTTGCAAGAATATGACCTGGAAGTGCGGGATAAGAAAGGAGTTGAGAATGTTATAGCTGATCATCTCTCCAGGTTGGAAATCAATGATCGTTCACAAGCTAAAATTGATTCAATTTCTGATTCATTTCAAGATGAAACTCTCTTTTCTATTAAGACTTCCCAAGGCCAGTCTCCATGGTATGCGGATTTGGCTAACTTCCTGGCATGCAGTGAATTACCTCCCAACCAGTCATTCCAACAGAATAAGAAATTTCTATCAGATGCCAAGTATTATTTTTGGGAGGACCCGTTACTGTTCCGCACTTGTGCCGATGGGATCGTTCCAAGGTGTGTTCTGGAAGCGGAACATGAGTCAATTCTTAAGCATTGTCACAATGGTGAGGCAGGAGGGCACATGGGAGCGGCCAGGACTGCGCATAAAGTACTCCAATGTGTATTTTACTAGATGACTCTGTTCAGAGATGCTTACATGCATATTAAGGAATGCAATGATTGTCAGCGGGCCAGGAATATCTCTAGATAAGATAAAATGCCCCTTAACAATATTTTTGTGTGCGATCCTGATGAGTCTGGTTTATACAGTGATTTCCGGCCTCATTTGGGTTTGTTTTAGTGTCATTGCACATCAATTGATGTTCATATACGCTTATATTGATAGCATGGCGTTTCTGCGCCTTTTGTGCAATCCTTTCCCCTTTGTGGCATGTTTTTCCTATATCTCACTATGTACCTGTGTTATGGATCTGGTGGTGTGCACGGATCAGGGTTATTTGTACTTTTCCTACAGGTCCTGGGATCGTGTGCACGTTCGAGATGGTGCGGGGCAATTTTTGGCCTAAAAAGCCTCTGATCGTGCGCATTCCTTCGCGCACGACCAGGCGCACGACCATTGGTCGTGCGATAATTCCTGTCCCAGATCGAGATCGGCGCAAAGGTATGCGCACGATCACAGGCATTTCTTCGCGCACGACCATTGGTCGTGCGCCCCTGACCGTGCGTTGTTTTCTATCTTTTTTCTTTGCTACAGGTTGACTGCGCACGATCACAGGCATTCCTTCGCGCACGACCATTGGTCGTGCTCCACTGACCATGCGCAGTACTTATTCTGCTCCCTATTTAAGCCGTTGTTCTGCGAAATTAGGGATTCCAGCCGGTGTTGGGGCGCGATTAGGCCGCCGTCTTGGGCGATTTTCATCCCATCTTCATCCCCCTCCATTCCAATCATCCGGGAGACTCCTCCGGTGATCAAGAGTTGTTTCTCTACCATCGGGGAGCCCTTCCGGCCGACAGCAAAGCTTTCCTAGCGAGTGTTCTTCAAGTTGTTGCGGAGAAAGGGGAGATCACCGGAGAAAGTGACAGATCTCCTGCACCGGAAGCACCCTTCGACCGAGATCGGAAGCGGATTGACAACCCGCTATTCTGGCCGTGACCGACTGTTCTCCTTCTTGAGTGGTTTTCTCTTAACTTATCTTATTATAACTAGTTGAATATTTATGTAATGAACTTGAATGATTTGTTTGTCTATGAATGAATTATTTGGTGTTTACATAATCTCCTTTGTATTGCTTTGTGTTGCGTTCGCTTACACTCACTCCACTCCATGCACTCCCATCCATTCACATTTGCGTTGGGTTAGCCACGGCTACGGAGATTTGCGAAGAGGTGTGTGCGACCCTCAATCGTCATAGTTACTTTCCGTCCATGCGCCTTCCGAAGCACGGCATCGCGGCCGTTGCATCCATCCCGCCTTGCGAAGCGGAGTTTTGACCCGCATCTCATTTCTGTGTAGTAATTTAGGAAACCAAAATCAAAGCCCTTACTTTTCTTTTAATTTACTCTTGTAATTATTCGCTCAATCCGAAGAGTCAAACTAACCACGCGCATTCCTTGAGAGACGATATTCGGGGACATACTCCCAACTTTATTACTTGTGCGACCGGTGCACTTGCCGAGCATGCATCAAGTTTTTGGCGCCGTTGCCGGGGAATGCAGGCATAGTTTGATTTTGGTGTTTGAGTTAATAGCTACACGAGTTGTTGTTTTTTTTTTATGTTATTTCTATTATTTTCGGGTTGTGTGAATGCAGGAGCGATGTCGCATTCTTTATTTCCTCTGTCACAACATGATGAGGATACAACCTATTTGGAGGAGAATTCTTCAAATTTGCTCATATTATAATTCAAGGCCTTGAAACACTGCAAGAGTGTATTGATAGATTGACTATGCAGGTTGCGACTTTGGTGTCTCTTGCCTCGGCCGTGTTGAAAGAACCTCCTCATGATGTGATAGTGGTACAATCAGAACCTGCAGGGAGTGAAACCCGGATCACTCCCTCGACTAATGATTTTTTATGTTCTTCATCTACTTTGTTTCTTGACCCTCTTTCATTGGTTATAACTCAACAGGAAGAGTTAGCGTTGGTCATCCAGGTGGAATCTTATCATCTCTCACGGGAGGATGTCACTCGTGACACCTCTTCCTCCTGCTTTGCTCCTACGGATGTTGAGTCTACTCTCGCTCCATCTCTTCCTGTTATTTCTAACATCGTTTCATTTATTCCCCCGCAGAATTTGGAAGTTGCTGACCCATTTTTGGGCAGTCAGATGATGCATTCCTGGCAGGATAAGCATGTCGCAGTGGCAGACGATATTGCTCTATCCACTCCAGTGTCACCACATGTGCTTCCCCTAAAGGACTGGCTGCAAGGGGGAAAGCAATTTTTCATTGAAGAAATACTCTTGGAAGAGAGAAAGAGAGCAAGAAAGGAGGAGACTTGGGGATGGAGGCTAAACCTCTTACTTCGTTGCCATCAGTTGTGGGTCTCCGGACCTTTTTATTCTATCTGCAGTTACTATTTTAAATCAACGTATAGTTGATTTCTCCATGTGGTTGTGAAATAATACTGCGTAGACTTGGATGATCTCCTCTCTTTAATTTTGTGTGAACAATTCTATAATCTGCTAATACAGGTATTTGGTCCACCTTAAGGACGGTAAACAAAACGGCTCTTGGGAGACAACCCATTTGGGACCATTTGGTTCCGTGCTTTCTTGTTATCTTTTTTTTGCTATATTTTTGTGTGCTTGGGATCCCTTTAATCGCAGGTCTGCATTTATTGGAGCACGGCGGGATCACCGCCTTCTGAACAAAACGCCATAACTTCTGGTATGCTCATTTCTAAGCATGGGGTAATCTCTCATCCTAGCCTTCTTAAGCTTATGCCGCTATCAAACATGTTTTTTTGCTTAGTGTAAGTCTGGGGGAGTGAGAGTTATCGTTACCTCGTGCACATGCACAGTGCACAGCATACTAGGATTTACAATGTGTTATATTGTAGCATTGCTCATCTCATGGAACACCACGACACCCACATGAGCGCACTTAACTGTAGGCGCGCGACGAGTCTAACTCGTCTCGGTTGTGTGAATGGGAAATCACGGTGCTGGGTTAGGATTGCGAGATGAAGTACTTTGTTGACTCGTGGAGTGCTCTAGTCACTTATTCATGTCTCGCATAGAAATCGGTGTAGATTAAACTTTTTCTTTATGCTTTTAGTTTTACATTTTATTCTGATAGCGTAATTTTAGTTTATTCTACTCAAAAGTGTTGAATCCAGTACGAATCATTCGGTAGTGTAGGGATGTGTGTAGAGGGGTGCTAGGCTCATATTGCTCGAGTCAGGAGGAAGATTCATCTTTCTCAGTGGCTAAGAACTTGCCCCAAGCGACTCTCGAAGCATGGGTATGAGTTAATTCAGTGCGTGAGCGTGACGTAGGCCATCATGTTGGCCAATTTGAGCTTTGTATTCCGATCCTAACATCTTATCCTTGCTAGCCCCTTGTGCCTACCCGATCCCGTTGATTCAGCTCCACCTTCGATTCACCAAAGCCAAAATGACTACCCTAATCACACACCAAATTCTGAGCTCAAGCAATCTGTGCATAAAAATTAGGTGTTGATGCAGTGTATATTTGTGATTGTGGTGGAAATGCGTTATTGAAGATATAGCTGTTTTGTATCTAATTGTGCAAAAATTGTGAAATTTGAAAAAATGAAAAAAAAAAATGAAATGAAATGAAAAAATGAAAAATGTACAAAGAGATACATTTGGGAATACGTGGTGTACACAATTTTATTATTGCTGGGATAGTGTTTCTTTTGCAAGCTCATTTGGGTTATGTGTGCTAAGCCCCCGCATTTATCATTATTTACCGCACCGTATCCTAAGCCTAAATCATAACCTAAAGTCCTACTGATTTGCGCACCGAATCGTACGAATGCCGTGGAGAGAGTGCGAACGGGTGAGCGTATGGTCATCGACACTGATGGATTTTAGTGGAGATTGTTCCGAACTCCGGTGTTGAGTAATGTTCGCCTCAGCAGCCTTTCTACTTTCTTCCTACGCATGACCGAGTGATTCCCGGTGATTCAACTTTTGAGTAGAAATAATATATAGTTATGCTGTTAGAATTATGTAAACTAATTTGCATAACTAAAAATTCTTTTTACTAGATTTCTATGCACATGCGTATGAGACTTCGCATATTACTCCGTCCTTGCAATTTCTAACCCAGCTATGTTTTTTCTCGCTCCGACGGATTTGTTTGCTCGGGACGCGCAAACAGGTAAGTATGGGGGTGTGATGAGTCTGGTTTATACAGTGATTTTCGGCCTCATTTGGGTTTGTTTTAGTGTCATTGCACTTCAATTGTTGTTCATATACGCTTATATTGATAGCATGGCATTTGTGCGCCTTTTGTGCAATCCTTTCCCCTTTGTGGCATGTTGATGCATGAGCAGAATTGCCCGTGCGTGAGTCAAACGCACGGACGCCTGTTTCTTCCTGTTTCTAGCTTTTCAGAATTTACCTGTGCGTTTTGAAGCACGGGCGGATTTGCCCGTGCGTGAGTAAATCACACGGGCGGCGCAGCTTTGTCTTCACGCCAGTTTTTATCATTAATTATCGCCCTTTCCACCAGAGGAGACAAGAGGAGACCATTTCCAGCCATCTTCTTCGCCATTCCTCCATCCGGGAGCATTTGCAAGCACTCTCCGCCACTAGTTCAAGCATTCTTCGCCGAGGAGATCATAGAAGCGCTGAAGATCATTGGAGCGGTGATAGCCTCCTTCGATTCCGCACACCATCTGAAGGTCGAGCCCGGAGAGAGCCAGACAACCTCTCACTTCGGCCGAGAACCCAAGACGCAGTGACATCTTCTATTTGGTCCTTTCTAAACTTTGATGCTTGTGCTTTCTCTTTGTGTTGTTGTACGAATGCTTGTTAGGTTAATGTTATGGATCCTTGCTTGTGTTCATGTGCAATGATGATGTGGTGGTGAGAATAGCTTTCGTTGTTGTTGTGATAGTCTAAGTTGTTTGTGTGTGAAGCCATCTAGCAATTGCTAGTGGTGATGTTGGCGAAGAGGTGAACACGACCCTCACAAAACCTCGCACTGTGGCTACTCCATCCGCTTACCGAAGCGCGGCATCGCGGTCTCTGCATTCACCCACACCTTGCGAAGCGGTGCTTTTCGACCCGCATTTCTCTTATTTCCGCAATAGCTTAGGAATACAATCACAACGCCCCTATTTCACATTATTCGCTCGCGTAACAATCGAATCACCACAAGTTTCGTTCACCAGAACCTGCATTCCTTTGAGATCCACATTCGGGGAGTTCCTCCCTATTTTATTACTTGAGCGACCGGTGCACTGCCGTCGTATCGCATTTTGTGCTTGCTAATTAGCATTGCTGAAATAGCGCATCAAGTTTTTGGCGCCGTTGCCGGGGAGTGCAGGCGTGATGAGATGATGGTTGTGAATCGATTATTTTTGATTGAGTCTTTTATTTTCTTTAATTTATTTTTTAGTATGCTATCTTCTTCTTCTGTGTCATGTGGGCGCATTTGAATATCCGATGTCGTTGGTGTGGGGACAAATCCCACGCTTGTGATAGGTGTCCCAAAGAGTATGGTGTCATTCAGAAACCGTACGGAGCCCGTAAATATTTTGGCAACTCTACTGCGCCTCTGTTGTCGCACTTTTACGCAGGTGCCGCACCTTGGGTGCCGGTAAAGCTGGTGAAGCAGTGTTTATTTTGCAAAAGTAGAGAGCATGCCTTGAAGGACTGTGCTGATTACCTTCGCCAACTGGAGGATGACTATGAGCCGGATATCCGGATCGTCCCATCTTCGAATTCTGTGAGCACAGCCTCTTCCTCTGGTTACGTGTCACTTCCACCTCCACTCTTTGAAGGCTCTAGAATCGACAAATGCATCAGTGTCCCTCAAGAATCTATTTCTAACGCGACCCTCATACCTATTCCGTTCATATACCACTTTGCATGGATTTGTGCCCTTGTGTGGAGAGTGAGCGCGAACTCTCAAGTAGCACGGTTCTCCCACTATGCACGAAACTACATCTATTTCTGATGTTATTGTTGAGACCAAGTTGCAGGATGGTGCAGACCTGCGCAGTGTCGTGCCCACTCTCATGGAGGCGGACAGTCTTTATTGTGCTGAAGCAACCATTACGGTCCAGTGCGAGAAAGTCCAAGTTATAGAGGAGGCCATTGCGTGCGATGCTGAGTCTAGTGCAATCGTCGATGAATTCATCAATTTTTCATTACCGCGCCCTATGGGGGATGAAGTTGGGATTATCCCCTCAGATGAGATTTCTTTTAGTTTTTCTTCTATTTTATCTCCTGACCCTGCTCTTGTATCTTCTCCTCTGCAGGACCACATTGTGGAGCCAATTCCGTTGGTGTATGAGCCTGTAACAAGGCCTAGCATTGAGAGGAATCAAGTGTAGGTGGAGCTAGATACGGCGAGTTTCACAACACATATTGTGCCCTTGCCTGATATTCATATCAGGCATTATTTTCTCACCGATATTTGGGCAACTGTTCTATCTTTGTTTCAGTACCTATTGCCGAAACATGAGCGCGAACAGTTACCTGACCATTTTCGCTTTCATCCACCTATTAGTTAATCTGCATTTTAAGTGCTTGAATAAGTCCCGTTAGGGGGACGTGTAGCCCAACAGTTATCTAGGTATAGGAGTAGCTAATTTAGATTTTATCATCTTTAGTTTTAACTTCTTTTTGCTTTCTGCTTTTGGTATCTCTTGTTTTTGAGAGTTTTTCATGCGCCACGCGCCCTGTGGAGTTAGTAGTTAGGCAATTGTTGTCGTCGTGTTCTTCCCTGTTCTCTCCGTTCTTGCTAAAGCGTGCAAATTTTGCTGATTCTGCCTGCTCGAAAAATTTGAGAAATCTTGGAGAAATATACAAACGCACGACCAGATTGTCTGTGCGCGTTGTGATCCCACGACCATGCGATTTTCTTTTATTATAAATCGTCTCCTGCCCTGTCAAAAATCGCACGTTGGCCCTAATTCCTGAGTTCTCGCCCCCCGTGCGTGTCGCGAAACCCTTCTCTCCCGTGTGCGATCCCCCTCTTTCCCATCCATTACCTCTTCGTTCTCTCTTCCTCTCCTCGTCTTCCTCCACTTCCAAGATGTTTGGGCGCATCCATGGGTGTCAAGAAGGTCGTGAGCCTATTTTGCCGCGGAGGTAAAGCTTCCTCCTCAAGATCTGAGGATCCTAGTGCTGAAGCAATGCTGCAGTTTGGGAGGCTGGAATTCCTGGAAAGGTACAATTTGTTGCGCCACAAAACATTCCTCGATCATCGTTTTGTTTCGGTTGTGGACGTTTGAGTTGTCAATTTGGATGTGGAGGTAGAAAGGTTACTCAATGTGTGTCATGGGGAAAACTCTTCTCCATCACGGAGGTAGGCTACCGTGAACTCACGCTTGAGTTCCTTTCCACCTTCCGCATCATTGACCAAGTCGAAGTAACTGGAGAGCCCACGGCGGTCTCGTTCCGAATGAAGGGCCGCACCCATACCATGAGTGTTGGCCGACTGGCGGTTTGCGCCGAGATTTACACCCACGATGAACTCTTACAGACAGACATTATCCACCGTCCAGATGAGTTCCCGGAGGGAGTATCTTCCAGCGAATTTTGGCAGTCCATTACATGACGGGATCAGCAGTGTGAGGCTCGCGCAGCGAAGTCTACCCACATCAACTCCCCTGCGCTCCGTTATGTCCAGCACATGATAGGGCACAACATCAATTCCCGCACCATGAGCTAGAATGTTGCCGGGTGGCAGGATCTCCTTTATCTATACAACATGCACCAGGGTGTGCGTTTCCATCTCGGATGAGTGCTTGCCCAGTATCATCTTCGCCAGGCCACTTACCTTCTCCTGAAGTCTATTGGAGGCTCGCATTACATCACGAGGATCACCAAAGGGCTTGGCATCTGGGATTCACTTCCTCCCATGACTAATGTCTCCCGGGGTTTTCATATCTCTTTGACCATGATGGTAGCGTTTAAGCTCATCAAGAAGGTACAGATCGGTGACAACTGGGGCTACCAAGTCCGTGAGGTTGGGTCAGGACGTGTGGTGCATACTGATCATGCCGATGCTGCTGAGCCTAGCACCTCGGCTAGGGAGAGTAGGCAGCCCTCTGATGTCCCCCATTTCGCATCTCATGCTGCTCAATGGCACGCCCCGCGACAAAGCATCGAGCAACAGTATCCAGATTTTTATGACAGATTCGTGTGCATGTAGGATGCTATGGTCATGCCGTACGAGCTTTCTTCGCGGATTGGTGCCCATTTGGGAGTCGAGCCTCCTGTTTCCCCTGCCAGAGCTTCTACATCGCGATCTAGGCGGGTGCGCACTCCTCCTCCTCCTTCGCAGTCTCCTCCGCCATCTTCCCCGTGATTGTCCTGATGCAGCTTCCTGGGCGTTTAGTTATTTTGTAGTTTTATTACTTTTAATCTATCTTAGATATACTCTTGGAGGATCCTGTTCCGGATATTATTCTACTAGGGCATCGTCCCTAGGGTGTGGTTTTGGACATCTTCAATTCTCTGATATAGTTGTTTTTTATTGTTGTATCGATTGTCTCTGCCGCATATCCCTTTTAATGATGAATGTCAGTGCGGGCTATATTATCTTTGTTTTTGCGGGTTTGGAGATGTCAGTTTGCAGGTATGGCTACATCTTTGGCAGACCCATTGGTGCTAGCTCTCGCTTGGTGGATGCGGAAGGAGAAAAATTTAAAGAAGGATTACACCGCACTTCTGACATGCTCTTTTATGAGCATAGGTCCTCTCTACCCCTATTTTTCCCTATTCCTGAATTGTCTATTTTATTTCATTTTGATCAAGTCTGGGGGAGAGAGCGAGCTGTGCACGTACACACACTTTGCATGGCATGTTATAATGTGATGAGTTAGAATCTATCATTTTGTTGCACACATTGCATACACTTGCACCTAGTTCACGCGCACTTGATCACGCGCGCTTATTGGATATTGCTGCGAGGTTCTCCGCTCGTAAGAATTGGATTATTAGTGTAGGAGTGAGGAGTAGAGAAAAATGTTAACTCGAGTAGTGCTCTAGTCAATTTCTCCGTCACGCCTAGAAATTCAATTAGAGTAGAATAAAATTCAAAGTTATAATTTAATTATTTCTATTATAGTAGCTGCAATTTATTTTACTTTAGAGGTGAATCCGGTGAATACAACGGTAGCATAAGGTCGAGTGTAGCTGGACTAGTAGTAGCTTATTACTAGGGTCGGAAGGAAGGACAACCTTTCTCGGTGGCTAGAACTTGCACTAGGCTACTCTTGAAACGATTGCGTTGAAGTACTCATTATAAAATGTCATATAGGCCATTTCTTGATCCGTTTGTGCTTTTGAAATCCTCACCAACGTAATCACCTTTGCAAGCCCACTTGAGCCTACCCTTCCTCCTTGTTTAGCTCCACTAAAATTTCACCAAAGCCATTCGGCCAAACCTATTTTTGCACCAACTTTTAAGCTGAAAGAAATTTATCTATCGATCGCATTTGGTGTTATCTCTGTGGTGTATGACAACTTTGATTTAGCTAAAGGAGCTGTTTTTATTGTGGCTACAAAAGTATTCCGTCGAGAAGAGAATAGAAAGGTAAAGAAAAAAAAGCTGTTCAAAATGAATACTCTCTCGACAAATTCAAATTATATTTGGCTTAGCACGCACCTAGTGTTCAGTTGAAGTCTGGGGGTGTTGTGTAATTCTTGAAAATGTTGTATTGGTGATTGTAATTCTCTTGAGTGCTCAGTTTATGTTGAATGCAATTCCCATCGTCCTTCTACTTATCTAGCCTAAACTCAACCTAAGCCCAATCCTAACCCATAAGTCCTATTGATTTTAGATACGAGTCATCTCATGCAGTAGAGAGAGTGCGAACGTGTAAGCCTATGGACACCGACTTTGATTGATTTCTTAGGAGTTTGTCCCAAGCTTTGATTCGAGTAAAACTCTACTCATTAGTCACACTATTTTCCCTTTTGCGCGACAGAAAGATTCACCGGGATTCACCATCCAAGTAAAGTAAATTTCAAATTACTGTTCTAGAAATAGTTAGATATAATCTTGAGTTTAATTCTGTTCTAATGTATTTCTATGCACATGTGCATGTGACTTCGCATAGGTCTCTACCGCTCAAACTCACTCTAACATCCAATTATTCCGACAGAAGAGCTGAGTTGTTTGCCCGAGACGTGCAAATGGTTATGTCTGGGGGTGTGATGTGTCCCATTTATATACACATTTTTGGACTCATCTGGGCCGTATTTCTAGTCGATGCACTACACCTTAGGCATGTTTTTGATTATATTTGTTATTCCTTGCTAGGTGCACTCTTAGGCCCGTTTCGGTGTGCATTTGCGCTCCTTGTTATTGGGGGTAAGCACATGGTGCTCCACATCCCTTTCTCTATGTTTATCTAGTGCTGGAGGTGTTTTCCCAGCTGTTTTATCTTATATACTGGTGGTCGGATCATCCATTTTTCCCCCAGAATTCATGATTGTGTGCAACGCACGGTCGTGCATTTCCTTGACGCACGGACGGTTGTGGTTGTGCGTTCTCATCTGGGCAAAAAATGGGAGATCTGAGTGTAGTCGTGCCTTTTGACGCACGAGCAGAATTGCCCGCGCGTGAGTCAAACGCACGGACGCCTGTTTCTTCATGTTTCTAGCTTTTCTGAATTTACCCTGCGTTTTGACGCACGGGCGGATTTGCCCGTGCGTGAGTAAATCGCACGGGTGGCGCAGCTTCGTCTTCACGCCAGTTTTTATCATTAATTATCGCACGGGCAGCGCACGATCGTGCGTTCGTCCATGCGTGACCAAAATTCTGCCTGTTTAGTATTTAAAGCCGGAAATGCCGCTACCAAGAGACTGATTCCCCTCGCGGGAAAAACTAGGAACCCCACCATTTTCGCCCTTTACACCGGAGGAGACAAGAGGAGACCATTTCCTGCCATCTCCTTCGCCATTCCTCCATCCGGGAGCATTTGCAAGCACTCTCCGCCACTAGTTCAAGCATTCTTCGCCGAGGAGACCATTGAAGCGCTGAAGATCGTTGGAGAGGTGACAGCCTTCTTCGAGTCCGCACACCATCTGAAGGTGATAATGCTAAATCTAGTTAGTTTAATTAGGTTATTTTTAGGATATTTACTCTTACTTTTTGCTTATTGTTGTTTACCTAAATGCAATTTTGTTTCATTTTCCTATTTTTAGTGCTAACTTAAGTTTTCTGAAGTTTCAGGTCAAAAATGCAAAATTTCCTAAGTCACGCCCTAGGTCACGCCCGTGACCTAGGGCGTGTAAGTTGCTGTTTCCAATTAAGCTGCTGCCAACATAATTCTGAAGATCTGGTCAGACACGCCCAAAGTACACGGCCGTGACACACAAGTCACGCCCGTGACACGCAAGCCACGCCCGTGACCAGCCCGTGAACAGCTCAGATTCGACCAGCTGACCACCGAATTGGTCATGCAACTGTTACACGGGCGTGCTTCCAATCACGCCCGTGACTGCCACGTCAGCCAGCCGCCAGCGCCCATGATCGCCGCCAGCGCCCATGACCCGACTAACCACCGAAATGGTCACGCCCTCAGTCACGGGCGTGACCTAGGGCGTGACCCATCAAATCGCGTCAGAATCGTGCGCCGAACCTGATCCAAGCCGCAGAATTGATTAAACAATGTCACGCCCCTAGTCACGGGCGTGACTGAGGGCGTGACCGAGGCAGAAAAATTTCTATAAATTGAAATGACCTCCAAGCTTTCCCCATTCAGTTTTTGGAGAGAGAACTAGTGCTACTACTCTATTTTCAGTGTTTTTCATGTCATTTTATTCTCTTTCTCTCTCTCTCTCTCTCTTATTTCAATGCATTTCGTTTTCTAGTTTTCATATGAATGTTGTAATGCCATTGTAATTTCCTTGTATAGTGTATTACTAATGCTTAGTAGGCTTTCCATGCAATTGTAATCTCAGTTGAACTTTTGTTTAATAAAAATGGTATGTTTTTGTTCTCTTAAAATCTTCATCATTTCTCTCTCCTACCCCTCCACCATAAGTAACTAAATCCTCATAGTACTCGATCTTGATGATCTGAGGATGAGTTGATCAAGTTATGATCCTTTAGTCTTCTTTCACTTTCTAAAGTGTTGGGCCTTAGATTTACTCTTAATTAAAATTTAGTGGAGCTATATTATCGATATATAATCCCCACCTTTGCTTTCATTCTTGTCTAGCCGAGAGGCCGATAGTCTGAAGTGAGCACTTAAGAGTAAAGAGAGTTACACACATTTCTCGAGAGAGAATGACGTAAATCTCCTGGATTGGAGTCAAACCCAATAGCGGGGTTCACCACTTAAAGCGAGTTTTAGGTATTCGAATACGGGACGAGAGTTCGGTCGGATTTTCCTAAACTCAGTTGGGCATATCTTTGAGAGAAGCATGTTCAAACAATAGGAACCCCCACGGTCAAGCTGCCCTTACTTTATTAAGTTTTAAGTTTGCTTTTGAATTTTGATCAACTTAGGCCGAAGTAAGTCAAGATCGAGTGCTATTTCTTAATCATCATTTAGCCGTACTTTTATCCAGCTTTTATTTCAACTTAGCAAACAAAACCATCCAAAAAATTATTAAGATAAAATAATAGTAATTCGTTTGAGTATAAGTAACCAACGGTTCTCGGATTTTAATACGACACTTGTGTTCCTATACTACAGTTCGATAGGTATACTTGCCTTCTCGGATTGCTAGTTCGGATTTTATTTCGTGCAAGCGGAATTTTAATCAGCAAGTTTTTGGCACCGTTGCCGGGGACTCACATTTTGTTGATATTTTGAAAGAACGAATCTATTACTTTTATCACGTCTTTTTTCTCTCCTCTTTCTTGAAAAACAAAATTAATTCAAAAAAAAAAGAGAGACCTTTTTTGAATTTCTCAATCTTATTTTCCCTTCTCTCTTTCTAGTTTATGACCCGAGCGAATCCGTCAGAACTTGTAGACTTGGACCAAGAACTTGAGCGTACTCTTCGGAGAAAATCGCAAGTTCAAAATCCTACATTCCAAGAACTGGCTGAGGATTCAGAGTCGGTTGTTAATATGGGCGAACCTAACCAAAATGAAGTCCCCAACATGGTTGCGGCCCCTGAATGGACTATGTCCCATTATGCAAGGCCTAACCTGGAAGGGACGGAAACTAGTATAGTCCGCCCTGCCGTAAATAATAATAATTTCGAACTAAAGCCAAGCATAATTCACATGGTGCAACAATACGTGCAGTTCGACGGATTACAAGATGAAGATCCGAATGCACATATTGCTAGCTTCCTTGAAATCTGTGACACCTTCAAAATAAATGGTGTTACGGATGATGCAATTAGGCTAAGACTCTTCCCATTTTCTTTAAGAACAAAGGCTAAGCAGTGGTTGTCAACTCTACCTAGAGGTTCTATCACCACTTGGGCCCAGTTAACTGAAAAATTTCTAACTAACTATTTTCCACCTGCGAAAACTGTTAAGCTTAGAAATGATATTTCTTCTTTTTGCCAAATAGATTCTGAAACGCTTTATGATACCTGGGAAAGGTATAAAGAATTCTTAAGACGTTGCCCTCATCACGCTCTGCCTGTATGGTTACAAGTGCAGACGTTTTGATAACGGGCTAAATCAACAAACTAAGCAAATGATAGACGCCGCTTCCGGTGGTACCTTAAATAACAAAACCCCGGAAGCCGCTCTTGAACTATTTGAGGATATGGCCATGAACACCTATCAGTGGAATGTGCCAAGATCCCGCCCAAACAAACCTGCAGGTATGTACGAAGTGGATAACGTCTCCCAGCTGGCACTACAAGTGGAAATGCTTAGCAAAAAGATATCTGAAATGAATGCTCCTTCCGCACCTCAGGTTTGGGAATTCGCAAAAGCCACCTCCGAACAAGCTGATTTCGTAGGCAATAGAAATGCTTATAATAATTATTCTGCTTCTAATTTTCATGCACCTGGTTTTCAGTTACCGAATAATTATAATCCTGCACTGCGTAATCACCCGAACTTTTCTTGGAGTAATCCTGCAAACACAACTCGCCCGCCTCTACAAAATGAATTTACACCACCTCCACCCCCTGTTAACTTTCAAAAACCTCCATCTTTGGAGGAGATGTTTTCAAAATATATAAGTACGAACGAAGCAACCGTCCGGAACTTAGCCGGATCCGTTAAAAATCTAGAAAACCAAATCGGGCAGCTCGCCAAAATAATATTCGAGCGACCGCCCGGGACTCTTCCCGCTAACACCGAGCCCAACCCGAAAGAGCAAGCGAAAGCTGTAACTCTTCGGAGTGGAAAGCAAGTATCCGGTCCGGTTAGCGAAGAGCCCGAGGCAAGATCCGCCCCTATTTTAAAAACACCACTCACTCAAACAGATTTTATCACTCCACCTCATATTTTCAAAAACAACCCGCCCCGCCTTATCCATCTCAACTCAACAAGGAAAAATTAGATGATCAATATCATCGCTTCCTGGAAATGTTTAAGCAAATACACATCAATTTGCCCTTCCATGAAGCGATATCACAAATGCCCAAGTACGCTAAGTACCTGAAGGATCTTCTAACTAATAAGAAAAAGCTAGAAAATCTATCGCACGTAACTTTAAATGCTGAGTGTTCCGCCGTCCTAACAAATAAATTACCGAAAAAGGCTAACGATCCGGGTAGTTTTTCTATCCCGTGCCTCTTTGGTGATCTATTTGTAAAGAACGCGTTGGCCGACTTAGGAGCAAGCATCAACTTAATGCCATTCTCCTTGTTTAAAAAGTTAGGAGTGGGAACCCTTAGCCCCACACGTATGAGTATACAACTAGCAGATAGGACGATAAAATATCCGCTGGGAATTGTGGAGGACGTGCTCATAAAAGTAGACAAATTCATCTTCCCGGTGGATTTTGTCATTTTGGACATTGAAGAGGATGTCGAGGTTCCCCTAATCCTTGGCCGCCCCTTCCTTGCCACCTCCCGTGATATCATTGATGTGAGTAATGGTAAGCTATTCCTCCGAGTTGGAGATGATGAAGTAACCTTCTCCATAACACCCTCTATGAAAAATACCCTAGAAAATGACGATTCGTGTTTTTTCTTAGATGTGTTAAGTGAAGACCCTTCTTTTTGTATTTCTGAAAATGGTTCTTCTTCTTTTTGTTCATCTTCAAACACCTCCACTGAAATATTACAAGAAATGAAAATGGCCATTGCTCCCGCCCCCTCAAATTTTCAAATTAAATCAAAAATTTTTGAAGAAATTACTTTTGAAAAAGAAAAGTCTTTCAAATCTTCATACGAGGAACCTCCCACTTTAGAACTTAAAGAACTACCCAATCATTTAAAATATGAATTTTTAGAAAAAGACTCTAAGTTACCAGTAATAGTGTCGGCCCATTTAAGTGGATCTGAAAATGCCAAATTGCTAAAAGTTTTACAAAAACACCGCCAAGCAATTGCTTGGCAGATTTCTGATATTAAGGGCATAAGTCCATCTTTCTGCATGCACAAAATTCTAATGGAAGATAATTCACAAAATTCTATTCAACCTCAACGCCGATTAAACCCAAACATAAAAGAAGTAGTAAAGGGTGAGGTCGTGAAATTATTAGACGCAGGAATTATCTATCCAATTTCAGATAGCAAATGGGTAAGCCCCGTTCAAGTAGTTCCTAAAAAGGGAGGTATCACGGTAGTGTTAAATGATAATAATGACTTAATCCCAACACGGACGGTGACTGGGTGGCGTATGTGTATTGATTATCGCAAATTGAACGACGCCACCCGCAAAGACCATTTCCCCTTGCCATTCATCGATCAAATCTTAGAACGATTATCCGGCCATAGCTTTTATTGTTTTCTCGATGGTCTCTCGGGCTACTTCCAAATTCCCATCTCGCCAGAGGACTAGGAGAAAACGACGTTTACTTGTCCTTTCGGCACCTTCGCCTATCGAAGAATGTCGTTTGGCTTATGTAATGCGCCGGCAACATTTCAACGGTGTATGTTGGCCATTTTTGACAAGTACGTAGAAAGTATTATGGAGGTATTTATGGACGACTTTTCCGTGTTTGGTGATTCCTTCGATTTTTGTTTAGAAAATTTAGAAAAAGTGTTAGAACGGTGTGAGGAGACCAATCTCGCCCTGAACTGGGAAAATGTCATTTCATGGTACGGGAGGGATTGGTTTTAGGTCATAAGATATCAGCAAGAGGAATTGAGGTCGATGAAGCAAAAATAGAAGTGATCGAAAAACTGCCACCGCCAACCAACGTTAAGGCCATAAGAAGCTGTCTAGGACATGCCGGTTTTTACCGGCGGTTTATATAAGATTTTTCAAAAATTACCAAACCACTCACTCATCTTTTAGAAAAAGACACTCCATTTATTTTTGATGATACATGCTTATCTGCTTTTCAATTAATCAAAAATAAGCTAATAAATGCGCCAATTATGATAGCTTCAATCTGGGACATTCCATTCGAAATCATGTGCGATGCAAGTAGCTTTGCGGTGGGAGCCGTTTTAGGACAACGTATATCTAAAAACTTCCACCCTATTTTCTACGCAAGTAAAACACTTACATCCGCGCAAGCAAACTATACCACAACGGAGAAAGAATTATTAGCAGTTATTTTTGCATTCGACAAATTTCGACCTTATATTACGCTTTCAAAAATTATTGTTTTTAGGGACCACTCGGCCCTCAAATATTTACTTTCTAAACCGGATGCCAAACCACGCTTACTTCACTGGGTCTTACTCCTCCAGGAGTTCGACTTGGAAATCCGAGATAAAAAGGGGGCTGAGAATTTGGCCGGGGACCATCTTTCACGATTAGATAACCCATTTATTGAAGATTTAAATGAACAAACTTTTAATGATTATTTTCCCGACGAGAAGTTATTATCAGTCAACACTACTCCTTCTCCTTGGTTTGCAAACTTCGCCAACTACTTAGTAGCTCGAGTCCTCCCAAAAGAATTTTCCTATCAGCAAAAGAAGAAATTCTTCTCTGACCTGAAGAATTATTTTTGGGAGGACCCGTATCTGTTTCGAGTTTGTGCAGACCAAGTAGTAAGGAGATGTGTTTCTTTCGAAGAAGGACAAAATATTTTCAAACACTTACACGAAGGACCGACTGGTGGGCACTATCAAGCCAATCGGACTGCTCACAAAGTACTTAGTGCAGGCTTTTATTGGCCTATCCTTTTTAAAGATGCCCAATCGTTTGTGAGACGGTGCGATAGCTGCCAACGGACTGGAAATATCTCAAATAAAAATGAAATGTTGCAAAATTATTTCCTCGAGTGCGAAGTTTTCGACCTTTGGGGAATTGATTTTGTAGGTCCTCTTCCTTCTAGCCATGGTAATAAATACATTTTAGTTGCGGTAGACTACGTGTCTCGATGGGCAGAGGCCCAAGCTCTTCCTACTAATGACTCCCGAGTCATTATTATTTTCTTAAAAAAATTATTTTCTCGATTCGGTACTCCTAGGGCCATCGTTAGCGACAGGGGTTCGCACTTTTGTAACGCACAATTTGCAAAAACACTTTTAAAATATAGCGTTACACATAAGCTTTCAACTGCTTACCACCCCCAAACTAACGGCCAGGTCGAGGTAGTGAATAGAGAAATCAAACGTATTTTAGAAAAAACTGTTTCCACCTCACGTAAGGACTGGTCACATAAATTAGACGATGCTCTATGGGCTTACCGAACAGCGTACAAGACCGCCATCGGTTATACACCGTATCAGTTAGTATATGGGAAATCGTGCCATTTACCGGTCGAATTAGAACATCGTGCTTTCTGGGCCCTTAAATTTTTAAATTTTGATCCCCACTCCACCGCCGATCTTCGAAAATTCCAACTCAACGAACTCGATGAGTGGCGCTCCAATGCGTATGAAAATAATAAATTATATAAGGAACGAACTAAATGCTTTCACGATAAAAATTTAAGGCACCCGAAAACATTTAAACCAGGCGACCAAGTATTACTTTATAATTCTCGTCTACGTTTATTTCCTGGAAAATTAAAATCTAGATGGTCAGGTCCTTTTAATGTAAAGGAAGCTTATCCGTATGGAACTGTTTTGATATCACACCCAGATAAAGGTGATTTCAAGGTTAATGGGCATCGTCTAAAACTTTATTTTTCTGGTGACAATGTTGACATGGACAGTGAAAAACTTCTTTTTTCTGGACTGTAATAATTTGGATTAACTTTTGAACTATATTCTTTTAGTCGAGCTCAAACGACATTAAACAGAGGGCGCTCTTGGGAGGCAACCCAAGGTTTTTAAAATTTGTTGTTTTAATTTTTCTTTGGCACTGGATGGCTCTGATACTCTCAACTTCGGCGATCGCCTGCTTCAACATTGCTGGTTTCAAGAAAAATTCAAGATGATATTTCATGAAGATTCAAAGCGCCAGCAAGGGGGAGCGGCATCACACATCCTTTCAAGCCCATAAATCCAGGGAAGTGCCTGTTTCAGTTTTTCAGTTTTAATTTCTTTTCTTAATTACCCCTTCCTTCACTCTCCTTTTCCATTGAGGACAATGTCTATCGTAAGCTTGGGGGAGAATGTCTTCTTTTCTTTTAGTAGTCTAAATTAGATTTTGGTAAAATCAATAGCACCCCTTGCTTTATGTTTTGTTTTTCCCAAAATATTTTATATAGCCTTAGTTAATTTCAAAATTTCTAATCCTACTTTTAATTATGTTTCACAAGTAAATTGTTGACTCATGTAGTGTTCTAATTCTAGGTAGCATGTTAATCTAAAAAGTTTTTTCTAAAATCTTGTACTTTCCTTATCGTTTTCTCTTTTATCTTCTTTACTTTCGTAAAAAATTCTTCATCCACTATTTTCATCTTCATTTTTAGATATATTTTGCAGGGTTAACTTTTGATTTGTGTAGTAAATGTGAATAATCCTAGACGCTTATTATTCTTATTTTCAGGATAAGTTCATTAGTCTTTATTTAATATCTAGGGCTTACTTTTTTAAATCCTTCAAAACTCATGCTTTAACTAAATTTAGAGAGCAATGAAAATGATTTAGGCCATTTTTTGTTTTAAGTTTGAGCCTTCATTCCAACCCTTAAAAAGAAACCCTTTGTTAGCCTCTTTTGAGCCTTTTCCCATGTTTTATTGTCACCTCCACTTATCAAATTTTTCACCAAAGCCAAAATTTCCAAACCTATTTGAATCACATTAACACTTTGAGTTTTATTTAAATTTCTAAAAGAGTGTGATTGGTTTATTGCATGGAGAGCTTCAAAGAAAAGAATTTGCTCAAAAAGGAGATATTTTAAGCATATTTGTATTAGTTATCTTTGCCAAAATTTCAAAAGAAAAAAGGAAAAAAAAATGGCTATGAAAGAGAAAGAAAGAAAATATGCTATATGCTTATAATGAAGGATTGCCTCTTATCATTCATATCGAAAATTTTATAAAACTCATGTTTATGGTTTAGTGTGATTATAGCAATCACTTTTATCTTCGATTCCCATTCCAAATCATATGCCTAAACCAAACATTTCGGTCCTAATAAAGTCCTCTTGATTCATGCTCCTAAATTTGCTTTAGCTAAGTAAAGAAGAAAAGTAGAATAGTTAAGTCTTGGGTATGAATTTAGATCCTTGTTCTTAGAATGATATAATTATAATTTGTCTCTTAGGGTTTAGTAACAATTCAATGCACTATCTCACTTGTTACTTTGCTCAATTTTATTTTAAAAACTTTTTAGTTAAAATTTTGGATGATTAATTTTTGTTAGTAAAGGGTATAAAAATTAAGCTTAAATAAAGTACTTATTTTAGGTTTCCTTTTCACTATTCTCCCTACTTGGAATTTCGCAAGGTACTCGTGTTTAGCATAATTAAATCTTTTTGATTAGTCATTTTATTTTATTAGCTAAAGCATATTTCTTTGCTTGGGGACAAGCAAAGTGTAAGCTTGGGGGAATTTGATAATGCTAAATCTAGTTAGTTTAATTAGGTTATTTTTAGGATATTTACTCTTACTTTTTGCTTATTGTTGTTTACCTAAATGCAATTTTGTTTCATTTTCCTATTTTTAGTGCTAATTTAAGTTTTCTGAATTTTCAGTTCAAAAATGCAAAATTTCCTAAGTCACGCCCTAGGTCACGCCCGTGACCTAGGGCGTGTAATTTGCTGTTTCCAGTTAAGCTGCAGCCAACATAATTCAGAAGATCTGGTCAGACACGCCCAAAGTACACGACCGTGACACACAAGTCACGCCTGTGACACGGAAGCCACGCCCGTGACCAGCCCGTGAACAGCTCAGATTCGACCAGCTGACCACCGAATTGGTCACGCCACTGTTACACGGGCGTGCTTCCAGTCACGCCCGTGACTGCCACGTCAGCCAGCCGCCAGCGCCCATGATCGCCGCCAGCGCCCATGACCCGACTAACCACCGAAATGGTCACGCCCTCAGTCACGGGCGTGACCTAGGGCGTGACCCATCAAATCGCGTCAGAATCGTGCACCGAACCTGATCCAAGCCGCAGAATTGATTAAACAATGTCACGCCCCTAGTCACGGGCGTGACTGAGGGCGTGACCGAGGCAGAAAAATTTCTATGAATTGAAATGACCTCCAAGCTTTCCCCATTCAGTTTTTGGAGAGAGAACTAGTGCTACTACTCTATTTTCAGTGTTTTTCATGTCATTTTATTCTCTTTCTCTCTCTCTCTCTCTTATTTCAATGCATTTCCTTTTCTAGTTTTCATATGAATGTTGTAATGCCTTTGTAATTTCGTTTTATAGTGTATTACTAATGCTTAGTAGGCTTTCCATGCAATTGTAATCTCAATTGAACTTTTGTTTAATAAAAAATGGTATGTTTTTGTTCTCTTAAAATCTTCATCGTTTCTCTCTCCTACCCCTCCACCATGAGTAACTAAATCCTCATAGTACTCGATCTTAATGATCTGAGGATGAGTTGATCAAGTTATGATCCTTTAGTCTTCTTTCACTTTCTAAAGTGTTGGGCCTTAGATTTACTCTTAATTAAAATTTAGTGGAGCTATATTATCGATATATAATCCCCACCTTTGCTTTCATTCTTGGCTAGCCGAGAGGCCGATAGTCTGAAGTGAGCACTTAAGAGTAAAGAGAGTTACACAAATTTCTCGAGAGAGAATGACGTAAATCTCCTGGATTGGAGTCAAACCCAATAGCGGGGTTCACCACTTAAAGCGAGTTTTAGGTATTCGAATACGGGACGAGAGTTTGGTCGGATTTTCCTAAACTCAGTTGGGCATATCTTCGAGAGAAGCATGTTCAAACTATAGGAACCCCCACGGTCAAGCTGCCCTTACTTTATTAAGTTTTAAGTTTGCTTTTGAATTTTGATCAACTTAGGCCGAAGTAAGTCAAGATCGAGTGCTATTTCTTAATCATCGTTTAGCCGTACTTTTATCCAGCTTTTATTTCAACTTAGCAGACAAAACCATCCAAAAAATTATTAAGATAAAATAATAGTAATTCGTTTGAGTATAAGTAATCAACGGTTCTCGGATTTTAATACGACACTTGTGTTCCTATACTACAGTTCGATAGGTATACTTGCCTTCTCGGATTGCTAGTTTGGATTTTATTTCGTGCAAGCGGAATTTTAATCATCAGAAGGCCTAGCCCGGAGAGAGCCCGACAACCTCTCACTCCGGCCAAGAACCCAAGACGCGGTGACATCTTCTATTTGGTCCTTTCTAAACTTTGATGCTTGTGCTTTCTCATTGTGTTGTTGTATGAACGCTTGTTAGGTTAATGTTATGGATCCTTGCTTGTGTTCATGTGCAATGATGATGTAGTGGTGAGAATTAATTTCATTGTTGTTGTGATAGCCTAGGTTGTTTGTGCGTGAAGCCATCTAGCAATTGCTAGTGGTGATGTTGGCGAAGAGGTGAACATGACCCTCACAAAACCTCGCATTGTGGCCACTCCATTCGCTTACCGAAGCGCGGCATCGCGGCCCTGCATTCACCCACACCTTGCGAAGCGGTGCTTTTCGACCCGCATTTCTCTTATTTCCGCAATAGCTTATGAATCCAATCACAACGCCCCTGTTTCACATTATTCGCTCGCATAACAATCGAATCACCACACATTTCGTTCACCAGAACCTGCATTCCTTTGAGATCGACATTCGGGGAGTTCCTCCCCATTTTATTACTTGAGAGACCGGTGCACTGTCGTTGTATTGCATTTCGTGCTTGCTAATTTGCGTTGCTGAAATCGCGCATCAGGCGGCAACATTCCCAAGACACGGACACTCGAATCCTGGAGCTCGCCTATTAGAGCTGCGGTCTCGAGTTCACTATCTTGCGGTTTGTCTGATCGATCGACTTCACTTTTCTTTGTCCTGTAACCCGCTGTAATCACTTTACACAAATCAAGGGAAAGCCCATAACAGCAGTGGCATTTGCCGCGACGAGCAAAGTCTGGTCTCAACCTCTGCCAGCGGTCGAGTTCCTTCTAATCAATAGAAACCGACAGCTCGTGCCCTCCGATTTTCCTTCACTTCCCTAGCGTCGATCGCGGAGGTACAAATTTGGATTCAACAGAAACACCCGGCCTTCGGATCGCAGATTGTCGGTGAAATACTCGATTAGATGTCAGACCGCCAGTTCCCTCAAAGAGACCGCTCCGACCATAGTGATGATTCTCTATGGGAGGCTTTAGAGTAGTTTAAGTAGGAAGTCGAACGGGCTCAGAAAGCAACAGACCAGCGGCTAGAAGCGATCAACCAGGCCTTGGCCTTGATAACAGAGCGGCTAGTTCCTCAGCAAGCCACAATTAACCAGGCGGTGACTCCGGTCCCTCCTTCTCCTCCTCCGTACCCGCTCCCTCAAGTTGCCAACTTCTAATCACCTCCGGAAGGTTTTGTAGCTCGGCAAACCTTCTACCAAGAGGCCGCCCAGAGTATGTCGACGCGAGTTCTTAACTTTCAGTCCGCGACTTCTCATGCGGTCCACTTCTCCTACCCGACGGCCTGTCCGCCAGAAGCCGTGGTCCGTTCCTCCTACCAGGAGGCCTGTCTGTGAGTAGCCACTGCCCCGGAGGCTTATTATGTTGTTCCTCTTCTCTATGAAGATGCTGAAGAGACTTCTCCATTTGTGGATGAAGTCAGAGGAGAGCCAGCTCCAAATATCTTCAGAGAGCAGCGTCTGCTAGCATACAACGAGGATGCTGACCCAGCTATCCATCTTCAGGCCTTTGAGTCGGCCATCGCCCTGAGAACTCTCACGGATGCAACCAAGTGCAAGCTCCTTATAAAATCCTTCGATGGACAAGCAAGGGATTGTTTCTACGGGTTGCACCCTAGATCAATCAGCTGCTTCTCATAGTTGCGTTGAGAATTTCTGCTTAGATTCTCTACCTTCAAGAAGAGGAAAAGTGGCTCTACGGCACTTTTTGAGATAAGGCAACGAGAAGATGAGACATGGGCTCGTTTCATTTGATCGATTCCAAAAATAGATCACGGAGATTCAAAATGCGGATCCTGAGTTATATCGAGTTGCTCTGATTCATGGCATGAGGGAAGGCCATTTGAAGTTAGAAGCAAATATCAGAGAACTGAAGTCTTATCAGGAGATGATAAGTTTAGCAAATATGTTCATAAGGCGTGAAAAGAGTAACCCCGGATATGTCGCAAAGCTGATCAGCGACAAAGTTCAACCCAACTCATTTTCCACTCATCAACCACCATACCACCATCCACCTCGGCACGATTTCGAACCCCGTGCTCAGAGGGGGGGGGGGGGACTTCAGGCACAAGCAACCATCCTTTGGCCATCAACGGCTTCAAGACCAGAAACCGTCGTTGGCCGCCACACCCGCTCCATCCATAACCATTCCGTAAATAATGCCGGTATATCTGCCACAATATACTGCGCAGCCATCTCTAGTTGCTCCATCCACCAAATATGACGATACGCAAGAATCATTTACTCCTCTTAATGTCACTATGGACGAAGTCATCCAGATTCTTCAGAAGAGGCCAGATTTCAAGAGGCCTACTCCCATAAAGTTGGATGTTCGAAATCGAAATCCAAAATTATTTTGTGAATACCATAAAGAGGGAGGGCATCTGACTGTGAATTGTCGGGCCCTCCGCTTGCTGATAGAAAGGCTTCTGAGAGAAGGAATGCTCCGAGATTTGATCCAGAAGGAGATGCCTGCTAGACCGTCGGCTGAAAAGGGCAAGGAAATAGCTGAGGTTACCTGGGAATGTGCCGATGTGGAAGACGTCAGTTGCTATGGGTGTATTCATCCTACAACGGAATGTATCTATGTGAACGACAATGGCCCTCTCGGCGACATATATTGTATTCATGGGGGAGCTGGACCCAAGTCCTCCCGCAAGTCAAGTGTTGTCAGGGTCTTTAAACATGAAGTGGCGGCCACCTCAACTTCTGCTCCAGAAAGCTCAATCATTACTTTTGGCCAGGAAGACCTTCCCCCAAATGCTAATCCTTTTGATGATGTCATGGTAATCAAAGCCATCATCAAAAATTTCAAGGTACACAAGATATTGATTGACACAGGCAGTTCACTCAATCTTCTCTTCCGCCAACTTTTGAAACCCTGAAGACTAGAAATCCTCTGCTTTCCACCAAAGGGCCCCTCTATGGCTTCTCAGGAGAGAAGCCAGAAGTGGAAGGTTGTGTAAAGCTTCTGGTGTCTCTGGCGGGAATAACGAAGTTGATCAACTTCGTGGTAGTGGATGCCCCGAGCAGTTACTGTGCCATCTTCGGGAGGCCTATTCTGAATGCATACAGAGCGGTGGTGTCTACTGTCCATCTAGCCCTCAAATTTGCAGCCGAAGGAGGGCAATATCGGATTCGGAGTAATCCGAAAGTAGCTCGGGAATACAACGTGCGAACCGTCAATATGATCACTGATATTCCACTTCCTGGACTTCCGGCTAAAATTTTTGAAGTTGCAAAGCCTTCAGAAGCTTCGGAAGAGAACACGGGTCGAGAAAGGGATCACATAGAACCTGCCCAGGAGACCCAAGAAGACCCCATTGCTGAGGGGGAAGAAAGGAAGCTCGTCATCAATGCGGATTTGTCCCAAGAAGAGAAGGTTCAATTGATCTCCTGCCTTTTGGAGAATCTAGATGTCTTCGCTTGGTCAGCGGAGGATATTCCCGGAGTGGATCCGGAAGTTGCCTGCCACCATCTCAATATCTCCCCCAACTACAAGCTAATCCAACAAAAGAAAAGGGAGGTGGCGACCAAGTTGGCGGTTCCCATCAAAGAAGATGTTAAGAAACTTCTTCAACCAAATTTCATTTCTGAAATTTAATATCCTACTTGGACATCAAATGTTGTAATGGTGAAAAAAGCAGGAGGAAAATGGCGAATGTGTGTAGATTTCACCAAACTTAATAAAGCATGCCCTAAAGATTGCTACCCTTTGCCTCAGAGCGATCTTTTAGTTGATTTCGCGGTTGGGTATAACTTTTTGAGCTTTCTTGATGCATTCTCTAGCTACCATCAAATCAAAATGCGCAGACCCGATATCCCTCACACATCTTTTATCATGAACGATGGCTGTTATTGTTATCTTGTGATGCCTTTCAGCCTCAAGAATGCGGGTGCAACATATCATAGAATGATGGACACGGGTTTTAAACACCAAAAGGGGAGAAATCTCGAAGTATATGTCGATGATCTCCTCCTGAAAAGTAAAACCTTCTCGATACACTTGAACGACCTTGTAGAGATGTTTGCTACTCTACGAAAGTTCAAGTTAAAATTGAATCCATTGAAATGTGTATTCAGAGCGAATAAAGGGAAATTCCTTGGGCATCTTCTCACTCCTGATGGCCTTGCACCAAATCCCGATAAAGTGAAAGAAATCCACCAGTTGGGAGGACGGCTAGCAGGTCTAAGCAGATTTATTTCCAAATCAGGAGATAAGAGTGCTCCATTCTTCACAATGCTCCGGGGAGAAGCTAAATTCGAATGGAATGAGGAGTGCAACAGTGCCTTTGAACAACTGAAGCAGCAATTGACATCAACCCTCTAATCTAAAGCCCTCGTGAAGGAGAAATGCTATTCTTATACTTGGGGGTTGGTCCGGACGCGATGAGCTCCGTTCTCATCCGAGAGGAGAAAAAGATGAAGTTTCCGATCTACTACGTTAGGCATATCCTTAAAGATGCGGAAACTAGATACTCGATTCTGGAAAAGCTAACCCTAGCTTTAGTAATGTCAGCTCGCAGATTACGCCCTTATTTTCAAGCCCATCCTATTCATGTGGTTTCAGATCATCCGCTGAGAAGTATCCTAGAAAAACCAGACCACTCGGGAACATTGGCCAAATGGGCTATAGAGCTGAATGAATTCGAAATCTCTTATATTCCCAGAATAGCCATCAAGGCACAGGTATTGGCAGATTTCCTAGTAGACATAACAGAATCTGGTCCTGAACAAATCGAAAGATCTCCTTTGGCCTGGATTATCTATGTTGATGGAGCTTCATGTAAAAACTCCGTGGGAGCCGGAGTAGTTTTAATCAGTCTAAATGGCATCAAGCTGGAGCAGGCTATCGAGTTCTTCTTTCCGGTCATGAACAACCAGGCAGAGTATGAAGCACTCTTGGCCGGTTTGAGACTTGCAAAGGAGCTGGGAATGGAGCACGTGCATATCAAAACTGACTCTCTTGTAATGGCTTCACCAGTATTAGGGAACTTCGAAACAAGGAAGCCCATGTTGAGAAAGTATCTGTTGCTGGTAAAAAGAGAGATTGAGAAGTTCAAATCGTTCATCATTGAACATATTCCAAGAACACAGAACGAGGAAGCAGATGAATTATCAAAGTTCGGTCTTCCATCAGGGGGAGTGACCTCTGAATTTTTCTATCCGGCAACAGAAGAAGGAGAACTAATGCAGGTCGATCAACATCCGTCTTGTAAAGATCCCTACGAACTGTACCTATCGAAAGGAGAATTCCATCCATCTATCAAAGATAGGAGAAGATTTAGAAGAAAAACAGCTTACTATTGTTTGGTGGTAGGAGTCTTATATAGGAAGACTCATCTTTCCTTTGGCACGATGTGTTTCTGAAGAAGAAGTTCAAATCATACTCCAGGAGGTACGTTCAGGAGAATGCGATAGCCATTCTAGGGCAATGACTTTTTAGAAGAGGATCTTGAGACAAGGGTATTTCTGGACAACCATGAGGAAAGATGCCGAGGCATTCGCTAAACGATGTGTTCAGTTTCAGAAGTTTGCTCCGCTTCAACATCAGCCGGCTCAGACACTTAGATCAATAACAACGCCTTGGCCAATTGCAGTTGGGGGAATGGATCACATCGGACATTTTCCAATGGCTAGTGGCCAGCGCCGCTTCATAATCATCATGATCGACTATTTCAGCAAGTGGATTGAGGTGAAAGCATTGGCTAAGACAACAACACAGATTATTAGAAATTTTATCTGGGGAGAAATCGTATGTCGGTATGGAGTTCCGTTGGCAATCGTCATCGATAATGGTCCTCAGTTCAACAACTCAGAAATGATTAATTTCTGCGACTAGGTCGGAATTGAACTTCGGTTCTCTTCTGTACATCATCCCAGGAGCAATGGACAGGTGGAAGCCGCAAATAAGAAAATTCAGTATCTTCTGATGAAGAGAGTGCTAAATCAAAAAGGGAATTGGGAAAAACAACTTCCTTCAATCCTCTGGACTCTCCGAACTACACCATCTTCAGCCACAGGGGAAATGCGATTCAAATTGTCTCATGGTTCGGAGGCAGTCATTCCGATAGAGTTTGAAGTAGTTACCCCTTGGGTTGTGTATGCAAAGAAAGGGGGCAAGGCATGGATAAACTATAATGATGAAGGAATCAAGCACAGCCTTGATTTAATTGAAGAGCTTCAAGATGAAGCTACAATTAGGCTGGAGGAAGTGAAAAGAAGAAGGGCAAAATACTTCGATAAGAATGTCAGAATTAAGCAATTCGCAGTTGGTGATATTGTGTTGAAGAAAGTAGATGCTGCGGCCAGAACAGGCAATGTCGGAAAACTAAATCCCCACTAGGCAGGGCCATTCATCATCAAAGAGGTACTGAAAAGGGGGCTTATCGCCTCTTGACAAGCGATGGAGAAGACATCTCACGCACCTCGAGCGGTGACGATCTCAAACGATTCTATCCTTAAATGTTCTTTCATTACTTGCATTTTTTTGATATTCAATGAGAAGCCCTATACTGACATTTTTTCTTGTCTGGTGACTTTTTATTTTTTTTATATCCCTCACTGGACCTTGGAGACATCGCCAAGTTCTACTTGAACCCCCTCGGATGGTAGTCATTAGCGAAAAACCACGAAGATCACGTGTGGCGGGGAGTTTTCGCACACATGTAGTGGAAGCTTGCCAATTCCCGTGCGGTGGCCTTCAGAATTTTGGATCCCGGCCGGTATCTAACACACCTCTGCATCAAGGGGAGTCTGGGTGACTGTTAGCTCTATCGTGCCCCGAAAGGGATATTGTTACAGCTTTGATGATCTTTCTAAGGAAAGCAATGTTCTCCACCTAGGCCCTCCTGCCCAACTGATCATCTTAGTCTGTGACCATCGAATAATCCTAAAGGAACTCTTGAGCAGAGCCTTGAGGGGACCCACAACTAAGTTGATCTCTCTGAGGAAAGCAATGTTCGCCGTATAGGCCCACCTGCACAATTGATCAACTTGGCTTGTAACCCTAGGCTAGAGAGTAGTTGAGTTATCGAAATCTGTACAGCTCTTATGACCACTTGAGGAAAGCAATGTTCGCCGCCTAGGCCCACCTGCCCACTTGGTCATCTGAGCCTGTGCTTACTTTTTTCCTTTTATAGAAAATTATTTTTACAGCTCTTATGACCACTTGAGGAAAGCAATGTTCGCCGCCTAGGCCCACCTGCCCACTTGGTCATCTGAGCCTGTAATCATTTTA
This sequence comes from Dactylorhiza incarnata, assembly GCA_033032865.1. Lineage (NCBI taxonomy): Eukaryota > Viridiplantae > Streptophyta > Magnoliopsida > Asparagales > Orchidaceae > Dactylorhiza > Dactylorhiza incarnata. Next base: position 2,054,630 of record JAWHQI010000073.1, read on the forward strand.
CTTCTTTACAGGAAGTTATTCCTTCTATGATGGTCCTCTAAGACCATACGAGAGAAAACAGGTTTTAACAGGTACCGCAGAAATTGGGCGATTTGATAAATCAAACCGACCGGTTTGGGATAAGCAGGTGATATATCAGCATAATATGGCTTTCAAGACCAGGCGGTCTAACCCATTAAGCCGATCGGCTTGAATAAATAGCAGCTTAATATACTAACCAATCAGTTGGAATGAATTTAGCCATAAGAGCTAGAAAAACAGGTTATCATAAAATGCCATAAGGCAGCGAATCTAACGGGGTATTAAGTATAATATTGACCGAACAGTTTTCTCAGTCAGTCTATAATTAATTCTATTGGCCTTATGGACATTCATTTCATTCGCTCGGTTAAAATCGAGCCGTCCACAGGGAATTGATCATGGTTTATTCTTGCTAGAATAAAGCTTACTCAAGTATCAAAACACTAGTCGCTTGGATTGTATACAGACCGCGCGAGTTTACCAATTATTACCTATACTTACGAGAATGTTTGAAATCTGTATTCAAAATTATTGGTCGCCCGGATTGTCTATTGACCGCGCGACTTCTTGGCTAATCTTTATCTATGGCTTGTGGAGTTTCATTATCTTGTATGTTACCGCACAAGTCAAAGAGTAATTGCGCGACTTGTGGTTTCAATCGCAAATCTGTGGAATATTAGTTATTAATCGGACAAGATGTGTTCAAACCGCACAATTCGTGATCGGGATTCATCTGTTATGATTAGCGGCTTAGAATTGTGATCGGCTTTCGATTAACTCGCTGGGTCTATTCACTTGAAATTCTTCAGAGCATGAACTCTTATCCGTTCGGATTATATTTTAAACCGCACAGCTATTAGTCAAGTTCTATTACGACTGGTGGTTTTTTGGTTATGATTAATTCGCCGAGTCAGGATTGAAGTCAAAGTTAAACCGCCCGAGTAGCCTTCATAAAATTCAGGCAGCTATCTACTTGGGATATTAAGCTTAAAATTTTGACCGCCCTAGTTGATATTAAACTGGACGACCTGATTCAAAAGGACTTCCAGTTTAAAAGAAAAAAAAAGAGAGATCACAACAATCACAAATAAGTCCCAAAAAGATAGACAACCGAACAGGTAAAAACTTTCATTCATTTTTCAAAATGTATCTTTACATCATTTTAACTGATCGACTAACAAAATTAAGCCGTCGGTTATACAAAAAATTTTGTAAATACAAAACACTACTCGCCCGATCTTAGCTTTTTCGCCGCAGGAGAGCTTGAATCTCCTCCCCCGTCAATGTTGACATAGGGCGAGTAGACGCCACTATCCGATGAGGAACTTGACGAGCTGCTGCTTATGTCCCCATCATTCGGATTGGCTTCACTTCGAAAGTACCGGTTTCGGAAGACGAACCCTCTTCGTCATCAATAACGGCCTCATCGTCAGCAGCGGCCCTTTGCTCTGCAATAGTCCTATCAACTGTAGCGGCTTCATTGTCCGCGGCAGTTTTATCCTCGCCATCGTCATCTTCTTTCGAACTGCTGAATTCAGACTTGTCTTTTCCTTTGCCCTGCAGTTTATTTCATCAAGTTTATCCTTCTGGCCGGGATAGATATCTGAGAAGGTGGAATCCTCAAAGCCCGCAGACAGGCCATCCTAATTTCTCAGGCGGTTTAAGGCGTCGTCAATCCCCTTAACAACATGGGGAAAGACATCATCCTGGAAGGCCGGATTATCCATGTCGTACTGATTCTGTAAAAAGAAAAAAGGGTTAGGCTGCACGGTTTGAGAGAAACAAACCGCACAAGTATTTATCCAAACTTACCACCACTATTTCCTTTAACCGAGTGATCTCCTCAGCCTGTTCGGCGCTTTTCTTCTCTAAGTATGTGTGGGCCGAAACTAGCCGCTTATATGACAGGGCCATAAAATGATTAGCCGCGAAGCCCCATGCACCGGCTTGCGCGGCCACTCTGGAAAGCTCCTCCTCCGGAACCTTCTTCAACTTCTTCTGCATTTTCTGGCCATACATAGTAGCACCGATGGCTAATGCATGGCGGCTGACTCTCTCTCTCCCCAAGTACGGGAGCGCAGTTGACACTTGCACGCAATCCCCATCCTGATGCCAGAGGATTGTCAGGTTGCCGCAGGTCTCTCGGATTGCTGCAGGAGCGAAAAAGCTAAAACTCAACTGAAGAAGCCGAGTCCTCCTCCTCAGATGATTGCGGATTGCTTTTACTCTGCCTCTTTTCTCTCTGGGTCAGAACTGGACCGTCCGGGCTGACCGGCTTGTTCTTTGGAATGATGGCAGCGGCTGCAAAATAAAGTTAAAAGTTTAATAAGGCAGGTCGCGCGGTCACAAAGCAGCGAGTTGTTGGAAACTTACTATCTTCAGGTCGAATGTCCTCCAATTCTGAGAACAACGGGGTGTAATGGTTTACATCAAGCCGCTCGTTCTCAAGGAACCAGAAGGTGTCCAACTTGGTTTTTCCGACATTGACTGCCTGGTTGGCCGCCTCATCCCGCACTTGGGGGTTGACCTGCAGCAGCCCGAGATGGCCTTCGAACATTACATACCTCTTCGACCAGCTAGAGACCTTGTTTTCCAGGTTGAAGACTTTCAGCCCCCAACACCCAAAGTATAGGTGCCCCCTGAAGATTGACATTCCGGCGTCCGGGATAGACCGCACGGAGAAGAACTTTCTGAACAGGTCGATGGAAAATCGAACCCCTTCAGACCACAGGTATGAGATGAAGCTGTAAATGGAAGAAATGGAGTTCAGATGGAGTTGTCTGGGCACAACCCCGTAATGGTCAAAGATGGTAATGACTTCAAGGGGCAGTGGAAACTTGATGCCATTTTTGAAATGGTCTATGGGGATAGCGATCTGAGTAGAAGAGGAAGAGTTAATCCGCTCGTCACGCAAGGGAAGCCGCGTGAGCAGATTACTCCCGACCATGCATTTCTTAATGACGTCGTCCAACTCAGCCTGAGTTAGACGACATTCCTTATGATCTGCAGAATGAAAGGCAGCAGCCGCGTCTGTCCGGACGGCTTGGACTTTATTAGACCGCTTCGATTTGCTCTTAGCCCGCGCCATGGATGCTGTGAAAATGACTTCGAAAGTCTATTACTTATCGCTTTCAATGACCTGCAAATAGTAAAACTGGGCCATGGCTAATTGTCTTAAGCCGCGCGGCCCGAAACCAGCACACAAAATTAAAGAGCGTAAAAGTTGCTGGTGTGCAACACAAGCTGCGCGGTCAGCAACCTGCATTATCAAATTAAATTAATCTTGACAGAAAAACCACAGGAAAACACCACAAGTCGCGCGACCTGTAAAGCAGTTTGAACAATGTTCAAGAAATTCAAAGGCATTGGCTGCAATTATTCAAACACAATCCGTACGGATTATAAGAATATTAAAAGGCATCAAATGATAGAATATCATCAAACCAACATCCAGCAACCAGATTGTCTAAAGAATCAAACAAATAATATTACACACATTGTCTTCAAATTAAAGCCGATCACGGCTGACGACGCTCCGCAGAGGGGTGTTCACGATGAAGCCATGCGACTTGATCGCCGGTTTGTATGAGAAGACAATATATTTGACTTTGATGATAATGAAGATGATTGAGTGTGCTATGAAGTCGCGCGGAATCTCACTCTACTCGCATGGCGGGAATCATAAGAGGAGGAACCGTGGTGGCCTCATCAATCATGGGGTCATTCGCCGTGACCAGTGGGGGATTTGAGGTCTCCCCAGCAATCGGGCGGCTCGATACCCACATCCTATCATCATTAGCGGGTTGACGGCTTCAGCCAACTTCCCTAGTCAAACGTAGATACTTCTCTTGATAATACTTGCAGTCCTCTTCTCACTTTGAGGCCGCCTTCTTCTCTTTGTCAAGCCGCGCGGTTAGAACTGCGTTCTGTTCCGTCAGCATCTTTTCATTCTCTAGCCGCACCTTCCTCTCAGCCTCTAAAGCAGTTCGAGCGGTTTCTACCTGAGCTTCAAGAACTTTCTCATTCTCAAGCCGCGCCTTCTTCTTGACCTCCAGCGCAACTCGCTCGGCCTCTGATTGGCCTTCAAGATCCTTTACTCTCTCCCTCAAATCACCAAGGAGGCCCTCAAAGTCGTCTAGTTCCTTCTCTCCAGTGTTCATACTCGTTTGAAGACTTGGCACCGGAGGGGGAAATGGAGGCAGGCTAGCCAAGAGATCGCCCAGCTTCATAGGTTCGTCCGGGTTATCTGCAAGTAAAAATGCGGATTAGCACAATCAAAAATGAACATCACGACACAAAATACTGGAAGATAAAATGCCTGAATACACAGGCCGCCTCGACTGTTCAGGGTCCATTATTCGACGTTGCTCCTTCCAAAACAGCTCATTCTGCCTTCTCTTGATAGTAGACGTTTGAGTCGCGGATGGAAAACAACCCGGAAGCGGGTTCAGCATCAGGACATTTTTTTGGGGCCACGATCTGATGAAGCGGACAAGATGGTAATCTATGATATGCTTACCTTGGGCCAAGGAGTTCGATGGCTGCGGCTTGTTCAAAGATTCCCTCAGCTTCTCGGCCTTGATTTTCATCAGCTTCATTCCGCTTTCCTCGAAAGCGGTCTTCTTCGGTGCAACCTCACCAAGAACAATCACATATTCACTAGCAGGGTCAGCTCGGCTCGAAGTCACAGGGCTGTCAAGAAGCTTTTCTTGCTTCTCAAAGACATTCATACCATTGAGAATGTCACTAAGCGTTATGCAATTCACAGAATCTGGGAGCAAATTATCCGGCTTGGCGGAAGAGGTGGCTAGCTCTACAACTTCTTCCTTCATGCGCGGATTGCCTTGGAGGCAGGCCGCTGCTGGTTTTTTGAAGATTTATTTGTTTATGGCCCTCAATTTCCTAACCTTCCTAGCAATCCTCTCTTTCGCCATCTCGGGTCTTTTTCTTTTATTCTTAGCTGATTCCGAGTTTGCCTGCTGAGAAGAGCCGGTGTTGACCTCGACCACCACTGATGGAGTGGTCAACCCGTCCGGTTTCGGGGAATTATCCACTCCCTCTTCTCCGTCATTTAACGTTAGAAGGGCATTCCTGGAAGGGGCGGGCTCCTGGTCTTCAATGTAGCATTACGTGAGCCCAATTTATCAGAAGGGGCGGGCTCTCCGGTCTTCGGAAGTGCGGTGCTATGGTTTATCTTATCAGAGGGTGCCGACAGATCAGTTGGAGGGGGTTTTGAACTACCCACTTCGGGCTTCTCAGGCTCCTGTGAAGTTAACTTCTCAGTAGGCTTGGAACTATCCGATGCAGGATTCCCGGACCGGCTACTCTTCTTCCTTTTATTTCAATCATCCTTCTTCTTGCGGTCACCGCTCTTGTCCACGCGGACTTGGAGTTTATCTAAGAAATCCATCTAAATCAGTGATTTGCCGGCTTAAAAAATACTAACCGCAATTGGCGAGTAGTGCCCCGTGATTTTGAAAGAATTATGCAGAGTGAAGAGCTCTCAGTGTTTCTTATAGACTCCAGAACAAACCGGCGCGTTATCTGGCTAGAACTAATATTTTGAAGTTTCCTCGAGATTTGAAAATATGCGGGGATTATGGTTACCTAGAAGACCGCTACCTGAACAGTATCTTTCTCAGACCGGGCAGTTTGATGTGTCAAGATGCCCATCTACAGAACTAACGGGTCTCTCAGCCCATCTTGAACAAGCCGCGCGGTCTGATAGTCTCCAGACCGCCCCCAGGATTGAAGACTGCCAAGGTTCAAGTCCCGAAGGCAAGCCACGGTCTCAGGTCAGAGGCCGCCCGGGTTGATTCATTGCCTTGATCGCAGTGCATTTCGACCCCGGCCAACACAGATCAGATGCTCAAGTTGCCAAGCCGCGCGGCTTCTTTCTTTTTCCTTTCTATATCCCATCACCCACTGCTCGACTCTCCTGTATCCGGGCAGGCGGTTATTTTATCACTGCCCGTTTGGGCAGGCCCCCAAGCCTATAAATAGGGGGCGGCGATGTTCCCAAAACATGGACGCTCGAATCTTGGAGCTCTCCTGTTAGAGCTGCTGTCTCGAGTTCACTATCTTGCGGTTTGTCTGACCGGCCAGCTTGACTTTTCCTTGTTCTGTAATAGCTGTAATCACTTTACTCAAATCAAGGGAAAGCCCGTCACAAGAGTGGCATTTGTCGTGACGGGCGAAGTCCGGTCTCGACCGCTGCCAGTGGTCTAATTCCTTCTAATCAATAGTAACCGACACCTCGCGCCCTCCGCTTTTCCCTCGCATCCCTAGCATCGATCGCGGAGGTGCAAATTCGGATTCAACAGGGATGTCTACTTACCAACTCATTTTTGGTAAATTCTGTCACCTACCTATGGAGTTGGAACACAAGGCTCTATGGGCAACCAAACTTCTTAATATGGATCACACCGTGGCCGCTAGCAAATGGCTGATGCAACTGAACGAGCTTGATGAATTCAGGCTTCTGGCTTATGAGAATGCACGTATCTACAAGGAGCGTACCAAGCGTTGGCACGACCGACACATTGCACCAAAAGATTTCAAGGCTGGGGACAAGGTATTATTATACAATTCACGATTGAAATTGTTTCCGGGGAAGCTAAAATCCAGATGGAGCGGACCATTCATAGTGAGTGGGGGTCGCCATTTGGTGCTATAAAAGTTAGAGGTGGAAATATGGGAACGTTCAAGGTCAATGGGCATAGAATAAAGCACTATGTACAAGGGGAAACCATATAGAAAGAACTGCATATCAATCTAGAGAGCCTGGTAGAAGCATAGTACTTACTTCTCTTTTAACTATTGAGCATACAATTTTGTTTTAAATATTATATAATGAGACTCTATTTCATGATGAACTGTAAAATGCTATAATACATGTATTTCGTCCACCTGAAGGACGTTAAACAAAAGGGCTCCTGGGAGACAGCCCAGTGGGACTACTTGGTTCCGTTCTGTTATCTTTCACTATTTTATATATTTATTTATTTTTGTTTTGTCTGGGAGATTACATTAATCGCATGTGCAGATCTATTTAGAGCATGGTCGAACTGCCACAAATGGACAAAATTATGAATCTTCTGGTAGGCACAATTATGAGCCTAGGTACCCTCTACCCTTAGCTCTTCTTATTATGCAAATGTTCTATTTTGATTTGATTGACTTTAAGTCTGGGGGAAGAGTCATACCTGGTGCTCACTACACATGCACATGTTCTAGCTTACCAGTAGTACTTTTCATTTTTTATTATGATTTCATATTTGCATCACACACCGTTTCACCCGCACGAGCGCGCATCCACTTGTTTGTATGCTCCCGTATATTCAATTCTTGGTTGTGATGTAGGAATTGCTGTATTGGCCTAAAAATTACAAGATGGAGTGGAATGTCGACTCCTGTAGTGCTCTAGTTGAGTACTCATGTCTTGTTTAGGAATTTGAGTAGAATTACTTTTTATTTATGCTTCTAATTTACAATTCGTTGATTTGCGTAGATTTTAATTTATTTTACTCAAAATGGTGAATGTGGATGAATCTAGTGGTAGCGTTGTATTGTGTGTAGGCTAGCGGGAGGTTCGTGTTTCTCAAGTCAGGAGGAAGGATTCCCTTTCTCAGGGGGTAAGAACTTGCCCCAAGCGACTCTCGAAGGATGGGTGCGAACAATTTGCAAGTTGAGTGTGACGTAGGCCATCTATTTGGCAATCATGAGCTTTATTCTACCATTCCTATACGCAAACAGTTGCTAGCCTATTTTGTGCCTACCCTACCTTTTGGTTCATCTCCACCATACTTCACCAAGGCCCAAAAGCTAATCCCATTATCGCAACCAAAAATAAGCCAAAAGCATAAATGAATTGTAATTTTCCAATGCGGTGCGGTGATGTGAAATTTTAGTGTTGATGCGGATACTTCAAATTTTCTATGTGTTGAGATTTTCGCGAATAGATTTGGGGATAAAAAGAAAAGAAAAAGAAAAGCAAAGAAAAAAATATCCCTATCGTTTTAATTGAGACATCTAAGTTGTATCGATTGGTGTAGGCCGTGTGCACACCCGGTTACAAAGTCAAGTTTGGGGGTGTGTTACACATGTATTATTGGGTCTGCTATGATTTAGCACTTTTGTGAGTTCATTTGGGTTGCAATTAGCCATCACGTTTATCTTTGCATTCCAAACTGTAACCTAAGCCTCGTGTAAACATAAAGTCCTATTGATTCATCTTGTGAGTTCACTAGCGTCGTGGAGAGAGTATGACCGGGCGAGCTTATGGCTCTCAACGTTGATGGATTTCAATGGAGATAATTCCGAGTTCCGGCCTTGGGTAACACTCCCCTTCGCGACTTGCAGACTTTCATAGTACGCGTGACCACGAGATTCATCAACATTCCACTTATGAGTAAAAATAAATTCCTTTTTATGCATTTACACTTTTATAAATTAGCTAGCATATTTAGAAACTTCTTCTAATGAATTTCTACGCACACAAGTATGCAACTTCGCATAGTACTCCATGTCGCAATTTTTTGGCTAGCAATGCTTTTCCCACTCTGTCGGATTTGTTTGCTCGGGATGTGCAAACAGGTAAGTCAAGGGGTGTGATGAGTCTGGTTTATATAGCTATTTCTGGACTCATCTTAGTTGTTTATCTTGCCAATGCACTTCACTTGTTGATCATAAATGCTTCTATTTGATCACATTATGTATTTCAGTGCTAACTGCATTCCTTGGCCCATTTTGGTGTGATTTCTTGTATGTTTACATTCGATCTAATATGTGATGATATACCTTTACTGTGGATTATGTGGAATGCCTATTGATGCGATGATTCGGCAAGTGCACCGGTCGCGCAAGTAATAATAATGGGGAAAATCCCCGAGTGTCGGTCTCTTGAGGAACACAGTAAGGTGGAGTTAGGTTTCGAGGAAGGACTTGAGATTGAAGTCCTTAAATCGGATGGACGAGTAGGCAAGCGGAATCGAACTGTGCAGGCCTTGAGCGCACTGCTTCGTTAGGCGGGATGGAATACGGGCCACGATGCCACGCTTCGGTAGGCGGATGGACGAGTAGGCTAGCGGAGTGAGGGTCGCAAGCACCTCTTCGACAAGCACGCCACTAGCAATTGCTAGTGCGGCACACGAACGTGACGGCGGAATGGAAATGGACGGCGGCGCACCTCAAGCAACTCAAATAGATAAATTACACAATCACATAGACATGAAATATATATGTAAATATAACTAATTCAAGTGCCACTTCATCATCATGATTAGATCTAGCTACAAATACATCAAAAAGAGAAGAATAAGGCAAGAAATCGACCGAATCCAAAGTCTCGTTGTAGATTCACGGTTGGAATCGCCGGGTTGTCAATCCGCGTCCAAGCTCGGTCCGCAACTACGTCCGGGGTTGAGAGAGCTGTCACGACTCTCCAATGGACCCGTCTTCTTCGTGTCACGATCCGGTAGAGGTTGCAAATTTCCTCTTGCTCGATGGAGATGGCAGCTAGATCTCTCTTTGAAGCTCTTGGATGAAGGAGGAGGCCGAGAGGAAACTCCGGCTCAAGATTGTCGTGAAGAACAAGCCCGGAGCACCTCCAGATGGTGGGCGGCGGTGGAGGGGCGAAACTGGCGCGGAACGGCGGAAGAACGGCGGAAAAATGCGGAAGATCCGACCTAAATCGCGAGCAGGTCGATTTATAGGCGCTGGAATAAACAGTGCGCACGGTCAGTGGCGCACGACCAGTGGTCGTGCGCACTAGAATTCGGTGATCGTGCGCTCTGCCTGGACGGAACCTGCAAAGACAGAAATTATGAAATAACATGTTCGCACGACCAGTGGCGCACGACCGGTGGTCGTGCGCACTATCGTAGGTGGTCGTGCGTACTGATTGAAACAGAACTCAAGAAATTGATGATAAGCGCGCACGAACAGTGGCACACGACCGGTGGTCGTGCGCACTAGCGTAGATGGTCGTGCGCGCTGCACCAAACAGAACTCATAAAAAAGGGTTAAGTGCACACGATCAGTGGCGCACGACCAGTGGTCGTGCGCAATAGAACCGGTGATCGTGCGCAGTGTTCCTGTGCAGAATTGCACCGGAAACACCTGCACGACACCTGTTCCAGCGTACGACACCAGTCTAGCCACTGAAAGTGGGACTTAACATCGCAAGAAAACTAATAACAAAGAAAGATACGAAATAACACCAAAATGGGCCTAGAAGTGCACATAGCAAGTGATAACAAATATAAGCTAAAACAAGGCTAAAGTGCAGTGGAATGACTAGATAAACGGCCCAGATGAGTCCATATATGTGTATATAATCGGGACTCATCACACCCCCAGACTTACCTGTTTGCGCGTCCCGAGCAAACAAATTCCATGCGAACGGGGAAAGAAAAGTAGATGGCTTAAAACTACAATACAGAGTACCATGCGAAGTCGCATGCTCACGTGCATAAGAAAAATAGTAGAAACGATTTCTGACTATAAAAACAGTTTATATATTTCTAAAAGAGTAAAAGCATATTACAACTACTAAAAATGGTGAACTACGGTGAATCATTCGGTCACGCATACGGAGAAAGTAAACTAAACGCTGAGATGAGCATTGCTCAAGATTGGGGTGCCGGATAAACTCCACCGAAATCCATCGGTGTCAGTGACCATAGGCTTGCCCGGTCACATTCTCTCCACGGCACTGGTTTGACTCAAATGCGTGAATCAATAGGACTTTAGGTTTTAGATGGGGCTTGGGTTTAGGTGAGGTATACAATGATAAAGACGATGGTTCAAATACTAAACCCAAATGAGCTAATGCAGGAAACTATCCTCATTCACCACACAAACACGCGGCTACACAACACCCCCAGACTTGGACTTAACAGCATGGGTGCGTCCACCGCCTACTCCCAAACATAAATCTATACATAAAGATTTTCAATTAAACACTCCTTCTCTTTCCTTTCTTTTTAACTTCTTTTCTTTTTCTCATTTTTTTTTCTTTTCTTATCATTTTCAGCAAATAAACAAAAGGACACATCCACATCTTCACAAACATATTACCACATCAACAACCCAACTCATGAAAATAATAAACAACTAAAGCTCAGATTTGGGTGTGCGACTAGGATTGGCTTTTGGGCTTTGGTGAAATAAAAGTGGGGCTGAATCAAAGAACGGGTAGGCACAACTGGGCTAGCGAGGATATAGCGGTAGGGATAGGCACAAAGGCTCAACCGGGACAAAATGATGGCCTATATCACATTCACAAAATTGACTAACCGTATACCCATGCTTCAAGAATCGCTTGGGGCAAGTTCTAACCACCGAGAAAGATTCTCCTTTCTCCCGACTCAAGCAATACGAATCTAGCGATCGTTTACACACATCCCTATGCTACCGTTTGATTCACACCGGATTCACCATTTGAGTAGAGTAAACAACATTTACACTAATAGAGAAAAATATAAAACCATAGTATAAAAAGAGATCTAACTTACACAAATTCCTATGCAACCGAGCACTCGACTAGGAGCACTACGGGAGTCAACATTTTACTCTGCTACATAGTCCTAAGCCATCACCTAGACTTTCCCAAATAAGCAGAAGAATTAAATTCACAACAGAGCAAGCAAACAGATGAGTACGCGCTCAAGTGGGTGATGTGGTGTGCAATGAAAATAAACAAAACATTTTAAATGAAATCTTCTAGCATGCAGTGCAATAGTGCACGTGAGCGGGTAAACAAAACTACTCTCCCCCAGACTTAAACTAAACAATCCGCATAATATATGACATGAAAATCAGCAAAGGCTAGGGGAAGAGAGTACTCAATGCTCAGCAAGTGAGCATACCAGAAGATTGGCGTGTAAGCTAAAATGAGCTGCAACATCCGCCATCCAGAGAAGATACCTGCAGGGGTCAGCTCCGCAAAAACAAAACACAAAAGAAAACTGAAAAGAAAGTACTACTAACTAAGCATGATTAGAAGAAATAAGAATGCAGGAAAAGAAAGATAACTACTGGGGTTATTGTCCTCCCAGCACGACTTATTCAAACTTTAAGAGTTCTAGCTAATGGGCCTATGGAAGGAGAAGTGGATAGGTAACTGGCCTAATATCCGTGTCGGTAGCGGGTACCTATACGGAGAAAGAACAGTCACGCCTCTACCTGAATATAAATACCTGCTCCTCACAGGTAGAGGGAAAAGAAAGTAAGAAGAGGAGGAGGCCTGGTCCTCACTCATCTCACCAAAACTATCCTTGCCCAGCAAGGTATCGTCCACAGCAGGTCCGCAGGAGGAGAAGGCAACGAATGAGGCTTCGTTAATGGAGGAGGGATCAACCTCCTCGCATAAAAGGACACACTCATCATTGACTTGAGCACAAAGCTCCAAGTCCTCCTGAAGTACCTGTGAAGATTCAACCTGCACAGGTTCGGGTGAAGAGGGGGGATCGAGAAATAAACAAGATGAAGAACATAAATAATCAAAAATCGGGGGAGTGGTCTCGGTCTCACTCCCATTAGGTTGGGGAAGTAAAATAATGTTTGCATTGTCATCAATGCTAGAAGATTCGGCGGGATCAACGGTGGCCAGGCTTAGGATTTGGACTTCCTCCACCGGTGCTGAGGAAAATTCCTCTTCACCTAGAAGGTTGTCCTCCTCCATAGGAATAGGCACAACACTCAGTTCAACCGCCTCCTCCTGCGACACATCATCAACAATGTCGTCAGAGACGAGTGTAGTATGCACAACAGGGAGAGGAGTAGTGCTCGGATAAAAGTCGAGCACCGATTCCTCACAAAGAATCGAATCCACTAGAGGTGGTGGATGCACCGGGAGAATAGGCTCAGCAATGTTGGTGCCCAGATCAGCCACACATCCAGTGACCGTGTCCATGCCATACCCTTCAAGATGTGAAGGTGACAAAGACACATAACTGGATGTTGAAGGTGTGCCGCTAGAGTTAGGATTCGGGACGATCCGGATATCCGGCTCGTCATCCTCATCCAATTGGCGAAGATAAGCAACACAATCCTTCAGGGCATGATCTGTTCTCCGACAAAACTGGCACTGCCTAGCAGGCTTCTTTGGCACAGCGGGTGCTGAAGCCGAAAAGAAGTATGACGGTAAAGGCTCAGCAGAGTAGCCGTAAGACTTATGCACACCATATGGAGTACCAGACGAAGTCGGTGCTCCATATGCTGGGCTATAAGAATTATGCCTACTATTCTCCGTAGGGCATTCATCACTAGAGTGGGAGGTAGCTCCACACCAACGGCAACGGAAAATAAGATGTGCCCACATAGTGCGAAGATAAAACGATTCAAAAAGAAGAACACTATTGTGCGAAATACTACACCTAACAAAAATTTACTAAAGCAACCTACTATAAAACAAGAAAAATGAATAAAAAGAACAGAAATAAAATAAGAGATGCAATTTACAAATGGAAGGGCTTCTCTCTCAGACTCTCCCTCTCAGACTCTCCTTCTCCCCGGCAACGGCGCCAAAAACTTGATGCGATGATTCGGCAAGTGCACCGGTCGCGCAAGTAATAATAATGGGGAAAATCCCCGAGTGTCGGTCTCTTGAGGAACACAGTAAGGTGGAGTTAGGTTTCGAGGAAGGACTTGAGATTGAAGTCCTTAAATCGGATGGACGAGTAGGCAAGCGGAATCGAACTGTGCAGGCCTTGAGCGCACTGCTTCGTTAGGCGGGATGGAATACGGGCCGCGATGCCACGCTTCGGTAGGCGGATGGACGAGTAGGCTAGCGTAGTGAGGGTCGCAAGCACCTCTTCGACAAGCACGCCACTAGCAATTGCTAGTGCGGCACACGAACGTGACGGCGGAATGGAAATGGACGGCGGCGCACCTCAAGCAACTCAAATAGATAAATTACACAATCACATAGACATGAAATATATATGTAAATATAACTAATTCAAGTGCCACTTCATCATCATGATTAGATCTAGCTACAAATACATCAAAAAGAGAAGAATAAGGCAAGAAATCGACCGAATCCGAAGTCTCGTTGTAGATTCACGGTTGGAATCGCCGGGTTGTCAATCCGCGTTCAAGCTCGGTCCGCAACTACGTCCGGGGTAGAGAGAGCTGTCACGACTCTCCAATGGACCCGTTTTGTTCGTGTCACGATCCGGTAGAGCTTGCAAACTTCCTCTTGCTCGATGGAGATGGCAGCTAGATCTCTCTTTGAAGCTCTTGGATGAAGGAGGAGGCCGAGAGGAAACTCCGGCTCAAGATTGGCGTGAAGAACAAGCCCGGAGCACCTCTAGATGGTGGGCGGCGGTGGAGGGGCGAAACTGGCGCGGAACGGCGGAAGAACGGCGGAAAAAATGCGGAAGATCCGACCTAAATCGCGAGCAGGTCGATTTATAGGCGCTGGAATAAACAGTGCGCACGGTCAGTGGCGCACGACCAGTGGTCGTGCGCACTAGAATTCGGTGATCGTGCGCTCTTCCTGGACGGAACCTGCAAAGACAGAAATTATGAAATAACATGTTCGCACGACCAGTGGCGCACGACCGGTGGTCGTGCGCACTATTGTATGTGGTCATGCGTACTGATTGAAACAGAACTCAAGAAATTGATGATAAGCGCGCACGAATAGTGGCGCACGACCGGTGGTCGTGCGCACTGCACCAAACAGAACTCATAAAAAAGGGTTAAGTGCACACGATCAGTGGCGCACGACCAGTGGTCGTGCGAAATAGAACCGGTGATCGTGCGCAGTGTTCCTGTGCAGAATTGCACCGGAAACACCTGCACGACACCTGTTCCAGCGTACGACACCAGTCTAGCCACTGAAAGTGGGACTTAACATCGCAAGAAAACTAATAACAAAGAAAGATACGAAATAACACCAAAATGGGCCTAGAAGTGCACATAGCAAGTGATAACAAATATAAGCTAAAACAAGGCTAAAGTGCAGTGGAATGACTAGATAAACAGCCCAGATGAGTCCATATATGTGTATATAATCGGGACTCATCACACCCCCAGACTTACCTGTTTGCGCGTCCCGAGCAAACAAATTCCATGCGAACGGGGAAAGAAAAGTAGATGGCTTAAAACTACAATACAGAGTACCATGCGAAGTCGCATGCTCACGTGCATAAGAAAAATAGTAGAAACGATTTCTGACTATAAAAACAGTTTATATATTTCTAAAAGAGTAAAAGCATATTACAACTACTCAAAATGGTGAACTACGGTGAATCATTCGGTCACGCATACGGAGAAAGTAAACTAAACGCTGAGATGAGCATTGCTCAAGATTGGGGTGCCGGATAAACTCCACCGAAATCCATCGGTGTCGGTGACCATAGGCTTGCCCGGTCACATTCTCTCCACGGCACTGGTTTGACTCAAATGCGTGAATCAATAGGACTTTAGGTTTTAAATGGGGCTTGGGTTTAGGTGAGGTATACAATGATAAAGACGATGGTTCAAATATTAAACCCAAATGAGCTAATGCAGGAAACTATCCTCATTCACCACACAAACACGCGGGTACACAACACCCCCAGACTTGGACTTAACAGCATGGGTGCGTCCACCGCCTACTCCCAAACATAAATCTATACATAAAGATTTTCAATTAAACACTCCTTCTCTTTCCTTTCTTTTTAACTTCTTTTCTTTTTCTCATTTTTTTTTCTTTTCTTATCATTTTCAGCAAATAAACAAAAGGACACATCCACATCTTCACAAACATATTACCACATCAACAACCCAACTCATGAAAATAATAAACAGCTAAAGCTCAGATTTGGGTGTGCGACTAGGATTGGCTTTTGGGCTTTGGTGAAATAAAAGTGGGGCTGAATCAAAGAACGGGTAGGCACAACTGGGCTAGCGAGGATATAGCGGTAGGGATAGGCACAAAGGCTCAACCGGGCCAAAATGATGGCCTATATCACATTCACACAATTGACTAACCGTATACCCATGCTTCAAGAATCGCTTGGGGCAAGTTCTAGCCACCGAGAAAGATTCTCCTTTCTCCCGACTCAAGCAATACGAATCTAGCGATCGTTTACACACATCCCTATGCTACCGTTTGATTCACACCGGATTCACCATTTGAGTAGAGTAAACAACATTTACACTAATAGAGAAAAATATAAAACCATAGTATAAAAAGAGATCTAACCTACACAAATTCCTATGCAACCGAGCACTCGACTAGGAGCACTACGGGAGTCAACATTTTACTCTGCTACATAGTCCTAAGCCATCACCTAGACTTTCCCAAATAAGCAGAAGAATTAAATTCACAACAGAGCAAGCAAACAGATGAGTACGCGCTCAAGTGGGTGATGTGGTGTGCAATGAAAATAAACAAAACATTTTAAATGAAATCTTCTAGCATGCAGTGCAATAGTGCACGTGAGCGGGTAAACAAAACTACTCTCCCCCAGACTTAAACTAAACAATCCGCATAATATATGACATGAAAATCAGCAAAGGCTAGGGGAAGAGAGTACTCAATGCTCAGCAAGTGAGCATACCAGAAGATTGGCGTGTAAGCTAAAATGAGCTGCAACATCCGCCATCCAGAGAAGATACCTGCAGGGGTCAGCTCCGCAAAAACAAAACACAAAAGAAAACTGAAAAGAAAGTACTACTAACTAAGCATGATTAGAAGAAATAAGAATGCAGGAAAAGAAAGATAACTACTGGGGTTATTGTCCTCCCAGCACGACTTATTCAAACTTTAAGAGTTCTAGCTAATGGGCCTATAGAAGGAGAAGTGGATAGGTAACTGGCCTAATATCCGTGTCGGTAGCGGGTACCTATACGGAGAAAGAACAGTCACGCCTCTACCCGAATATAAATACATGCTCCTCACAGGTAGAGGGAAAAGAAAGTAAGAAGAGGAGGAGGCCTGGTCCTCACTCATCTCACCAAAACTATCCTTGCCCAGCAAGGTATCGTCCACAGCAGGTCCGCAGGAGGAGAAGGCAACGAATGAGGCTTCGTTAATGGAGGAGGGATCAACCTCCTCGCATAAAAGGACACACTCATCATTGACTTGAGCACAAAGCTCCAAGTCCTCCTGAAGTACCTGTGAAGATTCAACCTGCACAGGTTCGGGGGAAGAGGGGGGATCGAGAAATAAACAAGATGAAGAACATAAATAATCAAAAATCGGGGGAGTGGTCTCGGTCTCACTCCCATTAGGTTGGGGAAGTAAAATAATGTTTGCATTGTCATCAATGCTACAAGATTCGGCGGGATCAACGGTGGCCAGGCTTAGGATTTGGACTTCCTCCACCGGTGCTGAGGAAAATTCCTCTTCACCTAGAAGGTTGTCCTCCTCCATAGGAATAGGCACAACACTCAGATCAACCGCCTCCTCCTGCAACACATCATCAACAATGTCGTCAGAGACGAGTGTAGTATGCACAACAGGGAGAGGAGTAGTGCTCGGATAAAAGTCGAGCACCGATTCCTCACAAAGAATCGAATCCACTAGAGGTGGTGGATGCACCGGGAGAATAGGCTCAGCAATGTCGGTGCCCAGATCAGCCACACATCCAGTGACCGTGTCCATGCCTTACCCTTCAAGATGTGAAGGTGACAAAGACACATAACCGGATGTTGAAGGTGTGCCGCCAGAGTTAGGATTCGGGACGATCCGGATATCCGGCTCGTCATCCTCATCCAATTGGCGAAGATAAGCAACACAATCCTTCAGGGCATGATCTGTTCTCCGACAAAACTGGCACTGCCTAGCAGGCTTCTTTGGCACAGCGGGTGCTGAAGCTGAAAAGAAGTATGACGGTAAAGGCTCAGCAGAGTAGCCGTAAGACTTATGCGCACCATATGGAGTACCAGACGAAGTCGGTGCTCCATATGCTGGGCTATAAGAATTATGCCTACTATTCTCCGTAGGGCATTCATCACTAGAGTGGGAGGTAGCTCCACACCAACGGCAACGGAAATTAAGATGTGCCCACATAGTGCGAAGATAAAACGATTCAAAAAGAAGAACACTATTGTGCGAAATACTACACCTAACAAAAATTTACTAAAGCAACCTACTATAAAACAAGAAAAAGGAATAAAAAGAACAGAAATAAAATAAGAGATGCAATTTACAAATGGAAGGGCTTCTCTCTCAGACTCTCCCTCTCCAGAAAACTCACACGTCTGTGTTCCCCGGCAACGGCGCCAAAAACTTGATGCGATGATTCGGCAAGTGCACCGGTCGCGCAAGTAATAATAATGGGGAAACTCCCCGAGTGTCAGTCTCTTGAGGAACACAGTAAGGTGGAGTTAGGTTTCGAGGAAGGACTTGAGATTGAAGTCCTTAAATCGGATGGACGAGTAGGCAAGCGGAATCGAACTGTGCAGGCCTTGAGCGCACTGCTTCGTTAGGCGGGATGGAATACGGGCCGCGATGCCACGCTTCGGTAGGCGGATGGACGAGTAGGCTAGCGGAGTGAGGGTCGCAAGCACCTCTTCGACAAGCATGCCACTAGCAATTGCTAGTGCGGCACACGAACGTGACGGCGGAATGGAAATGGACGGCGGCGCACCTCAAGCAACTCAAATAGATAAATTACACAATCACATAGACATGAAATATATATGTAAATATAACTAATTCAAGTGCCACTTCATCATCATGATTAGATCTAGCTACAAATACATCAAAAAGAGAAGAATAAGGCAAGAAATCGACCGAATCCGAAGTCTCGTTGTAGATTCACGGTTGGAATCGCCGGGTTGTCAATCCGCGTCCAAGCTCGGTCCGCAACTACGTCCGGGGTAGAGAGAGCTGTCACGACTCTCCAATGGACCCGTCTTCTTTGTGTCACGATCCGGTAGAGGTTGCAAACTTCCTCTTGCTCGATGGAGATGGCAGCTAGATCTCTCTTTGAAGCTCTTGGATGAAGGAGGAGGCCGAGAGGAAACTCCGGCTCAAGATTGGCGTGAAGAACAAGCCCGGAGCACCTCCAGATGGTGGGCGGCGGTGGAGGGGAGAAACTGGCGCGGAACGGCGGAAGAACGGCGGAAAAATGTGGAAGATCCGACCTAAATCGCGAGCAGGTCGATTTATAGGCGCTGGAATAAACAGTGCGCACAGTCAGTGGCGCACGACCAGTGGTCGTGCGCACTAGAATTCGGTGATCATGCGCTCTGCCTGGACGGATCCTGCAAAGACAGAAATTATGAAATAACATGTTCGCACGACCAGTGGCGCACGACCGGTGGTCGTGCGCACTATCGTAGGTGGTCGTGCGCACTGATTGAAACAGAACTCAAGAAATTGATGATAAGTGCGCACGAACAGTGGCGCACGACCGGTGGTCGTGCGCACTAGCGTAGATGGTCGTGCGCACTGCACCAAACAGAACTCATAAAAAAGGGTTAAGTGCACACGATCAGTGGCGCACGACCAGTGGTCGTGCGCAATAGAACCGGTGATCGTGCGCGGTGTTCCTGTGCAGAATTGCACCGGAAACACCTGCACGACACCTGTTCCAGCGTACGACACCAGTCTAGCCACTGAAAGTGGGACTTAACATCGCAAGAAAACTAATAACAAAGAAAGATACGAAATAACACCAAAATGGGCCTAGAAGTGCACATAGCAAGTGATAACAAATATAAGCTAAAACAAGGCTAAAGTGCAGTGGAATGACTAGATAAACGGCCCAGATGAGTCCATATATGTGTATATAATCGGGACTCATCACCTATATCAGTGGTCTTCCTGTAGTTACAAGGGTTCTGTGGACGCTCAGAGTTGGGTTGGGCCATTTTTAGCCTAATGGGCAACTGGTCATGCGTTTTTGTTCGCGCACGATCTGGCGTACGACCACTGGTCATGCGTATTCCCCCCATTCCAAACCGAGTGGTTCGCATGATCATTGGCCTTCTTCTCGCACGACCACTGGTTGTGTGCCACCAATTATGCGCACTATTTTTCCTCCTCCGTATTTAAATGCTAGACCCACGATTTTAGGGCAAGACGGACGATTGCCGCTAGTTCTCCCCTGCGCCCTACGCCGTTTTGCTCTCCACACGCCCTCCATCCATCTCCTTTATTTGGGAAGCATCCTCCGGTGATTCTAAGCCGCATCCAAGGATCCGAAAGCCTTCCCGACCATCTACGAAAAGCAAATCAAGGTTTGGACGTTTCCATTTGGTGAAGAAGAAGAAACCTAAACTAGAGAAGAAGACGGAGAAAGATAGAGGTAGTGATAGCCTTTGGAGCCCAGAAGCAACCATAGACTGAGCACGGAGGCGTCCTGACAACACACCATTCCATCCACAATCTATAGCGAGACTTCTCTTCTTGTGGTTAACTCTACACTTTTTCCATTTGTGAAATGTAATTTTAACACATGTAATGAACTCGAATACTCTTTATTTGTCTATGAGTGAAAGCATGTCTAGTTATTGTATTAACCTTGTGGTTAGATTGTAATGCGCTTCGCCTCCACTCCACATCCATCCCACAAAAACACTCGTTAATCTACTCTAGCAAAAGCTAGAGGTGAGACTCCGAAGAGGTGTCTACGACCCTTATAATCCGCACTTGAGATCACTCCATCCATCTGCCTACCGTCCATCAGCTTACCGAAGCATGGCATCAAGGCCTACACTAGTCATCTCGCCAAGCGAAGCGGTGCTCTCGACCCGCATTTTACTTTTTTTTTGTTATTAGATTAGAAAACAAAAACAAAGCCCGTTATTTACTTTCGCTCGTTGTAGCAATCTTTCCACAACACTATCACTTCAACTACTCTGCATTCCTTGTGAGATTGATATTCGGCGATCATATTCACAAAATTATTACTTGACAATGACAGGTACACAGCCGTTCAGACCGCATTCCGCTCTCGCTTTTAGCGGTGCAGAATTAGCGCGTCAGTGCACTCATTAATGGTGCATTACACCTGAACACTACTTCGCTACTCTGTGGTGTGTAGTGACATTCGATTAACATCACCCCAATATGTGAGAACGGAGTGTTCAAAGTAGGAGTTGGATAATTAAGTACCTTCACCCGTCATGGTCGCTTCGGCGTCATGAAAAACGGGTGGTGTACGATAAGATCCCCCGATCGGACCACCGATTTTGGAAGGGAGGGTCATAAACTTATCACCATGGAGGATGATAACAGCAGATCAGACATCTCCGCTTTTAGGAAGGTGACACACAACCATCCTAGGCCGTATTGTACAGGACAAGTTCATACATGCCTACTATCTAAGGTCTCTCCAACAGCAGAGAGCGCATACAAACTCTAGGGATTTACCCACTGGGATTATATCCTTAAGACAAATTGCCCCATAAGCCAAAAAGATCTAATATTCGAGTCCCTCCGAGTGTGTGTGTTGTACGTCAGAGTTGTTAGACCCGCTATAGTATTATAGGATTATACATTACTCCAATGTAATTCCACACACCAGACTAATAACTAGTCTCTAGGACCCTTGATCTATAATATACTTGAAGGATGGTAAGAAAGTAACAAGGAAAGAACCCTATATAACTTGTTAGCAAAATATTATGATATCAACTTTATGTGGTCCATTGGCTAGGTAAGAGTGAGGTTGGTGGTCGCACTGTGTACCATTATACACCACCTTCCTTGCGGAGGATACTAGCTCACCCCTAACCTCTTTCCTATAAACCAATCAGATGACTTAAAATGTGGGTCTCACTGATATTTGTTAAGGTTAAAGCTAATCTCTTTTCCAATTAAAGCTATGACAAAAAGAAATTATCAACAATGCACATATTATTTATATATATAAACAATAGCCGAGGCACTATTCTCAAACCATTAAATCAAGATTTAAGCATGATAAAATGTAAGTGCAAGAATAAATATTGAGCATTTATAATAATTGTCTACGGCCGTGACACTTCATTATTATATGAATGCGATAAGTAATTAATCAAACTATACTTTTGAATACGTACAATTTCTTAAAATGGTCAATTCAAGCTCAAATCTTTTAAATAATGAAACCGAGGTCAATAATGGTATTATTAGTGTGCTATAAAATTTTGGGGATTTGTTGAAGGGTTTAAGACTTATTTAATTCATTTATATGAAAGTGTGACTTATTAAATAATACCCTTTTAAATACATATTTTAATAATGTGGTCATATGAATTCCAAACCTTTCGAAAACATAAACCAATGTCATTCATGACATTATTAGGATGCTATAAAAATTTGAGAATTTATTGAAGGGTTCAAGACTTATTTATTTCGTTTATATGAAAGTGTGACATATTAAATAATACCCTTTTAATGCATATTTTAATAAAGTGGACAAATAAAATCCAAACCTATTGAAAACCTAAACCAAGATCTGTCGTGACATTATTAAGGTGCAATAAAAATTTGGGAATATATTGAAGGGTTTTAGACTCATTTATTTCATTTATATGAAAGTGTACCATATTAAATATTGTAAATCATACCCTTTGAATACATAAATCATAGAGTGATCATTAAAGTCCAAACATATTCAAATTTCAACCCAAGGTTAATCATGACATTATTAGTGTGCTATAAAATTTTGGGAATTTATTTATATGTTTAGGATCAAAACATTTCATTAATACACAAGTGTGACAAACGAGTGTATTTCAATTTAAACCATAAAAAACATGCTCCATAAATTACAAGCATTTTCATATGATTTAGTAACCTCATAAGGAACCTACATAAAAAATTTCAAGTTCAAATTAGGTCTTATGACTAAAAAATACACAAAATATGAAAAACTCCCTGGTTTATGTCAGCCAAACTATGAAAATTAATTCAGGGATAATTCACCTCCTTAGAAAATGTGCCACCCCAAATCGAAAAGGTTAGACAAATCCCTACAACTTCCATGTTGATCACTTGGCTTGGTTCACTCATTAAGGAACCTAAAAATCAATTTTAAAAATCTCTTTTGGGTGTGCAATAGAGGTGCAAAAGGTTCTGTTTGGGTCGGTTTGGACGCAAACCGAATCCAAGCCGAAGAGTTTGGTTATCTTTTTCTCCAAACAGAACCAAACCTAAACTGATCTGTTCGGTTCAATAGTCGGGGAGGTTTGAGGCAATGTTTTCGTGGTTGTTTTTGGTTTTAAAATTCCACATAATTATAAGTTATATTAGTTAGGAAAAATGATATTGAACCAAAAATAGATTCTTAAATATTGGGTTCCCACAAGTCCACAACACAAAAACACTGATTTCCACCAAGTTACCCTTACTTTAACATAATCATGACCTCCCTCGCAGAGATACGTAATTTTCAGATTTACCAAATACCTACTAGTTTTATCTTAAAATGAGTCCATGATCTATTGATCTTGCTGAATAAACTTGTATCCAAATATCCAAAGAATATTTTTCTTACTTAATGATTTGAAGCTCATAAAAAGAAAAAAGAAATAGTAAGGTAAATAGGTAATATGATTAAATGGCTACTTTTTTAATTTATTCATATATTTTAAATGTATGGACGATTGGTTTTGTGCATGCCTTGTATGCTTAGTATTTGCATGGTCATAATTATTTTAAACATGACCATATTAACATAACTTATCCGTTCGGTTCGGTGTGCTCGGTTTATTTTAAATCAAAAAATGCACCAAACCAAATGGGGCGGTTATCCAAAATGAAAAACCGCCCATACACTGAACCAAGCGGTTCGGTTTGAATTTGGGTTCAATTTGGACGGTTCAATCAGTTTATGATTTTTCGTGCACACCTTGAATGTGGATACAACAATTTTGTATTTAATAAGCCCTGGATTAATATATAAAGAAGCGCTGATCTTGGCGCAGATCCAACGGTTGGGGAAAGTGGCAGACGACAAAATGACCTTCCCCCACAGCGGATCCGTTGTGGATCAGCTACGTTTATCTGCCCAATAATTATTTAAGGTTATTAACAATTGTGATTTCAGCTTCAACCTCGCGTCGGCGGTGGAGATTGATCCCGCCTGGGAGGAGCTTTCAGTGTGTAAAATCCCCCAAATAGCTAGACCCCTATGTTGGTTTTGTCATGTCTAGGTCATGACAAAACCATAGGAAGAGCTCAAGACCTTGTGAACATAGGAAAGAAGAAGAAAACCACCTTGGTCTGCAAATAGCAATTTCCAGTTAGCAAGCCTAAGATTGGATTTAGGGGCCCCACTTTGAACCTTGACCCCACAATATCAACCCTAACCCATTAGAGGTCTCCTTGAAGCACCAGTGACCCATTGGGGCCAACCTAAGAGGCCAATTAGACCAAAGTCAACCTTAATTCTAAATTGGTCAAACTAACTCAACTAAGGTCAATTAGCCCCCACCATGCCAAATTGACCCTGACCCTACCCTTATATGGTTACTAGGAGCCTAATGGACCAAACATCCCCATCATGGGACTTGCAAATTGACCAATTTACCCTTGCCCTAATTTAGGTCAAAATGATATAATTTGCCCAAATTGGACCCAATCCACTTGGGCTAGACCCAATTAAGGTGGTCCACCACCTAATCGGGATTGAATGTGCTGAGGTGGCCATTCAATTTGGAGAGAGTCGACCAGGAGAGAGAAATCCCATTTTGGAAGAGAGAGAAAGAAGGGGGAGTTAATGGAGGAGAAGGAGAAACCCCTCAATCTGAGCAATTAATGGCTCCATTCATCTCCCCTTGGGGAGAGGAGAAGTTTTCAGCTTCTTCCCAGCCTAATTGATGGCCAATTCATCCCCCCCTAAGTGTAACCGAAATCTCCACTTATGGCCTTTAATGGCAATCTGAGTAACTCCCCACCCTTAGCCTCAATCGATCCTTTTAACATCTTCAGAGGTTGGAAAGGAGTGAAACCCCCCTCTTCCCCAAAGAAATCGAGCACCAGGAACAAGGATCGGCATGCCACAAAAAGCTCCAGCACCGTCAATGGAAACTCGCCAGAATTCACGCCACCACGCCCCCCACACAGGTCCGATCCTCTTCTCCTCCCTTAGTGCTAGATCTTTTCATATTTCGTGGCTTGATCCGTGCATAATAGGGCTCAGATTTGTGTTTCCGAAAGAGTACGTTATGTACTCTTTTTTCCTCATCTAAAAACTAGATCCGACCACCTCCGGTCGGCCAACCACCCCTATCGCCGGCCACCACCTCAACGGAGGTGGTGGTGGCATTCGCCGGCCGGAAATAGGCGTAGGTGGCCGGGAAATCACCTCGCGAAGAGGCCCAGGACGGGCTGTCGCGAGCCGTCCAATGATTGGGGACGATGATGGAGAGCCGTCAGATCTTTATATTAATGTTTACGATTATATCATTTATTTCGTCGAGCGCTGTAATAAATTCGTCGAGCAAATAATTCGTCGAACGGGAGGTGTTCAGCTTTAGTCGAGCGCTGTTATAATAGAATTTAGTCGAGCGCTGGATATTAAAATTTGGTCGAACGAAAGGTTTTCGTCGAGCGCTGTTTAACTCTGTATTAGTCGAGTGTTGTTATGCTCTGATTTAGTTGAGCGAATATTTCGTCCAACGCTGATGTGTTCAGAATTTGTCGAGCGCTGTTATATGTCATTTTCGTCGAACGCTGTTATTTATTAATTAGTCGAGCGCTGTTATATATTAACTTAGCCGAGCGCTGTTTTAATATTAATTAGTCGAACGCAGCTTTGTTCAGATTTCGTCGAGCGCAGAGTTGTTCTGCCTACGTCGAGCGCAGTTAACTTCGTCGAACGCAGAGTCATTCTGCTTTCGTCGAGCGCTATTTAATTTCGTCGAACGCAGAAACAGATAAATAATTAAATGTTTATATGATTTCTGTCACACCCTTTTTGCTGTAGTTTATTTTAATTGTTAAAAATACTAGATCACCTCTGATTAAAAAGTGTCCAACACGAAAGTTGTAGCCCTTAGAGTCTACTTTAGTTTAAAATTTGTTTCAGCCTAAAAGGTGTTCTGTAGCTCCCTGTAGGACCATTTTTGTGGGGCTGGTCCCTAGTTTAGGACAACCACCATTTCTTGAATAGATTTTGATTAGGAAATGATGTGGACTTGAGATTTGAAACATAATCTATTTATACCTACACACACATCATATCAAAAGATGGGATTTTTAGGAGAACCTTTTTCTAAGGTTTTTGAAATAATTTCATAAATCATCTAATAATTAATTAGTGGGTTAAATGACTTCCAATGCCCTCCAAATTTTGGTGGGTGCTCCTTAGGATTATGTTGAGACATAGGTAAAAATCTCAGACCACTTGGGACAGTTTTGTTTGAGTATTTTGTAAACCCAAGTTAGGACAAATAGGGTCAAAGTTAGGGTATGGTGTTTACCTTGGGGTATGGTGGTCAAAACTCATCACCATGAAGTGAAACCTTGGTAACTGGTGTTGGATAAACTAAGACACCTCCATGAGTGATATGGGGTGGTGTGGAGGTGGTTAAACCCTAGAACACTAGTTTTATTCCTAGGTGTGCAATTAGAACCTTGTGAAGGCCATGTGGTCAAAAGTCCCTTGATGGTCATGAAACATGGTGGATAGATTCATAGGGTGTAAATAGGCACTGGGTAATTTTATAAGAATTTTAGGAGTCAATTATTCCCTTTGAATTAGGTCATAATCCCTTTAGAGAAATTTCTTATAAGAGATGATTACATGATCAAAATGCATTGGATGATGATGAAACTTGGGTAGTGTCTATGTTATCATGATATACACCTCTGGCAATTTTTGTGTAATTATTGAAATGATTTAACAAGTACTTTATTCACGAGGCATTTATTTTGTCTTAGGATTAAGAAAAATATTTGAGGGTCCAAAACTACTTTATAAGTTGTGCAAATTGGTGGTAGGACATTTCAGAGTATTAGGAAGCTCTGTGATTTTTTATATAATGTTTGGAGACTTAAATCAGCAGGCTACTTCACAAATTATCTTATTTGGGGTTTTCTTAAAGAATTCATTAAGTGAGAAAATGACTCCCATAAATTATACAATTTAGCTAGTAGCCTTTTCTGATAAATACAAAGGTCTGGAAATTTTCCCATAATTTTTTTTGTAAGTATTTTTGGTGGTTCCTTCATAAATCTACAATTTTGGATAGATGATAAATAATTAAATTAGAGGACAATTTCTTACTGTAAAAATATGATATGCTATTTCTGATGTTATTTAGTCATCATAGATTTATCATAATTTTTGGAGATCCATATCATAAGATTTACTTACACTTCATGTTCATTTTCGTACTTGGCAGATGTTTGGAGAAATTAAAATAAATTATAATTAATTAGGAAAAAATACGATTCTCTGGAATTAGTCTTATAACATCATGATAGACCTCCAGTAAATAGCTTAGGTCAGTTGGATGAATATTTGGAGTACCTCTAGTTATAAGCTTCATATAGTTAGTTTGGTCTGCGTTTAGTAAAACTGTGGAACTTGGGGAACTAGTGGCCTACTAAGTGTAAATGGTATGAAGTTGGTGTACATGGTCAGGATAAAGAGATTTAGGTCACCAGAAAGGGGCGTAGGTGATGAGAGTGTGCTTGGTGAGTTAAGGGTAAAGTGGTGCTCGGGATTGATGAAAGATCGTCTTTCCCTTAGCCTGTCATAAAATGCTTAGGGGTAATTCAAGTGTAATAACAAGGAGGGTGTTCCTATGGGTAGAAACCAACAACACTAAGTGTCTTGAGAAAGGGAAATTTGAGGTGTCATCCCATTACGGTTCCTAGTACCGTAGCGAGCCCCTTACAGGGTAATACTCGGGAAGTCCAAGATTAACCAAAAGTCGTAGGAGTAAGAAGTTGTTATACAAGATTAACTCAATAATGCACACACGCACACCCCGTAGTTACGGGAGGTTAGTTGGTTTGGTTGTACGAGCGGTAGGGTCGGTGGTTGTAGCAGTAGATTAATTAGTCTGGTGAGCTTGTGACTCAGTAAGTTTTGTTGGTACGGACGGGTTTGTCCGGCGAGCCGGTGGCTCGGAAGGTTATGGTCACGAGCGGGTTAGTCCAGGCAGCCTATGGCTCAGAGATAGGTAGTAGAACATGTTGCATGTGCATGAAGGTGGTGGGTCTCCGGTATTGGACGGTCGTTCACACCGACGTCAATACGTTGACTCGGCAAGTGTGGAATTTGCACTTAGCCATGAAAGTCTGGTGGTCCAGCCAGTAAGAGTACGCAGATGCTCCGCCTTTTTGCGTTGAGGCGTACGATGGGTCTAGGTAGGGTAGTGTGAATACCAACCTAGAGGTGGGCGAGGCCCAACCCACCGCTTCCGTTTGCCACTACGGGAGTATCCTGGGAGTCTTGCTAGCTCCAAAAAGGGGGAACTAAAGGTCTATGCGCATAGAGTCGAAGTGGGTGAGTTGCACTTGTATGTACATAGCATAACTCCATACCTTGCCTGTAATAGCATAAACATTGCATTTCAACCCCTACCCCTATCGTATAAGTCGGTAATGGGACTTCTTATACGATAGGCCTTGCTAAACGACCCCTTGGTCTATAGGTTTGTATGGGCATTCCTATAAATCAATGGTTACTTTTCTATTACTATTGTCTTTACTTAATGCACTTTACGTATTCTTTACCTGCTCTTACTATGCCCCTTTACTGCTTCAGTTATATATACACATGTGTAGTGTAGAAACATTTCCTGTACAACTGTCACCTGCTCTTTGTTATACCCCTTATTGTCCTCCGCTTCATCCTTTCCACTCGGTGCCTAGGAGTCACCGGGGGAGGGGTGGGGGATTGGCTTAGTCTTTTTGACTAACGGTCAGTGGACCATATTATTTTAGGAGATCGAGGAGATGCAGCGCACCAGAGGCCGGTGCAGACAGAGGAGGGCCAACCTATTACAGGAGCACCAGATTCAGGATCAGTGAGTGATTAGTAGTTAGATTCCGCGAGTGATCTTGTAGTGAGGACATGATGTACTAGGCAGGAGCCCTTCCTTCTTCTTTATTATTGTAACAATCTTTTATTCAGTTATTATCTGTGGACATTTACCTTTATGGTTTTATATTTCATGTTGATTCTGTGGACTTGTCTTCTTTAATGCACTTTTCTTTGTGATCGATGTGGCCGGTAGGATCGGTGTTTTGTAGTGGTGACCTTCCCGAGTGAAGGTGAAAGTGCACAGTTAACCTCACTAGAATTCTCTAGAGGGGGGGTAAATAGAGATTAAAAATATATTGTGCAATTATATATATATATATATATATGCGTAGTGATCACAGATTAAAACTTCCCACACACCAACAAGAATTAAGCAAGTAAGGAAAATAAATGCAAGAAGAAAATTCACAGCACAACACAAAGAAATATAGTGGTTCCCCAAACTTTGGGTAGTCCACTCTTCTACCCCCTTGGTAGGAATTCACTATCTTGCACTGAGTCTTTTGATAAGGAGACTCTTAGAACCACCCTGAGTCTTTTGATAAGGAGACTCTTAGAACCAACTGAGTCTTTTGAAAAGGAGACTCTTAGAACTAGTACAACTGAATTTTTTGAAGAGAGATTCTAGAAACTCTTTTACAGTATTTGAGAGTGAAATGAATGTAAAGAAGAAAGAGAAACAATATAAAGACAAGAAGGAATCTTCTTCCTAGCAAGAAGATTGGAAGCACAAGAAGTAGTGAATGAAATCTCTTCTATAGTGAGAAGAAGATTTGTAGCTTTTCTCTCTTTTAGTGAGAGCTATCAGAGTTTGCAGCAGAGTGGCTTCAGAAGCAGGAGAAGATGGAAGCTTGATGGTTGCTGCAGGATTATTTCTCAATTCTCTCTCTTTTTCACTTGGGAGCTTTTCCTCTTTTTCAAATGTAAAAGGGTGGATCACTTCCTGTATTCTCTGCCGACCTCCTTGTTATTTTATAGCTCTGTCCATTCAAATAATACTATAGGAGGCTAATTGATTAGCAGACAGAGAAATAGAAAGATAGAAATATTTCCATAATAATTGTCCTAATGTGTTCTGCAGATATTGAGACAGGTGTCTCATGGATTGTTCCTTGGATTTTTCCTTGTTCAGATATATGAACATGAGTCATCAGCTCTGTGAGCTCTGTTTCCAGGAGCTTGCATCTTGTGGAGATGAGCTTGTCTAGTCCAGCTTCAGTGAACAGAGCAATGATGCTCTTGTAGTTTTCTGCGGCGGCTTGGAAAGATTCAAGGTCAATGTCGAAACCAGAGTTGGTCTTCGGAGCCATTTTAGGTCAGTGAGAGAGAGAGGAAGAAATCGGCTGGACTGAGGAGCAAGAAGGATGAAGGATGCAGAGTAGTGATGGTTTCTAACTGAAGAGTCTTTTTAAGTCAGGTGAAACGTCGAAATGCAACACTATTCGAGGCTTATTCGGTACTTCAGTGGATGTGATCGAAAATATTTTAGTATTGCCGCTCGTTTTCATGAAATCGACGTTACGTCGAGTGGAATTCGATGTAAGCGTCGATACAGCCCGCGTTAAGATGTTAGGGTTTCGTATCGACGTATGCGTCGATTGTAATCGACGGATGAGTCGATTTCGCTTATTGAGTTGAGTCATCGACAGTGCGTCGATTAGAAGTCGACGTGACTTTTAATTTTCCTGAAAAATTCTAGGTGTTTATTTCTTTTTATCTCTTCCTAATCCTAAAGGTTTCTAAGTTAGTCTTGGACTAATTTTCACAGATAGTTTGATTGATTGTGCCAACATTATTTGGCAAGGTGGCCAGTTTTGTTACATATATAGCACTTGATTATCTTAGTATTGTGAGAATTTAAGTTTAGAGAGGGATAGAAATGTTAATTAGGATAGAAAGTTTGATTTAGATGGGAATTTTGGTTAGGATAGAGGTGTTGATTAGGATAGAAATCATGATTAGGATGAATGGGTCCTGAATAGGGGTTAAGATGGAAGGTTTTTGGAGGATAGGCATTTAAGTTGCTCTGAGTTTTTATGCGTCGATGTCTATTCGAAGTATGTTGATAGTTGCGTTGATTTATATCCGTCGCTTTCTCCAGATTGCGTTGATCCGGTATCGATGCATGAACAAAGTTGCGTCGATTTGATGTCGACGTACTTTTATTCAAGCGTCGAGTTGAGGTCGAGGCATCTGAGAGATTGCGTCGAGTAGAATTCGACGCACTATCATTCATATGTCGATATGAAGTCGACGCAACTATATCTTCATAAATTTCCTTTTTCCCTTTTTCTGATTTGGCTCTTTTATGTATTGTTTCTTTTGGCTTAATTGCTTCTTCAAATGAAGTTTGAGAGTCATCAGCTGAATAATATGATGTTTCATCAAATTGTTTTATTTCCTTGAGGGAGTCTTCTTCCTTATTTAGTGAGCCTTTTTCTTGGTTTGATTTGCTAGATTTGGTGAATTTTGCAGGGATCATCCAAGCAGGTTTGTTGGATGGAATTTGGCTGGTTGAGGGATCAGCCCCTAGACCAAGATTTTTATGTCTCCTTTTTTGTTGTTCACTGATTTCCTGAGTGTTTGGCTTCTCATTTTTATTGATTCTTCAAGAGCTTTTGCCTGGGATACCTTATCCTTAAGGAGCTGGTTTTCTATTCTAGCCCTTTCTACTTCCTTTTCTATGATGTTAGCCCTTAATTCATAATTTTTAGTGCATTTAACTTCTCAATTTCTCTGGTTTTTAGCCATATTAATTTGTTCTTTTAGATCCTTAATTTCTTGATTAGCTTTTAGTTGATCTAGACACATTCCCATAAAATCATTTCTGAAATTATCACTTTGAAAGTCTATTTCATCAAAAATTCTTACCTCCTCCTTATGCTCAGATTCCTCTATGAGAATAAGACTATTTTCTCTTTCATCTTCTGAAGATATGCTTTCTTCTGATCCTGTCTCACTCCATGATTTAGCATCATCATCTTTCTTTGAGCCTTCAAGCGCCATTAAGCATAGGTCTTCTTCCTTAGGCTCTTCATTGTCTCTCTTAGAAGAGGAGCTGTCCTCAGAGTCTGTTTTACTCCAGGCTTCTGCAATAAAGCCTCTTTCTTTCATCTTCCCCTTTTTCTTGAGATCTTTCTTTTTCAGGTCTTTCTTTGTCTCAGCATTTTCTGGACATTCTGGGGCAATATGTCCAGGTTTCCTGCAAGAATAACAAATAATTTCTTTAGTAGGAGTTTTGTCATACCTTGGTTTTGACTCTCTCCTTCTTGATCCATCTGTCCTGACTCATTTCTTGAATTTTCTGGCCAGGAAACTGAATAGTTCTTCTTCAGTGACAGAGCTTCCTTCTTCTTTTGCCTTTAATGCAATGTTCCTGTCTTTTGAAGAAGTTGGGGTGTTTTCTCTTCTCTTCTCTGGTTTTCAGTAGTTGCTCATAGGATCTGAGTTTTCCTAAGAGAGCATTTGTTGAAATTTCACTTTGTCCTCTTGTGTCTCTTATTGCCCATATCCTTGAGTCTCATGAACTTGGGAGACTCATCAGCAATTTGTCATTGATTTCTGTGAGAGAGATTTCTCTATCCAAGTCCCTTAGTTGATTGATGATCAGACTGAATCTGTCATACATCTCAGAGATGCTTTCTTCATTCTTCTTTTGGAAGTTCTCATATTGAGAGATCAATAGAGCTTTCCTATCTTTCCTTTCATCAGCACTTCCTTCTACCATCTTTATGAGAGCCTCCCAAATTTCTTTGGCTGATTCACAATCAACAACCCTTTGAAAGATTTCATCAGAGAGGGTTGAGACCAGAATATTTACAGCTTTTGCATCACATGTTCCTGCCTTCTTCTCTTCAACTGTCCACTCAGCCTTTGGGACAAGTGTTTGAGTCACTTCACCACTTGAGTCTTTTCTATAAGGCTTGGGAGGACCTGTCAAGAGAACATTAAATAAATCTTCATCAATAGAATTCATATAAATCCTAATTCTTGTTTTCCAAACTGCAAACTTTTCAAGATTGCACATTGGTGGTCTGGTGGAAGCATAATCTTTGATTTGTGCCATGTGAGAACTAATATTTAAATATATATATATATATATATATAAATAAGAGGTAGAATCTTTTTGATCAAGGAGTAAAAATATATTTAAATATATATATATATATATATATAAATAAGAGGTAGAATCTTTTTGGTCTGGTGGAAGCATAATCTTTGATTTGTGCCATGTGAATAGAGATTAAAAATATTTTGTGCAATTATATATATATATATATATGTGTAGTGATCACAGATTAAGGCTTCCCACGCACCAACAAGAATTAAGCAAGTAAGGAAAATAAATGCAAGAAGAAAATTCACAGCACAACACAAAGAAATATAGTGGTTCCCCAAACATTGGGTAGTCCACTCATCTACCCCCTTGGTAGGAATTCACTATCTTGCACTGAGTCTTTTGATAAGGAGACTCTTAGAACCACCCTGAGTCTTTTGATAAGGAGACTCTTAGAACCAACTAAGTCTTTTGAAAAGGAGACTCTTAGAACCAGTACAACTGAATTTTTTGAAGAGAGATTCTAGAAACTCTTTTACAGTATTTGAGAGTGAAATGAATGTAAAGAAGAAAGAGAAACAATATAAAGACAAGAAGGAATCTTCTTCCTAGCAAGAAGATTGGAAGCACAAGAAGTAGTGAATGAAATCTCTTCTATAGTGAGAAGAAGATTTGTAGCTTTTCTCTCTTTTAGTGAGAGCTATCAGAGTTTGCAGCAAAGTGGCTTCAGAAGCAGGAGAAGATGGAAGCTTGATGGTTGCTGCAGGATTATTTCTCAATTCTCTCTCTTTTTCACTTGGGAGCTTTTCCTCTTTTTCAAATGTAAAATGGTGGACCACTTCCTGTATTCTCTGCCGACCTCCTTGTTATTTTATAGCTCTGTCCATTCAAATAATACTATAGGAGGATAATTGATTAACAGACAGAGAAATAGAAAGGTAGAAATATTTCCATAATAATTATATCAATAGAAGGAAAGAATTCATTCTGATTTCAAATAATGTCCATAATGGATTTAATCAAATTAGCCAAGAATCTATTAGAGGAAAAGAATGATTCAGAACGGCTATAAAGAATAAATTGATTGCATATAAATCAGATCTATAAAAGAAGGAAAGAGATCTGGCGATTTTTGAATTAGACATAGAAATCGATGTGCGTCGATTACTATTCGACGTAAGCGTCGAATTCGTCCTGGCAGGACGCCGAGAGGAGAATAAGGAAGGTGCGTCGACTTCTCAAGATGCGTCGACTAGAAGTCAGAGCTACGTCGACATAAGATACGTCGAATTCTTCTTAAAGTTATTTCGACTCATTCTGAAAGGAACGTCGACAACACTTCGACGTTGCATCGAATACTATTCGACGCATATTTACTTAACCTTGATTTTTCTTTCTTAGAATTCATATTCAACTCATTTTCAGGGGTTAAGAGAAATCATTTTCCCAACAGAAGGTGTCACTGCAAAGCGGCGGTTCTGGGCCTAAGACCCAGTGAT
Source organism: Dactylorhiza incarnata (assembly GCA_033032865.1). Classification (NCBI taxonomy): domain Eukaryota; kingdom Viridiplantae; phylum Streptophyta; class Magnoliopsida; order Asparagales; family Orchidaceae; genus Dactylorhiza; species Dactylorhiza incarnata. The sequence continues at coordinate 2,089,144 of JAWHQI010000073.1, forward strand.
TTCAAAAGAAAAAAAATGGGGTCTTACACAGTGCTCCTCTACCACCGTCCGAACATCACCACCAATCTCCCCCACTACTACTAGTTTCACCATGGTGAGGTCTACCTCTTGGCGGTGGTTTGGCTTCCTGACGCCTCCACCACTAGCCTGAACTATGAAGTCATTCTGACGGCATTTATCCACCTAATTGCGTGAAATCATGGCTCAATTTTGCTCGATTTTGATTCAAAAACCTTCTTAGATGATTTCAGAAAGGGATGGGGATGGAATCTTACATAATTTTGGCTTGCTCTCATGGTTCGGGTTCGGGCATCCATGGATTGTTGACTGAATTGGCTACACTCCTTTGAAGGGCTCCCACTCAAATTCTCTTATTAGGGTTATTTTTTGGGGCTGATGTGTGGTTACTAAAAGGTGAGGGGGGATTTTATTGGGAAAAACTGATGCGCAAAACTTTATCCGCAAACGACAACGGCAAGTGTACCGTATCGAATGTAGTATAGGTTATAAAAACTAAGGTCGTATTAGACTCGGGGCGGCTGATTATTCTTACTTCGGAAAATCTCTACTATTTTATCGAAAGAAACTTGGGTTGGTTGGTTGCGAGAAAGAGAAAAAGCTTATTTAAAATGATGGGTTAAAGGTTAATACTCAGCCTTGAATCACCTAGGGAAAATAAAATACAAAAAGAACAACTTCTAAATCTCTTAAGAAAATACTTGACCGTGGAGGTTCCCGAATTATGAGCACACCTCTCTCGAGGATACGCTCAACTGAGTTTAGTTGATCAAACGAACTTTCATTCTAGAATCGAAATCTAAAACTCGCCTTATCGTAGTGAACCCCGCTATTGGATTTTACTCCAATCCGGAAGAATTATGTCATCCTCTCTTGAGGAGTTCATTCAACTCTTTTTATTCTTGAAATGATCGATTCGAAATCAAAACCTCTCGATTATAGATTACGAAAACAAAGATGAGAGTTATATATCGATGATATAATCTCAATCCAATACAAGTTCAAGAATAAATCTAAAGTATTCTAAGGAAGAGAAAGGGAAGCTAGAATTTAGATCAAGAACTATTTTTCCCTTGGATCATCTCGGCCGAGTACTAATAGAATTTAGCTACTCATAGAGATGGAGGAAATAATAAAATGAAAGAAGTACATAATGAAGGTTGAGAGTAAAAACAAGAGAAAAGTACTATTTTATTGATTAGCAAAAGAAATTACAACTAGAAAATTGAAAGTACAAGCTTTGGAAATAAAAGTGCAAGAAGGAAATGACATACAAGATTAAAGCTAGTGCAAGAAAATAAGCTAGAACTCCCAAACTTTGTCTCCAAACATCTGGAAAAGCTCCCTTTAAATAGGCAGAATTTTGGTGTTACACGCCCTTGGTCACGCCCGTGACCAAGGGCGTGTAAGGGGCGTGATTTGCTATGAGCGGAGAAGGCGTCGTCTGGCTTCAATGCAGGCGTTACGGATGTGTCACGCCCGTAACCTGGGGCATGTAACCTTTAAAACTCGCTGCTGGCGGGAAGCTTCCTCGGGAATTTGGCGCGGGAAGAGTCACGCCCGTGCTGGATGTCACGCCTCAAATGTCACGCCCGTGACTTGATGTCACTCCCGTGACCGAGGGCGTGTAATTTTAATTGACGTGGCAGCTGGCTCTGGATGCTTGTGGCGGGACTTGGATGTCACGCCCCCGTGGTCACGCCCGTGACCTGGGGCGTGTAAGGTTTGATCTCAGCGGTCTCAGCAGTTCTGCTTCGCCCTTGACCTGGGGCGTGTACTTGGCGAATTCTTCAAGGAACGTCCCCGGAGTGGCAGAAACAGGTCTGAACACTTCGTAGGTTACACGCCCATGGGTCACGCCCGAGACCTGGGGCTTGTAATTTAACTTTTTGCTCGAAACAAGCCCAGAAAGCCTAAAAACACAAAATAAACTTAAGTTAGCTTATGAAATAAACAATGGAAGGATTTATATGATAAAATTCCTATAAATAACATAATTTTATATTAAAAACATAATAAACCTAAACTAAAAGATGAGTAAATAAATTACTCATCAAACACCCCCATACTTGCTCATTGCTCGTCCCGAGCAAACCAGTCTTCATAAGGGTAGGAAAAAAAATGCTAGAAAGAAATATGAAACTAGAAAGTAAAATGCGAAGTTCTATGCTGACATGCGTAAATGTTTTAGTAAAAAGACGTTCTTGGCATAAATACTAATTTATGGAATATTCAAACTGGGTTATAATTATTTATCATTACTTTAAAGATGAGTCGACGGTCAATCGAAAAGTCATGTAAAGGGAGAAAATAGCGTGATTGCTGAGATTTAAATTACTAGACTTGTACGCTCGGGGTGGCCTCCAAAGAAATCCATCAATGTCGACGGCCATAGGCTTGCCCGTTTGCACCTTCTCTAATGCACTTCATTCTTAATCAACTCTTTGGATCTTTAGGACTTAAATAGGGTATATTTTAAGGTTTGGGTTTAAGGGAGAGGTACACAATGATAAACATGAAGGCGCATTCCACTTAAATAAAAAATTGAGCTAAAATAATGACTACCACAAAATAATGAAGCTTTACCCCCATACTCATATTTTTCTATGGGAAACACTCTCATTCTCTTTTTTTTCCTTTTTCGAATCTTCAAAATTGGGATCATTCCAGGTATGTATGTGCATACCTAGGCCGCATATCATTATGAGATTATTGCATCTTGATATAACCTTCATTTCTTTTGAATTGATAGCCATAATATTTTTTCTTCATTCAATCATACCCAAATAAATTTTTTTCAAAATTTTAGCTCAAAATTTCAAGTGTTTATTTGGGTTTTGGGCTTTTTAGCTTTGGTGCCGAAATGATGAGGGTGGTTCAAATAAAGGTGTAAGGCTCAAATTTGTGTGAACAATGGTAGTTAATCTAGGTTGGGTGCAAAGGCTCAAACTATCCAAAGAAAGGCCTTAATCACTTCCGTAAGGTTAATTTGTCTAAAGTGCACATGTTTCGAAAATAGCTTGGGGCAAGTTCTAGACATCGAGAAAGGACACCCTTCTGTTTAAATCGAGTAATAGATTTCTAACAATCTTCTACACACTCACCTAAACTACTTTTGGATAAGACCGGATTCGAATTAAAAGTAAAATAAATTATTACTGCGCAAATTAATAAAACATAATTTTAGATCTATGCCAAGAATTTAATTTTACACCAACACTACTCAAGGACATCCATATGACTAGCAGCATTACATGAGTCAACAATTTTACTCAAAAGTTTCAAAAACTATTCTAGCACAAAATTATTTTTAGTCCATATGAAAAACAGTCTACTTAGAACTTACAATTTAACAAGTGGGTGTTTTGATGATTAATAATAATAAAAAAACACATTTCCTAATAGATTTTTTTGTTCTTGGACTTCCCAAGATCTACCCGGTGAAGTGTTTGCAAGGTACTAGAGGCTATGATGGGAATTCAAGCCCAAAGCGTCCATTCCAAGAAGTTTAATTTCATTTTGTTTCTTTTTTTAATTTTTTTTTTCAAGTAAAACTACAAAGAAAGTTATGCTACACCCCCATACTTAAAATTAAACATTGTCCCCATTGTTTAAAACTAAGTATGAAAGATAAAACTAAAAAAATGACAATAAAGACAAATCAAGATAAATTACTAAAGTGTAAAGAGGGCTTCCCTGGATGGTAGTCGGGGTTGCCGGTCAAACACCTGCAGAGTTAAATTAGAAGAACAAACAAGAAAAGAAAGAGAAAAATAAAGAGGTTAACATTGGGTTGCCTCCCAAGAGCGCTTTGTTTACCGTCGCGTAGCTTGACTAAGTGGCGTTTTCTTAAATATTCGTTAAGTGCATTGTTTCGATATTTCCGGTTGCTGGGTCGCCGGGGTGGTATAATTTCAAACATTGTCCGTTAACCTTAAAAGATCCTTTGTCCGGGTGCTCTATAAGCACGGTCCCGTATGGCCAAACTTCTTTTACTCTGAAGGGACCTAGCCATCGGGTTTTTAATTTCCCCGGAAAAAGCCTAAGTCTAGAGTTAAAAAGTAGGACAAAATCTCCCGGTGAAAAAGTTTTTGGGTGTTTAATTTTTTTATCATGATAGAATTTAGTTCGCTCCTTATAAAATTTATTATTTTCATAGGCGTTCGCACACCATTCGTCTAGTTCATTAAGTTGTAGTTTTCTTTGTTCGGAGTCTAAATCTAAATTCAAATTTAAAAATTTTAGCGCCCAAAAAGCGCGATGTTCTAATTCTACCTGCAAATGACAAGCTTTACCATAGACTAACCGGTACAGCGTACATCCAATTGCGGTTTTGTACACTGTCCGATAGGACCAGAGTGCGTCGTCTAATTTTAAATCCCAATCCTTTCTATTAACGGACACGGTCTTTTCTAAAATTCTTTTTAGTTCACGATTCACCACCTCCACTTGGCCATTTGCTTGTGGGTGGTAGGCGGTAGATAACTTGTGGGTAAATCCATACTTAGCTAAAAATTAGCAAGTTGGTTGTTCAAAAAATGTGTGTCCCGATCACTAATTAGTGCTCGGGGTGTGCCGAATCGTGAAAATAATTTTTTTAAAAATTATACGACGACTCTCGCGTCGTTGGTGGGGAAAGCTTGTGCTTCCGCCCACCTAGACACGTAATCGACCGCAACAAAAATATATTTATTATTACAGGAAGAGGGTAAAGGACCTACGAAATCAATTCCCCACAAATCAAAAATTTCGCATTCTAGAAAAATATTTTGGGGCATTTCGTCCCGGTTACTAATGTTACCTGACCGTTGGCACTGATCGCAATTTCTCACAAAATTGTGAGCGTCTTTGAATAAGGAGGGCCAATAGAAGCCTGCCTCTAGCACCTTCCTTGCGTTCCGGTTTGCTTGATAGTGACCACTGGTTGGTCCTTCGTGGCAGTGCCGCAAAATTTTGACGCCTTCCTCACTCGCAATACACCTTCTTACCACTTGGTCCACGCAGACACGAAATAAAAAGGGGTCCTCCCAAAAATAATTTTTCAAGTCCGAAAAGAATTTCTTCTTTTGTTGACTTAAAAAATCTTTTGGTAGGACCCGGGCCACCAAATAGTTGGCCAAATCCGCGTACCAAGGGGTGGAAGAAGTCGTTACCTTTACGATGGCGAGGAGGCGTTCTTCAGGGAATTTGTCGTCAATTTCGGCCTCCACTAGCGCACCTGCCGCCGGATTCTCCAACCATGAGAGGTGGTCAGCTGCAACATTCTCCGCTCCCCTTTTGTCCTGGATCTCCAAATTGAATTCTTGTAGTAGGAGGATCCACCTTAGCAGTCGAGGCTTTGCATCTCCTTTTTGAAGCAAAAACCGGAGAGCGGAATGATCTGTAAAAACAATAACTTTTGAAAGCGTTAAATATGATCGAAATTTATCAAACGCAAAAATTATTGCCAAAAATTCTTTTTCCGTTGTTGTATAATTTGCTTGCGCGGATGTTAGAGTTTTGCTTGCATAAGAAATTGGGTGAAAATATTTATTCACCCGTTGGCCCAAAACTGCACCTACAGCAAAATCACTCGCGTCGCACATGATTTCAAACGGAAGAGACCAATTTGGTTCGATTAAAATAGGAGAATTGATAAGCTCATTTTTTAATTTTATTAAATGTTTTTAAACATTCATCATCAAAATTAAACGCGGATTCTTTTTCTAAAAGATGAGTTAGCGGTTTCGTAATTTTTGAGAAGTCTTTTATAAACCGCCTATAGAAACCCGCATGACATAGAAAACTCCTGATAGATTTTACATTCGTAGGGGGGGAAGTTTTTCTATGACCTCGATCTTGGCCCTATCGACCTCGATCCCCTTACTAGAAACTTTATGTTCGAGGACTAACCCCTCTCGGACCATAAAGTGGAACTTCTCCCAGTTGAGTGCCAAATTCGTGTCTTCGCAGCGTTGAAGAACACGGTCAAGATTATTTAGACAATTAGTGAAATAATCGCCAAAAATAGAAAAATCATCCATGAATACTTCCATGACGTCTTCTATAAGTTCATTAAAAATTGCCAACATACATCTTTGAAATGTAGCCGGCGCGTTGCAAAGTCCAAATGGCATTCTTCGATATGCGAAGGTGCCGAACGGATAGGTGAATGTGGTTTTCTCTTGGTCTTCGGGCGCAATTGGGATTTGAAAATATCCCGAAAGACCATCGAGAAAACAATAGTGTGAGTGACCGGATAAGCGTTCTAAAATTTGGTCAATAAAGGGTAACGGGAAGTGATCCTTGCGGGTAGCATCATTTAATTTTCTGTAATCAATGCATACATGCCAACCCGTAATAGTACGGGTCGGGATCAACTCATTATTTTCATTTGTGATTACCGTTATTCCACCTTTTTTATGCACGACTTGCACAGGGCTAACCCAAGTGCTATCAGAAATTGGGTAAATAATTTCCGCATCTAATAATTTTATTATTTCGGCCTTAACGACGTCCTTCATATTTGTATTAAGCCGTCGTTGAGGCTGAATAGTACTGCGAGAATTATTTTCTAAATTAATTTTGTGCGTACAAAATGAGGGGTTAATCCCCTTGATGTCAGAAATTTGCCATGCAATTGCATGGCGGTGATTGTTTAATATTTTAATTAATTCGGAAATTTCCGAATCGTTAAGTGCGGAAGATATAATCACAGGCAATTTTGAATCTTTTTCTAAAAATATATATTTTAAATGTTCCGGCAACTATTTTAATTCCAAACTCGGTGGCTCCTCGTAAGATGTTTTTATTTTAGAAATGTTTAGTTTTACTTCTTCAAATTTGAGCGACCGAGTTATTTCTTTTAGACAAAATTAATTTTCAATTTCCAGATTTTCAAATAACGGTGAAATTAATTGAGAAAATGACGTTAATTTCTCTTCAAAATTTGATTCTAAAGTAAAGCAAGAGTCGTCATTAGAAAAAGAATTTCTCATAGAGTTGTTAATACTAAAGTTACTTCTTCATCCCCAACTCGTAGGAGAAGTTTGCCGTTACTCACATCAATAATCGCCCGAGAGGTGGCGAGGAAAGGACGTCCTAGTATAATTGTGACTTTGGTGTCTTCCTCAATGTCTAGGATGACAAAATCTACCGGGAAGATAAATTTGTCAACCTTGACAAGCACATCCTCAATCACCCCTATCGGGTATTTAATTGATCTGTCCGCTAGTTGGATGCTTATATTGGATGGGCTTGGGGTGCCCAAACCAAGCTTTTTAAATAATGAAAATGGCATCAAATTTATGCTAGCGCCCAAATCTGCCAAGGCATTTTTTATTAAGAAATTACCGAACAAGCACGGGATGGAAAACCATCCCGGATCGTTTAATTTTTGCGGCAATTTATTTAGAACTATCGCCGAACATTCTGCTTTGAGAGAAACACGCGAAATATCTTCAAGTTTCTTTTTATTTGATAATAAATCCTTGAGATATTTTGCGTATTTAGGCATTTGAGAGAGTACCTCGCAAAATGGTACATTGATAAGTATTTTTTTTAAAATATTTATAAATTTTTTATACTGCTCCTCGTTGCGCTCATTTTGTAATTTAGAAGGATACGGAATAGAAGGCGTTTGTATAATGCGCGGAGCTAAATCAGAAGAATTTAAATGCGGAGTTGGAGTTGAAACGTTTACCTCAGGCTCGGCTAAATATGAACTTTTTACCTCCTTTCCGCTGCGGAGGGTTATAGCGTTGGCGCTCTCCCGTGGATTGGGCTCATTATTGCCCGGTAGAGCTCACTGTTGGCGTTCGGAGAACATCTTGGCGAGTTGTCCAATCTAATTTTCTAGACTTTTAATATATCCGGAAATGTTCCGGATATTGTCATCAGTAGAGGCGACGTATTTGGTGAAGACCTCTTCAAGTGAAGGGGCCTTTGGTGGTTGTGGTGGAGCAAATTCGGGAGGATTCGCTTATGGGGGGCGTTGAGCATTATTGGGGTTGCTCTATGAAAAATTCGGGTGGTTCCTTAAACACGTATTATAACTATTAGGAAGTTTATTATTTGGGTTATAAGGAGGACGATAGGAGTTCCCCATATAATCAACTTGTTCTTGATTAAAATTATATTTATAATTATTATTATTATTATAGTTATTAGCCCCGTTAGTGGCGGAGGAAGCAGAAATCTCTGCCATTTGCTTAGTGAGCCATTCTACTTGATATTCTAAATTCGGGGTGGCCTCGACTTCAATGAGTCCGGTCGGTTTGTTAGGATGCGACAGTGGCGCATTCCACTGATAAGCATTCATGGCCATCTCCTCAAAAAGCTCTTGAGCGGCATCTGGGGTTTTGTTATTTAGAGTTTCCCTAGCTGCCGCATCAATCATTTGCCTCGTTTGGAGATTCAAACCATTGTAGAATGTCTGAACTTGTTGCCATAAAGGAAGGGCATGGTGAGGACATCTCCGCAATAATTCCTTGAGGCGCTCTCATGTGTCATAGAGAGACTCCGAGTCTATTTGCGTAAATGAGAGAATGTCCGTACGTAATTTAGCAGACTTTGTCGTAGGAAAATATTTAGTTAAAAATTTCTCCGTCATCTCGGCCCACGTAGTGATGGAACCTTTAGGAAGAGATCCCAACCACTGCTTGGCCTTAGTCCGCAAAGAGAATGGAAATAAACGCAAACGAATGGCGTCATCGGTGACGCCATTAATTTTAAACGTATCGCAAATTTCCAAAAAATTCAATAAATGTAAATTTGGATCTTCATCTGGTAACCCGTCAAAGATGACGGTTTGCTGTACCATTTGAATGATACTCGTTTTGATTTCAAAATTATTATTCGCCACCGGCGGGCGAATAATGCTAGATTGTTTTCCCTCCAAATTTGGCCTCGCATAATAGGACATAGTCCGTAGCGGGGCCTCATTATGGTCGGGGTTATCCATTAAGCCTTCATTAGTTTCTCCGATTGACTCTTCTTGAATTATTGGTAGATCACTAAATCAGAGACGACGCCGCAAGGTGCGCTCGATTTCCGGATCAAAGCAGAATTCAAGATTGACTGAAGAGCCTCCTCGGGTCATAAACCAAAAATAAAAGAGGAAAAGAAGCGAAAAAGATAAAGAAAATCAAATGACTTTTAGATTAATATTTTTATTATATATGTATATATTTTTTATGAAGATTTTTTTTTATTATATATATATATATATTTTTTTTTTTTATTTAGGTGAATTGAAATTAGTCCTGGACTTCCCAAGATCTACCCGGTGAGGGGTTTGCAAGGTACTATAGGTTATGATGGGAATTCAAATCCAAAGCGTCCTTTCCAGGAATTTAGTTGCACCTTAAAATTAAAAAAAGAAAAAGATAAAACTAATAGATATTTCGGTTTTCGAAATATCAACCGAATCCCCGGCAACGGCGCCAAAAACTTGATGCGCAAAACTATATCCGCAAACGACAACGGCAAGTGTACCATATCGAATGTAGTATAGGTTATAAAAACCAAGGTCGTATTAGACTCGGGGCGGCTGATTATTCTTACTTCAGAAAATCTCTATTATTTTATCGAAAGAAACTTGGGTTGGTTGGTTGCGAGAAAGAGAAATAGATTATTTAAAATTACGGGTTAAAGATTAATACTCAGCCTTGAATCACCTAGGGAAAATAAAACATAAAAAGAACAACTTCTAAATCTCTTAATAAAATACTTGACCGTGGAGGTTCCCGATTTATGAGCACACCTCTCTCGAGGATACGCTAAACTGAGTTTAGTTGATCAAACAAACTTTCGTTCTAGAATCAAAATCTAAAACTCGCCTTATCGTAGTGAACCCCGCTATTGGATTTTACTCCAATCCGGAAGAATTATGTCATCCTCGCTTGAGGAGTGCATTCAACTCTTTTTATTCTTGAAATGATCGATTCGAAATCAAAATCTCTCGATTATAGATTACGAAAACAAAGATGAGAGTTATATATCGATGATATAATCTCAATCCAATACAAGTTCAAGAATAAATCTAAAGTATTCTAAGGAAGAGAAAGAAAAGCTAGAATTTAGATCAAGAACTATATTTCCCTTGGATCATCTCGGCCGAGTACTAATAGAATTTAGCTACTCATAAAGATGGAGGAAATAATAAAATGAAAGAAGTACATAATGAAGGTTGAGAGTAAAAACAAGAGAAAAGTACTATTTTATTGATTAGCAAAAGAAATTATAACTAGAAAATTGAAAGTACAAGCTTGGGAAATAAAAGTGCAAGAAGGAAATGACATACAAGATTAAAGCTAGTGCAAGAAAATAAGCTAGAACTCCCAAACTGTGTCTCCAAACATCTGGAAAAGCTCCCTTTAAATAGGCAGAATTTTGGTGTTACACGCCCTTGGTCACGCCCGTGACCAAGGGCGTGTAAGGGGCGTGATTTGCTGTGAGCGGAGAAGGCGCCATCTGGCTTCAATGCAGGCATTACGGACGTGTCACGCCCTAGGTCACGCCCGTGACCTGGGGCGTGTAACCTTTAAAACTCGCTGCTAGCGGGAAGCTTTGGCGGGAATTTGGCGCGGGAAGAGTCACGCCCGTGCTGGATATCACGCCTCAAATGTCACGCCCGTGACCGGGGGCGTGTATTTTTAATTGACGTGGCAGCTGGCTCTGGATGCTTGTGGCGGGACTTGGATGTCACGCCCCCATGGTCACGCCCGTGACCTGGGGCGTGTAAGGTTTGATCTCAGCGGTCTCAGCGGTTCTGCTTCATCTCAGCGGGTCGCGGCCGTGACATAGGGTCACGCCCTTGGTCACGCCCGTGACCTGGGGCATGTACTTGGCGAATTCTTCACGGAACGTCCCCGGAGTGGCAGAAAAAGGTTTGAACACTTCGTAGGTTACACACCCATGGGCCACGCCCGTGACCTGGGGCGTGTAATTTAACTTTTTGCTCGAAACAGCCCAGAAAGCCTGAAAACACAAAATAAACTTAAGTTAGCTTATGAAATAAACAATGGAAGGATTTATATGATAAAATTCCTATAAATAACATAATTTTATATTAAAACATAATAAACCTAAACTAAAAGATGAGTAAATAAATTACTCATCAAAAACCCTTTTGATTTAACTAACAAATTACTTAAAGTGATTTCATCAGTTAAGTTATATTTCCCACATTGTATAGAAAAGGTAAAATTGTCATTAGATGTCCTAGGATATCACATTCACATAAGTGTTACGAGACAAGGCCTAAGTGAAGCACAAATTCAGTTATGTTAAAACATGCCTCGAATGGACGTCGACGCAACTTCGACTAGATTTCAACGTAACTCTGACTGAAGGTCGAAGTAACTCAATCTGTCTGTCAAAGTATAAGTGAAGTCAACGCTGTTGGGTTTTCCTTAAGCATCATTCAAAATGATGATAGCATGTCCAATATAAGCAGCGGAATAAACTAGAACAACCCAAAAGAGTTCGAAACTTGCGATTTCATGATTGAAGAAGGGAATGAAAGCATCACAATGCAATAAATAAATTCATACCTGAAGGGGGTTAAGATTAAACTCAACCGAGATGCTCCAATGGCAGGAATCTGAGTTCCTAGTGCTGAAATAGGTCAGCACCTCTACAGGAAATCCACACGAGTGCTAGAGAACCCTAGTATCTTGTCGCACAAGATCTAGGTCAGAAGAACTGCTCTCTTTATCTCCCATGGACTGCTAGGTCCGACAACGGGGAGAGGAAGCGGCGACGGCGACGGAGGGAGAAGAACGGAACTCTCCTGTCAAAAATATTTCAGTCGGAACACCTTCGCCGCTATTTTTTCTCTCGTAAAATTAGGTCAGCAAAAAGGAACCGCACCCTTAGGATAAAAGAATCATATTCTTTTATATCCCCTGTGTTCGATGAATTGGCAACCGTTCGTCGAATGCAGTATAATTGCCGTTCGTCGAACGCAATATAATTGTCGTTCGTCGAACGCAGTATACTGCCGTTCGACGAATGCGCTATGTTAGCCGTTTGTCGAACGCAGTATACTAGCCATTCGTCGAAAGCAGTATAATTGCCGTTCGTCGAACGCAGTAAAATGCCCGCTCGACGAACGCGCTACGCTAGTCGTTCATCGAATGCAGTATACTAGCAGTTCGTCGAACACAGTATACTGCCCGCTCGACGAACGCGATACGCTAGCCGTTCGTCGAACGCAGTATACTTCAGCCATCTCAGCGGTCGACGAATGGCATCCCAGCGGTTGACGATTGCCGTCTCAATGTATTGGCTCTTTTTCACGGGAAACAATTTCTCGAGAAAAACCAAGCCAACATAAATCATCCTCCAATTTCTCTTACCACTATTATGTGTGACCCTTTAGGATCATATTGCGTTGGCAGTTAGACTAATTGTTGATTTCTTTGAGATCACCGTAGAAACTCTAATAGTCTCCCACTTGATCACAAAGTGTCAACAAAAGTCTCAAAAATAATGAGCAGCATCTAGCAATACATCATTGCTACCCAAGCAATAAGAGTTTATAAATGAACAAGCCTGTCATGACCAATGTATCAGTGTTGTCATGTCACTTTGTCCCTTACATCCAGATGGAACTAGAGGCATGGGCCGCGTCACCCTCGTAATTGTTCAATCCTAGTTTCCTGATCTAGAATAGACTGACAAAATTGGTGAGCTCAATATCATATATTGACTCAACCAAGCATGGCTATGCATTTTCAGTCTCATTCCATCAAGGGGCCCATGGATGTAACTCCTGTCATAAAGGAGGAAAAATTCCATTTCTGCTCACACACAAACATCCAAATGATTTGTGACATACCCAACAACCACCCTTATCGTCAACCTTTCTCAAGAGAAGACTTTAGATGGCATCAAAGTATGCTCTTCCTCACCTGATGAATGTTGTGACTTCAGGTCAAAGGACCACAAACACCATTGTCACTTGAGACCTACTTGTGACACGTTTATATAACAATCCACAAAGTAGTCTCACGGTGGGTCTATCCAGTACAACTTATTCCAAACAACTACCCATATGATGACTTGATATCACAATATTATGACCTGTGAGAACCGGTCATCAGTCAACGCACATGCTATTCTTATGGTCTCATCCTTGCCCTAATTTCTAGGATGATACCTCGACCAGGGACCATTTAAGAATGAAGCTTCATTTAAACATAGGCCCTCACATTCAAGTCACGTACTTGAATTCCTATGGAAGCAAACATTCTAAGGGCATTTATTATCTAACAGTAGAAACAATTGACATAATAAAAGAACTTGCCATAGATGTAAAATAAAACATAAAGTACTCTATCCATCACATGAACAGTCAACAACCGACAAATAAAATCCACAAGACTCCCACTAGAGATGATCATTCATGTATCTAATACCCATTGATCTAGTATGAGCATCATGTTTTCTCTGTGCAAGATGCTTCGTCAGTGGATCCGCTTATATTTTCTTCAGTCGGCACTCTGCATATGCTCACATCTCCTCGATCGACAATCTCTCGAATAAGATGGAACCGCCGAAGTATGTGCTTAGAGCGCTGATGAGATCTAGGTTCCTTAGCTTGTGCAATTGCACCTTTGTTATCACAGTAGAGAACTATGGGATCAACAATGCTAGGAACTACCCCAAGCTCGCTGATAAATTTCCTAATCCACACAGCCTCCTTTGCCGCATTTGCATCAGCAATATACTCGGCTTCTGTCGTAGAATCGGCAACTATCTCCTGCTTGGAACACTTCCAGCTTACAACTCCTCCATTAAGGAAAAATACAAAGCCTGATTGGGACTTTGAATCATCCCTATCAGTTTGGAAGCTCGCATCCGTGTAACCATTTACACTGAGCTCTTCCTCTCCACCATACACCAAAAATAAATCCTTAGTCCTTCTCAAGTACTTCAGGATATTTTTGACGGCTATCCAGTGACCATCACTAGGATCAGACTGATACCTTCTCGTCATGGTTAAAGCAGAAGGGACATCAGGTCGAGTACACAACATTGCATACATGATTGATCCAATTGCCGAAGCATATGGAATCAACATCATGCGGTCCTTATCTTCCAAAGATTTAGGACATTGCTCCTTAGAGAGACTCACACCATGTGACATGGGTAAGACATATTTCTTGGACTCAAGCATGTTGAACCGTTTCAACACCTTTTCAATGTATGTACTCTGGGTCAAACCCAGCAACTTCTTCGATCTATCTCTATAGATCTTAATACCAAGTATGTAAGTCGCCTCACCCAAGTCCTTCATAGAAAAGCAGTCCCCTAGACTATTCTTAACAGCTTGCAGGGTTGGAATGTCATTTTCGATCAATAGTATGTCATCCACATACAATATCAGGAAAATGACAATGCTCCCACTAGTCCTCTTGTAAACACAAGGTTCATCCTCGTTCTTGATGAAACCAAACTCTTTGATTTTCTCATCAAAACGAAGATTCCAACTTCGAGAAGCTTGTTTCAATCCATAAATGGATCGATTCAACTTGCATATTTTAGTGGCTTCACTTGGAGATTCAAAACCCTCGGGTTGTGTCATGTACACTTCCTCAAGGAGGTTTCCATTAAGGAAAGCCATTTTGACATTTATTTGCCAGATCTCGTAGTCATAATACACAACAATAGCAAGTAGAATTCTAATGGAATTGACCATGGCTACAGGGGAAAAGTTTCATCATAGTCAACACCATGAATTTCCCTGAAACCTTTAGCCACCAGCCGGCCTTTGAATGTCTGTACATTCCCATCCATGTCGGTCTTCTTCTTGAAGACCCACTTGCACCCTATGGGTCGTACCCCTTCAGGTGGTTCCACCAAATCCCAAACTTGGTTTACATACATGGAGTCCATTTCAGATTTCATGGCTTCAAGCCACTTCTCGGAGTCAGGTCCACACATAGCCTCTTGATAGGTTGCAGGCTCATCATCATGATCCATGAGCAACACATTACCGATTTGAGACACGAGAAATCCATATCTCTCAGGCTCAAATCTTGGTCTATCAGATCTACGCCAGACTTGTGTTTCTTGAGCAGGCTCTCTAGCTACAACAACTTGTAGTCCTTGCTCAGGTTCTAAAATCGGTTCAACTATTGTTTGTGGTTCTTGAACTTCCTCAAGTTCCACCTTTGCAGTCTTTCTGGATAAGAACTCTTTCTCCAAAAAGACGCCAGTCCTTGCGACAAACACTTTGCCCTCAGACGGTAGGTATAAATAGTATCCTTTGGTTTTCCCTGGGATACCCCACTATCTAACACTTATCTAACTTGGGTTCCAGCTTGTCAGGCATTTGACGTCGTACGTATGCCTCACAGCCAGAAAACTTAATAAAAGACATACTAGGACGCTTCCCAGTCCATATCTCATATGGTGTCATTAGAACCGTTTTGGTTGGAGCACGATTTCATGTGAAGGCAGCAGTCTCTAAAGCAAATCCCCAAAAAGAAACGGGCAAATCTGCATGACTCATCATCGACCGTACCATGTCTAGCAAAGTACGTTTCCTCCTCTCAAACACACCATTATGTTTTGGTGTTCCGGGCAAAGTGAGCTGTGATACAATCCCACATTCTCTCAGATGAAAACGAAACTCATGACTCAGATATTCGCCACTTCGATCAGATCGGGCTGCTTTTATCCTTTTTCCCAGTTGGTTCTCTACTACATTTTTAAACTCTTTGAACTTTTCAAAGGTTTCAGATTTGTTCTTCATAAGAAACACGTATCCGTATCTACTGAAATCATCAGTGAATGTAACTAAGTAGTAGTACCCACCTCTAGCCATAGAACTCATGGGTCTGCATACATCACTATGTATGATACCCAAAAGATCATTAGCCCTCTCACTACAACTAGTGAAAGGGGCCTTTGTCATCTTGCCTAATAAACATGACTCACATCTCTCAAATGATTCATAATAGAATGAGTCCAATAATACATCTTTATGGAGCTTGGATATGCGAGTCTCATTTATATGACCTAGACGATAGTGCCAGAGATATGTTGGATTAGAGTCATTAGTTTTTAGTCGTTTGGTATTTTTTATGTTATAGATTGGATGATTTATGTTCAAAACATATAAACCATTAAACATTTGAGCAACGCCATAACAAACATCATTCTTGTAGATAGAACAACAATTGTTCTTAATAGCAAAAGAAAAACCAATCATGTCCAAACATGAAATAGAAAAATGATGTTATTAGTTATAGCAGGAACGAAATAACAATTATCAAGTTTAAACAATCCTACGGCAACGGCAGCAACTCTTGCTCCATTTCCAATGCGCAGGTCCACCTCTCCTCTACCCAGCAGTCTTCTCTTTATTAGTTCCTGCACATTCGTACAAATGTGAGAACCACATCCGGTATCCAATACCCAAGATGAAGGAGCAAACAGGTTAATTTCTATAACATAAATACCCGAAGTGGAAGTCACACTTCCCTTCTTCTTCAGATCCTCGATGTAGAGGGGACAGTTCCTCCTCCAATGCCCTGCCATACCGCAATGGTGGCAATTTCCTTCTATAGCTAATCCCTTCTTTTTCAGTGTTGAAGACTTGGGATCCAGGCTAGTCTTAGGTCCCACCTTAGACTTCCTGAATCCCTTGGCCTTGCCCTTGCTTTTATGCACCATCAGTATGGGGCTAGCAGGCTTGGTCTTCTTCATATTGTTCTCGGCAGTTCTTAACATGCCTAGGCGCTCGGGCAATGTCTTATCTATCTCATTCATGTTATTGTTTAAGACAAAATGCTCGTAACTGTTCGGCAACGATTGCAGGATCAGATCAGTAGCCAACTCTTGGCTTAAAGGAAACCCCAGTCTCTGAAGGTTCTCAATGTACACAATCATTTTAAGTACATGAGTTCCCACTGGGTCTCTTGCTCCCATTTTACACTGAAATAAAGCCTTAGTGACGTCGAACCTCTCTTGTCGAGCCTGCCCTTGAAACATTTTCTTCAGGTGCTCGATAATCTCAAAGCCACACATGGTCTCATGTTGCTTCTGAAGCTCAGAGGTCATGGTCGCGAGCATGAGGCATTCGACATCAAGGGATTCATCCTGATACTTCTTATAAGCATCCTTTTCGGCACGGGACGTGTTCCCGGTCAGCTCTGGTTGGGAATCCTCTTCCAAGATATAGAGCTTACACTCTTGCTTGAGAACAATTCTCAAGTTTCTATACCAGTCGAGGAAGTTCATCCCATTGAGCTTGTCCTTCTCAAGGATAGCTCTCAGGGACAATGTGGAGTGCGATGTATTTGCCATGAATTTCTACAATGAATTTGCAAAATCATTTTAGTACTATGTTTCAAAATACAACTTTTATTTAATAAGGACTTTTATTAAACACTCCCACTATTTTATTCAAATTGATAACCCTTAATATCAATTTGGAGAGTTTATGCGAGCTACTCTCTTAGTGGACAAGATCCGTATTTCACCAACACAACGAGTCTGCTTTGGCGTTCCTCTCATAATGCGGTTATTTAGGTAGGCAACACTTGCCAATTGCATCACTATGCAACTCTTGTATGGTTGATGAATAACTCTTTATTCGCATCCATCATATGGTGCATGCTAACCAAATGCTTCTAGGCACTCAACTTTTGAGGTCACCTAGTTAAGTTGGACCCGATGTCGACAGTGGGATATCACAATTATCCGCTCGCACCCTTACCATGATAGATTAATGCACCTTGCTTCGGCAAGCCCACATTTCATCGATCGAGGCAGGAAGAGTGTCATCCATCGGAAAGCATCCGTAAACTTAATATTGGATAAGGGATTTTATATTAAAATTGATTAACGATTAATCAAAGTGCACAAAATAAAATTATCAACGCTTTGATAAAAAGGGCTAAATCTGAGCACTTAGAACATTTCGAAATATCCAGATTTACATGCATTTGACACAGGGACAAACAACTCCACTTATGCAGTAGACAAGCTCGTCTCTCTTAATGTTAGATTCAAAATCTAAGACATTTGGTTTCACAAACCAATTAGAGTGACGGTTACTGCAAAAGAGAAACAACTTCTGAAACAATGAAATAGCAATTTCTGAAACATTTTCCAAAATAATTTCTGAAAATGACTTCAGGAAAAATAGTTATTTCCGAAACAAAGTTCAGAAAAATTCTGAAAACATATTTCAGAAATCGAAACCTAGCTCTAATACCACTGTTGGGTTTTCCTTAAGCATCATTCAAAATGATGACAGCATATCTAATATGCACAGCGGAATAAACTAGAACAACCCAAAAGAGTTCAGAACTTGCGATTTCATGATTCAAGAAGGGAATGAAAGCATCACAATGCAATAAATAAATTTATACCTGAAGGGGGTTAAGATTAAACTCAATCGAGATGCTCCAATGGCATGAATCTGAGTTCCTAGTGCTGAAATAGGTCAGCACCTCTATAGGAAATCCACACGAGTGCTGGAGAACCCTAGTATCTTGTCACACAAGATCTAGGTCAGAGAAGAACTGATCTCTTTATCTCCCACGGACTGCTAGGTCCGACAACAGGGAGAGGAAGCGGCGGCGGCGGCGGAGGGAGAAGAACGGAACTCTTCCGTCAAAAATATTTCAGTCGGAACACTTCCGCCGCTATTTTTTCTCTCGCAAAATTAGGTCAGCAAAAAGGAACCGCACCCTCAGGATATTATATCCCCTGCGTTCGACGAATTGGCAACTGTTCGTCGAACACAGTATAATTGTCGTTCGTTGAACGCAATATAATTGTCGTTCGTCGAAAGCAGTATATTGCCTGTTCGACGAATGCGCTATGCTAGTCGTTCGTCGAATGCAGTATACTAGTCGTTCATCGAATGCAGTATAATTACCATTCGTCGAATGCAGTATACTGCCCGCTCAACGAACGCGCTACGCAAGCGGTTTGTCAAACGCAGTATACTAGCCGTTCGTCGAACGCAGTATACTGCCCCGCTCGATGAACGCGCTACGCTAGCCGTTCGTCGAACACAGTATACTTCAGCCATCTCAGCGATCGACGAATGCCGTCCCAACGGTTGACGAATGCCGTCTCAGCGGATTGGCTCTTTTTCACGGGAAATAATTTCTCGAGAAAAACAAAGCCAACACAAATCATCCTCCAATTTCTCTTAACACTATTATGTGCGACCCTATAGGCTCATATTGCGTTGGCAGTAAGACTAATTATTGATTGCTTTGAGATCACCATAGAAACTCCAACAGACGCAACATCGAAATGATCTCGACGCAGACATATCAGAAGTCGACGCAACTTTGAAATGAACTCGACGCAGAAGACAGAGCATGTCAAAGCTATATCAGAAGTCAACGCACTTCAAAATGAACTCGACACAGAAGGAAGAGTCTGTCGAAGCCATCTTAGAAGTCGACGCAACATCGAATTCAATTCGACGCAGAAGACGAAGTTCAAATTCAAGTCTTCAACTCAACGAATACGTCGATAAGAACTCGATGCAACGTCGACATCTAAGTTCAGTCAGAGCTAAGAAGGAATTCGAAGCTTCTTCCATAAGAACTCAGAGATGCGTTGATATGACAAAAAATGAAGTTGATGCAGAGTCGAGTATAGACAGAAATAGAAAGTTTGCTACTTTCCTTTCTGGTGCTTTTTTCAGAAGGTCTACAAAGCTGAAGACTGTTCTCCAATGGCTCGTTTATTTCCATGAATGGAATGGAGTATTCCAAAAATGTAGCAAAGACATTCTTGGAAGTTTAGTGAAATCAGATGGACGGGTCGGGAACAAAAATAGAAGGAAAAATCAATTGTCCAATGGACATTCCTTCTAAGGATAGTCCAGAAGTAGAAACAAATTCAAACTCAAATCATGGAGAATAAATATGCTGAGAAAGAAAGAAAACTAAAAGAACAATTGATCATATATTTCTATCTGTCGAAATAGGGTTGCTTCTCCTTCCTCCTTCAACCCCAAGACAAAAAAGAAGAAGATCAGCTCTGCACAGAAAAAGAGAATAACAACACCGCTGCTTCTTCTTCCTCATCACATAGCAGCAAGTCAACAAAAGTGCTCAGAGAAATAGTGTTAAGCTTATAACCCTTGGAATCATCACTTTCTTAAGCAAGGGTTCATCATATTCAGATCCTGAGATAAACAGAAGCTACAACATTCAAAGAGATGGCTTCTGAAGGATTCTTACTGATGAATCCATTTCACTTCTTTCTTCTCATTATAATGTTCTCATTCTCCAACTGTAAAAGAGTTTTATGAATCCCTCTTCTAAAGGATTCAGTGGTTCTAAGAGTCTTCTTATCAAAAGACTCTGTGGTTCTAAAAGTCTCCTTATCAAAAACTCAGTGGTTCTGAGAGTCTCCTTATCAAAAGACTCAGGAAACATTTGTGAAATCCTACCAGGGAGGTAGAAGAGTGGAGTACCTACATTTCGGGGAACCACTATAAAACTTCTTTGTCTTCTGCATGGCGTTTCTGTGTTGTCCCAGTTTACTGTTTTCTGTTTTATATTTCATGTAATTGCATTATTCTGCTTTGCACTTAGTATATTTATTGTGTGTGCACAAATGGGGTATAAAAGATGTAAAACTCTATTAACCCCCTCTAGAGAATACTCAGAGGCAAACGATGCACTTTTAGATTTTAGCTAGGGGTGAGGTTTGCAATTTCTCTCTTCAGCTTACAATGGCCGACCATGACAATTGTCTAGCTTGAACTTCCAGCTGCCTTGCAGCCCTTTGAGGCCTTGGATAATATCAAAAGCATCCATTTAGCCTCTCAAAGAGGGAAGGATTCAAGGGGAGGGGATATGGTTACTTCATTTTGAAGTTTTGCCATTTTGTGTAATTTTTCTCTTAAAGGGGGTGTTTAGGTTAATTAATGTCCATCTGATTTTGGTCCTTGTGGTTTAGGGTCTAAAGGTGTTTAGGGTTCAATTTGGGAGCTCTTGGGTGAGTGTGGGGTTAAGGTATTTTCAAAAGTGGGTTTAGGCCTTAATTAAACCATGGTTTGACCATGCATAATTTGGGTTGACCAATGTTGACCAAAGTCAACATTTTGAGGTTTTAGCTAGCCTTGATCATGGGTCATGGTGTAGCTAGCTCATGGACCAAGAATGGGTTTATTAGAGTGGTTTTTACTTTTTTGGCTAAATGCACACCATGCCCTATTTCTAAGGTTTTACTCTTGTCTTTAAGGTAATGTGGTGTGCCAATAAGTGAATTGGTTTACGTAGTTCATGAGGAAGTAGATGGTAGCTCAATTGGTCAACGACTGGCCTAATTGAGTTGGTGTGGTTCACTTTGCATAATCGCACACCATGCCTCTTTCTCATTCTTTAAGGCTTTCAACCTTGTCTTAAAGGTGAGGTGGTGTGCCAATACTCCTAGTCTCCTCGTCCTAAATTGGGATGTAACACTTTGTAGGACACTTCATTGGACTCTTCGTAGGGATATTCATAGTACTCTTCTAAGGAATCATTGTAGTACCCTTCATTGGACATTTCATAGGACTCTTTGTAGGACTCTTCATGGTCTATTTTTAGAACTCAACTTAGGACTCTTTGTAGGTCTCTTTATAGGACTCAACTTAGAACTCTTTGTAGGTCTCTTTGTTGTAGTCTTTGTAGCACTCCTCCTAGGACTCTTCATAGGACTCCTTGTAGGACTTTTGGTATGACTATTCGTAGGAATCTTCTTAGGACTCTACTTAAGACTCTTCATTGGACTCTTCATCGGGCTCTTCTTGGGACTCTACTTAGGACTCTTTGTATGAATCTTCATAAGAGTTTTCATAGGGCAATTTGTAGGGCTCTTTATAACACTCTTTGTAGGATTATTTATAGGACTCTTTGTAATATTTTTCATTGGACTATTCGTTGGACTCTTCTTAGGACTCAACTTAGGAATCTTTGTAAAATATTCGTAGGACTCCTCGAAGTACTTTTCGTAGTTCTCTTCTTTGGAAACCTCATTGGACTCTTCATTGGACTATTTGTAGAACTATTTATTGGACTCTTTTTAGTAATCTTCATTGTACTCTTCCTTGGATTGTTTGTAGAACTCTTTGTAGGTCTCTTTGTAGTACTCTTCGTATAACTCTTCTTCGGAATCTACTTTGGAATCTTTATAGGAATCTTCATAGGACTCTTTGTAGGCTCTTTGTTCTACACGTCGTAGGACTCTTTGTAGGAATCTTTGTAAATTTTCCTAAGACTCAACTTAGGACATTTTGTAGGACACTTTATAGGACTCTTCATAGGACACTTCGTAGGACTCTTCGCAGGATTCTACGTAGTACTCCTCGTATGACTCTTCATAGGACTTCTCGTAGCACTCTTCAAAATACACTACATAGGAACATACATAGGACTCTTCGTAGGACTTTTTCTATGACTCTACTTAGGAAACTTTATAGGACTCTTCGATGGACTCCTTATAAACCCTTCATAGAAATATTTTTAGGACTCATTGTAGGACTCTTATAGGACATTTTATAGCACTCTTCGTATGATTCTTCTTACGAATCTTAGTTGTACTCATCATAGGACTCTTTGTAGGACTCTTCATAGGATAGTACATAGGTCTCTTCGTAGGAATCTTTTTAGGACTCAACTTAGGATTCTATGTAGGACTCTTCTTTTGTTTCAACTTAGGACTCTTTGTAGGACTCTTCTTATGTCTCAACTTAGGACTCTCTGTAGGACTCTTCATTGGACAAATCTTAGGACACATCTTACTTCTCTTCATTGGAATCTTTGTTAGAACCTTTGTATGACTCTTCATAGGACTCTTCTTTTGACTCTACTTAGGACTCTTCGTAGGACAATTCATGGGACTCATCATAAGACTCTTCTTTGCACTCTGCTTAGGAATCATTAAAGGACTCTTCATATGACTACAGGTAGAACTCTTCGTACGACTTTATGTAGGAATCTTCGTAGGACTCTTCTTGAAACTTTACTTAGGACTCTTTGTAGGAATCTTCATAGGACTCTTCTCAGGACTCTACGTAGGACTCTTTGTAGGAATCTTGGTAGGACTCTTTGTAGGGCACTTTGTAGTACACTTCATTGGACTATTCATAGGACTTTTCTTAGGACTCTACATAGGATTCTTGGTAGAACTTCTAGTAGAACTCCTAGTAGAACTCCTCATACTTCTCTTTACAGGACTATTAGAAGGACTCTTCATAGCACTATTCATAGGAATCATTGTAGAACTCCTTTTAAAAATCTTCTTAGGAAACTTCATAGGATTCTTCGTATGACTCAATGTATGACTCTTTGTAGAACTATTTATCGGAGTCTTCATATGACTATTTGTAGGACTCTTCATAGGACTTTCCTTAAGACTCGTACTAGGACTCTACTTATAACATTTTGTAGTAATCTTCATAGGACTCTTCGTAGGACTCCCTATAGGACAATTCGTAGGTCTCTTCGTTGGACTCTTCGTAGGACTCTTTGTAAGACTATTTGTAGGACTTTTCATCAAATTTTTCATAGGACTCTTTATAGAAATCTTCGTTGGACTTAACATATGATACTATGTAGGACTCTTCGCAGGACTCCTCATAGGGCACTTCGAAGGACTCTTCATAAGAGCCTTTGTAGAACTCCTTAAAGGAATCTTTGCATGACTTTTCTTACGACACTTCGTACTATTGTTCATTGGACACTTCATAGGACACTTTGCAGGACTCTTCACAGGTCTCCTAATTGGACTCTTAGTAGGTCTCTTCTTAGGACTCTTCATATGACTCTTTGTATAACTCTTCGTAGGACTCTTTGTGGAACTAATCATGGGACTCTTTTTTGACTTTTCATTGTATGACAATTATTTGGACTTTACTTAGGACTCTTTGTAGGAATTTCGTAGGAATCTTCGTAGGACTCTTTGTAGGACTCTTCGTAGGACTATTTATAGGACTCTTCATAAGACTCTTCATAAGACTCTTCAGAGGACTCTTCGCGGGAAACTTTATAGGACACTATGTAGGACTCTTTGTAGGTCTCTTCTTGGGACACTACTTATGACTCTTTGTAGGACTCTTTGATTAATTCTCCATAAGACTCTTTGAAGGAATCTTTGTACGATTCATCTTAGGACTCTTTTTCATACTCTTCATAGGACTCTTCATAGGACTCTTCATAGGACTCTTAGTAGGACTCTTCTAGGGACTCTATATAGGACTCTTCGTAGGACTCATCTTAAAAATCTATGTAGTGGTGTTCATATGATTCTTCATACAACTCTTCTTAGGACACTACTTAGGACTCTTTGTAGGACATTCTGTATGACTCTTTGTAGGAATCATTATAGGAATCTATGTAGGAATCTTTGTTGTACTCTTCGTAGGACTCATCATAAGACTCTTCATAAGACTCTATGTTGGACTATACTTAAGACTCTTTGAAGGACTCTTTGTAGGGCTCCTAGTAGAAGTGTTCATAAGACTCTTAGTATCACTCATCGAAGGTCTAATCATAAGACTCTTCTTAGGACTCTACATGAGACTCTACTTAGGAGTCTTTGTGGGACTCTTCGTAGGAATATTCTTAGAACTCTACTTAGGAATATTTTTTAGGACTCTACATAGTAATCTTTGTATGACTATTCGTAGGACTCTTCATAAGAGAGTTTATAGGACTCTTTGTAGGACACCTCTTAGGACTCTTCATAGAACACTTCCTTGGACTCTACATAGGGCTCCTTGTGGGACTCTATGTAGGACACTTCATAAGAGTCATCGTAGGACTCTTCGTAGGACTCTTACTCGAACTCTTTGTCGGACCCCTCTTACTACTCTTTGTAGGACTCCTCATTGGACTCTTCACAAGGCTCTTCTTCGTACTCTTTGTATGACTCTTTGTAGGACTCTTTTTATTACTCTTAGTAGGAATCAACTTAGGAATCTTTGTGGGACTCCTCATAGGACTCTTTGTAGGACTCCTCATAGGACACTTCATAGGAATCTTCATAGGAATCTCTGTAGGATCCTTCATAGGACTCTTTATAGGACTATTATAAGGACTCTTCCAAGGACTCTACATAGGACATTTTATGGGACTCTTCGTAGGACTCTTCGTAGTTGTCGTCGAAGGACACTTCATAGGACTCATTATAGGACTCTTCGTAGTGCTCTTCAAAGAAATCTTCGTAGTACTCTTCATAGGACTATTCATACGAATCTTTGTAGGACACATCGTAGGACTCTTCGTAGGACTATATGAAGGGCGTTGTGTAGGAATCATCATAGGACTCCATATAAGACTCTTTTTATGACTCTTCATGAAAATCTTTGTAGGGCACCTTGTAGTACTGTTCATCATACACTTTGTAAGACTCTTTGCAGGACTCTTTATAGGACACTTCATTGGTCTCTTCTTAGGACTCAACTCAGGACTATTTGTAGTACTCTTCGTTGGAGTCTTCATAGGATTCCTTGTAGGACTCTTGATAAACTCTTCAAAGGGATCTTTATAGGACTCATCATAGTACTATTTGTTGGACTCTTCTTAGGACTCTTCTTTGGACTCAACTTAGGACTCTTCTTAGGGCTCTTTATAGGACTATTCCTAGGACTCTTCTTGGGACTCTACTTTGAACTCCTTGTATGACTCATTATAAACATTTTATAGGACGCTTTGTTGGACTATTTGTGGGACTCATGGTAGGACTCTTTTGGAACTCATTGGAGGACTCTTTGTAGGACTCTTTTTAGTACTCTTCATCGAACTCCTCTTTGGACTCTACTTAAGACTCTTTTTTGAAATCTTTGTAGGACTCCTTGTAGTACTCTTCGTAGGACTCTTCATCGGACTATTCATTGGATTATTCATAGGAATCTTTACACGACTCTTATTAGAACTCTTTATAGTGCTCTTCATTGGATTCTTCATAGGACTCGTTATCTGACTCTTTGTATGACTCTTGTTGGGAAGACACCCTTTGATTTATCTTACAAACATTCTTAAAGTGATTTCATAATCTAGGATGAATTACCCATATTGTATAGTGAGGGTAATTTTTGTCATTAGATGTCCTAGGATATCACACTCACACTAGAGTGTCAAGACCTAAGCAAAACAAGCACAAAATTCAGTTTAGTTAAATTATGTCAAATAGAAGTCAACGCAACTTTGACTAAAAGTCGAAGCAACATCGAATACAAGTAGAAGTAACTAAGACTGAAGTAGAAGTATAGTTGAAGTCGACACAACATCGCGATGCACTCGATGCAGAAGAAGAGTTAGTCAAAGCAATATCAGTAGTCGACGCAACTTCAATTTGAATTCGACGCAGAGGATGAAGTTCAAAGTCCAAGTATACAACTCGACGGATATGTCGATAAGTATTGGACGCAACGTTGACATCTGAGTTCAGTCAGAGCTAAGAAGGATTTCGAAGCTGCTTCTATAAGAACTCAAAGGTGCGTTGATTAGAAGTGAAATGAATTCGATGCTACTTTAAATACAGACAGAAAATGAATGTTTTTCTGCTATGTTTTTTTGTAGCTTTTCCAGTAGGTATCCAAGGCTAAAATCTACTTTCTAATGACTCGTTTATTGCCAAGAATGGAATGGAGAACTCCAAAAAATCAACAAAGACATTCTTGGAAGTTATTCAAATTAGATTAATGGGTTGTAAAATAGAAATAGAAATAAATACTTATTGTCCAATGGATATTCCTTTTGAGGACAGAACAGAAGAGGAAACATTTTCAAATACTATTCGACAAAGAATAAGTATACAAAAGAATAAGTATACAGAAGAAAGAAGAAACAATGAGAAGTGAATTACTCAATCCTCCTCTTTCAAAATCTCTCTCTCTCTCTCAGAAAGAACACGGAGAATATATCTCTATACAGGAATATACAAAAGGATTTGCTTCTTCTTCTTTTCAATCTATAGCAGGAAGCCATCAAGACTACATAGAGATAATCAGGATCATAAACTTACAACCCTTGCATTCTTTTCTACCTTAAGCAAGGGTTCATTAAAAATAGATCCTGAAGAACACCAACAAAAGAATCTACAACTTCTTCTTCTTCTTTTTTTCTTCCTATCACATTCTGTGTAATATCCCCCAAATGACTAGACCCCTAGAACGGTATTGTCATGACTAGGTCATGACAAAACCCTAAGATGCGTAAAGAGACTAGGTCATGATAAAACCCTAAGAGGTTGGCCTGGGCATCGCCGTGACCCATGACCTCACCATGACGAGTCTAACCCAGTAAAGGGATCCCCTCGTAGTACCTCAATTACCCAACCGTAGAAAGAAAATGGGCATATTGAATACAGCGCTAGCGCCGGCGCTAGTGGCTAGCACTTGCGGTAGTGGTGGTTTAGGTGAATCGCTGAGACGAAAACTGAACCACTAAGATGAATACTGAACCACTGAGACGAACCAAATACTGTCCAAACGCTAGCGCAGGCGCTAGTGCTAGCATAGGCATTAGCACTAGCGCTGGCAGTAGCGGTAACACCTGACAGTTGCCGAACCGGCAAGTGTTATGCCGCCGAGAGGCTTACACTGGCGCTAGCACTAGCGCTGACGGTAGCTAAACCGACGGAAGACGGTCATGACTCGTTTTGCTGGCCAAATTCATGGCCAAGGGAGTCCAAAAGTCCTCCCAATTGATGGGGGGTTCATTCCCCTAATCAATTAGAAGAATATTAAGAGTTTTTCCAACCTTTAAAGTGGGTGAAATGAGTGACCTTTGGATATGGCCGAAATTTTCACCATGAATGGTGTTAATGGAGGAATCCCAAGCTTCATATTCCCCCCCCCCCCCCCCCCCCACACCAGGATTTGGCTCTATAAAAGGGCTCAAGGGGTGGAAGGAATAAGTTTTCCCCATTTTCTAGAAGAATTCTCATAACAAAGCACCTACTAGAATGGCACCCAAGGGCTCTCGACCAACCATGGCGGACCGGCGATCGACACGGCTACAAGCTCCAATTCAGGTCCTCCCCTCTTGTCTATTTCTTAGTGGCTAGATCTTATCATTTTGGCCAATAGATTTGGGGCCAATTGGTTTTGAATCGGCATGGAGGGAAGCTTGTAATCAAGCTTTCTTGCCTCGTTTAAAATTCTGGATTCTGGTTGCCTCCGGCCGGCTAACCACCGTACATCGTCAGTCGCCACCTCAACGGACGTGGTGGAGGCATTGGCCAACCGGGAGAGCGTCTATGTGGCCGGGAAATCACCTCCCAAGTTGCTACAGGATGGGCCAACCATGGCGGTTGGCTGATTGGAGAAGATGAAGGGATGCCCTTCATTTGCACTCTAAAAGCTAAGCAAGTTATGTAGTGATATATTTGATATTCCTATTTCTGTCCTTTTACTGGCAGTAGTTAGAAATAATTATAGAAAATACTTACTCTCCCCTGATGTAAAAGTGCCCAACATTAATGTTGTAGCCCTTTGTGTGTACTTTAATTTAAAATTTGTTTGAGCCCAAAAGGAGCACTGTAGCTCCCTGTAGAGCCATTTTAGTGGGTCTGGTCCCTAGTGTAGGACAACCACTATTTCTTGCATAACTTTTGAATGGGAAATTATATTGACTTGAAAATTGAAACATAGGCTATTTGTACCTACACCCTTAACATATTCAATGATAGAAATTTTTAGAAAGAATGTTTCTAAGGTTTTTGTAATAATTTAATATTTCATATATTATTTAATTATAGGGTCTAATGATCTCCAATCACCTCCAGCACTAAATAAACACAAAAAAAGGATTGGGCAGCACCATGTGCTTACCCCCAATAACAAGGAGCGCAAATGCACACCGAAATGGGCCTAAGAGTGCACCTAGCAAGGAATAACAAATATGATCGAAAACATGCCTAAAGTGTAGTGCATCGACTAGAAATACGGCCCAGATGAGTCCATAAATGTGTATATTAATGGGACTCATCAACCACCCAGTTCCATGTGCTTATTTAATCTCTATTATGTTTTGTTCGTTTGTTTTTATGCTAACAATGCAGGTGTGAACACGCTTGGAGGAAGAGGAAGGAGAACCTTAAAGATGGATTCGACCGCACTTCTAGCATGCTCATTCATGAGCATAGGCCCACTCTACCCCTTTTATCTTTATTCATGAATTCTCTATTCTATTTGGTGTTGATCAAGTCTGGGGGAGAGATCGGTTATGCACGTGCACGCACTTTGCATAGCATGTTAGAATGTGCTGAGTTAGGATTTTTGATTTTGTTGCACACATTGCATACACTTGCAGCTACTTCGCGCGTACTTGATCACACACGCTTATTGGGTATTGCTGCGAGGTTCCCCGCTCGTAAGAATTGGATTGTTAGTGTAGGAGTGAAGGGTGGAGAAAAATGTTGACTTGAGTAGTGCTCTAGTCGAGTGCTCCCGTCACGCCTAGAAATTGAATTTGAGTAGAATAAAATTCAATGTTATAATTTAATTATTTCTATTATAGTAGCTGCAATTTATTTTACTCTAGCGGTGAATCCAGTGAATCCGGTGAATCCAATGGTAGCATAGGGTTGAGTGTAGCTTGATTAGTAGTAGCTTATTACTAGGGTCGGAAGGAAGGATAACCTTTCTCGGTTGCTAGAACTCTTACTAGGCTACTCTTGAAATGATTGCATTGAATAGCTCGTTATAAAGCGTGATATAGGCCGCCTCTTGATCCATTTATGTTTTTTAAATCCTAACCAATGTAATCACCTTTGCAAGCCCACTTGATCCGACCTATCCTTCTTGCTTAGCTCCACTTAAATTTCACCAAAGCCATAAACTGTTTAGCCTTGTTTTTGGCCAATCTGAGTTTTTCCAAGCATTTTTACGCACGGGCGGATTTGCCCGTGCGTGAGTAAAATGCATGGGAGCGGCTGCTTCTTCCTCAAGTCTATTTTTATCATAAATAACACACGAGCAGCGCACGGTCGTGCGTTCGCTTGTGCGTGGCCAAAAATCTGACTGTTTAGTATTTAAAGCAGGGAATCAGCTGAAGTCGGGAGGACGATTCCCCTCCCGGGAAAAGCCAGAGAATCCCGCAATTTTCACTTTTTCCACCCTAGTAGACCACATCCAGTGATCTCCTCCGCCATACTTCCATCTGGGATCGTTTGCAAGGTTTCCCCACCACGAGTTCAAGCATTCTTCATCTTGGAGACCATATAAGTTTTGTAGATCGCTGGAGAAGTGACAGCCTCCTTCGAGTCCACACACCATCTGAGGGCCGAGCCTGGAGAGAGCCCGACAACCTCTCATTCCGGCCGAGAACCCAGGATACGGTGACATCTTCTATTGGGTCCTTGCTAAACCTTGTGGTTGTGCTTCTTTTAGTGTTGTTGTATTGAACTCTTGTTAGATTTATGTTATAGATCCTTGTTTAATGTTCATGTGCAATGATGCCACGGTTGTGAGAAACGCTTTTCTTTTCGTTGTGATATTCTGATTTGCTTGCGTGTGAAGCCATCTAGCAATTGCTAGTGGTGATGTTGGCGAAGAGGTGAATATGACCCACGCAAAACCCGGCTCTGTGGCCAATTCTCCCGCTTAACGAAGCGCGGCATCGCAGCCGCTGCACTCACCCCCACTTTGCGAAGCGGTGCTGTCGACCCGCATTTCTCTTATTTCTGCAGTAGCTTAGGACACCAATCACAGCGCCCTTTGTACTTACTTTCTTCGCTGGTGTAACAATTGACTCACAACATAATTCATTCACCATATCCTGCATTCCTCAAGAGATTGACATTTGGGGAAACTATTCCCATAATTATTACTTGACAGCGACCGGTGCACTTGCCGAACACGCATCAGCAAGCCCCAGTCAAGTCTTCGCCCCTACCCTTATCGATAGGAGGGGGCCGTGCGGTCAGATGGGGTTCAGTGAAATCAAATGAGCAGTTAAGTGAGAAGGATAGCTTTTACCTCTCCGGTGGGCCTGTTATCAAAAGAGGAGTCCAGCAATACGGTCCCATCCCCCCTGGGGGTAGGCGGACTGGCTTCGCCTTTTTCATCTTGGGCATTGAGGGAGGGGTCTGGCAGGACATCCACGAGGCAGTGTTGGCCATGGTGGAGAGCTCGCCCGCCTTGGACACCCTCAGGCGAGCTTGTTCTTCTATCCGAGGCATTTCTAGGCAGCTACAGTAGAAGGAGGCGGAGAAGGAGGAAGGGAATAATGATGCGCGACACCCCGGCTCGGGTAGTTTTTAGAGCAGTGAGGTGGGACCCATAAAAAAGATCGCGACAGATTAGCAGTCGTCGGAGAACACCCAGGGTTGGATGAATCTTTACGAGCTTAGTTTAATCTCGTAAAGAGCGGGGATTGTGTATAACCTCGTGTTCGCCTGAGAACGAAAGGCCCTAAAATGTGCGAACTAGGCTGGAAATGGTCATCTCTCCACTAAGGAGTCACGAGAACCAGGTAGAGCGAGTTAGGGCGATCTCACAGGGGATAATGCGAGACCTGGCCTCGATGGTTGTCACCAGAAGGAAGGCGGGCGGGTCCTTCGCAGGCTGCCCGCCTAGGGAGGGCTCGCGAGCAGTACTCGCGAGGAGACTCGCAGGAGCTCTCGTGAGTGGCGTTCTTGCAGGCCACTTGCCCAGGGGCTAAGGAGGTGAAATTACCCCTCTGCCCCTGGTGGTCTGCAGTTAGCTCCTCCAAACAGCGGAGTTTGGCTGTTAGCAGGCTTACTTGGGGTGTATTTAGTAAAACAAAAAGGCAGAATCCCGCTATCAGCAGACCAGTTCAAGAAAACTATAAATAATACCCTAAGGGCACCTTTGGAGAGGACTTCTTTTTGGCTTCTCTCTCCTCAGGTCATCTTTGGTTAGCGTTCCCAAAGCTCTCCAAGGTGCCCGACTTCAGTTCTTGGCTTAGGAGGGGAAGCGCTCTACAATCTTTTGGGTGTGTGTTTGGACCTCCACACTGTCGCCAAGGGTCTTAATTCCAAGTCTTCGGTCAGGTTGCTTCGAGGGATTAGTAAGCGCGAGTTGCACCCATCTTTGGGGTCCGAACTCCTCATTGGCATGAATCCCGGTTCCAACAAGGACCATCGTAAGACACTTTATGAACTTCTGAAGGGAACGAAACCGATTGTGTCCTATTTTTGGATCTTTGGAAGCAAATGCTTTGTACATAATAATGAGAAGTATTGCAAAACAAAGTTTAGTGAAAATGTTTTGAAGGTACTTTCGTAGGATATAGTAGTCATAGTATGGCATATAAGATTTTCAATAAGAAAACTCTGGTTGTAGAAAAATCAATTTATGTTATATTTGATGAGACGAGCAATCTCCATAACAGCCCGCCTAGTATCTTTCTTGAAGACGCATGTGCTCAGCTAAAAGAATTGAGATTAAAAGAAGCAGTCAAAGAAGACGTTCCAAGCTTCATCAACATCAACTCTCCAAACTTGATGGAAGAAGAAGAAGAGCATCAAGATGAAGAATGCGCACCAGAAGTAGCAGAAACCTCTAGTGGGACTACACGGAATATCATGATCAGACACTCGAGAGATCACCCCGTTGATCTGATATTTAGAGATCCTAGTGAAGGATTCGAGACAAGAAGAGGTATAGCTAACGATGTTTTGCACTTAAGTTTTCTGTCTCATGTTGAGCCGAAGAAATTTGAAGAAGCTAACAAGGATGCCTCATGGATCATTGCAATGCAAGAGGAGCTCAACCAGTTTGAAAGGTGCAAGGTGTGGAAGCTAGTACCAAGGTCCAAAGGTCAAGATGTTCTAGGGACAAAATGGGTTTTCAGAAACAAGCTGGACGAGAATGGAGTTATCATAAAGAATAAGGCTAGGCTTGTAGTTCAAGGTTACCGACAAGAAGAGGGAATCGACTTCGATCAAACTTATGCTCTAGTGACCAGACTCAAAGCAATCAGGTTGTTCCTAGCATATGCTGCTCACATGGGATTCACAGTCCATCAAATGGACATGTAGACAACCTTCCTTATTGGTAATTTAAAAGAGGAAGTTTACGTAGAATAACCCCCAGGTTTTGTTAATTCACCCCTTCCTGATTATGTTTACTTTCTACGCAAAGCATTATATGGCTTGAAACATGCTCCTCAAGCTTGGTATGAGACGATATCTAGCTTCCTTCTTGAAAACTAGTTTTTAAAGGGAAAGATAGATATGACATTATTTCTTAGGGAAGTAAAAGGCAAGATCTTGCTAGTGCAGATCTATGTCAATGATATTATCTTTGGTTCTATAGACGACCACCTTTGCACAAAGTTTTCTAACTTGATGTAAAGGAAATTTGAAATGAGTAGTATGGGTGAGCTGAAGTATTTCTTAGGGCATCTGGTGAAGCAATCTGACGATGGAAGTTTCATCTCTAAGACAAAGTTCACCAAGGAGTTACTTAAGAAATTTGGAATGGAGAATGCAACCTCTATGAGGACTCCAATGGGTTCAGCTATGTCTCTAGACAACGATGAGAAAGGGAAAACTTTTGATGAAACCAAGTCCAGAAACATAATTGGCTTATGGTACCCAAGAAGTAATGACTACGAGCTAATTAGATTTTCAGATGCTGATTTTGCAGGAAGCAGGGATGACAGGAAAAACACTTCTGGGACATGCCAATTCCTTACAAGAAGGCTTATCTCGCGGAGTAGCAAGAAGCAAAATTGTATGGCAATTTCAACTGCTGAGTCAGAGTATCTCTGCAGGTAGTTGTTACACACAACTTTTGTCTCTTAGAAATCAGCTAGAACACTACAATCTGAAGTTGAAGGGAATTCCAATGTTCTGCTACTCATCAAGAGCAATTGCAATACCCAACAATCCAATCTCTCACAGTCGGACAAAGCATATAGATATATGCTATCATTTCATCTAGGAGCATGTGGAGAACAAGGATATCGACCTTAGCTACGACTCAACGGACAAGATGGTTGCAGATGTATTCACGAAGCCGCTAGATGATGCCAAGTGTTCATTCTTCAAAATGGAACCTTGAATGCTCGACAAGGAATCTTAAGGTGCTGAAGAAGATTGAAGAAATCTGCCAAAAGAAAATTTTAATGTTTACATGATTTATTTCAAGTACTCGGAAACTATTCGAATGATGACAAGTAGTCTCAACGAATTCGTCGAGTAACTCTAAAGTGTTTCGACGAATTTGTTGAGTGGTATCAGGACTTCTTTAATCTCTCCTCGAATTCGTCGAGTGATTGCATATGCTTACGATGAATCTTCAAAGTATTTTTTGGACTCGACGAATTTGCTTGCCGAAAATTTCTTTTAACTTATTGGATCCGAAGAGTCAAATCTATTTCTTCTAAAAGGTACGCACCTCCTCGTAACTCTCAAAATATTAATAATATATAAACACCTCAAGAGCATACATAAAATAATGTATAAACTCCTCTTGTGCGACAATTCATCTTCAGCGAGTTTGTCCGTCGAATCTTAGGGTTCTGTCGAATACCGATCAGCATTTCCTTGATCTTCTCATTCGATTTCAACTCCAATCTCAACGCAATGGCAAAGAGAGGTCCAGGTAGTCCTATGGTAGGGGGAGAATTCATGCGTTCGGGTTTTGCAAGCTCTTCAGACGAATTTAGGAATGTCATTTTAATCCTCGGAACCGCCGGATTGTCCATTGTTTTGGAAAAGGAATGCAAGTGTTTGCCCAGAAGTCCGCGACCTTTCCTTTTCGGTCAGAATGGTCGGTCCCAACGGTCTCAATTTTGGGAGACTGCCTAGATCGCCTGTCTCTTCTCAAGCAATTTTTACAAGGCACAGGCGGCCTGTCTCAAGAGAGAATGACAGACCGCGCGGTCAGGTTTTTTTCTTCTTTTTTTATATTTTCAACCCCTGCTCTGCCCCAGTTCTCATGTACCCCGGGTATCCTGCAATTTTTGGTTCTGCCTATTTCGGAAGCATCTGTGTCAATAAATAGAGGGGTAGGGGTACCAAAAAAGGGACTTTTGATTTGAGCCTCCAGCTTGCAACCTGTGTAAGTGGTTTCGAATTTTGTCACATTTTCTACCTCTCACCCTTACCTATTTTTGCCCCCATCCTTTAACCTTTTTTTTGATCAATCGAAGCAGCTTTTCTCCCAGAGATCTCTCCTAGGGCATTCTTGATCCCAAGTAACCTGCCGATGATTCCCATTTATATTGGGTTTTTAGGACTCATGTGGGCCAGTTTTCTCACACGTGCACTGCCCTTTTAGCATTAAAATGCTCATATTTGCTTTAGTAATCACTTTATGCATAGTGCACTCTTTTCGCCTATCGGGGTGTGCAATTGCGCATTCTGTGCTGGGGGTATTCTTAGTTCATGTGTGGTTGGTGCTCGGATTTTGATTGTGTACAGGTTGATTATGCCCTTGAGCT
The DNA here is from genome assembly GCA_033032865.1 of Dactylorhiza incarnata. Lineage (NCBI taxonomy): Eukaryota > Viridiplantae > Streptophyta > Magnoliopsida > Asparagales > Orchidaceae > Dactylorhiza > Dactylorhiza incarnata. The sequence continues at coordinate 2,124,543 of JAWHQI010000073.1, forward strand.
GAGCATTGCAGTCTGGGTAAATAGCACGACCGTGCGATTATTATTAACGCACGATCGAAGCGATCGTGCGATTTACTTAGAGATGTATGTGATGATGTTCATCGTGCATTTTCCTTAACACACGATTGAATCCAATTGTGTGTGAAGGAAAATGCATGACCTACCTGGAAGCTGGCAAAATCTGATGCCTATCCCACCCAGTGCATTTTTGGTCACACACGAGCATTCCGCTCGTGCATGAAAAATACGCACGGCCTTCCTGTAGCTCCAGGAACTGTTTATCTCTATAAATCGCATAGTCCAAAATGCACGGTCGTGCATTTTTATCATGCGTTTCTTAAAATTAACACATCTATTTAAGCGCGCGGGATCGCCCGACCTGAGTAGGATCTTTTTTTGGCCTTTTCATTGGGAAGCCGTCGGGAGGAGCGGGAGAGCTCCATTTTTGACCTAAACTGAGCTCCACCTTGGGAGAGAAGCTTCGACCACCATTTCTTTATGGAACTCTCGCGAGAGCTTCGTCTTCGCCCACCGCCATTGTTGCCAGCACTCAAGCTCCGCTTTCGGCCATTTCGTGCTGCATTTTGGGAAGTTTCCGGCAAGATCACCACCAGCAAAGACTAACGAAGAAGACGGGATCAATAGAAGGAATTGACAACTCCTCTCCGTACCCCGGACGTCAACCGTGGACCGAGCTCGGACAAGGACTGACAACCCTTATGCCCGACCGCGAATCCCGGCAAGCCTTCATATTCTCTGTTGTATTTCTTACCCAATCTCTTTATTGTAGTAATGATAACGTGTTTGAGATGTTGTCATGATGTATAAAAACCCTAACTCTGCTCTAAATGATAATCATGTTTGTGTGATTATGTTGGTGGTTTTTATATAAGTGGTGTTTCTTGTTCTTCAATCTTGTGTTGCAGCGGGTTGTGATAGTGTCGTACTAGCTATTGCTAGGAGCGTGCTTCGTGAAGAGGTGATTGTGACCCTCACTATTCTGCCATCCATTCCATTACCCATTTGGCTAATCCATCCAAGTGACACGGTAACGGCGACCTGCATTTTAAAAAACTTGAGGTCCGACGACCTGCATTATATAAGTGGTGCTTGTTGAAAAACTTGAGGTCCGGAGATGAAGTAAAATGCGGAACACTTCACAAAACTTTCCACAAGTATAATAACACAATGACAATGGGAAGACCGAATAGTGTTATGGTATTAACTATCTCTGTATAATTCGAGGTATACATGACGAGACATGATTCATAAGAATCACGGAGGAGAGAAGCACAAAACACAAAATACAAGCTGATGGCGACTTCACAACTGTAGACCGCCAGACCGCGCGAATAGACAAGCCAGACGGATATCCCCTGAGACCGAGCGAACAAAGCACAAGCCGCACCTGTCAGACCGCAACCACAGACCGCCCGACCTGCTGCTTATTCAACTGCTGAAAGACAACCAGTTCGCACTCCTTGATCACCCAGACCACACGGTCTTAAGATGACACAAGAACCTGCGAACACTTGACAAAGAAATTGCTTCCTACTGCAGACCACAACTCAGGATCGCCTGGCCACTTAAGACCGCCTGATCAACTGAGTTCGCTGCACAGTCCAAGAACACCTAAACACTGTCTGCCCGAACTGGTGTACTCAAAGCTGGAGGAAACGAGAAAAGCTGACAGCGAGCTGCTAGTCGCTAACTGATGAGTCCCAAATATATACACATTTATGGACTCATCTGGGCCGATTTTCTAGTCTATGCACTTTACTTTAGACATGTTTTCACTCATATTTGATACTCCATGCTAAGTGCACATCTAGGCCCGTTTTTGGTGTTATTTCATGTTCTGCATCTCTAGTAGTTTTCATGCATTGTTAAGTGCCACTTTCAGTGGCTGGATTCGTGGTTGTGCTGGAACAGGAGTCGTGTAGGTGTTCCCGGTACAATTCTGTACAGGTATACTGCGCACGATCACTGGTTCTATTGCGCACGACCACTGGTCATGCGCCGCTGATCGTGTGCACTTAACCCTTTTTTCTGAGTTCTGTCTCGGACAGTGCGCACGACCACCTACGATAGTGCGCACGACCACCGGTCGTACGCCATTGTTCGTGCGCACTTAACATCAATTTTATGAGTTCTGTTTCGACCAGTGCGCACGACCACCTACGATAGTGCACACGACCACCGGTCGTGCGCCACTGGTCGTGCGAACATGGTATTTTATAAATTTCTTACATTGCAGGCTCCACCCAGGCAGGCGCACGATCACAGGATTCCAGCGCGCACGACCACTGGTCGTGCGCCAATGACCGTGCGCACTGTTTATTCCAGCGCCTATAAATATTGCTGCTCGCGAATTAGGTCGGGCCTCCGATTTTCTTCCGCCCGAGTCAGCCGTTTCCTGCTCCGTTCCGCCTGATTTCACCCCTCCATCGCCGCCCACCATCGGGAGGTGCTCCGGGCTTGTTCTTCATGCCATTCTTGAGCCGGAGCTTCCTCTCGGCCTCCTCCTTCATCCAAGAGCTTCAAAGGAAGATCTAGCCGCCGTCGCCATCAAGCAAGATGAAGTTTGCAACCTCTACCGGATCGTGACACAAAGAAGACGGGCTCATTGGAGAGTAGTGACAGCTCTCTCTACCCCGGACATAGTTGAGGACCGAGCATGGACGCGGATTGACAACCCGGTGATTCCAACCGTGAATCTACAATGAGACTTCGGATTCGGTCGATTTCTTGCCTTATTCTTCTCTTATTGATGTATATGTAGCTAGAACTAATATTTTGATGAAGAATACTTTTACTTGTTAACATTAGTATGAAATCATGTCTATGTGATTGAGTAATCTTGTTATATTTTCATTTGAGGTGTGCCCCGTGGTGTGGATTATTTGTTGTGTTGTGCCGCCCTAACAATTGTTAGTGGTGTGCTTTGTGAAGAGGTGCTTGCGACCCTCATTTCGCCGTTCTCTCCATTCCATTCGTATGCCTACTCTTCCATCCTCCTAGCGAAGCGTGGCATAGCGGCCCGTGTAATCCACTCGCCCTACGAAGCAGCGCGCTCAAGGCCTGCATAGTTCGATTCCGCTTGCCTACTGGTCCATCCTCCCTTGCGACGCAGCGCGCTCAAGGCCTGCCTAGTCTCCATCCCGCCAAGCGAAGCATTGCATAGCGGCATTGCATAGGAGTACTTGATAGCTTTTATTTTATTTCCACAATCCAAAACCCCCCATTTCCGCATCCATCCGCTTGAAAGGACTTCAATCTCAAGTCCTTCCTCGATAATAAACTCCACCTTACTGTGTTCCTTTGAGATCAATACTTGGGGATTCATTCCCATTTTATATTACTTGAACGATCGGTACACTGCCGTTTCGTGGCTCATTCTTACTACCGCCTATAGCGGTGTGCTAAGATTTGCGCCATCAAGTATTTAGCGCCGTTGCCGGGGAACACAGTCGTGTGAGTTTTCTGGAGAGGGAGAATCTGAGAGAGAAGCCCTTCCATTTGTAAATTGCATTTTGTTTTATTTCTTTTTATTCCATTTTCCTGTTGTATTTAGGTTGCATTAGTAATTTTTGTTAGGTGTAGTATTTCGTACAATAGTGTTTTTCTTTTTGAATCGAATTATCTTCACACTATGTGGGCACATCTCAATATCCGTTGTCGTTGGTGTAGAGATACCTCCCACTCTAGTGATGAATGCCCTACGGAGAATAGTATGCATGATTCTTATAGCCCAGCATATGGATCACCGACTTCGTCTGGTACTCCATATGGTGCGCGTAAGTCTTATGGCTACTCTGCTGAGCCTTTACCGTCATACTTCTTTTCGGCTTCAGCCCCCGCTGTACCAAAGAAGCCCGCAAGGCAGTGCCGGTTTTGTCGGAGCACTGATCATGTCTTGAAGGACTGTGCCGAGTATCTTCTCCAATTGGACGAGGATGACGAGCCAGATATCTGGATCGTCCCAACTCCTAACTCTGGCGGCACACCTTCAACATCCGGTTATGTGTCTTTGTCACCTTCACATCTTGAAGGGCATGGCATGGACACGGTCACCGGATGTGCGGCTGATCTATGCACCGACATTGCTGAGCCTATTCTCCATGTGCATCCACCACCTCTAGTGGATTCGATTCTTTGTGAGGAATCAGTGCTCGACTTTTATCCGAGCACTACTCCTCCCCCTATTGTGCATACTACACTCATCTCTAATGACATTGTTGATGATGTGTCTCAAGAGGACGCTGGTGACTTTAGTGTTATGCCTGTTCCTATGGAGGAGGACAACCTTCTAGGTGAAGAGAAGTTTTCCTCAGCACTGGTGGAGGAAGTCCAAATCTCTAGCTTGGCCACTGTTGATCCCACCGAACCTTGTAGCATTGATGACAATGCAAACATTCTTTTACTTACCCAACTGATGGGAGTGAGACCGGGACCACTCCATCGATTGATGTTTATTTATGTTCTTCGTCTTCTTTATTTCTTGATCCCCTTCCTTCATCTGAGTCTGTGCAGGTTGAATCTTCACAGGTACTTCAGGAGGATTTGGAGCTTTTTGCTCAAGTCAATGATGAGAGCATCCTCTCATGTGAGGAGGTTTATTCCCCCTCCGTAGAGGAATCTCCACTCATTGCCTTCGCCTCCTGCTGCCTCCCTGTTGACGATACCTTGCTAGGCAAGGACGTTTTTGGTGAGATGAGTGAGGACCAGGCCTCCTCCTCTTCTTACTTTCTTTTCCCTCTACCTGTGATGGGCAGGTTTTATCTTTATTCAGGTAGAGGCATGACTGTTCTTTCTCCGTATAGGTACCCGCTACCTACACGCATATTAGAACAGTTACCTGTCCACTTTTCTTTTCATAGGCCTATAAGCTAGAACTGTATAAAATCCGAATAAGTCGTGCTGGGATGACAATAACCCCAGTAGTTATCTTACCTTTTCCTGCATTTCTTATTTCATCTTGTTTAGTTTAGTTAGTAGTATTCTTTTTTTTTCAGTTTTCTATTTTCTTTTGTTTTTGCGGAGCTGACCCCTGCAGGTATTATTCTGGTTGGGTGCTGCAGCTTGGTCTTGAGTTAATCGCCAATCGTCTGGTATGCTCACTTGCTGAGCATTGGGTACTCTCTTCCCCTAGCCCTATTTTGATTTTCCTGTCATATATTATGCGGATTGTTTAGTTTAAGTCTGGGGGAGAGTAGTTTTGTTTACCCGCTCACGTGCACTATTGCACTGCATACTAGAAGATTTCATTTAAAATGTTTTGTTTATTTTCATTGCACACCACATCACCCACTTGAGCGCGCTTAGCCGTTGGCACGTCGCGTGTTGAATTTGTCTTTTTGTGTGATTTGAAAATCATTGTGCTGGGTTAGGATTATGAGGCGGAGTAAAATGTTGACTCCTGTAGTGCTCCTAGTCGAGTGCTCATGTCTCGTTTAGAAATTCGTGTAGATTCAATTTCTTTTTATGCGTTTAGTTTATATTTTTTCTATTAGCGTAAATATTGTTTACTACACTCAAAAATTGGTGAATCCGGTGTGAATCAAACGGTAGCATAGGGATGTGTGTAGACGTTTGTTAGCCTCGTATTGCCCGAGTCGGGAGGAAGGATTATCTTTCTCGGTGGCTAGAACTTGCCCCAAGCGATTCTTGAAGCATGGGTATACGGTTAGTCAATTGCATGAAAGTGATATAGGCCATCATTTTGGCCTGGTTGAGCCTTTGTGCCATTCTTATCATCATTTCCTCGCTAGCCCAGTTGTGCCTACCCCTTTCTTTTGGTTCAGCTCCACTATTGTTCACCAATGCCCAAAAGCCAATCCTAGTCGCACACCCATATTTGAGCTCTAGTATATTACTTTCATGATTGGGTTGTTGATGTAGTGATATGTTTGTGAAAATGCGGATATGCATCATTGTTTAAATTGCTGAAAATATGTGAAGAAAAAAAAAAGAAAATAAGAAAAAAAAAAGAGAAGTGAGAAGAAAAGAAGAAGGTTTGAGCTTTATTGAAAAACCTGTGTATAAATGTATGTTTGGGAGTAGGCGGTGCACACACCCATGTAGTCAAATCCAAGTCTGGGGGTGTGGTGTACCCGCGTATTTGTGTGGTGAATGAGGAGAATTTCTGCACTAGCTCATTTGGGTTTAGTATTTGAGCCATCGTCTTTATCATTGTATACCTCACCTAAACCCAAGCCCCATTTAAAACCTAAAGTCCTATCGATTCACGCATTTGAGTCATACCAGTGCCGTGGAGAGAGTGCGAACGGGCAAGCTTATGGTCACCGACATTGATAGATTTCAATGGAGTTGTCCCGAGCCCCGATCTTTGGCAATGCTCATCTCAGCGTTCAGTCTACTTTCTTCTTACGTACGACCTTATGATTCACCGTGATTCAGTTTTTGAGTAAACGTAATATATAAATACACTCCTAGAAAATTAAAAACTAATATGTATAATTAGAAAATTTGTCTACTATATTTCTACGCGCATGAGCATGCGACTTCGCATGGTACTCCGCTTGATAATTTCTATTCCAACTTATGTTTTTCTTGTCCGCGAGAGATGGTTTGCTCGGGACGCGCAAAGAGTTAAGTCTGGGGGTGTGATGAGTCCCAAATATATACACATTTATGGACTCATCTGGGCCGATTTTCTAGTCTATGCACTTCACTTTAGACATGTTTTCACTCATATTTGATACTCCATGCTAAGTGCACCTCTAGGCCCGTTTTTAGTGTTATTTCATGTTCTGCATCTCTAGTAGTTTTCATGCATTGTTAAGTGCCACTTTCAGTGGCTGGATTCGTGGTTGTGCTGGAACAGGAGTCGTGTAGGTGTTCCCGGTACAATTCTGTATAGGTATACTGCGCACGATCACTGGTTCTATTGCGCACGACCACTGGTCGTGCGCCGCTGATCGTGTGCACTTAACCCTTTTGTCTGAGTTCTGTCTCGGACAGTGGGCACGACCACCTACGATAGTGCGCACGACCACCGGTCGTGCGCCACTGTTCGTGCGCACTTAACATCAATTTTATGAGTTCTGTTTCGACCAGTGCGCACGACCACCTACGATAGTGCGCACGACCACCGGTCGTGCGCCACTGGTCGTGCGAACATGGTATTTTATAAATTTCTTACATTGCAGGCTCCACCCAGGCAGGCGCACGATCACAGGATTCCAGTGCGCACGACCACTGGTCGTGCGCCAATGACCGTGCGCACTGTTTATTCCAGTGCCTATAAATATTGCTGCTCGCGAATTAGGTCGGGACCTCTGATTTTCTTCCGCCCGAGTCCGTCGTTTCCTACTCCGTTCTGCCCGATTTCACCCCTCCATCGCCGCCCACCATCGGGAGGTGCTCCGGGCTTGTTCTTCACGCCATTCTTGAGCCGGAGCTTCCTCTCGGCCTCCTCCTTCATCCAAGAGCTTCAAAGGAAGATCTAGCCGCCATCGCCATCAAGCAAGAGGAAGTTTGCAACCTCTACCGGATCGTGACACGAAGAAGACGGGCTCATTGGAGAGTAGTGACAGCTCTCTCTACCCTGGACGTAGTTGCGGACTGAGCGTGGACGCGGATTGACAACCCGGCGATTCCAACCGTGAATCTACAACGAGACTTCGGATTCGGTCGATTTCTTGCCTTATTCTTCTCTTATTGATGTATATGTAGCTAGAACTAACATTTTGATGAAGAATACTTTTACTTGTTAACATTAGTATGAAATCATGTCTATGTGATTGAGTAATCTTGTTATATTTTCATTTGAGGTGTGCCCCGTGGTGTGGATTGTTTGTTGTGTTGTGCAGCCCTAACAATTGTTAGTGGTGTGCTTTGTGAAGAGGTGCTTGCGACCCTCATTTCGCCGTTCTCTCCATTCCATTCGTATGCCTACTCTTCCATCCGCCTAGCGAAGCGTGGCATAGCGGCTCGTGTAATCCACTCGCCCTACGAAGCAGCGCGCTCAAGGCCTGCATAGTTCGATTCCGCTTGCCTACTCGTCCATCCGCCCTTGCGACGCAGCGCGCTCAAGGCCTGCCTAGTTTCCATCCCGCCAAGCGAAGCATTGCATAGCGGCATTGCATAGGAGTAGTTGATAGCTTTTATTTTATTTCCACAATCCAAAACCCCCCGTTTCCGCATCCATCCGCTCGAAAGGACTTCAATCTCAAGTCCTTCCTCGATAATAAACTCCACCTTACTGTGTTCCTTTGAGATCGATACTTGGGGATTCATTCCCATTTTATTTTACTTGAACGATCGGTACACTGCCGTTTCGTGCCGCATTCTTACTACCGCCTATAGCGGTGTGCTAAGATTTGCGCCATCACTAACCTGCGAACAACAAAACCGGTCAGACAAAATCTCAGACCGCGCGACCTCTAATTGAGACCGGCACAATCAAGCCAACTTTGGTTCTTACAGTTCTTCGTTATTAATGACGGGCCCTGCACCCCTATTTATAGGCGAGCAGACGGATGTCATCACTGCACAAACTAGGATACAATAACCGCCCATCAGATCGCCAGCAGTCTCACAAGACCGACCTCCCGAGCTCAACAAGGCTAATTGCTCCCTTATTAAACCATATGGTTATTCACAAACCACCCGGTTACCGTGGTCATCAAAATTGACTGCCCGGTCTTATTGCAAAAACAAAGAACTTCTTCAGTAACCCAGACCGACAAGAACAAGACGTCAGACCGCCCGGTCACTGCAAGAAGGCAGACCTGCTTGACATCTGGCCGACTTGAACAAGTCGCCTGATCAACCCGCTCAAGCCGCCCGAACAGATAGCGGTCTCCCAGATCAGACAGCCCAGAATAGACCGCCTAAGACAAAACCGCCCAGAGAACCAACGCAGACCGCGCGGTCTCCAATCTGCAGACCGCCCAGCACCATTCAAATTCCACTTCAAAAATTTAACACTCCCCTTGAAGGGGGAAGTGGAAGTCAGCCCAAGCAAACTCCGCAACCGACCAAATGGTCCCTTCGATAGTGACTTAGTAAATATGTCAGCAACATTCTCCTTGCTCTGCACATGCTCCATAGTCAGAGATCTTTCCAACACCTTCTCACAAATGAAATGGTGATTAATCTCTATGTGCTTCGTACGCGCGTGACAAACTGGATTGTTCACCAGTTTGAGAGCACTCTCATTGTCACCACATAGCAGAGTAGGACCTCGCACCTCCCTATGAATGTCCTCCACAAGCCTCCTAAGCCAGATGGCTTCCTGAGCTGCCAAAGCCGAAGCTTTGTACTCCGCTTCTGTGGTAGAGACATACACAGAATCCTGCTTCTTGCTGCACCATGATATAGCTGTATAGCCTGTCATAAATACATATCCAGACGTCGATCTCTGATCATCCGAATCTCCTCCGTAATCAGCATCCATGTACCCGTGCAAACAAAAGCCTGAATCTCTCCCGTAGAAGAGACCCAAATCCGAGGTGGATTTGACATACTTCAAGATACTCCTAGTTGCCACACAAGATGAGGTTTCCAAGGCTCTGCCATAAACCGACTCACCCTGCCAACTGCATAAGCAATATCTGGCCTCGTGATCGTCAAGTATATCAAACTTCCAACCAAAGCCCGGAACACCAAAGGATCGGTAAGAACCTTCCCTTCATCTCGTCGAAGATGAACTCCAACCTCCAGTGGAGTAGAGCTGCTCTTCCCCCCTTCCATGCCGAACCTATTCACGATTCGATCCTCATAGCCCTTTTGGGAAATGAGCATACCGCTCTCTTTCCTCTCCACTTCGAGCCCAAGGAAATGGTGGAGCTCACCCAAATCCTTCATCTCAAATCTGATTGCTAAAAATGCTCCCAGAGATCTCTCCTATGGCATTCTTGATCCCAAGTAACCTGCTGATGATTCCCATTTATATTGGGTTTTTAGGACTCATGTGGGCCAGTTTTCTCACTCATGCACTGCCCTTTTAGCATTAAAATGCTCATATTTGCTTTAGTAATCACTTTATGCATAGTGCACTCTTTTCGCCTATCGGGGTGTGCAATTGCGCATTCTGTGCCGGGGGTATTCTTAGTTCAGGTGTGGTTGGTGCTCGGATTTTGATTGTGTACAGGTTGATTATGCCCTTGAGCTGAGCATTGCAGTCTGGGTAAATAACACGACCGTGCGATTATTGTTAACGCACGATCGAAGCGATCGTGCGAATTACTTAGAGATGTATGTGACGATGTTCATCGTGCATTTTCCTTAACACACGATTGAATCCAATTGTGCGTGAAGGAAAATGCACGACCTACCTGGAAGTTGGCAAAATCTGATGCCTATCCCACCCAGTGCATTTTTGGTCACGCACGAGCATTCCGCTCGTGCATGAAAAATACGCACGGCCTTCCTGTAGCTCCAGGCACTGTTTATCTCTATAAATCGCACAGTCCAAAATGCACGGTCATGCATTTTTATCATGCGTTTCTTAAAATTAACGCATCTATTTAAGCGGGCGGGATCGCCCGACCTGAGTAGGATCTTTTTTTGGCCTTTTCATTGGGAAGCCATCAGGAGGAGCGGGAGAGCTCCATTTTTGCCCTAAACTGAGCTCCACCTTGGGAGAGAAGCTTCGACCACCATTTCTTTATGGAACTCTCGCGAGAGCTTCGTCTTCTCCCACCGCCATTGTTGCCAGCACTCATGCTCCGCTTTCGGCCATTTCGTGCTGTGTTTTGGGAAGTTTCCGGCAAGATCACCACCAACAAAGACTAGCGAAGAAGACTGGCTCAATAGAAGGAATTGACAACTCCTCTCCGTACCCCGGACGTCAACCGTGGACCGAGCTTGGGCAAGGACTGACAACCCTTAGGCCCGACCGCGAATCCCGGCAAGCCTTCGTATGCTCTGTTGTATTTCTTACCCAATCTCTTTATTGTAGTAATGATAACGTGTTTGAGATGTTGTCATGATGTATAAAAACCCTAACTCTGCTCTAAATGATAATCATGTTTGTGTGATTATGTTGGTGGTTTTTATATAAGTGGTGTTTCTTGTTCTTCAATCTTGTGTTGCAGCGGGCTGTGATAGTGTCGTACTAGCTATTGCTAGGAGCGTGCTTGGTGAAGAGGTGATTGCGACCCTCATTATTCTGCCATCCATTCCATTACCCATTTGGCTAATCCATCCAAGTGACGCGATAACGGCGACCTGCATTTTAAAAAACTTGAGGTCCGACGACCTGCATTATATATGTGGTGCTTGTTGAAAAACTTGAGGTCCGGAGATGAAGAAAAATGCGGAACACTTCACAAAACTTTCAACAAGTATAATAACACAATGACAATGGGAAGACCGAATAGTGTTATGGTATTAACTATCTCTGTACAATTCGAGGTATACATGACGAGACATGATTCAAATGAATCACGGAGGAGAGAAGCACAAAACACAAAATACAAGCTGCTGGCGACTTGACAACTGTAGACCGCCAGACCGCGCGAATAGACAAGCCAGATGGATATCCCCTGAGACCGAGCAAACAAAGCACAAGCCGCACCTGTCAGACCGCAACCACAGACCGCCCGACCTGCTGCTTATTCAACTGCTGAAAGACAACCAGTTCGCACTCCCTGATCACCCAGACCGCACAGTCTTAAGATGACAGAAGAACCTGCGAACACTTGACAAAGAAATTGATTCCTACTGCAGACCGCAACTCAGGATCGCCTGGCCACATAAGACCGCCTGATCAACTGAGTTCGCTGCACAGTCCAAGAACACCTAAACACTGTCCGCCCGAACTGGTTTACTCAAAGCTGGAGGAAACGAGAAAAGCTGACAGCGAGCTGCTAGTCGCTAACCTGCGAACAACAAAACCGGTCAGACAAAATCTCAGACCGCGCGACCTCTAATTGAGAACGGCACAATCAAGCCAACTATGGTTCTTACAGTTCTTCGTTATTAATGACGGGCCCTGCACCCCTATTTATAGGCGAGCAGACGAATGTCATCACTGCACAAACTGGGATACAATAACCGCCCATCAGATCGCCAGCGGTCTCACAAGACAGACCGCCCGAGCTCAGCAAGGCTAACAACTCCCTTATTGAACCATATGGTTATTCACAAACCACCCGGTTACCGTGGTCATCAAAACTGACCGCCCGGTCTTATTGCAAAAACACAGAACTTCTTCAGTAACCCAGACCGACAAGAACAAGACGTCAGACCGCCCGGTCACTGCAAGAAGGCAGACCTGCTTGACATCTGGCCGACTTGAACAAGTCGCCTGAACAACCCACGCAAGCCGCCCGAACAGATAGCGGTCTCCCAGATCAGACCGCCCAGAATAGACCGCCTAAGACAAAACCGTCCAGAGCACCAACGCAGACCGTGCGGTCTCCAATCTACAGACCGCCCAGCACCATTCAAATTCCACTTCAAAAATTTAACACTCCCCCTTGAAGGGGGAAGTGTAAGTCAGCCCAAGCAAACTCCGCAACCGACCAAATGGTCCCTTCGACAGTGAATTAGTAAATATGTCAGCAACATTCTCCTTGCTCTGCACATGCTCCATAGTCAGAGATCTTTCCAACACCTTCTCACAAATGAAATGGTGATGAATCTCTATGTGCTTCATACGTGCGTGACAAACTGGATTGTTCACCAGTTTGAGAGCACTCTCATTGTCACCACATAGCAGAGTAGGACCTCGCACCTCCCTATGAATGTCCTCCACAAGCCTCCTAAGCCAGATGGCTTCCTGAGCTACCAAAGCCGAAGCATTGTACTCCACTTCTGTGGTAGAGACATACACAGAATCTTGCTTCTTGCTGCACCATGATATAGCTGTAGAGCCTGTCATAAAGATATATCCAGACGTCGATCTCTGATCATCCGAATCTCCTGCATAATCAACATCCATGTACCCGTGCAAACAAAAGCCTGAATCTCTCCCGTAGAAGAGACCCAAATCCGAGGTGGATTTGACATACTTCAAGATACTCCTAGCTGGCACAAGATAAGGTTTCCAAGGCTCTGCCATAAACCGACTCACCCTGCCAACTGCATAAGCAATATCTGGCCTCGTGATCTTCAAGTATATCAGACTTCCAACCAAAGCCCGGAACACCAAAGGATCGGTAAGAACCTTCCCTTCATCTCGTCGAAGATGAACTCCAACCTCCAGTGGAGTAGAGCTGCTCTTCCCCCCTTCCATGCCGAACCTCTTCACGATTCGATCCTCATAGCCCTTTTGGGAAATGAGCATACCGCTCTCTTTCCTCTCCACTTCGAGCCCAAGGAAATGGTGGAGCTCACCCAAATCCTTCATCTCAAATCTGATTGCTAGCTCAGTACGAAGCCTAGATACCTCCACTTCAGAATTCCCCGTGACGATCATATCGTCAACGTACAACAACACCAAGACCTGAAGCTCCCCTGTCTTCTTTACGAATAAGCTTGAATATGAATCAGAAGCAAAGTATCCGCAAAACTGGAGGTATTCTGCGATCTTCCCGTACCATGCCCGAGGCGCTTGCTTCAAGCCGTAAAGAGCCTTCTTGAGCTTGCAAATATATCTTGGGTGCTCTTCGGATACATAACCAAGTGGCTGATCCATGAGGATATCCTTGTCAATCTCGCCATATAAGAAAGCGTTCTTCACGTCGAGTTGCCAAATCTTCCATCCTTGGCATGCTGCCAATGCGATCACCACCCCGACCGAAGTCATCTTGGAAATGGGGCTAAACATTTCTTCATAATCCTCCCCATACTTCTGCGAGAAACCTTGAGCTACAAGGTGAGCCTTCTTTTTCAGTTTGAAAACCCACTTGCAAGTCACCTGAGTAACTCCCTAAACCTTAGGCACCAAGTCCCAAGTCACATTTCTCCTGAGGGCAGCCATCTCTTCATCTAGGGATCCTTCCCACTTCTTGACTCCAACGACATTTTCATAACACGATGTCTCTCTCTCATCCAGGGGACCTGCGAAGAAACATGAGACAAAGATCACCAAGTTTTCGCTCGTATACCGATCAGGTGGAATAATGGTCCTCTTGGAACTCCTCAGAGCTTGACTCTGAACCACCTCTTCAACTGCAACTTTTGGACTAGCTCTCCTTTCAGGTAGACATGGAGCATCGCTCCCCCTGCTTCAAGAACCTGAAGCACCTGACCCAGAGCTAGAAATACCTGGAGCACCTGGAGAAACAGGCAACTCACCCAGAACTTCCTTTGCAGCTCCCTCTGGTCGACCATCTACCCTGCTTCCTTGTAACTCTACAAAAGAGCTACCTTGGTATAATGTTAGCTCGTCAAATACCACATCCCTAGAGACCACATATCTCTGTGTCTTGGGATCCATGCATCTCCACCTTTCTTCTGGTCATCATAACTGACGAAGACTAGTTTCCTTGCCTTTGCATCTAACTTCGTTCGAAGGGCATCCAGAACATGCACTTAGCAGGTAGAACCAAACACTCGAAAGTGTTCCACGCTTGGCTTCTCCTTGAACATCAACTCATGAGGGGTTTTCATGTTGATGGTGGTTAGAGGCATCCAGTTGATAAGATAGGCCGCACAAGACATTTCCTCTGCCCAGTAGGACTTTGGGATACTCTTGGCATGAAGCCAACATTTGCAGGTCTCCGTCAGATGACGGATCTTCCGCTCTGCAACTCCGTTCTGTTGTGGAGTGTGAGCACAAGAAAGCTCCCTTTGGATTCCATGCTTCCTGCAGAAGTTAAAGAACGCCTTGGAGGTGAACTCCCCTCCGTTGTCAGTTTTGAACCTCTTGACCCGCAGGTTAAGCCGACCATCCACCAGCTCCATGAACTTCACAAACTTCGCGAACGCCTCCGAATTATCCTTCAGAAAATATACCCAAGTATATCTGGTGAAGTCATCAACCAAAATCAGCATATACCTGCTACCTCCAAGACTAGCAGTGTTGGTAGGTCCAAACAGATCACAATGTATACACTCTAATGGTCTTTTAGATCTGCTTTGTGATTTGTCAAATGGAAGATGTTGAGCCTTACCAAACTGACAACCTGCACAAACGTGACCATCTCCGAAAGATGACAAGCTAGGCAGACCTTTCAGCAGGCCTCTTCCCGCCATAGCTTTCAACGTATTGATGCGCTATTTCGGCACTGCTAATTAGCAGGCACGAAATGCGATACGACGGCAGTGCACCGGTCGTTCAAGTAATAAAATAGGGAGAAACTCCCCGAATATCGTTTTCAAAGGACCGCAAGTTGGGTAGTACGATTTGCTCAAACCAGGAAATCAGTTAAAAGGGTTAATAAGTAACAATAGGAGGTTTGGTTTGGGATCCTATGCTATTGCAGAATAAAGAAATATGCGGGTCAAAACTCCGCTTCGCAAGGCGAGGTGGATGCAACGGCCGCGATGTCGTGCTTCGGAAGGCGCGTGGACGGAATATAACTATGACGATTGAGGGTCACACACACCTCTTCTCTAAACATCACCACTAGCAATTACTAGTGGCTTCACACACAACGAATCTCAGAAATCACTAGGAAAAAGGGCTATTCATGCCATCACAACAACATTGCATATGAACACAAGCAATAATCCTTAAGATTAACTTAACAAGCATTCATAAAACAACAACAAAGAAGTTCAAGCATTAAAGGTTAGAGAGGACCACAAAGAAGAAGTCACGTCTTGGGTTCACGGCCAGAATGAGAGGTTGTTGGGCTCTCTCCGGACTCGCCCCTCAGATGGTGAGCTTGGCTCGAAGGAGGCTGTCAACGCTCCTACGATCTTCAGCGCTTCTCTGATCTCTCGGCGAGGAATGTTTGAGCTAATGGTGGAGAAAGCTTCCTAGTGCTCCCGGATGGAAGGATGGAGGTGGAAATCATCGAAAATAGCCTCTATGGTGGTGGAGATGAAGGGGAAGCCTTCAGCTCTCAAGAGCAGCGGGAAGGAAGTGATTTCCCGCTCTCTGAATTGCTCCAGTCCGCCTCCAATCGCTCTCCCCGTTGACTGCCTCAATTCCTGCTTTTTATAGCAAACAGGCTGAAAAATGGTCACGCGCGGTCGAACGCACGACCGTGCGCAGACCGTGTGATATTAACGGATAAATTATGTCTTGGGGAAGAAGCTGCGACGCCCGAGCGATTTGCTCACGCACGACCAATACCGCCCGTGTGTTCAAACGCACGGGTAAACTCCGACGCTCTGAAATCACAAAGACACAGGTTGACCGTGCGTTTTACTCACGCACGGGCGAATCCGCCCGTGCGTCAAAACGCACGAGTAAACTCCGACGCTCCATTTTCTGCCCAGACACAAACGCACAACCGCAACCGACCGTGCGTCAAGGAAATGCACGACCATGCGATATGCACAGAAATTACTTCTGGTGAAAATGGGACGATCAGGTCACCTGCATACAAGATATAACAGCTAGGAATACACGTCCAGCATCAGAAAAACATAAAAGAAGGGAAGGGGAGCACCATGTGCTTACCCCCAACAACAAGGAATGCAATTGCACACCAAAATGAGCTTAATAGTGCACCTAGCATGGAATAATACATATGAATGAAAACGTGCCTAAAATGTGGTGCAAAGACTAGAATATCAGCCCAAATGAGTCCAAATATATATATATATATATATATATATATATATATATGGAACTCATCACTTATCCATCCCAACATGCCCAAGTCTTTCGTGCCAGATAGCGGCGCTGTCGTTAGCCCTCATCTTATCCACATAAGAACTTGTTGAAAGAACAAACAAGTCCTTCACCCGACTCCCTATATGAGTGACCTTAGCTTTCATAGCTGAAACATTTCGGAGAAATTTCACTTTTGTTGGACCGAACAGAACGTGATAGCCAGCATCCACCGCATTGGTCACCGAGAAAAGGTTCTTCTTCATCCCCGAAACATGATAGACACTCTTCATTGTAAGAGTACCTCTATCATCGTTCAAAAAAACCACACCATCCTTCTCTACTGCATGTATAGTATCATCGGCTGTAATGATAACATCATTACCAGTATATGCCTGGAATGAGGAGAACTTCGACTCATCCCCGGTGAGGTGATGACCACACCCAGAGTCCACTATCCAATCATCCTGATAGTTGATGGAAGTCATAGCCCGAACACATGTGCCCGTCATGAATGCACCTCCACCACCCCAACTACCTTCGAAATTGGAACCAGCCTCCTCCTTTCCTGTAGCATGCCCTGGCTTAAGATTAACTTGGCAGTCTCTCTTGAATTGACCAAGCTTGTTGCATCTGAAGCATCTAGGTCCTTCCTTCTTCTTCCCATCACGCTTAGGAGAATAGCTCCTCTCCCGCTGATATGAAGTAGACAGACCATCATCTCTAGATGTCTTCTTCTTGTCCCATCTCTTCTTCTTGCCAGAAAAGAGAACCTCACCTTCTCCCCTAGAGACAGACATCCTAGCCATTTGCTTAGCCAAACTTTCTTGCGAAGCAATTAAGTTCTCCAGCTCCAGCAACGAAGGCTGAATGGTCTAGCCTTGAACAGAAGTAACAAAGGCCACATACTCCCACCGCAAGCCACAGATTATGTGCCTCTTCAGCTTAGCTTCTGAGATAGGATCATCCGGGTACAAAGTCGATATCTCAGCGCAAAGGTTCTTCATCTTCAAGAAGAAAGTTGAGATAGACAAATCTCCCTGAGTTGCTTTCGCCAACTCATTCTCCAAGAACTGTAGCCTAGCTACATTCTTCTTATTGAACAATCCATCCAAGGCTGTCCAAATTTCAGCAGCTGATCTACATCCAATGATGTGATCAAATAGCTCTGGAATGATAGCTCTCTTGAGAGTGAACTCCGCCTTATCATTCGTTCTCTTCCAAGCATTCATGAGCTCAGCATTCTCTTCAGCAGGAATAAAAGCTTGTCTTGCTTCTCCTCCTACAACCTCCCACAAATCCTCGCCAAGAAGATAGCTCTCCACGCAAGAAGATAGCTCAACACCAAGACCTCTAGCATATCCTCCTTCCATTGATATCCCACTGGTTGTTAACCAACTTGAGGAACCTGAGAGAAGTATCAGCAACTACTGCTCATCAAACTCCCTCTGATACCATGTTGAAAAACTTGATGTCCAGAGATGAAGTAAAATACGGAATTCTTCACAAAACATTCCACAAGTATAACAACACAATGACAATGCGAAGACCGAATAGTGCTATGGTATTAACTATCTCTTTACAATTCGAGGTATACATGGAGAGACATGATTCATAAGAATCACGGAGGAGAGAAGCACAAAACACAAAATACAAGTTGTTGGCGACTTGACAACTTTAGATCACCAGACCGCGCGAACAGACAAGCCAGACGGATAACCCCTGAGACCACGCAAACAAAGCACAAGCTGCAGTGTCAGACCACAACCACAGACCGCCCGACCTGCTGCTTATTCAACTGTTGAAAGAAAACCAGTTTTCACTCCTTGATCACCCATACCACACGGTCTTAAGATCACAGAAGAACCCGCGAAAACTTGACAAAGAAACTGCTTCCTGCTGTAGATCGCAACTCAAGATCGCCTGGCCATTTAAGACCGCCTAATCAACTGAGTTTGCTTCACAGTCCAAGAACACCTAAACACAGTCTGCCCGGACTGGTTTATTCAAAGCTGGAAGAAATGAGAAAAGCTGACTGCGAGTTGCGAGTCGCTAACCTGTGAACAACAAAACCGGTCAGACAAAATCTCAGACCACGCGACCTCAAATTGAGACCGGAATAATCAATCCAACTTTGGTTCTTATAGTTCTTCGTTATCAATGACGGGCCCTGCACCCCTATTTATAGCCGAGCAGACTTATGTCGTCACTGCACAAACCGTGATACAATAACCGCCCATGAGATCGCCAGCGGTCTCAGAAAACAGACCGTCCGAGCTCAGTAAGGCTAACAACTCCCTTATTGAACCTATGGTTATTCACAAACCGCCCGGTTACCGCGGTCATCAAAACAGACCGCCCGGTATTACTGCAAAAACAAAGAACTTCTTCAGTAACCCATACCGATAAGAACAAGACGTCAGACCGCCCGATCACTACAAGAAGGCAGACCTGCTTGACATCTGGATGACTTGAACAAGTCGCCAGAACAACCCACGCAAGCTGCCCAGACAGATAGCGGTCTCCCAGATTAGACCGCCCAGAACAGACCGCCTGAGACAAAACCGGCCAGAGCACCAACGCAGACCGCGCGGTCTCTGTAGTGTCCAATCTGCTGACCGTCCAGCACCATTCCACTTCCACTTCAAAAATTTAACAATTGCGACCCTCATTATTCTTCCATCCATTCCATTACCCATTTGGCTAATCCATCCAAGCGACACGGTGATGGTGACCAGCATTTTATTTCCTATTTTTAGCGTAAAAACACAATCACAAAACCCCCCGTTTGCTTCGTTTCACCCTTACAATTATTATTTCGAATAGTGAACTCACACTCCCTACCTGCACTCCTCGAGAGATTGATACTTTGGGACTTGCTCCCATTTTTATTACTTGAGCGACCGGTGCACTTGCCGTTTGCGCATCAAGTTTTTGGCGCCGTTGCCGGGGAGTGCATTCATGCGTGTGATTTTCCTATTTTAAGTATAACTGTCAGTGTTTTTTTTATTATTACGGTGTTTTGTTTCAGTTTCTGTCAATGCAGACCATTCTCACTCATATCGGCGAAACAAAAGACACTTTTGAAATACCTGACGAGCTAATCACCTATATTTATCAGAACTATGTGTTCCAAGGGAACCCCAACGAAGATGTCATTTCACACATTAAAGATTTTTTGGAAGTGTGTGGCACCTTCTAGTGTTCTGAGGGATTCCAAGATAAGTTTAAGTTACAGCTATTCTCATTCTCACTTGCTGGAAGATATAGAATTTGGTATAGGGATATCTATCCAATTGAGATCACGTCATGGAGGAAAGCTGAAGAATTGTTTCTGAAAAGGTATTGCTTGCGTGAACTCTTATCCAAAAAGAACTTTGAGTTTGTCACCTTTACACAGGCTCCTGATGAACCCCTTGTTGAATCTTGGGTAATATTTTGCCGGTTGCAAGCCTGGTGTTGCGCTCAGAATATGTACGAAGTCAATGTCCTTCAAACGCTTTATTTTGAAATGCGGGAGCAGTACATACCACTCTTCGACATTGTAGTTGGGGGAGCATTTCTCAGTCGAGGCATATTTGAGGCGTGGCAGATTGTCAAAGATGTCATTCGCTCTAGCGGAATGTTGGGACGATCTATCAAGTCCCACATTATGGAAAATTCCGACTGTGATGCAAACTTTTTGGAGAATACCCCGGATGCCAAGATTGGGGAGGAGAAATTCCAACAGTTCATAAGGTGGTTCGAGGACTGGTGGCGTTCACAGGAATTGATCAGTCAAAAAATAGATACATTGTGAGCCACCCTAAGAGGAGTGATTCAAATATTAAACCATCATCATACTGAGACTGTGCATACTATGAATATTTGAAGCGGAAGGGTTGTTAAGGTTGGTGATCAACAATGTAGTCTACCTTCCGGACAAATGGGTTTGCCAATGGAGAGTGGGACCACTGTCGAAGCACCCGCTTGTGTAGCACCGGAATCTGTACCACAACAACCTGAGATGACCACTCTGTCGTTCCGTCATCGACTGCTGAATCTCTGAAAAGAGAAACAACATCACAGATTATTTGGACATGATGAAAGGTGTGCATGTGAGCATTCTCCTGATATATGTGCTCACACATGTTCCTAACTATGCTAAGTTTATAAAGGATCTTGTGGAAAAATCAATAACTTCAGAGTTTGTCGGTGAAGTTTCAACTTTGGAGGAGTGCTCAACCATAGAGGGACTACATTGGCCTGTAAAACAAAAAGATCCAGGTAGTTTCACCATTTTTTGCACCATTGGTCAGTCAACATGCCATCGAACACTGTGCGACTCTAGAGCTTCAATCAATTTGATACCGCTCTCAAGCTTTTGCAAAATTGGCACGAGTGTCATTCGACCTACCAGTATCACGTTAAAGCTAGCTGGTCGATTAAGAAAGAAGTCTCTGGGCATAGTGAAGGATCTGGTGGTGGCTGTCAACGGATTAGTTTTTCTTGTGGACTTCGTGATTCTCGATATAGAAATTTGCTATGAGACACCAATTATTTTAGGGAGACTGTTCCTAGCTACGAAAAGAGCAGTGATGGATGCAGAGAATGGATTGTAAACATTGCGCCTTGGAACAGAGTCAACCACATTTGATATGTACAAAGCACAAAGAGTGATCAAGAGTACCGAGTCTGAACTTCTTGACTCCGTTGCTACTGAGCTAATGGAGTGCCCAATTAATCAATTTGAGAGATATGATGATGAGGCTAATGACGCTGACGGAGATGAGCAAGGTATGTTTGATACAGAGTCAGCCATCATCTATGACTAAGTTCCGGTGTCGTATTTCACGGCTTTTGATGCTCCTTTACTCAAACCACTACCGGAGACTTTAAAATAAGTATTCTTGGGGGACAGCAGGACACACCCGATCATTATCTCTGCTCTGCTAACGGATGATCAAGAATGTCAGCTAGTAAAATTGCTGAAGTCAGACTTGGGGGCATTTGGGTGGAAAATCTCTGACATCAAAGGGATCAGCCCCACAGTTTGTATGCACAAAATACTTTTAGAAAAGAGTTTCAAACCTTCAGCTCAACCCCAACGTCGATTGAACCCTAAGTTGCAAGAGATTGCAAAGGATGAGATTATTAAACTTCTTGACGCTGGGATTATTTATCCTCTTAGTGATAGCAAATGGGTGAGCCCAGTTCAACTTGTCCCGAAAAAGGGAGGAATGACTGTAGTCACTAATGAGGATAACGAGATACTCCCAACCCGGACGATAACTAGTTGGAGAGTGTGTATTGACTACAGAAAGCTCAATCTTGCCACTCGAAAGGACCATTTCCCTCTCCCATTCATTGATCAAATGTTTGAAAATCTCGCGAGACAAGACGATTACTCTTTCCTTGATGGATACTCAGGTTATAATCATATTTTGATTGATCCGGCGGATCGGGAGAAGACCACATTTACCTGTTCATCCAGTACCTTTGCAATCAACCGCATGCCATTCGGGCTCCGCAATGCCCCAACCACATTCCAATATTGCATGATGGCGATTTTTTATGACATGGTTGGTGATTTCTTGGAGGTATTCATGGACGATTTCTCTCGATTCAGAACGAGCTTCGATGCCGGGTTGAAAAATCTGGCTTGGGTTCTAAAATGCTACGAGGACACAAATCTGGTACTAAACTGGGAAAAATGCCACTTCATCGTCGGCGAAGGAGTAGTGTTGGGACACAAAGTGTCCAAAAGGGCATTAGAGGTTGATCAGGCGAAGGTTGATATCATCAGAAGGCTTCCACATCACATGTCTGTTCGAGGTATTCGTAGTTTTCTGGGGCATGCTGGATTTTACAGACGATTCATCCCTAACTTTTCTCATACAGCTAAGCCACAATCCAACCTATTGGCAAAAGACGTAAGCTTTGAATTTAACAGTGAGTGTCTACATGCTTTCAATATTCTGAAGGAATATATAACCTCCGCACCCATCCTATCATTGCCGGACTGGACCCTTCCATTTGCAGTAATGTATGACGCGAGTGATGTTGCTGTAGGGGTTGTCGTAGGGCAGCGTAGGAATAAAATTTTCCACACCATCTACTATGCCAGTCGAACTCTGAATGATGCGCAGCATAATTACACCACGATGGAAAAGGAGTTATTAGCGGTCATTTTCGCCTTTGAAAAATTTCATTCAAATCTAATCCTCTCAAAGGTTGTGGTACACACAGACCATGCTGCCCTCTGATATCTCATGCAAAAGAAGGATGCAAAACCTCATTTTGATGCGGTGGATTTTGCTACTGCAGGAATATGATATTGAAGTGCGCGGCCATCGGGGTGTTGATAATGTTATTGTTGATCACCTTTCGAGGCTCGAACACCATGGTGATTCCAAGACACCAGGGTCCCAAATTGCCGACGAATTTCTGAATGAGAGTCTTTTTGCGGTTGTATCCACCTCGTCCGCACCGTGGTATGCTTTTCTCTAACTTTTTGGCAAGGAAAGCTTCCCCTCAAAATTTGACATATCAACAGCGAAAGAAGTTCTTCTCGGACATCAAATATCATTATTGGGAGGATCCATTACTATTCCATACTTGTGCTAATGGAATCATTAGAGGTTGTGTTCTGGATCATGAAATCAAGTCCATCCTTCATCACTATCATGACCGGGAGGCAGATGGACATTTCAGGGCTGCTCGAACTGCTCAAAAGGTACTCCGGTTTTGGCTGTTCTGGCCCACATTGTTTCGGGAAGCCTTCACTCACGTTAAAGAATGCAATGAATGTCAATGCATAGGAAATATCGCTCGGCGGGTTGAAATGCCCTTGAATAATATGATTGTTTGTGAATTGTTCGATGTGTGGGGAATCGACTTTATGGGACCATTCATTATGTCTCATGAAAAGCTTTACATCATTATGGCAGTGGACTATGTATCTAAATGGGTCGAAGCAGAAGCTGTTGCTGAGAATGATGCTCGCACAGTTCTACAGTTCATCCACAAGAATGTATTTTCTCATTTTGGTACACCTCGCAAAATATTTAGTGATGGCGGGAGTAACTTTTGCAACCAACAATTTGCTCAATTACTGAAGCGGTTCGGTGTCTACCACAAGATCGCGATGGCATATCATCCTCAAACTTGTGGGCAAGTGGAAGTTTCTATCTGGGAATTGAAGCGGATTCTGGAGAAATCTATAAAGTCTAACAGGAAGGATTGGGCTCGAAAGGTGGATGAAGCTCTTTGGGCCTATAGAACTGCCTTCAAGACACCTATCAGAATGTCACCGTTTCAATTAGTTTATGGAAAGTCTTGTCACCTCCCAGTCGAGTTGGAACATCGAGCGCAATGGACAACAAAAATGCTCAACTTGGATGTTTTAGTTATCGCCGAGAAAAGACGTAACCAACTTTGTGCGCTAGAGGAGTATAGGCACATGGCTTATGAGAATGCCAGTATATATAAGGAAAGAACGAAGAAGTGGCACGATCGACATATTTTTCCCAAGGATTTTAAGCAAGGTGATAAGGTATTGTTATACAATTCAAGATTGAGACTTTTTCCCGGGAAGCTAAAATTGAGATGGACTGTGTAAGACCCCCCCCCCCCCCTCCCCAAACTGAAGCGAGTTTAGGGAGGGGGGATCTTACTGCCCAAGGACGTCCACAAGCACTACCCGGGTGGCAACGGTCCACCCTCTCAAGCGTTGAGTGGTCGCCTTGTCAGGCACAAGAATCACAACATCACATCAGATTCACACAATGGAAGTATTAGAAATAGGAAAACTAGCACACATCTTATTATTACATTACAAAAGGGGGCAGAAGCCCATTGTTTAGTACATTTGCCTCATGGGGCTACATATGACTAATACAAAGTGCTCTTAAACTAGTCCTACACTCTAAGACTCACGTCGCAGAAGACAAGGGGCGAGACTGGAGTATCCGGTCGGGCCATCTCTAAGGCCGGTATCTCATCCTGCGGTGCAGGGGCTTCGTGCTGTCCCATCTCCTATGATTGGTTATAAAAATAACCGTTAGTCACAAAGCTAAGTAGAAAACACATTCCCCTCCCCGGATCCGTATCCTAGGGCGGGCAAAAGTACATGAATTAAATAGCCGATGCACAGTAGAGAGTTAGCACCAGGTGATGAGTACTTTTTGTACTCATCTTTTAGTATAATTTTAATATAGTTTTAATATGAATTTATATAAATTATTTGTATTATCTTATCTAATTCATTCCTTTTTATTTTTGCCACTAATTTATGCTTAGTTTATGTTTTTCAGGTTTTCTGGGCACTTTGAGTAAAAATGTCAAGTACACGCCTACGGTCACGGGCGTGACCAGGGGGCGTGACAGCCTAGATGTGTTCCAGACCCGATTCCGCCAACCCGGTATCATTCCGTGAAGATTCGCCAAGTACACGCCCTAGGTCACGGGCGTGACCAAGGGCGTGACATCCAAGTCACGGCCGGGACCCCGCCACCAGCTTCCATCACGCCTGCCACGTCATTTAAAGTTACACGCCCCAGGTCACGAGCGTGCCCAGTGGGCGTGACATCCAGGTCACGGTCGTGACTCGCCCCGCGCTCCTTCCCGCCGAAGATTCCCGCCAGAAGCCAGATTTTAAGATTACACGCCCCAGGTCACGGGCGTGACCTAGGGCGTGACACGGCTGAAATGCTCGCATTTACTCCAGAAGGCGCCCTCTCCGATGCTGCTTCGATCACGACCCTTACACGCCCTTGGTCACGGGCGTGACCAAAGGCGTTTAACCTCAACTTTTCAGCTATATAAAGCCAGCTCCAGCAGAAAGTTTGGGGGGATGAATTTTAGGATTAGAACTTTCATTTCTTGTATTATTTTCATGTTTTTAGTAGTTCTTATAATCCTCTTTCTTTATGCAATTCGTATTTTCAATTAAATAGTTTGTAGCTTCTTTCACATAGTTTGTAATTTCTTTTATCAATAAGATAGTTTTTCTTATTCTCTTATTTCTCATTCTTCTTCTTCTTCATTGTTTTATTTTCTTTTTGCAACCCAACTCTAAATTTTAATTGATAAGATAATAAAGATTTTCTTGAAGTAAGAGTACTCAACCTCCCTGAGTCTAATACGACCTTGGTTTTATAACCTATACTACATTCGATACTGTACACTTGCCGTTGTCGTTTGCAAGCATAGTTTTGCGCATCAAGTTTTTGGCGCCGTTGCCGGGGACCACGGTTGATATTTCGAAAAAAGAAATATTTATTAATTTTATTGTTCTCTTTCTTCTCCCCATTCTCTTTAAATTTTTTTTTATATAAAAAAAAACTTAAAAAGCGTAATCTAAATTCTCGGAAAGGATGCTTTGGGCTTGAATTCCCATCACAGCCTCTAGTACCTTGCGAGCCCTTCACCGGGTTGACCTTAGGAAGTCCGGGACTAACTTAACCTGCTTTGTGAAAAAAAATTTATAAGAATATATATTTTTTCTTTAATACTCTAAAATTCCATTCATTTAAGTGAAAGTTGTTTCATTTTTTTATTTCTTATTATGAAATTAGTAGAAGCGGTCGTTAAAATTACTGTGCTTCGAAACCAAATTGAACTCTTGCAAGCCGCACGAAGGCACCAGTTTACTTGTTATTATTGTGGTGCGCCTCATCAAAGTGAGTAATGTTATTTACATTCTCAAAATAATTATTATGAAAATAATTATCCTCAATATTATGCAAATAATTATGATAATAATTATGATCATAATTTTTCATCTTTTAATGAGAATAAATTTTCAAACTTTGATGAAAATAATTTTTCTAATTTTAATGAGAATCATTTTTCGACATTTAATAATTGTTTTTCTAGCTCCGAAGTAGATTATTCCTCGTGGCAAGCTCACCCGGATAGTTCTCGAAGCAATGAAGATAAATCTGTAGATCCGAACTTTTGTTTTTCTTCTTATACACCGCAGTTTTCGTTCTCTAATTTGGGGGAAATTTCGCAGATCCAAATAGATACTTCCCCCCCCCCCCCCCCCCCCCCAAAAAAAAAAAATTTAGAGGAAAATATTATTTCGTCTAGTGTTTTTTCTAATTTTCACGAGAATAATTTTTCGGCTTTTAATAATTTTTCTTCTAGCCCCGAAGTAGATTATTCTTGGTGGCAAGGTCACCCGGATAGTTTTCGGGGCGATGAAGATAACTCTTTAGATCCGAATTCTTGTTCTTCTTCTTTTGCGCCGAATTTTCCTTTCCCTAATTTTTGGGAATCTCCACCGAATCAATTCGATACTCCCCCCCCTCCAAATTTAGAGGAGAATTTTATTTCTTCTAGTATTTTTTCTCCATCTTTGGATAATTTAGTTATGGAGGAACATGTGATTTCATGTAATCCCATAACTTCTTTTACCAAAGATGAAGAAAACTTATTATTCCAAGAATTTCTAAATTCACCCCGGATGAAATAAAAGAAGAACAAGTTTCTTCCCCTACTCCACCCGGATCTTATTTTTTTTGTCATGAATTTTCACAAACTTCTTCTATCCAACCGAAAATTCATGAAAATTTTGTGTCCGAAAATATAATTCCGCTTGGTAATGCACTAGATTTGTCTAAAGAAAATTTAATTTTAGAAAAGGAACAACCGGAGCTTAATCATTTATTTTCGCAAGCGCCTCCTCCTTGCGAAAAATTATCTGACACGTTTAATTATGATTCTCTCTAGACTAATAATTTTCAGGTTGAAGATGAGCCGTTGCTACCCCAATCAATTGATGATCCATATGCCGCTCATCTTTATAAATTCAAATCACCTCAGGTATGTATAGGTGATTTGGATTTGCATATTCAAAATCATGGAAAAATGGAGAATCACATGTTAAGCAGAGGAGTAGTCGTGCGACTAACGCCGGCACATTCACCTACGCGTGAATTAGGGGAGTTTCCTGTCCACTTCTTTTTTTATTTTCCTTTTTCCTAACACTAACCGTCTAGCTTATCTTTAATTTTTACGCATTTTTTTTAAAAAAGGTCTATTTTCCAAGTGTTCTTCATACTTAGTTTTAAACATTGGGGACAATGTTTACTTTTAAGTATAGGGGTGTAGCTTAGCATTCATAGTATTTATATTTGAAAAAAAAATTATAAAAATTATAAAAATCTAATTTCTTGGAAAGGGCGCTTTGGGCTTGAACTCCCATCACAGCTCCTAGTACCTTGCGAACCCTCCACCGGGTAGCCCTCGGGAAGTGCAAGAAATAATATAATATAAAAATTAATAATAATAAATATGCCTAGCCTTATTGTTTTTATTGTTCTAGAAATTTAGTTTGAGGTTTGATTATAAGTATTCTTAGATTTTTAATTTAGCTAATTTTTTGTTTTATCAGAATTTGTTATAATTAAATTTGAAGTAATTTGGTTTTAAGAAATATTTTATGTTTTTAATTTGATTAGAGAATCTATTTAGCACTACTTCTCCTTTTAATTTTAAATAGCTTCACTTTGTGGTAAATTGGCTAAACATCTCTAGATATTTTTTTTTATATTTGCTATTAACTTTAAGATCTTAGGAAATTTCATTCCACTAAAAAGTTGCTCTCAAAATAGTTTAATTTATAAACTAGAAGTATTCTTTACCCTTGGTAAACATATGTATTTTTTCTTTTCCCCTATTGTTAGATCATATGTCATGGGAATAAGGAGATGTTAGTTCTTTATTCTCTGGTAAACATATGCAACCCAAAAATAAAAATGAAGAGAGAAAAAATGTGTATATGTCGTGGAAATGATAGGATAATAGTCTATCATTCTCCGGTATTACATATACTAAAAAAAGGGGGGTTGAGAGGATAAAATTCATCACCCCAATCAAAAACCAATTCATATCCTTTGTCTTCATTTTGCCATTTGATGAGTACTTTTTGTACTCATCCTTTATTATATTTCTATTGATATTTTATAATGAATTTGAATAAATAGCATGAATTATTTAATCTAATTCATTCCTTTTTATTTCTTTAACTAATGTAAGCTTGTTTTATGTTTTTCAGGTTTCCTGGGCACTTTTGAGAAAAATTTCAAAGTACACGCCCATGGTCACGCCCGTGACCATGGGGCGTGACAGCCTAGATGTGTTCCAGACCTACTGCCGCCACTTTGGGCACGTTCCATGAAGAATTTTCCAAGTACACGCCCCAGGACACGGGCGTGACCAAGAGCGTGACCCTGGCTGCTGCGTTCGACGAAAATTCAGGATATCGACGAACAGGCGAGAGTTCGACGAATGTTCAAGTACACGCCCCAGGTCACGGGCGTGACCAAGGGGCGTGACATCCAAGTCACGGTCGGGACCCCTACACCAGCTGCCAGCACGCGTGCGACATCATTTAAAGTTACACGTCCCAGGTCACGGGCGTGACCATTGGGTGTGACATCCAGTCACGGGCGTGACTCCCCCGCGCGCCTTCCCGCCAAAGATTTCCCGCCAGCAGCACATTTAAAGATTACACGCCCCAGGCCCAAAACGCCTGCATTGAAGCCAGAATGCGCCCTCTCCGCCAGCACCGATCATGCCCCTTACACGCCCTTGGTCACGGGCTTGACCGAGGGCGTGTAACATCAAGTTTCTGCCTATTTAAAGGGAGCTTCTCCTGAACTTCAAAGCGCAATTTTTAGGACTTAGACCTTTCATTTCATGTCGTTATTTTCATATTTTAGTAGTTATTGTACTCCTTTTCTTTTTGCAATTGGTACGTTCAATTAAAATAGTTAGTAATTTTCAATTCCTAGCTTGTAACTTTCTTAGCAATTTAATAAAATAGTTCTTTTCTTCTCTCATTTCCTCTCTCTTTTATGATGTGCTCTTGTATTTATTTTGATTCCTCAATCTCCATGAGTAGCTAAAATATTATTAGTACTCGGCCGAGATGATCCAAGGAATCATATAACTCATGAAATAATCTATAGTTGCTATTTCTCTTTTCGAAAATGCTTAAGATTTACCCTTGATTTTAAGATAACGATATTATATTTTCGATATATAATTCTTGTTCTTGTTTTTATCCTTAAGTTAGCCGAGAGGCTCGTAAGACGAATCGATCACTCAAGGATAAAAAAAGGGTAGAATGCAATCCTCAAAAGAGGATGACGTTACCCTTCTGGATTGTAGTAAAAGCCAATAGCGGGATTCACTTCGATAAGGCGAGTTTTAGGGGTTTTGATTCTAGAACGAGAGTTCGATTGATCAACCTAAACTCAGTTGAGCGCATCCTCGAGAGTGGTGCGGTCATAATTCGGGAATCTCCACGGTCAAAGCTATTTTATTAAGAGAATGTGCATTTATTCTTTGTTCTTATTTTTATCTCCAAGGTGATTCAAATATCGTGTGCTAATTGTTCTTTTAATTCTTATTTTAATTTTCCATTTGCAAAACCAACCTCAAGTTTTAATTGATGAAATAATAGAGACTTTCTTGAAGTAAGAGTACACAACCACCCCAAGTCTAATACGACCTTGGTTTTTATAACCTATACTACATTCGATACGGTACACTTGTCGTTGTCATTTGCAAGCATAGTTTTGCTCGCATAAATTTTTGGGCGCCGTTGCCGGGGATACGGTTGATATTTCGAAAAAAGAAATATTTATTAATTTTATCGTTCTCTTTCTTCTCCCCCTTCTTTTTAAATTAAAAAATAAATAAATTTAAAAGCGTAATCTAAATTCTCGGAAAGGACGCTTTGGGCTTGAATTCCCATCATAGCCTCTAGTACCTTGTAAACCCTTCACTGGATAGATCTTGGGAAGTCCGGGACAAATTTAACCCGCTTTTTGAAAAAATATATAATAAAAATATTTTTAAAATTCCATTTATTTAAGTGAAAGTTGTTTCCTTTTTTTATTTCTTATTATGAAATTAGTAGAAGCGGGCGTTAAAATTACCGTGCTTCGAAACCAAATTGAACTCTTGCAAGCCGCTCGAAGGTGCCAATTTAGTTGTTATTATTGTGGTGTGCCTAATCAAAGTGAGGAATGTTATTTACATTCTTATTATCAAAATAATTTTTATGAAAATAATTTTCCTCAATATTATGCAAATAATTTTGATAATAATTACGATTATAATTTTTCATCTTTTAATGAAAATAATTTTTCAAACTTTGATGAAAATAATTTTTCTAACTTTAATGAGAATAATTTTTCGGCGTTTAATAATTATTCTTCTAGCTCCGGAGTAGATTATTCCTCGTGGCAAGCTCACTCGGATAGTTCTCGGAGCAATGAAGATAAATCTTTAGATCCGAAATTTTTGTTTTTCTTCTTGTACACCGCAATTTTTGTTTTCTAATTTTGGGGAAATTCCGCAGATCCAAATAGATACCCCCCCCCCCAAATTTAGAGGAAAATATTATCTCGCCTAGTGTTTTTTCTAATTTTCACGAGAATAATTTTTCGTCTTTTAATAATTTTTCTTCTATCCCCGAAGTAGATTATTCTTGGTGGCACGGTCACCCGGATAGTTTTCGGGGCGATGAAGATAAATCTTTAGATCCAAATTCTTGTTATGTGCCGCAACTTTCTTTCTCTAATTCTGGGGAATCTCCACCGATTGAATTTGATACTTCCCTAAAAATTTTGAGGAGAATTTAATTTCTTCTAGTGTTTCTTCTCCATCTTTGGATAATTTAGTTATGGAGGAACATGTGGTTTCATGTAATCCCATAACTTCTTTTACCAAGGATGAAGAAAACTTATTATACCAAGAATTTCTTAAGGTTATGGGCACCCCGGATGAAGTAGAAGAAGAACAAGTTTCTTCCCCTACTCCACCCGGATTTTATTTTCTTTGTCATGAATACTCGCGAATTTCTTCTATCAAACCAAAAATTGATGAAAATTGTGTGTCCGAAAATTTTATTCCGCTTGGTAACGCATTATATTTTTTAAAAGAAAATTTTGTTTTAGAAATGGAACAACCAGAGCTTAATCATTTATTTTCGCAAGCGCCTCCTCCTTGCGAAATATTATCTGACAAGTTTAATTGTGATTCTCTTTATAATAATAATTTCTAGGTTGAAGATGAGTCGTTGCTACCCCAATTAATTGATGATCCATATGCCGCTCATCTTTATAAATTCAAATCACCTCAGGTATGTATAGGTGATTTTGATTTACATATTCAAGTTCAAGGACGAAAGGAGAATCACAAGATAAACGGAGGAGTAGCCGGGCGACTGACGCCGGCACATTCGCCTCAGTGCAAATTAAGGGAGTTGCTTGTCCACCTCTCTTTTAAATTTCCATTTTCCTAACAATAACCGTCTAGCTTAAAGACGGGAAAAAGAAAGCGCTCTTAGGAGGCACCCCTTGCTTACTTTTAATTTTTATGCATTTTTCTTTTAAAAGTTTATTTTCAGTATTCTTCATACTTAGTTTTAAACATTGGGGACAATGTTTAATTTTAAGTATGGGGGTGTAGCTTCGCATTCCCTGTATTTTTATTTGGAAAAATATTTGTAAATTATAAAAATCTAATTTCTTGGAAAGGGCGCTTTGGGCTTGAACTCCCATCACAGCTCCTAGTACCTTGCAAACCCTTCACCGTGTAGCCCTCGGGAAGTCCAAGAAATATTATATAAAAAAAAATTAATAATAATAAATATGCCTAGCCTTGTTGTTTTTATTGTTCTAGAAATTTAGTTTGAGGTTTGATTATAAGTATTCTTTCATTTTTAATTTAACTAATATTTTGTTTTATCAAAGTTTGTTAAATTTAAATTTGAAGTAATTTTGTTTTAAGAAACATTTTATATTTTTAATTCGATTAGAGAATTAATTTAGCACTACTTCTCTGTTTAATTTTAAATAGCTTCACTTTGTGGTAAATTGGCTAAACATCTCTAGATTTCTATTATATTCTCTTTTAACTTTAAGATCTTAGGAAATTTCATTCCACTAAAAAAGTTGCTCTCAAAATAGTTTAATTTATAAACTAGAAGTATTTCGTTACCTTGGTAAACATATGTATTTTTTTTTCTTTTCCCCTATTGTTAGATCATATGTCCTGGGAATAAGGAGATGTTAGTTCTTTATTCTCTGGTAAACATATGCAACCCAAAAATAAAAATGAAGAGAGAAAAAAATGTGTATATGTCGTGGAAATGATAGGATAATAGTCTATCATTCTCTAGTATTATATATACTAAGAAAAAGGGGGTTGAGAGGATAAAATTCATCACCCCAATCAAAAACCTCTTCATATCCTTTGTCTTCATTTTGCCATTTCGTTCAAACCCATCCCTAGCCAATTTCATTGTTTCTAGTCCTAAACTAAATTATTAAGAGAGCAATATTTTGGTAGGTGTCTTTTCCTTAAGTTTCTTGTATGTTAGAGTGTTTATAATTTCAATCTATTCTTATTTGAAAATTTCTATAATTTTGTTTGCTAAATAGTTATCTTGAGAAGTAGTTTGCTAAACAAATTTCTCTTTTTAAATTATCAACACAATTTATGACTTAATTCTTGAATTCCTAAAATTTGCTTTTGACTTATTCTTGGTTTAATAAAATTTTAGTCAATTAAAAATAATATTGATATCTTATAATTCTTTCCTCACTCTTTTGCTCTGGAATAGCAAAAGCTCAAGTATGGGGGTGTTTGATGGGTACTTTTTGTACTCATCCTTTATTATATTTCTATTGATATTTTATAATTAATTTGAATAAATAGCATGAATTATTTAATTTAATTCATTCCTTTTTATTTCTTTAACTAATGTAAGCTTGTTTTATGTTTTTCAGGTTTCCTGGGCACTTTTGAGAAAAATTTCAAAGTACAGCGTGACTGCCTAGATGTGTTCCAGACCTGCTGCCACCACTTCAGGCTCGTTCCATGAAGAATTTGCCAAGTACACGCCCCAGGTCACGGGCGTGACCAAGGGCGTGACCCTGGCTGCTGCGTTCGACGAAAATTCAGGAGATCGACGAACAGGCGAGAGTTTGACGAATGTTCGAGTACACGCCCCAGGTCACGGGCGTGACCAAGGGGCGTCACATCCAAGTCATGGCCGGGACCCCGCCACCAGCTGCCAGTATGCCTGCCACATCATTTAAAGTTACACGCCCCAGGTCACAGGCATGACCATTGCGCGTGACATCCAGTCACGGGCGTGACTCGCCCCGCGCGCCTTCCCGCCAAAGATTTCCCACCAGCAGCACATTTAAAGATTACACGCCCCAGGTCATGGGAGTGACCTAGGGCGTGACGCGCCCGAAACGCCTACATTGAAGCCAGAACGCGCCCTCTCCGCCAGCACCGATAACACCCCTTACACGCCCTTGGTCATGGGCGTGACCGAGTGCATGTAACATCAAATTTTTGCCTATTTAAAGGGAGCTTCTCCTGAACTTCAGAGAGCAATTTTTAGGACATAGACCTTTCATTTCATGTCGTTATTTTCATATTTTAGTAGTTATTGTACTCATTTTCTTCTTGCAATTGGTACGTTCAATTAAAATAGTTTGTAATTTTCAATTCCTAGCTTGTAACTTTCTTAGCAATTTAATAAAATAGTTCTTTTCTTCTCTCATTTCCTCTCTCTTTTATGATGTGCTCTTTTATTTATTTTGATTCCTCAATCTCCATGAGTAGCTAAAATATTATTAGTACTTGGCCGAGATGATCCAAGGAATGATATAAGTCATGAAATAATCTATAGTTGTTATTTCTCTTTTCGAAAATGCTTAAGATTTACCCTTGATTTTAAGATATCGAGAATATATTTTCGATATATAATTCTTGTTCTTGTTTTCATTCTTTAGTTAGCCGAGAGGCTCGTAAGACGAATCGATCTCTCAAGGATAAAAATGGGTAGAATGCAATCCTCGAGAGAGGATGACGTTACCCTTCTGGATTGGAGTAAAAGCCAATAGCGGAATTCACTTCGATAAGGCGAGTTTTAGGGGTTTCGATTCTAGAATGAGAGTTCGATTGATCAACCTAAACTTAGTTGAGCGCATCCTCGAGAGAGGTGCGTTCATAATTCGGGAATCTCCACGGTCAAAGCTATTTTATTAAGAGAATGCGCTTTTATTCTTTGTTCTTATTTTTATCTCCTAGGTGATTCAAAGATCATGTGCTAATCGTTCTTTTAACTCTTATTTTAATTTTCTATTTGCAAAACCAACCTCAAGTTTTAATTGATAAAATAATAGAGACTTTCATGAAGTAAGAGTACTCAACCGCCCAGAGTCTAATACGACCTTGGTTTTTATAACCTATACTACATTCAATACGGTACACTTGCCGTTGTCATTTGCGGATATAGTTTTGCTCCATCACCATTCCGTTTAAACGCATCCCTAGTCAATTTCATTGTTTCTAGTCCTAAACTAAATTATTAAGAGAGCAATATTTTGGTAGGTGTCTTTTCCTTAAGATTCTTTTATGTTAGAGTGTCAATAATTTCAATCTAATTTTGTTTGAAAATTTCTATAATTTCGATTGCTAAATAGTTATCTTGAGAAGTAGTTAGCTAAACAATTTTCTCTTTTTAAATTATCAACATAATTTATGACTTAATTCTTGAAATCCTAAAATTTGCTTCTTACTTATTCTTGGTTTAATAAAATTTTAGTAAATTAGAAATAATATCGATGTCTTGTAATTCTTTCCTCACTATTTTGCTCTGGAATAGCAAAAGCTCAAGTATGTGGGTGTTTGATGAGTACTTTTTGTACTCATCTTTTAGTATAATTTTAATATAGTTTTAATATGAATTTATATAAATTATTTGTATTATCTTATCTAATTCATTCCTTTTTATTTTTGCCGCTAATTTATGTTTAGTTTATGTTTTTTAGGTTTTCTGGGCACTTTGAGTAAAAATGTCAAGTACACGCCCACGGTCACGGGCGTGACCAGGGGGCGTAACAGCCTAGATGTGTTCCAGACCCGATTCCGCCAACCCGGGATCATTCCATGAAGATTGGCCAAGTACACGCCCCAGGTCTTGGGCTTGACCAAGGTCGTGACATCCAAGTCACAGCCGGGACCCCGCCACCAGCTGCCATCACGCCTGCCACATCATTCAAAGTTACACGCCCCAGGACTCCTCTCTCCCTCCCTTTCCCCCATGTGGCAAAAGGGACGGATGGGTGGGGGAGATATTTTCTCCCCACCCCCCCCCCCCCATCTAGCTCTAATAGGGGGGCTGCATATTCATGGGAAGCCCATTCCTTGAGGGGAGAAACATCTCTCTCTCCTCTCCCCCCCCCCTTTCTTTTTGTTTCCCCAAAAAGATCCGTGCTTGGGGGGGGGGGGGGGGGGGGGGTTGACCAAGGTCAACTCAGGGTGGGGTCCTCCATGGCCCCGGGGGTCCATCAGGACCTACTAGGGCCGATCCTGAGTTTGTGCGTTCCGTATTTCGTACGTTGTGCCTAGGCAGTCTGCATAATCCAAAATGGGCATATTCTCCGTTTGACCTCGGATTGAAATGACGGAAGTCAGATCGGAGTTTGTTTGGCCACAATCCCACAATAGTGTGGTAGCGGCGCACATCGATACTCAAAATGGTCGTTTTCTCTAAACGACCTCGGATCGGGGTGCAACAAATTTTGTTGCATTTGTATTGGTCATACAAGTCTAACGGAACTAACGGAAGTCATATCGGATTTCGTTTGGCCACTATCCCACAATAGTGTGGTGGCGGTGCACAATGATACTCAAAATGATCATTTTTCTCCAAACGACATCGGATCGGGGTGCAACGAATTCCATTGCACTCGTATTGGTAATACGTGTCTAACGGAACTGGCGGAAGTCAGATCGGAGTTAGTTTGGCCACTATCCCACAATAGTGTGGTGGCAGCGCACAACTATACTCAAAATGGTCGTTTTCTCTAAACGACCTCGGATCGGGGTGCAATAGATTCTGTTGCACTCGTATCGGTCATTATCTATCGCTCGGGCCTACTTTTATTGGGCTCACTAGGGTCTAGTGACCCAATAAAAGTTGGGATGTTACAATCCAATAAAAATAAAGGGATTTTCGTCACCGAAAATTGCCTAAAGTAGGGGGGTTAAAGGGGCATACCTGGGGGAATAGTGCCGGGTATTTTTCCCAAACAAGCGCCTCGGGTTCCCAGGTAAACTCCTCGCGTCCACAGTTTGACCACAAAATCTTTACCATCGTGATGGTTTTGTTCCGCAATTCTTTGAGCTTGGAATCTATTATCCTCACTGGTTCGAGTGAGACGGATCGGTCAGATTGTACTGACATTGGGGCCACGGGAAGATGTTGTTGTGGTTGGCGAACGACACGTCTTAGCGAGGAGACGTGGAACACGTCGTGGAGATTTCCCAATTCAACTGATAGAGCTATCCTATATGCAACAGGTCCGATCCTCTCCATGACTTGATATGGGCCCAGATAACGGGGATACAACTTTTTCTGCTTCGTTATTCGAGATATACCATGCATTGGTTTAATTTTCAAGAATACCATGTCTCCTACCTGGAATTCCACCAGTCGATGACGTGCATCATAATATTTGGCCTGGCGGCTCTGTGCCTCCAGCATTCGTTCTCGAATTAACCTTATAGCTGTTGTGGTATCATCCATGTAGGTGACTCCTAAAGCTTCGGGGTCCTCATCCTGTGCCCATGATAGAGGTGTTCGACAGCGTCTTCCGTAGAGGGCCTCGTACTGTGCCATCTTGATGCTTGCCTGGAAGCTGTTATTGTATGAGAATTCTAGCAAGGGCAGTACCTGTTCCCAAGGCTCGTTGTGTTCCGCTATGCATAATCAAAGGAGGTCTTCCATCGTCCAGAAAGTGCTTTATGTTTGTCCATCGGTCTGGGGGTGGAAGGCGGTACTAAAAGCCAGTCTGGTTCCTAGATAAACTTGTACTCTCCTCTATTCTTTTGATGTAAAGCGCCCGTCACGGTCAGACACGATTGACTTGGGTACCCCATGGAATCGAACCACCTACTCTATAAATAGCCGGGATAAAATGTTAACACCGTCGCCTTGTTTATTTGGGATAAAACGGGCCACTTTGGTGAGGCGATCTACTACGACCCATATGGAGTCGTTCCCTGCGCGAGATCGGGGTAAGCCATGAATGAAGTCCATGGAAATATCTTCGAACTTCCATTCTGGTATGGGTAGGGGTTGTAGTAACCCTCCTGGGCTACGACATTCTGCCTTGACCATTTGACAGGTCTGGCATTGTGCTACATAATCAGTGACGTCCTTCTTCATACCTGGCCAATATAACGTTCATCGTAGATCTGTATAAATCTTCACTACTCCCAGATGTATTGAATACCTTGATTGATGTACTTCGCGGAGTATCTCTTCCCGGATTCCTTCGGTAGAGGGAATGAATATACGGTGCTTGTACTGTAAGATGCCATCGTAAAGGTTGTAGTCTTCCTAAGTGCCATGTTGCAGGGTCTGGATGATTAGGGACACTTCAACGTTGATTTTTTGTGCCTCTCATATTCTATCTCTGATGTCACACTGTATTTCCATCCAGTAGAGCTGAGCTTGGTAATCCATCGGGTTCCTACGGGTGATGAGGATGATATCCAAGTCTGCCAAAGACTTGACCAACTCTTCTGGTGTCATCTCTAGCCAATTTCCGGCCATCGGAGGTTGCCGATTTTTGGCATCTGCAACTTTATTGGCTTTGTCGGGGTGGTATTGGAGGGCGAAGTCATAATCGCACAGGAATTCCAACCACCCGCGCTGTCGGAGGTTTAGCTCTTTCTGGGTGAAGATATATTTGAGGCTCTTGTGGTCGGAGAAGATCTCGCATCTTACTCCGTAGAGGTAATGCCTCCAGACTTTTAATGCGAATACTACCGCACCCAATTCCAAGTCATGGGTTTCATAGTTTAGCTCATGAGGCTTCAGCTGTCGTGAAGCGTAGGCGACTACTTTACCGTGTTGCATCAGTACAACTCTTAACCCCTTCAGCGATGCATCAACGTAGATTTGGAAGCCCTCAGTGCCTGAGGGGATTGTCAGAATTGGAGCCGATATTAGTTAGTTCTTTAGTTCTACGAATGCTGCTTCGC
Organism: Dactylorhiza incarnata; assembly: GCA_033032865.1. NCBI lineage: Eukaryota > Viridiplantae > Streptophyta > Magnoliopsida > Asparagales > Orchidaceae > Dactylorhiza > Dactylorhiza incarnata. The sequence goes on from JAWHQI010000073.1 coordinate 2,163,265, forward strand.
ATTCAGGAGTCCACTGGAACGTTATATCCTTTTAGGGAGGTGAGGGGCAAGGCAATTTTAGAGAAACCTTCTACAAACTTACGGTAATAGCCGGCGAGGCCAAGGAAGCTCCTGATAACTGCTATCGTCTTTAGTGGCGGCCAGTTTCGTACTGCTTGTATCTTGGCTTGGTCCACCGCTATCCCGTTCTTGTTGACCGTATGTCCAAGAAAACAAACTTCATCCAGAATTCACACTTGCTAAACTTCGCGAAGAGCGAATGTTCCCTTAACTTGAGTAAAACCATTTGGAAGTGCCTAGAATGATCGGTCTTATTCTTGGAGTAGATGAGTATATTGTCTATAAAGACGATCACAAAGTGGTCTAGGAAGGGTTCAAACACCTTATTCATCAGAGCCATGAAGGCGGACGGAGCATTGTTCAGCCTGAACGGCATTACCATGAATTCATAAAGTCTGTAATGGGAGCTGAAAGCGGTCTTGGGGATGTCTTCGTCTCGTATTCAGAGCTGGTAGTAGCCGGACCTTAAGTCCATTTTGGAGAATACGGACGCGCCTTGTAATTGGTCGAATAATTCATCTATCCTGGGTAGGGGATAGGTATTTCGGATGGTGAGTTTGTTTAGCTCTCAGTAATCGATGCCCAGTCGCAGGGATCCATCCTTCTTCTTGACGAATAGTACTGGAGCTCCCCAGGGCAAGGTACTCGGACGAACGAAACCTGCGTCAATTAGCTCTTGTAGTTGTATCTTGAGCTCGGCTTGTTCCCTTGGGGCCATCCGGTAAGGTGCTCGGGACACCGGTCGAGCTCCATGAGCAAGTACAATATGGAAGTCCACTTCTCGTTGCGGGGGCAACCCGGGAAGGGATTCTGGAAAGACGTCTGGGAAGTACCGAATTACGGGTACTTTGGAGAGCACTCGCATCTTGTCTTCCATCTCGAAGTAGATTAGGTACACCTTGTCCTTTCGCCGGACTGCTTTGACTATTTGAGCGGATGTTAAGACGATGCGGGTGACAGAGGGTATACCTGTTAGTGAGATTGACTGCCCATTTGGGCTCCGGAGGTGGATCTCTCGAGTCGAACAATTGATTTGGGCGCTATGCTCGACCAACCAATCCATTCCTAAAATGATGTTGAATCCGGTTATCGACAGAATGGTTCCGTTGATTTCGAATTCTACACCTCCTAGCGTTGCTTGGAAGGAGCACTTCTCCGTGGACGTCATGTTTGATCCATCCGGGAGTCGTATTCGTATCAACATTCTGGATGATCGCACAGTGTTTTCTTTGTCTGCGATGAAGTTCTGTGCGACGAAGGAATGCGTGGCACCGGTATCGAACAACATTTTAGCGGGGTGACCTTCTACCAGAAGCAAACCTGATAATATATATATGTACTATGATCATAAGCTTTTTACGGATATACATGAGTAGTAATTACACCAGCCAAACAAAAGACTACATCACAGATTTCTACTATATCATCCTACTAGTATATCGTGGCTAATGAAAATAGATACCTATCACCACATCTGGTCCAGGGCCGTGTTGGAGATCTAAAGCGTATGCCTCGAGCGGTGCTGTTCTGCCCTGCCTGCCCTAGCCTCTCATGCCTGCATGTCGTCCTCTGCGTCCACCTCATCCCTGCCCTCTCTTCGCGGCTCCCTGTACTGCTCCTAGGCCAGGCCTACCTATAGCCTGAGGGCAGAAAGCTCGTATGTGCCCAGGTTGCTGGCAAAGGTAGCAGTTCCCTGCAAAGGGGGCATCTCGTCGTGCGACTGCGGTGGCCTGAGGTGCTGGGGTTGGATGTGTTGGTCGGGGCTGTGGTGCCTACCCATATGGCTGGTGGCGCTGATGCTGTCTCCTACCCCGGTCCAGTCTGCGAGGGCCTACTCCTCTCTCTCGACCCTGAGCCCGGGGAACCTTCGCATGTCCCCTACGCTGTTGGGCCACCATCCTCTGATTTATCTCTAACGTTGAGGCGTGATAGGCGATCGTGTGAAAGGTCGAATGGGAGATCATGATCAACGCATGTCGAAGATCGTCTCGTAGACCTCGATTGAATCTAGACGCCCTATCCCTATCTGTAACTGCCAAGGTACCGGCAAAACGGGCTAGATGGATGAACTCTCGCTGGTACTCTGGTACCGTCCTCTCTACTTGTCGGATCTGCAGGAAACGCTCCTGAAGTGCAATCCTATCTGCGTCTGAGATAGAGTGCTCTAGGAAGGCCCCTGAGAACTCTCCCCAAAGGATCGTGCTGAGTGGTCACCCCCTAAATGTGGAGCGGCTGACTGCCCTCCACCAATCTCGGGCACAGCCCTCTAGCAAGGTCACCACCAAGGATACTGTGGCCACGAAGGGGCACATCATCCCAACCAAGAGCTCCTCTACTCTCTCCACCCACTCTTATGCTTGTATGGAAGACTCGGTGACTCGGAATGTAGGGGGACTTAGCCCCCAGAACGTCGTCAGAAGATCGGTAGGCACGGTGGTCTGCTGGGGTGGCCATAGGATGGCCGTCTGGAAGGTGGCTAACAGGGCTGTCAGTGTCCGTCCAAGATCCATATCAACAAATGCGACTATAGCCGAGGCGGCCAGGGCTGGCGGTGGAGTGGTAGGATGGTACTGATCCCTAGAGGACGACCATCCCTTACTGGACACCGGTATCTGGAGAAGTAACAGGCGAACATCAGTATTTGCAAAAATAAGGGAATTTTGTAGAACTGACTGAAAGGAAGCGGAAAAACATGGAACTACCGTGCAATCTAGGATCCTTAATCCTTAAACCTAAGGGTCCACCAGACTTCCGCTGCATGGTTCATCCCGAAGCAAGGAATAGAAATCGGGGTGGGACGGTCTAAAGACTGCCCCATGTGGTCGGATCGTGGTAGCTCTGATCCATTTGTAAGACCCCCCCTCCCCAAACTGAACCGGGTTCAGGGAGGGGGGATCTTACTGCCCAAGGACGGCCACTAGCACTACCCGGGTGGCAACGGTCCACCCTCTCAAGCGCTGAGTGGTCGCCTTGTCAGGCACAAGAATCACAACATCACATCAGATTCACACATCGGAAGTATTAGAAATAGGAAAACTAGCACACAACTTATAATTACATAACAAAAGGGGCCGAAGCCCATTGTTTAGAACATCTGCCTCGGGGGCTACACATGACTAATACCAAGTGCTCTTAAACTAGTCCTACACTCTGGGACTCACGTCGCGGAAGACAAGGGGCAAGACTGGAGTATCCGGTCGGGCCATCTCCAAGGCGGGCATCTCATCCTGCGGTGCGGGGGCTTCGTGTTATCCCATCTCCTGTGATTTGTTTTAAAAATAACCGTTAGTCACAGAGCTAAGTAGAAAACACATCCCCTCCCCGGATCCGTAACATGGGGCGGGCTAAAGTACAGGAATTAAATAGCCGAAGCAGAGTAGAGAGTTAGCAGCAGGAATGCATATCCACATATATACATATATTTATAGGGCCTACCCTATCAAAACTTCCGCGAGGTAACATAGACGCACAGTATGTAATAAAGACAACTCTAATTTTCACACACTCGCGCTCAGGTGTTCAAACCTGCACACACAAAGACTCTGTGTCGACAAAGCTTGGACCGCTTTGCTTCAAGCAGGGTAGCGAACCCCGCGGGCCTCACAGAGGTGGCTGTCGGTGACAGTGGCCATTCCTGTCACTTCTGAATGTAGTCGTACTGTATCACTCAGGCCCTCTCGTACAGCAAGGTGTACTAACTGGATGTGAGCGACATCCGGCTATTCCGAGGTTTAGGCCGACGAGCGGAGGCAAAACTGCAGGTTTGGAGTGGTGATCACCGCTGTGCACATCTCCCTGTCGCCATAAGTCATCACCCCCCCCCCCCCCCCCCCCCCCCCCGCAGCGGTACGAGCGGTCTGTGGGGTGACCGACCCACCAGTTCCAAAACAATCTTCGAAAGCAAGCTTTATCACAGAGCAAGCGATTTAAAACTTAACGCAGCATTCTTACTCGACCGATCGCTCGACCCGCGACCGAGAGGCTCGGCGGTAGGAGGGCTCCTTATTTGGGGCTGAATCAGGAGGAGGGACTCAACTCCGGGTCTTCCCTAACTAAGGTCTCACAGAAAGGAGGAGAAGCACCGCTTGCCAGCGTAGAACTGTAACACCCCAAAAATCGTAGTTCAGCGAGGTAGGCGGAATGGTAATGCTGCGCTCGGGATAGGCTAAAAAATTCCACAACAGTTCTCTGCGCACGACCATAGTCCACTTCGCGCACGACCAGTGATCGTGCGCCAGTGATCGTGCGTATCTCGCAAGGAATCGGAGTTCTGTCTCGGCTTATCGCACGACCATTCTCCTCTTCGCGCACGACTAGTGATTGTGCGCCTGTGATCGTGCGCCCTGTTTATTTCTGTTCCGCGAAAACGTGCGGGGATGACGATCCGACCGATCAAATATTTCGGGATTCGATCCAGCGGCTGAGATGTTTCGCTGGGGGGCTTTAGGGCTTGGATGAGGGGTTATTCCCTCATATTTTCAAGTTCGTTCTCTCTCTTAGGTTGGAGAAAGGAGAAGGGGGCAAGGAGGAAGAAGAGGGGAGATCCGCCATTGTTGGAGCTTCGGAGCTCCGATCGCCGATCCGAGACCGGCAACGCGTAGAGGGCGTCAGGGCGCTTCTTCTTCACCGTTGGTTTGCAAGCTTCTCATGGCTAGGAGGAGATCTCAAAAGGTAACGACATTTCTCTTCCCGGTCTTTAGGATGCGTGCTTGGCATCCCTTTATTTTCTGCATTTTGGCACCGGATCCGTCGAGTGAGAGGGATCCGGGTCGTCTTGGTTCAAAAGGAACCATCGGGTTGATTGAGTCCGTCCCCGACATGATTTGCACTAGAGATCTGCTCCGTTAGCGGATTAGGCATTGTGGGTGAAGACGGATTTGTGACCGTTGGTCCGATTCGGTGATGTTGATTTACGCGCATTTTAGGGGTTTTGTTAGAAATCCGATTACGGCGAACTCGTCGTTGTGATGCCCTTGTAGCTTCGTGTGGTAACGAACGTTGGGTTTAGGGCGGAGAAATAATGTGCGGAATATGGGGCTTGTGATGCCTAGTGTTGTGCGAAGGCGCGATTGGTCTTTGTGGTCGGCTCGCTATCCCGTGAAGACTGCGATTCACGTGTGGAGAGTGTCCCGGCAAGATTAGTCCCTTCGATTGTTGACTGACGAGAATGTCTGTGCTACGGATGAGTCCGTTGACGGTCGCCAGGCGAGGCAATCGGTGGACGTTGTCCCGAGAGTAAGTCCAGGGCCTTGGGACGTTTTGGTTAGCCAGAATTCCTAGTATCGGTCTTGGTGTGTTGTTGGCGGCCCGAGCGTGTGAGCTGTTAGACAAGCCCGATGGCATGGTGAGCCAGGCGAGGTGGGTCTCAACGAGAGCTCTTGGCCTTGGGTTATGATGCCCTTGCGGGGAAATGATGAGTACCCTTGTGTTTGTGATGTGATGATGATGTATGATGATGTGATAGATTTATACGCTTTAGGGTACCTTGGGTGAAACCCGGGTTTGCATTCATTTTGCATTGATAGGCCCTTTTTATTATCTGCTCAACATAGAAACGTGGATGCTGTATGTGACACTCATACCTGTTTTTATGCTGTTTTTCGTTTATGTACATTTGCATACGAAGTGCTGACTTGCAGGGTGAAGTAGTTCCCTGGGGTCCGCTAGGACGGCCGGGAGGAGGGATGTTGTTACACCGTTTGTGGTCAGCCATAGCTGACCCTCGTTTACCACTCTTTGTGATTTGGTTGCAGGGCAAGAATCGCAGGCTGGACCCAGCGCGCCGGCCAAAAAGGCCTAAAGCCTCATGGAGTATTTACCTTGTCTTCATGCACTTTTATTATTACATTTTGTTGTAACCGGCTTGCATGCCGATGTAGTTTAGGTAAAACTATTATCTGTTCCCTTTTGTTGGGACGTTCTTTTGTGTTGAATGTTTGGTGATTTGGACTGTGGTTTTGTATGGCCTTAAGGCCAGTTGGACTCCTATGTAGTATGGACAATCTCTGTGTTTTATGTTTGTTTCCGCTGTGTTGTCTGAGTTTTGAGAATGGGTAGTCAATATCATCTTTTAATACTGAAGCTGTGGCGGTTATATGTCGTGGGGTCCTGGCCGGACCCATGTTATATGATCATTGCAGGGGAGGTGTTACAATTTGGTATCAAAGCGAGGTTGTAGTATTCTTGCGAGGTCTAGTGTTTTTGGATCGCGTAAGAGATTGTCCACATAGGAGTATTGTGCGGGATCATGAGTATCCCTGCGTTCGAGTCTTGCGTTTAGATCCTGATGAGCTTTTATTTTTTCCTTGCTTATGCTAGGACGTTGGCGACGATGCGGGGACGTCGAGGAGGCAAGAGGAGCCTTCGGGGAGCAGTGCTACTGCTCCAGGCCTCATGAATGTGGGCATGTCCCCGGCTGATTTCTGTCGCATGCTAGCGGAGGCAATGGTAGTGGCTCAAGCTGGAGCGATGCCACGGGTTCCTACGCCGGTAGTGCAAGTTGCGACTCCTGTTATTCCGGCGGCTACGCCGGATACACCGGAGGTCGAAGTAAGGCAAGCAGAGCCTTTAGCGGAGAGAGCTATTCCGATGGGTGATCGATTCATGAAGTATTTCTTGAGTTTCAACCCTCCGACATTCAAGGGAGTGGGCACTCCAACGGATGCCGAGGATTGGCTTTCGAGGACCTAGGAGCTCTTGAAGGCAGCTGAGGCCCCAGATGAGAGGCAGTCTCACTTTGCGAGCTTCATGTTAGAGGGCGATGCGAAGTTGTGGTGGGTGAACCATAACGGTCGACATTTTGTTGTGCGTGTTCCGTCCATGGAGGAGTTTGGAAACGCTTTCCTAAAGCGTTACATTCCGGCTTCAACAAGGTTAGCACTGCAGCGGCAGTTTCTACATTTGGTGCAGCGGGAGAAGACAGTGGATGAATATCTACAAGAGTTCACTCGGTTGGGTCGTTATGCGGGTACGACTATGGCAGATGATGAAGAGAGAGATAACCTCTTTTATCAAGGGTTGAGGGAAAATTTAAGGCAACCACTTATAGCCTTGAAGAATGCCGGATTCAATGAGTTGGTCGAAACCGCTCGCACGCTAGAGAGCGACTTGGAGCGAACTCAATGGCGAAAGGGTGTTGCGGCAAGGCAGGGAGAAGGAAAGCCTTCTCACTCTCAGCCCCAGTGGAAGTCCGAGGGCAGCCGATGGAAGAAGAAGCCCCGTCCTAATAGGCCTGGGGAGAGAAGTGGCGCACCTTCGGGAGATTTCCGTTCCAAAGGTCCGGTTACTTGTTACCAGTGTGGCAAGGTGGGTCACATTAGCCGTTTTTGTACCAAGGGCGGAGCTGGGCCAGAGCCGAGACAAGAACAATCGGTGCGTTCGGGTCCCAGTGTTGCAGAGAAGGGGAAAGCGGCGGAGTCGAGTGCTTCGCGGTTCCCTTCAGTGCAGCCTAGAGCCTATAATCTTGGGCAACAGGAGGCGATACGTCAACCCGATGTGGTGACAGGTACGAAAGCTTTAAGTTTCGTTTGTTACTATAATGTAGGTTGCGGCCTTTCATGTTGTCTTGCACGTGGTTAGGTTTCGTGCTAGTTTCGGGCTACCCTTCTCGAGTGTTGTTCGACACGGGGGCGTCATAGTCTTTTCTTGCGGAAAGTTTTATCCGGAAGATTGGTGCTGAGTCCATAGTGGCAGAAGTGGAGCTGAGTGTGCGTATGCCGAATGGGTCGTTCATGACTACCATGAGGAAGGGACGCATTGTGATGCAAATTGGCGATTGTGATTTCGTGTTGGTAGCAGCGATTCTGCCACTAGCCGAATTCGATGTTATCTTGGGAATGGACTGGCTTGCGGAGCAACAAGCTAGTATCGACTGCCAGTTGAAGGTGGTAACCCTGAGAGGTGAAGGTAGAGTAGAGGCCAAGTTTGAAGGCCTAAGCGGAGTGGCTTGCTCCCTGATTTCCGCTATGCAAATGAGGCGTGCGGTAAACCAAGGAGGCGAGGCGTTCTTAGCTTTGTTGGAGACTCACTCCACAAAGTTGGCTATTAGAGAAGTTCCGGTGGTGAAAGAATTTGAGGATGTATTCCCTGAGGAGCTTCCGGGAGCAGCTCCTCAGCGTGAAATTGATTTCTCGATAGAGTTGGTACCGGGTGCGAGGCCGGTGTCGCGTACTCCGTTTAGGATGGCACCAAAGGAACTGGCCGAGTTAAATGTTCAGTTGCAGGAGTTGTTAGAGCAAGGGTACATTAGGCCCAGCTCTTCGTCGTGGAGCACGCTGGTAGTGTTTGTGAAGAAGAAAGACGGCAGTATGCGGTTGTGTATCGATTATCGTGAATTGAATAAATTGACCGTTAAGAATAAATATCCGATCCCCCGAATCGATGATTTGTTCGACCAGTTAGTGGGGTCGGTGGTGTACTCCAAGTTGGATTTGAAATCGGGGTACTACCAGCTGAAGATTCGAGAAGAGGACGTTGCCAAGACAGCGTTTGGGACTCGGTATGGACACTACGAGTTTTCGGTGATGCCGTTCGGACTGACGAACGCGCCATCTGTGTTCATGGATTTGATGAACAGGGTTTTTCGCCCGTTCTTAGATTCGTTCGTGGTGGTGTTTATTGATGACATTTAGTTGTATTCAAAATCGGAGGCAGTGCATGAGTCTCACTTGAGGCAAGTATTGCAGACTCTAAGGGAGAATCAGCTTTATGCTAAGTTCTCAAAATGCGAGTTTTGGATCGAGAAGGTGGCTTTCTTGGGTCACGTAATTAGTGGAGATGGGGTGGCGGTAGATCCAGCGAAGATTGAAGCCATTAGAGATTGGCCTGTCTTGAGAACCATGGCGGAAGTCCGGAGTTTCCTTGGACTAGCCGGCTATTACAGAAGGTTCGTGGAGAACTTTTCGCGGATGGCGTTGCCCCTCACCACTCTCACTCGCAAGGACCAGAGGTTCGTATGGACACCGGAGTGTGCCCGTGCATTTGAGAATCTGAAGGAAAGGTTGATGTCCGCTCCAATCCTTAGTCTTCCCAGTGGGACGGATTTCAGATTTTCAGCGACGCGTCAGGTTGCGGGTTGGGTTGCGTGCTGGTGCAGCACGACAAGGTGATCGCTTATGGGTCAAGGCAGTTAAAGGCTCATGAGAAGAACTATCCCGTCCACGATCTGGAGTTGGCGGCGGTAATCTTTGCGCTAAAGTTGTGGCGGCACTACGTTTATGGTGCGAAGGTGGAGATCTTCACAGATCACAAAATCTTGAGGTATCTTCTAGACCAAAAGGACCTGAATATGCGGCAGCGTAGGTGGGTCGAGTTCCTTAGGGACTACGACGTGGAGATTCAATATACGCCGGGTAAAGCTAATGTGGTGGCGGATGCTTTGAGTAGGAAGTACTCCGGGCAAGGTAATTAGATGGAGGCGCATAACGAGCATTTGATTTGAGACTTGGAGTCTCTTGACATTTCTTGTGTGGCTAGAGGTGAGACTAGCATAGCTCGTTTGAACTAGATTGAAATGCAGTGTGATATAACGGATCGAATCCGAGAGGCGACCAGTGCGGACGAGGAGTGCCAACAGTTGGTGTTGGAGGCTCAGCAAAGCGAAGGCACTGCTTTGGAGATGGTTGGTGGAATTCTGAGGAGAGACGGAAGGATCTGTGTTCCGCGCTTCGGCAAGCTTCGCGAGGAGTTGATGTTTGAAGCTCACTTTACGAAGTACTCCGTTCATCCAGGAAGTACAAAGATGTACGCGGATTTGAAGAAATCTTTTTGGTGGCCTGGGATGAAGCGGGATGTAGCCGAGTACGTGAGCCGATGTCAGACTTGTGCCTTGGTGAAGGCTGAGTGATGCAATTTGGGTGATAGTGGATCGCCTAACGAAGGTGGCCCACTTCATTCCGAATCAGAAGGGCGATGGCGTGGAGAAGCTCGTGGAGCTTTATGTTCGAAACATTGTGCGGTTGCACGGGATTCCGAAGAGCATCGTTAGTGATCGCGATGGGCGATTCACCTCGAAGGACTGGAAATTAGTGCAGAAAAGTCTAGGCACGAAGCTCATGTTTAGTACCGCATTCCATCCGCAGACCGATGGTCAGACGAAGCGAACTAACCGTACGTTGGAAGACATGTTGAGGATGTGTGCTCTCGACTTTGGCAAGGGTTGGGAAGACCACCTTTTCATGGTGGAGTTCGCTTATAATAATAGCTTCCAGGCGAGTATCAAGATGGCGCCATACGAAGCTTTGTATGGAAGGAAGTGTCGAACGCCGATGTCTTTGGCAGAGGTGGGAGACACTAAGATTTTGGGAAAGAAAGTAGTGGAAGATGCTTGCGAGATTGTGCGGACGATCCAGGAGCGCATGAAGGTTGCTCAGGATCAACAAGCGAAGTATTTTAATGCGCATCACAGAAATGTGGAGTTCGCAGTGGGCGACATGGTCTACTTGAAGATCAAGCCGTTCAAGGGTGTTTCGCGGGTGCGGCGACTCAAGAAGTTGAGTACGAGATATTTGGGTCTGTTCGAGGTTACGGAGCGTATAGGCGAAGTAGCCTATCGTTTGGCGTTGTCCGCAGAGCTGAGTGGATTACATGACGTTTTCCATGTCTCCGTGCTGAGGAAAGCTTTGGTAGAGCCGAGCGTCGTGGTCGAAGCGGCGGCGGTGCCGGTGATGGAGGACTTGGGGGCGAGGGTTCGCCCGGTGTGCGTGGAGGATTCAGAAGTCCGGCAGTTGCGTAACAAGCAAGTCAAACTTGTAAAGGTGCGATGGGACAACTACGGGCGAGAAGAATTCTCTTGGGAGCGTGAGCAAGCGATGCGGGAGGATTTCTCGGAACTTTTCGCTCCAGGTATGCGTTATGAATTTCCTGTTTAAATTCTGAAATTTCGAGGACGAAATTCTTTTAAGGGGGGTGGAGTTGTAACACCCCAAAAATCGTAGTTCAGCGAGGTATGCGGAATGGTAATGCTGCCCTCGGGATAGGCTAAAAAATTCCACAACAGTTCTCTGCGCACGACCATTGTCCACTTCGCGCACGACCAGTGATCGTGCGCCAGTGATCGTGCATATCTCGCAAGGAATCGGAGTTCTGTCTCGGCTTATCGCACGACCATTCTCCTCTTCGCGCACGACCAGTGATCGTGCGCCTGTGATCGTGCGCCCTATTTATTTCTGTTCCGCGAAAACGTGCGGGGATGACGATCCGACCGCTCAAATATTTCGGGATTCGATCCAGCGGCTGAGATGTTTCGCTGGGGGGCTTTAGGGCTTGGATGAGGGGTTATTCCCTCATATTTTCAAGTCCTTTCTCTCTCTTAGGTTGGAGAAAGGAGAAGGGGGCAAGGAGGAAGAAGAGGGGAGATCCGCCATTGTTGGAGCTTCGGAGCTCCGATCGCCGATCCGAGACCGGCAACGCGTAGAGGGCGTCAGGGCGCTTCTTCTTCACCGTTGGTTTGCAAGATTCTCATGGCTAGGAGGAGATCTCAAAAGGTAACGACATTTCTCCTCCCGGTCTTTAGGATGCGTGCTTGGCATCCCTTTATTTTCTGCATTTTGGCACCGGATCCGTCGAGTGAGAGGGATCCGGGTCGTCTTGGTTCAAAAGGAACCATCAGGTTGATTGAGTCCGTCCCCGACATGATTTGCACTAGAGATCCGCTCCGTTAGCGGAATAGGCATTGTGGGTGAAGCCGGATTTATGGCCGTTGGTCCGATTCGGTGATGTTGATTTACGCGCATTTTAGGGGTTTTGTTAGAAATCCGATTACGACGAACTCGTCATTGTGATGCCCTTGTAGCTTCGTGTGGTAACGAACGTTGGGTTTAGGGCGGAGAAATAATGTGCGGAATATGGGGCTTGTGATGCCTAGTGTTGTGCGAAGGCGCGATTGGTCTTTGTGGTCGGCTGACTATCCCGTGAAGACTGAGATTCACGTGTGGAGAGTGTCCCGGCAAGATTAGTCCCTTCGATTGTTGACTGACGAGAATGTCTGTGCTACGGATGAGTCCGTTGACGGTCGCCAGGCGAGGCAATCGGTGGACGTTGTCCCGAGAGTAAGTCCAGGGCCTTGGGACGTTTTGGTTAGCCAGAATTCCTAGTATCGGTCTTGGTGTGTTGTTGGCGGCCCGAGCGTGTGAGCTGTTAGACAAGCCCGATGGTATGGTGAGCCAGGCGAGGTGGGTCTCAGCGAGAGCTATTGGCCTTGGGTTATGATGCCCTTGCGGGGAAATGATGAGTACCCTTGTGTTTGTGATGTGATGATGATGTATGATTATGTGATAGATTCATATGCTTTAGGGTGCCTTGGGTGAAACCCGGGTTTGCATTCATTTTGCATTGATAGGCCCTTTTTATTATCTGCTCAACATAGAAACGTGGATGCTGTATCTGACACTCATACCTGTTTTTATGCTGTTTTCCGTTTATGTACATTTGCATACGAAGTGCTGACTTGCAGGGTGAAGTAGTTCCCCGGGGTCCGCTAGGACGGACGGGAGGAGGGATGTTGTTACACCGTTTGTGGTCAGCCATAGCTGACCCTCGTTTACCGCTCTTTGTGATTTGGTTGCAGGGCAAGAATCGCAGGCTGGACCGAGCGCGCCGGCCAAAAAGGCCTAAAGCCTCATGAAGTGTTTACCTTGTCTTCATGCACTTTTATTATTACATTTTGTTGTAACCGGCTTGCATGCCGAGGTAGTTTAGGTGAAACTATTATCTGTCCCCTTTTGTTGGGACGTTCTTTTGTGTTGAATGTTTGGTGATTTGGACTGTGGTTTTGTATGGCCTTAAGGCCAGTTGGACTCCTATGTAGTATGGACAATCTCTGTGTTTTATGTTTGTTTCCGCTGTGTTGTCTGAGTTTTGAGAATGGGTAGTCAATATCATCTTTTAATACTGAAGCTGTGGCGGTTATATGTCGTGGGGTCCCGGCCGGACCCATGTTATATGATCATTGCTGGGGAGGTGTTACAAGAACTGCGGTTAGCACTAAGATATAAAAAGTGCAGCATAAGCAGTAAGAAAGGCCGGAAGCAGGGGCCGAAATATCAGGACCAGTACGAAACTGGAGAATTAAAAGTACAGAAAGCAGTAAATAAAGGACCAGTGCCCATCATAGTGGGGAATATTTTCCTTGATGGAAGTTTCTGCTGAAAGTGCCCCTATTTCCCTCAGGAAATTGTATAAGGGTAGGGGGTTGTGGTGTGCGTATAACAGAAAGGAGAGGGGGCTGCGGGTGCTGCATCGCGTGCCTTCCTTGGGCCCCCCAAGCAGATCTGCAGCGGATCCGCTGTGGGGGCCCGTAATTGGAGGCGTGGGCGGGAATTAAGGAGAGGGGAGCCGCCCGATCTCCTGTGGGAGATCAGACGGGTCCCGCTTTCTCAATGGGAGGCGACCGCTGCCGCCGCCGGGCAGCTGGCAGCTGGTGCCGGCGCCGCTCCCGGTCGGTGCGTCGCGGGCCGGCGAGTACTCCGGTGGTGGTCCGACGGCCTGGCGCTGCCGGACACCGCCGGAATGAGGAAAGAGAGGGGGCGGGAGGCGGTGGCGTAGCCTGCATGCGCCATGCAGGCTCGCTGCACCACCGCCTTCGCTGGGAGAGCCTCCCCTGCCGCCCCTAGCTGGGGCGCCGGGGAGGGGGCAATCCTCCGGCGGGGGTCCGGCGGCCTGGCGCCGCCGGCCGCCGCCAGGGGAGAGCCTTTTCTCGTACCGGAAGGGAAAGGAGGACGGGGAAAGGGCGTGGGTGCCGCCGGATGCGCGTCCTCCGGTGGTCCTGCTGCCGTCCCTCGTCGGAGCAGAGGTCCCCCGGTGGGGACCTGCTCCCCCCACCGCCACAACTGGCGCTGGGGTGCAAACTTTATGGCCCGCCCCCACCCCAGCCTGGATAAGCTTCTGGGTGGGGCTGGAGGTGCTCCGGCGACGGGGAGGTGGCCGGGTTGCTTCCAATGGAGTTGGAAGGGGGAGGGTAGGGTTTCTACCTATAGTGAAGGTTGTGCTCGGGAGGTGGAGGGGCGGCTTGCCATGGGGGAAGGGGTGGCGGCGGCGTCTTGGTTGGGCGGAGCTCCAGCAGGGAAAGGGGGAGGGCTGGCAGGGGAGGAGAGGGCTGAAAGGGAGGGGGTTTGTGCATCAGGAAAGGGCTGGCCCCTCCCTTCTTTTATAGGGGAGGAGGAGGCCTCCTCTCTCCCTCCCTTTCCCCCACATGGCAAAAGGAAGGGATGGGTGGGGGGAGATATTTTCTCCCCCCCCCCCCCCCCCCACCTAGCCCTAATAGGGGGGCTGCCTATTCATGGGCAGCCCCTCCCTTGAGGGGAGAAATCTGTCTCTCTCTCCTCTCCCCCCTTTTCTTTTCGTTTTCCCAAAAAGATCCGTGCTTGGGCGGGGGGCGGGGGGGGGGGGGGGGGGGGGGGGGAGGGGGGTTTGACCAAGGTCAACTCAGTGTGGGGTCCACCATGTCCCGGGGGTCCATTAGGACCTACTAGGGCCGATCCTGAGTTTGTGTGTTCCGTATTTCGTGCGTTTTGCCGAGGCGGTCTACATAATCCAAAACGGGCATATTCTCCGTATGACCTCAGATTGAAACGGAACGAGTTCCATTACACTTGTATTGGTCGTATGAGTCTAACGGAACTGACGGAAGTTATATCGGAGTTCGTTTAGCCACTATCCCACAATAGTGTGGTAGCGACGCACAACGATACTCAAAATGGTCGTTTTCTCTAAACAACCTCAGATCGGGGTGCAATTAATTCTGTTGCACTCATATTGGTCATACGAGTCTAACGGAACTGACGGAAGTCAGATCGGAGTTCGTTTGGCCACTATCCCACAATTCTGTTGCACAACGATACTCAAAATGGTCGTTTTCTCTAAACGACCTCGGATCGGGGTGCAACGAATTCCGTTGCACTCGTATTGGTCATACGAGTCTAACGGAACTGACGTAAGTCAGATCGGAGTTCGTTTGGCCACTATTCCACAATAGTGTGGTGGCGGCGCACAACGATACTCAAAATGGTCATTTTCTCCAAACGACCTCGGATCGGGGTGCAACGAATTCTGTTGCACTCGTATTGGTCATACGAGTCTAACGGAACTGATGGAAGTCAGATCGGAGTTCTTTTGGCCACTGTCCCACAATAGTGTGGTGGCGGCGCACAACGATACTCAAAATGGTCGTTTTCTCTAAACGACCTCGGATCGGGGTGCAACGGATTCCGTTGCACTCGTATCGGTCATTCTCTATCGCTCGGGCCTACTTTTATTGGGCTCACTAGGGTCTAGTGACCCAATAAAAGTCGGGATGTTACAGAGTGGACCCTATATCGTCAAGAGTGTATCACCGTATGGTGCTATTGAAGTGCATGGTGACAAGGATGGGACTTTTAAAGTTAACGGTCACCTTCTAAAGATCTTCGAAGAAAGCTCTACCGCAGAGACAGTTCATTGTATCCTTCTTCAAGACCCGGAAGGGATGTAGTGCTCTGTTGAGCCTAATTTTTGGTCCACCTCAAGGACGTAAAAGAAAAGGGCTTGAGGGAGACAACCCAGTTGTGCCTTTGTATCCCTCAAAAAATTTGTGTTGTACTTTATTCTGCTTGGGCTTCACCCCTAAGGTGGTTTAATCTTTTCTAATTCTTCCTTCCCTTTGCTGTGTGTTTACTTTTTGCATCTGCGTGATGTTAGAATAGTTTAATTGGTTAAAAATATTTTCTTATATGTTTTCTTCCTTCTTTTCTTAATTTTTTTGTGGTGGTAGTTGATGCTTTCCGCATGTGGATGATCTTTGATAGGGGTCAGCTCCCTAATTCAAATCTAATGCAATCATCGTGTATGTCTACCTCGAAGCATGGGTAACGCTCTCTCATTTCATCTCCTATTAATTTCTTCTTAAAGAATATACCTACCTTCTTTTCATTTCAGTCTGGGGGTTGGCAGTGCGATGCGTGCACCTGTGCACTCACTCAAAGCACAACATACTAGAAGATTTCATTCTTGTTCTTGGGTCATATTTGATTGCACACCACTACACCCAGGTAAGATCGCACTTACCCACGAGCATGCTCCGAGTTTAATTCAATTTTTGATGCAGGCTACGCTCTCCGACACAATCGCTACGAACACGCACGCGTTCCCTCTCAACGCTCCCAAATTTTACGTTCGCACAAAATTACTCGCAACATACACACTATGCAATATTTATCAATTAGATGCTAACGTATGGGTAGTCACGCCGTTAGAGGTTGAATTGATGGATATAGGCCAAAATTCTTTCCGACTAAAAGGATCCACCCAGTCCAAGCGAGCTTGAGTTGTACCAAAAGAGATCCACCAAAAATTACAATTTCAAAAGGGTAGATCTCTCCCAACAAAAAGTCGAGGTTCGCCAATACTCTTTGAAAATTAAAGAAATAAGAAGAGCACATAAATCGATCGAATAAAACCAAGGCTATTCGAGTGATTCAAAGATCACGCAAAAATTACCACCACAAGAAATTAACAAGAGGGAAAATCTCAGGAGTAGAAATTTCGTTACCCTGCTTGAGATGGGATTATCCTCAAGCATGCACTCGCCCGAATCGTCCTTCAACGGATCCACCGGAGCCGCGTCGAATGGAGAGAAACTCGTTCGCCTTGATTGCTTTACGGCGGATCTTGGTTCCACAAGATCACCACCTTGTTTCTCCTTGGCCAAAATGTTGGAGCTTGTGTTCCACTTCTCTTAGTTTGAGAAATAACAAATCACACTATATATTTGATCTTGTTTGTGTTTATAGTGTGCAGGTACTATAGTAATATAACCCTATGAACAGCATGCTGATTGATGACGGTTCTCTGAAAGGAGAGATAACGCCTCGCGTTTGTAGTAAATGCCCTGCGTTAACTTCCGTCGAGAATGAATCCATCGAGAAGCCAGAGACAATACCAGGCATTAGATCTTAACGCTCGACGAATTGGCGTTCGACGAAATGAGATGCCGCACGACAAAATTGCGTTCAACGAAATGAGATTCCGTTTGACGAAATTGCGTTCGATGAAATTTGATGACATTCGATGAAATGAGATTCCGTTCGACGAAATGGCGATCGACAGGATGAGATGCAGTTCGACAAAATGGAGAACGAAACTCAACGCCAGCGTTGACTCTTAATGCCCGCATTGAGTCCACAAACTGCCACGATCCCGACGGTTTGCACGATCTCAGCAACTGCCGTACATGGTGCTTAACGCTGGCGTTAAATCTTAACGATGCGCGTTAGCTCCCGTGTCTATTTAATGACCTGATTTCTTTTGCACAAGTAGATGCATTGAAGCCTTCATTCCAAATATCTGTGAGTGCATTTCATTCCAAATTCAGAGAGAACTCCCAACACCAACATTGTGGAACAAGAGTGAGAAGGAGATTTCCAACAACAAATTTGAAGAAGGACGCTCGCTTCAACTCCGACATGGTCATGGCGTATCTTCAACAACTCCTTCAGCGCCCTTCATTCTAGGGAGTCTTTTGTTCTGATTTTATCTTTATCTTTTTATATTTTCTTGTAACGGTAGTGAATTCGCCGCCTTGTGTATGGTGACTAGGTCCTTGTGCGGCTTAGGGGGTAATTTGTCGCCTTGTGCGTGGAAACTTGGTAAAGGGTAGATCTAGGGGGTGGCTAGAGACCTTATCTGGGGATAGATAGGCTATAGCCAACCGGTCCTTGGGAGAAGGATCGGTGAAAGAACAAAAAGTGATTTTCAAGTGTCGCCTCCAATAACAAGCGTTATTGAAATTTTATCCTTGTAATCATTTTTGTGATATATAAAATTCTTTTTCAATATATCTAATTTTTTCTGGAATTATATTTCATAAAGATAATCATTTTGAATATTTCTGTAAAAATATTTTTTCCTGGAGAGATAACGCCAGGGGTTGACTCTTAACGCCAGGCGTTAGTGACAGAGCAAAAAGTTTTTCTGTTAATTAAAATCTGTAAGTTTATTCCAAAAACAGTAAACCCCTTATTCACCCCCCCCCCCCCCCCTCTAAGGGAGCCATCAGATCTAACACTTGGTATCAAAGCAAGGTTATTCCAAAACGGTTTCATAACCGGGAATAATGGCGCATAATGATCATGCTTTCGCTGAGGGTCAAGGGATTAATAAACCTCCACTATTTACTGGAACTGATTATAATTATTAGAAAACTAGAATGCATTGTTTTTTAACTGCTTTATATAATGATGTTTGGAGTATGGTAGAACAAAGTTACTCTCCACCAACATTTGTTGTTGGAGAAGTCATTATGGAAAAACCTAGAGATATATGGGATGACAATGATAAGTTGAGATGTAAGAATAATGCTAAAGCAATGAATGCGTTATTTTGTGCTTTGGATAGAACGGAATTTAATAGAACTTGTGCTTGCGAAACAACATATGATATATGGAATTTATTAGAAATTACTCATGAAGGTACTTCACAGGTTAAGGATTCAAAGCTCTTCTAACTTGAATCCGAGTATGAGAAATTTCGGATGGAGGCGGATGAAGACATAGATTCAATGTACACAAGGTTCACCAAGATCATCAACGACTCAATAGTACTTGGAAAGGTGTTCTCCAACGGCGACTTGGTGAGAAAAATTTTAAGGTCTCTCCCTCCAAAGTTCAATCCATAGGTGACGGCTATCTCGGAGTCGCACGATTTGAAGAAGCTCCAAATTGAGAGCCTCAATGGGAACCTAAAGACCCGTGAGGTTGAACTCAAAATTCAACAACAAGAGTACAACTTGGAGCCAAAGAAGAAGGATTTGGCCTTAAAATAAAAAAAAATGTGGTAAATGGAGATGATGATGAAGAGGACGAGGAGAGCCTTTTTGTGAAGAAGTTCAAAAGGTTCATGAAGAATCTGGAAAGGAGAAACACATTTCGGAAATATTTCATCAAAAAGGGATCTTCATCGAAGAAATAGAGGTAGCGATGAGGATGATGATGAAAGACCACCACCGGAGTTCTACCATTGTAGAAAGACCGGACATATTCGGAGCCAGTGCACAAAATATCTGAAAGAGCGTAAAGAAAAAGGGCACAAGGGAAAAGAGAAGAAGAAAGTCCTAAAAGCGGCTACATGGGATGACTCCTCCTCCGAGAATTCAAGCGGCTCATCCACTAGCGATGAAGAAGAGGAAAATATGTGTCTTATGGGAAAAAGTGACAAGACATTCGAGGATGAATGCAGTGTCCAAAGAGACACTGAGTTAACTCTCCCTACTTCTTATGATGATTTATATATTGAGTATTTACAAACATGCAAATTCTTTGATAAAAGTTTAAAAGATATTGATCTTCTAAATTCTGAAAATAAACTTTTATTAAAAGAAAACAAAAATTTATCTAAACAATTAGGGAAAGAAAAGGTATCCTGCCAAGAGTGCAATCACTCCTTGGGAAGAGTGAAAGAACTTGAAGAAGCTCTTTCTAAATCCCACTCCACTATTGAAATTCTTACTAAGGAGAAGGGGAATTTAGAAAGAACTTTAAAAACCTCTCTTTCTCAAATAGAGGATGGAAACAAGAGTTTTGCGAATCAGTGTGTTATGTTGGTAACAGAAAACACCGCTCTCAAAGCTCATATTCATGATTTAAATTTGGCTATTAAGAAGTTTGGAGTTGGGCAAAGATCTCTGGACATGATCTTGGCCAACCAATGCCATGGAAGTGCCAAATATGGCCTTGGATATGGTTCTGGAAGCTATCGTCAGGTGTTAACTCCTAACGCCAGCGTTAGCTATAATTCCAGAAAAATTAATTCTGTAAATAATAAATCCAAAGATTCAAATGTTACCTCATTTTCCAACAAGAGTTTATCCAAAACTTCAAAAAAGGGTCTCATCCCCTTTTATATCGTGTGCCAAATGTCATTTATTTGGACACACATCTAACTCCTGTAGGAAAAAGGGTCGTAGTGTTATAATGCAAATCTGGGTGCCATAGGTTTCCACCTATTCTATGGGAGGAACATCTTGGGTATCCGGATCTTTACTCTCATCTCTTTTTTAGGTATGTTGGCAGGCTAAGGACAAACAAGACATGTGGTATTTAGACTCGGGTTGCTCCAAACACATGACGGGAAACAAAGCAAAGTTCTGTAGTCTTGAGATGAAGAAAGGAGGGATGGTGACATTTGGTGACAACAGAAAAGGAAGGATCATGGGCATCGACAAAGTGGGTATCGATAATTTTTCAATCTCAAATGTTTTATTTGTAAATGGCATACAACATAATTTAATTTCAATTAGTCAATTATGTGATATAGGCTTTAATGTATTATTTGAATCATCTACAAATCTTTGCAAAATTTTAAATTCTAAAACAAATGATGTCGTACTCACCACACCTAGGATGCATAATGTTTATATGATTGCCTTTAATGATCTTTCAAATTCATCTTTAAAATGTTTTAATTCTAAAAATGAAGAATTAGAACTTTGGCATAGACGTCTTGGTCACTCTAGCACCAAGCTTATTTTGAAATTATCAAAAGATAAATTAATTAAGGGATTACCTATGCTTAATGGAAATTTATCTTCTCTTTGTACGCCTTGCCAAAAAGGAAAATTTTCAAAAAATTCTTGTAAAAGCAAAAATATAATTTCTACCACTAGAACTCTTTAATTAATTCATATGGATTTATTTGGACCGGTTAGCACTTCTAGTCTAGGAGGTAGAAAATATACTTTTGTAATAATTGATGATTATTCTAGATTTTGTTGGACATTATTTCTATCTTCCAAATCCGATGCATTCTTTGAATTTACTAAACTATGCATTCGTATTCAAAATGAACTTGATTTAAAGATTAAATGCATACGTTTGGATCATGGAGGAGAATTTCAAAATGATAATTTTTTTTCTTTTTGTGATGATTTAGGAATTAACCAAGAATTATCCGCTCCTCGCACCCCACAACAAAATGGTTTAGTGGAGAGGAAAAATAGAACCCTTCAAGAGCTAGCACACACTATGCTTTGTGAATATGGGTTTCCTAAATCATTTTGGACCGAACCGGTTAATACTTCTTGTTATATCATTAATCGTGTCATGCTTCGTGCTATTTTAAAATTGACACCTTATGAGCTTTAGTTTAAAAGAAAACCTAATGTATCTTATTTTCATGTGTTTGGATGTAAATGTTTCATTTTAAACCCTAAAGATGCACTAGGAAAATTTGATGAAAAATGCGATGAGGGAATTTCATTGATTACTCTTCAACTAGCAAGGCTTATAGAATATATAATAAAAGAACTAAAGTAGTTGAAGAGTTTATACATGTAAGATTTGATGAGTTTGTTCCTTGTGTAGATTCTAATCATACAGGAAATGAAGACGAACCTATTTCCCCTTTGGAGCATGAGGATGATGAATCACTTGGAGAGAAAGGAGAAGAAAAAGAAGAGAAGGAGGCTGAGATAGTAGAATATGTACCTCCATGTGTGCTACAATTTTCAAAGAATCATCCAAGGGAGCTTGTGATAGGAGAACCATCAAAAGGGGTAAGTTCTCGTTCTTCTTTCTATGAGTCTTTTTCCAACCTTTGTTTTGTATCTGAAATAGAACCAAAAAGGTTTCAACCGCTTTAAATGATGAATTTTGGTTTTTAGTTATGAATGATGAATTAAATCAATTTGAACGTAACAAGGTTTGGAATTTAGTAGAGAGGCCATCTAATTATCCAGTTACAGGAGTCATATGGATTTTCAAAAACAAACTAAATGGTGACTCTAGGATAACAAGAAATAAAGCTAGACTAGTTGCACAAGGGTATTCATAAATCGAAGGGGTAGATTTTGATGAATCTGTTGCACCCGTTGCTCGCCTTGAGTCTATTAGAATATTTCTTGCATTTGTGAGTTTTAAAAGATTTAAATTATTTCAAATGGATGTTAAAAGTGCCTTTTTGAACGGGATTATAAAAGAAGAAGTTTATGTAGAACAACCCGCCCCCCCGGTTTTGTGAATGAAAAATTTCCGAACAATGTGTATAAATTAGAGAAAGTTCTTATGGATTAAAGCAAGCGCCACGGGCTTGGTATGATAGATTGACATTATTTTTAATAAAGCACGGTTATAAAATGGGAAGTGCGGATAATACACTCTTCATTAAGCACTTAGATAATGATTTGATTATATTGCAAATTTATGTAGATGATATCATTTTTGGAGCCACTAATGAAGAGTTATGTAATGAAGTAATTTTAGTGATGAAAAATGAATTTGAAATGAGCCTGGTAGGAGAACTCACTTATTTTCTAGGATTTCAAATCTCACAAAAACAAGATGGTATATTTATTTGCCAAACTAAATATGTTCATGATATTCTTAAAAGATTTGGATTTGAAAACCTAAAACAAGCTAATACGCCAATGAGTGCATCACTAAAATTAGGAAAAGATGAAACCAGTATTTCTATTGATCAAACATTATATAGAGGGATGATAGGTTCATTGCTATATTTAAGAGCATCTAAACCCGATATTATGTTTTTTGTTTGCTTATGTGCTAGATTTCAAGCTAACCCAAAAGAATCACATTTAAAAGCGGTGAAACGTATTTTTAGATATCTAATTGGAACGTCTAGATTAGGCTTATGGTATCCTCATAATGATTGTTTTATTCTACACGGTTTTTCTGATTCGGACTATGCGGGATGTTCATTAGATCGTAAGAGCAATAGTGGCACGTGTCATTTTATAGGCCCTTCACTCGTATCATGGCCGAGTAAGAAACAGAATTCTGTTGCCCTCTCCACCACCAAGGCCGAATATATCGCACTAGGTAGTTGTTGTGCACAAGCCTTGTGGATGACCCAAACGTTAAGAGACTTTGGTGCTCATCTAAATAACATAGAATTAAAGTGTGACAACAAGAGCGCTATAGATCTCACAAACAATCCCGTACATCAATCTAAATTGAAACATATAGATGTCCGACATCATTTCATTAGAGAACATATAAAGAAGGAACATGTTAAAATTAGCTTTATAAGGACTGAATCACAACTTGCCGACATTTTTACCAAACCTCTACCCGATGCACATTTTCACATGCTTAGGTTAGAATTAGGTGTCTTAGAAATGTCACTTTAACCCTTATAAAAGGCTATCAAAATTATCTTATGTACTTTGTTATATTTGTTTGCATTATTTAAAAAAAAATTCAAAAATCAATAAAAATGTAGAAACTATAGACAAACAGCCAAAAACACGCTAAAAGAGCCTTCATATCAACTTCATAATGTCTGAAATTTCAACTGTAAGAAGGCCTATTTATATTATAAATTTATTATGAAAAATATTTTTCAAAAAGTCAAAATTGATGTTTTGTCTCGGCGTTAAGAAGCTAACACCTGGCATTAGCCTCTATGCTCAAAATGTTTTTTAAAATTTTTTTTTCTTGTTTGTTGTTATTTACTTCAAAAATTAAAAACAAAAAAAATAAATATGTACTTAAATGTTTATATCAAGGATGATTATATGTATATTGCTTAAAGATATTTTACAATGTTTAATTTAAACCTTCAAGTTTCTTAAAAACATTGTTTTGATTTTATCATGTCTTGAAAATCATCTTCAAATGTGCAAAAACAAAATTGGTTATAGATTACATGTGTAGAAATGTTTTTACATGCCTCTAAGTATGAGTAGAGTTTTTATCTTTGATAATGATTTTCTCACTTACACCTTTTTGTTAATATACATGTGTTTTAAATTTTATTGCATAGTTGTGTAGTATATGAACTTATTTAGAATCTCATAAATAGTTTACCTACTCAACATTGAATTCTTTCTTGAATTCTTTGTTCTTCATGCACTTGTGATTAGATAAATGTGGTATATAAAATAAAAATTTCTTTGTTTGCAAAAACAAGTGAATTCGGAGTCCATAGTCACTAATCTAAAAAGCAAATATTGAATGACAAGGTTAACTCCACCAAGCACTACTCACCCTCCTGATAAGTCTTAATGAGCATTGTGAGGTTGAGCACCTTGGAAAGAATTGTAAAGTGTCTTGTGCAAATAAAATTTTCACCACTTCTCTTTAAAAATAAAAATAAAAATCTTTATGTGCATTGAAATTTGTGGAAGTAAAGTTGTTTATGTTCAATTCAAGTTATGTTCATACATTACATAGTTTCATGTGGTATGATTTATACTCTTGTATACTTTATGAAAACACACTTATTGAACACATCATTATCATTTATAATACTTCCACTCATGAGAATTGGACTAAAAATTTCTCTATACAATTTTCTACAATCATGAGTAAATGCACTAGATAGCAATGCATGATCTTTACAATGTTTTTGTATACTTGAAATGCAAATTTATTTACAGTGTAAACATATCTTTACTTGATATTTGTATAATCTTGCTTGCTACTTTTTGCTACAAATTACAACTGAACTTGCAATTTTTTTTCTAACATTCAAAACATCTAATTATTTGATTTAAACGCTTATTATATTTTGAACTTACAATTTCT
Source organism: Dactylorhiza incarnata (assembly GCA_033032865.1). NCBI lineage: Eukaryota > Viridiplantae > Streptophyta > Magnoliopsida > Asparagales > Orchidaceae > Dactylorhiza > Dactylorhiza incarnata. Next base: position 2,187,837 of record JAWHQI010000073.1, read on the forward strand.
AAATGATGTTACAAATTGCTTTCGATGTGTTCACTATTTATTTTTAAGTTGTTCTTATCTCTACTAAATGCATATTGTTTTATATTGCTATGACTCTATCCCACCTTCTTTTGATTATAACAAAAGGAGGAGAATAATTGAAGAAATAAAGAAATCATTTTTTTAAGGGGAGTTCATTAGGAAATGCATTCATGTAGGAGGAGTATCCACATAGGGGGAGTATGTATGTTTATAACGCTTAACATATACTATAAGCAATACTTTAATTATACTTTATTTCTTATTAGTGGATTTGTTATTATCAAAAGGGGGAGATTGTTGGAGCTTGTGTTCCACTTCTCTTAGTTTGAGAAATAACAAATCACACTATGTATTTGATCTTGCTTATGTTTATAGTGTGCAGGTACTATAGTTATATAACCCTTTGAACAGGATGCTGATTGATGATGGTTCTGTGAAAGGAGAGCTAATGCCTCGCGTTAGTAGTTAACGCCCTGCGTTAACTTCTGTCGAGAATGAATCTGTCGAGAAGCCAGAGACAATGCCAGACTTAGGTCTTAACGCTCGACGAAATGGCGTTCGACGAAATGAGATGTCGCACGATGAAATTGTGTTCGACGAAATTGCGTTCGATGAAATTTGATGACGTTCGACGAAATGAGATTCTGTTCGACGAAATGGCGATCGACGGGATGAGATGCAGTTCGACGAAATGGAGAACGAAACTCAATGCCAGCGTTGACTCTTAATGCACGTGTTGAGTCCACGAAATGCCACGATCCCGACGGTTTGCACGATCTCAGCAACTGTCGTACACGATGTTTAACGCTGGCGTTAACTCTTAACGTCGCGCGTTAGCTCCCGTGTCTATTTAAAGACCTGATTTCATTTGCTCAAGTAGATGCATTGAAGCCTTCCTTCCAGAGATTTGTGAGTGCATTTCATTCCGAATTCAGAGAGAACTCCCAACACCAACATTGAGGAACAAGAGTGAGAAGGAGATTTCCAACGGAAAATTTGAAGAAGGAAGCTCGCTTCAACTCCGACATGGTCATGGCGTATCTTCAACATCTCCTTTAGCGCTCTTCATTCTAGGGAGTCTTTTGTTCTGATTTTATCTTTATCTTTTTATATTTTCTTGTAACGGTAGTGAATTCGCCGCCTTGCCTGTGGCGACTAGGTCCTTTTGCGGCTTAGGGCGTAATTCGCCGCCCTGTGCGTGGCTGTAACATCCCATCCGTTTGGGAGCATATAACAGAAGGTCCGGTCGGGGCCCCGCGCCATATACTACAAAACAAACGGGAACGTCACTTAATTGAAATATCGAACGACTCTAAACAACGAACCTAACTCAGAGCATTCTATGCGAAAGCAAAAGAGAGAGAGACAAGTCATATAAACCACAAAACCCGAACCCGGGTATGTCCACTTCTATTACTTGGAATGAAATGTCTTATACAACAAAATTTAGGCACAACGGCCTTACAAATTACCAACATCGGCGCGCAGGCCGGCCATACATGAAACAAAAGAACATCAAAAAGGCCTTCAAGGGCCGCAGCAGCGCAGGGGCTTCAGCCTGCTATGTTCCCGCTATGTTCCCGCTCGGTCCAGCACCTGTACAACAAGCCCACCAAAAACGGTGGCAAAACAGGGCAACGGTCAGCTACGGCTGACCAAATTATAACGACTCTACCCCTTCGAGGGGGTGGCAGTTTCCCGTCCCTGCAAGAGCATCACAGCATATATATATAACAGAATGAAGCGGCTGACACGGACCACAACAATTCATACATATGCATCAATCACAAACGTGGGAATGGCCTCCACGTCTCGTGCTCTCAGGCACTCTTTGGTGTACTCCGCCTTCCACCACCATCCACTCGTGATGGCTTTGCCCTTCGAGGCTAAAGTCGATGGCCCGAATACCAGGGCTCTCCCATGCTGTAATTGTGAACATCCCGTAGTCCGAAGACTCTTTCCCATTGCTTCCCGACATGCTGTACGAGACTTACTAATCAGGTGCTGCTGTGGTGCGGTTTCAGGTTCGCCAAATGCCCGTTGTTCACAGCTCTCGTTGTACAACACGAAAAGTGGGTATGGTGTCCCCTCAGCCCAGGTATTCTCAATAAGCTGGCTCTACGGGCTACTAAGTCATCCACCAGGACACCCTCACAGGTCGGGCACACAGACCTCAGGTCCTTTCAACAGGTGGGCACAACAACATCCCCAGAACTCAGTCTGGGAGCTATCGCCGGCGTTAACACTAACGCCTGGCGATAGCGCACAGAAACCCCACCTTGGCTTCTAGCTGTGGGTGCTCCCTGGGGCACACCCCCAGGCATTGCTGCACATGCAATAGTACTCCCACTGCCTCAGAATGCACAAAATCACCAGAACCAAGTCTGGGAGCTACCGCCCGGCGCTAACGCTAGCGCCAGCGGTAGTGAACAGAACTCCATTTCTGCTTCTAACTTCGGGTGCTTCCCAGGGCACACCCCCAGGCATTGCTGCGCATGCAGTAGCACCCTCTAGTCCTACGAAGCAGGATATCAACACGGAATTTTCCCCGGCACGCATAATATCAAAAAGCATCATCAATCCGGACGAACCATCTCGGATGGGCTTCACACAGCGCGCCTACGTCCATTCCACGCATGGAATCTACATGTATGCAAGATCTGATGGGGATAACACGAATCCACCTGTCGAAGGTCGCGACCTCACCCTTTTGGGTAGGGACCTCAAAGATGCACGGAATTGGACTAACACATATCCAAGAGAGGGTAGAAAGGATCGTTACCCTTTGACGTCGCTTCGAGGCCATAGCTTGATTTTTGGTACAGATGGAAAGGAGCATCTTGCCCTCCTCTACGCATAGCCACCAACGGATCAGGATTCAGTGTAGGAAACCTCCACCAAAGATGAGCTCTAGGGTTGGAAAACCCTATTCATCGTCTTCTCCAAGGCTCTCCCTCTCTCTTAATTAAAACCCTTAGAGAATAAAGGAATCCAAGAGCCTTTCGGCCTCCTAAGGCCACATCCCGGGCACCTCTGTCCAAAACAAGGCCCCAAAGTCAATGTCCCATAAATGCCCACGATTCCAAATCACAGGTTTGAGTCGCGCGCTAGCGCCGGCGCTAGCGCTAGCGCTTGCGCTAGCTTCCGTCTCGACGCTAGCGGCTGTCGACGCTTAAGGCCTCCATCTCGACGCTAGCAACCGTCGAGATGGCTAGCGCCAGGCGGTAGCACTACCGCCTGCGCTAGCTCCCATCTCGACGCTAGCGACTTCCATCTCGACGCTAGCAACAATCGAGATGGCTAGCGCCAGGCGGTAGCAACTACCGCCTACGCTAGCTCCCAGCAGCCCATATCTGCTTCGAAGTTTTGGGGTGTTACAACTCTCCCCTCCTTATAAAAATTTCGTCCCGAAATTTGTAAAAACAGGCATATATAAATATCCAAAAAGGTCTTTACAAAAAGGGGAAAAAGAGAGATAAACGTCACCGAAACAGCTCGGGGATCTCCTCCATCATGGTCTGCTCACGCTCCCATGAGAGTTCCTCGCGACCGCAGTTGTCCCAACGGACCTTTACCATACGGATCGCCTTGTTTCGCAACTGACGCACCTCAGCATCCTCGATGCTAACGGGCCTGACCGCCGTCTTAAGCCCACTATTCACGGGCACCTGATCCGCCACGACCACATCCGTAGGCTCTTGCACTGCCTTCCGCAACACAGAGATGTGGAATACATCGTGTAGCCCGCTCAATTCTGTCGATAGTGCAAGCCTATAAGCCGCCTCGCCGACGCGCTCGATGATCTCAAACGGTCCAAGGTATCTCGGACTTAGCTTTTTCAAGCGTCGAATCCTGGATACACCCTTGAACGGCCTGATCTTCAAGTAAACCCAATCGCCAACGGCGAACTGGACGTCGTGGTGCTTCGCATTATAGTACTTCGCCTGCCTATCCTGCGCATCCAAAAGCCTCTCTTGGATCATACGTACCATCGAAGTCGTCTCTTCGACGTCTTTCCTCTCAAAGAGCTTCGTCTCACCCGTTTCCACCCAAGCTAAGGGAGTGCGGCACTTCCTGCCATAGAGGGCCTCGAAAGGCGCCATCTGAATACTCGCCTGGTAGCTGTTGTTGTATGCGAACTCAACAAGAAAGAGGTGATCTTCCCACCCCTTGCCGAAATCCAGGACGCACATCCGGAGCATGTCCTCCATCGTCCTATTTGTACGCTCAGTTTGGCCATCCGTCTGAGGATGAAAGGCCTTGCTAAACTGCAGCTTCGTACCCAATAGACGGTTGACTATCCTCCAGTCGCTTGAAGTAAAGCGTCCATCTCAATCACTGACGATGCTACGGGGCACACCGTGCAATCGTACTATTGTATCAACATATAGCTTCGCCAACTTCTCCACCGAGTCATCCCTCCGGTTGGGGATAAAGTGTGCCACCTTTGTCAGCCGGTCTACGACTACCCAGATGGCATCATTCCTGAGCTGCGATCTCGGCAGCCCATGCACGAAATCCATGGAAACGTCATCGAATTTCCACTCCGGAACCAGTAATGACTTCAAAAAGCCACCGGGCTTCTGACATTCCGCCTTCACTAGCGCACAAGTGTGTCACTTGGCCACGTAGTGAGCGATGTCCCTCTTCATACTCGGCCACCAGAAAAGGACCTTCATGTCCTTGTACATCTTCGTGCTCCCCGGATGAACTGAGTACCTGGTACGATGCGCCTCATACATCAACTCATCGCGCAACTCACCCACCTTGGGGATGCACAAACGGTCGCCTCTCCACAGCAACCCGTCACGTACCTGAAACTGGGTATCCGGCCCACCACCAGCCTCCTCCGCGTAGCGCTTTAAACTCGGATCGAGTTCTAAAGCCTGGCAGACTCTATTTGCGAGATCGTACTGCACCTCAGTCCAACAGAGGCAAGCATCAGCACTGCTCCTCTTCTCCACGCAAGAAATACCCAAGGCCTCCAGGTCACGTATCAGGTGCTCATCATGCATCTGAATCCAGTTGGCCTGCGCTGGAGCCCTGCGACTAAGCGCGTCTGCGACAACATTCACCTTCCCGGGAGTGTAATGAATTTCGAAGGTGAAGTCCCCAAGGAACTCCATCCACCTCTGCTGTCGCATATTCAGCCCTTTCTGCATCAGAAGGTACGTCAGGCTCTTATGGTCCGTGAAGATATCGATCTTCACGCCATACAAATAATGCCGCCAAAGCTTCAGGGCAAATATCACGGCCGCCAACTTTAAGTCATGGACCGGATAGTTCCGCTCGTGCACCTTCAGCTGGCGAGAGCCGTGCGCTACTACATGGCCATGCTGCTGCAGAACACAGCCAAGGCTGCTCCCAGAAGCGTCGCTGTAGATCTCAAAGCCCTCCGTGCCGCAAGGCAAACATAAGATCGGAGTCGTGGTAAGCTGCCACTTCAACTCCTCAAAAGCCTGCGCACATGCGGGCGTCCAAACAAACTCCTGCATCTTCCGTGTCAGCGTCGTAAGAGGCAGCGCGATCTGTGAGATGTTCTCCACGAAGCTCCTATAATAGCCGGCCAGCCCGAGAAAGCTACGGACATCCGCTATAGTAGAAAGATCAGGCCACTTCCTGATGGCCGCAACCTTCACCGGATCTACCGCCACACCCGCTACACTAACCACATGGCCTAAGAACGCCACGGAAGGTAGCCAGAACTCGCACTTCGAGAACTTGGCATATAGCTGGTTCCTCCACAAAACCTCCAAGACTACTCGTAGGTGATCATCGTGCTCCTCCTCGGACTGAGAGTAGACCAGTATGTCGTCAAGGAAGACGACCACAAACCGGTCGAGGTACTCTCGGAAAGTCCGGTGCATCAAGTCTATAAACACCGAAGGCGCATTAGACAGCCCAAATGGCATCACGGTGAACTCATACTGCCCGTACCTTGTACTGAAGGCTGTCTTCGGGATATCGCACTCCCTTATCCGCACCTGATAATAGCCAGACTTCAAGTCCAGCTTCAAGTATACTGTCGAACCAACGAGCTGGTCGAACAAGTCGTCTATCCTCGGATGAGGATATTTGTTCTTCTCGGTCAGCTTGTTCAGCTCCCGATAATCGATGCAAAGCCACAGGCTACCGTCCTTCTTCTTGACAAAGAGGACCGGTGCACTCCAAGGTGAAGAACTCGGACGCACGTAGCCCTGCTCAAGCAGCTCTTGCAACTGCAGCTTCAACTCCGCCAACTCCTTCGGAGCCATACGATACGGCGAGCGGGCCACAGGCTTAGCGCCGGGCACCAACTCAATCGTGAAATCTATCTCCCGCTGCGGTGGAGCACCGGGGAGATCGCTCGGGAACACATCGGGGAACTCTGACACTAACGGAACATCCACTAGGCTGGGCCTCGGCGTTGAAGCCTCCACTAGAGCAAAGAATAACTCTGCTCCCTGTCGCACTGCCTTGGACACCTGGAGAGCAGACATCAGCATCTTGCTCGATCCACACATGCCCGTAAAGTCCATCTCACGATCGGTACACTGCCCAAACCTCACCTCCTTCATGGTGCAATCGATGCACGCACGCTGTTCCGACAGCCAGTCCATGCCGAAGATTACATCGAACTCAACCAGGGGGAGTAACGATGCTTTCAGGTCATACTCCTGGCTTCCGACTATAACCTTCATACAACAACTCCTCTCCACACGCATCGAATATCCATTCGGCAGTAGGACCTCCAGTCCATCTGCAGAAGCAAACGACGGCGCACCAATACGTTGGACGAAGTCCGACGATAAGAAGGAGTGCGAAGCTCCAGTATCGAAAAGCGCTCTCGCTGGGACGCCTAAAACATTTACAAAGCCTACGCCGCCAAACAAGGTTAGCATGAACACTAAAACAGGTATATTAAAACAGTAAGGACTGTATCTTAAATTATACCTGTCACGACGTCCTTGTCGTTGATAACCTCCTGCTGACCAAGACTGAAGACTCTGGGCTGCGGGGGGAGCCATATGGGAGGCAGTGGACTCAGCCGCCTTCCCCTTCTCAGAATAAGATGGCCCAGTCTTCTTCTCTGACCTTGGAAGCCCACCTCGGCAATCCCGAGAGAAATGGCCAGGCTTGCCATAAGAAAAACAAATAAGAGGGACACGTCCAGACGATGCGCCCGAAGTAGAGGGAGCTGGCCCAGATAATCGAGCCTTCTTCCAGCGATTCAACCTCCACAACTTCGCCGCACTCGGCGCCTTGCCCTCCGGCACTGCCTCGACCACATCCACCTTGCCCTTCTCCCTGAGCATGTCCTACTCAAGCGCTCGGGCTGAACTAACGAGGGTCGTGAAACCCTGCGTCAACGGCCCTGTCAGAAGGTACCGCAACTCACTACGCAAGCCTCCGTAGAACCTGTTCACCCTTCTCCCCTCGTCATCGAAAGAAGTTCCAGCGTAACGCCCGAGGCGGGTGAACTCATACATGTAGTCATCAACCAGTCTATCACACTACGTCAGAGCCAGGAACTAGTTCTCCATCGCGATCTGCTGCGACGGAGGCACATACCTTGCCAGGAAGATTCTCGAGAACTCTTCCATCGGCACATCAACCAGTCGCCTTCCCGCAAACTGGCGCCTCTCTACCTCTTCCCACCACCGCCTGGCTTCCTTTTCCAACAAGAAAGTAGCGAAGGTCACTTTCTGCGCTTCATCTGACTGTGTCGCTGTCAGAATTCGCTCCATATGCGACAGCCAATCCTCGGTCTCAGCTGGGGATTCAACCCCGGTAAATGGAGGAGGTTGAAATCCCTGGAAGTGCTTCAGCTATTGCTCAGCAGCACGACTTATGGGGACTTGCTCCACTCTTAGTGGCTCTGGGGCCACTTCCTGCACCGGCGGTTGACCTTGCCCTCCAGGCTGGCCCTTCAACGCAGCTAGAACGGCTTCTGTAACTCGCCGAACCATCTCAGCAGACGGAGGTGTAGGAGCCTCAGCAGACCCGCTACTCTCAACCACGTCACGGGGACGCGACGGTCCCGCTGCACTTCGAGTGCCCTACACGAGTGCATCACACAGTTAGGCGACCGCACAGTCGCAACTAACAACAAAATGAACACTCAGGTTCCAAAATCATGCAATAATTGTTGGTTTGTTGTTACATTTCATTCCTAAGTGGACTTTTTTGGGTTTATTTTACGTCTCGACGGTAGCGCACACACGTGCTCACCACCCCTTAAAAGAATTCATCCACGAATTCCTTAGAAGGACACGGAACCCTAGAATCTGATACCAATTTATAACATCCCCATCCGTTCGGGAGCATATAACAGAAGGTCCAACCGGGGCCCCACGCCATATACTACAAAACAAACGGGAATGTCATTTAATTGAAATATCGAACGACTCTAAACAACGAACCTAACTCAGAGCATTCTATGCGGAAGCAAAAGAGAGAGACAAGACATATATACCACAAAACCCGAACCTGGGTATGTCCACATCTATTACTTGGAATGAAATGTCTTATACAACAAAATTTAGGCACAACGGCCTTACAAATTACCAACATCGGCGCGCAAGCCGGCCATACATGAAATAATAGAACATCAAAAAGTCCTTCAAGGGCCGCAACAGCGCAGGGGCTTCAGCCTGCTATGTTCCCGCTATGTTCCTGCTCTGTCCAGCACCTGTACAACAAGCCTACCAAAAACGGTGGCAAAACAGGGCAACGGTCAGCTACGGCTGACCAAATTATAATGACCCCACCCCTTCGAAGGGGTGGCAGTTTCCCGTCCCTGCTAGAGCATCACAACATATATATATAACAGAATGAAGCGGCTGACATGGACCACAATAATTCATACATATGCATCAATCACAAACCTGGGAATGGCCTCCACGTCTCATGCTCTCAGGCACTCTTTGGTGTACTCCGCCTTCCACCACCATCCACTCGTGATGGCTTTGCCCTTCGAGGCTAAAGTCGGTCACCCGAATACCAGGGCTCTCCCGTGCTTTAATTGTGAACATCCCGTAGTTCGAAGACTCATTCCCATTGCTTCCCGAAATGCTGTACGAGACTTACTAATCAGGTGCTGCAGTGGTGCGGTTTTAGGTTCGCCAAATGCCCGTTGTTCACAGCTCTCGTTGTACAACACGAAAAGCGGGTATGGTGTCCCCACAGCCCAGGTATTCTCAATTAGCCGGCTCTACGGGCCGCTAAGTCATCCAACAGGACACCCTCACAGGTCGGGCACACAGGCCTCAGGTCCTTTCAACAGGTGGGCACAACAACATCCCCAGAACTCAGTCTGGGAGCTATCGCCGACGTTAACGCTAACGCCTGGCGATAGCGCACAGAAACTCCACCTTGGTTTCTAGCTGTGGGTGCTCCCCGGGGCACACCCCCAGGCATTGCTGCACATGCAGTGGCACTCCCACTGCCTCAGAACACACAAAATCACCAGAACCAAGTCTGGGAGCTACCTCTCGGCGCTAACGCTAGCGCCAGCGGTAGTGAACAAAATTCCATTTCTGCTTCTAACATCGGGTGCTTCCCGGGGCACACCCCTAGGCGTTTCTGCGCATGAAAGTAGCACCATCTAGTCCTACGAAGTAGGATATCAACACGGAGTTTTCCCCGGCATGCATAATATCAAAAAGCATCACCAATCCGGACGAACCGTCTCGGATGGGCTTCACATAGCGCGCCTACGTCCATTCCACGCATGGACTCTACATGTATGCAAGATCTGACAGGGATAACACGAATCCACCCGTCGGAGGTCGCGACCTCACCCTTTTGGGTAGGCACCTCAAAGATGCACGGAAATGGACTAACACATGTCCAAAAGAGGGTAGAAAGGATCGTTACCCTTTGATATCGCTTCGAGGCCATAGCTTGATTTTTGGTACGGATGGAAAGGAGCGTCTTGCCCTCCTCTATGCGTAGCCACCAACGGATCAGGATTCGGTGTACGAAAACTCCACCAAAGATGTGCTTTAGGGTTGGAAAACCCTATTCATCATCTTCTCCAAGGCTCTCCATCTCTCTTAATTAAAACCCTTAGAGAATAAAGGAATCCAAGAGCCTTTCGGCCTCCTAAGGCCACATCCCGGGCACCTCTGTCCAAAACAAGCCCAAAAGTCAATGTCCTATAAATGCCCACGATTCCAAATCACGTGTCTGAGTCGCGCGCTAGCGTCGGCGCTAGCGCTAGCACCTGCGCTAGCTTCTGTCTCGACGCTAGCGGCTGTCGACTCTTAAGGCCTCCGTCTCGACGCTAGCAACCGTCGAGATGGCTAGCGCCAGGCGGTAGCACTACCGCCTGCGCTAGCTCCTATCTCGACGCTAGCGGCTTCCGTCTCAATGCTAGCAACCGTCGAGATGGCTAGCGCTAGGCGGTAGCACAACCGCCTACGCTAGCTCCCAGCAGCCCATATCTGCTTTGAAGTTTTGGGGTGTTACAGTGGTGACTAGGTCAAGGGTAGATCTAGGGGGTGGCTAGAGGCCTTATCTGGGGATAGATAGGCTATAGCCAACCGGTCCTTGGGAGAAGGACCGGTGAAGGCACAAAAAATGATTTTCAAGTTGTCGCCTCCAATTTCAAGCGTTATTGAAATTTTATCCTTGTAATCATTTTTGTGATATATAAAATTCTTTTTCAGTATATCTAATTTTTCTGGAACTATATTTCATAAAGATAATCATTTTGAATATTTCTGTAAAAATATTTTTTTCTGGAGAGATAACGCCAGACGTTGACTCTTAACGCCAGGCGTTACCGACATAGCAAAAAGTTTTTCTGTTAATTAAAATCTGTAAGTTTATTCCAAAAATAGTAAACCCCTTATTCACCCCCCTCTAAGGGCGCCATCAGATCCAACACGAAATTCCTAATAGGAGTAGGAGGAAAGGGAGGGGTGGCTAAAGGGGTGGCCGAACCTTTGGAGAGAAGAAAGGAGGGACGGAGAGGAAGGAGAGGGGGTGGCCCAGAATAGGAGGAGAGTGGTGGCCGAAATTTCAAGAGGGGGGAAAGAGGGAATTCAGGTAGAGAGCGGAAGAAGATTTTAGGGTTTCAAAATTATTATCATTCAATAATAATATAATCTAATACAATATGGCCTTTTATAGGTTAGCCAACAAACATGGCTAAACGCAGCCCAGAATTAAAATAAAATATGAGCATGGCTAAAACGCAGTCCAAAATGAAAAATAAAACATGGACATAAACAAGTCCAAAAATAAAGACTGAGCTAGATAAAATTTTAATTAATAATTATTATAAAATAATTATAATTATTAATTATTAATCTTGCGTCGCGGACGAAGGTTGTAACGGATTTGGCTTTCTTCATGGCGTATTTCTTTGGTAAGAGAGGGGCCATCATCCATATGCGCGTCGATACCAAAATCTTCATGTTGAGGGCCGTCGTCGCCATCAATAATCCCCCGCTCAAAAGTACTCATCACCGATGAGTTGTCCTGAAGGTAGCGGCGGAGAGGAGCATCATCCAAAAGAGCCACCTGCGATTCTGGAATCCACGAGTCATCGGAGGCCAGACGATCACGCTAATGAATCAAGTAGCGGCGACTGTCACTGATAATGCTAAATCTAGTTAGTTTGATTAGGTTATTTTTAGGTTATTTACTCTTACTTTTTGCTTATTGTTGTTTACCTAAATGCAATTTTGGGTCATTTTCCTATTTTTAGTGCTAACTTAAGTCTTCTGAATTTTCAGGTCAAAAATGCAAAATTTCCTAAGTCACGCCCTAGGTCACACCCGTGACCTAGGGCGTGTAAGTTGCTGTTTCCAGTTAAGCTGCTGCCACCATAATTCAGAAGATCTGATCAGACATGCCCAAAGTACACGGCCGTGACACACAAGTCACGCCCGTGACACACAAGTCACGCCCGTGACACTCAAGCCACGCCCGTGACCAGCCCGTGAACAGCTCAGATTCGACCAGCTGACCACCGAATTGGTCACGCCACTGTTACACGGGCGTGCTTCCAGTCACGCCCGTGACTGCCACGTCAGCCAGCCGCCAGCGCCCATGATCGCCGCCAGCGCCCATGACCAGACTAACCACCGAAATGGTCACGCCCTCAGTCACGGGCGTGACCTAGGGCGTGACCCATCAAATCGCGTCAGAATCGTGCGCCGAACCTGATCCAAGCCGCAGAATTGATTAAACAATGTCACGCCCCTAGTCACAGGCGTGACTGAGGGCGTGACCGAGGCAGAAAATTTCTATAAATTGAAATGACCTCCAAGCTTTCCCCATTCAGTTTTTGGAGAGAGAACTAGTGCTACTACTCTATTTTCAGTAATTTTCATGTCATTTTATTCTCTTTCTCTCTCTCTCTCTTTTATTTCAATGCATTTCCTTTTCTAGTTTTCATATGAATGTTGTAATGCCTTTGTAATTTCCTTTCATAGTGTATTACTAATGCTTAGTAGGCTTTCCATGCAAATGTAATCTCAGTTGAACTTTTGTTTAATAAAAATTGTATGTTTTTGTTCTCTTAAAATCTTCATCATTTCTCTCTCCTACCCCTCCACCATGAGTAACTAAATCCTCATAGTACTCGATCTTGATGATCTGAGGATGAGTTGATCAAGTTATGATCCTTTAGTCTTCTTTCACTTTCTAAAGTGTTGGGCCTTAGATTTACTCTTAATTAAAATTTAGTGGAGCTATATTATCGATATATAATCCCCACCTTTGCTTTCATTCTTGGCTAGCCGAGAGGCCGATAGTCTGAAGTGAGCACTTAAGAGTAAAGAGAGTTACACACATTTCTCGAGAGAGAATGACATAAATCTCATGGATTGGAGTCAAACCCAATAGCGTGGTTCACCACTTAAAGCGAGTTTTAGGTATTCGAATACGGGACGAGAGTTCGGTCGGATTTTCCTAAACTCAGTTGGGCATATCTTCGAGAGAAGCATGTTCAAACTATAGGAACCCCCACGGTCAAGCTGCCCTTACTTTATTAAGTTTTAAGTTTGCTTTTGAATTTTGATCAACTTAAGCCGAAGTAAGTCAAGATCGAGTGCTATTTCTTAATCATCGTTTAGCCGTACTTTTATCCAGCTTTTATTTCAACTTAGTAGACAAAACCTTCCAAAAAATTATTAAGATAAAATAATAGTAATTCGTTTGAGTATAAGTAATCAACGGTTCTCGGATTTTAATACGACACTTGTGTTCCTATACTACAGTTCGATAGGTATACTTGCCTTCTCGGATTGCTAGTTCGGATTTTATTTCGTGCAAGCGGAATTTTAATCACCAAGTTTTTGGCGCCGTTGTCGGGGACTCGCATTTTGTTGATATTTTGAAAGAACGAACCTATTACTTTTATCACCTCTTTTTTCTCTCCTCTTTCTTGAAAAACAAAATTAATTCAAAAAAAAGAGAGACCTTTTCTTTTTCGAATTTCTCAATCTTATTTTCCCTTCTCTCTTTCTAGTTTATGACCCGAGCGAATCCGTCAGAACTTGTCGACATGGACCAAGAACTTGAGCGTACTCTTCGGAGAAAATCGCAAGTTCAAGATCCTACATTCCAAGAACTGGCTGAGGATTCAGAGTCGGTTGTAAATATGGGCGAACCTAACCAAAATGAAGTCCCCAACATGGTTGCGGCCCCTGAATGGACTATGTCCCATTATGCAAGGCCTAACCTGGAAGGGACGGAAACTAGTATAGTCCGCCCTGCCATAAATAATAATAATTTCGAACTAAAGCCAAGCATAATTCACATGGTGCAGCAATACATGCAGTTCGACGGATTACAAGATGAAGATCCGAATGCACATATTGCTAGCTTCCTTGAAATCTGTGACACCTTCAAAATAATGGTGTTACGGATGATGCAATTAGGCTAAGACTCTTCCCATTTTCTTTAAGAACAAAGGCTAAGCAGTGGTTGTCAACTCTACCTAGAGGTTCTATCACCACCTGGGCCCAGTTAACTGAAAAATTTCTAACTAAGTATTTTCCACCTGCGAAAACTGCTAAGCTTAGAAATGATATTTCTTCTTTTTGCCAAATAGATTCTGAAACGCTATATGATACCTGGGAAAGGTATAAAGAATTCTTAAGACGTTGCCCTCATCACGCTCTGCCTGTATGGTTACAAGTGCAGATGTTTTATAACGGGCTAAATCAACATACTAAGCAAATGATAGACGTCGCTTCCGGTGGTACCTTAAATAACAAAACCCCGGAAGCCGCTCTTGAACTATTTGAGGATATGGCCATGAACACCTATCAGTGGAATGTGCCAAGATCCCGCCCAAACAAACCTGTAGGTATGTACGAAGTGGATAACGTCTCCCAGCTGGCACTACAAGTGGAAATGCTTAGCAAAAAGATATCTGAAATGAATGCTCCTTCCGCACCTCAGGTTTGGGAATTCACAAAAGCCACCTCCGAACAAGCTGATTACGTAGGCAATAGAAATGCTTATAATAATTATTCTTCTTCTAATTTTCATGCACCTCGTTTTCAATTACCGAATAATTATAATCCTGCGCTGCGTAATCACCCGAACTTTTCTTGGAGTAATCCTGCAAACACAACTCGCCCGCCTCTACAAAATGAATTTACACCACCTCCACCCCCTGTTAACTTTCAAAAACCTCCATCTTTGGAGGAGATGTTTTCAAAATATATAAGTACGAACGAAGCAACCGTCCGGAACTTAGCCGGATCCGTTAAAAATCTAGAAAACCAAATCGGGCAGCTCGCCAAAATAATATCCGAGCGACCGCCCGGGACTCTTCCCGCTAACACCGAGCCCAACCCGAGAGAGCAAGCGAAAGATGTAACTCTTCGGAGTGGGAAGCAAGTATCTGGTCCGGTTAGCGAAGAGCCCGAGGCAAGATCCGCCCCTATTTTAAAATCACCACTCACTCAAACAGATTTTATCACTCCACCTCATATTTTCAAAAACCACCCCGCCCCGCCTTATCCTTCTCAACTCAACAAGGAAAAATTAGATGATCAATATCATCGCTTCCTGGAAATGTTTAAGCAAATACACATCAATTTGCCCTTCCATGAAGCGATATCACAAATGCCCAAGTACGCTAAGTACTTGAAGGATCTTCTAACTAATAAGAAAAAGCTAGAAAATCTATCGCACGTAACTTTAAATGCTGAGTGTTCCGCCGTCCTAACAAATAAATTACCGAAAAAGGCTAACGATCCGGGAAGTTTTTCTATCCCGTGCCTCTTTGGTGATCTATTTGTAAAAAACGCGTTGGCCGACTTAGGAGCAAGCATCAACTTAATGCCATTCTCCTTGTTTAAAAAGTTAGGAGTGGGCACCCTTAGCCCCACACGTATGAGTATACAACTAGCAGATAGGACGATAAAATATCCGCTGGGAATTGTGGAGGACGTGCTCGTAAAAGTAGACAAATTCATCTTCCCGGTGGATTTTGTCATTTTGGACATTGAAGAGGATGTCGAGGTTCCCCTAATCCTTGGCCGCCCCTTCCTTGCCACCTCCTGTGCTATCATTGATGTGAGTAATGGTAAGCTATTCGTCCGAGTTGGAGATGATGAAGTAACCTTCTCCATAACACCCTCTATGAAAAATACCCTAGAAAATGATGATTCGTGTTTTTTCTTAGATGTGTTAAGTGAAGACCCTTCTTTTTGTATTTCTGAAAATGGTTCTTCTTCTTTTTGTTCATCTTCAAACACCTCCACTGAAATATTACAAGAAATGAAAATGGCCATTGCTCCCGCCCCCTCAAATTTTCAAATTAAATCAAAAATTTTTGAAGAAATTACTTTTGAAAAAGAAAAGTCTTTCAAATCTTCATACGAGGAACCTCCCACATTAGAACTTAAAGAACTACCCAATCATTTAAAATATGAATTTTTAGAAAAAGACTCTAAGTTACCAGTAATAGTGTCGGCCCATTTAAGTGGATCTGAAAATGCCAAATTGCTAAAAGTTTTACAAAAACACCGCCAAGCAATTGCTTGGCAGATTTCTGATATTAAGGGCATAAGTCCATCTTTCTGCATGCACAAAATTCTAATGGAAGATAATTCACAAAATTCTATTCAACCTCAACGCCGATTAAACCCAAACATGAAAGAAGTAGTAAAGGGTGAGGTCATGAAATTATTAGACGCAGGAATTATCTATCCAATTTCAGATAGCAAATGGGTAAGCCCCGTTCAAGTAGTTCCTACAAAGGGAGGTATCACGGTAGTGCTAAATGATAATAATGACTTAATCCCAACACGGACGGTGACTGGGTGGCGTATGTGTATTGATTATCGCAAATTGAACGATGCCACCCGCAAGGACCATTTCCCCTTGCCATTCATCGATCAAATCTTAGAACGATTATCCGGCCATAGCTTTTATTGTTTTCTCGATGGTCTCTCGGGCTACTTCCAAATTCCCATCTCGCACGAGGACCAGGAGAAAACGACGTTTACTTGTCCTTTCGGCACCTTCGCCTACCGAAGAATGCCGTTTGGCTTATGTAATGCGCCGGCAACATTTCAACGGTGTATGTTGGCCATTTTCGATAAGTACAAAGAAAGTATTATGGAGGTATTTATGGACGACTTTTCCGTGTTTGGTGATTCCTTCGATTTTTGTTTAGAAAATTTAGAAAAAGTGTTAGAACGGTGTGAGGAGACCAATCTCGCCCTGAACTGGGAAAAATGCCATTTCATGGTACGGGAGGGATTGGTTTTAGGTCATAAGATATCAGCAAGAGGAATTGAGGTCGATGAAGCAAAATAGAAGTGATCGAAAAACTGCCACCGCCAACCAACGTTAAGGCCATAAGAAGCTTTCTAGGACATGCCGGTTTTTACCGGCGATTTATAAAAGATTTTTCAAAAATTACCAAACCCCTCACTCATCTTTTAGAAAAAGACACTCCATTTATTTTTGATGATACCTGCTTATCTGCTTTTCAATTAATCAAAAATAAGCTAATAAATGCGCCAATTATGATAGCTCCAATCTGGGACCTTCCATTCGAAATCATGTGCGATGCAAGTAGCTTTGCGGTGGGAGCCGTTTTAGGACAACGTATATCTAAAAACTTCCACCCTATTTTCTACGCAAGTAAAACACTTACATCCGTGCAAGAGAACTATACCACAACGGAGAAAGAATTATTAGCAGTTATTTTTGCATTCGACAAATTTCGACCTTATATTACGCTTTCAAAAATTATTGTTTTTATGGACCACTCTGCCCTCAAATATTTACTTTCTAAACCGGATGCCAAACCACGCTTACTTCGCTGGGTCTTACTCCTCCAGGAGTTCGATTTGGAAATCCGAGATAAAAAGGGGGCTGAGAATTTGGCCGCGGACCATCTTTCACGATTAGATAACCAATTTATTGAAGATTTAAATGAACAAACTTTTAATGATTATTTTCCCGATGAGATGTTATTATCAATCAACACTACTCCTTCTCCTTGGTTTGCAAACTTCGCCAACTACTTAGTAGCTCGAGTCCTCCCAAAAGAATTTTCCTATCAGCAAAAGAAGAAATTCTTCTCTGACCTGAAGAATTATTTTTGGGAGGACCCGTATCTGTTTCGAGTTTGTGCAGACCAAGTAGTAAGGAGATGTGTTTCTTTCGAAGAAGGACAAAATATTTTCAAACACTTACATGAAGGACTGACTGGTGGGCACTATCAAGCCAATCGGACCGCTCACAAAGTACTTAGTGCAGGCTTTTATTGGCCTAGCCTTTTTAAAGATGCCCAATATTTTGTGAGACGGTGCGATAGCTGCCAACGGACCGGAAATATCTCAAATAAAAATGAAATGTTGCAAAATTATTTCCTCGAGTGCGAAGTTTTCGACCTTTGGGGAATTGATTTTGTAGGTCCTCTTCCTTCTAGACATGGTAATAAATACATTTTAGTTGCGGTAGACTACGTGTCTCGATGGGCAGAGGCCCAAGCTCTTCCTACCAATGACTCCCGAGTCGTTATTATTTTCTTAAAAAAATTATTTTCTCGATTCGGTACTCCTAGGGCCATCGTTAGCGACAGGGGTTCGCACTTTTGTAACGCACAATTTGCAAAAACACTTTTAAAATATGGCGTTACACATAAGCTTTCAACTGCTTACCACCCACAAACTAACGGCCAGGTCGAGGTAGTGAACAGAGAAATCAAACGTATTTTAGAAAAAACTATTTCCACCTCACGTAAGGACTGGTCACATAAATTAGACGATGCTCTATGGGCTTACTGAACAGCGTACAAGACCGCCATCGGTTGTACACCGTATCGGTTAGTATATGGGAAATCGTGCCATTTACCGGTCGAATTAGAACATCGTGCTTTCTGGGCCCTTAAATTTTTAAATTTTGATCCCCACTCCACCGCCGATCTTCGAAAATTCCAACTCAACGAACTCGATGAGTGGCGCTCCAATGCGTATGAAAATAATAAATTATATAAGGAACGAACGAAATGCTTTCAAGATAAAAATTTAAGGCACCCGAAAACATTTAAACCAGGCGACCAAGTATTACTTTATAATTCTCGTCTACGTTTATTTCCTGGAAAGTTAAAATCTAGATGGTCAGGTCCTTTTAATGTAAAGGAAGCTTATCCGTATGGAACTGTTTTGATATCACACCCAGATAAGGGTGATTTCAAGGTTAATGGGCATCGTCTACAACTTTATTTTTCTGGTGACAATGTTGACATGGACAGTGAAAAACTTCTTTTGTCTGGACTGTAATAATTTGGATTAACTTTTGAACTATATTCTTTTAGTCGATCTCAAACGACATTAAACAGAGGGCGCTCTTGGGAGGCAACCCAAGGTTTTTAAAATTTGTTGTTTTAATTTTTCTTTGGCCCTGGGCGGCTCCGATACTCTCTACTTCGGCGATCGCTTGCTTCAACATTGCTGGTTTCAAGAAAAATTCAAGATAATATTTCATGAAGATTCAAAGCGCCAACAAGGGGGAGCGGCATCACACATCCTTTCAAGCCCATAAATCCAGGGAAGTGCCTGTTTCAGTTTTTCAGTTTTAATTTCTTTTCTTAGTTACCCCTTCCTTCACTCTCCTTTTCCATTGAGGACAATGTCTATCGTAAGCTTGGGGGAGAATTTCTTCTTTTCTTTTGTTTTAGTAGTCTAAATTAGATTTTGGTAAAATCAATAGTACCCCTTGCTTTACGTTTTGTTTTTCCCAAAATATTTTATATAGCCTTAGTTAATTTCAAAATTTCTAATCCTACTTTTAATTATGTTTCACAAGTAAATTGTTGACTCATGTAGTGTTCTAATTCTAGGTAGCATGTTAATCTGAAAAGTTTTTTCTAAAATCTTGTACTTTCCTTATCGTTTTCTCTTTTATCTTCTTTACTTTCGTAAAAATTCTTCATCCACTATTTTCCTCTTCATTTTTAGATATATTTTGCAGTGTTAACTTTTGATTTGTGTAGTAAATGTGAATAATCCTAGACGCTTATTATTCTTATTTTCAGGATAAGTTCATTAGTCTTTATTTAATATCTAGGGCTTACTTTTTGAAATCCTTCAAAACTCATGCTTTAAATAAATTTAGAGAGCAATGAAAATGATTTAGGCCATTTTTTTTAAGTTTGAGCCTTCATGCCAACCCTTAAAAAGAAGCCCTTTGTTAGCCTCTTTTGAGCCTTTTCCCATGTTTTATTGTCACCTCCACTTATCAAATTTTTCACCAAAGCCAAAATTTCCAAACCTATTTGAATCACACTAACACTTTGAGTTTTATTTAAATTTCTAAAAGAGTGTGATTGGTTTATTGCATAGAGAGCTTCAAAGAAAAGAATTTGCTCAAAAAGGAGATATTTTAAGCATATTTGTATTAGTTATCTTTGCCAAAATTTCAAAATAAAAAAAATGGCTATGAAAGAGAAAGAAAGAAAATATGCTATATGCTTATAATGAAGGATCGCCTCTTATCATTCATATCGAAAATTTTATAAAACTCATGTTTATGGTTTAGTGTGATTATAACAATCACTTTTATCTTCGATTTCCATTCCAAATCATATGCCTAAACCAAACATTTCGGTCCTAATAAAGTCCTCTTGATTCATGCTCCTAAATTTGCTTTAGCTAAGTAAAGAAGAAAAGTAGAATAGTTAAGTCTTGAGTATGAATTTAGATCCTTGTTCTTAGAATGATATAATTATAATTTGTCTCTTAGTGTTTAGTAACAATTCAATGCACTATCTCACTTGTTACTTTGCTCAATTTTATTTTAAAACTTTTTAGTTAAAATTTTGGATGATTAATTTTTGTTAGTAAAGGGTATAAAAATTAAGCTTAAATAAAGTACTTATTTTAGGTTTCCTTTTCACTATTCTCCCTACTTGGAATTTCGCAAGGTACTCATGTTTAGCATAATTACATCTTTTTGATTAGTCATTTTGTTTTATTAGCTAAAGCATATTTCTTTGCTTTGGGACAAGCAAAGTGTAAGCTTGGGGGAATTTGATAATGCTAAATCTAGTTAGTTTAATTAGGTTATTTTTAGGTTATTTACTCTTTTCTTTTTGCTTATTGTTGTTTACCTAAATGCAATTTTGGGTCATTTTCCTATTTTTAGTGCTAACTTAAGTTTTCTGAATTTTCAGGTCAAAAATGCAAAATTTCCTAAGTCACGCCCTAGGTCACGCCCGTGACCTAGGGCGTGTAAGTTGCTGTTTCCAGTTAAGCTGCTGCCACCATAATTCAGAAGATCTGATTCGACACGCCCAAAGTACACGGCCGTGACACACAAGTCACGCCCGTGACACTCAAGCCACGCCCGTGACCAGCCCGTGAACAGCTCAGATTCGACCAGCTGACCACCGAATTGGTCACGCCACTGTTACACGGGCGTGCTTCCAGTCACGCCCGTGACTGCCACGTCAGCCAGCCGCCAGCGCCCATGATCATCGCCAGCGCCCATGACCAGACTAACCACCGAAATGGTCACGCCCTCAGTCACGGGCGTGACCTAGGGCGTGACCCATCAAATCGCGTCAGAATCGTGCGCCCAACCTGATCCAAGCTGCAGAATTGATTAAACAATGTCACGCCCCTAGTCACGGGCGTGACTGAGGGCGTAACCAAGGCAGAAAAATTTCTATAAATTGAAATGACCTCCAAGCTTTCCCCATTCAGTTTTCGGAGAGAGAACTAGTGCTACTACTCTATTTTCAGTAATTTTCATGTCATTTTATTCTCTTTCTCTCTCTCTCTCTCTCTTTTATTTCAATGCATTTCCTTTTCTAGTTTTCATATGAATGTTGTAATGCCTTTGTAATTTCCTTTCATAGTTTATTACTAATGCTTAGTAGGCTTTCCATGCAAATGTAATCTCAGTTGAACTTTTGTTTAATAAAAATTGTATGTTTTTGTTCTCTTAAAATCTTCATCATTTCTCTCTCCTACCCCTCCACCATGAGTAACTAAATCCTCATAGTACTCGATCTTGATGATCTGAGGATGAGTTGATCAAGTTATGATCCTTTAGTCTTCTTTCACTTTCTAAAGTGTTGGGCCTTAGATTTACTCTTAATTAAAATTTAGTGGAGCTATATTATCGATATATAATCCCCACCTTTGCTTTCATTCTTGGCTAGCCGAGAGGCCGATAGTCTGAAGTGAGCACTTAAGAGTAAAGAGAGTTACACACATTTCTCGAGAGAGAATGACGTAAATCTCCTGGATTGGAGTCAAACCCAATAGCAGGGTTCACCACTTAAAGCGAGTTTTAGGAATTCGAATACGGGACGAGAGTTCGGTCGGATTTTCCTAAACTCAGTTGGGCATATCTTCGAGAGAAGCATGTTCAAACTATAGGAACCCCCACGGTCAAGCTGCCCTTACTTTATTAAGTTTTAAGTTTGCTTTTGAATTTTGATCAACTTAAGCCGAAGTAAGTCAAGATCGAGTGCTATTTCTTAATCATCGTTTAGTCGTACTTTTATCCAACTTTTATTTGAACTTAGCAGACAAAACCTTCCAAAAAATAATAGTAATACGACACTTGTGTTCCTATACTACAGTTTGATAGGTATACTTGCCTTCTCGGATTGCTAGTTCGGATTTTATTTCGTGCAAGCGGAATTTTAATCACCAGTCACCACTAGGAGTGGAGAGCACTTCATCTCTGAGGATACTGTCTGGCACAAAAGTGGTTCGGGGGAACCTTGGAAAAGCATTAGGCAAATAAGGAGAACAAGCTCCGCCATCAACACTCAAGTACCTCCAGTAGGAACCGAAGAAGAGAGCGAACTGGGCACAAGCTCACCCCCCAACCCATTAGAAAATGTAATGGAACCAAACGGACAGTCGGTTAATTCAAGTAGTGGAGAAATATATGGCGTTAAATCTGAAACATTTAAAATAGGGGAGATTCCCCAACCTGTGGGTAACTCCAAAAGAAAAGCATTTTCTCCTAATATTTTTAAAATTCAAAATGGACCCGCTCACCGATTTGCCAACTTTTTTATGGTGCCCGAAGGAAAACGTTCAGGGATGAGACGCACCATAACCAAATCGCCAACTTTCAAGTGAGATGATCTCTAATGTACTTTAGCATGAGATTGATAAGATGCGTATTGAGTAGCTAGCATGTCCTTGATGTGCTTGTGTAAATTATGAATGTGAGAGGTAAAATCTTGTGCGAATTGACTTTACTTATAAGATGGAGGTAACAGAACCAAGTCAAGTGGCACCGGTGCCTTATATCTGTGCCCGATCTCATTCGAAGACACCCCTGTGGACCTATTTTTGGAATTATTGTACGCTAATTGGGCATGGGGAAGGAGGAGATCCCACGTACCCTTGTGGTCACCTACTAGACATCGGAGTAAACTACGCAAACTTCTATTGACCACTTCCGTTTGCCCATCTGTTTGTGGATGGTAGGCCGAGGAAAATAAGAGCTTGGTGCCCATGATCAGCCACATGGTCTTCCAAATATAACTAGTGAACTTCACGTCCCGATCAGTGACAATAGTCTTAGGGACGCCCCTATGGCCAACGACATCCTTAAAGAATAATTTAGCTACGTGTGACACATCATCGGTCTATTACTCGCAATAAAATAAGCCATTTTTTGAGAACCGGTCGACGACCACCAAAATGGAGTCATGACGCTTAAACGTGATGGGAAGACCAAGAATAAAATCCATACTAAAATCATCCCAAGGTACGGAAGGAATCAGAAGAGGGGTATAAAGTCCTGCGTTCGTTTTATTGCCCTTAGCTAATTGACACGTGCGATAACTCCCCACAATTTTATGCACCGTTGACTTAAGGCCCGACTAATAAAACTTATCCTCTACTAATGTGATGGTCTTGTCACGCCCAAAATGACCACCTAGTCAACCACAATGAAATTCCCAAATGATGAAATGATGAAGGGACGAGCGAGAGATACATAGCTTGGCATGCTTAAATAAGTAGCCGTCACGGATATAATACGCAGAAATGGTAGTAGGTGCATCGCCTTGTGCGGATAGATAGAGATCCTTGAAATCCGGGCAATGAACATATTTGTCCTTAATTCATTCAAACCCAATGACTTTCACTTCTAACGTGGATAATATTAAAGAAACACAACTAAGGGCGTCCGCAACACGATTTAAATTTCTCTTAAGATGTTTTATGATAAAGGTGTACTCCTGAAGATAGGAGACCCATTTAGCATGCTGCGGGCTTACCTTACTCTGGGAGTTGACAAATCTCAATGCCTCATGGTCGGATTGGATAACAAACTCCTTAGGGAGAAGATAGTGCCACCAATGTTGGAGGCAACGAATAACGGCGTAAAACTCGCGGTCATAATTAGAATAATTCAACTTCAGACCCACAAGTTTCTCACTAAAGTACGCAATAGGAGGACCCTCCTGACTCAACACGCCTCCAATACCGATCACAGATGCATAACAAGACAATTCAAAAACCTGACTAATGTTTGGTAACCGCAAAAGAGGAGCTTCCGACATCTTTTCCTTTATCGTTTGGAACGCCTTAGTGGCCTATTTTATCCAAGTGAAATCACCCTTTTTCATGCACTCCGTGATCGGTGCCATAATACTACTAATGTCACGAATGAATCGGCGATAAAACGTAGCTAAACCGTGGAAACTATGAACGTCACGAATGTTGGTGGGTTCCGACCAATCTTTGATGTCTTGGACCTTATTTGGATCTACATGTATGCCTTTCGAACTCACTATATAGCCATGGAACACTACGAACGAAATATAGAAGGTATACTTTTTAATATTGACAAATAATTTTTCCGCACGTAACGCCGCTAGGATAGTCCTCAAGTGAGACTCATGATCCATTGTAGACATACTAAAAATGAGGATGTCATCAAAATATACTACAATAAATTTTCCTATGTTGGGTTGGAAGACATGTGTCATCATCCTAGAAAATATACTAGGGGCATTGGAAAGCCCAAATGGCATCACTAACAACTCGTAGAGCCCCTCTTTAGATTTAAAGGTTGTATTCCACTCGCCACCCTCTCTGATTCGAATCTGGTGGTAGCCACTCCTAAGATCCAATTTTGAAAAGATCGTGTCTCCGGCTAGCATATCCAAAAAATCGTCCAAACGAGGGATTGGAAACCGATATTTAATAGTAATTTTATTTATAGCTCGGCTATCCACACACATCCTCCTAGAGCCGGAATGGCACATGGACTCTTACTATGACGGATGAACCCCTTTTGTACAAGTCAGTAATTTGCGTTTGCAACTCTAAGTGTGCGTAAGGGTTTAGTCGATAGTGGGGAAGGTTGGGTAACGACGAACCCGAAATGAAATCTATAGCATGTTGTATATCACGCAAGGGAGGCAACATAGGCGGTAACTCATCCGGATATACATCCTTAAACTCTTCCAACAGATTTCGCAGCGCGGGCTGTAAACACTCAAATGTAGACATGTCCTCCTTTGCTTGTAAGCAAACTAATGCATAGAGTACACCATCCAAAAATGTCTGGCGTGTGAACTCCTTCTTACCAATCAAGCTTAAGGTTTTTTTCTCTACCGGAACAATTGTGTCTTTAGAGGCGACTGAAGGATCTTTCGTTGCAGTGGGTTTCAAAATAATGGTCTTGCCATTAAACTTGAAATCATACGTGTTGGCACGCCTGAAATGAGTAGCATCATGGTCATATAGCCACGGTCATCCTAATAACACATGACAGACATCCATGGGGATGACGTCACACCAAACCTTTTAAGAATAAGCCTTGAGGTAAGGGGTACCAAACAACGCTTCACTACTGGAAGAGATGTCTTATTAACCCAAGCAACCTTATAGGGGTGAGGGTGCAGCTCAGTGGCTAAGATCATCCACGTAACCGCATTCTCAGAAATCACGTTCATACAACTACCGCTATCAATGATCAACTTGCACTTCTCTCTGCTCTTAAAATTTAGCGAAAAAATATTCATCCTATTCCAATCATCTGAAGCACGTGGAGTAGCCAAAATACATATCATCACCATTATATTGACGTCATCATCCATGTCGCTCGGCACTCCTTCCGAATCAGAGTCTTCACCAGTCTCATACAAGAGCTCAGCGGGTTCAGTTGAAGTATCTAGAAAGGCTAGGGACTTGGGCTTAGTGGGGCATTCACTAGCGTAATGTCCTTGAATACCGCAAGTAAAACATGTAGCATTCATCTTGCAAATCCTACCCACGGGCACTTGCTCACCGGATGGGTTTAGCGTATTCCTTGCGGTGATTACAACCGAGTTCGAATCAGTGGACCGGAACTTACCCTTACCTTTTAGAGCTATCAGAGGGGGGGTGGGGGGGGGGGGGGGGGGGGGGGGGTCCTATGACGGACGTACTCTTCTGAAATGAACGAGACTTGGACTTATGAGAAAGTTGCTTTTTAATGTCCAACGCGGCATTATATGTGGTGCTTAAATCTGTGTGCACATAACGAAGGAGTTTACCTTGAATGTCGGGATTCAATCCTATACGAAAACATGAAAGGGTGACCTCAGGCATCTCCCTAACATCGCACCTAACCAACATGTCCTTTAGGAGGCCCATGCACTCAGCGACCGAACGATTTACTTGCCTAAGAGAAGCTAACTCATCAAACATTTGCATTCGATTGTATGTAGGAAAGTATTGATCAGTCAATACGACCTTTATGCCTGTCCAACCAACACGGGGTACACCATCTACCGCTCCTAAACGTCGTTCCTCATTCAACCAGAATGTCTTAGCCCTACCCAACAATTTCATACGTGCTATGCGCACCTTATCCACGTCAGTCAGATTATGATGTTGGAACATGGTCTTCCGCATCTCCTAGGTTTGAGAATAACAAATCCTATGTGTTTTTGATCTTGTGTGTTCAAGTGTGCAGGTTAACATAGTCCATATGACTCAAGGAGTACTCATGATGACTGCCCCAAAAATTGAGGCAAGAATTCGAAGAGGCTCACTAGCGCCGGCGTTAGCACCTAGCGCAAAATGTTACTTAATCAGGGATAGCGCCGGCGGTAGCTACTAGCGCTGGCGGTAGCATGGCGCACAAGAGGCATAGAGCAAAATGTTGCCGCAGATGGGAGATACTGCCGCACAAAATCTTTCCTAATCCGGGCTAGCGTCGGCGGTAGTGCTAGCACCGGCGGTAGCGCTTGGGCTATAAAAGGACACCCTCTCCTCTTGTTTTCGTACACCTATTGCATACACCTCAGAGAGAGAGTGCTAGAATTCCAGAGGCTTGTCTTGGCCAAAATTTGAGGTCCCAGCGAAGCTCTGCCAATTTCTGAAGGAGAATTCCATCACGCCGAATCCAGACGAAGTCCACTTCGACAAATGCTGATTCTACAGCGGATCTTTGCCTCCATCTTCAGAAGTTCATCTTAAGGGAAGTTTTATTATTTTATTTATCTTTCTTTGTAAACGGTAGTAAAATCACCTCGTGTTGGCGACTAGGTCTGGGGTAGGACTTAGGGCTGAAATTCGCCTCGTGTTGGCGACTAGATCTAGGGTAGGTCTAGGGGGTGCTCGAGGCCACATCCGGGGAAGGATTGGCTAGTGCGGCTTGAGGCCGAATTCGGGAAGGAGAAGGCTAGGGCCACCGGTTCGTGGGGAAGCGAGTCGGGATAGAAAACGAAAAGAGCTTTTATTTTTCGCCTCCGATCTCTAGCGCCATTGAGATCAAGTTTTGTAAAACTTATTTAATATCAAAAAAGCTTGTCTCTCTTTTTGTTTTACTTGACTTCTTGTTTTAATATTGCAATATTCCAAAGTTTTTTTTTTCTAAATAAAATCTAAAGTTTTTGAAAACCCTTATTCACCCCCTCTCTAAGGGCGCCGACCGATCCAACAAGTGGTATCAAAGCCATGTTATTCCAATCGGCTTAACAACCGGGAATAATGGTGTCTCATGATCTCGCTTTTCCTGAGGGTCAAGGGGTTAGTCGACCACCTCTCTTTACTGGGTCAGATTTTAACTACTGGAAAAATCGAATGATGTGTTTTCTTATGACCATGGATGTAGAAGTATGGAACATGGTAGAAGTATGGCACTCTCTGCCTACAACTGTAGTAGGAGAGGCGACATTAGCAAAACCTAAAGATAAATGGGATGACAACGATAAACTAAGGTGTAAAAATAATGCTAAAGCAATGAACGCTTTATATTGCGCTTTAAATAGGACTGAGTTTAATAGAATTTCTGCATGCACAACTGCTTATGATATTTGGAATCAATTGGAAGTTACTCACGAAGGTACATCGCAGGTGAAAGCTGCCAAGCTGTTTCAACTGGAATCTGAATACGAAAAATTCAGGATGGACATAGAAGAGGACATCAACTCAATGTACACTCGCTTCACAAAGATTGTCAACGCATCAAAGGCGCTTGGAAAGACCTACTCCGACGGGGACTTGGTGAGGAAAATTCTTTGTTCCTTACCCCCAAGGTTCAATCCGAAGGTGACAGCCATCTCGGAGTCGCACAACTTAAGAACGCTCCAGATCGAGAACCTCATTGGGAATCTCAAAACCCATGAGG
This sequence comes from Dactylorhiza incarnata, assembly GCA_033032865.1. Taxonomy (NCBI): domain Eukaryota; kingdom Viridiplantae; phylum Streptophyta; class Magnoliopsida; order Asparagales; family Orchidaceae; genus Dactylorhiza; species Dactylorhiza incarnata. The sequence continues at coordinate 2,215,932 of JAWHQI010000073.1, forward strand.
TAGAACTGCAAATTCAACATGACGAATACAACAAGGTATTGGATCTTGAGGCGCCCTTAGAGGGGGGGGGGGGGTGAATAAGGGCCTTTTAGAAAATATGATTTTTACTTAAGAATTTTAAAACAACTTTTACTTTTCTAAAAGTTACTTATAAAAATTTCAAACTAATGTAATTTTTAGAATAAATTCAAACACAAATTTCTAAGTTAAAGATTAAACAATCATATTTGCAATTAAAGAAAAAGTCATAACTTTATAATTATGAAAATCACATACAAATAATATGAGCTTAACAATGCTTAAGATCAAGACACAAATATGATAATAACCCTTTTACAATTTGTGTTTACCAATCCTTCTCCCAAGGATCGGAAGGCTAACACTTGTCTCTCTCTAGACCAAGCCCAAGCCTATCCTCTAGATCTTCCCAAGATCTAGACGTAGCACACAAGGCCACGATTTCCCACCAAGCCACTCAAGGACTTGGACGCTCCACACAAGGAAGCGATTTTCCCCTAAGCCACGCAAGGACTTAGACGCCGCATGCAAGACGACGATTTCTCTACCAATACAAAATGAAATGTATATAAATGAAAATACAATATGAAAAGAACAACTCCCTAGAAATTTAGATCTCTGAAAGGAAGGTTGAAGCCTCGAGATGATCGTTTATGAAGAAGCGCGCCCGATCTCGTCTTCAATCTCAATCCTTCTAAGCACAAATGGGAGTTGATGAGGTTCTGGAGCTCTCTAGTTCGTATGTACTCAGGAAGGGACTTGAAATTACCAATGCTTGGAATGCACGAACAAAAGGAGCCAATATAGAAAAATTCGCTGTCGCCTGGGCGACATCGGCTGTCGGAATTTCCGACAGCGCTAAACTGCCGCTCGTAGTGCTGTCGTGCGGGCAGTTGCTGTAACCTCCGAGCTATCGCCTGGGCGACATCGATGTCGGATTTCCGACAGTGCAAAATTGTCGCTCGTAGTGCTGTCGTGCAGGCAGTTGTTGTAACCTCCGAGCTGTCGCCTGGGCGACATCGCTGTCAGATTTCCGACAGCTCAAAACTGTCGTTCGTCGTGGGGGAAGTTGTTGTAACTTCTCTGTTGTCGCCTGGGCAACATCAGCTGTCGGAAAATTCCGATAGTGTAATTTTCATACACTCAAATTGAGCTCCAGCAGAATTGTAAACATCTCATACCTGTTACCTGCACACCATTAATAAAAATAGAATCAAATACCAACGGGACTTTGTTATTATCAAACCGGAAGAGTGCGAAATGCATGCTCCAACAATCTCCCCCTTTTGATAATAACAAATCCGTATAAAAAGAAATCATGTATATTTAGGTTGTTAATTTTAACATATGGTGTGTGCACAAAAATAACATGATATATTCCTCTTAAGAGTAATCTCCCCCTAGATGAAAGATCCCCCTAAATGAATGCTCCCCCTAAATGTTATAGTAAATTGAAATGATGTATTGTTTAGGTTGATTATTTAGGTGTAATAGTTCTTTGATTTCTTGAATATACTTATAATTCTCCCCCTTTTGGTATTAACAAAAGGTAATGAATGAGTAGATCTTAAGGGAAGAGAGAGGATGGAGAAAAAAAGAGTTAGCGGAAGCACTTGTTGGGAAAATGATTGAAGTTCTTGAAGTAATAGTAATATGTCATAGTATTGAATAAACTCATGAATAGACGGTATAGCCATATGAAGTAATAAAATAAAATAGATTAAACATGATTAAGGTCATTTTAAAGTATCATAGAAAGACACAATTGTGTATAGAAATTTGGAATATTTTCGGTCCAATTCTCATGAGATGAATGTTTATATAACATAATGATGTGTACAAGTGATACTTAGATCAAACATATGAAGTTATTTAATGTACATGATCATTGGAATAGAGAACATAATATAAGCATATAAAGACAACTTTGACCTTGAAGAGATAGCATAAGAAGAATAGAATACCATTTTTCTTTTGCACAAGACACTTTACAATTCTTTCCAAGGTGCTTACCTCACAATGCTTATTGAGACTTATCAGGAGGGTAAGTAGTGCTTGGTGGAGTATCCTTGTCTTTAATTTAAACTTTTTTTGGGATCACATATTTTGTGATATCTTAATATCGAGATATTGATAATTTTTTAATTGACCAAGGATCTCCGAATTCACTTGAATCGCAAAAGATGGAGTATATTTTGTTGTGCTAACAAATCAAGGTTGAAAGTAGTATTTATGAAGTGCTATTGTATTATGTTAAAGAAAATATGATTCATGTATATATTAAATAGAAAGACATATGTATGGATCAAAAGAAGTGAACGTGATAGTTCATTATTACATATAAACAATTTCTCATACTTAGAGGCATGCGAAAACAATTTCCAATAGTCTAAACAACTAAGTAGGAGTGTCAATACGATGATAGATTGGAAATGAAATCATATAATCATGTAATAGCCATTTTTTAAAAAATAAAAAACACATGGTTTGGCATCAATTCATGAGTTGTAGCATTAATAAAGACATAACTATTGGAAAACATCAAAGGGACCAAAAACTGAAGATTAAGCAAATCGGGAGCTGTCGGAAATTTCAGACAGTCACGGTCGCCTGGGCGACAGCTAAAATTATAAATACGGCTTAAAACCGAGTCAAACCCTATTGTGCATCATTTTCTGGACTGAAGGGCGAGAGGAAGCTATCGAAGTTCGGCGACAACCCTCGATTTAAGGTATGGGGTTTTTGATTTTGAAGTTTTTGATTCAAAACTTTTAGAGATTTGTGATTTTGGAAAGGAGAGAAGATGAAAAATGTGTTTTTCATTTTACCTTTCATGAATGGTGTAGATCTTTGAAGTTTTGTGTAGAAAAGGTGTAGATCTAGTGTAAATCAAGTAGATCTTGGTGGATCTTGGTGGATCTTGTTTGGATGTTGTGATTTTTAGGGTTTAAGTGTTGTATTTTTGGGGTTTTAAGTGTTGTACATGGTTTAATTTCAAAAAATGGAAGATTTTTCTTTTGTAGAAGGTTGAAAAAGATGAATAGTAAGGATATGTGAGAAGATGTAGTTTTGTTCTAGAAGGAAAAAATTTTTTTAACAGAAATATAGCTTGATTTTAAGTAGATCTGGAAGTGTAGTTGAAAAATTTAAAGAAAAGTTCACTGGAGTACTGTCGGAATTTTCCGACAGTCAATGTCGCCTGGGCGACATCGTTCCAGTGCACAGAACTTGTTTAATTCATTTTTGTTATGTTATGTTTGCAGAATGGCTTCCAGTTCTAAGGCACGAAGGAGTACGTCTGAAGATGCGCATAGTTTGTATCAAGTTTACCCTGGGATTGAGAAAGCTATAATGGGAGTAGCAAAATATGTAGAATTTGATTCTCCGAAGCACGATCATATCTATGATCGTCTTGCGAATGCAGTTATAATTTCAGTAATCACAGCAGATACATTCTCATCCTTTTTTATTCGAGAATTTTATAATCATTTGGAAGACCCGAGTTATACCGAATTGGATGGGGGAGTGAGATCTAGAATCCTAGGTCAACAAGTGTAAATAACACATGTTGATCATAGAGAGGAATTCGGTCTTCTTATGAGTGAACATATGCCTGATATAGTAGAGAGCTATAGAAAGGATAGAGATTGGACCCTTGTAAACATGAGTTTACATGGAAGTCAAAAGAAGACCCTAATCACTGAAGTTTCGTCACTCACTCCGGATGCATATTTAGTCCAAGATATATTAAGGAACTCAGTTATGTTAAAGAGTGGAGATATAAGGAGTATCACGGCACAGTTGACGCTGATTACATACTTTATTATGGAGGAGGAACCTTTTGATGTAGCGGACTTCATCCTTTCCCAGATTCGGTATGCTTTTAGATTAAAACATCCAAAATGGGTGAAGATTCATACTCTGCCAATGGGGGCTAAAATTCAACGTATTTTATATAAGAAGTATGGATGGATAGTTCAAGATTCGTACTTTGATGATTGTTTTCCTGAGATATACTATACGGAAACTATGAGAGTGAAGAAGACTCAGAAAAAGCCTCATCCTGGAATTGAGATTAGAGAGCCTACAATTCCTAGGGGAGGATCACTACGAGAGTCTATAGATGATCTGCGTGATTCTTTTGAGGAGCACAAAAAAGAAGTGAAGAAGGATCGCAGTAGAATGCAGAAGTTTATGAAATTTCTGGTGAAAGGTTTGAAGTTAAAGCCTACTCCGGAAGAAGCGGTCGAATGGCAAATTCCAGATGAAGAACCGCCACGCCAATCGGTGAGGCGGACTCGACGTGGTAAGGCTGTAAGATGAGGACCTCGAGAAGACTGTCCAGAGAGCAGCGGGGCTGGTTATGAGGATTCTGAGTAGTTATCATCAGGGTGCTTCTTCTGACTGATGTCAGAATTTTCCAACATCCACTGTCGCCTGAGCGACAGTGAATTTTCCCAGATTTCATTTTCCTTTATCTGAACTTGATCCTATGTTGATTTCTACTATTTTTTGTGTAACAATTTTATGTAATATTAATTATGTGTGAATTTTTCTTAAGTAATTCAAATTCTATGGTTTGATTTAAAATTTAGTCTTTCTTTTTAAAATGTATAGGTTTTGTGATATTTTTTTTTTTAATTTTATAGGTCATAAGTAGTGATATAATCATTGTGAAATGTCTAGGATTCCAAATTCTAGCCTAAGCATAGAAAAACGGGAATCCGGTAACGGTTTAGTGAATATATCAGCTAGTTAATTATCCGTGCCTATAAATGAAATTTTTATGTGGTTATTTTTAATATGATCTCTAATAAAATGATGTCTCACATCAATATGCTTAGACCTTGAATGATGGACCGGGTTGTATGTTAAATCAATTGCACTTTTATTATCACACCATAATTCAATAGTTTGTTGTTTAATATTAAATTCTTCTAAAGTTTGTTTCATCCAAAGAGCTTGTGCACAACAACTACCAAGTGCGATGTATTCGGCCTCGGTGGTTGAGAGGGCAACAGAATTCGGTTTGCTACTCGACCATGAAATGAGTGAAGGGCCTAAAAAGTGACAAGTGCCACTAGTGCTTTTCCTATCTAGTGAACAACCCGCATAATCAGAATCAGAGTAGCCAAAAAGAGTAAAATCATCGCTATGAGGATACCATAAACCAAGTTTAGATGTGCCAATTAAATATCTAAAAATTCTTTTTACCGCTTTTAAATGTGATTCTTTGGGATCGGTTTGAAATCTAGCACATAAACAAACTGAAAACATAATATCCGGTCTAGAAGCAGTTAAATATAAAAGTGAACCTATCATGCCTCTATATAAAGTTTGATCTATTGATATTCCATTTTCATCTTTTCCTAATTTTAAAGATACACTCATAGGAGTATTTGCTTGTTTGAGATTTTCAAACCCAAATCGTTTTAAAACATCATGAATATATTTTGATTGGTTAATAAAAACTCCATCATGTTTTTGAACAATTTGAAATCCTAAGAAATATTTTAATTCTCCTACCATACTCATCTCAAATTCACTTTCCAACATTTTTACAACATAATTACACAACTCTTCATTAGTGGCTCCAAAAATAATATCATCAACATAGATTTGTAAAACAATTAAATCATCATCTACTTGCTTAATGAAGAGTGTACAATCAACACCACCCATTTTAAAACCATTTTGTAATAAATATATAGTCAATCTATCATACCATGCTCGTGGTGCTTGTTTTAAACCATACAAAGCTTTTAACAATCTATATACGTGATTAGGAAATTTTTCATTTACAAATCCTGGGGGTTGTTCAACATAAACTTCTTCATTAATCAACCCGTTTAAAAATGCAGTTTTAATATCCATTTGCAATAATTTAAACCTCTTATGACTAGCAAATGCAACAAAAATTCTAACTGCTTCCAATCGTGCTACGGGTGCAAATGTTTCATCAAAATCTACCCCTTCAATTTGATTATATCCTTTCGCTACAAGCCTAGCTTTGTTTCTAGTGACCCTAAAGTCACTATCTAATTTGTTTTTGAAAATCCATTTGACTCCTACCACAGGATGATCACTAGGTCTATCTACAAGAATCCAAACTTTATTTCTTTCAAATTGGTTAAGTTCTTCATTCATAGCTAGAAACCAACATTCATCATTTAAAGCGGTTGCAACATCTTTTGGTTCTATATTTGAGACAAAACATAAATTTGAAAGACTTTCATGTAAACTAGAACGTGTACGTACCCCACTTAATGGTTCTCCAATAACAAGTTCTTGCGGATGATCTTTTGAGAACCTTAGCTCGGTTGGAGGTACATATCCTTGTTCTTCTTCTTCTTCACCATCTTTTTTATCTTCTTTCTCTACTTTTTCTTCATCATTATCATCATCATTTTTCTTCAAAAGAAATTTGTTTTCAGATTTTAAAAAATCAATTTTTTTTAGGCTTTTATCCAAAAATTTGCAAGTTTTCATAAATTCAGAATATAAATCTTCATAAGATGGAGGAGTTACCTCAGTGTCGCTTTGGACACTGCAATCGTCGTCAGATGACGCATTTTCTTTCCCCATCAAGCAGACATTTGCCTCCTCTTCCTCCTGTGTTGAGGAATCACTTTCTTCACCAGACGAAGAATCATCCCAAGTCTCTGCCTTTAACACTTTCTTCCTGTAACTTTTATCGTGCCTCTTTGCTTTTTGCTCTTTCAGATACTTTGGGCAATTGCTTCTGATATGACCAATCTTCTTGCAATGGTAGCACTCCGGTAGCGGACTCTCCTCTTCATTCTCCATTTTTCCTTTGCCTTTTTGGTAGGCAAAATCATTCTTTTTGAAAAAAAATTTAGATGAATTTCTCCTCTTCGGATTTCTCATAAACTTCTTAAAGTTCCTCAAAAACAGTCCTTCCTCATCTTCCTCACTTTCTTTAGATTTAGTTTCAACTTCCTTTTTAGATTTCAACGGCAAGCTTTTCTTTTTGGGCTCCAAATTGTACTCTTGGCTTTGAATCTTCAACTCCACTTCATGGGTTTTTAGATTCCCAATGAGACTCTCCAATTGTAAGGTCTTAAGATCATGTGACTCAGAAATTGCAGTCACTTTAGGATTGAACTTCGGGGGAAGTGATCTTAAGATTTTCCTCACTAAATCTCCATTGGAGAAAACCTTACCCAACACCTTTGAATCGTTCATGATTTTAGTAAATCGTGTGTACATTGTATCAATTTCTTCATACACCTCCATTTTGAATCTTTCGAATTCTGACTCTAGTTGAAATAGCTTTGAATCCTTTACCTGCGAAGTACCTTCATGAGTAATTTCTAAAAGATTCCAAATTTCATATGCAGTATCACAAGCACAAACTCAATTAAATTCAGTGCGATCTAGTGCGCAAAATAAAGCATTCATGGCTTTTGCATTGTTTTTACATCTTAATTTATCATTGTCATCCCACTTGTCTTTGGGTTAGGCCATAGTTACATCTCCTACAACAATTGTTGGAGAAGAATAACTCGTCTCGACCATATTCCAAACTTCCATGTTGAGAGCTATTAGAAAACACCGCATTCGGGTTTTCCAATAGTTATAGTCCGTACCCGTAAAAAGTGGTGGCCTACTAATTCCTTTCCCCTCAACGAACGTGTGATCGTTGTGCGCCATTACTCCCGGTGGTAAAACCATTTTGGAGTAACCTAGCTTTGATACCACGTGTTGGATCTTGAGGCGCCCTTAGAGGGGGGGGGGGGGGTGAATAAGGGCCTTTTAGAAAATATGATTTTTACTTAAGAATTTTAAAACAACTTTTACTTTTCTAAAAGTTACTTATAAAAATTTCAAACTAATGTAATTTTTAGAATTAATTCAAACACAAAGTTCTATGTTAAAGATTAAACAATCATATATGCAATTAAAGAAAAAGTCATAACTTTATAATTATGAAAATCACATACAAATAATATGATCTTAACAATGCTTAAGATCAAGGCACAAATATGATAATAACCCTTTTACAATTTGTGTTTACCAATCCTTCTCCCAAGGATCGGAAGGCTATCACTTGTCTCTCTCTAGACCAAGCCCAAGCCTATCCTCTAGATCTTCCCAAGATCTAGACGTAGCACACAAGGCCACGATTTCATACCAAGCCACGCAAGGTCTTGGACGCTCCACATAAGGAAGCGATTTTCCCCTAAGCCACGCAAGGACTTAGACGCCTCACACAAGACGACGATTTCTCTACCAATACAAAATGAAATGTATATAAATGAAAATACAATATGAAAAGAACAACTCCCTAGAAATTTAGATCTCTGAAAGGAAGGTTGAAGCCACGAGATGATCGTTGATGAAGAAGCGCGCCCGATCTCGTCTTCAATCTCAATCCTTCTAAGCACAAATGGGAGTAGATGAGGTTCTGGATCTCTCTGGTTCGTATGCACTCAGGAAGGGACTTGAAATTATCAATGCTTGGAATGCACGGACAAAAGGAGCCAATATATAGAAATTCGCTGTCGCCTGGGCGACATCGGGTGTCGGAATTTCCGACAGCGCTAAACTGCCGCTCGTAGTGCTGTCGTGCGGGCAGTTGCTGTAACCTCCGAGCTGTCGCCTGGGCGACATCGATGTCGGATTTCCGGCAGCGCAAAACTGCCGCTCGTAGTGCTGTCGTGTGGGCAGTTGTTGTAACCTCCGAGCTGTCTCCTGGGCGACATCGCTGTTGGATTTCCGACAGCTCAAAACTGTCGTTCGTCGTGGGGGAAGTTGTTGTAACTTCTCTGCTGTCGCCTGGGCGACATCAGTTATCGGAAAATTTCGATAGTGAAATTTTCATACACTCAAATTGAGCTCCTGCAGAAATATGAACATCTCATACCTGTTACCTACACACCATAAATAAAAATAGAATCAAATACAAATGGGACTTTGTTATTATCAAATCGGAAGAGTGCGAAACGCATGCTCCAACACAAGGAGCTGAAGAAAAAGGCATTGGCGCTAACATCAAAGAAGGAGTGCACCGAAGAGGACGATGATGATGAAGAAGGACTCCTTGTGAAGAACTTCAAAAAGTTCATCAGGAATCCAGAAAGAAGGAACACATTCAGAAAATTCTTCCAAAAGGACACTCGACGAAAGGGATCTTCCTCTTCATCGAGGAAAGAAAAAGGAAGCGATGACGAAGAAGAAAGGCCGCCTCCAGAATGCTATCACTGCAGAAAAACCGGGCACATCCGGAGCCAGTGCCCAAAATACCAAAAGGAGCGGAAAGAACAAAAAAAGCAAAAGAGAAGAAGAAAGTACTGAAGGCCACTACTTGGGATGACTCTTCCTCTGAAGAGTCAAACGGTTCTGAGTCAAGTAGCGAGGAGGAAGCAAACTTGTGCTTAATGGACAAACGCGATGAAGACGACACCAGTGTTCTTAGCGACACTGAGGTATCTCCTCCTACCTTTGAAGAACTTTATGATAAATTTGTTTTATTAAATCATGAAAATGAATCTATTATAAAAGATAATCGTAAGCTCACAAAAAAAATAGTCTCTCTTGAAAAAAGAAAAGTTTCATGTCAAGAATGTGAGCACTCTTTATTTAAGATAAAAGAACTTGAAGTTTCTCTCTCTAATGCCCTTTCACAAAACAAAATCCTTGCAAAAGAAAACGGGGACTTAGAGAGAAAATTGAAAACTTCTATATTACAAATTGAAAAGAACAAAAAAGGATTTGAAAATAAATGTGTTATGATTGTTCAAGAAAATACATCTCTTAAAAAACAAAATCAAAATCTCAATTTAGCCATAAACAAATTCGGGATTGGTCAAAAATCCCTGGATATGCTTCTGGGTAATCAATGCTTTGGGTCTGGAAAATTCGGACTCGGATATAAAAGTGAACACTACCGCCCGACGCTAGCTACTAACGTCGGCGGTAGCTCTAATGTTAAAAAATCTCCTATTTTCTCTAATATTCAAACATCATCCAGCAAGAGCAACATAGAAACTCAGAAAAGGGTCTCAACCCCCTTTATTTCGTGTGCTAATTGTCTTAAATTTGGACACACGTCTGGCTTTTGCAGGATTATAAAACAACGATCTTTAAATCAAATCTGGGTACCTAAGAAATCCACTTACTCAATGGGTGGTACCTCTTGGGTATCTGGATCTTTACTCTCATCTTCTTTCTAGATTTGCAGGAAGGCTAAGGAAACAGAAGACGTATGGTACTTGGACTCGGGCTGCTCCAAGCACATAACGGGCAATAAAGCAAAATTCCTTAGCCTAGAAAAGAAGAAAGGAGGGATCGTGACGTTTGGCGATAACGGTAAAGGAAGGATCATGGGAGTTGGTACAGTGGGTAACGCATCTTTTCTTATATCAAATGTACTGTATGTGAAAAGATTAAAACATGACTTAATATCTATAAGTCAACTGTGTGATAAAGGTTTAGACGTACTATTTGAATCATCCATAAACCTTTGCAAAATTGTTAATCCTAAATCAAAAGTTGTGTTACTAACTGCACCTAGAATTCATAATGTTTACATAGTTTCATTTCATGATCTTTCTAAATCTTCTATAAAATGTTTTATAACCAAAAATGATGAATTAGAATTATGACATAGACGCTTAGGCCACGCTAGTACAAAGCTCATCTTAAAACTAGCAAAAAGAGAATTAATTAGAGGATTGCCTAAATTGAATGGAAACTTATCTTCATTATGTTCTCCATGCCAAAAGGGCAAATTTACAAAGTCATCTTCTAAAAGCAAAAACGAAATTTCTACATCAAAACCACTGCAATTAATTCATATGGATCTCTTTGGTCCCGTTAACACCGCAAGTCTTGGTGGTAGATTATACACTTACGTTCTAATTGATGACTATTCAAGATATTGCTGGACTTTATTTCTCTCCTCTAAATTTGATGCATTTTGTGAATTTTCAAAATTATGTACTCGCATTCAAAATGAATTAGATTTAAAAATAAAATGCATTCGCTCAGATCATGGAGGAGAATTTGAAAATGATAATTTTAAATCTTTTTGTGACATGTTAGGTATTAAGCATGAGTTCTCCGCTCCACGCACACCTCAACAAAACAGTGTTGTAGAACATAAAATAGGACAATACAAGAACTTGCACGCACCATGCTATCTGAATATAAAGTACCTAAGTATTTTTGGGCAGAAGCCGTAAGCACTGCATGCAATGTAATGAATAGAGTTATGCTTCGCCCATCGTTAAATCTCACACCATATGAACTCTACTATCAAAAGAAACCTAACGTGTCGTATTTTAAAGTATTTGGATGTAAATGCTTCATTCTTCAGACAAAAGATTCTTTAGGAAAATTTGACGAAAAATTCGATGAAGGAATATTTCATGGTTATTCTTCAACTAGTAAAGCATTCAGAATATTTAATAAAAGATCAAGTAAGGTTAAAGAATCAATTAATGTCAGATTTGATGAGTTTATTCCATGTGCAGAGAAGCTCCCTACAGGTACCGATGATGAACCTTTGCCATCCCTGGAGCACGACGAAGAAGAACCGTTCAAAGAAGAGGAGGAGAAGTCCAAAGAAGATGAATATGTACCTCCAAGCATTCTAAACTTCTCCAGAAATCATCCAAAGGAGCTAGTCATTGAGGAACCTTCTACTGGGGTAAGAACTCGGTCCTCACTTCATGAAACGTTTCCAAATATCTGCTTTGTGTCTGAAATTGAACTTAAAAACGTTTCCACCGCTTTAAATGACGAATTTTGGTTTTTGGCGATGAATGAAGAGTTAGGACAATTTGAAAGAAATAAAGTTTGGAATTTAGTAGAAAACCATCTAATCATCCAATTATTGGCGTAAAATGGATTTTTAAAAATAAATTAGATGGTGAATCTAGGATTGTAAGAAATAAAGCACGCTTAGTTGCTCAAGGTTATGCACAAATCGAGGGGGTAGATTTTGAAGAAACTTTTGCACCCGTAGCTCGCTTAGAATCTATACGAATATTTTTGGCATTTGCGAGTTTTAAGAGAATAAAAATATTTCAAATGGATGTTAAAAGTGCCTTTTTAAACGGGTTTATTAAAGTAGAAGTTTATGTTGAACAACCCCCCGGTTTCATAAATGAAAAATTTCCAAATCATGTCTACAAATTAGAAAGAGCACTTTGTGGTTTAAAACAAGCGCCCCATGCATGGAATGATCGTCTTACATCGTTTTTGTTAGAGCACGGTTATGTTATGGGAAGTGCAGGCAACACACTCTTCATTAAGCATAAAAATAACGAATTAATTATTCTACAAATATATATTGATGACATCATTTTTGGAGCCACTAATGAAGAGTTGTGTAATGAAGTAGTCTTAATAATGAAAAATGAATTTGAAATGAGTCTTGTAGGAGAACTATCATATTTTCTTGGTTTTCTAATTTCACAAAGAACTGATGGTATTTTTATTTGTCAATCAAAATATGTTCACGATATGCTTAAACGATTTGGATTTGAAAATCTTAAACAAGCTTCTACTCCTATGAGTGCTTCTTTAAAACTAGGAAAAGATGAATCTGGAATTTCTATTGATCAAACGCTATATAGAGGAAAGATAGGTTCTCTTCTTTATTTAAGTGCATCTAGACCAGATATAATGTTTGCCGTATGTTTATGTGCTCGCTTTCAAGCTGATCCAAAAGAATCTCATTTAAAAGCGGTAAAACGTATTTTTCGTTATCTAATAGGGTCATCTAAACTAGGATTATGGTACCCACATAATGACTCTTTCACACTCCATGGCTATTCCGATTCGGACTATGCCGGGTGCTCACTAGATAGAAAAAGCACTAGTGGTACATGTCACTTTTTAGGACCCACTTTAGTTGCCTGGTCTAGTAGAAAACAATCTTCGGTTGCACTCTCCACCATGGAGGCCAAATATATTGCACTTGGTAGTTGTTGTGCACAAGCGTTATGGATGAGCCAAACAATAGAGGACTTTGGATTTTATCTCAAGAACATAGATCTTAAATGTGACAACAAAAGTGCAATAGACCTCACATATAATCCCGTACACCATTCTAGATCCAAACACATCGACGTTCGTCATCATTTCATTAGGGATCACATTAAGAAAGAAAATGTAAAAGTAAGCTTCATTGGGACGGACTCTCAACTTGCTGACATATTTACTAAACCCCTTCCCGATGCAAGATTTCTATTATTACGACTTGAATTAGGTGTCCTAGATCTTTCAAGTTAAAACATGCTCACAAATACAATTTTCTTCATTTTTAACCATCCAAAACATCTCCTAAAAATCTGCAACTTCAGTATGGAACTACTATTGGGACACTTAATCAAGATCCAAAATTAAAATCTCCAAAATCCTAGAAATTCGTTCACTGTCTCCCGCGCTAGCGCTACCGCAGGCGCTAGCGTCCATGTTCGATTTTCTGTATTTTTTAAATTTACAAAAATTTCTAAAAAATATATTAATCTATATTTACTACTTAGTTTTTCACTTCTGTGTTTCTTTATTTTTTGAAAAATCAAATACAAAACTACAAAAACCAAATTACAAAAAATATGTTTTTCTTTTTCGCTTGTGTTGTTTCCTTTGTTTAAAGTTCATCTTTATGCAAAAATCAAATATAAAAATTACAAAAGCAAAAATTACAAAAATATGCTTTTATTTGCTAAAATCAAATAAAAAAATATAAAACTTTAAAACTATCAAAAAAAAACTGTATGATATTTTGTGAAAAATCAAGCATGATTTAATCTATTATTTAGAAATTCTACAATGTAGCAACTTATCTTTTCAAACTACTTTGGACATTGTCTTTCTTCATGCTTTGATATATCTATTCAAATATGCATCAATTATAGTTTAAAAGTTGTGTAGGATCAAGCTTAGCATGCCTCTAAGTATGAGAAATGCTTTATGTTTGATAATGATATTTATTCACTCACCTTATTTTTGGCATTGTCTACATATGTATTTAATCTAAGAATGCTTGTGTATGTTTTGTATTAGTACAAATAAATTAAAATTGCACAAGTATCTTACCTACACTCCTTATTTTGCACTCTTAAAAATAAAGAAATGTTGTTATGTTTTTCATAAATTCTATTGATTTGCAAAACAAGTGTATTCGGAGAACTTTGTACAAGACAAAATTATAAAATAAATGACAAAGATAACTCCACCAAGCACTACTTGAACCTCCTGATAAGTCTTAATAAGCATTGTGGGGTTGAGCACCTTGGAAAGAATAGTAAAGTGTCTTGTGCAAATCAAATCTTTCTTTCAAAAATAAGAAAAACCACTTACTCTTAAGTACACCGGATCACTAGTTTCAATATTAAATTTAAATATGTGATCCCCCAAGCACTACTTTACACCCTGATGATTCTTGATGAGCATTGTGTGTGCTGAGCACCTTGGTAGTTGTACTTTTTATTGTGCATTAAAGTGTGTGGAAGTAATCTTATTTGTGTTTTTTTTGTGCTCGTACTTTACATATATCTTGTATTTTTGATCAAAACATTTGTTTACATTACTCAAAAATACACTTATGTGCACATCATTATCTTCCATAACACTTCTTCTCATGAGTATTGGATCCTAATGCTAATTCTATATTACTTTTTATTTATGAAATGCACTAGATAACCTAGCATGTGTTCTACAATGTTTTGTATGTTTTTGAAATTATGAATTAAAGTAACATTGTAGTAATTTCTTTTTTGATAAACATTATTTCATGCTTGGTTATTATCAAATTTAAAGATCTAACTGCAAAATGATTTACAAAAACATCATCTTTTGTGAACTTTAGCTCATTTTTTTTGGATTATCATTACTATTTGATGTTTTTTGTATTGCTATAAGTCTTCCGTATCTTAACCATATCAGTGTTTCACCATGCGCTTTCATGCTGACTTAATATCTTGTATTCTTTGCATCATCACTTATTCTTAAAAATTCCTATCTTTCATTAAGTGAGAGATTTACTTGGAACACTTTTTATTGGTTACTTCAAACATAAAAATCTTTTATGCTACAAACTCTTAAAATTTTGTAATTGCTCATAACTCTGATCTATTTAAATGAACAACAATTCTAAAAAACTCCTTATCATTTACTTCAAAAGCTCGATCATGCCTTATTTTCTACTTACAAACTTCTTTGGTGCTTTGTTTCCCTACCCACTTTTGCTAATAACAAAGGGGGAGAACTAACATGAGAAATATAACCCGCTATCAAAAACCCGACATGACAAATTAAGATGAAAGCTTACATATTAGGGGAGCACTCACTTAGGGGGAGCATGTATTTAGGGGGAGCAAATCTAAATGCTAAAATCAATAATTATCCTAAGTCATCACTCTCACACACACACAAGTATAGTTTCATCATGCTTATTTATTAATGCTTTGATTTATCATTAATGGATTTGTTATTATCAAAAGGGGGAGTTTGTTGGAACATGGTCTTCCGCATCTCCTAGGTTTGAGAATAACAAATCCTATGTGTATTTGATCTTGTGTGTTCAAGTGTGCAGGTTAACATAGTCCATATGACTCAAGGAGTACTCATGATGACTGCCCCCAAAATTGAGCCCAGAATTCGAAGAGGCTCACTAGCGCCGGCGGTAGCACCTAGTGTCGGGCGCTAACGATGAATAGCGCAATTCCAGGAGCTGATTATAGAAGGCGCTAATGCCTGGCGGTAGCGGATAACGCTGGCGGTAGCGCCGAACACAGAAGGAATAAAAGCAAGGTTGCCGCGGATTAAAGATCCTGCCGCGCAAAATGTTACTTAATCAGGGATAGCGCCGGCGGTAGCTACTAGCGCTGGTGGTAGCATGGCGCACAAGAGGCATAGAGCAAAATGTTGCCGCGGATGGGAGATCCTGCCGCGCAAAATCTTTCCTAATCCGGGCTAGCGCCGGCGGTAGCGCTAGCGCCGGCGGTAGCGCTTGGGCTATAAAAGGACTCCCTCTCCTATTGTTTTCGTACACCTATTGCATACACCTCAGAGAGAGAGTGCTAGAATTCCAGAGGCTTGTCTTGGCTGAAATTTGAGGTCCCAGCGAAGCTCTGCCAATTTCTGAAGGATAATTCCATCACGCCAAATCCAGACGAAGTCCGCTTCGACAAACGCTGATTCTACAGCGGATCTTCGCCTCCATCTTCAGAAGTTCATCTTAAGGGAAGTTTTATTATTTTATTTATCTTTCTTTGTAAACGGTAGTGAAATCGCCTCGTGTTGGCGACTAGGTCTGGGGTAGGACTTAGGGGTGAAATTCGCCTCGTGTTGGCGACTAGATCTAGGCTAGGTCTAGGGGGTGCTCGAGGCCACATCCGGGGAAGGATTGGCTAGAGCGGCTTGAGGCCGAATCCGGGAAGGAGAAGGCTAGGGCCAACGGTTCATGGGGAAGCAAGTCGGGATAGAAAATGAAAAGAGCTTTTATTATTCACCTCCGATCTCTAGCGCCATTGAGATCAAGTTTTGTAAAACTTATTTAATATCAATAAAGCTTGTCTCTCTTTTTGTTTTACTTGACTTCTTGTTTTAATATTGCAATATTCCAAAGTTTTTTTTCTAAATAAAATCTAAAGTTTTTGAAAACCCTTATTCACCCCCCTCTAAGGGCGCCGATCGATCCAACATATGACACTAAAAGTAGCACTCTATCTCCATAACCTAATTCAAGAAGACTTGGGGGGTCACCCATCCTATCATATGAGGGTGGTTTGATCTGCACGACCCTAGTAATATCAAACTCGTACGGTGCTCGCGGGACATGTTTGGGATTATTATTATGATTAATATTCCCTTCGTCACATTGGCGGGCTACTGGATTTGGTGTGGCTGGCTCATGAATGTTATTATTGTAAACATTCCCTTCTACATGTGGGCGGGCTGCATGGTTTTGAGGTGCCCTTTCGGCTAGCCTTATCTCGTGAAGCATCTCTCAAATGTCCATTAACTAATCATTAAACTCCTGAGGGAGTTCATCAACAGTTGTTGGAACGTGACTCGTGTACCGCTCGTCCGTCATCTGGGAAGAGGATGTGGGATACTCTGTGCCTAGTCTCGTACGCATACAATTTTAGAACAACAATGGATCTAACCAGAAAATTTTATAAAATAAGAATTTGTTCCCGCCTATTAAATAGGGTAGTTAATAAATATTTTTTTATTTTCTTGTAGAAAATAGTACGCAGATTTGCAAATTTTTTTTTTTTAATTTTCGCTGAAAAATAAAAAATTTAAGGCCGTTATTCGCAGACCAGAAATTTTAAACAGGCCAAATTTTATGAAAGGTAATTTTATTCCCGCCTAATAACTTGGGTAATGAAAATATTTTTTTGATTTTCTTACTGAGAAAAATATGGATAACTTCTAGAAATTTTTTTTCGCAGAGAAATGAAAATTTTAGGCTGCTATTCGCAGACCACCAATTAAAAGTTTTGAAATTTTGAACACGAAATAGTGTGAAGATTGTGGGTGCCAGCATTCTAAGAAAATTTTAGCAATGCGTCAATTAAGAAATTGACACGAACCTTGCTTTAATACCAAATTGATGCAGGCTACGCTCTCCGACAAAATTCGCTAAGAACACGCACGCGTTCCCTCTCAACGCTCCCAAATTTTACGTTCGCACAAAATTACTCGCAATGTACACACTACACAATATTTATCAATTAGATGCTAACGTACGGGTAGTCATGCTGTTAGAGGTTGAATAGATAGCTATATGCCAAAATTCTTCCCGACTAAAAGGACCCACCCGGTCCGAACGAGCTTGAGTTGTACCAAAAGATATCCACCAAAAATTACGATTTCAAAAGGGTAGATCTCTCCCAACAAAAAGTCAAGGTTCGCCAATCCTCTTTGAAAATTAAAAAAATAAGAAGAGCGCACAAATCGATCGAAGAAAATCACGGCTATTCGAGTGATTCGAAGATCACGCCAAAATTACAACCATAAGAAATTAACACGAGGGAAAATCTCACGAGTAGAAATTTCGTTACCCCGCTTGAGATGGGATTATCCTCAAGCATGCACTCGCCCGAATCGTTCTTCAACGGATCCACCGAAGCTGCGTCAAATGGAGAGAAACTCATTCTCCTTTATTGCTTCACACCGGATCTTGGTTCCACGAGATCACCACCTTGTTTCTCCTTGGCCGAAATTCCTAAGTAGGAGTAGGATGAAAGGTAGGGGCATCTAAGGGGATGGCCGAACCTTTGGAAAGAAGAAACGAGGGAAGGAGAGGAGGGAGAGGGGGCGGCCAAGAGGAGGAGGAGAGTGGTGGCCGAAATTTTAAGAGGGGGTAAGGAGGGAATTCAGCTAGAGAGAGGGAAGAGATTTTAGGGTTTCAAAATTATTATCATTCAATAATAATAAAATCTAATACAAGATGGACTTTTATAGGATAGCCAACAAACATGGCTAAACACAGTCCGGAATTAAAATAAAATATGAGCATGGCTAAACGAAGTCCAAAATTAAAAATAAAACATGGACATAAACAATCCAAAAATAAAGACAAAGCTAGATAAAATTTTAATTAATAATTATAATAAAATAATTATAATTATTTATTATTAATCTTGCGCCACGGACGAAGGTTGTAACGGCGATGGCATTCGTCATGACGTAAGTCTTTGGTTGGAGAGGCGCCATCATCCGTAAGCGCGACGATACAAACATCTTCATGTTGAGGTCTGTCGTCGACATCAATTTTCCTACATAATTGGAAAATTGAGGTGCTGGATTAGGATTGTGTAGCGGAGTAAGTTGTGACTTGTGCAGTGCTCCTAGTCAAGTGCTCCCATTTGTATAAAAATATGTGTAGAGTAGATTTCTCCTTATTCTTTTAGTTTATTTTATTTCTCTAAGTGTAATTGTTAATTATTCTACTCAAATTGGTGAATGCGGTGTGAATTGAGTGGTAGCGTAGGGATGAGTGTAGATAATCATTAGACTCGTATTGTTTGAGTTCGGAGGAAGGATTGCCTTTCTCAGGGGCTAAGAACTTGCCCTAAGCTATTCTTGAAGCATGGGCATATGATAGTTCATTTTCATGAGAGTGGCGTAGGCCTTCATTTTGGCCCGGTTGAGCATGTCTTTCGCTCCTATCATCTTCCCTTGCTATCCTCCTTGTTCCTATCCATGTCATTTGATTCAGCTCTACCTAGTTATCACCAAAGCCAAAATGCCAATCCTAGTCATGCACTAAAATACCAAGCAAGAGTGAATTTATAATTCTTAATTTGGGAGTGTGTTATGGAAAATGTTGTAGTGGTGGTTGTGCTTTTATTGAAATTATGCTGAGATTGATTTGAATTTTTTTTTTTGAGAAAGAGATAATAAAAGGAAATGATTGAAAATTAAAATAATTGTGAAAAACAAAGAGTTTATATGAAAATCTGTTTGAGATTTGTGTTTGGATTAGGCGGGGCACACACCCATGTTGTCAAGTTATGTCTGGAGATGTGGTGCACTCGTGCACTTGGTGGTTGCTTGCTAGATTATTTTTATGATTAGCTCATTTGGGTTTGGTGCGTTTAGCCTTCATGTTTACCTTTGTGTATCTCATTGTGACCCAAGCCCCATTCAAACCTAAAGTCCTACCGACTCTTGCAGTGAACTGATCTAGTGCCATCGAGAGAATGTGAACATGTAAGCATATGGTCCCCGACACTAATGGACTTTAGTGGAGGTCATCCCGAATCCTAATCTTAGACAATGCTCATCTGATCGGTCCATCTATTTTCTCCTTACGCATGACTAGACGATTCACCGCAATTCCTATTTTGAGTAGAATAATAACTCTGTACCCTTTTTGAAATCAATAAACAATGATGTATAATTAGAAATCTTTGTTGCTATATTTTTACGCATGTGAGTATGTGACTTCTCATTTTGCTCTGTGTCGCAATCTCCTAACCAACTACTTTTTTCCCCTTAGCTTGAATTAGTTTGCTCGGGATGCCCAAACGGTTAAGTCTGCGGGTGTGATGAGTCCCTTTTATATAGGGTTTTTAGGACTCATCTGAGACGGTTTTCTCACTCGTGCACTTCCCTTTTAGCATTAAAATGCTCATATTTGCTTTAGTCATCATTTTCCACATAGTGCACTCTTTTTGCCTATCGTGGTGTGTAATTGCGCATTCTGTGTCGGGGGTATGCCCTTGGGTATTCCCCATACCTGCCATGTTTGTTTTGTGGATGTTATTCTTATTTCCTGTGTGGTTGGTGCTTGGATTTTGATTGTGTACAAGTGGACTATGCCCTTGAGATGAGCATTGTAGTTTGGGTAAATCACACGACCGCGCGATTATTTTTAATGCACGATCGAAGCGATCGTGCGATTTACTCAGAGATGTTTGTGATGATGTTCATCGTGCATTTTCCTTAACGCACGATTGAATCCAATCGTGTGGGAAGGAAAACGCACGACCTACCTGGAAGCTTGCAAAATCTGAGGCCTGTCCCACCATGTGCGTTTTTGCTCGCGCACGAGCATTCCGCTCGTGCGTGAACAAAAATGCACTGCCTTCTTGCAGCTCCAGGCACTGTTTATCTTTATAAATTGCACGGTCCAAAATGCACGGTCGTGCATTTTGATCATGCGTTTCTTAAAATTAATGCCTCTATTTAAGCGCACAGGATCGCTCGACCTGAGTAGGTTCTTTTTTTCGGCCTTTTCATTGGGAAGTCGTCGGGAGGAGCGGGAGAGCTCCATTTTCGCCCTCAACTGAGCTCCACCTTGGGAGAGAAGCTCTGACCACCATTTCTTTGTGGAACTCTCGCGAAAGCTTCGTCTTCGGACACCGGCATTATTGCCAGCTCTCAATCTCCATTTCTGGCCATTTCGTGCTGCGCTTGATGAGTCTCAACTATATACACATTTTTGGACCCATCTGGGCCGATTTTCTAGTCTTTGCACTTCACTTTAGACATGTTTTCATTCCTATTTAATACTCCATGCTAAGTGCACTTCTAGGCCCGTTTTAATGTTATGTCTTGTTCATCGTCGTTTCTAGTTTTCATGCAGTGTTAAGTGCCACCTTCAGTGGCTAGACTGGTGTTGTATGCTGGAACAGGAGTCGTGCAGGTGTTCCCGGTACAATTCTGCAAAGGAACACTGCGCACGATCACTGGCTCCAGGGCGCACGACCACTGGTCGTGCGCTACTGATCGTGCGCACTTAACGCCCATTTTTTGAGTTCTGTTTGGGCTTATCGCACGACCATTTACGATAGTGCGCACGACCACTGGTCGTGCGCCACTGGTCATGCGAACATGTATTTTATAAATTTCTTTCCTTTCAGGCTCCACCCAGGAAGCGCGCACGATCGCAGAACTCCAGTGCGCACGACCACTGGTCGTGCGCCAATGACCGTGCGCAGTATTCGTTTCAGCGCCTATATATATGCCTGTTCACGAATTAGGGCGGGATTACGATCGGGAACTCCGTTCAGTCCGCCGTTTTCGCCCTTTCCACAGTTTCTCCACCCCTTAGGCCTCCTCCATCATCCTTGAGCTCCAAGGAGAGGTTTCTAGCCCAAAGATCGCCAACATCGAGCAAGGAGATCGTGTATCGGAGGAGATTGGATCGTGACACGAAGAAGACGAGCCATTGGGAGGAAGTGACAGCCCTCCTCTACCTTGGACGCAGTTGAAGACCGAGCTTGGACGCGGATTGACAACCCAGTGATTCCAACCGTGAATCTTCGGCAAGGCTTCGGATGTGGTCGACTCCTTTACTCTCTTTTTCCTTCCTTATGTTGTTGATTGTATAAACTAGTTCCCTCTATATTTTTATGATATGTGCTATGAACAATATTGCTTAATGTTCATTTCAGTTATTTGGAATCATTTAGTTCATATGTGCTTATTGAGGTGCGCCCCCATCTAATTTCCATTCCACCATCGTGTGCGGTGCCGCCCTAGCAATTGCTAATGGCGTGCTTGTCGAAGAGGTGCCGGCGACCCTCATTCCGTTTGCCTACTCGTCCATCCGCCCTTACGAAGTAGCGCGTTCAAGGCCTACGTAGTCTTCCATCCCGCCAAGCGAAGCATTGCATAGCGGCATTGCATAGGAGTAGTTATAATATTATATTTTATTATTCGCAACCCAAATCCCTTTAGTCCGCACTCCACCTATCGCTGGACTTCGATCTCAAGTCCTACCTCGAACGTTAACTCCACCTTACTGTGTTCCTTGAGAGATTCGATACTCGGGGACTACTCCTCGTTTTATATTACTTGAACGATCGGTACACTGCCGTTTCGTGTCGCAGTCGAGCTACCGCCTATAGCGGTGTGTGAGATTTGCGCCGTCAGCGCTTTGGGAAGTTTCCGGCAAGATCACCACCAACAAATACTAGCGAAGAAGACAGGCTCAATAGAAGGAATTGACAACTCCTCTCCATACCTCAAACGCCAACCGTGGACCAAGCTCAGACAAGGACTGACAACCCTTCGGTCCAGCCGCTAATCCCAGCAAGCCTTCGTATGCTCGGTTGTATTTCTTCCCCCTTATCATTATTGTAGTAATGATAATGTGTTTGAGATGTTGTCATGATGTATAAAAACCCTAACTCTGCTCTAAATGATAATCATGTTTGTGTGATTATGTTGGTGGTTTCTATATAAGTCGTGTGCCTTGTTCATTGATCTTGTGTTGCGGTAGGCTGTGATAGTGCCGTCGTAGCTATTGCTAGGAACGTGCTTGGCGAAGAGGTGATTGCGACCCTCATTGTTCTTCCATCCATTCCATTACCCATTTGGGTAATCCATCCAAGCGATGCGGTGACGGCGACCCGCATTTTATTTCCTGTTTGTAGCATAAAAACACAATCACAAAACCCCCCGTTTGGTTCGTTTTACCCTTACAATTATTCTTTCGAATAGTGAACTCATACTCCCTACCTGCACTCCTCGAGAGATTGATACTTGGGGACTTTCTCCCTTTTTTATTACTTGAGCGACTGGTGCACTTGCTGTCTGTGGATCACCTGCACTCTGCAGTCTTCCCCTATATCTTCTAAGTGTGAGTTTTGGAGGTACAATTTTTGTACCAACTGAATGAACACGCGACCTTTAGATTGGAGTGTCTAGGCAAAGTCAGCAAGCAGTCAAAATGTCAGACCTTGAGATTCAGCCTGGTCGGTTCATCGGGGTCTCCCTTCTTCAAGTGGCGCGAGCTCTTCAGAAGCCCTTGAGCTTTGTTTTGAGCTTTGGCT
Source organism: Dactylorhiza incarnata (assembly GCA_033032865.1). Taxonomy (NCBI): domain Eukaryota; kingdom Viridiplantae; phylum Streptophyta; class Magnoliopsida; order Asparagales; family Orchidaceae; genus Dactylorhiza; species Dactylorhiza incarnata. Next base: position 2,239,226 of record JAWHQI010000073.1, read on the forward strand.
CGAACAGTCTCTCCGCGAGACCGCCCGTTAGTTGGATTCAATGAATCAGATTCTTTCTTCGATCTCCCAGAAGCTTCTCACTCAGACCGATCAGGTTGCGACCCCTAATTCTCTGGCAAGTGGTCACGCTCTTGGCCGCACGACCCCTCAGCCCGCTGCTCCCATGTGGTCTCAGGGAAAAGAGTTCGCTGCTCTCCATGCCTTCTTTAGGACAACAACTCAGGGATATCTAGCTCTAGCCCTGAAATTTGAGGAGGATTTTGTTTATCCTTGAGCTCCTACTACTGCCCCTGCTGCTCCTTCCAATGCTTTTTAAGTAGAGGAGCCTTCCCCCTTTTCTGATAGAATTCATTGGGAGCTAACCACCAACAGCTTTAGAGAGCCGAAATTGCCTATGTTCACCGAAGAGAGTGATCCTAGCTCTCATCTTCAAGCTTTTGAGTCAAGAGTCGCTCTGAGGACTCTCTCAGATGTGATGAGGTGTAAGTTATTAAGCACCTCCTTAGGTGGGAAAGCAAGAGAGTGGTTTTACAAACTACTTCCCCTGTCTATCTCTTGCTTCACAGTTTTGAGGAAAGAGTTTCTTTTGAGGTTCGCTACCTCAAAGAAGAGGAAGAGTGTCTCTACAGCCCTCTTCAGAATCAAGAAAGGTGATGGAGAGACTCTAGATCGCTTTGTTGATCGCTTCCAAAGGGAAATTCTTGGAATACGGGATGTAGATCCCTCGTTCAATATGGTGGCCTTGGTAAATGGCCTTCAGGAATGTACTCTTAAGTTTGAGGTCACCACCAAAGAGTCGAGCTCTTGCCAAGAGCTAATAAGCATCGCAAATAGATTCATAGAAGGGGAGATCAGCAACCCCAATTACATTTCTAATCTGACGTGCAAAGCCATTCAGAAAGGCTATGTAGGCTTTCTTCCGGCCCCACCATCAACAAAGCCTCCACGACAAGAGTTCCAACCTCCAGCTCAGAGGCGAAGGAACTTCCACCATCATCGTCTCTACCAGGGAAATCTACAGTTTCAACCAAAAGTGCCTCTACTGCCAGCTCAGGCTATTCCAGCACCGCAACCGACACCCGTCCATCAAGTTCTTTTTGTTCAGCCACCTCTCCCGCCTTCTTCTCAGCCATCCTTTAATGACTCTCAAGATTCATTCACCGAGCTCAATCTATCAATGAGCAAGGTGGTTCTAGTCCTCCAGAAGCAGCCCTTCTACTAGAGGCCTACCCCTTTGCAATCTGATCCAAAGACCATAAATCTATCTCTCTACTCTGAGCATCATAGGGAGGGAGGTCATCTGACCGAGAATTGCAGAGCTCTCTGCATGCTAGTGGAGAAGCTCCTAAAAGAAGGAAATCTTCAAGAGCTAGTGCAGAAAGGAGATCCTTCCAAGGCTTCAACCTCCAAGAGCAAGGAGGTAGTATAAGTCCATTGGGAGTGTGAAGAGATGGATGACGTTGGACCTCTCGGCAACGTTGGCTACCAAGCGTGTGTGGATGCTAACAATGAGGGAGATTTAGGTTACCTCTTCTGCTTCCATGGAGGAGAAGGTATGGAATCTTCAAAGAAAGCTAGTATCGCTTGAGTCTACAGGTCAGAGGCCGCTCCTACCTCTTCCTCTGCTCCGGTCCAAGGGACAGTCACCTTCGGGCAAGAAGATCTTGCTCCAACCACCAATCCATTCAATGATGCAGTCATTATCAAGGCGGTGATCGATAATTATATTGTAGAGAATATCTTAAGCGATATCGGAAGCTCAGTCAACCTCCTCTTCAAGCCAGCCTTTGAATCCCTAAAGACTAGAAAGACACTCCTTTCCACCGAAGGGCCTCTCTATGGCTTCTCTGGAGAGAAGAAGGAGGAAGAAGGGAATGTCACCCTCTCAGTGACTCTTGGAGCTACAATGCAATCTTTGGAAGGACAATCTTGAACGAATATAAAGGGGAGGTTTCTACCTACCACCTGGCCGTGAAGTTTCCCCTCAATGGCAAGCAGTACCAAATCATGAGCGATCCGAAGAAATCCCAGGAGTGCTATCTCAAGACGGTCAATGCTATTGAATCCTCTGCTCCACAGGTAGATGAGATCTCCCCAGCGCCTCAAGTCTCCAATCTTGTTGAAGTTACGTAAAAGGTCGTGAAAGAAGATGTAAAATACCTCTCCCGCACCTAGAGAGTTCCCGGATCTTATGCCTAGAACCTCCGCCTTATGATGACACTAACACATGAGTTAGCCGCCTACGCAAGACGCTGATCCTGCTGGTAAGAACGATCAAACAAGCCAACAAGAAATAAGAAAAAAACTAAGTAAAATAAACCAAGTCCACAATCACACAAATTTGTGTATATATCCAAAAGAATACAGGTCCAACAATGTTTACAATAAATAAAAAAGAGTAAGGGCTTGTTTATACGACGGGGTCTTGTTTAAACAATGATGTTATGTTATGTTGTGCAATGCAATGATGCAACTCACCCACCCAACTCTGTACGTACTTACATTTAGTTAGTTCCCTCTGTTCAAGTGTGTCAACTCAGGTACCCGGATGAGGCAAAAAGTGCAGTGGATCGGGCTTGTCCACTTCTAGGCTTATGTCTCACATCTCCCAGCCTATACCTTATGAAAGTATCTAGTTGTGGCCTAAATCACCTAGAGGGGGGTGAATAGGTGGATTCTATGGTTTTTTGCAGAATAAAAAATATAGAAATAAAAGCACACAGAAAACCAGAGCACAGCACAACACAAGGAATTTATAGTGGTTCCCCGATCTTGGGTAGTCTACTTTGCACCTCACCTATCTAGCACGACCGACTAGACTAGGCTACTTCACTAACTCGGATTATCAACAATCCTACAAAAAACTCGGAGTCACCACTCCTACAAAGAAACTCGGAGCAAACCACTCCTACAAAAACTCGATCCTTCAACAAGGATCTACAAAAGAAACTCGGAGACAAACCTCCTACAAGAAGATGAAGGGGGGGGGGGGGGGGTTTACAAATACTTTGGACTGAAAAACAATCTTCTTAAAATCTTCTGGAGACTTGACTTATTCAGATCTGAAAGAGATCGATCTTCTTCTTCTTAGTATAAAATAGAAATCTGGATCTTGAAGGAGGAAGAAGAAATCTTGCCTTGAAAGAACTTGATCTTAATAGTTTGGAAAAAACTAGATCTGAACGAAGCTTTGTAGAATCGGAAATCAGAGATCTGTTTTTCTCTTTTCTTCAAGAAGAATCACCAGCAAATTTGTCGGCGGCGGCAAAAGACTTTACGAGAACGAATGGGGCGCAGACAGAATTCTTGTGTTCTTCTTCTCTTTATTTTCGAATCAAGATAAAATCATTAGCCTTGAAAGAATAAAACAAAGGGAATATATAGAGATCTCCTTTCCAACGGCTAAAAGAAATAATTAAGGAAGAATTATTTCCAACGGCTATCTCCAAGAAATAATTTAGGAATAATATTTTCCAACGACTATCTCCAAGAAATAATTTAGGAATAATATTTTCCAACGGCTATCTCCAAGAAATAATTTAGGAATAATATTTTCCAACGGCTATCTCCAAGAAATTAAGGCAAATAATCTTTCTCCAACGGCTGGCTGCAGGCAGAAATTAAGGAAGACATTCCTTAAATCCGATCTGGTTTGAATTATCTTGAATATTTGAAACAGCGCCATGAAAAATGTCGATCTGGGAAGATTTTGTCGAACGGGCCAGTGTTCGACGAAATTTATAAAAATTAGTCGAATGGTGGTCGATGAAATCTGTTCAGCTATCATCACACCTGAGATCGAATAATAACAGCGATCGATGAATTATAACCAAACAACGCTCGACGAAATGCTGATAAACTGTGTTCGACAAAATACTAATAAGCTGCATTCGACGAAATGTCTTCAGCTAACAGCAAGCCAGTGAACTAAGAAATCTATATTTCGTTGAACAGCGATCGACGAATTTCGTTCGACGAATCTACGTCCGACGAAAATTTCAGTTCGTCGAACTGAGTTCGACGAAATTTCCATAATTCGTCGAACTGAGTACGACGAAATTTCCATAATTCGTCGAACGGAAATTTCTTAAGAAATTTTACCAATTTCTTTCCTTTCTTCCAATTTTCAATATCAGCAGCAACTCCCTCTTACCTCTTCCTTTGTGTTTGAATATAAAGTACACCCCAATAGAGAGATTCCACATGAATCAACACCTTCGTTTACACAATGAAGAATTACATTGCATATACCTGTGTTTTATGATTCATTGAAACCCGACATTGGTTTTGTTGGATCGGTCGGCGCCCCTAGAGGGGGGGGGGGGGTGAATAAGGGTTTTCAAAAACTTTAGATTATATTTATTTAACTTTGAAATATTGCAAGATTAATACAATGAGAAATCAAGTAAAACAATAAAGAGAGACAAGCTTTATTAATGTTAAATAAGTTTTACAAAACTTGATCTCAATGACGCTAGAGATCGGGGGCGAATAATAAAAAGGCTCTTTTTTGTTTTCTATCCCGACTCGCTTCCCCACGAACCGGTGGCCCTAGCCTTATCCTCCCCGGATTTGGCCTCAAGCCGCTCTAGCGAATCCTTCCCCGGATGTGGCCTCGAGCACCCCCTAGAACTAGCCAAGATCTAGTCGCCAACACGAGGCAAATTTTAGCCCTAAGTCTACCCAGACCTAGTCGCCAACACGAGGCGATTTCACTACCGTTTACAATGAAGAAAGAGAAATAAAATAACAAAACCTCCCTTAAGATAAACTTCTGAAGTCGGAGATGAAGATCCGCTGTAGAATCAGCGTTTGCTGAAGCGGACTTCGTCTGGATTCGGCATGATGGAATTCTCCTTCAGAAATTGGCAGAGCTTCGCTGGAACCTCAAATTTCGACTAGGACAAGCCTCTGGAATTCTCGTACTCTCTCTCTGAGGTGTATGCAATAGGTGTGTTCGAAAACAAGAGGAGAGGGGGTCCTTTTATAGCCCAAGCGCTACCGCCGGCGCTAGCCCGGATTAGGAAACGTTTTGCGCGGCAGGATCTTCAATCCCTGGCAACATTTTGCTCAATGCCTCTTGTGCGCCATGCTACCGCCAGCGCTAGTAGCTACCGCCGGGCGCTAGCTCATTCTAAAAACACTGCCAGAATCGCGCTAATCATCGCTAGCGCCGGGTGCTATCGCTACCGCCGGCGCTAGTGAGCCTTTTCGAATTTTGGCCTCAATTTTGGGGGCAGTCATCATGAGTACTCCTTGAGTCATATGGACTATGTTAACCTGCACACTTGAACACACAAGATCAAATACACATAGGATTTGTTATTCTCAAATTGAGGAGATGCGGAAGACCATGTTCCAACAAACTCCCCCTTTTGATAATAACAAATCCATTAATGATAAATCAAAGCATTAATAAATAAGCATGATGAAACTCTACTTGTGTGTGTGAGAGTTATGACATAGGATAATTATTGATTTTAGCATTTAGAATTGCTCCCCCTAAATACATGCTCCCCCTAAGTGAGTGCTCCCCTAATATGTAAGCTATCATCGGAATTTGTCATGTTGGGTTTTTGATAGCGGGTTATATTTATCATGTTAGTTCTCCCCCTTTGTTATTAGCAAAAGAGGGTAGGGAAACAAAACACCAAAGAATTTGTAAATAGAAGAGAAGGCATGATCGAGCTTTTTAAGTAAATGATAAGGATAAAAAGTGTTCCAAGGAAATCTATCACTTAATGAAAGATAGGAATTTTTAAGAATAAGTGATGGTGCAAAGAATACAAGATATTAAGTAAGCATGAAAGTGCAAGGTAAAAATTATATGGTGATGATGCGGAAGACTTGTAGAAATACATGAAACATCTTATTGTAATCAAGGATAATCCATAAAAAGATATATAAGTTTAATTTCAAAAAGAAGATGTTTATGTAAATCATGTTTCAATGAAAATCTTTTATGGTTGGCAAAAAATAATAAATAACCAAGCATGAAATAATATTATCATAAAGAGATTACTACAATGTAATTTCAATTCATAATTTCAAATCATACCAAACATTGTAGAAAGCATGCTAGGTTATCTAGTGCATTTCATAAATAAAGAGTAGCATAGAATTAGCGTTAGGATCCAATACTCATGAGAAGAAGTGATATGGAAGTTAATGATGTGCACATAAGTGTATTTTTGAGTAGAGTATACGAGTGTTTTAATCAAAAATACAAGAGATATGTAATGTAGAAGCACAACAAAACACAAATAATTTTACTTCCACACACTTTAATGCACAAAAAAAATGTACAACTACCAAGGTGCTTTGCACACACAATGCTCATTAAGACTTATCAGGGTGCAAAGTAGTGCTTGGGGGATCACAGATTTTATTTTTACTATTTGAGACTAGTGATCCGGTGTACTTAAGAGTAAGTGGTTTTTCTTATTTTGAAGGAAAGATATGGTTTGCACAAGACACTTTGCTATTCTATCCAAGGTGCTCAACCTCACAATGCTTATTAAGACTTATCAGGAGGTTCAAGTAGTGCTTGGTGGAGTTATCTTTGTTATTTATTTTATGATTTTGTTTAGTACAAAGTTCTCCGAATACACTTGTTTTGCAAACCAATGGATTTATGAAAAACATAACCACTTTTCTTAACTTTTACAAGTGCAAATAAAGGAGTGTAGGTAAGATACTTGTGCAATTTTAGTTCATTGTACTAATACATAAACATACACAAGCATTCTTAAATTAAACCATATGTAGACAATGCCAAAAAGTGAGTGAATATCTATCATTATCAAACATAAAACATTTCTCATACTTAGAGGCATGCTAAGCTTGATCCTACACAACCTTTAACATATAATTGATGCACATATTAATAGATATATCTAAGAATGATGAAAATAATGTTCAAAGTAGTTTAAGAAGATAAATTGCAACATTGTAAAATTTCTAAATAGTAGATTAAATCATGCTTGATTTTTCACACAAAAAATCATAGAGTTTTTTTGATAGTTTTAATGTTTTATATTTTTGTATTTGATTTTAGCAAATAAAAGCATTTTTTTGTAATTTTTTCTTTTGGAATTTTTATATTTGATTTTTGCATAAAGATGAACTTTAAACAAAGGAAACAACACAAGCGAAAAAGAAAAGCATGTTTTTTTTTGTAATTTGGTTTTTGTAGTTTTGTATTTGATTTTTTAAAAAATAAAGAAACACAGAAGTTCAAAACTAAGTAGAAAATATAGATTTATATATTTTAAGGCATTCTTAGAAATTTAAAAAATATAGAAAAATGAACATGGACGCTAGCGCCTGTGGTAGCGCTAGCGCGGGAGACAGTAAGTGATTTTTTAGGATTTTGGAAGTTTAGATTGTTGGTCTTGATTAGGTGTCCCAATAGTAGTTTCATGCTGAAAGTGCAGATTTTTAGGAGATGTTTTTGATGGTTAAAAGTGAAGAAGCTTGTATTTGTGAGCATGTTTTAACTTGTAAGATCTAGCACACCTAACTCAAGTCGTAATAAACGACATCGTGCATCGGGAAGAGGTTTAGTGAATATGTCAGTGAGTTGAGAGTCTGTCCCAATGAAGCTTACTTTTACATTTTCTTTCTTAATTTGATCCCTAATGAAATGATGACGAACGTCGATGTGTTTGGATCTAGAATGGTGTACAGGATTATATGTGAGGTCTCTTGCACTTTTGTTGTCACATTTAAGATCTATGTTTTTGAGATGAAATCCAAAGTCCTCTTGTGTTTGGCTCATCCATAATGCTTATGCACAACAACTACCAAGTGCAATATATTCAGCCTCCGTGGTGGAGAGTGCAACCGAAGATTGTTTTCTACTAGACCAAGCAACTAAAGAGGGTCCTAAAAAGTGACACGTACCGCTAGTGTTTTTTCTATTTGGTGAGCACCCGGCGTAGTCCGAATCGGAATAGCTGTGGAGTGTGAAAGAGTCATTATGTGGGTACCATAATCCTAGTTTAGATGACCCTATTAGATAACGAAAAAATACGTTTTACCGCTTTTAAATGAGATTCTTTTGGATCAGCTTGAAAGCGAGCACATAAACATACGACAAACATTATATCTAGTCTAGATGCACTTAAATAAAGAAGAGAACCTATCATTCCTCTATATAGTGTTTGATCAATAGAAATTCCAGATTCATCTTTTCCTAGTTTTAAAGAAGCACTCATAGGAGTAGAAGCTTGTTTAAGATTTTCAAATCCAAATCGTTTAAGCATATCGTGAACATATTTTGATTGACACAGAAAAATACCATCAGTTCTTTGTGAAATTTGAAAACCAAGAAAATATGATAGTTCTCCTACAAGACTCATTTCAAATTCATTTTTCTTTATTAAGACTACTTCATTACACAACTCTTCATTAGTGGCTCCAAAAATGATGTCATCAACATATATTTGTAGAATAATTAATTCATTATTTTTATGCTTAATGAAGAGTGTGTTGTCTGCACTTCCCATAACATAACCGTGCTCTAACAAAAACGATGTAAGATGATCATACCAGGCACGGGGCGCTTATTTTAAACCATAAAGCGCTTTTTCTAATTTGTAAACATGTTTTGGAAATCTTTCATTTATGAAACCGGGGGGTTGTTCTACATAAACTTCTTCTTTAATAAACCCGTTTAAAAAAGCACTTTTAACATCCATTTGAAATAATTTTATTCTTTTAAAACTCGCAAATGCCAAAAATATTCGTATAGATTCTAAGCGAGCTACGGGTGCAAAAGTTTCTTCAAAATCTACCCCCTCGATTTGTGAATAGCCTTGAGCAACTAAGCGTGCCTTATTTCTTACAATCCTAGATTCACCATCTAGCTTATTTTTAAAAATCCATTTTACGCCAATAATTGGATGATTAGATGGTCTTTCTACTAAATTCCAAACTTTATTTCTTTCAAATTGTCCTAACTCTTCATTCATTGCCAAAAACCAAAATTCGTCATTTAAAGCGGTGGAAACGTTTTTAGGTTCAATTTCAGACACAAAGCAAATATTTGAAAATGTTTCATGAAGAGAGGACCGAGTTCTTACCCTAGTAGAAGGTTCCCCAATGACTACCTCCTTTGGATGATTTTTGGAGAAGTTTAGAATGCTTGGAGGTACATATTCATCTTCTTTTGACTTCTCCTCCTCTTCTTTGGACGGTTCTTCTTCGTCGTGCTCCAAGGATGGCAAAGTTTCATCATCGGTACCTGTAGGGAGCTTTTCTGCACATAGAACAAACTCATCAAATCTGACATTAATTGTCTCTTCAACCTTGCTTGATCTTTTATTAAATATTGTATATGCTTTACTCGTTGAAGAATAACCAAGAAATATTCCTTCATCGCATTTTTCGTCAAATTTTCCTAAAGAATCTTTTTGTATTAAGAATGAAGCATTTACATCTAAATACTCTAAAATACGATACGTTAGGTTTCTTTTGATAGTAGAGTTCATATGGTGTGAGAGTTAATGATGGGCGAAGCATAACTCTATTCATTACAAAGCATGCAGTGCTTACAGCTTCTGCCCAAAAATACTTAGGTAATTTATATTCAGATAGCATTGTGCATGCAAGTTCTTGTATTGTCCTATTTTTCCGTTCTACAACACCGTTTTGTTGAGGTGTGCATGGAGTAGAGAACTCATGCTTAATGCCTAACATGTCACAAAAAGATTTAAAATTTTCATTTTCAAATTCACCTCCATGATCTGAGCGAATGCATTTTATTTTTAAATCTAATTCATTTTGAATGCGAGTACATAATTTTGAAAATTCGCAAAACGTATCAGATTTGGAGGAGAGAAATAAAGTCCAACAATATCTAGAATAGTCTTCTATGAGAACATAGGTGTATAATCTACCACCAAGACTCGCAGTGTTAACGGGACCAAAAAAGATCCATATGAATTAATTGCAGAGGTTTTGATGTAGAAATTTCGTTTTTGCTTTTAAAAGATGACTTAGTAAATTTGCCTTTTTGGCATGGAGAGCATAATGAAGATAAATTTCCATTTAACTTAGGCAATCCTCTAATCAATTCTCTTTTTGCTAGTTTTAAGATGAGCTTTGCACTAGCGTGGCCTAAGCGTCTATGCCATAATTCTAATTCATCATTTTTCATTATAAAACATTTTATAGAAGATTTAGAAAGATCATGAAATGAAACTATGTAAACATTATGAATTCTAGGTGCAGTTAATAACACATCTTTTGTTTTAGGATTAACAATCTTGCAAAGGTTAGTGGAAGATTCAAAAAGTACGTCTAAACCTTTATCACACAGTTGACTTATAGATATTAGGTTATGTTTTAATCCTTTCACATAAAGCACATTTGATATAAGAAAAGATGCGTTACCCACTGTACCAACTCCCAAGATCCTTCCTTTACCGTTATCGCTGATGAGTCCAGTTTATATAGTGAATTCTGTGTGAAATTTTCCGGACCTTGTGAGAGTAAGCAGGAATAACAACTAGAGATACAAGCCAAACAACCAGAGACAATCTTAGGCGAACAAAACGATCTTTATTGATAGCAACACTTCAATTACAGGGCAAGACATGCTCGACGAGACATGATTTCGTCAGCACAAAACTTCAAAGAGAAAGAACAGAAACTGAAGATAACTGAGACCGCACGGTCTCTTGCCGAACTCAGCAGCTCGCCAGACCGCTGCTGCCAGACCGCAACCGTTCCCGATCTCGAAACTCCACCAAACCGCTGCACCAGACCGCTCCTTTGCCGATCTCCTGATTCCCGAATTCCAGCACCACAACTCCAAGCCGCAAACCGCCCGAACACTTTCAGAGGAAGAGGTGATCGCTGCTGCCTGCACTATCCGCAGAAGCTGCACAAAGAAGAATTCAATCAGAGACCGCTCGGTCAGATAAACAAGACCGCAGGAACTAGGCAAACTCGGCTTACACTTGGTGTGTTCTACTTTTTGCTGCAATAGTGGCTCCCTATTTATAGGCGTGAGACCTGATCCAGTCACCACCCTATGAGATAGAGTCACCACCCATCAGATCGCGTGACCTTACCGGTCAACCCGCGCAATCACTGCAACCCTCCTGCTTCATTTTGGTGAGCGCCGACTTCACACCAGACCGCGGGAGATCGCTACTCCCTTGGTCTGAACACGACTCCACACGGAAATCGCCAGACCGCCTAGAAGTCACCCACCACCTGTGTTCGCCCGAGACCGCGAACACAGCCAGTCCGCCATCAACCCGCGAACTCCTGTCCGTATGCCGATCTCCTCCTGAGACCGCGAACAGCAACCAGCCCGTATACCAGTCTCCTCCTGAGATGGCGAACTGAGACCGCGCGACTAAGAATAACTTAGTCCGCGAACTCCTTCAGAACCCTCTGGAAAGCCACCAGACTGGATTCAAGAGCCAACCCGTGCGGTCACGCCAGACCGGCACGTCCTTGAAGAGAACAACTTGTCACGCGGTCAGAGACAGACCGCGCGACCCTGAGGAAGATCACCCGTCATGCGGTCACAGCCAGACCGCACGACCTCCACCTCCAGCAGCCCTTGGACCAGACCAGCGGTCAACCCCGGAAGCCGCAGCTGACCAATAGAACAGATCACTATTGTCAGACCGCCAGACCGTGCGGTCACGCCAGACCGCCCGGTCTCTTCCCAGACCGCCCAGGTCCAAAAGCCTCCTCCACTTCCACTTCAATAATTTCAACACTCCCCCTTGAAGTGGGAAGTGGAAACTAGCCCAAGTAGTTCCCTTAGCCGTGTGAACGGCCCCTTTGCCAGCGCCTTTGTGAAGATGTCTGCGACATTGTTCGCACTCCGCACATGCTCGACCGAAAGAGATCCCTCCAGCACTTTCTCCCGTATGAAGTGATGCTCGATCTCAATATGCTTGGTCCTTGCGTGACAAACTGGATTGGTTACCAATTTGAGAGCACTCTCGTTGTCACCGCGTAGCAGAGTCGGCTCCCGAACCTCCTTGTGGACGTCTCCTACCAACCTCCTAAGTCAGATGGCTTCCTGAGCTGCCAAGGCCGAAGCCTTGTATTCCGCTTCCGTGGTAGAGACCGATACGGAATCCTGCTTCTTGCTGCACCATGATATAGCCGTAGGGCCCGCCATGAAGACGAATCCAGATGTCGACTTCCGATCATCCGAATCTCCCCCGTAATCAGCATCCATGTATCCATGCACCTCGAAGCCCGCATCCTTCCTGTATAGGAGACCCATGTCCGAGGTCGCCTTGACATACTTTAGAATGTTCTTGGCCGCTAGCAGATGAGGTACCCGTGGCTCCGCCATAAACCGACTCACCCTGCCCACTGCATATGCAATGTCTGGCCTCGTGATCGTCAGATAGATTAAGCTCCCAACCAGAGCTCGGAACACCAACGGATCTTGCATGATCCTTCCCTCATCCTTCCGAAGCTTCATAGCCTTCTCCAGAGGTGTGGAAGTTCACTTCCCTTCCTTCATGCCGAACCGCTCCACGATCCGCTCCGCATATCCGGCTTGGGTCACCAGCACTCCACCTTCCTTCCTCTGCACCTCAAGTCCAAGAAAATGGTGAAGCTCACCAAGATCCTTCATCTCGAACCTGATAGACAGCTCGGCCCGAAGCTGCGCTACCTCCTCCTTCGAGTTCCCCGTCACGATCATATCGTCGACGTATAGCAGCACGATGACCTGAAGCTCCCCGCTCTTCTTGACGAACAAGCTCGAGTCTGAGTCTGAAGCAACAAATCCACAGAAAAGGAGATATTCTGCAATCTTCCCGTACCACGCCCTCGGCGCTTGCTTCAAACCATACAGGGCCTTCTTCAGCTTGCAGACATGCTCCGGAAGATCTTCAGACACAAAACCTGGTGGCTGGACCATGAAGATGTCCTTGTCAATCTCGCCGTACAAGAAAGCATTCTTGACGTCGAGCTGCCAAATCTCCCATCCACTGAACGCCGCCAAGGCAATGATGAACCGAACTGAAGTCATTTTTGCCACCGGACTGAATGTCTCATCATAATCTTCACCGTATTGCTGCGAGAACCCCCGAGCTACAAGACGAGCCTTGTAACGCTCGATACTGCCGTCAGCTTTCTTCTTCAGCTTGTAGACCCACTTGCATGTCACAGGAGCGATGCCCTTCGGCTTGGGCACAAGAGACCAGGTCTCATTCTTCTCAAGAGCTGCCATCTCTTCTTGCATCGCAACATCCCACTCCTTCACGCCTTGGGCCTTCTCAAAGCTCGACGGCTCCCTCTCATCCAAGGGACCAGCGAAGAAACATGAGACGAAGCTCACTGCGTTTCCTCCTGTATAGCGATCAGGGGCGATGATCGCTCGCTTCGACCTCCTCAGCTCCTTCCCTTGAGCTGCAATGTCATCCGCTGCTTCTTCCCTAGCTCCCCTTCCAGACGTGCTAGGAGCATTGCTCCCCCTTCTCCCTGAACCAGAAGCCCCCGTCTCGGAACTAGAAGGAGATGGACCACCTGGTGACACAGGTAGCTCCACCTGAAGATTGTCCACAGCTTTCTCTGGCATCTTCACCTGCTCTCTGGTAACTCCACATCAGAAGACCCCTTGTAAGATGTCACCTCATCGAACACGACATCGCGAGATACAACAAATCTCCGCGTCTCCGGGTCCATGCACTTCCACCCTTTCTTCCGCTCATCGTATCCCACGAAGACTAGCTTCCTTGCTTTCGCATCTAGCTTCGTCCGAAGAGCATCTGGAATATGCACGTAGCAGGTGGAACCAAACACCCTAAGGTGTGCCACACTTGGCTTCTCCTTGAACATCATTTCATGTGGAGTCAGCATGTTGATGGGGCTCAGAGGCATCCTGTTGATGACGTAGGCAGCACAAGACATTCCCTCCGCCCAGAAGGACTTTGGGATACTCTTGGCATGCAGCCAACACTTGCAGGTCTCCGTCAGATGACGGATCTTCCATTCTGCAACTCCGTTCTGTTGTGGAGTATGAGCACAAGTGAGCTCTCTCCGGATGCCCGCCTTCCTGCAAAAAGTAGAGAACTCACTGGAGGTGAACTCCCCTCCGTTGTCAGTCCTCAGCTTCTTCACCCGCAGTCCCAGCCGACCTTCCACGAGCTCCTTGAACTCCACAAACTTGGCAAACGCCTCCGCCTTCTCCTTCAGGAAATATACCCAGACATATCTGGTGTAATCATCGATCAACACCAGCATATACCTGCTGCCTCCGAGGCTTGGGGTAGCAGTAGGTCCCATCAAGTCACCGTGGATGCACTCCAACGGCACACTACTCCTTGTCTGCGACTTGTCAAACGGTAGTCGATGAGACTTGCCGAACTGACATCCCGCACAAACATGACCTTCACCGTAGGAGGATAGACTTGGCAGGCCCTTGACCAGACCTCTCACCGCCATAGCTTTCAGCTTGTCCATCCCTACGTGCCCCAACCTCTCATGCCATATAACGGCACCATCATTCTTCTTCATCTTGTCGACGTAGGAACTTGTTGATAAAACAAACAAGTCCTTTGCCCGTCTCCCGACATGGACGACCTCGGCCTTCACGGCCTCTACATTTCGTAGAAATTTCACTTCTGTCGGGCCGAACAGAACGTGATACCCAGCGTCAACAGCGTTGGTCACGGAGAAGAGGTTTTTCTTCATTCCGGGCACATGATAGACACTCTTCAAGGTAAGTGGCCCTCTATCACTGCCCAAAGAAACAACCCCCACCTTCTCGACTGCATGCACAGTATTATCTGCAGTGATAATAGCATTGTTACCTGTGTACGGCTCTGCTGAAGAAAGCTTCGACTCATCCCCAGTGAGGTGATGACCACACCCCGAGTCCACGATCCAGTCCTCCTAATAGTTGATAGGAGCCGAGGCTCCAATAGAAGCCGAGAAGGCTCCTCCCCATCCTCCATCAAAGTGTCTGGCTGGTGCTTCCTCCTTCTCAACAGCATGCCCTGGCTGAGTATTCAGCTTGCAGTCCTTCCTAAAGTGCCCAACCTTTCCGCACTTGAAGCATTTGAGACCTTCCTTCTTCTTCTTCCCGTCAGCCTTGGGAGCACACCCCCTTTCCTGCTGCCCAGAAGTTGAAGGCCCATGGCCTTCCGTGGTCTTCTTCTTCTTCTCCCACTTCTTCTTCCCTGAGAAAAGAACCTCGCCATCTCCCCCAGTCACTGACACCCCCGCCATCTGCCTTGCCAGACTTTCCTGCGAAGCTAGCAGATTCTCCAGCTCTAGCAGAGACGGCTGATTTGCCCATCCCTGTACCGACGTCACAAAGGCCACATATTCCTTCCGCAAGCCGCGGATGATGTGCCTCTTCAGCTTCGCCTTAGAAATTGGCTCATCAGGATCCAGTGCTGATATCTCAGCGCAGAGATTCTTCATCTTCAAAAAGAAGTTCGAGATAGAAAGATCACCTTGAGCTGACCTCGCCAGCTCATTCTCTAAGAACTGTAGTCTTGCTATATTCTTTTTGTTAAACAGCCCATCCAGGGCTCTCCAGATCTCAGCAGCTGATCCACACCCCAAGATGTGATCAAAGAGATCAGGTGAAATGGCACGCTTCAAGGTGAACTCGGCCTTGGCGTTGGTCTTCCTCCATGCCCTCACGGCCGGTCCATTATCACCTCCTTCTACTGCCTTCACCTCTTCTGTTTCATCTCCTCCTACCACCTCCCAGAGGTCCTCACCCAGAAGATAGCTCTGCATACACGACTTCCACTTCTTGAAGTTAGTCGACGTAAGCATCTCAATACCAAGACCTCTTGCAAAACCACCTTCCATTGCTCTTCCTCTGGTTCCTTCTTCACAAAGGCGATGGCTACTCTAAGTTATTCACTGCTCTTTCAACTCCAACCTCCCTCTGATACCATGTGAAATTTTCCGGACCTTGTGAGAGTAAGCAGGAATAACAACTAGAGATATAAGCCAAACAACCAGAGACAATCTTAGGCGAACAAAACGATCTTTATTGATAGCAACACTTCAATTACAGGGCAAGACATGCTCGACGAGACATGATTTCGTCAGCACAAAACTTCAAAGAGAAAGAACAGAAACTGAAGATAACTGAGACCGCACGGTCTCTTGCCGAACTCAGCAGCTCGCCAGACCGCTGCTGCCAGACCGCAACCGTTCCCGATCTCGAAACTCCACCAAAACGCTGCACCAGACCGCTCCTTTGCCGATCTCCTGATTCCCGAATTCCAGCACCACAACTCCAAGCCGCAAACCGCCCGAACACTTTCAGAGGAAGAGGTGATCGCTGCTGCCTGCACTATCCGCAGAAGCTGCACAAAGAAGAATTCAATCAGAGACCGCTCGGTCAGATAAACAAGACCGCAGGAACTAGGCAAACTCGGCTTACACTTGGTGTGTTCTACTTTTTGCTGCAACAGTGGCTCCCTATTTATAGGCGTGAGACCTGATCCAGTCACCACCCTATGAGATAGAGTCACCACCCATCAGATCGCGTGACCTTACCGGTCAACCTGCGCAATCACTGCAACCCTCCTGCTTCATTTTGGTGAGCGCCGACTTCACACCAGACCGCGGGAGATCGCTACTCCCTTGGTCTGAACACGACTCCACACGGAGATCGCCAGACCGCCTAGAAGTCACCCACCACCTGTGTTCGCCCGAGACCACGAACACAGCCAGTCCGCCATCAACCCGCGAACTCCTGTCCGTATGCCGATCTCCTCCTGAGACCGCGAACAGCAACCAGCCCGCATACCAGTCTCCTCCTGAGACGGCGAACTGAGACCGCGCGACTAAGAATAACTTAGTCCGCGAACTCCTTCAGAACCCTCTGGAAAGCCACCAGACTGGATTCAAGAGCCAACCCGTGCGGTCACGCCAGACCGGCACATCCTTGAAGAGAACAACTTGTCACGCGGTCAGAGACAGACCGCGCGACCCTGAGGAAGATCACCCGTCATGCGGTCACAGCCAGACCGCACGACCTCCACCTCCAGCAGCCCTTGGACCAGACCAGCGGTCAACCCCGGAAGCCACAGCTGACCAATAGAACAGATCGCCAATGTCAGACCGCCAGACCGTGCGGTCACGCCAGACCGCCCGGTCTCTTCCCAGACCGCCCAGGTCCAAAAGCCTCCTCCACTTCCACTTCAATAATTTCAACATTCTGGACTCATCTGGGCTAGTTTTCATGCACATGCACTTCACTTTAGGCCTATATTCAATTCTATTTGATCACGTTGCCCATTTCATTGCTTAGTGCACATTTATGCCCATCTTGGTGTGATTTCATGTATTTCTGTGGTCTAGTATATTTTCATGCAGGTCCAAGGGTTGTGCGACACTCGGGATGGGTTCTGGGGGATTTTCGGTTGAAAAAGCCACTGGTCGTGCGTTTTCCTTCTCGCACGACCAGGCGCACGACCATTGGTCGTGCGTTTATTCCCGTCCCTGATTGAGCCCTGATTGAGCGACAGTGCACGATCATTGGCCTTCTTCTCGCACGACCACTAGTCGTGTGCCACTGACCGTGCGATTTTGTGCAGATCTGGCTATGCTACAGGTTCTTCGCGCACGATCAGAGGCATTTCTTCGCGCACAACCATTGGTCGTGCGCCTGATCGTGCGCGTTGTTTAATTCTGCTCCGTCTATAAATAGACATGCGTGATTTTAGGTCGGGATCCATCATCCGATCGCCTCCAGACCGCCGTTTTCCTGCTCCAGAGCGCCCATCTCGCCTCTCCATCACCGCCCACCTTCGGGAGGAGCTCCGGCCGCCATTCTCTTGCAAATCTCAAGACGGAGCATCCTCTAGGCCTCCTCCATTGATCGTCCATCTCCAAAGCTCCATTTCAAGGGATTTCCTGCTGCATATATGAAGTTCTCCGGTGAGATCGTGGCCAGAGAAGATTGATGGAGAAGACGGGTATAATAGAAGAAGGTGACTACTCTTCCGGACCCCGGACGACAGTTGTAGCCCGAGCCCGGACAAGGATTGACAACCCTAGATTCTGGCCATGAATCTCCGATGAGTCTCCGTGCTTTGGTTGTAATCTAAACCCCCTTTATACTGTAGTATCGTTTTCCTTTATAGTTTGGGTGTATGAACAATGTTTGCTTAAACCTTATCATGTTATTTTTGTATTTCATGTTAATGTAAAATTGATATGAGTGGTTTATGCAAGTGAGGAGCGACCCATTACATCCTCCATCCCGCCATCACGTTCGTGTGCCGCACTAGCAATTGCTAGTGGCGTGCTTGTCGACGAGGTGCTTGCGACCCTCATCCGTATGCCTACTCTTTCATCCGCCTAGCGAAGCGTGGCATAGCTGCCCGTGTAATCCATTCCGACTCCGCCGGTGCGAACCGTTCCATCCATAAGCCTACTCGTCCATCCACCTAGTGAAGCGTGGCATAGCGGCCCGTGTAATCCATTCGACTTACGAAGCAACGCGCTTAAGGCCTGCATAGTTTGATTCCGCTTGCCTACTCGTCCATCCGCCCTTGCAACGCAGCGTGCTCAATGCCTGCCTAGTTTTCATCTCGCCTAGCGAAGCAGTGCGCTCAAGGCCTGCATAGGAGTAGTTATAGTTGTTTTCTTTTATTTTCCAAAAGCCAAACCAACTCTCCCGCATTCCATCTGACCTAAAGGACTTCAATCTCAAGTCCTTCCTCGAACGTTAGCTCCACCTTACTGTGTTCCTTTGAGATCGATACTTGAGGATTTACTCCTCGTTTTATATTACTTGAACGATCGGTACACTGCCGTTTCGTGCCGCAGTCGAGCCACAGCCTATAGTAGTGTATGAGATTCGCGCATCAAGTTTTTGGCGCCGTTGCCGGGGAACATAGACATGTGAGTTTTCTTGAGAGGGAGAGATGAGAGAGAGAAGTTTCTTCCAGTGTGTATAGCCGCCTTATAATTTTTGTTTGTTTGCTTTTTACTTATTTACTTCTTTTTATTATTTCTTTCCCTCTTATTTTAAAGTTTTAGGCAAGTCTAATCCAAGAAGTTTTATTAGTTTGTTTAAATTTTCTTGCAAAGAATTTCAATCTCGTTATATCTGCTTTAATTGTCAAATATGTCATCATGGGACATTTGTCCTAGCACTTACGACAAGATGGTCTATTATATAGACCAAATGAATGAGTTAAATGTTAGGCAGTGTGGGAACTTTGTTTGCCTGTTGTGTCGAGGAGAGGGTCATGAATTGAAGGACTGTCCAAGTCTTTTCAATCCTGACCGCTGCTCCTCCACTCATGACAACATTGTCCCTATCGCTCATTCTTTACCCATGGAGGCAATTGTGCCCTCTACCCCTAAGCTTGTCTCGTGTATGGACTCCTCACTCCCTGTGTATGGCTTCACTCCTAGTGATGATGATCACTCATCTGTTAGCCAACAAGGAGAGGAATGGGAGCTCCTAGATGCACCTGAGTATGATGAGGAAAGTATTCTTTCCATTGGGGAGGCGTTAGCGGATCTTTTTGCGGAGGAACCAAATCTTTTTGTTCATCCAGTCTCTTTGCATGATTTTTCTACACACATTTTTTATGATCCTATCGAAGTGAAGGAGTGGGGTGATGCTTCTGACTCGGAGGGGGCCCCAAAGTGGGATGAGGATGTAATTTTCCCTAAGGGGAGAATGAATACTTTGATCACGATGATGCACCTTGGTGGGATGAGGAGGATACTCTCTTTGATGAGGAGGTTTGCACTTCCTCATGGGACGAGGAGGTCCAACTCACCACCGAGGCCCTTGAGTTCTTGGGTTCCCCTCGCTATGATACTTACGATGATGATAGTGATCTATCCTTGGATCCTGCCAGCAGTGAAACCGGGATCACTCCTCCTTTGTTTGATTCTTTTAGTTCTTCGTCCATTTTATTTCCTAATCAACCTTCTTTTAATGCTGATATTGATAAGTTCATCCTTCCTGCTTCACCACCTGCTTTAATGTCTGATATTTCATTTATTCCTCTGCAGATGCTTGAATTTATAGACCCATTCTTGGGTAATTTTGAGAGGCAGTCTTGGCAGGGAAAGTAGTTGGTAATGATGAATTCAATCGTCTATTCCACTTCATCATCATTGCTTGCTTTTTCCTTGAAAGACTGGGTGCAGGGAGGAAAGCGTTACTTCATCCATGACCGCAGGTTGGAGGAGAGGAAGAGGATGAAGAAAGATGAAATATGGAGATGGAAAGCTCATGATCCTCTTGACTGCTGCTGTTGGGTCTTCGGACCCATCTCTTTTATTTTTAGTTACTATTTTAAATCAACTTATAGTTGATCATTTTGAGGCATGTAATATTTAGGATTTATTAACTTTTGCTTTTATGCTTAGACAATATTATTAACTGCTTAATACAGGTATTAAGTCCAGCTTAAGGACGGTAAACAAAAGCGCTGCTGGGAGACAACCCAAGTTTTTGTTGCTAACCCGTTAATAGTTTAGTTTTATATATTTTTGCTTGGAGCCTTTTTTTTGCCTGCAGGTGTGCGGCAATTTCTTTTGGTGGCGGACTTGGATTCCCTTCGCAGTATTAACGCCAATCTTCTGGTATGCTCATATCTGAGCATAGGTACCCTCTTCCGCAACATTTCTTTAGTCTCATTGTCATAATTCATGTGATTGTCCAATTCAAGTCTGGGGGGAGTGTACCGAGTGTTCACTGCACGTGCACTAGTGCTTAACATGCTAGAAGTATTTTATTTTCAGTTTTATGATTTATTTACTTTCTCCGCACACCATTGCGCCCACTTTAGCGCGCACTCACTTGTTTGTGTGCTTCCATTCACGCTTATCTTGGTTTGGAATGTGAAATAGGATGTTAGCTTAGGAATTGCAAATCGGAGTGCGATGTTGACTCTTGTAGTGCTCTAGGAGCATATTCCTTGCTTGCATAGAAATTTAAGTAGAATTAGATTGTCTCTATACTTTTAATTTACAATTAGTGTTCTTGCGTGGTTTTTGATTTATTTTACTCATTTGGTGAATGTAACCGAAATTTGCAGTAGCACGTTGTTGTGTGTAAGCAAGCGCTAGTTGTGTGTTGCTCGAGTCGGAAGGAAGGTTTACCTTTCTCGTGGGCTAAGAACTTGCCCCAAGCGACTCTTGAAGCATGGGCGAGAGCAACTCATTTTGTTAAATGTGATGTAGGCCATTTTTGTCTAGTTTGAGCCTTGTTTTCCATGACCTATGCGTTTACCTTTGCAAGCCAAGTTTGTGCCTACCTTTCTTTTGTTTCAGCTCTTCTTTTAAATCACCAAAGCCTGAAGCTTATCCTATTATCGCAGCCAAGTAGTGAGTTAACTGAAATTACATTTCATATTTGGATGTGATGTATGGAAATTTTTGTGATGTGAAGAAAAAGTGTATTGTGTGTTGAACATATTGTTGTAAACCAACCGGGGGATAAATGAAAAAAAAATGAAGTTAAAAGAAAAAATCTGTAAAGAATAAAAATGACAAGAAATCCCCTTGGGCGTAATAGAAAAATTTAGTTGGTATTTGTTTAGAGTAGGCTGTGTACACACCCATTTTTCAAGCTAAGTCTGGGTGTGTGGTACACTAGCGCTGTTTTGGGCTTGTTCAGGGTAAGCATTTCGATGTTGCTCATTTGAGTTGCGTAGCCGTTTCGTTTATCATTGAATATCATACCGTAACCTAAGCCCAATTATAACTCGAAGTCCTATTGATTTAACTTGTGAGTTTGCTAGTGCCGTGGAGAGAGTGTAACCGGGCAAGCTTACGGTTCTCGTCGTTGATGGATTTCAGCGGAGTTATTCCCTAATTCCGGTCTTTAGCAACACCCTCCTGAGTGGCTTGTTTACTTTCACATCGGGCACGACTGCACAAATTCTTCATGATTCACCATCTGAGTACAAATGAAAATCTCTATTTACGCATGTATACTTTTGTAAATTAATTAGTATAGTTAGAATCTTCTTTAACAGAATTTCTATTTGCATGGGTATGATACTTCGCATCTGACTCTTTCTTTGCAATTCTCTACGCTAACCACCATTTTCCCTACTCCGCCGGATTTGTTTGCTCAGGACGCGCAAACAGGTAAGTCTGGGGTGTGATGAGTCCAGTTTATATAGTGAATTCCGGACTCATCTAGGCTAGTTTTCATGCACATGCACTTCACTTTAGGCCAATATTCAATTCTATTTGATCACGTTGCCCATTTCATTGCTTAGTGCACATTTATGCCCATCTTGGTGTGATTTCATGTATTTCTGTGGTCTAGTATATTTTCATGCAGGTCCAAGGGTTGTGCGACACTCGGGATGGGTTCTGGGGGATTTTCGGTCGAAAAAGCCACTGGTCGTGCGTTTTCCTTCTCGCATGACCAGGCGCACGACCATTGGTCGTGTGTTTATTCCCATCCCTGATTGAGCCCTGATTGAGCGACAGCGCACGATCATTGGCCTTCTTCGCGCACGACCACTGGTCGTGCGCCACTGACCGTGCGATTTTGTGCAGATCTGGCTATGCTACAGGTTCTTCACGCACGATCAGAGGCATTTCTTCACGCACGACCATTGGTCGTGCGCCTGATCGTGCACATTGTTTAATTCTGCTCCATCTATAAATAGACATGCGCGATTTTAGGTCGGGATCCATCATCCGATCGCCTCCAGACTGCCGTTTTCCTGCTCCAGAGCGCCCATCTCGCCTCTCCATCACCGCCCACCTTCGGGAGGAGCTCCGGTCGCCATTCTCTTGCAAATCTCAAGCCGGAGCATCCTCTAGTCCTCCTCAATTGATCGTGCATCTACAACGCTCCATTTCAAGGGATTTCCTGCTGCATATATGAAGTTCTCCGGTGAGATCGTGGCCAGAGAAGATTGACGGAGAAGATGGGTATAATAGAAGAAGGTGACAGCTCTTCCGGACCCCGGACGGCAGTTGGAGCCCGAGCCCGGACAAGGATTGACAACCCTAAATTCCGTCCGTGAATCTCCGATGAGTCTCCGTGCTTTGGTTGTAATCTAAACCCCCTTTATACTGTAGTATCGTTTTCCTTTATAGTTTGGGTGTATGAACAATGTTTGCTTAAACCTTATCATGTTATTTTTGTATTTCATGTTAATGTAAAATTGATATGAGTGGTTTATGCAAGTGAGGAGCGCCCCATTCCATCCTCCATCCCGCCATCACGTTCGTGTGCCGCACTAGCAATTGCTAGTGGCGTGCTTGTCGACGAGGTGCTTGCGACCCTCATCCGTATGCCTACTCTTCCATCCGCCTAGCGAAGCGTGGCATAGCGGCCCGTGTAATCCATTCCGACTCCGCCGGTGCGAACCATTCCATCCGCAAGCCTACTCGTCCATCTGCCTAGTGAAGCGTGGCATAGCGGCCCGTGTAATCCATTCGCCTTATGAAGCAGCGCGCTCAAGGCCTGCATAGTTCGATTCCGCTTGCCTACTCGTCCATCCGCCCTTGCGACGCAGCGCGCTCAAGGCCTGCCTAGTTTTCATCCCGCCTAGAGAAGCAGTGCGCTCAAGGCCTGCATAGGAGTAGATATAGTTGTTTTCTCTAATTTTCCAAAAGCCAAACCAACTCTCCCGCATTCCATCTGACCTAAAGGACTTCAATCTCAAGTCCTTCCGCGAACGTTAGCTCCACCTTACTGTGTTCCTTTGAGATCGATACTTGGGGATTTACTCCTCGTTTTATATTACTTAAACGATCGGAACACTGCCGTTTCGTGCCGCAGTCGATCCACAGCCTATAGCGGTGTGTGAGATTCGCGCATCAATCGCCAAACGTTACTATTCCTCCTTTCTTCTTTTCTAGGCTAAGGAATTTTGCTTTATTGCCCGTCATGTGTTTGGAGCAGCCTGAGTCCAAATACCACACGTCTTCTGTTTCCTTAGCCTTCCTGCAAATCTAGAAAGAGGATGAGAGTAAAGGCCCAGATACCCAAGAGGTACCACCCATAGAGTAAGTGGATTTCTTAGGTACCCAGATTTGTTTTAATGATCGTTGATTTATTATATTCCTGCAAGAGCCAGACGTGTGTCCAAATTTAAGACAATTAGCACACGAAATAAAGGGGGTTGAGACCCTTTTCTGAGTTTCTATGTTGCCCTTGCTGGATGATGTTTGTACATTAGAAAAACTAGAAGAATTTTTAACTTTAGAACTACCGCCGGTGTTAGTAGCTAGCGCCGGGCGGTAGTGTTCACTTTTATATCTGAGTCTAATTTTTCCAGACCCAAAGCATTGATTACCCAGAAGCATATCCAGGGATTTTTGACCAATCCCGAATTTGGTTATGGCTAAATTGAGATTTTGATTTTGTTTTTTAAGAGATGTATTTTCTTGAACAATCATAACACATTTGTTTTCAAATCCTTTTTTGTTCTTTTCAATTTGTAATATAGAAGTTTTCAATTTTCTCTCTAAGTCCCCTTTTTCTTTTGCAATGATTTTGTTTTGTGAAAGGGCATTAGAGAGAGAAACTACAAGTTCTTTTATCATAAATAAAGAGTGCTCACATTCTTGACATGAAACTTTTCTTTTTTCAAGAGAGACTAATTTTTTTGTGAGCTTACGATTTTCTTTTATAATAGATTCATTTTCATGATTTAATAAAACAAATTTATCATAAAGTTCTTCAAAGGTAGGAGGAGATACCTCAGTGTCGCTAAGAACACTGGTGTCGTCATCATCGCTTTTGGCCATTAAGCATAAGTTTGCTTCCTCCTCGCTACTTGACTCAGAACCGTTTGACTCTTTAGAGGAAGAGTCATCCCAAGTAGCGGCCTTCAGCACTTTCTTCTTTTCTTTTGCTTCCTTTTGTTCTTTCCGTTCCTTTTGGTATTTTGGGCACCGGCTCCGAATGTGCCCGGTTTTTCTGTAGTGATAGCATTCTGGAGGCGGCCTTTCTTCTTCGTCATCGCTTCCTTTTTCTTTCTTCAATGAAGAGGAGGATCCATTTTGTCGAGTATCTTTTTGGAAGAATTTTCGGAATGTGTTCCTTCTCTCTGGATTTCTGATGAACTTCTTGAAATTCTTCACCAGGAGTCCTTCTTCATCATCATCGTCCTCTTCGATGCACTCCTTCTTTGATGTCAGCGCCAACGCCTTTTTCTTCGGCTCCTTGTTGTATTCGTCATGTTGAATTTGTAGTTCTACCTCATGGGTTTTGAGATTCCCAATGAGATTCTCGATCAGGAGCGTTCTTAAGTTGTGCGACTCCGAGATGGCTGTCACCTTCGGATTGAACCTTGGAGGTAAGGAACGAAGAATTTTCCTCACCAAGTCCCCGTCGGAGTAGGTCTTTCCAAGCGCCTTTGATGCGTTGACAATCTTTTTGAAGCGAGTGTAAATTGAGTTGATGTCCTCTTCCGTGTCCATACTGAATTTTTCGTATTCAGATTCCAGTTGAAACAGCTTGGCATCTTTCACCTACGATGTACCTTCGTGAGTAACTTCCAATTGATTCCAAATATCATAAGCAGTTGTGCATGCTGAAATTCTATTAAACTCAGTCCTATTTAAAGCCCAATATAAAGCGTTCATTGCTTTAGCATTATTTTTACACCTTAGTTTATCATTGTCATCCCATTTATCTTTAGGTTTTGCTAATGTCGCCTCTCCTACTACAGTTGTAGGCGGAGAGTACCGTACTTCTACCATGTTCCATACTTCTACATCCATCGTCATTAGAAAACACATCATTCGATTTTTCCAGTAGTTAAAATCTGACCCAGTAAAGAGAGGTGGTCAACTAACCCCTTGACCCTCAGGAAAAGAGAGATCATGAGACGCCATTGTTCCCGGTTGTTAAGCCGATTGGAATAAAACCGCTCTAATACCACTTGTTGGATCGGCCGACGCCCTTCGGGGGGGGGGGGGTGAATAAGGGTTTTCAAAAACTTTAGATTATATTTATTAAACTTTGAAATATTGCAAGATTAATACAATGAGAAATCAAGTAAAACAATAAAGAGAGACAAGCTTTATTAATGTTAAATAAGTTTTACAAAACTTGATCTCAATGACGCTAGAGATCGGGGGCGAATAATAAAAAGGCTCTTTTTTGTTTTCTATCCCGACTCGCTTCCCCACGAACCGGTGGCCCTAGCCTTATCCTCCCCGGATTCGGCCTCAAGCCGCTCTAGCCAATCCTTCCCCGGATGTGGCCTCGAGCACCCCCTAGAACTAGCCTAGATCTAGTCGCCAATACGAGGCGAATTTCATCCCTAAGTCTACCCCAGACCTAGTCGCCAACACGAGGCGATTTCACTACCGTTTACAATGAAGAAAGAGAAATAAAATAACAAAACCTCCCTTAAGATGAACTTCTGAAGTTGGAGATGAAGATCCGCTGTAGAATCAGCGTTTGTTGAAGCGGACTTCGTGTGGATTCGGCGTGATGGAATTCTCCTTCAGAAATTGGCAGAGCATCGCTAGGACCTCAAATTTCGGCTAGGACAAGCCTCTGGAATTCTAGTACTCTCTCTCTGAGGTGTATGCAATAGGTGTGTTCGAAAAAAAGAGGAGAGGGGGTCCTTTTATAGCCCAAGCGCTACCGCCGGCGCTAGCGCTAACGCCGGCGCTAGCCCGGATTAGGAAATGTTTTGCGCGGCAGGATCTTCAATCCGTGGCAACATTTTGCTCTATGCCTCTTGTGCGCCATGCTACCGCCAGTGCTAGTAGCTACCGCCGGGCGCTAGCTCTTTCTAAAAACACTGCCGTAATCGCGCTAATCATCGCTAGCGCCGGGCGCTATCCCTACCGCCGGCTCTAGTGAGCCTTTTCGAATTTTGACCTCAATTTTGGGGGCAGTCATCATGAGTACTCCTTGAGTCATATGGACTATGTTAACCTGCACACTTGAACACACAAGATTAAATACACATAGGATTTGTTATTCTCAAACCTAGGAGATGCGGAAGACCATGTTCCAATAGGTTTATACTTAGTCATTTATAATCTGCAAACACATAACTAGAAAACAACATCAAATACAACTCAATTCAACTTAGTTCAAAGGGACACTTCTTCAAATCAAGGTAATTGTGGCTACAATACCCAACAATCTCCTCCCATTTGAAGAAGTCAGAACCTATGTACTGAGTTGAATTGCACTTAGATAAATATATATCAAATAGATAAGGAGAGTTAAAAACTTAGCTTTTTCAACTTTCTCTCCCTTTCAACTTTCTCTTTCAACTTTGCCAATTCTAACTTTGCCAATTCCTCCCAAGTTTAAATTCTCTTCCAATTTCAAGTTCTCTCCCCCTTTCTGACTACTTCAGATAGGGAAGAAAAAGCATGAGAGCTCAAAGCTCCCCCACAGCAACTACATAGTAGTCCTCATTTGGGAGTAGATTTGAAAATATTGAATCAGCTCCCCCTCAATCTTTTTTCCCCCTTAGTCTTATCTCCCCCTTAGAATTTCAGTGCCTGGACTGATTTCCTAAGCTTTTCAGCAACCTTACTATATACTTCTATGTTCTGGTCAAGTACCATGAACATCCAATGTCCAAATGCCTGATTATAGTTTTGGTTGGCCTTTGGACATACCTGCAAACACAGATTAATTTCCCTTAGGAACCCAAAAGGATTTGGGTCCTAGGTTTTTGGTTAGATCAACACCACTCGGAATGTTAACATTGTAAGGGGTCATTCTTACATTGTTAACCCGTGGAGTCTTATAATTTCTGGGATTAAACAAGAAATCTATGGCAAAGTGACCAACCTTGCCACAACACCAACAATCGAATCGATTGTATCTTCTTCTTGTCTCCTGTTTTACTTTTTGGATGGGGTGTACAACAGGAGAAGCTTTCTTGTAAGTAGCTTTCTTAGAAGTAGGGGCCTCATGGTTACAACACACACATGGCTCCAACTTCTTCTCAACAGATTTGGGTGCAGTCGATTTTATTTTTGGTGATTTCTTTGCAGCTGATCCATGAACAAATGGACCATGATCCTTGAGGCTTACTTCTTCATGAGGAGCTTTGAATGGAGACACGTCAAAGTTCCGGGGTCTGGTCCATCCTTGATATCTGTTGCTAGATTCAAAATGTGTTGGTCTAGCAAAGTGACCATGCTTCAAAGTCAAATGGGTTTGTCGGAAAAACTACCTTCCTGAATGAAGGTTGACTTTGAGCATCCTTTCCCTTTCCTTTCACGGCTCTTTTCTCAGCAGCCTTACTACTTTCAGCCTCATGACCAAGGCCACTACCCTTCGCAGGAGCAGAAAATCTATCAATGAGTGGAAGAATAGTCTTTGGCTTCAAGAAGCTTTCTACGAGATTCCTTTCCACCATTGACTTATCTTCCAGTTCATTTATCATTTTCTCCTTCAGAGTTAATAATTCAGTGGAGCCATTTAGTTCATCTTTCAAGTTTTGAACTTCTTCTCTGAAGGGATTCAATCTTTCGATTTCCTCCTTCAGTTCCGATTCCAAAGTCTTAAGAGATGCAATCTCTTTTGACTGGCATCTGACGACCTTGCGGCACTTGTCGAATTCCTTCAAACGGGCTATGTACTGAGTTATTAAATCTGTTTCCTCCTCTGATGAATTGCCTTCATTTGTTATGGATGCAGTCTCATTATCAGAAGCGGAAAGAGGAGTGTGAGAGTTTACCTTCCCCTTGTATGAGGATACGCTTCCTTCCTCTTCTGATTGTTCCATTAGCCCAAAATAGGCTTCTTCATCTGAGCTTGACTGATCTGAGTTACTGTCGCTCAGATTTTTAGACTTCTTAGCGAGGAAGCTCTTTTCTTTCTTCTTTCCTTTGAAAGATCTCTTTTCTTCCTTCTTTGATCCTTCCTTCTTTTTGTATGGACACTCAGCTATTACGTGTCCTGGCTTATTGCAACAATAACAAATAATGTCAGTAGAAACCTGTTTGTTCGGTTTAGATTTATTCCTGAAATTATTGTAATCTTTCTTGTGATGTTCACCATCACGTCTTGATCTTCTGTGATCAGAAGTGGAGGATTGGCCTCTCTTCTGCCATCTCTTATTTAGAATCCTCTTGAATTGCTTTGAGAGAAGACAGAGCTCTCCATCGGATATTTCTGAGTTTGACGAGCTAGTTACAGATTCATTATCCTCTTCTGATGACGGAGTTCTTACTGGTGTTATGACCTTGCTTTTCTTAGATCCTTCATCCTTCAGAGCCACGGATCTTCCCTTCCCGGATGTCCTGTTGCCCACTTCCTCAGCTTTCCTGATGATGAGCTTAAGATCATGTGATAAGAGCTTTCCAAATAATATCTGTGGCTCCATAGTAGCCAACTTTCCGAATTCCCAGATATGAATTGCCTTGGTATCCCATTCTTTCGTCAGGGATCTCAAGAACTTGTCATTCAATTCTCCGATGGTGAATTCCCGATCATAATTTCTAAGACCATTTACGATCTTGAAGAACTTTTCATAAGTGTCTGAGATGGAGTCTATCAGATCTTGGTTAAATGCTTCATACTCTTGATTCAGCAAAGATCGTCGATCATCTCGCACTTCTTCTGTACCTTCCATAAGAACCACTAGGGAATCCCACATTTCTTTTGCAGATTTGCAATGTATCAGATTTTGCAACATAGAATCATCCACTGCACCGACAATGATGTTCTTGGCCTTTTTATCCAAAGCGACGAGAGCAATCTCATCCTTGGTCAATTCCAACATTTTCTTGGCTATTTGAATACTAGAGTTTATTGAAGAAGGCTTCATGGGGACATGAGGGCCTTCTTCCACAATCTGAAAGATTCTTGGATCTGCAGCTTCCATGAAGAATTTTACTCTTTCTTTCCACATT
Organism: Dactylorhiza incarnata; assembly: GCA_033032865.1. Classification (NCBI taxonomy): domain Eukaryota; kingdom Viridiplantae; phylum Streptophyta; class Magnoliopsida; order Asparagales; family Orchidaceae; genus Dactylorhiza; species Dactylorhiza incarnata. The sequence goes on from JAWHQI010000073.1 coordinate 2,269,043, forward strand.
GGAAAATTCTCTTGTGCAGACGGGCATCTTGACGGAATCCTTGGATTTATTCATTCCGCACATACTGTCTCTTGCAATCTAGATTTGGAGATCTTGTTCAAGGTGTTAGCCTTTTAACGAACAACCTAACTCTGATACCAATTGAAAGTATCTAGATGCGGCCTAAATCACCAAGAGGGGGGTGAATAGGTGATTCTATGGATTTTTGCGGAATAAAAAATGTAGAAATAAAAGCACACAGAAAACCAGAGCACAACACAACACAAGGAATTTATAGTGGTTCCCCGATCTTGGGTAGTCCACTTTGCACCTCACCTATCTAGCATGACCGGCTAGACTAAGCTACTTCACTAACTCGGATTATCAACAATCTTACAAAAAACTCAGAGTCACCACTCCTACAAAGAAACTCGGAGCAAACAATTCCTACAAAAACTCGATCCTTCAACAAGGATCTACAAAAGAAACTCGGAGGCAAACCTCCTACAAGAAGATGAAGGGGGGGGGGGGGGGGGGGGGGTTTACAAATACTTTGGACTGAAAAACAATCTTCTTAAAATCTTCTGGATACTTGACTTATTCAGATCTGAAAGAGATAGATCTTCTTCTTCCTAGTATAAAATAGAAATCTGGATCTTGAAGGAGGAAGAAAAAATCTTTCCTTGAAAGAACTTGATCTGAATACTTTCGAGAAAAACTAGATCTGAAAGAAGCTTTGTAGAATCAGAAATCAGAGATCTATTTTTCCCTTTTCTTCAAGAAGAATCACCAGCAAATTTGTCGGCGGCGGCAAAAGACTTTACGAGAACGAACGGGGCGCAGACAGAATTCTTGTGTTCTTCTTCTCTTTATTTTCGAATCAAGATAAAATCATTAGCCTTGAAAGAATAAAACAAAGGGAATATATAGAGATCTTCCTTCCAACGACTAAAAGAAATAATTAAGGAAGAATTATTTCCAACGGCTATCTCCAGGAAATAATTTAGGAATAATATTTTCCAACGACTATCTCCAAGAAATAATTTAGGAATAATATTTTCCCACAGCTATCTCCAAGAAATAATTTAGTAATAATATTTTCCAATGGATATCGCCAAGAAATTAAGGCAAATAATCTTTCTCCAACGGCTGACTGCAAGCAGAAATTAAGGAAGACATTTGTAACACCTCAATTTCCAGTGCATTGAAATCAGCAATTTGTTAGTCTTGAAGCTAACGCCAGCGTTAATACTAATGCCCGGCGTTAGCCAAGACATTCGTTGAACGCCGTTCGACGAACTTCAGGCCGTTCGTCGAACGCAGCCTGCAGCGTGTTCGTTGAACACAGTTCGACGAACTTCAGGCCGTCATCGAACGCCGATCGTCGAACGCAGCCTGCAGCGTGTTCGTCGAACGCCGCTCGATGAACTCCAGGTCGTTCGTCGAACGCCAATCGTCGAACGTCGTCGGGCTTTACGCGACTGTTGATAAGTTCAGCCACCGCCTTAGGGGCTAACGCCCGGCGGTAAGTGCTAACGCCGGCGGTAGCTAGGAAAATATAAAAGACAGCCAAATTCAGTTTGCCTTCTCATTTTTCTGATTCCAAGTTCATGTAAAGCAGAGAAACGTGGGATCTTAAAGGAAGGAGGTCGGTTTTGGCTAGCCGTGAGTTGTGTTGAGGGCAAATCCGTGAAGGAGATTACTTGAGTGCTTGTGCCATCGTTGGAGAAAGCTGTTTTTAAGAGAGTCCAGCCGAGTTCCTCTCAAATCTATGGCACCGAAACGAGCGCCGAGGGTAACGATTCTCCTCCCTAGTCTTTGGACATGTTCATCCTTTGATTTGCATAGTAGTAGGCAGATTTCCACTAGCAAGTGGATAGATTTCGGTCGACGGGTCGATGTTATCCCCGTAGAAATTGCATATAGAGCCCGGATTTGAAGTACGGGCATAGGCATGCTGTGTGAAGCCCATCTGGATAGGTTGGTCTGGATTGGTGATGTTGATATGCTATTGCACTCCGGAGAAGACTCCGTGATTATGTTGTGTTTTTCGGGTGTTGTGTACTATTTCGTACTACAAAAGAGATCTGGAGGTGTTTCCCAGAAAATACCCAGAAAAGAGTAGCAAAACTGGTTTCTGTTACTAGCGCCAGGCGGTAGTGTTAACGCCAGCGGTAGTGTTAACGCCGGCGGTAGCTCCAGGTGAGCAGATTCTGTGACCCAATGTGGGTACAGTTAGACGGGCACAAGGTGAAGCCAAACCCGTGTCAGGCATAGTTGAATACTGAATTTTATGAGCGCGGGCACAAGCTGAAACGAACCCGTTCCATAGCCAGTCAGTGATGAGGTCGCTCCTATGGGGTCACTGAGGGAATTGTGGATTAGAAACCGTAAGGTAGTGCTATCCTTGACAGTCGCAGCTCATAGTATACATCCAAGTTGAAAAAGTACTTGTCGATGTCGTGCCGAGGGGGCACAATGCGTGTAAGCCTAAATCCGAGTTGAAAAAGTAGTTGTCGATTAATGCATCACTCTCAATGAAAATGAATGCTTCTATGTGGTGCTTAGATGCACCTGTGATATATGTACTGCTATTGCTTGCCTGCAGGGAAGGAGCAGCGCCGCTCCGAGCATGGGGTGGGGTCCTTATATATCTGGGTCAGCTAAAGCTGACCGGTTACTTGTTTTCCCACCGCTTGGTGGATTTGTTTATACAGGTCCTGGCGAGACTAGCGGGAAATAGTGAGCTGAAGCCCCTGCTGCTGTGCTGTACTGGCCCTCGAAGGCCAAATCTTTTGTTTACTGTTTTCCTGTGTGGCCGGCCTGTGCGCCGATGTTTGGAAGCCACCTTTATTATGTAAACAAACCTTGTAAAGAACGTGTCATGTATTTCATTCCTCGTAGTTATTGTGGACAATATAAATTGGCTTTTAAATGAAATTAAATGTTTCCGTTGTACGATTCTGTGTGCTGAGATGGTTATGTTATTAACTATTTAATGCTAATTCAGTAATGCGCTCTTTTGTTCATTTAATATGGCATGGGGTCCCGACCAGACCTACTGCTATATTCTATGTAACAGGGACGGTGTTACACATTGGTATTAGAGGGAGGTTTCGATCATCCGACCTGTGGGTTATGGGCCCACCACGCTTCCACGTGTGTGCGTCGCCGTTAACTCATGTAAATAACCAGTAAGTGTCCACTTTAGGAATGAATTACATGTATGTGTGTAGCATTGGGATGGAACTTTTGTGTTCCTCTAGTGATCCGTGCTATCTCTTAGTCGCTAATTGTGTTTTGTGCACATGTATAGGTAACTGGGAGTAGAGCGGGGCCATCTCGACCCTCGCGTTCGACTGCCAGCAGTACACCAGCTGAAGTAACTACTCCTCCTTCTGCAGAGACAGTAAGGATAATAGCGAAAGCAGTGTTTGCTATGTTCACACCACAACCTGGAGTGCATGTCCCTGGACAGCCTCCAACTCTTGGAGTGGCCCCAGTGCCGATTGTGGCAGCTGAACCTACGGTTGAAAGGCCAGTGCCGGTGAGGGAACGAAGAGCTCCGGACCAACAACTGCAGTACTTTCTGATTTTCCATCCTCCTACATTCACGGGGGCAGGAACCCCGACGCAAGCTAAGGATTGGCTATCAAAGGTGAGCAAGACCTTGAAGGCCACTGATACAGAGGAAGACCAGAAGGTTACTTTGGCAACATTCCTAATTGATGTGGAGGCGCAGTTATGGTGGGATAAGATAGAGCTGCATCACCTAGCAGGAAGGCAGCTGGCGGACATCTCGTTTGATGAGTTTTTGAGATTGTTCTTGGCGCGGTATCTCCCACCTGCTCAGCAAATCGAGATGGAGAACCAGTTCAACCATCTGACTCAGGGTGATCGTATGGTTGATGATTACCTGCACAAGTTTACTCGGTTGGTAAGATACACAGGAGCGACCTTTGCCGATGAAGCTCAGAAGAACAATCGGTTCTATGAAGGTCTGCGAGAAGAGTTGGGGTTCCTTCTGTCGGGGGCAATGACACAGGGGTTTATGACCCTGGTCAATATGGCTCGTTCCTTAGAAAAGGATATTAAGCGGTCCAAGAGCAGGAAGGAGTTGGCAGTGGTAAAGCCAGAGTTCAAAGCACCGAGCTCTGCGAAGTCGAGGCGAGGCAGTTGGAAGAACAGAGCGTGACCTTTTGGGTCAGCTCAATCTACGGCTTCGGGTATGACGACTGGGCTAGGCCCACTCATATATTATAACTGTGGTAAGCCGGGTCATCTGGCCCGAGACTATCGTGGAGGCAAGAAAGCGGTTGCGGCTTATGCGGCAGAGAAAGGGAAGGCAGCAGAGTCAACCGCATCCCACGCTGCTCCAGCCCAGCCTAGGGTTTATAATCTTGGCCTGCAGGAGGCCATCAAATAAAGCGATGTGGTGACAGGTATGTGCTAGTATACAGCTTTTGTTACATGTTATACTTCATACCTTGTGCATAGCTGGTAACCTTGTGTGTATTATGCTTTGTCCTAATATTTAACTGTCCGGCGTAAGCGTTGTTCGATATAGGAGCTTCGCATTCTTTTCTATCAGAGGCCTTCATACGACAGCTTGGGGTGCCTTCGTGATTTAGAAAGGAACGTTTAGAGGTGATGCTGCCCAATGGCTGCTCGATAATTGCGGATCGAGGCTGTGTTGTAAAGGTACGAATAGGAAGTGAGGATTTTGATTTGGAAGCACTGCTACTGCCACTTTCAGAGTTCGATGTGATCTTTGGTATGGACTGGCTGTCGGCGCAGTAGGCCTACATTTATTGCACTTCTAAGGAGGTCACATTGGGGCGGAATACCGAATATGCGACTATGTTTGCCGGTTTACGTGGGTCGAGCAAGACGCTGATGTCTGCTGTCCAAGTGGTCAAGGTCGTTCGGCAAGGCGTAGAATTGTGTGTTGTGCTAGTGGAGGCTGCAAAGCCTCAGCCCAGTCTGAGTGACGTTCCTGTTATTTCAGAGTATCCTGATGTGTTTCCTAAAGATCTTCCTGGGGTGCCGCCTCAGCGAGAGATAGACTTCACTATAGACTTAGTGCCAGGTGCCAAACCTGTGTCACGCTCTCCTTATAGAATTGCGCCAAAGGAAATGGCAGAGTTAAAGGTTCAATTACAGGAGTTGCTAGAGCAAGGCTATATACGCCCAAGTACATCACCTTGGGGTGCTCCGGTCCTTTTTGTGAAGAAGAAGGACGGAAGCCTTCGTCTATGCATCGACTACCGTGAATTGAACAAGCTGACCGAGAAGAACAAGTATCCCATTCCTCAAATCGATGACTTATTTGATCAGCTAGTGGGTTCGTCAGTGTATTCAAAGTTGGATCTCAAATCTGGATATTACCAATTGCGAATTCGGGATTGTGATATCCCCAAGACGGCATTCAGTACCCGCTATGGGCACTACGAGTTTACAGTGATGCCGTTTGGATTGATGAATGTGCTGTCAGTATTTATGGATCTGATGAATAGGAACTTTCGAGAGTACTTGGATCGATTTGTCATCGTCTTCATCGACGATATCTTGGTATACTCTCAGTCTAAAGAAGAACACGCAATTCATTTGCGAGAAGTTTTGCAGACCCTGCGACGGAGTCAGTTGTATATGCCAAGTTCTCCAAGTACGAGTTTTGGCTACCTTTAGTAGCGTTCCTTGGTCATGTTGTTAGTGGCGAGGGTATCGCAGTGGATCCAGCAAAGATCGATGCAATCCAGAAGTGGCCCGTGTTGGCAACAGTAGCGGAAGTCAGGAGTTTCCTTGGACTTGCAGGCTACTATTGACTCTTCGTAGAGAACTTTTCGCGGATCGCTCTACCTCTCACCATCTGGACAAGGAAAGATCAGAAGTTCATTTGGTCACCAGAGTGTGAGCGATCTTTTGAGGAACTTAAGAGTCGTCTGATCACGGCACCGATCTTGTGTTTTCCATGTGGTACGGAAAACTACAAAATTTACATCGATGCGTCAGGGAGTGGCTTAGGCTGCGTACTTCTTCAGCATAGTCAAGTGATAGCTTATGGCTCTCGCCAGTTGAAAGTGCATGAGCGGAATTACCCAGTCCACGACTTGGAGTTGGCGGCCGTGATCTTCGCTCCAAAATTGTGGCGGCACTACTTGTATGGTGTGAAGGTTGACATCTTTACAGAACATAAGAGCCTCAAGTATCTGCTAAATCAGAAGGAGCTCAACATGCGACAGCGAAGGTGGATGGAGTTCCTGGGGGACTACCCTTTCGAAATACACTATACTCCCGGGAAGGGAAATGTCATCGCAGATGCTTTGAGCCAGAGGGCTTCTGCGCAGGCCAACTGGATTCAGATGTATGGTCCACGTCTGATCAGTGAGCCTTGGAGATCTCCTGTGTGGAAAAGAGTTCTAGTGCGAGTGCGTGCTTGAACTGGACGGAGGTGCAATATGACCTCGCGGACAGAACACGACAGGCCCTAGAGCTTGATTCGAGTATGCAGCGCTATTTGGCGGAGTCTAAAGTTGGGAATTATGTAGAGTTTGTGTTAGATGACGGTCTGATGTGGAAAGATGGTCGGTTGTGCGTCCCAAATGTGGGTAAGCTGTGAGAAGAATTGATGTACGAAGCACACTTTAGAAAGTACTCAATTCACCCAGGGAGCACAAAGATGTACCAAGACATGAAAAAGCTGTTTTGGTGGCTAGGTCTGAAAAAAGACATCGCCTTGTACATGGCAAAATGCAAAACTTGCGCACTTGTGAAGGCGGAATGTCAGAAACCTGGAGGTTTCCTGAAGTCATTGCCAGTACCGGAATGGAAATTTGACGTTATTTCTATGGATTTCGTGCACGGTTTGCCGAGATCTCAGAGTGGGAATGATGTCGTATGGGTGATCGTGGATCGCTTGACGAAGGTAGCCCACTTTATTCCAAATCGGAGGGACGATTCAGTTGAAAGTTTGGCAAAGCTATATGTTGATAGCATTGTATGATTGCACGGTGTGCCCTATAGCATCGTCAGTGACCGATATGGGCGCTTTACTTCGAACGATTAGAGGCTAATCCACCAGTTGTTGGGTATAAAGTTGAAGTTTTGTACTGCCTTCCACCCTCAAATGGATGGACAGACTGAACGTACGAATAGAACTCTAGAGGATATGCTTCGTAGGTGCGTCCAGGATTTCGGTAAAAAGTGGGAAGATCATCTTTTTATGATCGAGTTCGCTTATAATAACAGCTACCAAGCAAGTATAAAGATGGCGCCCTTCGAGGACCTCTATGGTAGAGCTTGCCGCACTCCCTTAGCTTGGGCGGAAACAGGTTAGACAAAGCTGTTTAAGTAGAAGGAAGTCGATGATGCAAATTCGGCTATTCAAACAATTCGGGAGAGATTGTTGATTGCGCAAGATAGGCACGCAAAGTACTACAATGCCAAGCACCGAAACATCGAGTTCGCTGTGCGCGACAGGGTTTATTTAAAGATCAAACCTTTCAAGGGTGTGTCCCGGATTGGGCGCTAGAAAAAGCTGAGTCTGAGGTATCTTGGACCATTTGAGATTCTAGAGCGTGTTGGTGAAACTGCTTATCGGCTCGCTCTTTCGACAGAGTTGAGCGGACTGCATGATGTGTTTCACATCTCTGTGCTGCGAAAAGCTGTGCCAGAGCCTAGCCAGGTCCTGGTAAAGAATCAGGTGTCGGTCAATGATGAGTTGAAGACGTTGGTCACGCCTATTTGCATTGAAGACACTGATGTCAGGCTGTTGCGGAATAAAATGATCCGAATGGTCAAAGTCCGCTGGAACAATTGCGGTCGTGAGGGGCTTTCATGGGAGCGGGAGCAAACCATGCGAGATAAGTTCCCCGAATTGTTCCGTTGAGGTACAAGTTATGTTTTGTATCTTTTTGTTTCTTTGCACTGTTAAAATTTCGGGACGAAATTTCTTAAAGAAGGGGAGATTTGTAACACCTCAATTTCCAGTGCACTGAAATCAGGAATTTTTTAGCCTTGAAGCTAACGCCAGTGTTAATACTAATGCCCGGCGTTAGCCCAAGACGTTTGTCGAACGCCGATCGTCGAACGCAGCCTGCAGCGAGTTCGACGAACTTCAGGCCGTTCGTCAAACGGCGATCGTCAAACGCAGCCTACAACGTGTTCATCGAACGCCGCTCGACGAACTCCAGGTCGTTCGTCGAACGCCGATCGTTGAACGCCGTCAGACTTTACACGACTGTGGATAAGTTTAGCCACCGCCTTAGGGGCTAACGCCCGGCGGTAAGTGCTAACGCTGGCGGTAGCTAGGAAAATATAAAAGGCAGCCAAATTCAGTTTGCCTTCTCATTTTTCTGATTCCAAGCTCGTGTAATGCAGAGAAACGTGGGATCCTGAAGGAAGGAGGTCGGTTTTGGCTAGCCGTGAGTTGTGTTGAGGGCAAAACCGTGAAGGAGATTACTTGAGTGCTTGTGCCACGTTGGAGAAAGCTGTTTTTAAGAGAGTCCAGCCGAGTTCCTCTCAAATCTATGGCACCGAAACGAGCGTCGAGGGTAACTATTCTCCTCCCTAGTCTTTGGACACGTTCGTCCTTTGATTTGCATAGTAGTAGGCGGATTTCCACTAGCAAGTGGATAGATTAATACCGACGGGTCGATGTTATTCCCGTAGAAATTGCATATAGAGCCCGAAATTGAAGTACGGGCATAGGCATGCTGTGTGAAGCCCATCTGGATAGGTTGGTCTGGATTGGTGATGTTGATATGCTATTGCACTCCGGAGAAGACTCCGTGATTATGCTGTGTTTTTCGGGTGTTGTGTACTATTTCGTACTGCAAAAGAGATGTCGTGCCAAGGGGGCACAATGCGTGTAAGCCTAAATCTGAGTTCAAAAAGTACTTGTCGATTAATGCATCGCTCTTAGTGAAAATGAATTCTTCTATGCGGTGCTTAGACGCACCTGTGATATATGTACTGTTATTGCTTGCCTACAGGGAAGGAGCACCGCCGCCCCGAGCATGGGGTGGGGTCGTTATAAATCTAGGTCAGCTAAACCTGACCGGTTACTTGTTTTCCCACCGCTTGGTGGATTTGTTTATACAGGTCCTGGCGAGACTAGCGGGAAATAGCGGGCTGAAGCCCATGCTGCTGTGCTGTACTGGACCTCGAAGGCCAAAGCTTTTGTTTACTGTTTTCATGTGTGGCCGGCCTGCGCGCCGATGTTTGGAAGCCACCTTTATTATGTAAACAAACCTTTAAAGAATGTGTCATGTATTTCATTCCTCGTAGTTATTGTGGACAGTATAAACTGGCTTTTAAATGAAATTAAATGCTTCCGTTGTACTACTCTGTGTGCTGAGATGGTTATGTTATTAACTGTTTAATGCTATTTCAGTAACGCACTCTTTTGTTCGTTTAATATGGCGTGGGGTCCCGGCCGGACCTACTGCAATATTCTATGTAACAGGGAGGGTGTTACAACATTCCTTAAATCCGATCGGGTTTGAATTATCTTGAATATTTGAAACAGCGCCATGCAAAATGTCGATCCGGGAAGATTTCGTCGAATGGGCCAGTGTTCGACGAAATTTAAATAAATTAGTCGAACGGTGGTCGGCGAAATCTGTTCAGCTATCAGCACACCTGAGATCGAATAATAACAACGATCGATGAATTATAACCAAACAGCGCTCGACGAAATGCTGATAAACTGCGTTCGACGAAATACTAATAAGCTGCGTTCGACGAAATGTCTTCAGCTAACAGCAAGCCAGTGAACTAAGAAATCTATATTTCGTTGAACAGCGTTCGACGAATTTTGTTCGATGAATCTGCGTCCGACGAAAATTTCAGTTCGTCGAACTGAGTTCGCCAAAATTTCCATAATTCGTCGAACAGAAATTTCTTAAGAAATTTTACCAATTTCTTTCCTTTCTTCCAATTTTCAATATCAGCAGCAACTCCCTCTTAGCTCTTCCTTTGTGTTTGAATATAAAGTACACCCCAATAGAGAGATTCCACATGAATCAACACCTTGGTTTACACAATGAAGAATTACATTGCATATACATGTGTTTTATGATTCATTGAAACCTGATATTGGTTTATACGTAGTCATTTATAATCTGCAAACACATAACTAGAAAACAACATCAAATACAACTCAATTCAACTTAGTTCAAAGGGACACTTCTTCAAATCAAGGTAATTGTGGCTACAATACCCAACACCTTACGTATGCCCCTAAGAACACACAGGGTATCCACGTAATATCTGGTAACACCACCTCTATATTCCCTTTTCAATTCTCCGCTCAGGTACACCCAGTTGAGGTAAACAGGGGCAGTGGATCGGGTCCTCCACTCCTAGGCTTATATAGGAAACTACATCTCCCCTAGACCTTTTGTACGCCCCTAAGAAAACACAGGGTATACACATACTACTTGGTACAACAATGCCTCTAAGTTAAACACCGGGCACTCAGCTCAGAGGACTTGACCAGTCCTTCCTTATAATACCGAGCCTACTGCTCGCAGCACTACCTAGTCCTTCTAGACAATACCGAGCCATTCACATGACTTAACCCATCCTTTACTTATATAGTACCGAACCTACCACTCGTAATACCTAACCCATCTTTTCCTTAGATAGTACCTAGCCTATCGCTCGCAAGACCTAACCTGTCCTTCGTATATACCTAGCCTACCGCTCGAAGGAACTAACCCTTCCTTTCCTTATATAGTACCGAGCCAACCGCTCGCAGGACCTAACCCGTCCTTCCTATATACCGAGCCTACCGCTCGTAGGACCTAACCCATCCTTTCCTTATATAGTACCGAGAGTACCGCTCACAGGATGAACTACCCGTGTACCATTCGGTCCCATATTTGGGATGAGGTTTACATTTACAAATTCTCCTACTTAGACCACTCTTTTCTATCGTTTAATTATACTTAGAAGTTTAGGGTGAATCCAGGATATCCCGAGGGCAACCTGGCGAAGGGCTCGCAACGGTATTATGAAGTATGATGGGGTGACATACCAAACTTCCCTTCCTCAAGGTATTTACTTTTATTGGTGACCACCCCTTTCCTGCGGACTCACTCACATTGTTACTCTTACCTCTTAGATGAATTATGATAATTTATGTCTACACTTAGGCAAAACGCCCTTTGAAACGATACTCTACTCGACAAATTTTCCCAGACTCGGCAGATTCGTCGAAATCACTCAACGAATCCAGAATCACTCGATGAATTACACAAGAAACTCGACGAATTTTCTAAGTCTCGGCAGATTCATTGAATTCACTCGACGAATCCATAATCACTCGACGAATTATACCGTTAACTGCAATAATTTTTCTAAGTCTCGGCGGATTCATTGGAATCACTCGACGAATACAGAATCACTCGACGAATTATACCATTAACTCGACTAATTTTTCTAAGTCTCAGCGGATTCGTCGAGATCACTTGACGAATCCAAAATCACTCGCCGAATTATATAAGGATCTGGACTAATTTTCTAAGACTCGACGGGCTCGTCGAGATCACTCGACGAATCCAAAATTACTCGACGAATTATACAAAGAACTCGACTAATTTTCTAAGTCTCGATGAATTCGTCGGAATCACTCGATGAATCCAGAATCACTTGATGAATTATACAAGAACTCTACTAATTTTCTAAGTCTCGGCGTATTCATCGAGATCACTCCACGAATCTGGAATCACTCGACAAATTTACGTAAGCCCCTCGACAAATCACCTAAGCCTCTCGACGAGTTACCCACAAACACTAAGTAATTCTCTATATAGTAACTTCAAACTTACCAATAAAATCTCCTTCCAATCTCCAGAACTTCAAATTGCTATAAAAATCCTATGCCCAAATTTCTATGGTATTCCAGTGTCAATAATTCAAGGTATGAATTTCCTAAGTTATAACTCCAAACTCTACACTGTGAACGAGGTACAAAAAATATGTAATCATAAATTCCATGAAAATTACCAGGGGTTCATAATGTTTTCACAAGTGTATGTCCAGATTCTTAGAATATTCCTGTGTCAATAATTCAAGATATGATTATTCCAATTTATAACTCCAAACTCCACATTGAGAAATAAGTACCAAAGATATATGATCATAAATTCCAGGAAAATTACCAGAGGTTTATAATGTTATCACAAGTTTATGTCCAGATTCTTAGAGTATTCCAGTGTCAATAATTCATGATATGATTTTTCTAATTTATAACTCCAAACTCCACATTGAGAATGATGTACCAAACATATATGATCATAAATTCCAGGAAAATTACTGGAGGTTCATAATGTTAACACAAGTTTATGTACAGATTCCTAGAGTATTCCAGTGCCAATAATTCAAGATATGATTATTCTAATTTATAATCCAAGGTTCTACTTTGTGAAGGAAGTATGAAGTTTACTCAATGATTAAATATAATTAAATTTCCAGAACTTTATACTGATATAAAAGGTCTATATACAAAATTTGACAGCCATCCAGCATCATTAATTCAAGGAATTAATTTCTCAAGTTATAAACCAAAATTCTACTTTGTGAAGGAAGTGGGAAGTTTATTCGATGATTAATTATAATAAAATTTCCATAGCTTCATACTGATGTAAAAAGTATATACAAAATTTGATAGCCATCCAACATCATTAATTCAAGGTATTAATATCTCAAGCTATAAACCCAAATTCTACTTTGTGATGGAAGTATGAAGTTTACTCAATGATTAATTCAAATAAAATTTCCAGAGCTTCATACTGATGTAACAAGTCTATATACAAAATTTGACAGCCATCCATCATCATCAATTCAAGGAATTAATTTCTCAAGTTATAAACCCAAATTCTACTTATTGAAGGAAGTATGAAGTTTACTCAAATATTAATTCCAATAAAATTTCTAGAGCTTCATACTGATGTAAAAACACTATGTACAACTTTCTAAGACATTTCAGTAAGCTTTGACCCTATAAATACTCACTTGAGGTCTATGTGACCAAATTATATGAAATCAAGTTTATTAGCGAAATCTACCCAAATGTTGATGATTTTCTCCATAGAGTATTGTCCTATGGTCGTAAGTACATGTTTTAAATTTCATGAAAGTTGACCAAGGGTAAACCTTTAAATTCACAAACATATTGCTTAAGAACCTTATTGATCACCTTTTATCACCTAGATTTTTGGCATGTGAATTTCATTCACATACAAGAGTCCAATTGGGCTCAACCTTTAACTATGGCATATTCATGGTCTTATTATCATGCCACCCAAAATTTGGGTTAATATAAGTTAATTTACCCATGTAAATCTAGACCTACATGGTAAGGCTATATGCACACCAATTTCCCTTACATATGCATGTGGAATAAACCATCATGCAAAGGTCCAAGTCAAATGAACCTTAATTTTTACCATGGACTATATTGAGATAATTAACATGCTTCCCAAGATTGGGGTTAATTTGAGTTGATTTACCCATGTAAATCTAGTGCTACATGGTAATGCTATATACACATCAAATTCCCTTACACATGTATGTGGAATACACCAACATGCAAAGGTCCAAATGACCTTAAATATTTAACATGGACTATATTTGATCTAATCATCATGCTGCCCAAGACTGGGGTTAATTTCAATTGATTTACCCATGTAAATCTAGTGCTACATGGTAATGCTATGTGCACACAAAATTCCCTTACACATGCATGTGGAATACACCAATATGGAAAGTTTCAAATGACCTTATATTTTTACCATGGTCTTATAATGACCTAATGGACCTCCCTACCAAAATTTAAGTTTATATGAGTTGACCACCCACCATTATTCCATTAATTCAATAAATTATATATTGGAAAAAAAATGGGAAAATGTGCCCCAAAAATTCTGATTTTTGGGCACATGGTATGTCTGGGGTACATACATACATGGTCCAAATTTCAGCTTCATACAAGCTACTATATGAAAGTTATTCATCATCAAAGTTCTGTCCTTCCTATGGTCTAGTCCCACCATAACTGCCTACAAGGCGCTGTGGGGACCTAAATGACTTGATTTCAATTCCTATAGATGTAGACTCAATGATCTACAAGCGTTGTCTCTGCCCATTTTTCATTTTATTGACTCTAAGAGCCTTAAATTTTGAGAACAAAAGAGCACATATTCTGTGACATAATATACATTTAATTAAACATTGGTTTGCATTTATCAGATCAGCCAGATCAGACGGCTCCCAGTCGTCTTCTTCCTCCATCCTACGGCTAGGAGTGAATCAGTTGGGTGGCTTTTACAGCCAAATGCCCAGCCACCCCCTTACCTCCATGGCCGACCTCCACCAACACCACCTTCGTTGAGGTGGTGGTCATCGAGAGGAGGCGATTTCCGGCCGAAATAGTGCACAGGAGAGGGGATCGGGAAGAGTAAAAATCAACTAAGATCTGATTTTCCCGAGCTAAATCCAAGCTCTATTAAGCTCGAATCAAAACCTAAACGATCTAAGAATATAGCACAAGGGGAGGGGAGGAATAACCAGACCTTTTATTGGCATGAGGCTGAAGAAATCTTGGACTTGCCATGGCCGGCCACCCTCCTTGAGCTCCACCTCCTGATCTCATTTCTGCATCAAATCCTCCTCTATAAAGCTCTAACACGACTCCTTGATGCTTTCTAAATCTAATGAGACCTTTAATTTTGGATGAGAGGGAATGTATATGGTTGTGCCATTTTGGATATTTTCGGCCAAGCTCCACCTCCCAATCCAGCCACTCCTAGGGGTCCTTGTTGGCAAGAGAACTGCAGGGAATTAATCCCTGAGCTCAGAGAGGATCTGGGGAAGGGGAATTGAGGCCAAATGTTGGCTCTTCCATGCAATGCCATTGATGTGGCCGGCCAACACCTTCCCCACCGTAATTTCTCCCTCTACCCAGCTGTGAACTCACCCATATCTGCTGGGGAATTCATGGGGAAGTTGAGAGGAGGCTTTGGGAAGAGGAATGGCATGCCATGTGGCATCAATTTCAATAATCCTTCATTTGTCCTATTCAAAAATTATGGAAATTCTCTAAATTGACCCATTGTGTGTATTCGCAAACAGAATTCAGTGGGCATGGGGGGTCATTTGGTTAATGGGTTGCAGAATGGTCCTTTGTTCAAGGCCTAAGCCCATTGGAATAGGCTTGGGCTTTTCATTTCTTCTTTAAGGCTCAACTTTGACCATGGTTGACTTTAGGGTTGACTTGGTTAAGGTGATGGGTTCACTAGTCTAAAGTGATGGTCTTGAGTTCCTTGATACCACCCAATCACTATCTGGTCTTGGTGATGCCCTAATTGGGCCAATTTAGCCAATATGTGTGATTTTAACCAAAATTGGGGGAAAGTTGACTTTGGTCAAATTGAGCCAATTGTTGACTACATGATGGGGATTTTGGGTCTATTGGGTCCCCTATGATGTTATAATATTAGGGGTGAAGTCAATTTCATGTTGTTGGGAATAGTGCCCAGCAGTGTTCCTGATTTGAAGAAGTGCTCAGCTCAATGATAAGTGCAAGTTGTATTTAATGTCATATCTAGTTCATGCTTGCAGATAGGGGTGTAAACGAGTCGAGCTCGAGTCGAGCTTGGCAAAAATCCCAAACTCGAGCTCGAGCTCGAGCTAAATATTTCGAGCTCGAGCTCGAGCTCGAGCTCGTCGAGCTCACCCTGCTTGGCTCGAGCTCGAGCTCGAGACCAGTATATTGAGCTCGAGCTCGAGCTTTCGAGCTCGCGAGCTCGAGTCGAGCTCGAGCTGCTCGCGAGCTTTTTGCTCATGAACCCATTTTTATTTTTATTTATTTATGTTTTAAAAAAAAATACCCAAAAAAAAAAGCTCGCGAGCCGGCTCGCGAGCTCAAGAACAAGAGTAATCGAGCTCGAGCTCGGCTCGAAATCGAGCTCGAGCTCGTCGAGCTCGAGCTCAAGCTCAACTGGTTCGAGCTCGAGTCGAGCTTTTTTCGAGCCGGCTCATCGAGCTCACGAGCCGGCTCGACTCAACTTGCAGGGCTACTTGCAGAGATGAGACAATTTGTCCAGTACTTCAATGACAAGCCTAAGTATAATATCGTCAAAATAGGCTGGGCATATCGTCAACAAGAATAGATGAGTAAAACAAAGAAGAATGGTTGTGTCTACTGTCGTCAAAAAAGTTCAAGCATGTCATCGACAACAACAGACATATCGACGACAATATCGTTGAAAAGAAGGCAACACATCGAGAAGACTGAAGAAGGTCATTTGAAGACAAGAAGTTGCTGAAGTATAGTCTGTTGACATGAGGTCATTCATGTCATCGACAAGATAAGGTGGTTTAAGCGACATCGTGCAGATGAGGAGGTCTCGCCGATATCAGTTTGATGACTTCGTGTCGTCTTA
This sequence comes from Dactylorhiza incarnata, assembly GCA_033032865.1. Lineage (NCBI taxonomy): Eukaryota > Viridiplantae > Streptophyta > Magnoliopsida > Asparagales > Orchidaceae > Dactylorhiza > Dactylorhiza incarnata. Next base: position 2,285,473 of record JAWHQI010000073.1, read on the forward strand.
AGCTCAAATGGAGAAGTGATGTCCAGTATCGTCGCGATATCACTATCTGATGAAGAATTGAAGAAGAGACTAGTTCAGGACATCGACAAAGTCAAGTCATCGAGATATCATCCATGTCGTTGTAAGAATGGAAATATTGTTGAGACAAATTAAAAAGTAGCCGGATGCACTGTCAGCATTTAATGTCGCCGCCTGATTGTCAAATCAGCGCATGCTCTCGAGGGATGGGCGTCTGTTAGTACAGGACATCATATGTGATCGTTATGCGGCACATCTCTGTCTTATAAAATGGAACAGTGGTTGCCCTAGAAAAGTAGCGAGAATAGAGAAGAAAAAAAATAGAAGCATTCCGCCGAGCAATACAACAGTAACAACTGCGGTAAAGAAGAAGGAAAGAAAGAAGAACAAAAACGCCCAATCTGAGTTCTTCAAGTTCAAGTCAAGCCACATCGACTGATTAGTTTCTCTCAAGAAAGGGTAGCCAGTCAACATCCGGCATTGTTAGAAAGCTTGAAGTTGATTTGCACCATTCAGATTGAAAATCAGAACTATCTCCTTCAAGTCAAGAAGCCAATCTCCATCAGGCAGAAGAAACAGTTTTCATTACTATAATCTCATATAAGGCTTGCGGGCCAAGAACTTGTAAGATATATTTTAGATCTGAATGTCAAGCTTGAGGGCATGAGATCTGTGAGGCTTGAGGGATAGGGTAGAGGACTTGCGGGTCCAAACGTGTCGAGCTTGCGGGCTCGGGTGCAGTGAAGGGGCTTGCGGGCCTAGGCTGCAGGCAAGACTTGTGGGTCTGTGCTGTGTAGGGCTTGAGGCCTGTGTGTCGAGCTTGCGGGCTAGGGTGCAGTGAAGGGTCTTGCGGGCCTAGGCTGGAGGCACGACTTGCTGGTCTGTGCTATGTAGGGCTTGAGTTCTTGTGTGTCGAGCTTGCGGGCTCGAGTGTAGTGAAGGAGCTTGCGGGCCTAGGCTGCGAGGACTTGCAGGTCTGAGTTGTAAGGCTTGCGAGCTGGAGACGTTGGCGGAGTTTGCCGAGACTAGCACACTACTAGGTAGGCACAGAGGGAAAGAGGACTACTCAAGACACTCTGTCTTGAGGAACCACTATAAGTTCTTGCGTGCTTTCTGTGTTGTGCTACTCTAATATATAGATCTATTAACCAGAAATCAAGAACACCGAAAGGGGGGGAAAATATCTTGAAATACCTATTCACCCCCCCCCCCCCTCCCCCCCCCCCCCCTCTAGGTGATAAGTCAAAACCCAATAACTAACAAGTGGTATCAAAGCGAGGTTGTTCAAAGAAAAGCTTATCAGCTTGAATAGATCTGCTCTTGGGTGTATCAAATCAGCTGATCAACATATCCTTACTCTATGGAGAAATTCAAAGGATCTGACATCCGGAAATTCATATACTTAAGTGAAAGCAGTTGGAGCTCCTCTCATACTAAAGAAGAAAGAAGTCTAGGGGTCAGTGTCATAGGGATCAGAGCACCCTTGACTCTCATAGACTATGACTCTGAGGATGAGGAAGTCTATGGGTTGATGGCTCTATCAGATGAAGAAAATCATGATGAATCACATCATGATGAGGTATGCATCACTCTCACACCTTTACCCACTGCTTCAATTAAGAAGACCAAGAGTGCATGAGATGATTGGTCATCTTCTGAAAATGATGCAGAAGACTGCTTATCATGCAACAATAAAAACCATGCTGATCTAATAGAGTAGTTTGGTGATCTCTTGGCTGCTCTGAGAAAGAGCAAGAAGATTGTTAAGGAGCAAGCTAGAGATCTAAAATCACTCAGGCCCATTAAGGCTGTGATGAATAAGGAGATGGGTATGTCCCACAATGAGGACACAAATTCCTGTGAGCTCAAGAAGATCATAGGCAAGCTTCATGATGAAAGAAACCAAAGGGAAGAACTCATTAGGAAGCTTGAGAATGATCTTCTTAAGGAGAGAAGCTTAGTGGCTCAATTCTCTAAGCCCAAAACTATATTGCCATCATTGACACCTTCTCCTCCTATGGAAATAAGAGGGGATTGGGTTTCTATGAAATGGCAATAGATGATGGGAATGGAGAAAAAGGGAAAACTGAAGCTGAGCCTCATACCATCTTTCAGAAGGTAGTACTTCCCTCTAACAAGCATGACCAGGACAGTGTCTATGGTCACTAGATGAATGGAAGCTCCAATAGCTTGGTAAATGCTCCTAACTAAGGGAGGAGAAAGGGGATGTGGATGAGTGCACTGAAGGCTCCCCATGAGGAAATCCAAATGGCCCATTATGGACCATTTGTGTTTGGTGGCTCAGCCCCCACCTTCAAGGGTAAAGGAGCAACATCTTCCAAATCTCTTCCAGATAAGAAGTAGACTGGTAGCACCAGTATAATGAACTCTCACCTAATCATATCTGATGCCATCAACACCATGTCAGCTACCAAGCTGACATCTGTTTCTGACAAACATATAAAGTCAAGAAGAAATAATTATACTAGAGCAGCTAGTCATCCCCTGGCTGAGAGAGATAGGTAGAATGTTTCCGCCTTCTCTACTGAACGTCAGCATTGCGCTTCTCCACCCACAAAAATTGTTCAGAAAAAAGGTACAACATCCATGAATGTTGGTATTGTGGTAATGTGGGACACTTTGCTATTGACTGTTGGCACAACCCTAGTGTGCCTAGTACAAAGGAGATACCTCCCTGAAAGGATGAGGTGAGTAGAAGAACTCCTTATTATGCTAACAAGAACCTAGGACCCAAGTCACCTTGGGTTCCTAATGGATACTAAATCTGTCTTACAGGGTAGTCCATTTATCCAATCAAAAGTAAATGAGGCTAATGGACAATATGTGATCCAGGCAAAATCTGGACTAAGAAAAACCTCACCACATGTCAAGATGCACTGGTCAAGGGGGAGCTAAAATAAAGATAAGAGAAACATCAAATCAAGGGTGAGCTACTAGCTCAAGAAGAAATAAAAGCTAAGGTGAAGGTAACTATTTTGATGTTCAATACATAACCTCATCCTCATCATTTTGTTAAAGGTAATTTGTACTTGAGTAAGCAAAAGCTATCACTCAAGGAACACAGATGTATGGCACCGCTAAATAATTGCACTGCTCATACAAAAGAGTGAAAAAGAAGAATATCGTTTTGAACACCAAAACTATATCGTCAAAATGATGATTAGTATCGTCGGAATGAGTCCTCGATATCAAATTTGCGTCACGACGATACCTAATCATCAATGGACTCTTAAATAGACCAGAGCATAACCAATCATTACAGCTTAACTCGAGTTAATAAGACATTTAACAAATGAAACTTCGACTTCCAACTCGGAAACTATATATAAGGTCAGATGTCTTAAGGTTAAAACACTTTCTACATTAGCCCTAAAAAGACGTTGTGCTCTCTACGCCTTTGAGGAGTGAACGAGTCGATTAAACTAGAATCCTCTCCGACCAAGTAAGAAATGGCGCCAAAGAAGGAAGGATTCCTCTTTGAAGGAAGTGAAGTGGTGAGGAATGGTTTCGTGGAAGGACCAGAAGAGATTCAAAATGCTATCAAGCTATTGGACGCCGTCGGTCTGGAATTTGCCCTCTCCGAACCAATAGTGATACTCAAAAGATAAGTACTGGAGTTCTACTCTAATGCCAAGGGTGGCTCAAAAGGACATCTGTGAAAAGCGTAATCAATGGGATAAAGGTCAAAGTGAATCCTAAAAGGCTGGCCAGGGTACTTCAGATGCCGACCTTTGCCAAGGGGGAGGAAAATGAAAAGGTCACCCAGGAAGACCTCAACAGAGCTCTGGAATGGTGCGGACACACCAGCAAGACACATGGGTCCCTGGAAAGGAAGAGTTTTAATCAACAAGGAAAACTCATGGCAGATATAGTAGGTAAAGCCCTTCTCTGCAAGGTAGGGTCGCATGATATGATATACAAGCCTATGTTCGAGATAATGGCAATGATAATCCTAAGTAAAAAGACCAACTGGGGTTAGCTCATTTTCAAGAGGAAAGCTTTCAAGCTTCAAATCTGGGAAGAATTCTATCACTATATCTTCTGCTATCCTACCCTGAAAGATTTAACAAAAAGTATGGTGTAAAAATTCATCACATGAGAAGGATGGACATCAAGATCCTTGACAGGAGGGAGAAAACTCTGACTAAGCCTCCCAAGCAGCTGAAGACTGCAGAGGATGTGAAGAGGAAGGCAGAAATGTCACCAGAAGAAAGTGAATCAGGCAACAGCTCAGACTCGTCTGACTCTGAAGTATCTGCAGAGAAAAGAAATATCTCCCCTCAAACCTCTGCCCTAAGTCTGGGATTCGGAACAATGGCAACAGCAGGAACTGAGCAAGAGGATGCTGAGACTGAGGGGGAGAGGAATGGTGAACTCCCTGCTCAAGTGGAAGAAGTGATCAATAAGATCATTGGGGCTGAGGATGCAGTTCATCATGTATCAGTAGACCAAGAGGACCCAAGTAAAGATCCCCAAGAAGAAAAGCTAGAGGACTCGGCTGATGAGACTAGCGGAAAACTGCCAAGTCCTGAAAGGGAAAAAGGGCCAAACCATTCACCCATTAGAAAACCTCTATCTCCAATAATTGAAGGGAATGAAGAAGAGAAACCAGAACAAGCTAGTTCATCTCCAGAGAATAGACCAGTGGAGCTCTCACTATTATATCAGATAAAGATGCTCCTAGAAGAGCAAAGATTAAAAATTGAAAGTTATGTCACCTCTGATAAATCAGTGAACTGAAAAAAGGAACTATCTGCTGAAACTAAGAACCTGGGAAATGATGTGAAGAATCTATAAGAGCATACTACCAAAGAGACAACCCTTACTCACAAGGGTCTATCTAACTTAGGGGTCAATCAGACATTGATTGTCAGCAACATAGAAAAGGCCTACATTGCATCCACCAAGAGGATGACATAGCACAAAACTAATCTTCAAGAAAGTCTAGATCACCATAATAAGGATCTAGATAGTCATCTGCTTGAGACCAAGAATCACTTGGAAGCAGGAATCCACATGCTCAAAAACAAGATATTGGCTTTCGAGGAGAATCTCCGAAGGGGGATATCTGAAGAAGTCATAAAGGGGGAGAAATCAATGATAAAGGCCAGTGGTGAGCATGCCATCTGGACCACAAATACTATCTGGGAAGCAATGAATCTCCATCCTCTATATTATGACGAGCCTGCTGAATAACAACATACAGATATTCCTGACACTACCACTGATAAGGGTAAAGAGAAGGAAGCACTGGAGGATGAAGAAATAAAAATGGGGAAGAGAACGTACAGGGAGGAAATGGAGAAGAAGGATGACTATGAAAGAAGGAGTACCAAATCTAGAACCATCATTGTAAAAGCATGGGGGCAAGTGAAAGCTAATAAAGGTAAACGATACAATGTATACAATCCTCAAGAATGGGCTAAATATGAAGATCAAGAAGAAGCGAGAATGAGTCACAGGAGGGATAAGCAAGCAGGTATAATCCTAACTGTGCTCTTGAACCTCTCAAGTATCATCCCAAACCGCATGGATACTTCATCAGACAAGCTGAAAAGGAGCAGGAAGACAGTGCCAAGAAAGCAAAGGGTGAAGCTACAATGAGGGCACCAGAGATATAGATGGCAAAATCTTCAAGGGGATAAATGTAGAAATGTCAAAATCATCTGAAAACATTTTGGCAGTCTGTGTTCACTCAAATATAGCTACAATGTCATCATTATATGCTTATTTGCTTAAAATGTTAAATCTTTATATATGTGACATTTATCATCGAGTGGGTTATGACTTCTTCAAATAGGGGGAGATTGTTGGGAACAGTGCCCAGCAGTGTTCCTGATTTGAAGAAGTGCTCAGCTCAATGATAAGTGCAAGTTGTATTTAATGTTATATCTAGTTCATTCTTGCAGAGATGAGACAATATGTCCAGTACTTCAATGACAAGCCTAAGTATAATATAATCGAAACAAGCTGGACATATCGTCGACAAGAATAGATGAGTAAATCAAAGAAGAATGGTTGTGTCTGCTGTCGTCGAAAAGGTTCAAGCATGTCGTCGACAACAACAGACATATCGATGACAATATCGTTGAAAAGAAGGCGTGACGTCGATAAGACTAAAGAAGGTCATTTGAAGACAAGCAGTTGCTGAAGTTTGGTTTGTCGACATAAGCTCATTCATGTCGTCGATAAGATAAGGTGGTCTACATCGTGCATACGAGGAGCTCTTGCGGATATCAGTTTGATGACTTCGAGTCGTCTTAAGCTCAAATGGAGAAGTGATGTCCAGTATCATCGAGATATCACTAACTGATGAAGAATTGAAGAAGAGACTAGTTCAGGACATCGATAAAGTCAAGTCATCGAGATATCATCAATGTCGTCGTAACAATGGAAATATCGTCGAGACAAATCAAAATTAGTCGGACGCGCTGTCAATATTTAATGTCGCCGCCTGATAGTCCAATCAGTGCTTGCTTTCGAGGGATGGGCGTCTGTCAGTAAAGGACATCATATGTGACCGTTATGCGGCACATCTCTGTCCTATAAAAGGGAATAGTGGTTGCCCTAGAAAAGCAGCGAGAAGAGAGTGTTGGGTTTTCTGTACCCCTTCATAAGGGATGACATATCGAATATGCGCAGCGGAAATGAACAAGAACAACCTAAAAAGAGATCAACGGATCTTGCGTTTTTCATGATTCAAGGGAATATGCAAATCGAAATACAATATACCTTCGCGGGATTGAGTCAATACTCAACCAAGGTGCTCCAAAGAGAAATCCGAAATCTGCTTTGAGTTCTTCAAGGATCGAAATAGATCGATCCCTCTACAGAAGTCCACACAAGGGATGAAGAACCCTAGCTTCTTGTCATACAAGAACTAGGTCGGAGAAGGAAGCTCTCAACGTCCCCACGGACTGCTAGGTCCGATCCAGAGGAGGCGGCGGCGACTAGCGGCGGCGGAACGACGATCGGCGGACGGAATGAGAACAGTCGGAACACTTCCGTCGTCTGTTCTCTCGCAAAAGGGCTCGATTTGAAAAACCGTCTTAATCGAAGCCCTAATCACGTTCCTGTTATAAGCAAGGCATAAAATCGGCTATCCGCAGACCAGAGGAAAAAACAGAAAATCTGTCCAGATTTACATTCGCCGAATTCGACTAATCAAATTAACCGAATTCGACTAATCACTATAACCGAATTCGGCAAAACCATTTCGACGAATTTGACTATATATAAATTTGGCTATTCACTATAACCGAATTCGGCGAAATCATTTTGACGAATTCGACTATATATAAATTCGGCGAAACCCTTTAGTCGAATTTGCCATTAGATGAATTCGTCTAAACCCTTTAGTCTTATTCGGTTAATGCCTTTAGCCGAATTATCTAGTGTAAAATCCGTTCATTTAAACACTTTAAATGATTTCCCTTTTGAGATATTCTCAACTTGATTCCAAGCAGTCACAGGATTGGTCCTCCACTCATATCCAATATGAGTAAGGCCAACACAATCCTTTCTCCAATTTCTCCAAACGCTTTTATGTACGACCCTATAGGCTCATATTGCGTTGGCAGCAAGACTAACTGTTGATTGCTTTGAGATCATCTCAGAAACTCCAACAGAGAGAAGAAAAGAAAATAGAAGCATTCCACTGAGCAATACAACAGTAGCAACTGCGGTAAAGAAGAAAGAAAGAAAGAAGAACAAAAACGCCCAATCTGAGTTCTTCAAGTTCAATTCAAGCCACATCGACTGATTAGTTTCTCTCAAGAAAGGGTAGCCATTCAACATCCATCATAGTTAGGAAGCTTGAAGAAGATTTGCACCATTCAGATTGAAAATCAAAAGCATCTCCTTCAAGTCAAGAAGCCAATCTCCATTAGGCAGAAGAAACAGTTTTCATTACTGTAATCTCGTGTAAGGCTTGCGTGCCAAGAACTTGTAAGATTTGTTTTAGATATGAATGTCAAGCTTGAGGGCTTGAGATCTGTGAGGCTTGAGGGCTAGGGCAGAGGACTTGCGGGTCCAAACGTGTCGAGCTTGCGGGCTCGGGTGCAGTGAAGGGGCTTGCGGGCCTAGGATGCAGGCAAGACTTGCGGGTCTGAGATGTGTAGGGATTGAGTGCCTATGTGTCGAGCTTGCGGGCTCGGGTGCAGTGAAGGGGCTTGCGGGCTTAGACTGCAGGCAAGACTTGCGGTTCTGTGCTGTGTAGGGCTTATGGGCCTGTTTGTCGAGCTTGCGGGCTCGGGTACAGTGAAGGGGCTTGCGGGCCTAGGATGTAGGGACTTGCGGGTCCGAGTTGTAAGGCTTGCGGGCCGGAGACGTTGGTGGAGTTTGACGAGCCTAGCACACTGCTAGGTAGGCGCAAAGGTAAAGATGACTACTCAAGACACTCTGTCTTGAGGAACCTCTATAAGTTCTTGCGTGCTTTCTGTGTTGTGCTACTCTAATATATAGATCTATTAACCAGAAATCAAGAACACCGAAAGGGGGAACAAAATATCTTGAAATATCTATTCACCCCCCCTCTAGGTGATAAGTCATCACCCAATAACTAACATATGTTTTGGGAGTCAATTGGACCTATTGGTGAAGGATTGACCTATGTTGACCTTAAGAGTACTTTGGTAATTTGGCCAAATTGGTGACTCCATGATAGGGATTTTGGGTCACTTGGTTCCCTTATGATGTTGTAAGACTATGGGTGAAGTCAATTTCATGTTTTGGGAGTCAATTGGACCTATTGGTGAAGGATTGACCTATGTTGACCTTAAGGGTACTTTAGTAAATTTGGCCCAATTGGTGACTCCTTGATAGGGCTTTGGGGTCACTTGGGTCTCTCTTAGTGTTAAGGACATATTGGTAAGCTCAATTTAAGTTGGTGAGTCCAATTTGAAGTAAATTGGCCAAGGTTGACCTCTGCACATTTGGGGTGCTTTTAGCAATTTTCCTAAGTCCAAGTTGACATAGGGTCTTTCCACGACCTCTACTTACCACTTCAACCTTAACCTAACCCAAGGGGTCTAGAAGGAATAGGAATGTTATAAATCCCAATAAACAAAAGAATAATTTTGTCCCTAAGTTTTAGTTCGGGTCTACGGGTTTTCACGCACAATGAAAATGAAGAATCTTCAAGGAGGGTCCTGGGTATTGTTGCTGCATAGGACCCTTCGGTTCCCATATGTGATCTTCTCATCCATGATTGGACCAGATTACCTCGACTAAGGGAAACTTCTTCTTTCATAGGACTCAGACGTTGATTTCATCGATATAGATTAGTTCCAAACAGACTGTACGATCGGATGCTATCGGTCCTGTTGCGGTAATGATTTGTTGCTCTGTCCAAAGTAGAGCTATCCGAAGCAAGGAGACCTGAAAAACATCATGCAATACTGCCAAATTCAGTGGCTGTTCTAGTTTATAAGACGAGGGGCTGATCCGCTCCAGGATCGTATAAGGCCCCCGTGCATCTCAGACTAAACTTCTTAGTCTCCATACTCGTGAGTCTCCAGGAGTCGACGTATTTTAAAAAGCACTCTGTCTCCTTCCTGGAATTCCACCTTATAATGTCGCGCATCGTAATATTTAGTTTGTCTACTCCGCGCTTCCAACATCCAATCCCATATCAATCGTATATGGGCATCCGTGTCCATTATCTATTCTGTCCCTCCCTGCCTTCAGGTCCTCACCCTGAATCCTTGAAGGCGGAGTCCTACACTTCCTCCTATATAGAGCCTCATTGGCAGAATCTCATTAAACCCATTCCTTCTTACGTAATTTCATCATATACGCATTTGGTAATTACAATGTATTTCCCCATAATCATGAAAATCACCACATGTCTATGGAGTTCTATAATTACTCTACCTTATGGTGTTACCATATTTTAATCTGCAGGTTTCCACACACCACAACAAAATGGTGTTGTAGAAAGAAAGAAAAGGACACTTCAAGAGCTAGCACGCATTATGTTATGTGAATATAAATTACATAAGTTCTTTTGGGCCGAAGCCGTAAACACATCATGTTATGTTATAAATAGAATCATGCTTCGCCCATCTTTAAATCTCACACCATATGAAATTTATTTTCAAAAGAAGCCTAATTTATCTTACTTCAAAGTTTTTGGTTGTAAATGCTTTATGTTAAATACAAAAGATAGCTTGGGAAAGTTTGATGAAAATGTGATGAAGGAACATTTCTTGGATACTCTTCAACTAGAAAAGCTTATAGAGTTTTTAATAAAAGAACTAGAAAAGTTGAAGAGTCAATTAATGTGAAATTTGATGAGCTTGTTCCTTGTATAGAAAGACTTTCCATAGGCAAAGAGGATGATCTATTACCTCCTTTGGAGCATGGTGATGAAGAACCTTCCAAAGAAGAAGAAGAGGAGGACAAGAAAGATGAATATGTACCTCCAAGAGTCTTAAAATTCACAAAGGATCATCCACGGGAACTTATAATTGGTGAACCATCCATCGGGGTAAGAACACGCTCTTCTCTTCATGAATCTTTTTCAAATATGTGTTTTGTTTCCGAAATAGAACCAAAAAATGTTTCTACTGCTTTAAATGATGAATTTTGGTTTTTGGCTATGAATGAAGAGTTAGAACAATTTGAGCAACATAATGTTTGGAAATTAGTTGAAAGACCATCTAATCACCCGGTTGTAGGTGTAAAATGGATTTTTAAAAATAAATTAGATGGTGAGTCAAGAATCTCTAGAAATAAAGCACGATTAGTAGCACAAGGATATTCTCAAATCGAGGGGATAGATTTTGATGAATCTTTTGCACCCGTTGCTAGATTAGAGTCTATAAGAATTTTTCTAGCATTTGCAAGCTTTAAAAGAATAAAACTATTTCAAATGGATGTGAAAAGTGCTTTTCTAAACGGGTTTGTAAAAGAATAAGTTTATGTTGAACAACCCCCCGATTTTATTAGTGAAAAATTTCCAAATCATGTTTATAAACTAGAGAAAGCGCTTTATGGTTTAAAACAAGCGCCCCGTGCATGGTATGAAAGACTTACATTATTTTTATTAAAGCACGGTTATATTATGGGAAGTGCGGATAATACTCTCTTCATTAAGCACAACAATGATGATATAATTATTTTACAAATATATGTTGATGATATTATTTTTGGATCTACTAATGAAGAGATGTGTAAAGAAGTTATTTTAGTGATGTTGAATTTGAAATGAGTCTTGTAGGAGAACTTTCTTATTTCCTTGGTTTTCAAATATCACAAAGAGTTGATGGTATCTTTGTATGTCAAACTAAATATGTCCATGATATGCTTAAATGTTTTGGATTTGAAAACCTTAAACATGCTTCTACACCAATGAGTGCATCACTAAAATTAGGAAAAGATGAATCAAGAATTTCTATAGATCAAACTTTATTTAGAGGTATGATAGGATCTCTACTTTATCTAAGTGCAACTAGACCCGATATTATGTTTGCCATTTGCTTATGTGCTCTATTTCAAGCCAATCCAAAAGAATCTCATTTAAAAGCGGTAAAACGAATTTTTAGATATCTCATTGGGTCATCTAGATTAGGACTATGGTACCCACACAATAATTCATTTACACTTCACGGCTACTCTGATTCGGACTATGCCGGTTGTTCACTTGATAGAAAAAGCACTAGTGGTACTTGTCATTTTCTAGGACCTTCATTAGTTGCCTGGTCTAGTAGGAAACAAAATTCGGTTGCACTCTCCACCACGGAAGCCGAATACATTGCATTAGGGAGTTGTTATGCATAAGCACTATGGATGAGACAAACTTTAGAGGACTTTGATTTTCATCTAAAAAATATTGAACTAAAATGTGACAACAAAAGTGTCATTGATCTCACAAAAAAACTGGTACACCACTCTAGATCCAAACATATAGATGTGCGTCATCCTTTCATAAGGGATCACATTAAAAAGGAAAATGTAAGGATTAGTTTCATTGGCACGGACTCTCAACTTGCTGATATATTTACTAAACCTCTTCCCGATGCAAGGTTTCAAATGTTAAGGTTGGAACTAGGAGTCTTAGACATCTTAGGATGAATAACATGTAAAACGCTAATGTTTTATTCAGTTTGAGCAATCAAGACATCTCTGAATATTACACAATTTCTGCATAAGACAACTCTTAAGACCCCTAATCAATATCAAAAATCAAAAATTTAAAATTCTTAAGAAATCGTGTACTGTTTGCCGCGCTATCACTAGCGCCGGCGCTAGCGTGAGTGTGTAATTTTTCTGTTTTATAAAAATTTCTAAAAATCAACAAAAATATGTTAGTTTATATGTACAAATTTATTTGTGTTTCTGTCTATTTTATTTTTGTTTTATTTGCATTATGAAAAATCAACTACAAAAATTCAAAATTCAAAAATACAAAAATATGTTTGTGTGATTTTTCTGTTTTTTATTTCATTAAAAAATGATAAAACTACAAAAAAAAATGTATGATCTTTATGACCAATATCAAGCATGTATGAATTCTATTATTTAGAATTATTTACAATGATAAAATTTATTCCTTGAAATTACTATGAACATTGTTTTGTTTATCATGCTTTGATATATCTATTTAAAGTGCATCAATTGTATTGAAAAATGTGTAGAACCAAGCCTAGCATGCCTCTAAGTATGAGTAAATGTATTATGATTGATAATGATACCTCTCACTCACTTATTTTGGTAATCAACATGTGTGTTTAAATCTACAAATGCTTGCTTGTGTATTGTATTTGTACAATGAATTAAATCTTGCATAAGTTTATTGCCTACACTACATTTAAATTGCACTTATGAAATTTAGAAAAGTGGTTAAGTTAAAATTTTGGGTTTGCAAAACAAGTGTATTCGGAGAATGTTGTCTCACAAATGAGAGCAAAAAATTATATATGTAGACAAATATAACTCCACCAAGCACTACTTGAACCTCCTGATAAGTCTTCATGAGCATTGTGAGGTTGAGCACCTTGGAAAGAATAGTAAAGTATCTTGTGCAAACCTTAGGTATTACACCACTTTGTTAAAAAACATTATGTGCATTAAAAGTGTGTGAAAGTAATTTACTTGTGTTTTATTATGCACTTTACTCTACATATGTCTTGTATTTTGTGATTTAAATCAATTGTTAACATTGCCCAAAATACACTTATGTGCACATACATATCTTTCATAACACTTCTTCTCATGAGTATTGGATTCTAATGCTTTATCTATACTACTCTTTATATAAAAATGCTCTAGATAACCTAGCATGATCTCTACAATGTTTTTGGTATTTCTTGAACTTAAAATTAAGTAACATTGTAGTATAATCTTTCTTTGATATGTTCATTTCATGCTTGGCATCTTTAAGAAAAACTTTGAGATTTCAAAAAGGTTATAACATCTTTCAATTTTGAACTTAATCTCATATTTTTTCTTATGTTTTCATGCTTAGTAAAAGATGTTTATTATAATCTTCCGCTTGCTTACAACTCTTATCTTTTATTTGAAATCTCTTATATACTATGCCTAAAATCTTTATCATTGTCTATATTACAAAAGCTCGATCATGCTTTATCATTTATAAGAAATGTCTCCTTACTACCCTCACCCCACCTTCTTTTGATAATACCAAAAGGGGGAGATTAATTGAAGAAATCTATATAGGAGTAATATAGAAGATTAAGGGGAGAATAATTCATGTAATCTATCATTTAGGGGGAGTAAAACATAAATTGCATTTATGTAGGGGGAGCATTAAGATATGGGGAGTATGCACATTATCATGCTTATCATATACTATAGTTTTACTATCATCTTGCTTATCCTATACTTTAAACACTAATATTGATTTCTTGCTAAGTAGATTTGTTATTATCAAAAGGGGGAGATTGTTGGACATGTGTGTCACATCCCATTGTTTGAGAATAACAAATCTCATATTGTATTTGATATTGCTTGTAGTGTGTTTATAGTGTGCAGGAACTATAGGTGCAATACTCCCCAGGTAGAAGGCAGCATGGAATTAAATTTTTGAAAGGAACAGCACTAACGCCAGCGCTAGCTCGTTCGACGAACTTCGACCTCCGATCGACGAAAGTTTCGTTCAACAAAAAGATCCGTTCGACGAACGTCGATCTTCGTTCGACGAAATTTTCATTCGATGAAAAATTCGTTCGACAAACATTTCCGTTCGACGAACTTCTACCTCCGCTCGACGAAAATTTCATTCGATGAATTCCATTCGACGAAAGTTAATTCTGCCACGACACCGACAGTTTTCGCTACCGCCAGCGCTAGCGCTACCGCCTAGCGCTATCTCAAATTTGTGCACAGCGCCACGCCACCGACGGTTCCACAACCGCTCCACACGAACGCTACCGCAGGTGCTAGGAGCTACCGCAGGCGCTATCTCCAAGTTGTATAAAATGATGGTCTCTCTCGTTTCAGCGAGTGCTTCTAGAGAGATTACCTGTGGCATATTTCCAGAGCTGCTACTCTAACGAAAGTTCATCTCCCACTCAAATTCAAAGACGATTTCTGGAGAAGGAAGCCACCACATTGCATCCGAAGAACGATCACTTCAACCTCGCTTATGCTACAGCGATCCTTCATACTCAACTTCAGAGATCTCATATAGGGAGTTTCCTTATTGTCATATTTATTTTCATTCCATAATTTTTGTAATCTTTAAGTTAATTCGCCTTGTGTTGGTGACTAGGTTAGGGTAGGACTTAGGGGGAAAATTCGCCTTATGTTGGCGACTAGTTCTAGGTGATTAGATCTAGGGGGCTCGAGGCCATATTCAGGGAAGGATTGGCTAGACCGGCTTGAGGCCTTATCCTGGGAAGGATAGGCTAAAGCCAACCGGTTTGTGGGGATACAAGTCGGTATAGAAAAGGAAAAGAAATTTACATTTGTACGCATCCGATTTCTAGCGATATAGAAAGCAATTTTATGTAAACACTTTTTTCTCATATAATATAATCATGTCTCTTTTGTGTTTACTTGATTTCTATCATTTGGCGTAATCTCAATTATTTTGTTTTCTAAGTTTTCTATTCTAAATCTAAATTGTTTATTTCAATCTCCTATTATAAAACAATTTAGTAATTTTGATAAAAATTTACAAAGAATTTTTTTAATCCCTTATTCACCCCCCCCCCCCCCTCTAAGGGCGTCGTAAGATCCAACAGGATGGATCCTGAGCAAGCGAGGCGATCTGTCCATCCGAACCTTAATCCCACCGTTGCGGCTAGTAAGCGAGGAGAATTTTGAATGGGCGGTACACATTCAGTAACACCCCTTTTGTGTACGATTATACGCGCCCGATCTTTCTGAACGTATCTTTTTTACTGCAGATGACCAAGAACCCGCTGCGAAGCCAGGCGACTTGGTGGCTTGCCTTCCTCCATTAACTTCATCAATTCCAAGCTCTTCATTGAACACGGATACCCTATTAGAGGAGGAGCTAGCCGCCTTTCAAGGCAACCTTGAGAGCCTCAGGCAACAAGTGAAAGACCTCGAGGAGCGGGAGTAGGCAACCCGGGATGAAAAGGCATCCATGCGGGTTACGCTGGAGGCTGAGAGGAAGAAGAGACTGGAAAAGGAAAAGATGCAGTAGGACCAGGTTGCTGCTTTGACCCCTCGACTTGACAAAGGGAAGAAGGAGATCCGAAAGATTAAGGATGACCGCGCATATTATAGGGACAAGTACCACCATCTGACAAAGGAAGTCGGTGGAAGCCGCCTAGCTGCTGGGGTGAGCTCAGTTCTTCCAGCGGTCGGGATTGATGATTCTGTTGCTAATGCGAGTGAGACGGCAGCAGCCTTGCCTGCTCGCATGATTCCAGCCGCGCGAGTAGAGCGAGATTCTGCACGGCTCATAGCATTATTAACTACCTTCATCATAGTATCAATCAGATGCATGGTACTGTTCTTCAAGTCGGCGATCATGTCGCGCGACATCACCGAGAGGATGCTTTGAATGATGCCCGCCAGTAATGAGCGGTTTTAAACAATGTTTGTAATATTATTTTATTCGATCCTTGGGACAACCTTAAACATTGAACTTATCATTATGTTATTCGATTTGTTCTTCAGACCGTGCGGTCTATTATTTGAGTGCTTTCATTTTCTTCCTTGGAATGTCGATGCCTTTGAACTGTTTTGTAAGTCGTGCGGCTTGTTTCTGCTGTTCTTCAAACTGTTTGTCTTAATTTTATTCTTTGTTGTTCGTTGTTCATAGAGTGATTTAGAATCCGGCCACGCGGTTACATGCGTTAGTCGCGATTTGACTTTGCTAAATGTAGATCACTTGCCCTATAAGTAGCGGCCCTTCCGAAGTCCCATTCAACATAATCATAAGATGGGAGCTAAGCGCCAGCCGGAGTGGCCTGAAAAGGTATCTGCCACACGGTCTGATGCGGCCTTGGCTTTCCATTCGGCCGACCATGAGGAATGCCGTTTAACCAAGGCGGAGTTGGACGAGTTTGTAGAAAAACATATGGTAGGGAGTTCACTGCTCGCGTGGCTTCCACTCCGTGACGAGCGAATAAACTCTTTTGCCCCCAATCAAATCGCCATCCCAATAGACCACTTCGACTGAGGCTTCAGGATCCCAATCCCCATTGAAGTCGCCTTGATTTTCGACCATTATGGGGTTGTTCCCAGGCAACTCTCTCCCAATTCGATAGCGGCCTTTTTTAGCTTTGTCGCCTACCTGCGGTCTGAAAAAGTCTGCTTTTCAATGAACCTATTCAGGAAGATCTTCTCGGTGCGGGCTATCCCCGATGCAGAAAAGAAGGTGTTCAAGGGCCACTTGTACTTTGGCTGTAGGGGGTTGAAGATGGTCAACTTTGCGAACAAGGTTACGAACTGGTCTGAGAGATACTTGATATTTGAAGGCCGACTTGGATTGTTGAATCCTAACCCGCAGGTGCGGTCAGAGAAAGATTTTCAACAATTCGCTGTCAACCAGGTCGAGATGGAGACCTAGACGCTCCTTGAAAACGAGCGGCTTAATGTAGATCACTACATTCCGCTGCTCTCTGAGTTGGAGAGCATCCGGCCTGAAGACAGTATGTCTCTTTCAACTTGCTTCCTTCTCTGATATTGATCGTGCGACCTCTCATCCTGGTGTTTTTTCTTCTATTTTACAGTTGAGGCCATCATTCCCAAGAACATGCCGGATAGCCCGTCCGGATTGATTTTGACCCAGAGGGACAAGAGGTAGAGGCAGGGCAAAACAAGCTGCTGGTGTCTGATGATGAGGAATCGGCCTCTTCTGGCGATTTCTCTTCTCTTCGCTCCTTCAGCAAGGTGAAGGACTTAAAAGGTCGCACGGTCTTGTCCTGGCACCCAGATGGTGATGGTGTTCATGTCTCCACCACACTCCCCCATTGGGAGAACGAGAAATTTTGCCGCCATGCAGAGGCCATCGGCATTGCCCTATATGGCCGGCGAAACTTCAGAGGCCGTCGACATTGCCCTATATGGCTGGCCGCGTGGGTTAGCGCTAGGAGCTTCGTCACCAACCATTTCATGGGTATGACCTTCAAGAGATTAATCAGGGCAAATGATTATCTGGAGAAGGAGAATGCCGAATTGAAAAAAGAGGTCGCGCGATTAAAGGAGGCGGAGTTGGTAAGTTATCACCTTGTTAGCCGACTCTCTCATTCCTCAAAACGTGAGGTCTCACCTTTATTCCTTTTTGCAGAAAAAATATGATGAGACCGACCCGGTCTATCAAGAGGAGCTCTTCCCTCATGTCGCTGAGGGGATTGATGGAGCTTTTGACCGCGTGAGAGAGCTCAGCGTGTTCGCTTCTGGTTTCGAGAATTTTACCTTCTCAGACGCCTATCCAACCTTGCAGAAGAAGCTTGATAAGATCAGGCGCCGGGCCAAAGGAAAAAATAATTTCGACGGGAGAATCTCGGAGGAGGAGAGCAACGATGAGGAGGAAAAAAGCACCGAGGAACCCGCCGTGGCTGACAGGGTAAAGGAAAGCAGCTCGGGTTCAGAGTCCAGCGATTCTGGAGAAGAACCCGAGCGGCGTAAGCCGGGCGGCTTGAGCAGCTCATCCTCGTTGGGTAGCGAAGGATACTGCCCTGATGTTGTTATTGACGGTAGCGAGGACTCAAGCTCCCCTTCGTCTAAAAAGCTCAAACAGGATGAACATTCTTGATTGTTATCTTTTTTTCTGCTTTTTATTTTGCAAAACCGACGGCTTGATTTTGTTAGCCGGTCGATTATAAAGTGATGTAAAGATATTTTGAGAGTGAATGGAAAGTTTTTATCTGTTCAGCTGTTCATTTTTCTGCGACTTACTTGTGATCATTGCGACCTCTTTCTTCTTTAAACGGTTAACCCCCTTTTAATCAGGTCGTGCGGTTTAATAATAACCCAGACGGTTAGAACCTTGAGCTTTCTAGAATTCCAATTTAGTTAGCCACTCGAACACTATAAAGCTTGTTCGGGCGGCTTATCTCCTCGACTATAACCCGGAAAACATTAGTCATGAGATTTTCTGACAAATAATTGATGCGGTTTTAACATATAATCGAGCGGATGGAAATTCAAGCTGTGAAGGATCTTATTATGAGTGTCTCGAGACAATCAGAAGCCGATCACAACTTTAAGCCGCTATAATAAATAAATCCCGATTAAGGGTTCTGCGATTTGAATTTGTCCCGTGTGATTAGATATCTCCATATATTTGAGATCAAGTCGCGCGATTATCGCCCGGCTTTACATAATTTCTTCAAAAATAGAGAATATCCAAGTCATAAGAAAATAACCAACAGTTCGTGCGATTAGTATTTAATTCGAGCGACCTGTAATTTGGATTTCTGTAAGCCCTTCCCCTGTGCGCATAAACATTAATTGATAAGTTTGTGCGACCTATATATAACTTAGGTGGTCAGTGATTTGATACTTGGTAATAACCGAGCGAATAAAACTGGTAAGAATAATAATCATTCCTGTGGAAAACCTGTTTTTAACCGAGCGAATAAAACTGATACCCATAAGGATGATAGAATTATAGATCGAATGAAAAGACCGATCGGTCATGGTTATACTCGATATCCTGACCCTTGCCTTATGGCATTTTATGATAACCCGCTCTAGCTTTTACGGTTTGGATCACAACCGATCGGTTAATGTATTAAGCCGCCGTTTGAGCCGATCGGTTTAAAGATTTCAAACCACCTGATGTATTATGATGTACCTGCTTATCTCAAACTGGTCGGTTTAATAGGTCAAACCGCCCGGTCTATTGAATACCTGTTAAACCATGTTTCCTCCCAAATGGTCCTGAAGGACCATATGAGATGAGATAACTTCCTGTAACAAAGTAAGAAATGGCTACAGACTCAGATGACCAAGTGGGCAGGTGGGCCTAGGTGGCGAACATTGCTTTTCTCAAGTAGTCATAAGAGCTCTAGAAATAAAGAAAAAGTATGTACATACCCAGATGACCAAGTGTGCTGGTGGGCCTAGACGGCGAACATTGCTTTCCTCAAGTGGTCATAAGGGATGTAAACGACTCAACTGCTCTCTTGCCTAGGGCTACAAGCCGAGTTGATCAATTGGGCAGGTGGGCCTAGGCGGCGAACATTACTTTCCTCAGAAGGATCATCAAAGCTGTAACTATATCCCTTTCAGGGCATGATAGAGCCAACAATCACCTAGACATCCCTTGATGCAGAGGTGTGTTGGATATTAGCCGGGATCCAAGATTCCGAAGACCACCGCATGGGAATTGGCAATCCACCACTACACGTGTGCAAAAACTCCCCGCTACACGCTTTCTTCGTGGTTTTACGCTAATTACTACAATCCGAGGGGGTTCGAGCAGAACTTGTTGATGTCTCCACGGTTCAGTGAGGGATATATATATAAAAATGTAAAAGAGTCACCAGACAGGAAGAAGTGTCAGTATAGGGCTTTTTATTGAATATCCAAAAAATGCAAGAAACGAAGAAAACATTTTAAGGATAAAACTGTTTAAGGTCGTCACCGCTCCAGGTGCGTGAGATGTCCTCTCCTTCACTTGTCTGGAGGCGATAAGCCCCGCTCTTTAGTTCCTCTTTGATAATGAAGGGTCCTGCCCAGTTGGGGTTTAATTTTCCGACATTGCCTGTCCAGGCTGCGACATCAACTTTCTTTAGCACGACATCCCCAACTGCAAAATGTTTAACCCTGACGTTTTTGTCGAAGTATTTGGCCATTTTTCTTTTCACCTCCTCCTGTCTGATTGTAGCTTCATCCTGAAGCTCTTCAATCAAATCCAGACAGTATTTGATAGCTTCACCATTTTCATCTATCCATGCTACTCCTCCCTCCTTTGCATATACAACTCTGGGGGTGACCACTTCAAATTCTATAGGAACTACTGCCTCCGAGCCATGAGATAATTTGAATGGTGTCTCCCCCGTAGCTGAAGATGGAGTAGTCCGAAGAGTCCAAAGGATATAAGGAAGTTGTTCTGCCCAATTTCCTCTCTGATTCAACACCCTTTTCATCAGAAGATATTGGATTTGTTTATTCGATGCTTCCACTTGACCATTACTTCTGGAATGATGCACCGAGGAGAACCGAAGATAAATTCCAACCTGGTCACAGAAGTTTATCATTTCTGAATTGTTGAATTGTGGACCATTGTCAGTGACAATTGCCAGTGGGATTCCATGCTAACAAACTATTTCTCCCCAGATGAAGTTTCTGATGACTTGCGTTATAGTCTTTGCCAATGCCTTTGCTTCAATCCACTTACTGAAATAGTCAATCATCACAATGATTAAACGACGCTGGCCACTAGCCATTGGGAAGGGTCCGATGAGATCCATTCCCCAAACTGCGAAGGGTCAAGGTGCAGTTATTGATCTAAGCGATTGAGCGGGAAGATGTTGAAGAGGAGCAAACTTCTGACACTGAATGCATCGTTTGGCAAATGCTTTGACATCTTTTCTCATAGTCGGCCAGAAATATCCCTGCCTCATGATACTTTTCTCCAAGGTCTTTGCCCCTGAATGACTAATGCATTCTCCAGAGTGAACCTCCTGAAGTATGGTTGGAACTTCTTCCTCAGAAACACACCGCGCCAAGGGAGAAATCAACGTTTTCCTGTACAAGATTCCAGCTATTAAGTAATAATATGCTGCCTTTCTTCTGAATTTTCTTCTGTCTTTGATAGATTGATGAAATTCCCCTTTTGATAAGTATAGCTCATAAGGATCCTTCCAAGAAGGATGCTGATCGATCTGCATGTGTTCCCCTTCTTCTATCGCCGGATGGAAAAGCTCAGAGGTCACTCCCCCTGATGGAAGACCGAAATTTGACAATTCATCTGCTTCTTCATTCTGTGCTCTGGGAATATGTTCAATGATGAGTGATTTGAATCTCCCAATCTCCTCCTTTGCTAGCAGCGGATACTTCCTCAGCATTGGTTCCCTTGTTTCGTAATTTCCCAATACTTGAGAAGCCATCACTAGCGAATCAGTTTTGACATGCACACATTCTATCCCCAGCTCTTTTGCAAGTCTCAGACCGGCCAGAAGTGACTCGTACTCTGCCTAATTATTCGTCACCGGAAAGAAGAACTTGATAGCCTGTTCAAGCTTGATGTTGTTTGGGCTGATTAAAACTACTCCGGCTCCCACGGAGATTTTACCAAAAGCCCCATCCACATAAACAATCCATGCCAAGGGAGATTTCTCTACTTGTTCAGGACTGGACTCCGTCGTATCAACCAAGAAGTTTGTCAGGACTTGTGCTTTGATTACTGTTCTGGGAATGTAGGACATTTCAAATTCGCTCAGCTCAATAGCCCATTTCGCCAATCTCCCCTAATGATCTGGCTTTTCAAGAATACTCCTTAGAGGATGATCTGTGACTACTTGGATAGGATGAGCTTGAAAGTAAGGGCGAAGCCTTCGTGATGACATAACTAAAGCCAGAGCTAGCTTTTCCAGGATCGAGTATCTTGTTTCCGCATCATTAAGGATATGGCTGACATAATATATCAGAAACTATTTCTTCTTTTCCTCCCGGACGAGGACAGAACTCACTACATCTGGACCAACCCCCAAATATAAGAATAGTATTTCCCCTTCGCGGGGGCTTTGAATTAGAGGGGTTGAAGTTAACTGTATTTTTAATTGTTCGAAAGGTTTATTACACTCTTCGCTCCATTCAAATTTGGATCCTCCTCGGAGTGTTTTAAAGAATGGAGCACTTTTATCTCCTGATTTGGAAATGAACCTGCTCAACCCTGCCAATCTTCCTCCAAGTTGCTGGACCTCTTTCGAATTACGATGAGGGGTATGTCTAGGATAGCCTTTACCTTATCTGGGTTCGGTGCAAGGCCATTAGGAGTGAGGAGATGCCCGAGGAATTTCCCCTTATTATCTCCAAACACACATATCAACGGATTCAATTTTAATTTGAACCTCCGTAGAGTAGCGAACGTCTCTATGAGGTCTTTCAAATGAATTGAAAAAGTTTTGCTTTTGAGGAGGAGATCATCGACGTAAACTCAAGGTTTCTGCCTTTTTGATGCCTAAAAACCGTATCCATCATTCTCTGATACGTTGCACCCGCATTTTTAAGGACGAAGGGCATTACGAGGTAACAATAACACCCATCGTTTGTGATGAAAGAAATGTGTGGGATATCAGGTTTATGCATTTTAATTTGGTGGTACCCAGAAAATGCATCTAGAAAACTCATGAAATTACACCCAACTGCGGAATCTACTAAAACATCTATCCGAGGTAAAGGGTAGTAATCTTTGGGGCACGCTTTATTGAGTTTTATAAAATCCACGCACATACGCCACTTCCCACTGGATTTTTTCACCATTACAGCGTTTGACATCCAAGTGGGATATTGAATTTCAAAAATTAAGCCTGCTTTCAGAAGCTTGGCAACCACCTCCCTAATAGGCACCCCCAGCTTGGTTGCCACCTCCCTTGTCTTCTGCTGGACTGGTTTGAACTTGGGAGATATGTTGAGATGATGGAAAGCCACGTATGGATTCACCCTAGGCATATCCTCCGCTGACCAGGCGAAGATATCCAAGTTCTCCAGTAGATAGGAGATTTGTTGAACTTTCTCCTCTTCCGGCAGTTCTGCATTGATGATCAATTTCTTTTCCTCCCCCTTAGAAATGGGGACTTCTTGGGTTACCTGGGCAGGTTCCAGGTGAGCCCCTTCTCGATCCTTCCTTTCCTCTGCGGCTTTTGAGGACTCAACAACCTCAAAAACTTCAACTGGAGACTCGGGAAGTGGAATGCTTGTGATCATATTGACTGTTCGCACATAACATTCCCTAGCCACTTTTGGATTGCTCCGGATCCGGTACTGCCTCCCCTCAGCAGCAAATTTGAGGGCTAAGTGGAAAGTGGAAACCACTACTCTATAAGCATTGAGAACGAGCCTTCCGAAGATGGCACAATAGTTACTTGGGGCATCCACTACCACGAAGTTGATTAATTTCACTACTCCTCCCAGGGAAACCAGCAGTTTCAATGAGCCTTCTACTTCTTTTTTCTCTCCGGAAAAGCCATAGAGGGGCCCTTCGGTGGAAAGCAGAGGCTTTCCAGTCTTCATGGCATCGAAAGTTGAACGAAAGAGAAGATTGACGGAACTGCCTGTGTCGATCAAAATTTTATGAACTGTATAGTTTTCAATGATGGCCTTGACGACTACGGCGTCGTCGAAAGGATTGGCATTTGGGGTAAGATCATCTTGACCGAAAGTGACAATTGAGCTTTCATGAGCAGAAGTTGTAGTTGTCGCCCCTTCCTGCTTTAAAACTCTCGCAATACTCGACTAGCGGGAGGATTCAGCTCCAGCTCCTCCATGAATGCAGTATATGTCCCCAAGGGGGCCCACATCGTTTACTTTTATTCACTCCGTTGAGGGGTGAATATCTCCATAACAGTCGGCGTCTTTTATGTCGGCATATTTCCAGGTCACCTCGACTGCTTCTTTCTTTTTCTCGGTTGCTGGCTCAGCAGTCACCTCTTTTCAGATTAGGCCCCGGAGCTTCCCTTCTCCCAGAAGCCTTTCTATTAGTAAGCGGAGGGCCTGACAGTTCTCAGTCAGATACCCTCCCTCTCTATGATATTCGCAGAAAAGATTCGGATTTCGGTTACGAATATCCTACTTTAGAGGGGTAGGCCTCTTGAAATCTGGCCTCTTTTGAAAGATTTGGACGACCTCATCCATGGTAACATTAAGAGGAGTAAAGGATTCTTGCCAATCATCATATTGGGGATATGGAATAGATGGAGGTGGAACCACAGTATACTGTGGTAGGTATACCGACATTATTTGTGCAATGGAAATGGATGGAGCGGGTGCGATGGACAAC
The DNA here is from genome assembly GCA_033032865.1 of Dactylorhiza incarnata. Lineage (NCBI taxonomy): Eukaryota > Viridiplantae > Streptophyta > Magnoliopsida > Asparagales > Orchidaceae > Dactylorhiza > Dactylorhiza incarnata. The sequence goes on from JAWHQI010000073.1 coordinate 2,309,906, forward strand.
ATCGGTTTCTAATCAAGAAACCGTTGATGGCCGATGAAGGGTTGTTTATGCTTGTAGTTTCTTCCCCTCTGGGAACAGGGCTCGAAATGATGTTGATTTGCTGGTGGATGAGTGGAGGATGAATTGGGCTGGTCCTTGTTGCCAACCAACTTTGCGACGTACTCGGGGTTACTCTTTTCACCCCTTATGAACATATTTGCTAAACTTATCATTTCCTGATAAGTCCTTGGCTCTCTGATGTTTGCCTCAAACTTCAGGGGGCCTTCCCTCAAGCCATGAAGCAAGGCCACCCTGTATAATTCCGGATCCACATTTTGAACATCCATGATTTCTTTTTGGAACCGATCCATGAAACGGGCCCATGTTTTGTCTTCTCGCTTCCTGATTTCATAAAGGGCCGCCGGGTAACTTTTTCTCTTCTTGGAAGTGGAGAACCTGAGCAGAAACTCCCTGCGTAGCTCAGCAAAATAGCTAATTGATCAGGGATGCAACCTGTAGAACCACTCCCTTTCTTGTCCATCAAAGGATGTCACTTGGGGGTAGGATCTGAAGCAGTAAGTTTGGTGTTGGTCTGGGAAGAAGGGAGGAGGCAGTTCCCCATCTACTACGTTAGTCGGGTGCTGAGGAAGGCGGAGCTCCGATACCCAATTTTGGAGAAGTTGGCTTTCGCTTTGGTGGTATCGGCTCGAAAGCTCAGGCCATACTTCCAAGCACACTCAATTAAAGTGGTGACCGACCACCCGCTTCGCAAATTCACGGATGGGGTGGAGCATTCGGGAAGGCTAGCCAAATGTTCCGTGGAGCTAAGTGAGTTCGACATCACATTAATGCCTGGGATGTCAATCATGGCACAAGCAGTGGCAGACTTCATGACGGACTACGCAATTGAAGTGGAGGAGTATGAATCACCTCCCCCGGTGGAATGGAAGATGCTGGTGGATGGTGCGTCAGGAAAACATTCCTATGGACGAGAAATCATCCTAATAAGCCCCTAGAGGACAAAGATCGAGCAGGCCTTGAGCATCCATTTCTCGATTACCAACAACAAGGCCGAGTATGAGGCAGTGATAGCGGGCCTGCGGCTGGCCAGGGAGCTGGGAGTGCAGGATGTCGAGGTCTCAACGGACTCCATGGTGGTGGCATTCCAAATCAGGGGAGAATTTGAAGCAAGGGAGACGACCCTCCAACGTTACCTGGAGAAGGTTAAGGGGGTCATCGGCCAATTTTGCACTTTCTCCATCACACATGTGCCGAGGGAGGAGAGCACCCCAGCAGACCTCCTAGCCAAGTTTGGTCCTCAGGATGGAGGGACAGTAGAGGAACTCTTCCGAACTTCCATCGAAGAGGGGGAGTTGATGGAGGTTGATCAGCGAGCATCGTGGATGGATCCCTTCGTCACCTTCCAGGCATCGGGAAAGTTCCCTGAAGGGGACGCAGATAAACGGCGCTTCAGGTACAAGTTGGCCTATTATTCCTTAAACTCATTAGGACTATATAGGAAAACACTCTCGGGGCTCCTGGCCCGTTGTGTATCAGAGGAGGAGGTCCCGAGAGTCCTCGAAGAGATCCACTTGGGGGAGTGTGACAGTCACTCAAGGAGCAGGACCCTGGAGGGAAGAGTGCTGAGGCAAGGCTATTTTTGTCCTACCATCAGCAAGGACGCAGCAGAATTCGCAAGGAAGTGTTCCAATGTCAGCTCTATGCTCCACTCCAACTTCTCCCAGCTCAAAGGCTCCGGACTATCACGGCTCCGTGGCCCTTCGCCATATGGGGTTTGGACCTAGTAGGTCCCTTCCCGCAACCTAGTGGCCAATGGAAGTTCCTATTGGTAATGATAGATTATTTCTCCAAGTGGGTAGAAGTGAAAGCACTGGCAAAGGTAACGTCCCAAGTAATAAGGAATTTTGTATGTGTTGATATAATTTGCAGGCACGAGCTCCCACTTGCCATAGTGACGGACAACGGACCGCAATTTTCCAGCGAAGAGTTCGTTAGTTTGCACCCAACTCAGCATAGACCTCAGGTTCGCGTCGGTCCACCATCCGAGGAGTAACGCCAAGTGGAAGCAACGAACAAGATAATTGTCAACCTGCTGAAGAAGAAAGTGGAGAATATCAGGGGAAACTGGGTAGAGCAGCTGCCCTCAGTCCTGTGGGCCTTGAGGACCACTCCAAACACAACCACAGGGGAGACCCCCTTCAAACTATCTCATGGGTCTGAGGCCCTTCTCCTGATAGAATTCGAGGTAAGAACCCCCAGGGTGATCACCGCAGGCGAGGGAGATAAAGAATGGCTGGCAGAAAATGATGCAGAGAAAAGGTTGTCTCTGGACCTATAGAAGAGCTCTGAGACCTCGCTACTGTTCGACAGGAGGAAGTCAAGAGGCGGATGACCTGGTACTTTGATCAACATATCAGAATAAAGCAGATCGAGAAAGGAAACTTGGTCCTGAAAAAGGTAGATGCGGCAGGGAGAGGAGCCGCTGTGCGTAAGTTAGAGCTCAATTGGGAAGGGCCTTACATTGTAAGCGAAGTGCTCAAGTCTGGGGGTACCACCTCCAGGATGTGGAAGGGGTACTTCTCGGCCGAGCCAGGAGTGGGGATGATTTGAAGAGATTTTATCCTTAGCAACTTTTTGTAACTGATTTTTGTATATTTCCTACTCAATACATATATTTTGAAGTAGTTCTTGGGCAAGTAACAAGTTCTTTGGTGCTGGAATGCCCCAGATCGATTCTGCTGCCGGACTCTTAAAGACGGTGGGTCAGGTTGATCTCTGGAGAGGCTGGCAAGTAACAAGTCCTTTGGTGCTGGAATGCCCCAGATCGATTCCGCTTCCGGGCTCTCATAGACGGTGGGTCAGGTTGATCTCTAGAGAGGCTGGCAAGTGGCAAGTTCTTTGGTGCTGGAATGCACCAGATTAATTCAACTGCCGAGCTCTCATAGACGGTGGGTCAGGTTGATCTCTGGAGAGGCTGGCAAGTGGCAAGTTCTTTGGTGCTGGAATGCCCCAGATCGATTCCGATGTCGTGCTCTCAGAGACGGTGGGTCAGGTTGATCTTTGGAGAGGCTGGCAAGTAACAAGTTCTTTGGTGCTGGAATGCCCCAGATCGATTCCGCTGCCGGGCTCTCATAGACGGTGGGTCAGGTTGATCTCTGTATATGTTGGCAAGTAACAAGTCCTTCGGTGCTGGAATGCCCCAGATCGATTCCGCTGTCGGGCTCTCATAGTCGTTGGGTCAGGTTGATCTCTGGAGAGGCTGGCAAGTGTCAAGTTCTTCAGTGCTGGAATGCCCCCAGATCAATTCTGCTGCCGGGCTCTCATAGACGGTGGGTCAGGTTTATCTCTGGAGAGGCTGGCAAGTAACAAGTCCTTGGGTGCTTGAATGCCCCAGTTCGATTCCGGTGCCGGGCTCTCATAGACGGTGGGTCAGGTTGATCTCTGGAGAGGCTGGCAAGTAACAAGTTCTTTGGTGCTGGAATGCCCCAGATCAATTCCACTGCCGGGCTCTCATAGACGGTGGGTCAGGTTGATCTCTGGAGAGGCTGGCAAGTGGCAAGTCCTTTAGTGCTGGAATGCCCCAGATCGATTTCGCTGCCGGGCTCTCATTGACGGTGGGTCAGGTTGATCTCCGGAGAGGCTGGCAAGTGTCAATTCCTTTGGTGCTAGAATGCCCCAGATCAATTCCGCTGTCGGGCTCTCACAGGCGGTGGGTCAGGTTGATCTCTGGAGAGGCTGGCAAAGGGATAAGTTTTTGATTGCCAAAAGGGCCTCAAAACGGCGAGGACCGGAGCTCTCGAAGGTGAGACAATGAGGACCCCCGGTAATATAGGGTCCTCGCTGACAGCCTAAGGGAAAGTCGATGAGTGGGTAGCCCGGATAGTTGAGCCGGATGAAATAGTTCATTCTTACCAGGGTCAGGTGGGAGAGAAGGATCATTCAGGTCTCTGGGTAAAGCGCAAGCAGCAACGCAGGGATCTCGCTCGCCGAAGTCAAAAGGGAAACGTTCGCCCCGTGAGACAGATTCAAAAGGGTGGATCTTGAAATCCATCGCTCTAAGACTTGCCAAAAAGGCAAGAACTATCGAGGTGAAAGCACATCCTAAGTCTAGGCTGGGCGGTCACGAGACAGGTAGACGCGAGCATGACAAATGTGATGACAAAAAAGAAGAAACCAGTGAAAGATGTAAGGAAAAGTAGCACTAATAACTAGCGAGAATACAATAAACAAGGGTAAAATTCCCGTCTCCATTTCACAAAATCAATTATAGGGGTTGCGGCGATCTCGCCAGCCAAAATTAAATAAAGTGAAAGTACACGTCCTGTCTAAGCTCCGCCGGCAGATCGATCGTCCTCGCTGTCCACGGGTGGCGGGGTAGGTATGAACAGCTCCGGGACCACGTACTCGATCGTTAGGTTGGCGGCCTCGGCAGATAGTAGGTCGGCTCCCTTCATGGCCCGGAAGATGTATCGCGCTGAGGTCATGGTGGCCTCGCGACATTCTTCTTCCCGGGCTCGCTGATCATTCCTCAGGTGTCGGGGAGATGGGGGGACGACGACATGGATTAGCTCGCGGTTGTGATCTTTCAACCCGACAACCTTGTTCTCCAGACCGGAGATGCGAGAGCGAAGCTCCTGGGCAGTCTTGTTATCCTGTAGAGAAAATAGATCTGCCATTGGAACAGTCAAGAAAAGAGGGAGGCGAGGACTCAAAAACTTACCGCATCCTGACGACCGAGGGAGAGTGCCTCTAAGGCGAGCAGCTTCTCCTTCAAGCTTGTGACCTCGGCGGCGCATTCTTTGTAAGCGAGGGCGAGCTCCTCATTGTGACGCTCTAGCTAGAGACATTGTCGGCCCGTCATATGCGCGAGCTCCATAGAGCGGAGATCGGCTCACGCACTCTCTTACGCCAGGGTCCTTGCGAAATCAACCTTGAAGACCGAGGCATCCTCATTGCCGTCCAATCTGAAGCAGAGCAAGAATGCCTGCCCATTGACCGATGGCTGCTCCACGCAAGAAGGGAGGAGGGTGGAGATGGTGGCTTTATTGACTTCTGGATTCTAGTACAGCATGTACTCGCCGACCTCGTTCGTGTGCTTTTGGCTTAGACTGAAGTTCCAATGATTTATCGGCACTGGCAAGGAGGGGATCTGGGCAACCTTCTCGACCGGCTCGCTGGACACCCTTTCATCAGGGAAATCAGCCGGTAGGATCTCGCCCGGGGAAGCCTCGGCATGCCCCTTTCCCTCTTCGGAACAAAGGGGATGTTTCTTGCTCTTCTTCTGTGAGGGTTGCGAGGAGGAGTCTTTTCTGCCGAAAGACTCGCCCCTTTTCTTAGCGGGAGGGGCAGCATGACGGGAGGTCTCACGACATGCGTCCGCTCCCATTTTCGCCATGGCGAGGTCGGCAGGGAAAGACGGGTGGCTCGCATAGGGAGGATGGACGGGGAGATCTCGCTCACCTGCAATAGTTCGGCAATTAGAAACATTGGGCGATAACTTTGCGAAGAAAATTGGGAGAAAGCGCGATACATACCCTCCCCGGGGAGCACTGGTGGTAATGAGTCAAGGTTTCAGCGGAGATGCGCCACCTCAAAGTTCTTCTTGTTGAAGAACTGGAACATGGCAGCATCGTGACCGCCGAGATTCGGGGGGAGGGGGGTCAGTTGGTACTCTCGCCGTGTTGGATTGGCGAGAAAGGAATGTTGCCGAAGTTCCCCTGGACGAACAGTAACTTCTGAGCCCAGTAATGGCTCTTATTGATGGTCTCCCCGACCTTGGGCCCCGAGCCCTCAAATTAGGCGGTACCATCCTTATAGGCCCTGAAAGAAAATAGTTTCCGGAAGACAGGTAAACTGAACTCGATGCGTTCCTCTCGCATATTGCAGGCAAACGCGACAATGCCGCCACGGCGTTGGGGTTCAGCTGGCCAGCAATTACACTGTAATGTTTCAATACCTGGCGAAGGAACATCGCAAGGTTTCTAATAAGCGAGCGAGAGCTTCAAAATACGAAAAGGTAAAGTTACGTGAGATCAAGGAGTACCTTGCAGACCTTTGGCCACAGAGGCAAGCGCAGGACGACCCGGAAGTCGGCTATCCGGATGGCGAGTTCGTCCAGTAGGGGTATGTTGATCACGTCCTCTTCGCTAAGGAAGCATGCGGAGAACCCCGGCGGGATAAAATCGGCGACCGCGGAGAGATATTCCTCCTCTGTCAAGTTACTGTAAAAGAATGTATGATCGGAGAAGTCCTGTGCGCACTTCAACCGACCTTCGGCCTCGCTTAAGTCACCCACCATCGTTGATACCTGTGAAGAAGACGAAGAAAGTGCAAAAGAGAGAGCGCGAGATCTCGCAAGCGGAGGGAATAGAAGAGCTGTAGTTAAATGCGGTAGGTGGGATCAGTGCTAGAACCTATTTATAGAGAATGAAAAGAGCGGGAAAGAAGTTGAAGCGACGGGGGTGCGGTTAGGCAAAACCCCGTATGGCGCGAGAACTTGATAAAATATCAGGCATGTTAGCTAGCGAGACTAGTGTACAGGATTAAAATAAGCAAAATTTTCATGAGGAAACAACAAGAAAAACTGAAATAAGAAAGAGCGAGCATCACAAGCAAATATATTACAATGACCAATAAGTTCGCAAAGAGCCCCATGAGCGGGCAAGAAATGGTTCATAATGAAAAGAGAAATGTCCGCGAGATAGTCTGGCGAAATTAAGCAAACATTCAAATATTACGGAAGGATTTGCCGAGCTAAGAAAGAGTGCGGGCAAAATTAGTAATGTATCCATTTCCACCGGCCACGACCCCGCATTCCAGACCTCGGCGGGATCGTAGGATAATGATACGCATTGAGCGAGCGAGCCTCACGTAGGATCAGGAAGGCGTAATCGTTCACACGTGGAACATGTGTCCCGGGGGAGGTAGCCATCTCGCCAATGTCTTCCGGCATCTCGGGGCGGAGCCACACGCACTCATCCAGTAAGGTGGCATGCCGCTCCTCGGCAACTTCCCGGTCCCTCCTCGCTTGGAGATGAAGATCCCGCAGCATCCGCCCTTGCTTCTGAAACAATTCTGAGGTCTGCTTCTTCATGGCCTCGGGATCCCATGGGTCTCCCAGGAAGTCATCCATCTGCTCTGGCAAGGGGAGATGCGACATCTCTTCCTCCCCAAAGTCAGAGTCGGAGGGCAGATTCTCAGAATCACCTTCGAGCGAAACCGGATATTGTTAGGCATTAGCGAGACTAACATGGAGAGTAATGATGCAACAAATGCAGCAAAACCATGACCTGCAGGCGAGCGAGAGGTAGTCGGCCGACCCTGGAAGAGAGACGCGAAGGGGAGCAAGGCAGACTTCCCAAGATCACTTTGCCGCGCCTCGTCGCCGGTGCGAGCCGTCGGGGCAGGTCGCGAGCCAGCAGAACCCTTCCCCCCCCCCCCCAAGAGAGTAAATCCGGGGGTGTTAATGGTTGTGCCGAGGGGGGGGGGGGGGGGGGGAGGACCGACGTCTGGGGGCGCGGACTCAGACGATCCTGGGTTGCGTGAGGAGAGGCTGTAAGAGGGAAAAATGAGAGCGTTCTGGTAGAAAGCCAATCCAGTTTTGTGGAATCAAAGCACTTACCAGCGGTTTCTCCGGCAACAAGATCAGTCCTCACCGAAGGATCGAGATGGGTCTCGGTTAAGCCTCCACCCGCGTACTGATCGGCAGGGGGAATCCTGCGGTCAGGCGTGGGTTAGAAAAATCGAAGGAATAGGTAGGCGAGAGTGTTACCTTTGCAGTGGGCCGTTCATTAGGATAAGAGTCCAGAAGTACGATCTTATCCCCCCCGGGGGTAAGCAGATCGGCTTCGCATTTTTCATCGCAGGTGCAGGGGGAGGGGTCCGACGAGTCATCCAGGAGGCGGAGTTGGCCATGATGCAGAGATCTCCCTCCTTGGATGCCCTCAGGCGGGCCTGGAGTTCTTCGGGAAGAGGCATTCTCGGGCAGGCACAAGAGTCCAGAAGTACGATCTTATCCCCCCCGGGGGTAAGCGGATCGGCTTCGCGTTTTTCATCGCAGGTGCAGGGGGAGGGGTCCGGCGAGTCATCCAGGAGGCGGAGTTGGCCATGATGCAGAGATCTCCCTCCTTGGATGCCCTCAGGCGGGCCTGGAGTTCTTCGGGAAGAGGCATTCTCGGGCAGGCACTCCAGAAGTACGATCTTATCCCTCCCGGGGGTAAGCGGATAGCTTCGCGTTTTTCATCGCAAGTGCAGGAGGAGGGGTCCGACGAGTCATCCAGGAGGCGGAGTTGGCCATGATGCAGAGATCTCCCTCCTTGGATGCCCTCAGGCGGGCCTGGAGTTCTTCGGGAAGAGGCATTCTCGGGCAGGCACAGTAATTAGCAGAATAAGAGAGATTAATGGCGCGCGCCACCCCAGCTCGGGTAATATTTATAGCTATGGGGTGGGACCCACTAAAAAGATTCCTGACAGGTCAAATGCCACCGGCGAACATCAGGGGTCAGATGATTCTTTGTGAGCTTTGAATAATCTCGCAAAGAACGGGGATTATGTACAACCTCGATATTCTCCAGGAGATGGACATAGACAAAATGCGTTCTGCGTTCGACGAACGCCGAGCTTCAGCTGAGATCGACGAACTCAGCTCAGCATTTGACGAAATCAGTGCTGCGTTCGATGAACGCCGAGCTTCAGATGAGATCGACGAACTTTGCTCAGCATTCGTCGAATTCCCTTCTGCGTTTGACAAACGGTAAATTTGAATTTACCTCAGCGATTGGGCTGAGAGGGTCAGCCATCTCAGCGGTTATTTCCGACCCGTCTCGGCGGATCCGCTGGGACAGAGTTGTCTTAGTGGTTTTCCACCATCTGCAGCTCAACTCGGCAAGCTCAATCTTCCTTACAGTTCAACACTGTCGCAAGGCCGAGGGGAGATCGCAGGAAGGTATGAGAAACCTAGCCTCGGTGGATATCGCCGGAAGAGGTGCGAGAAGGGACTTCACAGAACGCTCGCCTAAGAGGGGTTTCAGATCCAACATGTGGAATAAGTAACGAAGAAGGCGAGCCAGAGCTTCAAGGGTCCAGCCGGTTTAGCAGATTTACACAAGGCCAAGAGGGGCTCGCAGGAAGACATGCGAGACCTGGCCTCGATGGCTGTCGCCAGAAGAGGCGCGAGCGAGGACTTCGCAAAATGCTCGCCTGAGAGGGATTACACGAGATGACGCGCAGGAGGTCTCGCGAGTAGCCTTCTCATAGGTCATTTGCCCATAGACTAAGGAGGCAAAATTACATCTCTGCCCTAGGTGGTCTGCTGTTAGCCCTTTTTAAACAGCGGAGTTTGGCTGTTAGCAGGCCAAATTAGGGTGCGTTTAGTAAAAACCAAAAGGCGGATTTCCGCTATTAACAGACCACGAGCAAAAAACTATAAATAGACCTTAAAGGGCACCTTAGGAGAGGATTCCAATCTCAGTTCTCTGAACTTCTTCCTCCCTTGGTTACTTTGGTTTAGCTCTCTAGCTCTCCAAGGTGCCCAAGTCCCAGCTTTGGCTTGGGAGGGGAAGCGCTCAACAATCTTCCAAGTTTGCGGTGGGACCTCCTCGCTGTGACTAAGGTCTTACTCTGTTTCTGAGTCCCTGGTCTGCTCCTTTCAATGGACTAGTAAGGGCCAGCTGCCCCTCAACTTCTTGAGGGCCCGAGCTTCACGAGAGACTGAGAAATCGGTTTCAACAGGCGGCCTCTGACCTGAGACCGCGGTTTGCCTTCTGTACTTGAGCCTTGACAGTCTTCAATCCTTGGAGGAGGCCTGGATTCTATCAGACCGCCCGGTTTGTACCAGCTGAGCCGATGGTCCTTGTTGAATCCGAACCGGGCGACATGCCTTATTAGACTGCCCGGTCTGCGAGAAGTACTATTCGGGGGCGGTCTTCTGGGTAAACAACCGTGTTCTGCCTCCTGCCGAAAGTCTCCCGCCATAAGCTTCCCGCGTGCAACATTCAAGGTTACACGCCCTATGTCACGGGCGTGACCCACGGGCATGACACGTACGTAACGCCTGCATTGAAGACAGAAGGTGCCTATTCCGCATAGCATCGATCACGCCCCTTACACGCCCCATGGTCACGGGCGTGACCAAGGGCATGTAACACAAATTTTCAGCTATAAAATGGGTGCTTCTCCAGATGATTAAGGAGGAATTTTTGGAGTTCTAGATTTAGTTTTTGCACTGTTTTTCTCATTCTCAAGCTCTTGTACTTCTCTTTCTTCTTAACTTGCACTTGTACTTTCATTTCAAAAGCTTCTAGGTTTCAATTTCTTCGTGTAATTCTCGTTTACAATCAATAAAATAGTCTCTAGTTTGTTTTATTTTATCATGTACTTCTCTACTTTTGTTAATTCCTCCATCTCCCTGAGTAGCTAAATTTCTATTAGTTCTCGACCGAGATGATCCAAGGAAAATATAATTCATGATTTGATTTAATGCTTCTCTTTCTCTTCTTTAGATCGCTTAAGATTTATCCTTGAATTTTAATTGATTGAGATTATATTTTCGATATATAATTCTCATTCGTGTTTTCGTAATATAATAACCGAGAGGTTTTGAATTCGAATCGATCATTTTAAGGATAAAGAGATTTGATTGCACTCCTCGAGAGAGGATGACATAAGTCTCCCGGATTGGAGTCAAATCCAATAGAGGGGTTCACCACGATAAAGTGATTTTTAGGGGTTTTGATTCTTGAGCGAATGTTCGATTGATCATCCTAAACTCAATTGAGTGTATCCTCGAGAGAGGTACTTTAATAATTCGGGAACCTCCACGGTCAAGTTATTTCTTTAAGAAAATTAGAAGTTTAATTTCTTGTTATTGTTTTCCGAGGTGATTCAAGGTTGAGTACTAGTCTTTTAACTCATAGTTCTAAAACAATCCATTTCTCTTTCTTGCAACAACCAACCCCAAGTTCTAATTGATAAAATAATAGAGTTTTTCCGAAGTAAGAGTATTCAACCGCCCCGAGTCTAATATGACCTTGGTTTTTATAACTTATACTACTTTCGACACGGTACACTTGCCATTATCATTTACATGCATAGTTTTGCGCATCAATTTTCATCTTTATGCTTCCTATTTTGACCTTGATTGAATAATTAGAGTATGACATCTTGGAACCTTTGAAAACTTCCAGAACTTCAGTTCTGAGAATTGAGGTTGGTTCAGACAGTACATATTCCAGTCCTTGGTCAGTTAGAAGTTGAATCTCTTCTCTTATCACTACTGGGGCATGCTGGAATCCATTTCTAACTATTTTACAGACTTCATAGAGTTCTTTTGCCATTTTTGGTGCCATTTTTACTGAAGGACATGTCGCTGAGATGGGAGGTAGTGGGGTTCGTCTCATCGACTAGGTTAATGTAAAGTGTATTGAATTAATCAACATTTTCGTATTTATAGGTGCTTGATTTAGATTTAGATTTGTCCTAAGTGTATATGTTGATTAGACTTAAACAAATTAATTGATTTTATATTACTGACGTGTCAATTATGGCATATTCTTATTTAGACAACCCGTCTCAGCGGAACCGTTGAGATGGAGTTGTTATCCACTGGGATAAGGAATTGTCAACCACTGCGACAGTTCTAGTCATCTCAGTGGTTTAGCTGAGACCTTCTCAGCTATCTCAGCGATTCAGCTGAAACCTTCTCAGCTGTTTAAGATGATTTCACTACCTATCCGTGAATTATCTAGATATGCTAGTTCAAGGTCTAAACATGTTACGAAACACTTAGAAATCAACTTATCCTATCAAAGCTTGTTATGCATGATTAGACCATGAGCAAAACATACAAATGGGCAGAATAAGATCTATTCTAAATTCAACATGCCAAGCTCAATTTTAAAAGCATTAAACTTTGCCTCATCCAATGGCTTTGTAAAGATGTCAGCAACTTGTTTGTCAGTGGGGACAAATTCAAGGCATACATCTTTATATTCTACATGATCTCTAAGAAATGATACCTTATCTCTATATGCTTAGTCCTGCTATGTGAGAGAGGATTCTTAGCTATAGAGATAGCACTGGATGAGTCACAATATAGGGGAGAATTACTTACCTTTAGGTTATAATTCTTTAACTGATGTTGCATCCATAGTAGTTATGCACAACAGCTCCATGCAGCTATGTATTCATATTCAGCTGTGGATATTGGCACACTGGTCTGCTTCTTGCTGCTCCATGATATTAGACTTCTTCCTTGGAATTGACAAGTCCCACTTGTGCTTTTCCTATCTTCCTTGCAACCTGCAAAGTCTGCATCTAAAAAAGCCAATTAGTTCAAAATCATTGTTCTTAGGGTACCAAAGGCCAAGATGTTGGCTGCCTTTAAGGCATCTCAAAATCCTCTTTGCAGCTGTGTAATGAGATTCCTTAGGGCTTGCTTGGTGCCTAGCACAAACACATGCAGCATACATAATGTCTGGCGTACTGGTAGTTAGATACAATAGGGACCCGATTATGCACTTGTACATGGATTCATCAAAGGGCTTACCATTTTCATCCTTGTCTAGGGAAAGGTTGGACCTCATGGGAGTTGTCATGGTGGAGGATGATTCCATCCCAAACTTCTTAATAAGCTCCCTAGTGTACTTGGTTTGAGAGATGAAAATCCCCTCATCAGACCGTTTCACTTGAAGGCCTAAAAAGTACTTGAGCTCTCCCATACTGCTCATCTCAAACTCCCCCTGTATAAGGTTGGCAAACCTTTTGCAAAGGTTGTCATCTGTAGCGCCAAAGATTATGTCATCAACATAAATTTGGACTAGAAGACATTTGCCCGTTGTTTCCCAAAGAAACAATGTGCTATCTATCTTTCCCCTCAAGAATTTGTTCTTGATGAGAAATCTAGACAAGGTCTCATACCAAGCCTGAGGGGCTTGCTTTAGACCATATAAAGCTTTCCTAATCAAATACATATGAGAGGAGAGGGTTGGGTGAACAAAACCTGAGGGTTGCTCCACATATACCTTTTCCTTTAGATTGCCATTCAGGAATGTTGATTTGACATCCATGTGGAACACTTTGAACCCCTTGTGGGCAGCATAGGCAAGAAATAGCCTTATTGCTTCTAACCTTGCAACTTGGGAAAAGGTTTCGTAAAAGCCAATACCTTCTTCCTGCATGTACCCCTTGGCCACTAGTCTGGCTTTGTTCGTGATGATGGTGCCATTCTCATCAAGCTTGTTCCTGTAGATCCATTTGGTGCCAATGATATTATGACCTTGAGGTTTTGGCACCAATTTTCATACCTTGCACCTCTTGAACTGAAGCAGATCTTCTTGCATAGCTTGAATCAAGAAGGTGTCTTCATTTGCTTCTTCAAATTTCTTGGGTTCCATTTGTAATGGAAAACTCAAGAATAGGGTTAAATTGTGAGCCCTGCTTCTGGTAACCACTCCTTGATATCTCCAATTATTTTGTTTATTGGATGATCCCTTAGGTACCTGTTTGCTGCAGGCAACCTGTCAGTTATCAGCAGCTCAACTTCTTGAGCAGCATCATATTCAGCAGCTTGCTGATATTCACCTTCATATATTGCTACTCCTGTATTGACTTTGCTTGTCCTAGGCATGTCTTGAAGAGACATATCTTGCATTTGCTATTTAGTGCCTGTCAAAACAGGAGGGCTGGACCAGCCGTTATAGAGCAGGCTGGTCTCATCAAAAACTACATGCATAGACTCTTCTACAACATGAGTTTTCTTGTTGAATACTCTTTAGGCCTTGCTATGTGAGCTATATCCAACAAGAACCCCTACATTGCATTTTTCTTCAATCTTAGTTAATTGAGATTTTCCATTATTTAAAATGTAGCATTTGCAACCAAAGATTTTTAAGTATGAAATAGTTGGTTGTTTGCCTTTTAGAATCTCATAAGGGGTTATTCCAAGGGCCTTAGTAATAGATGCTCTATTGAGAACATAACATGCAGTATTGACTGCCTCAGCCCAGAAATATTTTTGGGAGTGAGGAGTCACTAAGCAATGTTCTCCCAGCCTATATATGGGTCCTATTACTCCTCTCAGCCACTCCGTTTTGTTGTGGAGTCCTTGGGGAGGAGAATTCTTGGGTGATACCAAATTATTGACAAAACCTTTTCATTGCCAAAGATAGAAATTTTGTACCATGGTCAGTTCTGGTCTTGGCCACAGTACATTTGAGTTCATTCTGGATTGCCTTAACATGGTTTATAATGACATCTAAAGTATCAGATTTCTTCTTAAGGAAGAATACTCGTGTATATTTTGAGTGATCATCAACAATCACAAAAGTATAGAACTTCCCACCAGGCTCTGAATTGGAAAAGGACCAAACAAGTCCATGTGCAATAGATAAAGACATCTTTCAGTGTCTTTGGAGCCTATGCTTTTAAAGGTGGCCCTTGTTTGCTTGCCCATTTGGCATGCATGACATGGACCACTTTTAACACATATCAAATTAGGACTATTTCTAACTAAGTTTCTAGAAAATAGCCGATACATAGTCTTATAGTTAATGTGAGAAAGTCTCTTGTGTCATTGAACACGAAGAGTCTCACTTTCATTAGCTACAAGGCACACATGAGATAAAGAGGAATTGCATATAAAATTTAAGCAATACACATTCCCACACATAGTGCTTATAAGGTTGTGTTGCAACCCTGCAACATAAGCCACACTTGTGATTGAGACTATGCCATTTGAAATCATACCATATCCTCTAGTGATGCCTTTTTCTGATCCACCAAATATGACCTTAGGTCCATTCTTCACAGTTTTGTATTCCCATAGAAGACTTTTGGTACCTGTCATGTGCCTTGAGCACCCACTGTCCATGTACCATATTTGCCCAAGGCTAGTACTTGAACTATCCTGCAAGAAGGAATTTATTTACCTTTAGGAGCCCAAGTATATTTGGGTCCTAGGCTTTTGTTAGTATGAAAAGACTTCACACCTGCTGCAACCTTTGCAGGAAAGCTCTTATTTGCACTTGGCACATTGGGATTGTGCCGACAATATATGGCAAAGTGTCCCACCTTACCACAACACCAACACTCATGAATATTGTATCTTCTCTTCTGAACATTCATTGAAGAAGTAGCATCAATATGCTTGTGTTCAGGAGGGAAGACAACTACATTCTTCTTATTCCTTTCAGCAATGATCTAGATGAAGGTTAATATGTGGTCAGTCATAGCAGTCTTTATCTTAATGACATCAGCTAGCCTAGACTTGGAAGCTAGGCAAGATTTGATGGCATCATACACTGAACTATTATGGCTATTTACAGGTTTGACAGCAGCCAAGTGTTTTGCTGGAATGGACTTGGAAGAGCTTGTTTTTTTATTCTTGACTGAAAGGGCTGAAGTACCAATAACAAATGGTCCTGAATGGGCCATTTGAATTTCTTCATGGGGAGCCTTCATAGCAATCATCCTCATACCCATTCTTCTACTATGGGAAGGAGTGTTTTTCTTCCAATAAGAACTCTCATTCTTCTAGTGACAATACATGGTGTCATGGTCATACCTGTTAGAGGGAAGTAACACATTTTGAAAGGTGGTATGAGGCTTAGCATTAGCCTTGCTATTTTCTGCACTCCTTTCACCCACTTTCATTTTATTGAACCCTAGTCCTCTCCTATTGGTTTGAGAAGAAAAGGTGTCAATAATTGGCAACACTAATTTGGGTTTGGAGAATTGAGCCACTAGGCCCATTTCTTTGAGAAGCTTCTCCTCAAGGTCCTTGATATCCTTGTTCTTTTGGGAAATGGTGCTCAATTGGACAATTGTTATCCCCTTGAGTTGGCTTATTTCTCTACTCATCTGAGCCACCACGGTAGGTCACTCAGTGCAATCTTGCTTAGCCATATTAAGGGAATAAATTTCTTGAGCTTGCCTCTAGGCCAGCTTCTTGCTCATTTTCAGAGCATCCATTAAAGCATCATACTTGTCAATAAATTGATTGACAGCCACTTCAGATTCTAAATCATTTTCATCAATTGATGAGCATGCTTTCAGAGTCTGGAATTGACTCATACTCAGAAGAGGGGGGATGAGTAGGTACCTTGTCAGGAATGTCCTAACTATCTTCATCATCTGTTATGGCCATTAAGCCATGATTTTCTCTTGCATCTTCATCCTCCTCTACATCAATGTCTGAATGTAATAGAGGGGCCCTGATGCCCACCTTTGCAGCAGGAAATTCATCATCTTCCTTACCTGCAAACAGTCCAATATAGGTTTCTTCTTGTTCACTTGAATCTGAGGATGATGACTCAGATTCACTCCATCTCTTATCCTTATTGGCAAGGAAGGACTTTTCTCCCTTTCTTCCCTTCTGGTGATAATATTTCTTATCACACTACTCCTTTCTCTTGACTGTACAGTCAGCAATGACATGTCCAGGCTTACTGCAGCAATAACAAATCACATTAGATGAAATATGCTAAACATGTTTAGAATCATACATGTTGATGTGTAGGATTTATGCATATTTTAATTATAGTATTTAGGTTAATTTTAATATAAAATTGTGAATATTATTAATATTTTAGTTAAAAATCATTTTTTTTACAATTTATGTTCTAAATATAGTTGTATTTCTGTTTTGCAGATTTTCTGGAGTTTTTGGTCAAAATTCACAGTACACGCCCAAGGTCACGCCCGTGACCAAGGGCGTGTAACTTTAATGCTAGTCTTGATTGATGTCGCGTAGTTTAAGCTCGTCCACAGCAAGTCACGCACTAGGTCACGCCCGTGACCCAAAGTCATGCCCGTGACCAAGGGCGTGTAAAAATAGAATCTTGCCAGCGTTGCTGCCGTCGAGAGGTGGAGCTACCATCGAGAAGTTGACCCAAGTCTCGCTCGTGACCCATTGGTCACGCCCGTGACTTTCACGTGTGATCCCTGCTCGCTGCCACACCAAACTCAAGCCCATGTTGCACTCAATGCAGCAACCCAAGTACACGCCCATGACCCACATGTCACGGGCGTGTAATGTCCAACTTTATCCCACCGTCACGCAAGCTCCACACCGCCATCCCAGCCGATGCAGAATAGTGATTACACGCCCAGGGTCACGCTCGTGACCAAGTGCGTGTAACCCCAAAATTCCTCCTATAAATTCTGAGGCTCATTTCCAGCAAATGGTCCTCTGGCCCTCTGCCCATTTGGGCTCTTCTTGTACAGATTTTTCTTATTTTCATGTTTATGTTTAGTTTTTAATTAATGTAATTTTCTTAGTTTAATTTCATGTAATGTCATTTCATGCAAGTTAGCCTAGTTTTAATTCAATGCAATGTAACTTAGTTTAATTTCATGTATCTCTCTTTTTATGTAATGAAAATTTAAGCTTCCTTTAATTTTTGCAAAATCTCTTTCTTCCTCTTAATTCTCTTCTCTTAATTCTTCATTTAACAAGTATTTAGTTGTTTTGATTTTTACTAGCTTTGATTCGAATATATCTTTACCAATAATTTTTATATCAAGTTTTTGGCTCCGTTGCCGGGGACATTTTGTCGATATTTTGAAATGAGAAAGCACTATTACTTTAATAAAAATTCAAATAAAATTAATAAGTAAATTTTCATGTTTTATTTCTTTTGATTTTGTGTTTTGTTTTAAAAGAAATTTTTGCAGGTGATTGTGGTGGTCGTCCATCTCCAAATCAGGGACGTACTTCTTTTCCTCTCATTGTTCTTTTTCTTTCATAATCATGCTCTTTTATATTGTTCTCCATACTTAGCTTTCAACATTGGGGACAATATTGAATTTTAAGTATGGGCGTGTAATTCCTTTTCTTTTTAAATTATAAAATCATAGAAAATTTACAAAAAAAAATATATAAAAAAATCCCAAAATTCGAAAAATATTTTGTTTGTACATAGTTAGTTTCCTTTTGTACATAGTGTATTTCCTTTTATGTTGTCTTTTACAAAAAGAAAAATTAGTTTTTTCAAAAAAAAATAGAAAACTCAAAATATTCATAAAATATTTAGAAAATAAAAAATTAATTTCTTGGAAAGGGACGTTTGGGATATCATCCCATCACACCTCCTAGTACCATTGAGAACCCTTCACGGGGTATACCTCGGGAAGTCCAAGAATTAATAAAAAAACTTTAGGCTTTTTAGTTTATGTTTAGGTTTTTTATTGTTTATCTCTTATCAAAAATCCAAAAAAAAGATAATATAAAAAAAAGATAATATCAAAAATCCAAAAAAAAGATAATATAAAAAATCCAAAAAAGATGATATTAAAAATTTCAAAAAAAAATTGATGAAAACATAGAAAAAGCCCAAAAATATAATAAGCCCATACTTTGGTTTTTGTTATTTTCCAAAATCAATTTTTTATGAGCTTATTTATAAGCATTTATATTTTTTTGTTTTTAATTTGCTAATCATTTATTCTATCATGGTTTGCTAAATCTAATTTTTTGTTTATGTGATTTAGTGTTAAGAAATATTTTATGATTTTAATTTGATTAGAGAAACTTTTTTTAGCATATATTCTCCTTTATTTTAAATAGTTTCAATTTTGTAGTAATTGTGCTTAACACCTTTAGATTTTAATTATTTCTACCTCATGCTTTTAGAATCTTAAGAAAGTTTAATTTACTAAAATGTGCTCTCAAAATAATTAAATTTATAAGCTAGAATTTTTTCTCTACCCCACCCCTTTGATGGCATAAAAAAGTGTAATAAAAGATCATATGTCTTGGGAATAAGATGATAAAATTCATTATTCCCAAAATATATGCACCCAAAATTATTTTAAAAGATTATATGGCAAGGAGTAAGAGGATAAAATTCATTACTCCTAAACATATACATTTTGGGTTTTTATTAGAAGAGAATTTAAAGAAAAAGAAAAAAATTTATATAGGGAGGTGAGAGGATAAAATTCATCACCTACATTCTCAGATCTCTTCTTTATGTCAAATTTTATGAACTCCCCCCTAAAACAATATCTTTGATCTAGATTTAAATTATGTTATAGAGAGCAATTTTTAGTAGGTTACCTTTTTCTTTAATTTCTTTCAAAGTTATGGTTTTTATAATTTTAAATCTAATTTTGTTTACATATTACTCAATCTTGTTTAGTAGTTATTATTTTTGAGAATTCTTGACTAAAAATTTTCTCTTATTATTCTAATCTCATAAATTAGGACTTAATTCGATAATCCTGAAATTTTCTTTTTAGCTTACTTATGATTTAATAAATTTTTAGTTTTAATTAAATGTCTTATAAATATTTCTCATACTTTTGCTCTGGAATAACAAAAGCTTAAGTAAGGGGGTATTTGATGAGTAGGTTTTATGCGTATTTTAATTATAGTATTTAGGTTAATTTTAATATAAAATTGTAAATATTATTAATATTTTAGTTAAAAATCATTTCTTTTACAATTTCTGTTCTAAATATAGTTGTATTTCTGTTTTGCAGATTTTCTGGAGTTTTCGGTCAAAATTCACAGTACACGCCCTAGGTCACGCTCGTGACCAAGGGCGTGTAACTTTAATGCTAGTATAGATTGATGTCGCATAGTTTAAGCACTTTCACAGCAAGTCACGCCCTAGGTCACGCCCGTGACCCAAAGTCACGCCCGTGACCAAGGGTGTGTAAAAATAGAATCTTGTCAGCGGTGCTGCCATCAAGAGGAGAAGCTACTGTCGAGAAGTTGAAACAAGTCACGCCTGTGACCCATTGGTCACGCAGTGACTTTCACGCATGATCCCTGCTAGCTGTCACGCCGAACTCAAGCCCATGCTGCACTCAATGCTGCCACCCAGGTACACACCCGTGACCCACATGTCACGAGCGTGTAATGTCCAAATTTCTCCTGCCGTCACGCAAGCTCCATGCCGCCATCCCAGCCGATGCAGAATAGTGATTACACGCCCCAAGGTCACTCTCGTGACCAAGGGCGTGTAACCCCAAAATTCCTCCTATAAATTCTGATGCTCATTTCCAGCAAATGGTCCTCCGCCCACTGCCCATTTGGGCTCTTCTTGTACAGATTTTTCTTATTTTCATGTTTATGTTTAGTTTTTAATTAATGTAATTTTCTTAGTTTAGTTTCTTGTAATTTCATTTCATGCAAGTTAGACTAGTTTTAATTCAATGCAATGTAACTTAGTTTAATTTCATGTATCTCTCTTTTTATGTAATGAAAAATTAAGATTCTTTTAATTTTTGCAAAATCTCTTTCTGCCTCTTAATTCTCTTCTCTTAATTTTTCTTTTAACAAGTATTTAGTTGTTTTGATTTTTACTAGCTTTGATTCGAATATATCTTTTCCTTATTATCGTTTCTCCTCTCCTTCAATTTTTTCTCGAAAATTAACGATATCGAGTTCATATTCGGGTTATGAATTTCGATAGTTGTTTTCGTTTTCTAGTTAGCCGAGAGGCTCATGCGTACAAATCGATCACTCGAGAATAAAAAGAGTTGCACGCACCCCTCGAGAGAGGATGACGTAAATCTTCAGGATAGGAGTCAAATCCTATAGTGGGATTCACCTCGAAAAGCGAGTATTAGGCATTTCGATTATAGGATGAGAGTCCAGCCGATCAACTTAATCTCAGGTGGGCGTATTCCTCGAGAGAGGTGCGTTCATAAGCTAGGAATCTCCACGGTCAAGGAAAAGATTTGAGCGATAATATTATTCTTTTTATTTCATTTCAAAGCTAGTTTTAATCAAGTTTGTTTTTCTTTATTTTATTTAGTTCTCTTTTAAACTAGTTTAAGTTATTAACTTTTTTTTAATATTATCTCCGATAAAATAATAGTTAGCTTTCTCGAAGTAGAAGTACTCGTCAAACCCGTGTTTTAATATGACCTTGATATTTTTCTTAAGTATCCTATACTATAGACGATAAGGTACGCTTACCTTCATCGGATATAGAATTGGAGACCATCAATAACATTCGCAATTTAAATTTTCGCAAAATTCGTAAACCAATAATTTTTATAACACCTGTCCCCTTTAGGGTGCTATTTGTCTGATCTGTTAAGATCCTTCCTATGATTTGAGGAGGAGGAAGGCTTGTTCTTCCACTACTTCCTCCTCATCATCTTCTTGAACTGCCTTGAGAAGGCATCAAACAACTCATCAGAAGAGCTGCTATCAGATGAGCTGGGCTCTGAAGTTTCTGAACCAACAGCCTTCCTTGGAGGTGTAGGCATCCTTTTATTGCTCTTCTTGGAGCCCTCAGCCTTGAGGGCCACAGTCCTTTCCCTTGCATGAGGCCTGGAGGAAGTGTCCTCCTTCTTCCTGGCCGATAGCTGCATTTCATAGGAGTGCAGCTTTCCAAACAAAGTTTGGGGAGGAGACTCACCCAGCTTTGCCATCTATCTTATGGCACAAATCTCAGTATCCCAATCTCTAGTTTGAGATCTTAGGAATTTGTCATTTAACTCATAATGAGTGAAGACCCTTTCATAGGTCCTCAGCTCATTCACTATTCTGAAGAACCTCTCATAGCAATAAGTTATGGATTCCAGGCTTTGTTTCCTGAAGGCTTCATACTCCTGATTAAGGCAGGATTTCCTATCATCCCTCACTTCTTCAGTTCCTTCCATATACACAATCAGTGTATCCCACATGTCCTTGGCTGCTTCACAGTGAACCAAGTTTTTGAAGGTGGAATCATAAATTGCATTGACTATTATATTTTGAGCTCTTTTGTCCATTGTTGCCAATGCAATCTCATCCCTTTTCATTTTAGTGTATGACTTACCTACCTGCAAAGTAGGATCAATGGTGGAGGGCTTTGTGATAAGAAAGGGACCCTCATGGACAGTGATATAAATCCTACGGTCTGATGCTTCCATGAAAAGACTAACCCTTTGCTTCCAAATGCCAAATGTTTCCTTTTTGCATATTGGCAGCTTCATTGACTCCATATCCTTCTGAACTCCATTGGTATCCATTAGATTCAGATTTGACTACACCTATGTAGGATTTGGTTAGACTATCAAGTCCTTTTTGACATACTTATCTCTAATACCACTTGATAGTTTATAGGTTAGTAGTCAAATTCACCTATATAGGGGTTGTGAATATGTCTCTTTGGTTTTTACTTAATTGTTGTTAGCAGTTAATGAGTAGTAAACCAAATATCAAGCAAACATAGAAAGCACACAATTTTTTATAGTGGTTCCCCAAGACTGTGTGTCTATGGGTAGTCCACTTTCCCTCTACACCTTTCTAACAGTGTGTTAGATAAGGCCAAATCCTCCAATCTAAACACCAAGAGCTTACAACACAGATCCCCCAGGCTTGCTCCAAGCCTAACCTCAGGCCAACCAGCCCTACCACTCAGAGTTGTCCCACTCCTATAGCTCAGAGATCCCCTTGACCACCTACCTCAGGCCTATCAACAAGCCCCACTTTTCAGGAAAGATGCCTTACAGTTCAGGCTCAACAACCTTACAAACCTCAGGCTCAATAGCCCTACAACTAAGGTTCAACAACCCTACAATCTCAGGCACAGTGCCTTACAAGCTCTGAATAATGCGTATAACTTACAACAATTGACAACAGTGTTTGTCTTTTGTTGTTTATGCACAGCTGGTGCAACCTTGAAGCATAGCTGAATGAAATTTTTAGACCTTGCTCCTATCTGATCCTTCACTTCAGTGGATGAGAAAGGATAACCTTGCTCTTCTGAATAGAGATATATCTTCTCACCTTGTATCTTCTTGTTGGGTCTGGAAGTAGAAGGAGAGAGCTCTTGAAAGTCGTCAATGGAACAGTAGATGGCTTTCTACTTTTTAGTATTTTGCACAACAATCCACCCTTTCTGAAATGCCCTATCATGTTCTTTAATACTCCTTTCATCTTCAACAGCTCTAAGGAGGCCCCTGACACAGTAAGGAGAAGGATAACATGCATAATCAAGCTTTACATCTATTTGCGCCAAAAGAAAATACCGCCAGTGTCTTGTTTAAATTTGAATCTGTCTCAGCGGTTGGGCTGAGACAACCTTCTATCTCAGCGGGTTAGCTGCCTTCGTTTCAGCAGATCCGCTGAGACCATTTGTCTTCTCAGCGGATTTTGTCTATCTGCAGGTTAGCTGAGGCAGACTACTTCTCAGCGGCTCCTGGCCTCGTCTCAGCAGTTCTGTTGAGACAGTGAGCTCATCTTAGCAGTTTAGACAGTGAACCACTAACATTATTCCCATGCTTGGAATATCTAAGTCCTGCACATTCATGATGCAAAATGGGGTTTATCAAATACAAAATGTACTTAACATTGTGAGTGATGCCACTTCAAATCAAGGGAACATTGAGGGCAATATTTCCAACACTCTCAAAGTCTTACACTATCTTCCTTGTGATATAAAAATTTAGTTTTACAATGTGAAATGATTAAAGATTTTCTTCAAAACTATATCCAATAAAGGCAAGTGTATATTATCGTCTATAATATAGGATATTTAGAAATACCAAGGTCGTATTCCACGGAGCGCGTTGATTACTTCTACTTGGAGGAAAATCACTATTATCTTATATAATTGATTTTTGAGTTTTGATTTACTAGCTAAATGGAGACAAATTGCAAGCTAAAAGAAGGTATTAAACGATGGTTAAAGAGATTAGTGCTCAATCAAAAGTTACCTTGGATTAAGAATAATCAAGCGAAAGGAAAAATAAATCTAATTCCGTTTAATTAAACTACTTGACCGTGGAGGTTCCCGATGCTCAAACATGCCTCTCTCGAGGTTAATGCCCAACTAAGTTTAGGAAAAATCAACCGGACTCTAGTCCTATAATTGATTAGCTAAAACTTGCTTTACGAAGTGAACCTCACTATTGGATTTGACTCCAATCTGGGAGATTTACGTCATCCTCTCTCGAGGGGTGCGTGCAACTCTCTTTACCCTTGAGTGATCGATTCATAATTTGAGCCTTTCGGCTAACTAAGTATGAAAACTTAAGAGAAAACCATACATCGATAATATGGCCTCACTAGTTAAAATTCAAGGGTAATTCAAGTGTTTTATAAAAATGGAAAAAGAGAGCTTTAAGAAATCATAAGTTGATTATCTCATCCTCGGATCATTTCGATCGAGCACAAATGAGAATTAGTTAATCATGGTGGATGGGAAAGAAAAAGAAAAATAGAATTGCATGAAGGAAAATTACTAAGTAGAAAGAGACGTGAAGAAAGATATGCCAACTTTTATTGAAATGAAAAACTATTACAACTCTTTAAGCAAGATTGCAAGTTAGAAAAATAAGGATTACAAGCTTAATAAACTAGTGCATGGAAAAAATCTAGTACATTGCATGAGAAGAAAAAAGAACATGAAAGTTTAAAGAGACATGAACATGAATAGGAAAAAAACACTATCAACTCTAGCAGCACCTCCCCTTCTCTAAATTTCTAAACCCTGGACTCAAGGAGAGCTCTGGAATTTATAGGAAAAAATTTCAAGTTACACGCCCCTTGGTCACGGGCGTGACCTAGGGAGTGTAAACACTGATCCGCGCGACTGTGTGCAGTGGCATGGGCTTTGCATGACGGCCGGAGAAATTCAAAAATTACACGCCCGTGTAACTTGGGTCACGGGCGTGTACTTGGACGGCTTCATTTAATGCGGCGTGGGTCTTGCTTGCGGTGCGGCGGTGTGCAGGGAACACGGAGGAATGTCACGGCCGTGACATATGGGTCACGAGCGTGACTCATGTTGACTTCTCGACGGCAGCTCCACGTCTCGACGGCGGCCCGCTGGGAAGATTCTAATATTACAAGCCCCTTGGTCACAAGCCAAAATTGCAAATTACTATTGTTTTCTTCCTTTAAGTTAAATTGTTATTTCATTCTAATTTACTCTAGACAATTTAGTAAATCGTCTAAAAAGTTATAAAGAATTTTATTCCCATATTCACCCCCCCCCCCCCCTCTAAGGGCGCCAATCGATCCAACAAATGGTATCAGAGGTAGGTTATTCCAAACGGTTTAAAAACCAGGAATAATGGCATCTTATGATCTCGCTTTTTCCGAGGGTCAAGGAATTAGTAGACCTCCACTATTTACCGGGTCAGATTATAATTACTGGAAAAGTAGGATGAGATGTTTTCTTATGACCCTAGATATTGAGGTATGAAATATGGTAGAAGAGGAATACTCTCCTCCTACAATTGAAGTTGGAGAGATAACTTTAGATAAACCAAAAGATAAATGGGATGATAGGGATAAGCTAAAATGCAAAAATAACGCCAACGCCATGAATGATTTATTTTGTGCGTTAGATAGAAATGAATTTAATAGAATTTCTGCATGTACTACTGCATATGAAATTTGGAATCATTTGGAAGTTACTCATGAAGGTACATCGCAGGTAAAAGATTCAAAGCTTTTCCAACTTGAGTCAAAATATGAAAAATTCCGGATGGATGAATGTGAAGATGTTGATGCCATGTACACGCGCTTCACCAAGATCGTCAATGCCTCCAAAGTTCTTGGAAAGACCTTCTCCAACGGCGACTTGGTCTGAAAGATTCTTCGTTCCCTTCGGCCAAAATTCAACCCGAAGGTGACGGCCATTTCAGAATCGCACAATCTAAGAACGCTCCAAGTTGAGAGCCTCATTTGGAATCTCAAAACCCATGAGGTAGAACTCAAAATCCAATATGATGAATACAACAAGGTGACAAATAAGAAGTCGTTGGCATTAAAATCAAAGAAGGAGTGCCAAGAGGATGAGGATGAAGATGAAGAGAGCCTTTTGGTGAAGAACTTCCGAAAGTTCATGTGAAATCTGGGAAGGAGAAACACTTTCTGGAAATTTATCCAAAAGGATGCAAGATGGAAAGGGTCATCCTCAAAGAAGGAAAAGGAGAGCGACGATGAAGAAGAGATACCTCCACCGGAATGCTTTCATTGTAGGAAGACCGGGCACATTCGGAGCCAGTGCCCAAAGTTCTTAAAGGAGAAGAAGGAAAAGCGGCACAAAGGGAAGGAGAAGAGAAAGGTGCTAAAAGCTAGAACATGGGATGAATCCTCCTCCTCCTCCGAAGAATCAAGCGGGTCTTCATCAAGCGAAGATGAGGAAGCAAACATGTGCCTCATGGGACATGGAAATGACGGTGACGACACCAGTGTTCTTAGCGACAATGAGGTAACTCCTCCCACTTATGATGATCTTTAATGAATTCCTTGAAACTTGCAAAGCTTTTATAAAAATATGAAAGATAGTATTTTATTGAATCGTGAAAATGAATCTCTTATTAAAGAAAATCAAAAGCTTTCCAAAAAATTAATTGTTTTAGAAAATAGAAAGGTTTCTTGCCATGAGTGTGATCACTCCACTAAATTGGCAAAAGATTTTGAAGAGTCACTTTCTAAAGCCCTCTCACATGCAAAAATTCTTACAAAAGAGAAGGGGAATTAGAAAGGAAATTAGAAGCCTCTCTTTTGCAAATCAAAAATAATAAAAAAGGTTTTGAAAATAGGTGTGTCATGCTTGTGAAAGAAAATTTTTCACTTAAAGCACAAGTTCATGATCTCACCATGGCCATTGACAAATTTGGAATAGGCCAAAAATCACTAGAAATGATTTTAGGGAACCAGTGCCATGGTTCTGGAAAATTTGTGCTTGGATATCGAGGTGAGGGCTACCGCCAGGCGCTAGCCACTAACGCCGGCGTTAGCACCTCATACAAGAAGCCTGAATTTCCTTTTTCAAAATGTTTTTCTTCTGTAAATCCAATTCCTTCCAGCAAGATAATATTCCAGAAAAGGGTCTCAACCCCCTTTATTTCTTGTTCAAACTGTTATAGGTTAGGTCACACATCTAGTTTTTGCAGGAAAATAAAATAAAATACTTTAAAACTAATTTGGGTACCTAGGGCTTCCACTTATTCTATGGGTTGTTCCACTTGGGTATCCGGATCTTTACTCTCATCTTCTTTCTAGATGTGCAGGTAGGCTAAGGACAATGAATATGTGTGGTACTTGGATTCAGGATTCTCCAAGCACATGATGGGCAATAAAGCAAAGTTCCTTAGCCTAGAAAAGAAGAAGGGAGGGATTGTGACGTTTGGTGATAACTGAAAAGGAAGGATCATGGGAATTGGTACAGTTGGCAAAAAATCCTTTACTATATCTAATGTTCTTTATGTGAAAGGATTAAAACACAATTTAATTTCTATTAGCCAATCATGTGATAAAGGATTAGATGTGTTATTTGAATCTTCCACTAATCTATGCAAAATACCTAATCCTATTACAAAAGATATTTTACTAACTGCACCAAGAATACATACTGTTTATCTAGTTTCTTTTCATGATCTTTCTAAATCATCTATAAAATGTTTTATCACTAAAGATGATGAATTAGATCTTTCGCATAGAAGACTAGGCATGCTAGCACAAAGCTCATTGTAAAACTTGCCAAAAGTAATTTAATTAGAGGATTTCCTAGGTTAAATGAAACTTTACCTTCACTTTGTTCACCATGACAAAAAGGTAAATTTTCTAGATCCTCTTTCAAAAGTAAAAATTTCATTTCTACTACAAGACCCTTGCAAATAATTCATATGGATCTTTTTGGTCCTGTTAGCACGGCAATTCTTGGTGGTAGATTATATACATATGTTTTAATAGATGATTTTTCAAGATATTGTTGGACATTCTTTCTCTCTTCCAAATCCGATGCGCTTTATGAATTTGCAAAATTATGTACTCGTATTCAAAATGAAAGTGATTTAAAAATTAAATGCATTCGATCAGATCATGGAGGAGAATTTGAAAATGAAAAATTTACATCCTTTTGTGATATGTTAGGCATTAAACATGAGTTCTATGCACCACGCACACCACAACAAAATGGTGTTGTAGAAAGAAGGAATATGACACTTCAAGAACTAGCACGTACTATGTTATGTGAATATAAATTACCTAAGTCCTTTTGGGCCGAAGCCGTAAATACATCATGTTTATGTTATGAATAGAATCATGCTTCGCCCATCTCATAATCTCACACCATATGAACTTTATTTTCAAAAGTAGCCTAATGTATCTTATTTCAAAGTTTTTGGTTGTAAATGTTTTATTTTGAATACAAAAGATAGCTTGGGAAAGTTTGATGAAAAATGTGATGAAGGAACATTTCTTGGGTACACTTCAACTAGTAAAGCTTATAGAATTTTTAATAAAAGAACTAGTAGAGTTGAAGAGTCAATATATGTAAAATTTGATGAGTTTGTTCCTTGTGTAGAAAAACTTTCCACGGGTAATGAGGATGATCTCTTACAACCTTTGGAGCATGGTGATGAGGAATCTTCCAAAGAAAAAGAAGAGGAGGCCAAGGAAGATGAATATGTACCTCCAAGTGCCTTGAAATTCACAAAGGATCATCCACGGGAATTAATAATTGGTGAACCATCCATCGGGGTAAGAACTCGCTCTTCTCTTCATGAATCATATTCAAATATCTGTTTTGTTTCCAAAATTGAACCAAAAACCATTTCTACTTCTTTAAATGATGAATATTTGTTTTGGCTATGAATGAAGAGTTAGAACAATTTGAGGGACATAATGTTTGGAAATTAGTAGAAAGACCATCTAATCACCCGGTTGTAGGTGTAAAATGGATTTTTAAAAATAAATTAGATAGTGAGTCCAGAATCACTAGGAATAAGGCATGCTTAGTAGCACAAGGATATTTACAAATCGAGGGGATAGATTTTGATGAAACTTTTGCACCCGTTGCTAGGTTGGAATCCATTAGAAATTTTTTAGCATTTGCAAGCTTTAAAAGAATAAAACTATTTCAAATGGATGTAAAAAGTGCTTTTCTCAATGGGATTGTAAAAGAAGAAGTTTATGTTGAACAACCCCCCGGTTTTATTAATGAAAAATTTCCCAATCATGTTTATAAACTAGAAAAAGCGCTTTATGGTTTAAAACAAGCGCCACGTGCATGGTATGAAAGACTTACATCATTTCTATTAAACCACGGTTATATTATGGGAAGTGCAGATAATGCTCTCTTCATTAAACATAATAATGATGATTTAATTATTTTGCAAATATATGTTGATGATATAATCTTTGGATCTACTAATGAAGAGTTGTGTAATGAAATTATTAAAGTGATGAAAAATGAATTTGAAATGAGACTAGTAGGAGAACTTTCTTATTTTCTTGGTTTTCAAATAACACAAAGAAATGATGGTATTTTTATATGTCAAACCAAATATGTCTATGATATGCCTACGCGTTTTGGATTTGAAAACCTTATACATGCTTCTACACCAATGAGTGCATCACTTAAATTAGAAAAAGATGTATCAGGAATTTCAATTGATCAAACCTTATATAGAGGTATGATAGGATCCCTACTTTATCTTAGTGCAACTAGACCCGATAATATGTTTGTCGTATGCTTATGTGCTCGATTTCAAGCCAATCCAAAATAATCTCATTTAAAATAGGTAAAACTAATTTGTAGATATCTTATTGGGTCATCTAGATTAGGATTATGGTACTCACACAATAATTCATTTACACTTCACGGTTACTCAGATTCAGACTATGTTGTTTGTTCACTTGATAGAAAAAGCATTAGTGGTACTTGTCATTTTCGAGGACCTTCATTAGTTGCATGGTGTAGTAGGAAACAAAATTCGGTTGCACTCTCCACCACGGAGGGCGAATACATTGCTTTAGGGAGTTGTTGTGCATAAGCTCTATGTATGAGCCAAACTTTAGAGGACTTTGGTTTCATCTAAAACTTATAGAATTAAAATGTGACAACAAAAGTGCCATTTATCTCACAAATAATCCGGTACACCACTCTAGATCCAAACATATAGGCGTGCTTCATCATTTCATAAGGGATCACATTAAAAAGGAAAATGTTAGGATAAGTTTCATTAGCACGGACTCTCAACTTGCTGACATATTTACTAAACCTCTTCCCGATGCAAGGTTTCAAATGTTAAGGTTGGAATTAGGAGTCTTAGACATCTTAGGATGAATAACATATAAAATACTAATGTTTTATGCAATTTGAGCAATCAAGACATCTCCAAAAATTACAAAATTTCTGTATAAGACTACTCTAAGGAAACTTATTAAATATCAAAAATCAGCTTTTTCAAATTCTTAAAAAATCGTGTACTGTTTCCAGTGTTAGCCCTAACGCTGGCGTTAGCGTGGGTGTTGGAATTTTCTGATTTTTAAAATTTCTAAAAATCCTTAAAAATATGTTAGTTTATATTTACTGATTTGTTTTTGAATTTTTGATGTTTATTATCTTTATTTTAATTTATATTTTAGAAAATCAACCACAAAAATTAAAAATACAAAAATATACATTTGTGATTTTTTTGTTTTTATTTCATTAAAAATTTTCAAAAAAACAAAAAAACTGTATGATCTTTATTGCTAATATCAAGCATGACTGAATTCTATTATTTAGAATTATTTAAAATGTTAACATATATTCCTTCAAATTACTATGGACATTGTTTTGTTTATCATGCTTTGATATATCTATTTAAAGTGCATCAACTGTATTGAAAAATATGTGTAGAACCAAGCTTAGCATTCCTCTAAGTATGAGTAAATTTATAATGATTGATAATGATACATTTCACTCACTTATTTTGGTAATCAACATGTGTGTTTAAATCTAAAAATGCTTGTTTTTGTACTGAATTTGTACAATAAATTATAACTTGCATAAGTTTTTTACCTACACTACATTTGAATTGCACTTATGAAATTTTGAAAAGTGGTTAAGTTTAAAAAATTGTGGGTTTGCAAAACAAGTGTATTCGGAGAATGTTGTCGCACAAATGTGAAAAAAAAATTATATATGTAGACAAATATAACTCCTCCAAGCACTACTTGAATCTCCTGATAAGTCTTCATAAGCATTTTGAGGTTGAGCACCTTGGAAATAGTAGTATAGTGTCTTGTGCAACCCTTGATTAATACACCACTTTTTATAAAATAGTGCGCATTAAAGTGTGTGAAAGTTAATTTACTTGTGTTTTATTGTGCACTTTACTTTACATATGTCTTGTATTTTGTGATTTAAATCAATTGTTAACATTGCCCAAAATACACTTATGTGCACATCATTATCTTTCATAACACTTCTTCTCATAAGTATTGGATTCTAATGCTTTATCTAAACTACTATTTATATAATAAATGCACTAGATAACCTAGCATGATCTCTACAATGTTTTGGTATCTCTTGAACTTAAAATTAAGTAACATTATAGTATATTCTTTTTGATATGTTGATTTTCATGCTTGGTATCTTTATGAAAAACTATGAGATTTCAAAAAGGTTAAAACATTTTTACATTTTGAACTTAAAACTCATAGTTTTACTTATGTTTTTCATGCTTACAAAAAGTTGTTTCTTTTAATCTTCCGCTTGCTTACAACTCTTATCTTTTTATTTGAAATCTCTTATATATACTTTGCTTAAAATCTTTATTACAAAAGCTCGATCATGTTTTATCATTCATAAGAAATGCCTCATTAATTACTGCCCTCACCCTACCTGCTTTTGATAATACCAAAAGGGGGAGATTAATTAAAGAAATCTATATAGGAGAAATATAGAAAAATACGGGGAGACTAATTCATGTAATCAATCATTTAGGGGGAGTATAACATAAATTGCATTTATTTAGGGGGAGCATTAAGATAGGGGGAGTATGCACATTATCACGCATATCAAATAATATAGTTGCACTATTATCTCCCTTATCATATTCTATAATCACCTTTAATGATTTCTTGCTAAGAGGATTTGTTATTATCAAAAGGGGGAGATTGTTGGACATGTGTGTCACATCCCTTTGTTTGAGAATAACAAAATCCCAAATTGTATTTGATCTTGCTTGTGGTGTGTGCAAGAACTATAAGTTCAATACTCCACAGGTAGAAAACAGATTGGAGACGACTCTCTAGAAAATGTGCTAACGCCAGGCGTTAGGTCTTAACGCTAGGCGCTAGCCATTCGACGAAACCTGAAGGAACCTGCGTTCGACAAAATCTGAAGGCACTCGACGAAACTTGAAGGAACCTACGTTCGACAAAATCTGAAGGCGATCGACGAAACCTGAAGGAACCCGCGTTCGACGAAATCTGAAGGAAACTGCGTCCGACGAAATGAAAGTGCGTTTGACAAACTCTGAAGGCATTCGACGAAAGGAGTTTCCATTCGACGAACTAAACCTGCGCTCGACAAAATTTTGCTTGACTAATTGGAGCATTTGACTAACTGCTTTGCTTTACGAATTGGAGCATTCGACTAACTGAACTGCGCTTACCGAATTGGAGTGTTCGATGAACTGAACTACGCTCGATGAATTGAAGTTAACTGCGCTCGACTTATCGCGGTCAACAAAATGAATTTGTGATTGATGAAATGGGATTCCATTCGACGAAGGCGCGTTCGACGAAATTAGTTTCGTTCGACAAAATTTGGTTCTACCACGCTCCTTACGATATGCATTTTCTCAGCAACTGTTGTAGACGTTCACTAACGCCGACGTTAACTCTTAAAGACACGCGTTAGCTCTAGTGGTTATTTAAAGACCTGATTTTGTTTTTGCTGATGGCTGTGGGAATTATTGAAGCCTTTATTCCAGAGATCTGAGAGAGCTTCCAGAGAGAATACTTGCGACAAAACTCCATTGTTGTTATGCTGCATAAGATGGATCTCCCACAAAAAGCTTAATGAGATTTTTGGAGGAGGACTACGTCATGCTACATCCAAAGGACGATCGCTTCGACCTCGCTCATATTACAGTGATCCTTCATCTCAAACTTTAGAAGATCTCATAGGGAGTTTTTATTATTATCTTTACTTTCATTCCATATATTTTTGTAACCGTTTAGAGAATTCGCCTTGTGTTGGTGACCAGGTCTGGGTAGGACTTACGGAGGAATTCGCCTTGTGTTGGCGACTAGGTCTAGGTGATTAGATCTAGAGGGTGCTCGAGGCCATATCCGGGGAAGGATTGGCTAGAGCGGCTTGAGGCCTTATCCGGGGAAGGATAGGCTAAAGCCAACCGGTTTGTGGGGATACAAGTCGGTATAGAAATGAAAAAATTGTTTTACTTTGTACGCCTCCAATTTCTAGCGATACTGAAATCAAATTTATGTAAACACTTTTTTATATAATATAATCATGTCTCTTTTTGTGTTTACTTGATTTCTATCATTTAGTGTAAGTTATAAAATTGCAAATTACAATTGTTTTCTTCCTTTAAGTTAAATTATTATTTCATTCTAATTTACTCTAAACAATTTAGTAAATCGTCTAAAAATTTATAAAGAATTTTATTCCCTTATTCACCCCCCCCCCCACTCTAAGGGCACCAATCGATTCAACAACTTTTGGTGTCATAGCCTTAATCAATCTATACCCGAGGTCAATTTATGATTAGGATACGCTATGAAATCGCCATGGTGCGTCAAACTAGAATGATTTCATAGTTGGGTTGGCCTAACTAATTGATAAATGGACTACTTTATGTGATTTTTACACATGGCATACCACTGCTTTCACTGCTAGTTTGTCCTCAAACTAACTCGAGCGGGGTGTCCTAGTGTTTGTGGACTTCTTTCTCGTTGGATCGTTTGTTCAAGTGATACCACTTGTAAGATCCCTCTCCCGCACTTGGAGAATTCTCGGATCTTATGCCCAGAACCGCCGCCTTACAGTGACACTAACACACGAGTTAGCCTCCTCCGCAAGATGCCGATCCTGCCGACAATAATGATCAAACAGACCAACAAGAGATAAGAAGAAAAACCAAGTAAAATAAACCAAGTCTATAATCACACAAATATATATATATATATCCAAAAGAATATAGGTCCAACAATGAGTACAATAAATGAAAGAGAGTAAGGGCTTATGCCCGGTACATGTTAAAAACAAAGTAAAACCACTCTCTCACTCTACATCTAGGTGGAAGCTATCAAACTTTTATCAGTCTGTCGTTAAGTAGTGGTGCTGTGTTGAAACTGCTCCTCGAGTCTTGATATCACGTCCTGTTGGTCATACTGCTGCTCCATCTCCTCGGAATCCTAAGGTCACAATCGACCGTTAGTCATAAAGACTACGCCAATTTTGTCCGCGCCTCCCCCCGTGACTCCTATGCACCATGCGGAAGGACGAAGTGGAGGACAACAAGGGGTAAAAACAAGCAGGCAACAATTGGCAAAACTAGCAAGGCATATGTACTAAATAAGTATTGAAACTGATTCTGAGCTAACACAAGTAAGGTATATAAGTATTAAATAAAAGCTGCACGAAAAAGCAGATATAGTAATAAGGAAGAGCAGATACGAAAATAACCTTATGATGAGTAATTTATATACTCAACTTTTAGTACAAGTTTAATATATTTTTAATATGAAATTATATAGTTTACATGCTTTTTCTTATTTAATTTATCATCTTTTCAATTCTATAATCTAACTTAGACTTATCTTATGTTTTCAGGTTTTCTGGACATTTTGAGCGAAATGTGCAAGTACACGCCCAAGGTCACGCCCGTGACCAAGGGCGTGACAGCCAATGACATGTTCCATACCTGATGCCGCTTCATTTGGGAGCATTCCATGAAGATTCTTCAAGTACATGCCCCAGGTCACAGGCGCGACATGGGGGTGTGACCATTGGTCACGGCCATGACCCGCCTCCTTCAGCCAGAATAAGCTACCACGTCATTTAATGTTACACACCCGTGACTCAACATGTCACGCCCATGTACTTCCAAGATCACGGGCGTGTACCGCTTTGCCGCCTGAAAAACACATTGCCGCCTCATATTTTCCTGCCAGGAGCAGTTTGATGATTACATGCCCTAGGTCACGGGCATGACCTAGGTGCGTGATACGCACGTAACGCCTGCATTTAACCCAGAGACGCCTATCTGTCACCGGCTTCGATCACGCCTTTTACACGCCCCTTGGTCACGGGCGTGACCAAGGGCGTGTAACACCAACTTTTCACCTATTTAAAGTGAGCTTCTCCAGAACATCAGGGACAAATTTTGGGAGTTCTAATCCCCTTTTCTTGTTTTATTTTCCTGTTTTTTGTATTTCTTGTAGTTCTTGAACTTCTTGCATTTTGTAATTTTAATTAAATAGTTTTGTAGCATTCAATTCTTAGCTCGTAACATTCTTTAGCAATTTAATAAAAATAGTTCTTTTATTCTCTTATTCTCCTCCTCTTTCATTATGTACTATTTTATTTTTATTGATCCTTAATCTCAATGAGTAGCTAATTTTCTATTAGTGCTCGATCGAGATGATCCAAGGAATGATATAAGTCATGAAATAATTTATAGTTGCTCTTTCTCTTTTCTAAAATGCTTAAGATTTATCCTTAATTTTGAGATAGCGAGATTATATTTTCGATATATAATTGTTGCTCTTGTTTTCATACTTTATTTAGACGAGAGGCTCATAAATGCGAATCGATCACTCAAGGATAAAAAAGTGTAGAATGCAATCCTCGAGAGATAGGCGCCAATAGCGGGATTCACCTTGTTAAGCAAGTATTAGGTTGTCGATTATAGAATGAGAATTCAGTTGATATTTCCTAATCTTAGTTGGGCGTATCCTCGACCCAAGGTGCATTCATAATTCGGGAATCCCCATGGTCAAAGCTATTTTATTAAGAGAAATGCGATTTTTTTCTTTCTTCTTATTTTTATCTCCGAGGTGATTCAAAGATCGAGTGCTAATCGTTCTTGTTATTGTCTTAATCATTACTTTAATTTCTCTTCTGCAAAACCATTTACAAGTTCTATTGACAAAATAAAAGAGATTTTCTTGAAATAAGAGTATTCAACCGCCCCGAGTCAAATATGACCTTGGTTTTATAAACCTATACTACTCTCGATACGGTACACTTGTCGTTGTCGTTTGCGGATGTAGTTTCAGCTTCATCAAGTTTTTGGCGTCGTTGTTGGGGATCAAACCCATGTCACCCGCGTGACCAAAAGCTTGATGAAGCTGGAACTATATCCGCAAATGACAACGTCAAGTGTACCGTATCGAGAGTAGTATAGGTTTATAAAACCAAGGTCATATTAGACTCGGGGCGATTGAATACTCTTACTTCGAGAAAATCTCTATTATTTTATCATTAGAACATGTAATTGGTTTTGCAGAAGAGAAATTAAAGTAATGATTAAGACAATGACAAGAACGATTAACACTCGACCTTTGAATCACCTCGGAGATAAAAATAAGAAGAAAGAATAAAATCGCATTTCTCTTAATAAAATAGCTTTGACCGTGGAGATTCCCGAATTATGAACAAACCTTGGGTCGAGGATACGCCCAACTAAGATTAGGTAATATCAACCAAATTCTAATTCTATAATCGATAACCTAATACTTGCTTCATGAGGTGAATCCCGTTATTGGCTTTTACTCCAATCTGGAAGGGTAACATCATCCTCTCTCGAGGATTGCATTCTACTCCTTTTTATCCTTGAGTGATCGATTCGCATTTACGAGCCTCTCAGCTAACTAAAGTGTGAAAATAAGAACAAGAATTATATATCGAAAATATAATCTCGCGATCTTAAAATCATGGATAAATCTTAAGCATTTTAGAAAAGAGAAAGAGCAAGTATAAATTATTTCATGACTTATATCATTCCTTGGATCATCTCGATCAAGCACTAATAGAAAATTAGCTACTCATTGAGATTAAAGAATCAATAAAAATAAAATAGTACATAATGAAAGAGGAGGAGAATGAGAGAACAAAAGAACTAGTTTTATTAAATTGCTAAATAAAGTTACGAGCTAGGAATTGAAAGCTACAAAACTATTTAATTGAAACTACACAATGCAAGAAGTTCAAGAACTACAAGAAATACTAAAAACAGGAAAATAAAACAAGAAAAGGGGATTTGAGCTCCCAAAATTCGTCCCTGATGTTCTAAAGAAGCTCCCTTTAAATATGTGAAAAGTTGGTGTTACACGCCCTTGGTCACGCCCATGACCAAGGGGCGTGTAACAAGCATGACAAAGTCCGTGAGAGATAGGTGCCTCTGGGTTAAATGCAAGCGTTACGTGTGTATCACGCCCCTAGGTCATGCCCGTGACCTAGGGCATGTAATCTTCAAACTGCTCCTGGCGGGAACTTAGGCGGCAATGCGTTTTAAAGCGGCAAAGTGGTACACGCCCGTGACCTTGGAAGTACACGGGCGTGACATGTTGAGTCACGACCATGTAACTTTAAATTACATGGCGGCTTGTTCTGGCTGAAGGAGGCGGGTCATGGCTGTGACCATTGGTCACGCCTCCAGGTCACGCCCGTGACCTGGAGTGTGTACTTAACGAATCTTCACGGAATGCTCCCAAATGAGGCGGCATCAGGTCTGGAACATTTCTTTGGCTGTCACGCCCTTGGTCACAGGCGTGATCTTGGGCTTGTACTTGCACATTTCGCTCAAAATGTTCAGAAAACCTGAAAACATAAGAACTGTCTAAGTTAGATTATAGAATTGAAAAGATAATAAATTAAATAAGAAAAAGCATATAAACTATATAATTTCATATTAAAAATATATTAAACTTGTACTAAAAGATGAGTATATAAATTACTCTTCAAACACCCCCATACTTGAGCTTTTGCTATTCCAGAGCAAAAGAATGAGGGAAGAATTACAAGGCATCGATATTATTTCTAATTAACTATAATTTCATTAAACCAAGAGTAAGTTAAAAGTGAATTCTAGGAATTCAAGAATTAAGTCATAAGTTATGGTGATAATTTAAAAAGAGAAATTTGTTTAGCTAAATATTTCTCAAGATGACTATTTAGCAAACGAAATTATAGAAATTTTCAAACAAAATTAGATTGAAAATATAAACACTCTAACATAAAAGAAACTTAAGGAAATGACACCTACCAAAATATTGCTCTCTTAATAATTTAGTTTAGGACTAGAAACAATGAAATTGGCTAGGGATGGGTTTTAACGAAATGGCAAAATGAAGAGATACTAAAATAAAGTTGATGAATTTTATCCTCTCACCTTATTTGAATATGAAATTGTATATGTTTAGGAAAATAATGAATTTTATCCTCTTATTTTCCATGCCATATAATCTTTTAAATAATTTTGGGTGCATATGTTTAGGAAATAATGAATTTTATCCTCTTATTCCCATGACATATGATCTTTTTTTCTACCTTTTTTTTATTTGCCAACAAAGGGTAAGGGTAAAGAAATACTTCTAGTTTATAAATTAAACTATTTTGAGAGCAAGTTTTTTAGTGGAACGAAATTTCCTAAGATCTTAAAGTTAATTGAGAATATAAAAAACTCTAAAGATTCTTAGCCAATTTACCACAAAATGAAGCTATATTAAAATGAGAAGTAGTGCTAAATAGATTATCTAATCGAATTAAAAACATAAAATGTTTCTTAAAACTAAATTACTTCAAATTTAAATTTAAAAAATTCTGATAAAACAAAATATTAGCTAAATTAAAAATATGAGAATACTTATAATCAACCCTCAAACTAGATTTCTAGAAAAATAAAAACAACAAGTAAAAGGGAGATATATCTATAAATATTTTATTATATTTTATTTTATTCTTGGACTTCCTAAGGTCTACCGGTGAAGGGTTCGCAAGGTACTAGGAGGTGCGATGGGATTTCAAGCCCAAACCTCCCATTAAAAGATAATATATTTTTTTATGATTTTATAAATATTTTTTTTTATAAATTGAAAAGAAAGCCTAGAAAACTATGCTACACCCCCATACTTAAAATTAAACATTGTCCCCAATGTTTAAAACTAAGGATGAAAAATACGTGAAAGGAAAATGCATTAAAAAATGCAAGAACATTTAAAGATAAGAAAGGGGTGCATCACAAGATCGCTTTGTTTTTCCCTTCTTTAAACTAGACGGTTATTGTTAGCAAAACGGAAATTGAAAAGAGAAGTGCACAAGCAACTCCCTTAATTCACATTTAAGTGAATGTGCCATCATCAGTCGTCCGGCTACTCCTCCATTTATCATGTAATTCTCCTTTTGTCCTTGAATTTGAATATGTAAATCCAAATCACCTATACATACCTGAGGTGATTTGGATATATAAAAATGAGCGGCATATGGATCATTAATGATTTGGGGTGGCAACGGTGAGCCTTCAACCTGAAAATTATTAGATTATAGAGAATCAAAAATAAACGAGTCAGAAAATTTTGCTCAAGGAGGAGGCGCTTGCGAAAAAATATGATTAAACTCTGGTTGTTCATTTTCTAAAATAAATTTTTCTTTAGAAGAATCTAGTGCAATATTAAGCAGAATAAAATTTTCCGACACAACGTTTTCATGTATTTTCAGTGGAATAGAGGAATTTTGCGAAAATTCATGACAAGCAAAAGATGATCTGGGTGGAATAGGAGAAGAAACTTATTCTTCTTCTATTTCATTCAGGGTGCCCATAACTTTACAAAATTCTTGGAACAATAATTTTTCTTCATTTTTGGTAGAAGAAATAATGGGATTACATGAAACCACATGTTCCTCCATAGCTAAATTATCCAAAGATGGAGAAAAAGCACTAGACGAAATAATGTTGTTGGAACCTTAGTTTTGATTTGAGTCAGGATCCATCATCTAAAGTTCTATCATAATGCATCTTATAACTTAGATCAAATTCCCTTAAGACAGAAGACTAAGAAAATAAATTAAATATAATGCAATCGAATCAGAGAAGCTACGATCGACGAAAGGCTAGCAGTGCTTGACGAAATGGTTCTGAAGCTGCGTTTGACGAAATCCTAGCAATGCTCGATGAAAAGCTGCGGTCGACGAAATCCAGCCTTCTCAGCGCTCGACGAAAAGTCCGCGTTCGACGAATCTTCAACAGAAGCTCAGAACGACGAATTAAATAATCAGATCGACGAACATGAAGCTGAGCTCGACGAATTTCTACCAAATTTATAATTTAGATATTCTCCGTTCGACTAATATTCTTATATCTGATTAAAGCAATATTTTATAATTTCTATTTATATATTGCTATATATTGCTGCTTTAACAATATAGCTGTTGCAGCACTAAATGTTAGAAAAGAGAAGAACACTTTAACATCATCTTCGAAGATCCAATCTCAACAACCCATCAGGATCCCTAGAGTCTTCTTAGAAAAGAGAAGAACACTTTAACTTTTTGTTTCCTTTATTCCTTCCTGTACAAAGGGTTATAACTCCCTTCAAAAGTTAACTCTCGGTGACAGGGCACCATAGCAAAAACCTGTGATTTGGTTTTTGAGCTACCTGATCAAAAGCTCATGTGGTGGCAGGGCACCTGATCAAAACCTGTAGTGGATTCCTACCAGTGGGTAGAAGAGTAGATGTACCCAGGTTGATTGGGGAACTACTATATTTCCTTGTGTCTTCTGGTTGCTTGTTTTATGCTTTATTTTTCTTGTTGCTATGCTGTAATTTGTCTGTGTTTATCTTTCATAACTCAGCACTACACATATTTATATATCACTATTTTGAAATAAACTAAAAAAGAGTTTTTAACTTAAGAACTAAACTCAACTTCAATTGGTATCAAAGCAAGGTTGATTATATTAATCACCTTCAACTGATATTCAATTGCACTTTCAAATGTTCTCATCTCAATTTTGGTGTAGAGTATCGAATTGAATTGGTGGAAATTCCACAAACTTAGAGTACAAAAATGTTGGAACATGGTCTTCCGCATCTCCTAGGTTTGAGAATAACAAATCCTATGTGTATTTGATCTTGTGTGTTTAACTGTATAGGAAAACAAGTCCACATGACTCAAGGATAACATAAGAAAGTCGCACCAAAATTTGAAGCCAAAATTCCAACTTGCCTGCTAGCACCAGCGCTAGCGCTAGCGCAGGCGCTAGCGCTAACTTGAGAAAATTTTTGAAATAGTTATAGAAGGTACTAGCGCCATGCGATAGCAACTAATGTAGGTGGTAGTATCTAGCGCAGGCGGTATCTACTAGCGCAGGAGGTAGCGCAAAGCATTAGAGGAAGGCGGCTGGTTTGCTTAAAAGGAAGGATTCTCACGCAGAGAATATTGCCTAATCTGGGATAGCGCCAGCGGTAGTGATAGCGCAGGCGCTAGCTCCAAGGCTATAAAAACGACCCCTTGTCTCCGTCTTCCTCATCCTCTTCCACTCCCAAATTATAGAGTTTCATGCCACATCATATAGAGGAAGGTTCGGAGAGATACTCCCACAAATCCATGAAGGCTTAAGGAGATCCGTGGAGAAGATTTCAACACGCATCATCATCGTGATGAAAGACCGCATTGACTACGATCATACTCAGCAGGTCTTCGTCTACTTCTCCATGAGATCCATATAGGGAGTTTTTATTTTATTGTTATTTACTTCACATATTTTCTTGTAATCGTTTAGTGAACTCGCCTCATGTTGGCGACTAGGTCTGGGTAGGACTTAGGGCAGAAATTCGCCTCGTGTTGGCGACTAGGTCTATGGTGTAGATCTAGGGGGTGCTCGAGGCCATATCCAAGGAAGGATTGGCTAGAGCGGCTTGAGGTCGTATCCGGGGAAGGATCGGCTAAAGCCAACTGGTTCGTGGGGACACGAGTTGGTATAGAAAACAAAAAGAGTC
This sequence comes from Dactylorhiza incarnata, assembly GCA_033032865.1. Taxonomy (NCBI): domain Eukaryota; kingdom Viridiplantae; phylum Streptophyta; class Magnoliopsida; order Asparagales; family Orchidaceae; genus Dactylorhiza; species Dactylorhiza incarnata. The sequence goes on from JAWHQI010000073.1 coordinate 2,351,610, forward strand.
TTTCATTTTTCGCCTTGATTTCTAGCATCATTGAAATCGAATTTTGTAATCAATTTTATTAATAATAATCATGTCTCTCTTTGTATAATAAAATTGATTTGATCTTCATTTCTCTAAATTGTTTATTATCCTCTCTTTCATTATAAAATAATTTAGATCTTTATTCAAAATCACTATTTTTATCCCTTATTATTTCAAGTATTCCAAAATATAATATAAGTTTTTAAAACCCTTATTCACCCCCCCCCCCTCTAAGCGCGCCTACCGATCCAACAAGTGGTATCAGAGCAGTTATATTCCAATTGGCTTAACAATCGGGAATAATGGCATTTCGTGATCTCGCTTCTATTATTGGGGGTAATTTTTATGAAGATGGAAAATCACTAGCACCACCTTTATTTGAAGGAAGAAATTTTAAAGGATGGAAAATATTAATGGAATATTTTCTTAAAGCTTTAGTTGAAAAAGTTTGGAATATTACTATTAAAAGGCCACCTAGCGTAATAAATAAAAACGAAATGGTTTTAAATACAAAATCTATGAAAAGTCTATTTTGTGCGTTAGATCAAAATATTTCCAAACTCATTCATACTTTTCCTACAACATACGAGATGTGGAATTTTCTTGAGATAACTTATGATCTTCCTCTTGCATGTATGGAACAAACACATGTAGAGAAGGACATACAAGTATCCACCATTATTCAAGAAAATCTCTCTTGTAGCAAAACCATGGAAATCATGGAAATTGACTTAGCCAAAGAGAGCAATTCATCAAGAGAAGATTAAAATTCATCTATAAAGAAGGAAGGCTAGAAGACGACAAAGGAACGTCATGTTCACATCTTGCCTCTTCCGATTGCACTGTAAGAAAGTCTAATTCTTTTTCTTATTTCCATATACAAAAAATTGTTAAACGTAGAATGAAGAAATTAAAAATTGCTAATAAGAGATTACGTTTAGAAAATAAAACTTTGAAAGCAAATGTGAATGAAGAATCCAAAAAGGATGTGTTTGAATCTCAATCATGCTCTTCATTTGAATATTATACACCTTATTTTGATTATAATAATATTAAAGAAAAATTCAAGGATTTAGAAAAAGAACTTTTAATTTCAAAAGAACATAACGAAAAATTGATAAACGAAAATAATATTCTCTCTCATAAACTAGAATCTTTAAAATCACTCTTTCAAAAAAGATTAAATAATTTTAAATATCTTATTTCTAGTTTATCATCAAACATGTGTAAAACTTCTACTAGTATGTTAAAACATATTAAACATGCACCTAGTAGAATGTTTAATCACATAAATATAATGAATTCTAACCCACATTATGTATCTCCCAAATTAAATTCTAATGTGCACAAATTTCCTATGAAATATAATTTCAAAATTGACTATTATTTTAAACCTAAGTTTAATGAATATGGAAATTTAATCCATAATATTAAATCAAAATATGAATGGAGACCCAAAATAAAAAATGAAACATTAACTCCACTTGAAAGAATTCATTCATTTTTGTCTCCCCAAAAATTATCATGCTATATTTGGGTACCTAAGGAACCGTTACACTTGGTTCCCTTTGGATACCCAAATCTCTCATCTACTAGTATCATCCAAATGCATGAAGTAGAATATTTTCAAATTGAAATATACAAATTTCTACTTCATGATGTGCTTTAATGTCTTTTCTATTTTTTCTTTTTTGTTTTCTTCTTAATCCATCATGTCATGGTCATCTAATATAATATTTGAAATTTTGACTTTGTCCCCTAAAGCCTAAATGAAGTGTGCAAATCAAAGTAAATCCAAATTAAAAGTCAAGTATTTTTTTCATTTATAAATGACCAATCTATTACTATTAAAATCATTACCCATAAATATCAAATAGTATTCATATAAATTGAACTATAAATTTGCTATAAGATATTTCAAATTAAATCCAGTTATTAGGCTATTAAGCTTTTTAGACTTCACCAACAAAGTGGTTTAGAGAAATAACATGATCCAAAATAAAGTTCAAGATCTAAATAAAAGCTCAACTTTCAAAATGGTTGTCTTTGTTCACAACAAAAATTATATTGTGTTCACTCCTTGATGTCAAACATGATCTAAACCATCACTATTGTTCACCTATCAAAAATCACATATATATTCAAAATTCTTAATTAAAAGAAAATCACTAAAATGTATTGAAAGAATTTACCTTCATAATGAATATTGAATTCACAAGCACCACAATGATCTATTGATGTCCTTTGCTAAAATTCTCTAACATCATATATCATAAGTCATATCAAAAGTCTTCTAAAAACAATTATTTCTATCAGAATTATGTGAATTATAATTGATATAATAATTGATGATAATTGATATTATAATTACATACCATGGTTGGTGTATTATGTGTGTATTGTGATTTATTTCTAGTTCAGACCTTTGAATCATCTTGATATCAAATCAAATAAAAATGATCACTTCATTCTAGGTCTCTGAGTTAAAACACATTCATAAACGCAATTTTGCAATTTTTAACCATCTAAAACATCTCCTAAAAATCGGAAATTTCTGCATGAAAAATTTTAGATCAATAATTAAAAATTTCAAAATCATCAAAAATCGTGTACTGTTTCCTGCGCTAGCGCTAACGCCGGCGCTAGCGCGCCTATTTGTTTTTCTGTAATTTTAAATTTTTGAAAAATTCTTAAAAATATATTAATCTGTGTACTATTTATTTTTGCACTTCTTCTTTGATTTCATTTTTGAAAAATCAAATACAAAAATACAAAAGCCAAATTACAAAAAAAATATCTTTTGCTTTTTTTGGTTTTTGTCATTTGTTTAAATTCTATTTCTAAATGCAAAAATCAAATACAAAAATATAAAATACAAAAACCAACAAAAAAACTGTATGGAATTTATTGTGATAATCAAGCATGTTTTTAAACTATCTTTATAACTTCAACAATGTTTCAATTTATCTTGTCAAACTACTTTGAACATTGTTTTCATCATGCTTTGCTATATCTACTCATTTGTGCATAAAATTGTATTGTAAAAGTTGTGTAGAACTAAGCTTACCATGCCTCTAAGTATGTGTAAATGTTTTATGGTTGATAATGATACTCATTCACTCACTTATTTTGGCAAAGTTTACATATGCTTTTAATCTAAGAATGCTTGCTTGTGTATTGTAATTGTACAATGAATTAAAATTTGCACAAGTATTTTATCTACACTACATTTACTTGCACTCTTAAAAATTAAGAAAAGTGGTTGTACTTTCATAATTCAATTAGTTTGTAAAGCAAGTGTATTCGGAGAATTTTGTACAAAAAAATCATGAAATAAAGTGTCAAAGATAACTCCACCAAGCACTACTTGAACCTCCTAATAAGTCTTAATAAGCATTGTGAGGTTGAGCACCTTGGAAAGATTAGTAAAGTGTCTCGTGCAAACCCTCATTTTTACACAACTTATTCTTTAGTACATCGGATCACAAAAAATATATATATTGAAGAATAAAATTGTGTGATCCCCCAAGCACTACTTTGCACCCTGATAGGTCTTAATGAGCATTGTGTGTGCAATGCACCTTGGTAGTTGTATATTTTTCTTTGTGCTTAAAAGTGTGTGGAAGTAAAATTATTTGTGTTTTATTGTGCACTTTACTTTACACATGTCTTATATTTTTGATTAAATCATTTGTTTACTCTCTTCAAAATACACTTATGTGCACATCATTATCTTCCATAACACTTATTCTCAGGAGTATTGGATCCTAATACTAAAATTCTATAATACTCTTTCTATATAAATGCACTAGAAAACCTAGCATGCTTTCTACAATGTTTGGTATGTTTTGAAATTGTGAATTAAAATAACATTGTAGTAATCTCTTTTTGATAACAGTATTTCATGCTTGGTTACTTTATTGTTAAACTTAAAGATTTTAATTGAACAATGATTTACAAAAACATCTTCTTTATGAAATTTAACTCATATATCTTTTTATGGATCATCATTGATTACAATAATATGTTTCTTGTATTTCGATAAGTTTTTCGCATCATAACCATATAATTGTTTTACCTTGCACTTTCATGCTTATTTAAAGTCTTTTATTTTGTGTGCATCCTCACTTGAATCTTAACATTCCTTTCTTTCCACAAGTGGTAGACTTGCTTGGTAAACTTTATATTGGTTGCTTTAAACAAGAATATTTTTTATGCTAAAAACTCTAATTTATTTCTATGAAAATATTGTAATACTAAAACTCTGATTTATTATTGGATTTCAAATTAGCTCTGTGACTTTTTTCTTAAAAAAAAATTCAAATAAAAATATAAACCCATAGGCTATAAACGTATCATTAGAATTAAATGATTAATGTTTCCAATAACTATTATCCATGATTACATATCTCACCATAGAGGGGGCGTAGGGTTGTAGACATTAGATAACCTGACCTCTATGTCATGTCTTGTCCTTAACCGGGGAGGGTTCTAGGGGGCCTTGTGAGGCACTGGGGGGAAAGAGTGATGGGTTGAGTTTTTTCTAATGTTTGCATATGGGACTAACACCCTAACCTACGGCATGTATGCAGCTCCTCATGCCCATCCGTCACTTAGTACTGGGCTAGGGTGTAGAAATATTATCTGGGTAGATTTGTTATTTGGAAATCATTACCTTTTTATGCTTAAAACTCTTATATAAAGGGGAAAACTAACATTATAATATTGATTACTTGGCAAATGTTATATTGTTCATCTTTAAGCTAAAAACTCTGATCTATCTCTATAAAAATTATTCTAAAACTCCTTATCATTTCATTCTTTCTAAAATCTCGATCATGCCTTTATCTCATTATCAAAACTTTTCTGTGGTTTGCTTCCTTACCCACATTTTGCTAATAATAAAAAGGAGAGAACTAACATGATAAATAAGATATGCTATCCAAATGAAAACTAACATGATTAATTAAGATAATAGCTTAATATGATAGCTTACATATTAGGGGAGCATTCACTAAGGGGGAGCATATATTTAGGGGGAGCAATTCTAAATACCAAAATCGACAATTATCCTAAGTCATCACTCTCACACACACACAAGTAGTTCATCATGCTTATATATATTAATGCTCTGATTTATCATTAATGGAATTGTTATTATCAAAAGGGGGAGTTTGTTGGAACATGGTCTTTCGCATCTCCTAGGTTTGAGAATAACAAATCCTATGTGTATTTGATCTTGTGTGTTTAACTGTACAGGAAATCAAGTCCACATGACTCAAGGATAACATAAGAAAGTTGCGCAAAATTTGAAGCCAAAATTCCAACATGCCCGCTAGCACCAGGGCTTGCGCTAGCGCAGGCGCTAGCGCTGACTTGAAAAAATTTCGGAAATAGTTATGGAAGGTGCTAGCGCCAGGCGATAGCAGCTAACGCAGGCGGTAGTATCTAGCACAAGCAATATCTACTAGCGCAGGCAGTAGCGCAAAGCATTATAGGAAGGCGGTTGGCTTGCTTAAAATGAAGGATTCTCACGCGGAGAATATTGCCTAATCTGGGATAGCGCCGACGGTAGCGATAGCGCAGGTGCTAGATCCAAGGCTATAAAAAGGACCCCTTGGCTCTGTCTTCACCAACCACTTCCACTCCCAAATTCTAGAGCTTCGTGCCATATCATATAGAGGAATGTTCACAGAGATACTCCCACAAATCCATGAAGGCTTAAGGAGATCTGTGGAGAAGATTTCAACACGCGTCATCATCGCGACGAAAGACCGCATCGACTACGATCATACTATGCGGGTCTTCGTCTACTTCTCCATGAGATCCATATAGGGTGTTTTTATATTATTGTTATTTATTTCACAAATTTTCTTATAATCGTTTAGTGAACTCGCTTCGTATTGGCGACTAGGTATGGGTAGGACTTAGGGCAGAAATTCGCCTCGTGTTGGCGACTAGGTCTAGGGTGTAGATCTAGAAGGTGCTCGAGGCCATATCCAGGGAAGGATTGGCTTGAGTGGCTTGAGGCCGTATCCGGGGAAGGATCGGCTAAAGCCAACCGGTTTGTGGGGATACGAGTCGGTATAGAAAACAAAACGAGTCTTTCATATTTCGCCTTGATTTCTAGCATCATTGAAATCGAATTTTGTAATTAATTTTATTAATAATAATCATGTCTCTCTTTGTATAATAAAATTGATTTGATCTTCATTTCTCTAAATTGTTTATTATCCTCTCTTTAATTATTAAACAATTTAGATCTTTATTCAAAATCACTATTTTTATCTCTTATTATTTCAAGTATTCCAAAATATAATATAAGTTGTTAAAACCTTTATTCACCCCCCCCCCCCCCCTCTAAGGGCGCCTACCGATCCAACAAAAACTTGCGGCGCAAAAGAGGAAGAACAAAAATTTGGATTTAATGATTCATCTACATTGTTCTGAAAACTATCTGGGTGAGCTTGCCACCAAGAATAACCTACTTCAGAGCTAGAAGAGAAATTATTAAAATCTGAAAAATTATTCCCGTGAAAATTAGAAAAAACATTTTCATCAAAGCTGGAAAAATTTTTTCTTGAAAAGAGGAAAAATTATGATTGTAATTATTATCAAAATTATTTGCATAAGATTGAGAAAAATCATTTTCATAATATAAATTTTGAGAATAAGAATGAAAATCACTTTGATGAGGTGCACCATAATAATTGTAACTAATTTGGCATTGTCATGCGGCTTCCAAAAGATTAACTTGATTTTGAAGCTCGGTAACTTTTACGGCCAATTTATATAACCTCATTTAATGAAAAGAAAACAACCTTCACTTAAATGAATGGAATTTTTAGAGGGAGAATAGAGAAGAGAAATAATTTATATAAAATATTTTTTTCTTTCAAAAAGCGGGTTAAATTAATCCCGGACTTCCCGAGGTCTACCATGTGAAGGGTTCGCAAGGTACTAGGAAATGCGATGGGAGTTCAAGACCAAATCTCCCTTTCCGAGAATTTAAATTACGCCTTTTAAAATTTTTAAGAGAAGGGTGAGGAGAAAGAGGAAGATAAAATTAATAGATATTTTTTTTCAAAATATCAACCTAAAGTCCCCGGCAATGGCGCCAAAAACTTGATGAGCAGAATTATATCCGCAAACGATAACGACAAGTGTGCCGTATCGAATGTAGTATAGGTTGTAAAAACCAAGGTCGTATTAGACTCTGGGCAGTTGAATATTTTTACTTTGGGAAATTTCTATTATCTTATCAAAAATAACTTGGGGTTGGTTGTTGCAAGAAAGAGAGATAACATATTTTAAAACTATGTGTTAAAAGACTAGTGCTCAACCTTGAATCACCTTGGAAAATAAATCTAAGAAATAAAACTTCAAATTCTCTTAAAGAAATTACTTGACCGTGGAGGTTCCCGAATTATTAACGTACCTCTCTCGAGGATACGCTCAACTAAGTTTAGGTTGATCAATCAAACTTCTGCGATAGAAACAAAACCCCTAAAACTCGCTTTATCGTAGTGAACCCCTCTATTGGATTTGACTATAATCTGGGAGATTAATGTCATCCTCTCTCGAGGAGTGCATTCAAATCTCTTTATCCTTGAAATGATTGATTCGAATCAAAAACCTCTCGGTTATTAGATTACGAAAAAAATGAATGAGAATTATATATCAAAAATATAATCTCAATCAATTAAAATTCACGCGCCGAAAAAAACTCTAAGGGTTACGATCCTTCCTCCCCATCTTAGGATGTATTTTTGTCCTCTCATTCCTTTTTATATGCTTGCATAAGGTATCCCTTTCACCAAATAGGAGAAGTGTAGGATTTCCTTAAGTTCTTCAGAACTCCAGGTTGATTGTGTTCGTCCCCAACATTATTGCATGTAGAAATCTGATAGACCTATGGATTTAGGCATTGCGTGTGAAGCCTATTCGTGGCCGTGAGCCCAGATCGGTGATGCTTGAATTATGATGTTGCATTTAGGTTAAACCTAGAATTCATGTCGGAGAATGACTCCGTGAGATTTGTCATTGCATTAAAGTACTTGTGCGTTAGATGTCTTTCGGAGAGCCTAACGGAAGCCCCATGCTTGGAAAGTGGTGGAAGGCAAACCTTCACCATAAGGTTTGAAGTAGAGCAGTCTTGTAACTCCTTCAGTTGTTTTGTGGGCGAAGCCTAAGCTCCGCTGGGATGGATTAGGTGCGTAGCCATCATTTTGTTGTAACACTTGAATATGTTAAACCTTTACGGGATGAGGCGAAGCTGTACCCGCGTCGTGCTGAGTGACCACGACGGTTAGAGCCCAGGCAATGGCGGAACCAGACCCATTTCCATACAGAATGGTAGGAGGTAGTTTACCTCTTGTAAAGCCATGGGATCATGGGACAGGCCGGAAAAGGTGTTTACCTAGACCGGCCAGATGCTCTAGTTTGCCCACCTAAGGTTGTTCCTTAGGGTGGAGTGTTGGTGGATTGATGTTTGTTAGCCTCATGCGGTTGCTAGGCGGTTGCGGGAATCCTCCAGGTGAACCCAACCAACATCATGTGCATACATTGGTTCCCTTTAATTTGATGCTAACCTAGAAGATTGATTGTGTTTGAAACCTCACGCTCTGTAGTGGTAGTTACGCTTTCTTTTATTTTTACATGTTGCGTGTACGACTTGCTTGCAAGATTAGCGGTGACACGTCCCTGAGCCTGCTAGATGGTCGAGGGGTGGGATCGTTACGCGGTTTGTGGTCAGCTCATAGCTGACCCTCGTTTACCTCTTATTTGATGTTGGTGCAAGTGTTGGTTGTGAGCCAAGTGGAAAGTAGTGTGTGGTGCCCCTTTTGTTGTGTTGGCCTTTGAAGGCCAACCTCCCTTTTTCTGCATTCCTTGTTTTTCTGGCCTGCGTGCCGATGTATGTTGGTGTTGAGTTAGGTATATTTGTTTAAATGTAAGTCCTTAAGGCCGTAACTCTTTTGTTTCATTCCTGGGATAGTGGACAGTTCTAAAAGATGTTTTAAATCAAATGCTTCCGCTTACGATTTATGTACTCTCGTGTAGTTGTAGTTTTTTTTCTGATTATCACCTTATAATGCCTAGCTAGTGTGTATAGTATGGCGTGAGGTCCTGGCCGAACCTACTATTATATTATTTTTGTACTGGCAAGGTGTTACAATTTTGTATCAGACTTTAGGAATCGATCCGTAGTTTAGTGAATTCGAGGCCGACTTCCTTTTAAAGGGGGTGGAGTGTACGTGATGTGCGTTCACCTAAAATGCTAGAAACTAATAAGAATGTCCACTTAGGAATGAAAAACATGCTTGTTTGCGGAACCTGGGTGTTCCTTGATTGATATTGTACTATATTTTCGGTCACTAAATTGTGTGTTGCACGATTATAGATGACTAGGAGTGGTGCGGGGCAGTCTTGACACCGTAACACTACTGAACGTAGTGTGTCCGCTGAGGTACCAATGACCACTCCTGTTGTGATGGTTAGATTAGTCACTGAAGCGGTCTTCGCGATGATTTATACTCAGACTGGGCAGCTTGCACATCCTACTATCCCTATTCCTGATGTTGCCCCGGTGCCTGTGGCTGCAGTGGAGTCAAGAAGAGAACCTGCAGTAGAGCCTAGGGTGGAACATAAAGTTGAACAGGTAGCTATGGGAAGAGCACGTGACCAGCAGTTGAAGTACTTTCTGAGTTTCAACCCTCGAACCTTTTTAGGGACCGAATCCCCAACAGAGGCAGAGGAATGGCTGTCAACGATAAAGAAAATGCTAAGAGTGACGGCAACTGAAGAAGCGATGATGGTCACCTTAGCCACTTTCCTTTTTATGGGAGAGGCAGTGCTTTGGTGGGCAGAGTTGGAAGCGCACAAGTTGGACGGTAGAGATATAACTGATGTCTCGTTGGCAGAGTCCTCAAGAATGTTCCTCCAGAGGTTTATCCCCTCTGTCTAGCAAATTGCATTGCAAAATCAGTTTTTGCAGTTAACTCAAGGTGATCATTCGGTTGACGAATACATGCATGAGTTTACCAGATTGAGTCGCTATGCGGGCCTTTGGTGGAAGACGAGGAAGCAAAAATGAATAAGTTTTATGAAGGGCTTCGAGGCGAGTTGAGGCTGCTCCTAGCAGGCCCAATGACTTTTGGTTTCCAAATTATGGTGCAATCTTCCAGATCTCTGGAGTTGGATATGAAGAGAGTGCAGGAAAAAGGCCCTACTGCATAGAAGTCTGAATTCCTTGTACCAGCTTCTTAATCTAAATCTGAGTTCAGGAGGAACAAAAGAAACTTCAATCCTGCGGAACGAACTCACTCTAGCGTGTCAGAAGATACGACTGCACAAGGTCCGATTACATGTTTCACTTGCGAAAAGGTGGGACACAAAGAACGTGTGTGTCGAAGTGGTCCCCCGAGACCGGAAAACCGAGCGATGGACCATGCTCGTGCTGCGGGTCATGCGGAAAAGGGCAAAGCTACGAAGTCTTCTGCTTCCTAGAACATTCCGACCCAGCCGAGAGTTTATTCGCTTGGCCAGCAAGAAGCTATCTGACAAACTGATGTCATTACAGATATGAATTAGAAGTTAGCTTTTACAGCCATATGTGATTTATACCATGTGTGACTTTATGTTTGTTTTATGTGCATTTAGGCTTTGTCCTAATTTTCAACTATCAGGCGAGAGCTCTCTTCGATACGGGAGCATCACACTCCTTTCTGTCCAAGGACTTTGTGGTACAAATTGGAGTGCCTTCTACCTTGGTAGAAGATTGATTGGAGGTAGTGCTGCCCAATGGATCTAGAATGAGCGCGGATAAGAAGAGTTGTGTATGGTACGGATCGCAAATCAGGATTTCAACATAGAAGCATCACTATTTCCCCTAGCTGAATTCAACGTGATCTTTGGCATGGAATGGCTCTCGGAGCAGTGGGCATGCATAGATTGCAATTCGAAGGAGATTACTCTTGGGAAGAACACAGAGATGAAACCACATTTGTGGGTATGCGAGGAGCGAGCAAGATACTGATGTTTGTTGTCCAGGTGGTTAAGGCGGTGAGAAAGGGCGCAGAGCTATTCTTCACCTTGTTGGAGGCTTCGATGCCTAAGCCCAATTTAAGTGATGTCCCGATAGTGGCAGAGTACGCTGACATGTTCCCTGACAAACTCCCTCAGGCTCCAACACAGCGGGAGATCAATTTCTGTATTGAGTTGGTGTTAGGTGCCAAACCCGTGTCACACTCACCGTACCGGATAGCGCCAAAGAAATTGGCAGAATTGAAGGTTCAATTACAAGAGCTGCTAGAGCAAGGCTATGTACGTCCAAGTTCGTCACCTTGGAGTGCACCGATTATCTTTGTGAAAAAGAAGGACGGGAGCTTGCGTCTATGTATGACTGAGAAGAACCGTTATCGGATTCCATAAATTGACAACTTATTTGACCAACTGTTTGGGTCGACGGTATACTCTAAGCTAGACTTAAGGTCCGGTTATTATCAGCTTCGTATAAGGGAATGTGATATTCCAAAGACAGCGTTCAGTACCCGTTTTGGACACTATGAGTTCACGGTTATGTTATTCGGTCTCTCCAACGCACCATCGGTATTCATGCACTTAATGAACAGAATGTTCCGAGAGAACCTGGACCAATTTGTGATTGTGTTCATCGACGACATATTGGTATATTCTCATTTGGAAGAGGAGCATGCAGTGCATCTGCACGCAGTTTTGAGCACCCTGAGGAGGAACCAACTATATGCCAAGTTCCCCAAGTGCGAATTTTGGCTATCGTCAGTAGCATTCCTGGGTCATGTTGTTAGTGGCGAAGGAATCGCAGTCGATCCATCGAAGATAGAAGCTATCCGATCGTGTCCTGTGTTGTAGCGGAAGTCCAAAGTTTCTTTCTACTTTCCGGCTATTATAGGCGCTTTGTGGAGAACTTCTTGAGGATTGCACTTCCTCTCACTAACCTGACTAGGAAAGATCAGAAGTTCATTTAGTCGCCCGAGTGCGCATGAGCTTTTGAGGAACTGAAGAACTGTTTGACCATGGTGCCCATTTTATGCTCGCCATGTTAAATGGAAGGCTACGAAATATATAGTGACGCTTCGGGGAGTGACTTGGATTGCGTCTTAGTGCAATTCGGCCAGGTGATTGCCTATGGCTCCCGTCAGTTGAAGGTACAAGAGAGGAACTACCCGGTCCATGACTTGGAGTTAGCGGTCGTGGTATTCCTTCTTAAGCTTTGGAGGCATTACCTATATGGCTTGAAGATCGACATCTTTGCAGACCACAAAAGCCTCATGTACCTGCTGGATCAAAGAGAGTTGAATATGAGACAGAGGAGGTGGATGGAGTTCCTTGGGGACAACACCTTTGACATGTGTTACACTCACGGGAAGGGAAACATTGTTGCAGATGCGTTGAGTTGTAGGCTCCCGCACAAGCAAACTGGATTTGGATGCATGATGAGCGTCTAATCCGTGAGATAGAGTCCTTGGAGATCATTTGCATCGATAGGAGAGCGTCTACTTTAGCATGCTTGAACTGGACAGAGGTTCAATACGACCTAGCCGACCGAGTTTGACAAGCATTAGATCTAGATGCGAGCATGAAGGGTTGCAAAGCAGAGACTATTGATGGGTTAAACGCTGATTTCTCCTTCGAAGATGGTCTTATGTGGAAGGATGCTAGGTTGTGTCCCAAATGTTGGTACATTACGTGCGGAGTTGATGTACGAGGCTCACTTTGCCAAGAACTCGATCCACCCAGGGAGCACAAATATGTACATGGATATGAAGAAACTCTTCTGGTGGCCAGGAATGAAGAAAGACATTGCTCTCTATGTTGCCAAGTGTCATACTTGCGCGTTGGTGAAGGCTGAATGTCAAAGACCTGGTGGGTTTATAAAGTCTTTGACAATCCCGGAATGGAAGTTCCAAGATATCTCGATGGATTTTGTGCATGGATTGCCAAGATCATAGCATGGAAATGATGCCATTTGGGTGATTGTAGATCATTTAATGAAAGTATCGCACTTTATTCTGAACCGGAAAGATGATTCCATAGAAATGCTAGCAAAGTTATATGTTGATATTATTGTGCAATTGCACGGTGTTCCTTATAGCATCATCAGCTATCGTGACAGGCCTTTCACATCGAAAGATTGGAGGCTTATCCATGAACTATTGGGCACTAAGCTGAGGTGTAGCAGGACCTTTCACCCACAAACGGATGGACAGACATAGAGGACCAACAGGACTATGGAGGATATTCTTCGAATATGCGCTCTAGATTATGGAAAGAAGTGGGAAGATCATCTATATATGATCAAGTTTGCCTACAATAATAGCTACCAAGACAGTATACAGATGGCGCCCTTCGAGGCCCTATATGGTAGAATGTGTCGTACGCCATTTCCTTGGGCGGAATTGGGTGACACGAAGTTGTTAAAGCGCAAATATGTGGATGAAGCGAATACATCGATTCAGGCGATACGAGAGGGATTGCATATTGCCCAGGATAGACAGACAAAGTACTACAATGCAAATCACCGGAATGTTGAGTTTGCCGTTCGTGATTGGGTTTATTTAAAGATCAAACCATTCAAGGGAGTATCACGGATCAGATGCTTGAAAAAGATGAGTCCAAAATATGTAGGACCGTTTGAGATCTTGGAACATATTGGTGAAGCTGCCTACCTGCTTCCTCTATCTACGTGGCTAAGCGGCATGCACGTTGTATTCCACATTTCTGTATTGTGAAAGGCTATCAAGGAGCCTACCCATGTTGTTGTGGTTAACGAAGTGTTGGTAGATAGTGGGCTAACGTCGAAAGTCACGCCCATTCCCATCGAAGACACCAAAGTAAAGCAACTGCAGAATAAGTCCATCCAGATGGTAAAAGTCCGATGGGATAACTGTGGGAGAGAAGAACTCTCTTGGGAAAGAAAGCAAACAATGCTTGCAGAGTACCCCGCTCTATTTCCCCCAGGTATACTTTAAGTTGTTGTTATGTTATTTTCATAATTTTGGGGTGAAATCCTTTTAAGGGGCTGGTGGAGTTGTAACTCCCCAAAATTTTACTATTCTGCGAGCCAACGTGGTGTGGCAATGCTCGGAGTGGGGGGTTGGGCCATTGATTTTAGCCCAATAGGCCACTTGTCGTGCGTGATTATTCTCGCACGATCAGGCGCACGACCACTGGTCGTGCGCATTGCCCATTTTCTTACACGAGTGGTTCGCTTGTTCACAGTCTTTGTTCTCGCACGACCACTGGTCGTGTGCCTTTGGTCGTGCACTATTTTTGGCTTTCCTTTCTGCTACAGGTTGTTGTCACACAATCAGGAGAAATCCTTCTCACACGACCACTGATCGTGCGCCCGGTTTGTTCTTCTCCAGATTGAAATGTTGAACCGGCGATCGGAGCGGTCAAATCCTTTAGATCTTGATCTGACGGGTGAGAAATGTTGCTGGAAAGTATTAGGTCTTGACCTAAAACCATTTCCCCTCATAACTTTAAGTCTTTTCTCTCTCCCAAGCTTGAGAAGGAAGAGAGGCAAGGAGGAAGAAGAAGCTCTTTCGGCCATTAACAGAGCTCCGAAGCTCCGAATCGCGAGACGTTTCTGGATCTGTAGAGAGCTGCCCGGTGCGGTTCTTCCTATCCGATTGGAATCTCAGATCTATGGTGACGAAGAAAACTCCAAGGATAACGATCCTTCCTCCCGGTCTTAGGATGTGTTTTTGTCCTCTCATTCCTTCTTCTATTCTTGCAAAAGGTATCTGTTTCACCAAATGGTTGAAGTGTAGGATTTCCTTAAGTTCTTCGTAAGTCAAGGTTCATTGGGTCTGTCCCTGACATTATTGCATGTAGAAATCAGATGGACGTACGAATTTAGGCATTGTGTGTGAAGCCTATTCGTGGCGAGGAGCCCAGATCGGTGATGCTTGAATTGAAACGTTGCATTTAGGTTAAGCCTAGAATGCATGCTGGAGAATGACTCCGTGAGATTTGTCATTGCATTGCCAGACTTGTGCGTTAGATGTCTTTCGGAGAGCCTAATGGAAGACCCAGGCTTGGAATGTGGTGGAAGGAAAACCTTCACCACATGGTTTGAAGTGGAGTGGTCTTGTACTACCTTTAGTTGTTTTGTGGGCGAAGCCTAAGCTCCTCTGGGAGGGATTAGGTGCATATCCATCATTTTGTTGTAACACTTGAATGTGTTAAAACCTAATGGGATGAGTCGAAGCTGTACCCGCATCATGTTGAGTGACCACGATGGTTAGAGCCCGGGCAATGGCGGAACCAAACTCATTTCCATGCATAATGGTAGGAGGTAGTTTTCCTCTTGCAAATTCGCGGGATCATGGGAGAGGCTGAAAAAGGTGTTTACCTAGACCGGCAGAAGCTCTAGTCTGCCCACCTAAGGTTGTTCCTTAGGGTGGAGTGTTGGTGGATTGATGTTTGTTAGCATCATGCGGTTGATTGGCTGTTACGGGAATCCTTCAGGTGAACCCAACCAACATCATGTGCATACCTAGTTTCCCTTTAATTTGATGCTCAACATAGAAGATTGATTGTGCTTGAAACCTCACCCAGTGTAGTGGTAGTTGCACTTTCTTTTATGATTACATGTTGCATGTACAGCTTGCTTGCAGGATTAGCAGTGACGCACCCCTGAGCCAGCTAGATGGTCGGGGGTAGGATCGTTATGCGATTTGCGGATAGCTCATAGCTGACCCTTGTGTACCTTTTATTTGATGTTGGTGCAGGTGTTGGTGAGCGAAGAAGAAAGTAGCGGGTGGTCCCCTTTTGCTGCGTTGGCCCTTGAAGGCCAACCTCCCTTTTTCTTCTTTCCTTATTTTGTCGGCCTGCGTGCCGATGTATGTTGGTGTTGAGTTTGGTACATTTGTTTAAATGTAAGTCCTTAAGGACATAACTCTTTTGTTTCATTCCTGGGATAGTGGACAGTTCTAAAAGATGTTTTAAATCAAATGCTTCCGCTTACACTTTATGTAATCTCGTGTGGTTGTAGTTCTTTTTCTGTTTATCACCTTATAAGGCCTAGCTAGTGTGTATAGTATGGCATGGAGTCCCGGCCGGACCTACTGTTATATTATTTGTAGTGGCAAGGTGTTGGAACAGTGCCCAGCAGAGTTCCTGATTTGAAGATGTGCTCAGCTCAATGATAAGTACAAAGTGTATCTAATATCATATCTAGTTCATGCTTGCAGAGTTGAGACAATATGTCCAGTACTTCAATAACCTGCCTAAGTATAATATCATCGAAAAAGGCTGGACGTATCGTCGACAAGTATAGGCACATCGTTGAAATGATGGGCAAAGCAAAGAAGGATGATTGTGTCTATGTCTTCGAAAAGGATCAAGCATATCGTCAACAACATGCAGAGCATGGCAGAATAGTAATGTCGTTGTGACATCTATGCAATGATATCATAAAGTTGAAGATATCATTGACAAGAAACTATGTCGTCGATAAGGCTGAACAGGACAGGTATCGTCGTAAAGAAGCCTTGGCGCTGAAGAGGCTAAGTAAGGTTGATGACAACTAAATCGTCAAAAAGAAGACGTGACGTCGAGAATGCTGAAGATGCAACTGTGAAGACGGGTAGCTACTGAAGAACAATCTGTCGACATGATATCTATCATGTCATCAAGAAGACAAATTGTTCACAGCGACATCAAGCAATCGTGAAGATTGCACCGACATTAGTTAGATGACTTCATGTCGCCTTAAGTATAAATGCAGAAGGGATATTCCATGTCATAGAGATATCTCTATCTGAAGAGGAAGGAAGTAGACTTGAAGATCTGTCCAAGTCCAAGACAACGACAAGTCTTGTCATCGAAATATTGTCCTTGTCGTTGTAACAATGGAAATATCGTCAAGATAGATTCAAATATTGCCAGACGCACTATCAGCATTTAATGTCGCCGCATGATTGTCCAATCAGCGCGTGATCTTAAGGCATGAGCATTTGTCAGAACAGGAAATCATATGTGACCATTATGCGGCTCATCCATCCTATAAAAAGGGAACAGTGTTGACCTAGAAAAGAAAGAAAAAGAAGAACAAAAAAGTATCCCACACAGCAATACAACAGTACAAGCGGCGGTGAAGAAATACAGTAAGGAAGAATAAAAATGATTATTCAGTGTTCTTCCAGTTGCAGTCAAGCTTCATCGTCTGCTAATAATCGCTCAAGAAAGGAAGCCAGTCAACATCAGGCAAAGCAAGAAAACTTGAAGATTTGTGCCGTGCAGATTCAAAATCAGGTTCATCTTCTTCAAGAAAAGAAGCCGATCTCCATCAGTCAAATTTGATATTGTAAATCTATCTTTGTAAGGCTTGCGGGCCAAAATCTGAAAGATATGTGCTCAGATTTGAGTGTCAAGCTTGAGGGCTTGAGATCTGTGAGGCTTGAGGGCCAGGGCAGAGGGGACTTGCGGGTCCAAATGTGTTGAGCTTGCGGGCTCGGGTGCAGTGAAGGGGCTTGAGGGCCTGGGATGCAAAGGCTTGAGGGCCTGAGTGTCGAGCCTGAGGACTCGGGTGTAGTGAAGGGGCTTGAGGGCCAAGGCTGCAAGGGCTTGAGGGCCTGAGTGTCAAGCTTGCGGGCTTGGGTGCAGTGAAGGGGCTTGTGGGCCTAGGCTGTAGGGACTTGCGGGTCCGAGTTGTAAGGCTTGCGGGCTGGAGATATTGGCAGAGTTTGCCGAGCCTAGCACACTGCTAGGTAGGCACAGAGGGAAAGAGGACTACTCAAGACACCCTGTCTTGAGGAACCTCTATAAGTCTTTGTGTGTTTTCTGTGTTGTGCTCTCTTAAACGTTAAATCTATTGTCCAGAAAACAAGAACACCTAAAGGGCATAAAATAATCCTAAAATCCTATTCACCCCCCCCCCCCCCTCTAGGTGATAAGTCGACACCCAATAACTAACAAGTGGTATCAAAGCTAGGTTGTTCGAAGAAAAGCTTAACAACTTGAACAGATCAGCTCTTGGGTGTATTAAATCAACTGATTATCATATCCTAACTCTATCGAGAAAGTCAAATGTTCTGACATCGGGGAGTTCAGATCCTTAAGTGAAAGCAGCTGGCGGTCTTCTCATATTGAAGAAGAAAGAAGTATAGGGATCAGAGAACCCTTGGCTATTTCAGACAGTGAATCTGAAGATGAAGAATGCTCTGCAGTCAGAAGAAGAATAAGAGCACCCTTGACTCTCACAGACTGTGACTCTGAGGATGAGGAGGTCTATGGGTTGATGGCTCTATCAGATGAAGAAAATCATGATGAATCACATCATGATCAGGTATGCATCACTCACACACATTTACTACCTGCCTCAATTAAGAAGACCAAGAGTGCATCAGATGATTGTTCATCTTCTGAAAATGATGCAGAAGACTGCTCATCATGCAACAACAAGAACCATGCTGATCTAATAGAACAGTTTGGTGATCTCTTGGCTGCTCTGAGAAAGAGCAAGAAGCTTATTAGGAAGCAAGCTAAGGATCTAGTGTTGGTTATAGAACAATCACAAGGGGGGGGGGGGGGGGTTAGGTTATTCTTGTTCTTTTTCTACTCTTTTAAAAATCTTTTGCGAAAGTTTACTTTATTGAAATCGCAGTGCAAAGAGAACGAAGGAAAACATAGCACACAACAACAGATCTATAGAGGTTCCTCAAGATAGGGTGTCTTGAGTAGTACTCTGTGAACATTGTCCCCCTACACCTACCTAGCAGTGTGCTAGACTCGACAAACTCTGCCAAAGTTTATGGCCCGCAAGCCTTACAACACGGACCCCCAAGTCCTTACAGCCGAGGCCCTCAATCCCTTTCACTACACCCGAGCCCGCAAGCTCAACACTCAGGCCCTCAACCCCTACAACACGGACCCACAAGTCCTTGCAGCCTAGGCCCTCAAGCCCCTTCACTGCACCCGAGCCCGCAAGCTCTACACTCAGGCCCTCAAGCCCTATACAACACAGACCCACCAATCTTGTGCCTTGAACCCTCAAGTTCCAGCAGCCTAGGCCCGCAAGCCCCTTCATTGCCCCCGATCCCACAAGCTCGACATGTATGGACCTGCAAGTCCCTCTTCCCTAGCTCTCAAGCCTCGCAGATCTCAAGCCCTCAAGCTCGACACACAGATCTAAGAATAGATCTACCATTTTTGGCCCACAAGCCTTTACAATAAAAGTATTACAATGAGTTCTTCTGCCTGGTGAGGATTGGTTTCTTTTCTTGAAGAAGATGCCTCTAATTCTGACTCTTGAGAGCATAAATCTTCTTCAAGTTTTCTTTTTTCTGGAACGGTCTTCTCAGTCGATGAAGCTTGACTGAAAACTCTGATGGTGAATAATTCGTTCTCAGTTATTGTTATTGTTTATCGCCGCTGGTACTGTTCTATAAAAATACTTGGCGGAATTTTCTTAAGTTCCAAGATTCAAAAGTGAGTTCTTAGGGCATACACTGTTCCCTTTTATATGAGAGAGTGTCCGCTTAATGGTCACCTATAATGTCCTTCTCTGACAGACGCACATCTCTCAAGGGCATGCACTGATTGGACAATCAGGTGGCGATATTAATTGCTTACAGCGCGTCCGTCTACTTTTGAATCTGTCTGACGATATTCCATTATTACGACGACATGGACAATATCTCGACAACAGGGTTTGTCGATGTCTTGAGCTGGTTACTTCTTCAATTCTTCATCAGATAGTGATATTTCGACGATACGAGACATCACTTCTGGTTTTGTACTTAAGACGACATGAAGTCATCTAACTGAAGTCATCGTGATTTTCTTGTCTGCTCAATGTCGCTGTAACAACTTTATCATGTCGACGACATAAGCGATATCATCACGACAGACTATACTTTAGCAACTTCTTGTCTTTAGCTAACCTTCTTCAGTCTTCTCGACGTCACACCTTCTTTACGACGATGTAGTTGTCATCAATATTACTTAGCCTATTCAGCGACAAGGCTTCTTCACGACGATAACTATTTTGTTCAGTCTTATCGACGATACAGTTTTTGTCAACGATATCTTCGACACTGATCTTCCCTTTGCCTTTTCAATGACATTCATTCTGACTTAGCCTTATCGACGTCAAGGCTTCTTGACGACCACATCTTTGAGTCTTCTTCTTCATCTTCGACTTTCTGATATCATCGTGTAGATGTCACAACGATATCACCATTCTTCCTTGCTCTGCGTGTTGTTGACGATATGCCTGCAGTTATCGACGATATGTTTGATCCTTTTCGATGACATAGACACAGTCATCCTTCTTTGCTTTGCCCATCATTTCAATGATGTGACTATACTTGTCGACGATATGTCCAGCCTTTTTCGACGATATTATACTTAGGCAGGTTATTGAAGTACTGGACATATCTTCTTATCATTTACTGAAATGATAAAGCTAAGAGGATGTTGGGACCATTGCCCACAATGTTCTAGATTTGGAGAAGTCCATTCCTAAGTCAAAGATATACCTCACAATGTATTTGATATATTATCTAGAATCACTGTGCAGGAGATCAGGTCAAGCTAGGTGCTCAAGAAATTCATCTAAGTTCACAAGCGTCGAGACACCACACATCGCTCGACGCCTGTGACACAGAAGCGTCAACCCATGTCTGTTGTCTCAAAAGGCAAGGTCGCTGACTGAAGATCTGAGACCAAGTCAAGAAGCGTCGAGCCAAGGAATATCGCTCGACGCCGTGGAATAAGAAGTGTCGACCAACTTCAGTTAGCTCAATGTCAGCAAAAAGAGTCTAGATGAGAAGGCAAATTTAAAAAGCGCCGAGTTCCTATACATCGCTTGATGCCTACATATAAAGAGCGTTGAACGACTAAAGATTGCTCGTCGCCTAAGAAGGAGGCTTTGAGAGTTTCAGTCTAAGTAGAAAGTGTCGAGCTTCTACACACCGCTCGACACCTTATAGAAAAAGCATCGACAGAGATACACATTGCTCAACACCCTCTTCCTGAAAAGCTCTGAGTTAAGAATTGTGTAACAGTACATCTACAGCAAGCTGAGCCATGCCGAGACGATGACCATGTCTCAACTCCTCGTCAATTCTGAAGCCACTAAAGACCAAAGGGCGTGACCCAATGTCACGGCCGGTACTCGCCTCCATCTTCCAGAACACGTCTGCCACATCATTTAAAGTTACATGCCCCAAGGTCATGGGCGTGACCAGGGGGCGCATCATCCAGTACACGGGCTTGACTCGCCCAGCGCTCCTTCCCGCCGACATTTTTCCTGCCAGTAGCAGATTTAAAGATTACACGCCCCCAGGTCACGGGCGTGACCTAGGGGTGTGACATGCACGTAACGCCAGCAATAACTGCATAAGGCGCCCTCTCCGCTGCTGCTTCTATCACGCCCCTTACACACCCCTTGGTCATGGGTGTGACCAAGGGCGTGTAACCTCAAATTTGCAGCTATATAAAGCCAGCTCCAGCAGACGTTTAGGGGAGGAATTTTTGGGATGAATTTTAAGGACTTAGAGTCTTCATTTCTTGTATTATTTTACTATTTTAAGTAGTTTCATACATTTCTCTTCAATCTTGTACTTGTAGTTTTCGATTCAGTAGTTGTAATTTTCAATTCATAGTTTATAATTTCCTTTGCCTCAATTAATAAAATAGTTTCATTTTCTCATTCTATTCTTCCTTCTTCATGTATTCCTTTATTTTCTTTAATTCCTTAATCTCCATGAGTAACTAAAATATTATTAGTACTCGATCGAGATGATCCAAGGAATTATAAATGTTTTGAAGTAATTTAGAATTGCTCTTTCTCATTTCTAAAAAGCTTAAGAGTTATCCTTGATTTTAAGATTACGATATTATATTTTCGATGTATAATTCTCGTTCTTATTTTCGTTCTTTAGTAGCCGAGAGGCTCGTAAGACGAATCGATCACTCAAGGACAAAGAAGAGTAGAATGCAATCCTCGAGAGAGGACGACGTTACCCTTCCGGATTGGAGTAAAAGCCAATAGACAGATTCACCTCGTAAAGCGAGTATTAGGTTATCGACTATAGAATGAGAATTCAGTTGATATTTCCTAATCTTAGTTGGGCGTATCCTCGACCCAAGGTACGTTCATAATTCAGGAATCTCCATGGTCAAGGTTGTTTTATTAAGAGAATGCGATTTTATTCTTTCTTCTTATTTTTATCTCTAAGGTGATTCAAAGATCGAGTGCTAATCTTCCTCATCATTTAATCTTATTTTAATTTCTCTTTTGCAAAACAAACCCAAAGTATTATTGATAAAATAATAGAGATTTTCTAAAGCAAAAATACTCAACCGCCTGAGTCTAACACGACCTTGGTTTTCTATGAACCTATACTAGATTCAATACGGTACACTTGTCGTTGTCGTTTGCAAGCATAGTTTTCCTTCATCACTATTCATTGAAGGATGTCCTGCTGAGTTTTAGAGGCCGAGTATATATATTAATAGGGGGCTGGATTCAGGACGATATTATGGTGGAGGCTCACTACAGTAGGTATTCTGTGCACCCGGGTATCACCAAGATGACGACGGACTTGAAGAGGACCATGTACTGGCCGGGCATGATGAGGGACATCACCAATTTTGTGACACAAGGCGAGTCTTGTAAAATCGTGAAGGAGGATTGCAAGAACCCGGCTGGGCTATTGCAGCCACTCCCGGTGCCGGAGTGGAAGTTTGACGACATCGCGATGGATTTAGTACATGGTCTCCCCCGATCACTTGGGGGGAATGACTCGATAGGGGTGATCGTCGACAGATTAACAAAGGTGGCCAGATTCATTCCAGTCAAGAAGGATGCTCTGGTTGGTGATTTGGTACGGAGGTTTGTGGAGCAGTTTGTACGATACCAGGGCATGCCTAGGATGATCCTGTCCGATAGGGATGGACGATTTACATTGAGGGATTGGAGAGCGGTGTAGGCTTACCTGGGCACACTATTGACATTCAGCAATGCATTCCACCCCCAGATGGATGGGCTAATGGAGCGTACCAAGCGGACCTTGGAGTATCTTCTACGTCTATGCATTTTGTACCGCGGGGAGCCAAGGGAGAGACTATTGTCGTTAGTCGAGTTCTCATACAACAACAGTCACCAGGACAATATAGGCATGATACCCCATGAGGCATTATACGAACGAAGATGCAGGAACCTATTGTCTTGGATCCAGGATGAGGATCCCAAGGCACTCAGCCTAGAGTTTATGGAGGACAGTGAGGTTTAGGTACGACTGATTCGATATAGGATGTTGGAGCCCCAGAGCAGGCAGGCCAAGTATTACGATGTGCGGCATCAAATGGGAGATTTCAAGGTGGGAGATCGGGTATTCCTAAAGATATATCTGATGCATGGATTCTCGCGGGTACGCGGGCTGAAGAAGCTCTGTCCGAGATATATAGGGCCCCACAGGATCCTGGAGCAGATAGGACCCTTGGCTTACAGGTTGGAGATACCGGCGGAATTAGTGGGATTGCACGACGTCTTCCATGTCTCCTCACTTAGAAGGGCTCTACTACGACCAGAGCAGTAGATATCTACTACAGATGGGTCGGTAGTTACTGATTGATCGGTTCACCTGGAGCTTGTCCGGATAGACGATACGGAGATGTGAGTCTTACGACGCAAGAAGTTTCTGCTGGTCAAAGTCCTGTGGAGAAACCATGGACATGGGGAGCACACTTGGGAGCCACTAGACTTGATGCAGCAAAAGTATCCGGATCTCTTTGCGAAAGGTATAATTTAACTTCTTGGGATGTATAATTTAAGCACTTGCGGTAGAAACCTCGCAGGCCTAACCTGAAATTCTGGGATGAAATTTTTATTTTTATGTATTGGGATTTGTAATATCTCTCAAGCAACTATACCCCTAAGATGGTTTTGTCATGACTAGGTCATGATAAAACCATAGGAAGCACAAAGGACCATGTGAACTTAGGCAAGAAGGAGGAAAACAATAGTGGTCTGCAAATAGCAATTTCTAGTTACCAAGCCTAGGGTTGGACTTTAGGTCCTCACCTTGACCCTTTGACACCACCATAACATACCCAACCCATTAGGGGTCCCTTAGAGCACCATGGACCCATTGGGGCCAATCAAAGAGGCGAAGTTGACTAAACTTAACCCTAACCCTAAAACTTGTGAAAATACCCAAATTTGGGTCAATTGTCCTCCACCATGCCAAATTGACCTTGCCCCTACCCTTATATGGATATTAGGGACCCAATGGACCAAAAAGCCCTATCATGGGGCCACTCATTTGGCCAATTTGACTTAAGTCAACTATATCCATATTTTGGTCAAAGTGGCCTATTAAGGGTCAATTGGCCCCACCTTGCCAATTTTACCCTACCTAGAACTTTCTAACCCTTAAGGGAGTCCAATGGGCAACTAGCCACCCATTGGGATCAACCCAAATGGTCAAATTGACCAAAGTCAACTCCACCCTAAATTTATGTCAAAATGACCTATTTTTACCTAATCAAGCCCAATCCACTTGGTCTAGACCCAATTGAAGCGGTCCACTGGCTAATGGAGTTGGGGGTTACTGATTTGACCATTCAATTTCAAAGAATTCGACCAGGAGAGAGAAAGCCCCAATTTGAAAGAGAGAGAGAAAGGGGATTTAATGGGGAGGAAGAAGAAACCTCCAATCTCCCCAATTAATAGCCCCATTCATGTCCTCTTGGGGGGAGGAGGAGTTTCCAGCCTTCTCCCGGCCAGATTGAGGCCCCATTCACCTTCCCCAAGTGAAACCAAAAATTCCCCTTAATGGCCATTAATTGCTTTCCGGAATAAAGCCCCCCAAGCCTCAAATTGAAACCCTCATGTTAGTTATTGGGTGTCGACTTATCACCTAGAGGGGGGGGGGGGGGGTGGGGGTGAATAGGTTTTTCAAATTGTTTTATTCCCCTTCTGGTGTTCTTGTTTTCTAGTTAATAGATTTAGAAAGTGAAAAGCACAGCATAGAAAACACGCCAAGACTTATAGAGGTTCCTCAAGATAGCAGTAGATACAGTGATAGTATTCTTCCCAGATTTGGAACTTGAAAGCTTTCTTGTATCCTTTTGAAAATAATCTGACCCCAGTTGGTCTTCTTACTTAGGATTATCCTTGCCATTATCTCGAACATGGGCTTGGATATCCTATCACGCGACCCTACCTTATAGAGGAGGGCTTTTCCTACGATATCCTCCATATGCTTTCCTTATTGATTAAAACTCTTCTTTTCCATAGACCCATAGGTCTTGCTGGAGTGCCCGCACCATGCCAGAGCCTTGTTAAGGTCTTCCTGGGTGACTTCCACATTTTCCTCCCCCTTGGCGCAGGTCGGCAGCTGAAGAACCCTGGCCAATCTCTTAGGATTCACCTTGACTTTCATCCCATTGATCAAACTTTTCAAAGATGTTATTTTTTATCCCGATTTGGCATTCGAGAAGAATTCCAGCACTTCTCTCCTTAAGATTACCATTGGCTCTGAGAGAGCGGACTCCAGGTCGACGGCGTCTAACAGCTTAATGGCGCTCAAAATCTCTTCTGGCCCTTCTGAGAAACCATCCCTCACTACTTCGCTTCCTTCATAGAGAAATCCTTCCTGATAGAAAAGAGGTATGTTAACTAATTCACCTAGAGGGGGGGGGGGGGTGAATCGGTATTTTGTATTTTACTTAGTTGATATAGATAGTTAAATCTATTGTAAGCTTGTAATCAAGCAGCCCTGAAGTAGCGACACGCGTTCGACTATGCTAATGGAAAACCTATCATCACAGAACATAAAATAAACAGGAGGGCTCCGACCAAAAGCGAACGAAAAGGGGTCGGTTGGCTCCCAAATCCGAATGATAAAATTTAAGTCGGACTCGATACAACGTCCTTAAGACCTACCTCTCACCAAACTCACCGTAATTTGGTATCTGTTTACCCGGGAAACCGCTTTCAAGAGGATTACTCGCAGACCGAGCGGTTTGCGGATCCAAGTCGCCCGGCTCAGGTTAAACGAGATCCATCGACACCAGCTAGCGCAGGTTGGGCGGTCTGGCATAACTCAGACCGCCGCCAAGTACTAAAGATAGTCCAAGCCCAAGTCCAACAGGGCAAGTCGCGGTCTCAAGTCGGAGATCGCGCGGTTTGTGCCATGGAGACAAGCCAAGGTTTGAGGTCAAAGAACAAGCCGCGGTCTCAAGACAGAGACCGCTTGGAAAGCATCGTCGCCTTGGCCGCATTATCTTCAGCTTCTGGTCAGACAGGTCGGAAGGGCAAGCCGCCAAGCCGCGCGGCTTCTTTCTTTCCTTCTTTGTGTATCCCGTCACCGCCTGCCCGTTTCTCCTGTACCCGGGCAGGTAGTTATTTTATCCCTGCCCGTTCGAGCAGGCCCCCAAGCCTATAAATAGGGGGAGGCACTGTTCCCAAGACACGCACACTCGAATCTAGGAGCTCGCTTGTTTGAGCTGCGGACTCGAGTTTCTCGTCTTGCGGACTGTCTGTCCGGCCGGCTTCTCTTTTCCTGCACTTGTAACCCGCTGTAACCCTTTCTTTCTAATCAAAGGAAAGCCCGTCGCAGGAGTGGCATTTGCCGCGGCGGGCGAAGTGTGGCCTTGACCGCTGCTAGCGGTCTCATTCTTCTGCACAAAAAGTAACCGGCAACCCGCAGCCTCCGGTTTCCCTTGGAGGTGCGATTTTGGTCTCAACAGAAACACGCGACCTTCAGATCGCGGATTGTCGGTGAAATCCTTTTCGCCACGATGTCAGACCGTCAGTTCCCCCTTGGAGACCGCTCCGATCATAGCGAGGACTCTTTATGGGAAGCCCTGGAGCAATCAAGGAGAGAAGCCGAGCGGGCTCAAAGGGCCACTGATCAGCAACTCGAAGCGATCAGTCAGTCTTTAGCAATGCTAACCGAGCGACTAGTTCCGCAACAAGCCGCGGCTAATCAGGCGGTGACCCCGGTCCTTCCTCCACCTCCTCCTTACCCGCTACCGCAAGCTGCTACTTTCCAGCTCCACCAAGAAGACCCTGCGGCTAGGAAAAACTTCTATCAGGAAGCCGCGCACAGCATGCCAGCTTGAGTCCTCGACTTCCAGGGGCGACTTCTCACGCTGCCCACCTTTCCTACCCGCAGGAGGGCGCGGCCCGTCTCTCCTACCCGCCTGAAGTTCCTATTCATCACTCCTACCCGCCAGAAGCTGCTGCCCGGTCTTCTTATCAGGCGGCTTGTCCGCGAATAGCCGCAGCTCCGGCGGCTTATTACCCTGCTCCTCTGTATGAAGATATGGAAGAAACTTCTCCCTTTGTGGACGAAGTCAGAGGGAGCCTGCCCCTAATAATTTCAGGGAGCCTCGCCTGCCAGCTTTCAATGGGGAGACTGATCCCACGATTCATTTACAAGCTTTCGAGTCAGCCATTGCTCTCAGAACCTTAACTGACGCAACTAAGTGCAAGCTTCTTGTAACCTCCTTTGAAGTACAAGCGAGGGAATGGTTTTACGGTTTGCACCCCAGGTCGATCCGTTGTTTCGCGGAGCTGCGAAGAGAATTCCTGCTAAGATTCTCCACCTCAAGGAAGAGAAAGAGTGGCCCGGCGGCCCTTTTCGATATAAAACAACGGGGAAAACGAGACGTGGGCTCATTTTGTGGATCGCTTCTAGAAAGAGATCATGGAAGTCCAAAATGTGGACCCAGAGCTGTATAGGGTTGCCCTCATCCATGGCCTAAGAGAGGGCCCCCTAAAGTTCGAAGCAAATATAAGTGAGCCTAAGACTTATCAGGAAATGATAAGTTTGGCAAATATGTTTATCAGAGGAGAGAAGAGCAATCCGGACTACGTCGCGAAGCTGGTAAGCAACAAGGAGCAGTCAAATCCGTCCTTCCATCATCCACCATCGAATCAGTCCCACTTTGAACCCCGTTCCCAAAGGGGGAGGAACTACAAAAATAAGCAACCATTTATGGGCCATCAGCGGTTTCAAGATCAGAAACCACCGTTGGCCGTCGCTCCCGCTCCATCCGCTCCCCTTCCGCAAATCATGCCAGTATATTTACAACAGTATGCCGCGCAGCCACCTCCAGTCATTCCATCAACTCAATACGATGATTTGCAAGAGTCATTCACTCCCCTAAATGTCACCATGGACGAAGTAGTCCAGATTCTGCAAAAGAGGCCAGATTTCAAAAGGCCTGCTCCTCTGAAGTCGGATATTCGCAATCGAAATCCGAACCTTTATTGTGAATATCATAAAGAGGGGGGACATCTAACTGAAGACTATCGAGCTCTTCGTCTGCTTATAGAAAGACTCCTGGGAGAAGGAAAGCTCCGGGGTCTAGTTCGGAAAGATAAAACTGCTGAGCCAACTACCGAGAAGAAAATGGAGAAGGAAACAGTAGAATTGACCTGGGAATGCGCCGACGTCGAGGACGCTGGCTACTATGGTGACATCCATCCTTCTACCGAATGCGTTGAATTCAATGATGTGGGCCCCTTAGGGGACATCTATTGTATCCATGGGGGAGCTGGAGCGGAATCATCTCGCAAATCCAGCATTGCGAGAGTTCTAAAGCAGGAAGTGGTAGTCACTACAAGTTCTCCTCCCGAAAGCACTATTGTCACGTTTGGTCAGGATGACCTTCCCCCCAATGCTAATCCTTTCGATGATGCGGTGGTTATCAAGGCCATCATCGAAAACTATACAGTCCACAAGATTCTGATTGATACCGGTAGCTCTTTCAATCTCCTTTTCCGCCCAACTTTCGAGGCCCTGAAGACCAGAAAGCATCTGCTTTCCACCGATGGGCCCCTCTACGATTTTTCTAGGGAGAAGAAGGATGTAGAGGGTTCAGTGAAGCTCCTGGTCTCTCTTGGAGGAGTAATAAAGTTGATCAATTTCGTGGTAGTAGATGCCCCGAGCAACTACTGTGCTATCTTCGGGAGGCCGATTCTCAATGCTTATAGGGCAGTAGTGTCCACCTTTCACCTTGCCCTCAAGTTCACTGCTGAAGGGAAGCAGTATCAGGTCAGAAGCAACCCAAAGGTAGCTCGGGAGTGCTACGTCCGAACTGTCAACATGGTCACCGACGCTCCACTTCCCAAGATCATGGATGAGGTTTTGGAGGTTGCTGAGTCTTCAGGGGCCGCCGAGGAAAGCGCAGAACAGACAGGGACTTACCTGGAACCTGCCCAGGAGACCCAAGAGGTTCCAATTGCTGAAGAGGAAGGAAAGAAGTTGATCATCAATGCCGAGCTATCAGAAGAAGAGAAGTTTCAGTTGATCTCCTGCCTGTTGGAGAATCTAGACATCTTCGCCTGGTCAGCAGAAGATATGCCTGGTGTAAATCCAGATGTCGCGTGCCATCACCTCAACATTTCTCCTGAATTCAAGCCAATCCAACAGAAGAAGAGGGAGGTAGCAACCAAGCTGGCGGTACCCATCAAAGAAGAAGTTGCAAAACTTCTTAAAGCCAATTTCAATTTTTAAATCCAGTATCCCACCTGGATGTCGAATGTAGTGATGGTGAAAAAATCTGGGGGGAAATGGCGTATGTGTGTAGATTTCACTAAACTCAATAAAGCATGTCCCAAGGATTGTTATCCCTTGCCTCGGATAGATGTTTTGGTAGATTCCGCGGTGGGATATAATATCATGAGTTTCCTAGATGCATTTTCTGGTTACCACCAGATTAAGATGCATAAGCCTGATATCCCACATACGTCCTTCATTACCAATGACGGGTGTTATTGTTATCTCGTCATGCCTTTCGGACTCAAAAACGCGGGTGCGACATATCAGAGGATGATGGACATGGTTTTTGAAAAACAGAAAGGAAGAAATCTTGAAGTATACGTTGATGATCTCCTTCTAAAAAGTAAAACTTTTTCAATCCACCTGAAAGACCTCGTAGAGACGTTCTCTACTCTACGGAGGTTCTAATTAAAGCTAAACCCATCAAAATGCGTATTCGGGGCAAACAAAGGGAAATTTCTCGGGCATCTTCTCACCCCTGATGGCCTCGTACCAAATCCGGATAAAGTAAAAGCCATCCTAGATATGACCCCTCCTCGTAATCAGAAAGAGGTACAACAACTTGGGGGGAGGCTGGCAGGATTGAGCCGATTCATTTCCAAATCAAGAGATAAAAGCGCTCCATTCTTCAAGACACTTAGGGGAGGATCTAAGTTTGAATGGAATAAAGAGTGCAATAATGCTTTCGAACAGTTGAAAAAGCAGTTAACCTCAACCCCTCTTCTTCAAAGCCCTCATGAAGGGGAAACGTTATTCTTGTACTTGGGGGTGGGTCCAGATGCCATAAGCTCTGTCCTAGTTTGGGAGGAGAAGAAGAAGCAATTTCTAATATATTATGTCAGCCATATCCTTAAAGATGCAGAAACCAGATATTCAATTCTAGAGAAAATAGCCTTGGCCCTAGTGATGTCCTCACGAAGGCTTCGCCCCTATTTTCAGGCTCATCCTATTCAGGTGGTTACGGATCATCCACTAAGAAGTATCCTGGAGAATCCAGATCATTCAGGAAGACTGGCCAAATGGGCAATTGAGCTGAGCGAGTTTGAAATACTATACATTCCCAGAACAGCAATTAAGGCACAAGTACTGGCATACTTCTTGGTAGACACGATGGAGTCTAACCCTGAACGGGTGGAAAAATCTCCTTATGCCTGGATCATCTACATAGATGGAGCTTCAGGGAGAAACTCCGTGGGAGCCAGAGTAGTTCTTCTCAGTCCAAATGGCATCAAACTCGAGCAGGCAATCAAATTCTTTTTCCCAGTAACAAACAACCAGGCTGAATACGAAGCACTCTTGGCCGGCCTAAGACTCGCAAAAGAGCTTGGGATAGAACATGTTCATGTAAAAACTGATTCTCTTGTAATGGCCTCGCAAGTTCTAGGGAACTGCGAAACAAGAGAACCAATGCTGAGAAAGTATCTATCGCTAGCTAAGGAAGAGATCGGGAAATTCAAATCCTTCATCATCGAGCACATTCCAAGGACACAAAATGAAGAGGCAGACGAGTTATCAAAGTTTGGTCTTCCATCAGGAGGGGTGACCTCGGAACTTTTCCATCCGGCCACAGAGAAAGAAGAGCTCATGCAGATTGATCAGAATCCCTCCTGGAAGGATCCTTATGAACTATTTCTGTCAAAAGGAGAGTTCCATCATTCCATTAAAGATCGGAGAAGATTCAAAAGGAAGGCGGCATATTATTATCTAATAGCAGGAGTTCTCTACAGAAAAACTTTGATTTCCCCCTCAGCACGATGTGTTTCAGAAGAAGAGATCCCTATCATACTTCAGAAAGTTCATTCCGGGGAATGCGGTAGCCATTCAGGTGCAAAAACTATAGAGAAGAGAATCCTAAGGCAGGGGTATTTTTGGCCAACAATGAGAAAGGATGCCGAAGCATTCGCCAAGCGTTGTGTTCAGTGCCAAAAGTTTGCTCCTCTTAAGCATCTGCCCGCTCAGTCGCTTAGGTCAATAACTGCACCCTGGCCCTTCGCGGTTTGGGGGATGGATCTCATCGAACCCTTTCCAATGGCTAGCGGTCAGCGCCGCTTTATCATAGTGATGATTGACTACTTCAGTAAGTGGATCGAGGCTAAGGCACTGGCAAGAACTACTACCCAAATTATCAGAAACTTCATCTGGGGAGAAATAGTCTGCCGACACGGAATTCCGCTGGCAATTGTCACTGATAATGGTCCACAATTCAATAATCCCGAGATGATAAAATTTTGCGATCAGGTTGGAATTGACCTGCGGTTTTCCTCAGTACATCATCCAAGGACAAATGGTCAGGTAGAAGCAGCCAACAGGCGAATCCAGCAGCTCCTGATGAAAAGAGTTTGGAATCAGAAAGGAAACTGGGCAGATCAACTTCCCTCCATCCTTTGGACTCTTCGTACTACTCCATCTTCAGCTACAGGGGAGACACCATTCAAACTGTCTCATGGCTCGGAGGCTGTTGTTCCTGTGGAGTTTGAGGTTGTCACTCCAAGAGTTGTGTACGGAAAAGGAGGAGAAGCGTGGGTAGAATAGAATGACGAGGCTATCAAGTATAGTCTGGATCTAATCGAAGAACTTCATGATGAGGCAACAATCAGGCAAGAAGAAGTTAAAAGGAGGATGGCAAAGTACTTTGACAAAAATGTTAGGGTAAAGCATTTTGCGGTCGACGACGTCGTACTAAAAAAGGTTGATGCAGCAGCCCGAACAGGTAATGTCGGGAAGCTAAATCCTAATTGGGCTGCACCTTTCATCGTCAAGGAGGTACTAAAAAGTGGGGCTTATCGCCTCCAAACAAGTGAAGGAGAAGACATCCCGCGCACCTGGAGTGGCGACGATCTCAAACGGTTCTATCCTTAAAATGTCTTCTTTACTTTCCTGCAGTTTTTAAGATATTTTAATAAGAAGCACTATACTGACACTTCTCCATGTCTGATGTTTCCTTTCTGCATTTTGTCATATATCAAACTCACTGAACCACGGAGACATCGCCAAGTTTTGCTCGAACCCCCTCGGATTGTAGTCATTAGCGTAAAACCATGAAGATCATGTGTAGCGGCGAGTTTTCGCACACATGTAGTGGTAGCTTGCCAATTCCCAGGTGGTGGTCTTCAGAACCTTGGATCCCGGCTGATATCCAACACACCCCTGCATCAAGGGAGGTCTAGGTGAATGTTTGCTCTATCATGCCTCGAGAGGGATATAATTACAGCTTTGATGATCCTTCTGAGGAAAGCAATGTCGGTATAGCCCCCGCGGCATAACCACACCTGCCCAACTGATCATCTTAGTCTGTGACTATCGAATACTCCAAGGTACTCTCAAGCGATGCCTAAGCGGGACCCACAACTGAGTTGATCTCTATGAGGAAAGCAATGTTCGCCGCCTAGGCCCACCTGCCCAATTGATCAACTCGGCTTGTAGCCCTAGGCAAGAGAGCAGTCGAGTCGCTTACAGCCCTTATGACCACTTGAGGAAAGCAATGTTCACCGCCTAGGCCCACCTGCCCACTTTGTCATGTGGGTCTATACTTGTTTCTCTTTATTTCTACAGCTCTTATGACCACTTGAGGAAAGCAATGTTTGCCGCCTAGGCCCACCTGCCCACTTGGTCATCTGAGTCTGTAATCATCTTTATTGCATTACAAGGGATTATCTCATCCCATATGGTCATTATAGACCATTTGGAGGAAAAAGCAGGATTTCTATGTGCAGCATAAACCGGACGACTTAATACTCAAACCGGGCGGTTTGAAATAAGCAGGTACCAGGGCTTTCAGGCGGTCTGGTTATTAAACCTGGCGGTCTGGTTATTAAACCTGGCGGTTTGGTTATTAAACCTAGCGGTCTGGTTATTAAACCAGGCGGTCAAAAATCAGCAGGTTCCAAAGATGTCATGCGGTTCGGTTTTTAGACCGGACGGTTTGAAATAAACAGGGTATCATTAAGGTATCAAGGTAAATATCAGGGAAGCAAGCATAATTATGACCGGCCGACCTTATTATCTGGATTATGAATTTATTATCCTTATGGGTTTCCATTCAATCCGATCGGATAATCACAGGATCTTTTCAATCAGGCGGTTATGATTCTCGTTGCAAGTATTAAACCTGCTAATCGCACGAATTCTATATACAGCTCATACGGCTTGTCAGTCAATGTTATATATAACTGTCATATAGATTGTTCGGATTAAGTGTTAATCGCACGGTCTACCAACTGATCTTCTTGAGACTGGATATTCTGTTTACGGTCGCACGTCTTGATTATTTCAAATTCCGGATTGGTTATCTGATTGCATTCACGGAGGTGGGATTTACAGCGATGTTAGCTGCAAGTCGCCTGAGTTAAAACACTGACCGCTCGGTCTGATAATTGTTCTCATGACTTGTCCTTCTTTGTCCTGGAAAGCAAGTATGTCGGGTCTAGTAGTAACCGCGCGGCTCAATTGTGTCCGGTTTCCGGGATGTCGTAATACATTCGTAATAAGTTAGCACCTTCTCAGAATAAATTGGACAAATTCGATTCGGATTAAAAGAAGCAAGCTATGCGAGTGGGTTTTTTATAGATACTTTGCCAGAATCTTATGAAAATCACTATCCTAACCGGATCAGTTAACATTAAGTCGCATGACTTGTCTAGATTTAACACATAGAAATCGCAAACAATCACATGTAAGTCATAGAAGGTAGACGGATAGACAGGTAAAAACTTTTCATTTCATTATCAAAACATTTACATTATATTTTAAGCTGTCCGGCTAACAACATCAAGCCGACGGCTATTCAAAATAAAAAAAATGAAATTCGGCTACTGATTGTGCGACTTGAGTTTCTTAGACGCAGGAGCACTTGAATGTTCGCTTCCATCAATCGAAAGGTCAGGAGAATAACCCTCGCTACCCGACGAGGATGAGCTGCTCAATTCGCCCGATTTGTGACCAGCATCTTCTTCAGAATCGCTGGATTCGGACTCCGAGCCACTCTCACCACTCTTAGCCGCTCCGGGTTCTTCGGCCTCATCATCTCCATCATCGCTCTCCTCCGAACTAGATCCGTCGGCTTTATTCTTTCCTTTGGCTTTCCGCCTGATCTTTTCTAACTTCTTTTCAAGATCGGATAGGCGTCCGAGAAGGTGAAATGCTCGAAACCAGGCGCGAACCCGTTGAGCTCCCGCAAGCGGTTAAAAGCATTATCAATTCCCTCGGCGACATGAGGGAAGAGTTCCTGCTGATAGACCGGTCGGTCTCATCATACTTAGCCTGCAAAAGAAAAGAGTAAGATAAGACCGTGCGGTCTGAGAACATTGGTGTTGAGGCTGGTCAGGTGATGACTTACCGACTCAGCTTCCTTTAGCCGCGCGTTTTCTTTCTTCAGTTCGGCAATTTACTTCTCTTGGAGAGCATTTTCTTTAATCAACCTCTTGAAGGTCATTCCCATGAAGACGATGGTGATGAGGCTCTCGACACCAACCCGCGCGGCCTCTCTGGCGAGCTCTTACACAGGAATTTTCCTTAACCTCCTAAAGTTTCGTCGGCCGAACATAGTGATGCTAGCGGCCTCAGCATGCCGGCCCGACTTCTCGTTCGCCCAGTGGGGAAGCGCAGTAGATACCTGGACACTATCACAGTCCGGATGCCAGGTCAAGACCGGGCGGCTTTTTAGATCCTTCACCTTGCTGAAGGAGCGGAGGGCGGCGAAGTAGCCTGAGGAACCCGAATCCTCCCCATCGGACGGCAGCGGCTTGTTCCTGGCTTGCCTCTTTCTCTTCTCCGTCTGAGTCAAGACTAAACCGGCGGGGCTTATCGGCTTGTTGGCAGGAACAACGGCTTGGGCTACAAAAGGAGAAGAGTCAGCACAAGAGATCGAGCGGTTAACATTGAAGTCGGAAGCAAAGGGAAGCTTACTATCTTCAAGCCGAACGTTCTCTAGCTCGGCAAGTGGAGAAGGGAAGCTTGCAGATTCCCTTCTCCACTTCGCTTATTGGGACCGGTTGAAAGGCCTCCTCAGGCCGCACCTGCGGATTCGGGTTCAACAGGCCAAGTCGGCCTTCGAAGATTAGGTACCTCTCCGGCCAGGCCGTGACTTTGTTCGCCAGATTGACCATCTTCAACCCGCGGCAGCCAAAGTAGAGGTGGCCTGTGAAGACGTCCAATTCAGAGTCCGGGATGGCCCGCACCGAGAATATCTTCCTGAAGAGGTCCTTAGAGAAGCGGACTCTCTCAGATCGCAGGTAGGAGATGAAGCTACATATCCCAGCCGTCGAGTTGGGAGAAATTTGGCCGGGAACAACTCCATAATGGTCAAAGACCATGGCGAGCTCAATCGAAATCGGGAATTTAAATCCGCAATCGAAATGGTCGATTGGGATCGCGATGTGGTTTGGGCCAGACGAATTCATCCGCTCATCACGGAGCGGAAGCCGCGCGAGTAGTGGACTGTCAGTCATGTGCTTCTCGACGAATTCGTCCAGCTCGGCTTTTGTCAAACGACACTCCTCGAGGTCTGCAGAATGAAAGGCCACAGCGGCTTCGGAGCGGGTAGCAGAAGTCTTGGCAGGTCGCTTCGGCTGGCGCTTTACTCCCATCTTGAAATTTTGGTAAAAGGAATTTCGGGAGGGCGCTACTTATAAGAATGGCTGATCTGCATTTAGCAAAGGTCAAATCACGGCTAGACCAATCAACCCGTACGGGTACATCATCACAAAAGTCAACCACAGAGACTATATAATTCAAACAAGCGAATTAAAGAATCATGAAAACAAGCAGATCGGTTTATGTAAAATAACCCACAGGCATCAATCAACACAGCAAGAAGGCAAAAAAGTAAATTCGAATATTTAAGCCGCACGGCCTAGATGGCGGATCGAACATTATAGAGTCAGATTCAAGCAATTGTCCAAGGGACCGAATAGAAATATTATTATAAGTTCATATCTTAGAGCTACTCGTTACGGACGGGTATCGCTCGGTTCATCCTCCCTGTGATGCCGCGCGACATGATCGCCGATTTGAAGTACAGTTCCCTGCATTTGGTTCATATTATGATTAAGGCGGTTGATCATGCTATGAATCCGCGTGGCATCTCTCTCTACTCGCGTCGCGGGGATCACGCGAGTAGGCAAGGTCGCTGCGGACTCATGAACACTAACAACTGGGTGGCTCGTCCCGGCGTCCGGGCGGCTTGACCCTCACCGGCCTTCGTCAATCACGTTAGTAGGGCACCGACTTCCGCCAGCTTCCTTTGCCAAATGAAGGTATCTGTCCCTATAATAGGCACAGTCCTCTTCGAGCTTGCGGACTTCCTTCTTTCCACGATCAATTCAGACGGTCAGCGCAGCCACCTGGTCTTGCTGCGCCTTTTCTTTCTCTCGGCGCTCTCTCCGCTCGGCCTCCAGCGCTGCTCGGCTTTCCTTCCGTTCGGTTTCCAATTCAACATGAAGAGCAGCTTTCTCATCTTGGGCGGCCTTCTCCCTCTCCTCCACAGCCCTCAACTGCTTAGCAAGGGTTTCCAGATTCTTTTGAAGCCGGGACATCTCGTCCTCCATCCGAGTATTCGGCAGAGAAGAACGCAGCAGGGGTGGATCAAGAGGGGGAAGATAGGTCACCAGTTCGCCAGGCTTCGGAATAGAGTCACAGTCATCTGAATAAGAGAAAATAGTCAAGGAGTGTTCAAAAGGAAACCGCTTTCATCGAATTTTCCTCGCTTACAAGCCGAGGAAGTTTTAATTGAACTCGGGCGGACTGGTCGCCTTGTTAGCTCGGTGTCGAACCTTCGGCATTGTTATCTCCACGATCTCTCACTTTGCCTCCGCTTAGCAGCAGAAAATTGAGCAGTGGAGGGAAAGAAGCTGGGTGACGGGTTCAACAACGAAGCGCGCGACTTATTTCGAGGCCGTAGCCTGAAAAAACGAACAGGGTGGTAATCCGCTTCCTCTTTACCTTGCAGCAAAAGATTTGGTTGCGGCGGGGGCGGCCTGGCAAGTTGATCTCTTACTCGCTCCGCCTTCACCTGCATAAACCGCAGACCGGCCGTCACGGTATCTTCAGGTACCGGTATGGTTCTTTCAGTCGCGACCTCAGGAAGGATGGCCTCCTTAAGGCTGGTCGCATCCTCAGACAGGGCGAATCCTTTCTCTCCTGGCGGGTTGGCAGCCTGCAGTTCGGAAGAAGTTCTCAGCTGATCATCTTGCTTCTGAAAAGAATCAAAATCCTTGAGGAGGTCACTTACGGAAATGCTATGAGCATCGACTGGAACCTGGTTGTTCGGTTGGGGGGAAGGAGTAATCAAGCCCTCCGAGACTTCATTCTCGCGCGACTTGCCTTGCAGGCTGTCCGCTCTCGGTTTCCCGGACGCTGCCTTGTTCTTGGCCTTTAGCTTCTTCATCTTCTTAAGAAGCCTGTCCGCTGTGGAATCCTCCTTCTTTCTCTTCTTCGACTTCAGGGCGGGTGGTTTTTCCGGACTGTCCTCAACGTTAATTACTGGAGCTTCCTGATCGGTCGGCTTGGGGGAGTCAACTGCCTCTCCCCCTTCATCCCTTATGTTCAGATGAAAAACCCCGGACGGAGTAACTTCCATCTTGAAAGACTCATCCCCATCGCCTTTCTGGGAAGCAGTCTCCAAGTCTGTCTTACCTGGCGGGGAAGGCGGGTTGTTTCCTTTGTCAGAGAAGGTTGGGGGATCAGCTGGGGGTGGGTTCGGACAGCTCGCCTCATTTTTAGTCGACAGGACGGCTGATTGCTCAGGAAGCAGTTCGGTCGGCTTACTCGCCTCCTGTCCAGACGACATGCCGACTGTCAACCCTGCAGGCGGGTCGGTCGGTTTACTTGTAAAAGCAATTGTTACGGTCTTATCAGGTCGCATCGCCTTTTTCTTCTTCTTCTCTTTCGAGCGGTCTCACTCGCGGGTCTTTCCGGGCTTCTCAAGAACTTCGAGCGCGGCCATCAAGTCCACCATCTTTTTCGGGCTGTTCAACCCGAAAGCCCTAACCGCAATAGGCGAGTAGTGACTTGTGGTAACAATGGAGTTATGCCAGAATCGAAGCTTCTGGAACATTTATAACCAACGGGGTGAAGTCGGCGCGGTCTCCGGCTGGCACTGATATTTTCGAAATCTTCACGGAAATTTAAAATATGCGGGGATTATGTTTACCCGGGAAACCGCTTTCAAGAGGATTACTCGCAGACTGAGCGGTTTGCGGATCCAAGTCGCCCGGCTCAGGTTAAACGAGATCCATCGACCCCAGCTAGCACAGGTCGGGCGGTCTGGCATAACTCAGACCGCCGCCAAGTACTAAAGATAGTCCAAGCCCAAGTCCAGCAGGGCAAGTCGCGGTCTCAAGTCGGAGATCGTGCGGTTTGTGCCATGGAGACAAGCCAAGGTTCGAGGTCAAATAACAAGCCGCGGTCTCAAGACAGAGACCGCTCGGAAAGCATCGTCGCCTTGGCCGCATCATCTTCAGCTTCTGGTCAGACAGGTCGGAAGGGCAAGCCGCCAAACCGCGCGGCTTCTTTCTTTCCTTCTTTGTGTATCCCGTCACCGCCTGCCCGTTTCTCCTTTACCCGGGCAGGCGGTTATTTTATCCCTGCCCGTTCGGGCAGGCCCCCAAGCCTATAAATAGGGGGCAGCACTGTTCCCAAGACACGCACACTCGAATCTAGGAGCTCGCTTGTTTGAGCTGCGGACTCGAGTTTCTCGTCTTGCGGACTGTCTGTCCGGCCGGCTTCTCTTTTCCTGCACTTGTAACCCGCTGTAACCCTTTCTTTCTAATCAAGGAAAGCCCGTCGCAGGAGTGGCATTTGCCGCGGCGGGCGAAGTGTGGCCTTGACCGCTGCTAGCGGTCTCATTCTTCTGCACAAAAAGTAACCGGCAACCCGCAGCCTCCGGTTTCCCTCGGAGGTGCGATTTTGGTCTCAACAGTATCAAAGCCAGTTGTGTTGAGTTCTATCTCGACACCATCCTTACTCTTAGATCTGTAGGCTCTCCGACCTCTAGTCGGTGCGTTCGTTAGAACGGTCAAAATCTGAAAATTTTCGGATTGGTCTGCATTTAGTAAAATCTCAGAATTTTAAAACTTGTCAAAAAATTCTGAAATTTTTTCTGTAGCTTCCTGCATGTATTTCCAGCAACATTAAAACAGAAAATTTTTCGATTCGTCCTCGTTAGGTCGGCCTGAAAATTCGGAACGTCGTAATTCTGTCTAGTTGGTCTGCGAATAGCGGGCCAAAACTTTCAATTTTTGTCGAAATTTAAAAAAAAAATTCTGGAAGTTCTCACTGTTAGTCACATCCCGAATATATTTTCCTACCAAAATATTTCTTATTAATCTGCTCTACAAAAATTCATTTCATAATTTTGTCCAACCCCGTATGCGCACTAGGCTAGGAACGGAGTATAACACACCTTCATCGTCTAGGATGGCAGCGAATGAGCACGGGGATCGTAACGCTGAGGCTATAGAGGGGTTACATAACGAAATGACCGAGCTTAGGACCATGTTAGCACAAATCCTTCTGAATCAAGGAGGGCCGCCACCACCACCTGTTAATGTTGGGCAGCCCAACCGGCACGAACGGGCCCAGAATTTGGATTCCGAAGGGAACTCTCCACGAGTGCCCCCTCGAGAACACCGCCACGAGCGTGGCTTTGATATTACTAGGGCCTTTGAAAGTGCACAGTTAACCTCACTAGAATTCTCTAGAGGGGGGGTGAATAGAGATTAAAAAATATTTTGTGCAATGTTAATATATATATGTGTATGATCACAGATTATAGCTTTCCACACACCAACAAGAATTAAACAAGTAAAGAAAGTAAATGAAAGAAAAGAAATCACAGCACAACACAAGAAAATATACTGGTTCCCCAAACTTTGGGTAGTCCACTCTTCTACCCCCTTGGTAGGAATTCACTATCTTGTACTGAGTCTTTTGATAAGGAGACTCTTAGAACCACCCTGAGTCTTTTGACAAGGAGACTCTTAGAACCAACTGAGTCTTTTGATAAGGAGACTCTTAGAACCAGTACACTGAATTTTTTGAAGAGAGATTCTAAAAACTCTTTTACAATGTTTTAAGTAAGAATAAGAAGGAAGAAAGAAATAAGAACAAGAGTGAATCTTCTTCCTAGCAAGAAGATTGGAAGCACAAGAAGTGAATTAAATCT
Source organism: Dactylorhiza incarnata (assembly GCA_033032865.1). Taxonomy (NCBI): domain Eukaryota; kingdom Viridiplantae; phylum Streptophyta; class Magnoliopsida; order Asparagales; family Orchidaceae; genus Dactylorhiza; species Dactylorhiza incarnata. Next base: position 2,392,365 of record JAWHQI010000073.1, read on the forward strand.
TTCTTCTATAGAGAGAAGAAGATTTGTAGCTTTTCTCTCTTATGTGAGAGCTATCAGAATTTGCAGCAGGGTGGCTTCAAAAGCAGAGGAAGAAGAATGCTTGAATATTGCTGCAGGACTATTTCTCAATTCTCTCTTTTTCACTTGGGAGCTTTTCCTCTTTTCAAATGTAAAAATGGTGAATCACTTCTCTTATTTGTCTGCCGACCTCCTTGGTTATTTATAGCTCTGTTCAGTCAAATAATACTATAGGAGGAAAATCAATTAGCAATCAGACAAATAGAAAGAAGGAAATATTTCCATAATGATATTTTCTATAGAAGGAAAGAATGAATCCTGATTTCAAATAATATCCAAAGTAGAGTTAATCAGATTAGCCAAGAATCAAATAGAAGGAAAGAATGATTCAGAACGGCTATAAAATATTAACATTATTCCATACAAATCAGATCTACTGAAAGAAGGAAAGAGATCTGGCGCATATTTAAATCTGTCACATAAATCGACGTGCGTCGATTACCATTCGACGTAAGCGTCGAATTCTTCTTGGCTGAACGTTGAAAGGAGAATATGGAAGGTACGTCGACTAAGATGCGTCGACTTCATTAGATGCGTCGACTAGAAATCAGAGTAGCGTCGACAACACATACGTCGAAATCTTCCTAAAGTTACTTCAACTCAATCTGAAGGAAACGTCGACTACATTTCGACGTTGCGTCGAATAGTATTCGACGCATATTTACTTAGCCTTGTTTTTCTTTCTTAGAATTCATATTCAACTTATTTCTAGGGGTTAAGAGAAATCATTTTCCCAACAATCTCCCGCTATTTGTCTTAACCCTATTTAAAGGGAAATTGTACTAGCATATAATTAACCCAGCACAACATTTGTAAGGATAAGAAATATATTAAATAATCAGAAGAGAAAGTGGAATAAGAAAGCATATGACAAGTATTTGTCTTTCACAAAAATTTAAACTAGAAACTTCTTTTTGTACATGAAGTTAACAAAAGCAGAATAAAGTTTCCTAGATAAGTTTTCAATAGCATCAAGAATGTAGCCCCTGACTCTATCAGGTCGTTCCTGGACATTCCTGATGATTGTATGCAGTTTTTCCAATAGTTTATCACCATCAGGGATTGTGTCATTTATGGAGTAGCCTTTGCTGATGATGATTGCTGCTTTTTCATCAATCATCTCAATTGTAATGTTTTGAACTTTCGTTTCAGTAGGCTGGATCTCAGGTGGTCCCTTGTTATCAACCTTGGGCCTATATATTGTTTTCTTTTCTGATTGCTGCTTCTCTGGAATGTCAGCCATTTTTCCTTTCCCTTTCTAGGGTGAGGCATGCCACTTGTCTAATTTTATAGGTCTGTTGGGCTTCTTGTAGGGAATATAAGTATCTTCTATACACCCTACACCCTTCTTGTCTTTTTGACCTTTATCTAGGATGATCCCTGCCTAAGGGTTTTTCTTTTGATAAGCTACAATATCAAACAATTTCTTTGGAATTCTGATAGAAGATTCAGCAAGAATTTGTTCTTTAGTCATTCCCTTTTTGATCTTTTCCATCCAGGCAATCCTTTTATCTTCCACTTCTTTCCTAGCTTCTTCATATTCATACAGTTCTCTTTCTCTTATCTCTTCATGCCTCTTTTCCATGTCAGGGTCATGGTACTCCTTCACAGGGCTGTTAGGAGTGATAATAGGCATCTTTTCAAATCTTTTTATTTGCTCACATGCTTTTCTATACTTCCTTTCTTTTGCATACTCTCTCCTTTCTTCTTTGGAGAAGTTTTGCCAGTAGGGAATGGCTTCTCTTTTTCCTTTTCATCTGTCCTCCTGAACTTCGCCTAGGTAGGATTTGTTTGGAGAAGCTTGACACTTGTGGAGGTAGAGGTAACAGAGGAGGTAGAGAAGAAGGTTGAAGTGGAGGTAGAGGTAGAGGTGGAGATGAAGGAGAGTGAGTTTTCTCTTTGGGTGGAGAGGGAACAATATCAAGAAGAGGAGTCTGTTCTGCAATAGAAGGCAGAATGACTTCAGGTAGAATGATCTCTGCTAAGGGATGATTGTCTCCTCCAAGCTCTTTTGTAGGGATGTCCTCAAGTAGAGGTGTCTTCAGCTTGATGTAACTGGCAGAGAAGCCAGGGGAGTGATGTTGAAGTTCCTCCTCACATAAGGGTGCATCAATCCATATCTGTCCATTCCAATCATTAGAGGTGACTGCTTCTTCCTCCCCCTGGATTTTTGGGTTCTTTACTACAGGAATCTCCCCCTGGTTATATGGATTATCAATTCTGAATTCTGAATCCACAGCATGCTCGCCTTCAATGTTGTAAGAGGAGGATTCACCAAATTGTTTGATGAAGGTGTAGTCAGAGTGATTTGAGAGGAGTGGAGCCTATAATGGAATTGGAGTAATAGTTAGAGAGAATACTTAGAGTTGGAGAGAAGAGAGTTAAACCTGAGCTTTAAGTGAGATCAAAGACCTGGCAAGAGGGGTTTCTGGAGCAACTCTCCCCCTGGTTTATATCTTTCAGGAAGGATGTAAACCTTTTTGGCGACAGAGGTTCTTCTCGAAGAAGAGCATGAAGCTCAGGAAGAGAGGCAGATAGGGTGGCCAATTTGGCTTCACAGGTGGTGATCATATTGGCACATTCATTGGAGAAGTTGGTTAGACGTGTCTGGAAGTCGGTGAGAAGATTTTCCAGAGCATCGTTCATCGCTTTGGTAAGGGCAATTTGAACAGGAGTAGGCGCCATTGATGTAGAAGGAGGGAGATGTGGAAGACAGAGTTTTGGCGGGTTCAAAAAGGTATATGTTATGAAATAAGAATTATTATTTAAAGAAGATGAAACGTCGAGAAAGGAAACAGAAATCAAGGTAATCCAATCGTCAGAAGAGGAAGTAAGGATTTGATTCTAATTTTAACCTGAAGTCGTCGTTACGTCGAATGGATGTCAACGTTTGCGTTGATATAGAGTCGGCGCTCCGTAGAGATCGTCCAGCCTGGAGCTCTATCGACGTGATCATAGTAATGCGTCGATATGAATTCGACGGTGCGTCGATAAAAGATTGACGTAATTTTGTCTGATGGAAATTGGTGCCAGCATCGAGTTTGTCTCGACGGAGCGTCGATATGTATTCGACGCATCTGCAAGAAGTTTTCTTAGATTGTCTGATTCCTTTAGAGTTCCCTAACAATGGTGTTTACAATCTTCCATCAAGCATTCCTAAGGTGTTTATGAAGTAGTTGTGCTTGGTTTCATCCAAGGGTTTTGTAAAAATGTCTGCTCTTTGACTTTCAGTGGGTATATATTCTAAGGTTATCTTACCTTTTTCAACAGTGTCTCTAAGTAAGTGATGTCTGATCTCTATGTGTTTGGTTCTACTATGAAGGACTGGGTTAGATGCTATAGATATAGCACTAGAGCTATCACAATAAATCTTAGAGTTATTGACTTCCAGTTTGTAGTCAAGAAGCTGATTTTGCATCCACAAGATTTGTGAACAACAGCTCCCAGCAGCTATATATTCAGCCTCTGCTGTTGAGGTTGAGACTGAGGTTTGTTTCTTACTAAACCAAGAGATTAATCTGTCACCTAGGAATTGGCAAGTGCCTGATGTGCTTTTTCTATCAACCCTACATCCAGCATAGTCTGCATCTGAGAAACCTATGAATTCAAAGTTGGTTTCTGCTGAATACCATAGACCTAGTTCAGGAGTTCCCTTTAGGTATCTAAGAATCCTTTTTATAGAGGTGAGATGGGATTCCTTTGGTTCAACCCGAAATATAGCACATATGCAAGTTGCAAACATAATGTCAGGTCTGCTAGCAGTGAGATATAGAAGGGATCCTATGATTGCCCTATATGTCTTTTGATCTATTGATTTTCCTTTATCATCTTTTTCTATAATGGCATTGGTTGCCATGGGTGTTTTCATGGTAGATGCTGATTCCATACCAAACTTTTTGATTAGCTCTTTAGTATATTTTGATTGTGAGATAAAGATTCCTTCACTACTTTGTTTTACTTGTAGCCCTAGGAAGTATGAGAGTTCTCCCATACTACTCATTTCAAATTTAGATTGCATTAGATTAGCAAATCTTTTACACAGTTTAGGACTAGTTGAGCTAAAGATAATGTCATCTACATATATTTGAACAAGGAGGAGTTGGTTTTTATGGGTTCTAATAAAGAGTGTCTTGTCTACTTTTCCTCTTTCAAAGGAATTTTCTAGAAGAAAATTTGAGAGAGTTTCATACCAAGCTCTAGGTGCTTGCTTAAGACCATATAGAGCTTTGTTAAGTCTATAAACAAAGTTAGGAGAAGAGGGATTAACAAAACCTGGTGGTTGCTCCACATATACTTCTTCTTGAAGATCACCATTTAGAAAAGCACTCTTGACATCCATTTGGTAGACTTTCATCTTCATGAAGGCTACATAGGCAAGAAAGAGCCTGATTGCCTCTAATCTGGCTACTGGAGTAAAGGTCTGGTTGTAGTCTATCCCTTCTTCTTGTCTATATCCTTGTGCTACAAGTCTTGGCTTGTTTCTGACAATTACTCCAGTGGAATCTAATTTGTTTCTATATACCCATTTTGTGCCAATCACTGGGTAGTTTCTTGGTCTTTCCACTAAATTCCATACTTTGTTTCTTTCAAATTGGCTTAGTTCTTCTTGCATGGCCATAATCCAGTGAGGATCACAATTTTCTTCCTCAAACTTCATTGGTTCAACTTGTGATAGGAAGCATTGGAGCACCATCCGAGTGGAGACCTGGTGTCTTGTTCTTACTCCTGTATTGGGGTCTCCAATTACTTGAGTTTGTGGATGATCCTTCAAATTGATCCCTGTTCTGCTTGAACTTGTCAGTAGTTCTTCTTCTTCATTCTCAAAGAGATCATTGTTCAATTGTTCTTCCTGAACCATGTTCTCTTGTGGAAATGGGTCTTGAATGCTCTTTTCTGAGGTTTCTTGTTCAGACTCCTCACTTGGTTCCTCTAACTGGTTTTCCTCTCCATTATCTGTGTTTTCTAGAGCTAGTTGCTCAAGCTGGGTTTCTATGCTGGTGTTTTCCTGTGGAAAGGAACTGGTGGGAGTCTCTTCCCCCTTAAGTAGCATGTTAGTTTCATCAAATACAATGTGCATGGATTCTTCAATTTTAAGAGTTCTTCTATTGTAGCACCTATAGGCTTTACTAGATGATGAGTATCCCAGAAATATTCCATCATCAGACTTCTTGTCAAATTTGGCAAGATGATCTTTCCCATTGTTTAGAATAAAGCAAGCACATCCAAAAATTTTAAAATATTTAACAGTGGGTGTTTTATTTTTAAGGAGCTCATATGGAGTCTTTGATTTAGTTTTGTCTATGAGACTTCTATTTAGAACATAGTTTGCAGTGTTGACTGCTTCAGCCCAAAAGGTTTTTGGTAATCCTGATTCTGCAAGCAGGGTCCTTCCTGATTTTATTAAGGTTCTATTCTTCCTCTCAGCAACTCCATTTTGTTGAGGAGTTCTAGGTGCTGAGAAGCTTTGTTTAATACCTTTTTCCTCACAGACACTACAAATCATCTGATTCTCAAATTCAGTCCCATGGTCACTTCTTATAATTGAAACATTAGAGTTGAACTCAGATTGAATTTGTTTTATGAATTTTGAGAGAATTTTATGGGTTTCAAATTTAACCCAAAGAAAGAATACCCAGCAAAACCTAGAATAATCATCAACAATAACCAAGGTATAGGATTTTCCACCTAAGCTCTGAGTGGATATGGGACCAAAGAGATCCATGTGTAGTAAGTATAGGGCCCTGGGAGAGTCATCCTTACCAATGGGTTTGAAAGATGATTTGGTCTGTTTTCCCAGTTGGCAAGGTCTGCATGGAGAATCCTTATAGTACCTATCCTTTGGTAAACCTCTGACTAGGTTATTCTTTGCTAGTTTACTAATGTTTTTGTAGTTTAGATGACCTAGTCTCCTATGCCATAGTTCATTTTTATCTATGATATTGTTGAATAAGCAAACTTCTGTGGGTGAAGAGCTAAAGTCCACTACATATACTTTTCCTTTTCTAGTTCCATTTAGTACTGTAGCACCAGTCTTGATATCAATAATATGGCAGAATAGTGTGGTGAATTTTACCTTATACCTACCATTTTCACATATCTGACTTATACTTATCAGATTGTCCTTTAGTCCTTTGACTACTGCCACATTCTTGAAGGTGACTTTCCCTTCTTTGAAATCTCCAAAGCGCTTGGTTTGGCCACATCTAGAATCTCCAAAGGTTACTGATGGTCCAAGTCTATCCTCAAAGTTGATTAATAGGTTTTTGCATCCTGTCATGTGCATGGAGCATCCACTATCCAAGTACCACACCATCCTGGAGATGTGATACATCTGCACATAGAATTTTAAACATTAGTTTGGACCCTGCTGAGCTGGGGTCCCTTCCTCTCATTAGTAAAAGATTTAATAAAAGAATAAGTGGGTTTTTCAGGATATCCTTCCTTCTTATGGGGTACTGGCTAATCATACCAATCTTCTTGGATGATATCACAAAAATAATGTTCATAATAGAAGGACATGGATTGAGAGACCTGTTTGGAAACAGAAAATTTTCTGTCTGAATTATTGCGTCGATAGGGATTCGACGTAGACTTATGGTTGCGTCGATATGAATTCGACGTAGGTTTCTGGTTGCGTCGATATGGAGTCGACACTTTCTTCATTCTGAGTCTACTTTCAGTCGAAGCATGAGAGAGGTTGCGTTGAGTAGAAGTCGACGCATTTTGGTATAAGCGTCGATTAGTACTCGACGCACGTTGGTAAGAATTCGATGCATGTTCAAATTTTTTCTGAGGATATTTTCCTAAGATTCCTTTATCTGTAATGTGATTAGGTTTATTAAAAATAGTGGTTATTTCAGGACTTTCTTGTGATCTTTCTCCTATTAGATAATTCTCCCTAGTAAAGTGAATTGGATGTTTCCAGACAGATTTGCTGGAAGTTTGAGGTTTAGATGCTTCATTAGTATTCTGATTTAGCTGTCTAAATCTATTAGTGAGATTCTCAGAAATGTTTTTGAGCTTCTGACCTTTCCCATTTAGAGAGTCTTCAAAGACTTTAGCCTTTGCAAGCTCCTTTCTTAGTGTTAGATTTTCTGAATAGATTTTGTCTAATTCCTCTTCTGAGAGTTCTAGATTGAGCTTATAATCTTTATGATGTGTATTTACCTGTTTGAGATTTTTTAATTCAATTCTTAATTCTTTTACTCCTTTTTCAGATTTGATTAGATCTAAACAGAATTCTTTGAAACTTTGTTTGAAGTCAGTAGAAGAGAAATCTATATTATCAAGTATATTTACCATGGATGTATCATCAAGCTTCTCAGTGGCCATCAGTCAGGTTTCCTCTTGCTTGACCTCTTGCTGATCATCATTTGATGAGGTACTTTCTTCAGATTCTGAATCACTCCAAGATTGAGCAATGAATCATTTTTCTTTCTTCTTCTTCTTCTTCTTTAGATCTGTTCTTTTTAGATCCTTCTTATTGTTGATCTCTTTAGGACAATCAGGTGCAATGTGTCCAGGTTTCCTGCAAGAGTAGCATATAATTTCTTTAGTAGGTGTTTTATTATACCTGGTTTTTGAATCTCTTCCTCTGCATCCTTTTGTTTTGATCCACTTCTTGAACCTTCTGGCCAGTAGACTGATCAGCTCCTCATCACTTGTAGAGGGTATTCCTTCAACAGCCTTCAAAGCAATACTCTTTTCTTTTGGGAGTGGAGAAGCCTTTTCTTTTTCTTCTTTCTCAGCCCTTGTTTTCAACAGTTGTTCATAGGATTTTAATTTACCCAATAAGACATCTGTTGAGATTTCTTTTTGACTTCTGGAGTCTTTGATTGGCCAGATTCATGAATCCCAAGAGCTAGGGAAGCAAGTCAGCAATTTGTCATTTATCTCAGTAAGAGATATGTCCTTCTCAAGTGTTCTCAATTCATTGACTATGAGGCTGAATCTTGAATACATGTCAGCAACACTTTCACTTTCTTTCTTTTGGAAGTTTTCATATTGGGAGATGAGTAGTGCCTTTCTGTCCTTTTTCTCATCAGCACTTCCCTCAACCATTTTGGTGAGAGCTTCCCATACTTCCTTAGCTGACTCACACTCAGCAATCTTTTGGAAGATTTCATCTGAGAGAGTTGAAACTAGGATATTCATAGCCTTGGCATCATATGCTTGGGCTTTCTTTTCCTCTTCTGTCCATTCAGCCTTTGGAGCAAGTGTTTCAGTTGCTTTTCCACTTGAATCCTTTTTGAATGGCTTGGGGGGACCTGTCATGACAACATTAAATAATTCATCATCAATAGAGTTTATATAGATTCTAATTCTTGTTTTCCAAGTGCAAACTTTTCAAGGTTGCAAATTGGTGGTCTGGTGGAAGCATAATCTTTGATTTGTGCCATGAAAATAATTTTGTAGAAAAAAAAAAATATATATATATATATAAGGTAGGACCTTTTTGATCAAGTATTTAACCTTTTTAGATCAACCTGCCTCTGATACCAATTGAAAGTGCACAGTTAACCTCACTAGAATTCTCTAGAGGGGGGTGAATAGAGATTAAAAAATATTTTGTGCAATGTTAATATATATATGTGTATGATCATAGATTATAGCTTCCCACACACCAACAAGAATTAAACAAGTAAAGAAAGTAAATGCAAGAAAAGAAATCACAGCACAACACAAGAAAATATAGTGGTTCCCCAAACTTTGGGTAGTCCACTCTTCTACCCCCTTGGTTGGAATTCACTATCTTGTACTGAGTCTTTTGATAAGGAGACTCTTAGAACCACCCTGAGTCTTTTGACAAGGAGACTCTTAGAACCAACTGAGTCTTTTGACAAGGAGACTCTTAGAACCAGTACACTGAATTTTTTGAAGAGAGATTCTAAAAACTCTTTTACAATGTTTTAAGTAAGAATAAGAAGGAAGAAAGAAATAAGAACAAGAATGAATCTTCTTCCTAGCAAGAAGATTGGAAGCACAAGAAGTGAATTAAATCTTTCTTCTATATAGAGAAGAAGATTTGTAGCTTTTCTCTCTTATGTGAGAGCTATCAGAATTTGCAGCAGGGTGACTTCAGAAGCAGAGGAAGAAGAATGCTTGTATATTGCTGCAGGACTATTTCTCAATTCTCTCTTTTTAACTTGGGAGCTTTCCTCTTTTCAAATGTAAAAATGGTGAATCACTTCTCTTATTTGTCTGTCGACCTCCTTGGTTATTTATAGCTCTGTTCAGTCAAATAATACTATAGGAGGAAAATCAATTAGCAATCAGACAAATAGAAAGAAGGAAATATTTCCATAATGATATTTTCTGTAGAAGGAAAGAATGAATCCTGATTTCAAATAATATCCAAAGTAGAGTTAATCAGATTAGCAAAGAATCAAATAGAAGGAAAGAATGATTCAGAACGGCTATAAAATATTAACATTATTCCATACAAATCAGATCTACTGAAAGAAGGAAAGAGATCTGGCGCATATTTAAATCTGTCACATAAATCGACGTGCGTCGATTACCATTCGACATAAGCATCGAATTCTTCTTGGCTGAACGTTGAAAGGAGAATATGGAAGGTACGTCGACTAAGATGCGTCGACTTCATTAGATGCGTTGACTAGAAATCAGAGTAGCGTCGACAACACATACGTCGAAATCTTCCTAAAGTTACTTCGACTCAATCTGAAGAAAACGTCGACTACATTTTGACGTTGCGTCGAATAGTATTCGACGCATATTTACTTAGCCTTGTTTTTCTTTCTTAGAATTCATATTCAACTTATTTCTAGGGGTTAAGAGAAATCATTTTCCCAACAGCCTTTAAGATTGACGCCCCCACTTACGATGGTCTGGGAGATCCCCAGGTCTTCCTTACTTGGGTAGTGGATATTGAATGTTACTTCGAATGGCACAACCTGATGGACCCTCAAAAGGTCCAAGTTGCCAGGATGAAGTTAACAGGTCGTGCGAAGACTTATTGGCTGAATGATGAGCGAAGATTAGGAGCCGGGCAGGGAGTCCCACCTATTGGTTGGCCGATGATGAAGAATTTGCTGACCGACCAATACGTCCCTGCGTACCACCGAACACAGATGTTCGACGAGCTTGCCACCCTACGGCAGGGATCCAATTCGGTAGCTGAGTATATGGGAGAGCTGAAGGACCGTATGGTGCGTTGTGATCTTAAGGAGATTCCCGAGGTCACCCTATCTAGATTTCGTAAGGGGATTCAACCCGATATTCAGAGGAAGCGCCTGCGCTATGGTCACACAGACCTGAACACGACTTTCAATGCCGCCCTTGACATTGAAAAGCATCTTGCTTCGAAGGCCCACTCTCGTTATTCCCACACGAAGAGCAAGACCACAGTTGGAGCGTCTTCCTCCACGAATCCGGATAAGGGAAAGTTTAGGTCTTCTGAGTCGAAGTTTGTAGTGATCACCGCTAGAAACGGTAGGAATCCCACGAGTGAGCGTGTCCCCATAGGGAAGGTTAGCAAGGCCAACACTACGTGTTATTCATGCGGCGTTCAAGGTCACTATGCCTTCGAATGCCCAACAAAGACTAAGGCCATAGCACTTTAGATTCGACGACCGACCCTCCTAACTACGTATATGAGGCTGAAGAGGAGGGAGACCCAGATGGTGTCCCAAGTGATTTAGAGGACGATCACCACCTTATGGTGATGCGTTGTATCTTGACCACTCCTCGTCCGTTAGATGATTGGAAGAGGACGAGCATATTTTCTATGATCTTTAAGAGTGGTGAGAAGCTTTGCAAGCTGATTATTGATAGTGGTAGTTGCGTGAATGTCATTTCTGAGAGCGCCGTCACAGGTATGCACTTGACCACGGAACCACAACCGACCCCATATCAGGTAGCATGGATTAGCAAGATCACCATCCCGGTCACCAAGCGGTGCCTGGTCCCCCTCTCATTCAAATCCTATACTGATGAGGTTTGGTGTGATGTCCTTCCGATGGACGCTTGTCACGTGTTGTTAGGCCGCCCTTGGCTCTATGATCGTGATGTGATGCATTTTGGTAGAGCCAACACTTATGAATTTAAATTCAATGGCAAAACCATCACCTTGAGGTCGACCATCCCGAAGGATCCAGTAGTTATGGCTAAGGACACCACTGTCCCAGTTGAGAGGAAGATGTTGAGTCTAGTTGGTAGGAAAGTGTTTGTGAAGGATCCCTTTCTTGATGGAGTGATGTATGAACTAATACTTATGAGTGCGAAGCCTGATTCTAGTGTTTTGGATGATTTGCCTAGAGAGTTACGGGTACTGTTGGAAGAGTATAGGGATGTGTACCCGGAGGAGTTGTCGTCGTCACTACCCCCGCTTAGGGATATTCAGCATGCGACAGATCTGGTCCCGGGCTCTTCCTTGCTCAACCAGCCAAATTATCGACTCCATCCTGCTGCCCACAAGGAGTTACAGGCCCAAATTGAGGACCTATTAAAGAAGGGGTTCATTAGGACTAGCATGAGTCCATGTGCGGTTCCAGCCTTACTTGCCCCCAAGAAGGATGGTACATGGCGGATGTGTGTTGATAGCTGCGCTATCAACAAGATTACCATCAAATATAGGTTTCCAATTCCACGATTAGATGACCTCTTAGATGTCTTATGTAACACCCTGCCAGTACAAAAAGTATAACAGCAGGTCCGGCCGGGACCCCACGCCATACAAACCACACTAGCTAGGAGTTAAAAGGTGATAACCAGAAAAGTAACAACTAACGAGAGTACAAAACGTAAGCGGAAGCATTAATTAAACCATTCAAATAGACATGTCCACTATCATAGGAATGAATCCAGAAATAAGAGTTACGGCCTTAGGGCCTTACATCAAATCAATGTACAAAACTCTAAAAAAACATACATCGGCACGCAGGCCGGCAATACATGGGAAAACAGGAAAAAGGCTGGCCTTCGAGGGCCAACTCAGCAAAAGGACAGCAAGAGGACCAACGCCCGCTATTTCCCGCTAGGCTCACCTGCACCTGCATAAGAACATTCCACCAAGCGGTGGTAAACAAGGCAACGGTCAGCACAGCTGACCAAATTATAACGACCCCACCCCTTTCCCGGGGTGGCGGAGATTCTACCCTGCAAGTAAGCCATACTAGCACAAGTACTAAATCTAAAGAGAGTGCAACTACACAAGGTGAGGTTTCAAGCACAATCAATCTTCTAGGTTGAGCATCAAAAAGAAGGGAACCTAGGTATGCACGTGATGTTGGTTGGGTTCACCCGAAGGTTTCCCACAACCGCCTAAGCAAATCGCATGAGGCTAAACATAACATCAAATTCACAACACTCCACCCTAAGGGTCACAACCTTAGGTGGGAAACAAGAGCTTTTGGTCGGTCTAGGTATGACACCTTCCCCGACCTCTCCCATGATCACACGGCTTTCATGAGGAAGGGACCTCTCGCCGATCTGCATGGAAACGGGTTCGGTTCAGCTTTGCCCGTGCTCTAATCGTCGCGATCTATCGCACGACGCGGGTACGGCTTCACCTCGGCCCGTAAGGGTTTAGCACTTTCAAGTGCTACACAAAAATATACGCTACGCACCTAACCCTTTCACAAGGATCTAGGCTTCGCGAATTCTCAACAAGGGAGGTACATACGCTCCGCATCAATAACGTGGTGAAGGTTTGCCTTCATCCAAAACTCAAAGCATGGGGCTTTCGTAGGGATCTTCACAAGACGCCTACACTTAACTCCCGCAATACTATAGGTGAGTTCACGGAGTCATTCTCCGGCACGCATTCTAGGTCTAACCTAAATGCAACGTCGCAAATCAAGCATCACCGATTCGGGCTCACGGCCACGAATAGGCTTCACACAAAATGCCTAAATCCGCACGACTACCGGATTTTCTACATGCAATATGCCGGGGACGGACACAATCTACCCGGAGTCCTGAAGGACTTGAGGAAATCCTACACTTCACCCATTTGGTGAAAGAGACACCTCATGCAAGCAAAGAAAGAGGAATAAATGGACAAATACAAGTCCAAAGTTCGGGAGGAAGAATCGTTACCCTAGACGTGTTCCTCTTCGCCATGGATCCGAGATTCTACGCGGAGGGAAAGAACCGCACCGGGCTGCACTCTCCGGATCTGGAAACGGCTCGCGAAACGGAGCTCCGGAGCTCCGTCAATGGCGAAATCTCCTCTTCTTCTTCCTTGCCCCCTTCTTCTTCCTCTAGCCTAGGAGAGAGAAACACTATGAAATAATGAGGGTTTAATCCCTCTCCAAAGCCCTAAGACCCCCCAGCATTAAATCCCAGCCGTTGGATCGAATTCCAAGAGATTTGATCGGTCGGGTCTTCTTCTCCGCTCAAAATCGCGGAACAGAATAGACAGGGCGCACGATCACAGGCGCACGGTCAGTGGTCGTGCGCGACGAGGGCAATGGTCGTGCGCACTATCCGGGACAGAACTCTGAATTCTTGCGAATAAGCGCACGATCGCTGGCGCACGATCACTGGTCGTGCGCGAAGAGGGAAATGGTCGTGCGCACTGTCCGAGACAGAACTCGATTCTCTTCTGAATTAACGCACGATCGCTGGCACACGATCACTGGTCGTGCGCGATGAGGCCACTGATCGTGCGCTAAGAGCAGACAGGGAAAATTCTAGCCTGCTTCACGTGCCGCACTACCACTCCGCCTACTTCGCGGAACTACCAGATTTGGGGTGTTACAACTCCACCCTCCTTAAAAGAATTTCGTCCCGAAATCCAGGAAACAGTAATAGCATAAATTACAGTTATACTTTTCCTGAGGGAAAAAGCTCGGGATACTCCGCAAGCATCGTTTGCTCTCTCTCCCAAGAGAGCTCCTCTCGGCCGCAGTTATCCCACCGGACTTTTACCATCCGAATGGACTTGTTCCGCAGCTGCTTTACTTCGGTATCTTCGATGCGTAAAGGCTTGACTTTCGTCGACAACCCACTATCGACCGGAACTCTGCCGACCGCAACGATATGAGTAGGCTCTTGCACTGCCTTCCTCAACACTGAAATGTGGAACACGTCGTGCAGACCGCTCAGCTCTGCAGATAGTGCAAGCCGATTGATAGCTAAAATTTAAGATGTAAATAATATTCTCCAAATTCTGCGAACTATAGGCAAGAGCACCTATCATTCATAGCATAGGATATTCAAAACAAATAAATATCAAGTGTCGTATTCCACGGGTCTGTTGATTACTTCTACTCACGCAAATTATTATTATTTTATCGGCAGTAAAATAGAGTTTTGAAAATAATTAGAAGAAAAGAAACATTTGATCGGGAATCATTCTTAAGTGAAATGTTTTGTAAATCTAGAATTCAAAAGAAATCGATTTAGACAAACTTGACCGTGGAGGTTCCCAAAATATGATAGAACCTCTCTCGAGAGAACTACCACCTAACCTTAGGTTGATCGATTAAGACCCCTCGGCCAGTCGAAACCCCTAAGCTTGCTTTATGCGGTGAGCCCCACTATTGGATTTGACTCCAATCCGGAAGATTTGCGTCACCCTCTCTCGAGGAATGCATACAACTCTTTTTACCGATGAGCGATCTACCCGTATTTACGGATCTCTCGATACACTAAAATACGGATCAAACTTGATTATCATACCCTAGAAATATGAAACCAAAAATTGCAAATCAACGGTAAATCTTAGTTTTCCAAACTAAACTATGAATAAGAGATTTTGAAAAGATAAAAGCTTAAGAATTCATCCGACCAAATACTATGAAAATTAACAAAACATAATTGAGAAGAAAGTTATTTTTATTTCTAAGTAAAGAAAAGTACAATTGCATGTAAAGTAGATCTAAGCTAGGAATTAAAAAAGACAAGACATAAAATAAAGTTACACTAAGAAAAATGCAGAAAAACTATACTAGAAACGATCCAAACTAAGCATGGCCTGGATGCCCATCACTTTGGCAGCAGCTGGCTTTTATAGGCAGAAAATTGCTGAGTCACGCCCTTGGTCACGCCCGTGACCAAGGGCGTGTAAGCTGCGTAATTGCGTCTTGAAAGCCCGGGAACGTTGGGGAAGAAAAACCGCCAAAATTGATCATCTCGACGGGTCACGGCCTAGGTCACGCCCGTGACCTAGGGCGTGTCTTGACCGAGTCAGGAAACGGCGGGAAACGGCGCGATCTGGAGTTAATTTGGCAGTTGAGGGAGAGGGCACGGCCTCGGTCACGCCCGTGACCAAGGGCGTGTAAGCTGGAACGACTCGGCGGCAGAAACTGCTTGAATTGAATGCTTGTTGGGCGAGTCACGCCCGTGACTTGAAGGTCACGCCCCCGGTCACGCCCGTGACCTGGGGCGTGTAACTTTAATCCGACGTGGCAGCGAGTTCTGTGAGCTGAAAGCGATACACGGTCGTGGCCATGGTCACGCCCCTAGGTCACGCCCGTGACCTGGGGCGTGTATTGAGAGTTTTTGCAGAAATGCTCCAGAATTTCCCCTGAACACGGCTATGTGCTTGAAATTGCTATTAGCAGCCCCAAAGTCCCTGAAAATATAAAACAAAGCAAATTAGATATATATTAAATTAAAATTATATAAAAACTAATTAATTACTACTAAAATACTATATAAAAATAACTATAAATAATGCACTATCAAATACCCCCATACTTAAGCTTTTGCTATTCCAGAGCAAAAACTAATTTATAAGTATGAGAAGAATTTATAGGACATTTCCAAAAAGATTTACTTCAAATTATGCACTTCAAATCTCATAAAACTCATGTCAAAATAAGTTAAGAAATTAAAATTCAGATTTATAAGAAATAATTAATAATTCATAAATTGAAATGAGTAGAATAAATTTTAGTTTTGAAATTCTCTAACTAAATCTTCATAAACAAAATTGCATTGAATTAAGCAAAATATTCCAAGATTAAAATTATAAGAACTTTACAATCATGAGAAACTTTTAGAAAACTACAAAATATTAACTATGCTCTCTCAATAATATCTTGGATAAAAAAGTGAACTTGGCTAAATGGGGTAAAATTGGCATTGAAGAAGTTACTTTGTATATGGGAAATGATGAATTTTATCCTCTCATTTCCATCTTTTTTTTTTTAATTTCTTCTTCTTTTTATATCCCAAATGTATATGTTTAGGAGTGATGAATTTTATCCTCTCAACTCCATGCCATATAATCTTTTACTGATTTGGGTGCATATGTTTAGGAATGATGAATTTTATCCTCTCATCCCATGACATATGATCTTTTCAAAATTTTTTTATGCCAAACAATGGGTTTAACAAAAAGGTAGGGGAAGGGCTAGGGTTTAAAGGCTAAACAAATTCCAAAGAAACATTTTAAGAGCATAGAAAATAATTTGAGCAATCTACAAGAAACTATGAGTTCAAGTTAATATAAGTAAAATCTAGAGATATTTAACACAATTACTACAAAATTGAATTATGATATTTTAAAGAGAGAAAGTAAAACTAAGAAATATTCTAAGCAAATCAAGATAATGAAAAACTCATTAAATCAAATTCATCTAAAAATTAAATCTAACATATTTTGAAGAGAAATATAAGATTAAAACTACATAAAAAGAAAACTCTTTAAAAAGCCTATAAAGAAAACTCATAATTAAAATCAATTTTGCATAAATGAAGTTTGGAGAAATTTAATATTACAAAATTTATTTTATTGGAAATTAAAATAGTTTTTTAAATGAAAACATTTTTTTGAATTTTGTAAATTTTTATAACAAAATTGAAAATAAAGAATAAAAAAAATCAATTTTTTTTGTGAGTTTTGAAAAAGATTTTCTAATTTTTTTTTGGATTTTTAATAAAAACTGAATATAGGAGAATACACCCCCATACTTAAAAATAAACATTGTCCCCAATGTTTATAAGCCAAGTAGGAGGGAAAAGAAAATAAAATGCGGAAAAAGTAAAGGGCAAGAAAAATAAAGATAAGCAAGGGGTGCCTCCCAAGAGCGCTTTCTTTTTCCCGTCTTTAAGCTAGACGGTTATTATTAGGAAAAAGGAAAATAAAATTGAAAATGCACAGGCAACTCCCTTAATTCACGCTCAGGTGAGCATGCCGAAATCCGTTGCCCGGCGACTCCTCCGCTATACTCTTGACTCTTCCGTTGTCCGTTAGCGTGAAATTGCGAATCCAAATTACCTATACATACCTTAGGTAATTTGGATTGTTGGAGATGAGCGGCAAATGAATCGGTGAAGACGTTTGGTTGCAACGGCTCATCCTCTACATGAAAATCGTTAGTATAAAAAGAATCAGGATTTAGCGAGTCAGAAAATTTTTCACAAGGAGGAGTTTCTTGCGAAAATACATGATTAAGCGTCGGTTGTTTATTTTCAAAAATAAAAGAATTATCAGAAAAATCAATGCAAAGGGGAGAAAATTCATGAGACACAATTTCTTCATGAATTATAATTTCATGAGAATGAGAAGAAAGGGCGGGCGAAGGAGAAGAAGAAAAATTTTCATTTTCTAATTCGTCCGGTGTCTCCATGACTTTGCGAAATTCTTGGTACAATTGTTCTTCTTGATCTTGAGAATAAACATTTAAAGTGGGAGAAATAACATTCGGAAAAATTTCAAGATCAGAAGAAGAACAAATTTGTGGAAAAGGCGAGGAATGCAAATCATAATTGAAGGAATTTCCATTTTCGCACTGAAAACTATCCGGGTGACCTTGCCACCATGAATAATCAACATCAGAGTAAGAAGGAAATTCATTCAAATCATTATTTAAAGAAAAATTATTTTCATCATAAAAATTATTATTTTCATTATAAAAATTATAATTTTCAGTAGAAAAATTAATTTGATGTTCATGAGAAAATTTTTGAAATGAAAAATAGCATTCCTCACTAGAATGATGATGCCCACAAAAATGACAAATAATTTGGCGCATTCGCGCGGCTTCCAAAAGATCAACTTTATTTTGAAGTTCGGCAACTTTTGCGGCCAACTGCGATAACATCATTTTTTTTAAAAAGAAAATTAAACAACCGTTACCTAATAGAAGTGAATTTTAAAAGAAAAAGCAAAAAGAGAAATGGGGGTGGAGAAAGAGAATGATAAAATTAATAAAATTCACGCTTTCAAAATATCAACAAAAAAAGTACTCCCCGGCAACAGCGCCAAAAACTTGATAGCTAAAATTTAAGATGTAAATAATATTCTCCAAATTCTGCGAACTATAGGCAAGAGCACCTATCATTCATAGCATAGGATATTCAAAACAAATAAATATCAAGTGTCGTATTCCACGGGTCTGTTGATTACTTCTACTCACGCAAATTATTATTATTTTATCGGCAGTAAAATAGAGTTTTGAAAATAATTAGAAGAAAAGAAACATTTGATCGGGAATCATTCTTAAGTGAAATGTTTTGTAAATCTAGAATTCAAAAGAAATCGATTTAGACAAACTTGACCGTGGAGGTTCCCAAAATATGATAGAACCTCTCTCGAGAGAACTACCACCTAACCTTAGGTTGATCGATTAAGACCCCTCGGCCAGTCGAAACCCCTAAGCTTGCTTTATGCGGTGAGCCCCACTATTGGATTTGACTCCAATCCGGAAGATTTGCGTCACCCTCTCTCGAGGAATGCATACAACTCTTTTTACCGATGAGCGATCTACCCGTATTTACGGATCTCTCGATACACTAAAATACGGATCAAACTTGATTATCATACCCTAGAAATATGAAACCAAAAATTGCAAATCAACGGTAAATCTTAGTTTTCCAAACTAAACTATGAATAAGAGATTTTGAAAAGATAAAAGCTTAAGAATTCATCCGACCAAATACTATGAAAATTAACAAAACATAATTGAGAAGAAAGTTATTTTTATTTCTAAGTAAAGAAAAGTACAATTGCATGTAAAGTAGATCTAAGCTAGGAATTAAAAAAGACAAGACATAAAATAAAGTTACACTAAGAAAAATGCAGAAAAACTATACTAGAAACGATCCAAACTAAGCATGGCCTGGATGCCCATCACTTTGGCAGCAGCTGGCTTTTATAGGCAGAAAATTGCTGAGTCACGCCCTTGGTCACGCCCGTGACCAAGGGCGTGTAAGCTGCGTAATTGCGTCTTGAAAGCCCGGGAACGTTGGGGAAGAAAAACCGCCAAAATTGATCATCTCGACGGGTCACGGCCTAGGTCACGCCCGTGACCTAGGGCGTGTCTTGACCGAGTCAGGAAACGGCAGGAAACGGCGCGATCTGGAGTTAATTTGGCAGTTGAGGGAGAGGGCACGGCCTCGGTCACGCCCGTGACCAAGGGCGTGTAAGCTGGAACGACTCGGCGGCAGAAACTGCTTGAATTGAATGCTTGTTGGGCGAGTCACGCCCGTGACTTGAAGGTCACGCCCCCGGTCACGCCCGTGACCTGGGGCGTGTAACTTTAATCCGACGTGGCAGCGAGTTCTGTGAGCTGAAAGCGATACACGGTCGTGGCCATGGTCACGCCCCTAGGTCACGCCCGTGACCTGGGGCGTGTATTGAGGGTTTTTGCAGAAATGCTCCAGAATTTCCCCTGAACACGGCTATGTGCTTGAAATTGCTATTAGCAGCCCCAAAGTCCCTGAAAATATAAAACAAAGCAAATTAGATATATATTAAATTAAAATTATATAAAAACTAATTAATTACTACTAAAATACTATATAAAAATAACTATAAATAATGCACTATCACCGATAAGCCGCATCACCAACACGCTCCACGATCTCGAACGGTCCTAAGTACCTCGGACTGAGCTTTTTCAAGCGTCGAATCCTTGATACCCCTTTGAACGGTTTGATCTTCAAGTAAACCCGGTCACCGACGGCAAACTCTAAGTTCCTATGCTTGGCGTTGAAATACTTTGCTTGCCTATCCTGGGCAACCAATAGCCTTTCGCGTATAGCCCGGATCGTCGAAGTTGCTTCTTCAACATCCTTTCGCTTCAATAGCTTAGTATCGCCCGTTTCCGCCCAAGACAACGGCGTACGACACTTCTTACCATAGAGGGCCTCGAAAGGAGCCATCTTTATGCTAGCTTGGTAGCTATTATTGTAGGCGAATTCGATCAAATAGAGGTGATCCTCCCACCTCTTTCCAAAGTCTAGAGCGCACATTCGGAGCATATCCTCCATAGTCCTGTTGGTTCTCTCGGTCTGTCCATCCGTTTGCGGGTGGAAGGCCGTGCTGAACTTCAATTTTGTGCCCAACAGTTCATGGATAAGCCTCCAATCTTTCGACGTGAAACGCCCGTCACGATCGCTGACGATGCTACGAGGGACACCGTGCAGTCTCACGATACTATCCACATAGAGCTTTGCTAGCTTCTCTACGGAATCATCCTTCCGGTTCGGAATGAAGTGTGATACCTTTGTCAAACGGTCCACGATCACCCAAATGGCGTCGTTTCCATGTTGCGATCTCGGCAATCCATGCACGAAATCCATCGAAATATCATCAAACTTCCATTCCGGAATCGGCAAGGACTTCAGAAACCCACCGGGACGTTGACATTCCGCTTTCACCAACGCGCAAGTATGACACTTGGCCACGTAAAGGGCAATGTCTTTCTTCATGCCCGGCCACCAGAACAGTTTCTTCATATCCATAAACATTTTAGTGCTCCCCGGGTGGATCGAGTACTTGGTATGATGAGCCTCGTACATCAATTCCGCCCGTAGAGTACCAACGTTTGGGATGCATAACCTTTCCTGCTTCCACATAAGGTCGTCTTCGAAGGAGAAATCAGCGTTTAACCCTTCAACGGTTTCCGCTTTGTATCGTTTCAAGCTCTCGTCCAACTCCAACGCTTGTCGAACTCGGTCGGCAAGGTCGTAGTGAACTTCCGTCCAGTTCAAGCATGCTGAAGTAGACGTTCTCCTATCAATGCATATGATCTCCATCTCTTCTAGCTCACGGATTAGACGCTCATCGTGCATCAAAATCCAATTTGCTTGCGCGGGAGCCCGACGACTCAACGCGTCTGCAACTACGTTTCCTTTACCGGGAGTATATTTGATATCGAAGGTGTAGTCCCCAAGGAACTCCATCCACCTCCTTTGGCGCATGTTCAACTCCCTTTGGTCTAGTAAGTACTTGAGGCTCTTATGGTCGGTAAAGATATCGATCTTCACGCCATATAGATAGTGTCTCCAAAGTTTGAGGGCAAAAACCACGGCCGCTAGCTCCAAATCATGGACCGGGTAATTCCTCTCGCGAACCTTCAGTTGCCGGGAGCCGTAGGCAATTACCTTCCCGAACTGTACTAGGACACAACCCAAACCACTTCCTGAGGCGTCGCTATATATTTCGTAGCCTTCCGTACCCTGTGGCGAGCATAGAATGGGCGCCGTGGTCAGACGGCTCTTTAGCTCTTCAAAAGCTCGTGCGCACTCGGGCGACCAAACGAACTTATGATCCTTCCTAGTCAGTTTTGTGAGAGGAAGTGCGATCCTCGAGAAGTTTTCCACAAAGCGCCTATAATAGCCGGCAAGTCCTAAGAAACTTCGGACTTCCGCTACGTTTTTCAACAAAGGCCACGCTTGGATCGCTTCTATCTTCGACGGATCAACTGCAATTCCTTCGCCACTAACAACATGACCAAGGAATGCCACTGACGGTAGCCAAAACTCGCACTTGGAGAACTTGGCATATAGCTGACTCCTCCTCAAGGTGCTCAGGACTGCGTGCAGATGCCCTACATGCTCCTCTTCCGACTGAGAGTATACCAAAATGTCGTCGATGAAGACGATCACAAATTGATCTAAATACTCTCGGAATGTCCTATTCATCAAGTCCATGAATACCGACGGTGCGTTGGATAGACCGAACGGCATTACCGTGAACTCAAAGTGCCCAAAGCGGGTACTGAACGCTGTCTTTGGAATGTCGCATTCCCTTATTCGCAGTTGATAGTAGCCGGACCTTAGGTCTAGCTTGGAGTAAACCGTCGACCCCATCAGTTGGTCGAATAGATCATCGATTCTAGGAATCGGATATCGGTTTTTCTCGGTCAACTTGTTTAGCTCTCTATAATCGATACATAGACGCAAGCTCCCATCCTTCTTTTTCACAAAGAGGACCGGTGCACTCCAAGGCGAAGAACTTGGACGTACGTAGCCTTGCTCTAGCAGCTCTTGCAATTGGACCTTCAACTCTGCCAATTCCTTTGGCGCTATTCGGTAAGGTGAGCGGGCCACAGGTTTGGCACCTGGCACCAACTCGAAACAGAAATCAATCTCCCGATGAGGCGGAGCCCCAGGGAGTTCGTTAGGAAACACGTCGGCGTATTCCGCTACAACTGGGACATCACACAACCTGGGCTTTGGCTCCGAAGCCTCCAACAAGGTGAAGAACAACTCGGCGCCTTTTCTCACCGCCTTAACCACCTGGAGAGCAGACATCAGCGTCTTGCTCGCTCCTCGCATACCGGCGAATGTGGTTTCATCGTCGGTGTTCGTTCCCAGAGTGATCTCCTTTGTATTGCAATCTATACATGCTCGCTGCTCCGAGAGCCAGTCCATGCCGAAGATCACATCGAATTCAGCTAACGGTAGTAACGACGCTTCCAAGTCGAAATCTTGACTTCCGATCCGCACCTTCACACGGCTCTTCCTATCCGCACTCATTCGAGATCCATTGGGTAGCACTACTTCCAATCTATCCTCTACGAAGGTAGACGGCACTCCGATTCGCACCACGAAGTCCTCAGACAGAAAAGAGTGCGATGCACCCGTATCGAATAGAGCTCTCGCCGGATAGTTGAAAATTAGGACGAAACCTAATTGTACACAAATAACACATAGTCGTACAACAGTGAGAATCATATACATAGCTGTAAAAGCTAACTTCTAATTCGTACCTGTGACGATGTCGGTTTGTCGTATGGCTTCTTGTTGGCCAAGCGAATCGACTCTCGGCTGAGTCGGAAAGTGTTGGGAGGCCGAAGACTTTGCCGCTTTGCCCTTTTCCGCAGCCCGAGCATAATCCACCGCTCGATTTGCCGCCTTTGGGGGACCACTTCGACACACCGCAGCTTTGTGTCCCACCTTCCCGCAGGTGAAACACGTAATAGGAGTCCGCGCGGTCGTGGCTCCCGAAACGTTCGAAGAAGCTGGTTCCGCCTGCTTGAACTTCCGCTTGTTCCTTCTGAAGTCCGGCTTGGACTGAGAGGCCGGCGCATGAAACTCGGGTTTCTTTACAACACTCTTTGCTTGTACCCTCTTCATGTCCAACTCCAAAGATCTGGCGGTTTGCACCATCACTTGGAAGCCAAACGTCATAGGGCCTGCAAGGAGCAGCCTCAACTCGTCCCGAAGCCCTTCATAGAATTTATTCGTCTTCGTCTCCTCATCCTCCACCAATGCCCCCGCATAACGACTCAGTCTGGTAAACTCATGTAAGTAATCGTCAACGGAGCGATCACCTTGAGTTAACCTCAGGAACTGGTTTTGTAACGCAATGCGTTGGGCAGAGGGGATAAACCGCTGGAGGAACGACTTTGAAAACTCAGCCATTGTTATTTCAGTAATGTCTCTATCGCCGAACTTGTGCAGTTCCTGCTCTTCCCACCACAGGACAGCCTCTCCGTCAAGAAGGAAAGTGGCTAAGGTGACCATCATGGCTTCGTCCGTCGCCGTCGCCCTCAGAGTTCTTCTAACTCTTGACAACCAGTCTTCTGCCTCCGTTGGGGACTCAGATCCCGAGAAGGTAGGAGGATTAAAGCTCAAGAAGTGCTTTAATTGTTGGTCACGCGCTCGCCCCGCAACTACTTGCGCAACTTGACGCTCCACCCTCGGTGCTAACGCCGGTTCCACTGCAGCTACTGGCACAGGGGCATCAACCCTTGGTGCTACCGCAGGTTCCACTGCAGGTTCAACTACCGGGGCTGCATCAGTAGTAGGCGTAGCAGGCTGTGCAAGCCTTTGCGGTTGAGCATTGATCATCGCGAAGACTGCTTCTGCGACCATTCTGATCATCTCAGCTGAAGGAGTGGTCGCTGGCACCTCAGCCGACCCACTACTTTCAGCGGTGTTACGGGGTTGAGACCGCCCCGCAGCACTTCTAGTCACCTATAATCATGCAAGGCACAATTTAGTGACCCTAAACATATCAAACATCAATCATGGAACGCTCAGGTTCCGCAAACAAGTATGTTTTTTCATTCCTAAGTGGACATTCTTATTAGTTTTTGTCGTTTTAGGTGAATGCACAGCCCGTGCGCACCACCCCTTAAAAGGAATTCGTCCCGAATTCGCTAAACTACGGATCGACGCCTTAAGTCCGATACCAAATTGTAACACCCTGCCAGTACAAAAAGTATAACAGCAGGTCCGGCCGGGACCCCACGCCATACAAACCACACTAGCTAGGAGTTAAAAGGTGATAACCAGAAAAGTAACAACTAACGAGAGTACAAAACGTAAGCGGAAGCATTAATTAAACCATTCAAATAGACATGTCCACTATCATAGGAATGAATCCAGAAATAAGAGTTACGGCCTTAGGGCCTTACATCAAATCAATGTACAAAACTCTAAAAAAACATACATCGGCACGCAGGCCGGCAATACATGGGAAAACAGGAAAAAGGCTGGCCTTCGAGGGCCAACTCAGCAAAAGGACAGCAAGAGGACCAACGCCCGCTATTTCCCGCTAGGCTCACCTGCACCTGCATAAGAACATTCCACCAAGCGGTGGTAAACAAGGCAACGGTCAGCACAGCTGACCAAATTATAACGACCCCACCCCTTTCCCGGGGTGGCGGAGATTCTACCCTGCAAGTAAGCCATACTAGCACAAGTACTAAATCTAAAGAGAGTGCAACTACACAAGGTGAGGTTTCAAGCACAATCAATCTTCTAGGTTGAGCATCAAAAAGAAGGGAACCTAGGTATGCACGTGATGTTGGTTGGGTTCACCCGAAGGTTTCCCACAACCGCCTAAGCAAATCGCATGAGGCTAAACATAACATCAAATTCACAACACTCCACCCTAAGGGTCACAACCTTAGGTGGGAAACAAGAGCTTTTGGTCGGTCTAGGTATGACACCTTCCCCGACCTCTCCCATGATCACACGGCTTTCATGAGGAAGGGACCTCTCGCCGATCTGCATGGAAACGGGTTCGGTTCAGCTTTGCCCGTGCTCTAATCGTCGCGATCTATCGCACGACGCGGGTACGGCTTCACCTCGGCCCGTAAGGGTTTAGCACTTTCAAGTGCTACACAAAAATATACGCTACGCACCTAACCCTTTCACAAGGATCTAGGCTTCGCGAATTCTCAACAAGGGAGGTACATACGCTCCGCATCAATAACGTGGTGAAGGTTTGCCTTCATCCAAAACTCAAAGCATGGGGCTTTCGTAGGGATCTTCACAAGACGCCTACACTTAACTCCCGCAATACTATAGGTGAGTTCACGGAGTCATTCTCCGGCACGCATTCTAGGTCTAACCTAAATGCAACGTCGCAAATCAAGCATCACCGATTCGGGCTCACGGCCACGAATAGGCTTCACACAAAATGCCTAAATCCGCACGACTACCGGATTTTCTACATGCAATATGCCGGGGACGGACACAATCTACCCGGAGTCCCGAAGGACTTGAGGAAATCCTACACTTCACCCATTTGGTGAAAGAGACACCTCATGCAAGCAAAGAAAGAGGAATAAATGGACAAATACAAGTCCAAAGTTCGGGAGGAAGAATCGTTACCCTAGACGTGTTCCTCTTCGCCATGGATCCGAGATTCTACGCGGAGGGAAAGAACCGCACCGGGCTGCACTCTCCGGATCTGGAAACGGCTCGCGAAACGGAGCTCCGGAGCTCCGTCAATGGCGAAATCTCCTCTTCTTCTTCCTTGCCCCCTTCTTCTTCCTCTAGCCTAGGAGAGAGAAACACTATGAAATAATGAGGGTTTGATCCCTCTCCAAAGCCCTAAGACCCCCTAGCATTAAATCCCAGCCGTTGGATCGAATTCCAAGAGATTTGATCGGTCGGGTCTTCTTCTCCGCTCAAAATCGCGGAACAGAATAAACAGGGCGCACGATCACAGGCGCACGGTCAGTGGTCGTGCGCGACGAGGGCAATGGTCGTGCGCACTATCCGAGACAGAACTCTGAATTCTTGCGAATAAGCGCACGATCGCTGGCGCACGATCACTGGTCGTGCGCGAAGAGGGAAATGGTCGTGCGCACTGTCCGAGGCAGAACTCGATTCTCTTCTGAATTAACGCACGATCGCTGGCACACGATCACTGGTCGTGCGCGATGAGGCCACTGATCGTGCGCTAAGAGCAGACAGGGAAAATTCTAGCCTGCTTCACGTGCCGCACTACCACTCCGCCTACTTCGCGGAACTACCAGATTTGGGGTGTTACATCTTATCTGGCGCCACTATCTTTTCGAAGTTAGATTTACGGAGTGGTTATCACCAAATTAGGATCCGCGAGGGTGACGAGTGGAAGACTGCATTTAAGTCTAAGGATGGGTTGTACGAGTGGCTTGTGATGCCCTTTGGGCTGTCCAATGCCCCAGTACCTTTTCACGGATGATGACCCACGTCTTTCGGCCATTCATGGGTAGGTTCGTGGTAGTCTACTTTGACGACATATTGATTTATAGCACCACCGCTGCCGAGTACACCTCCCACATGAGAGCGATTCTTTCCACTCTGTAGAAGGAAACAATATTTCTGAGCCTTAAGAAATGCACCTTTTATGTCCATGAAGTAGAGTTCTTAGGCTACATAGTTGGATCGGAGCGCATTAGAGTTGATCGTAGCAAGGTCCAAGTCATTAAGGACTGGCCCGTGCCAACCACTTTACGAGAGGTGCGTAATTTCCACGGGTTAGCTACATTTTACTACCGTTTTATACGGGACTTCAGTATCATCATGGCCCCCATTACTGATTGCATGAAGAAGGGCGAGTTCACCTGGACGAAGTCCGCCACCGATGCTTTCCAGCGCATTAAGGAGCTTATGAATGAGGCACCTGTCTTACGTCTTCCTGGCTTCACCAAAGTCTTTGAGCTTACATGTGACACTTCTGGAGTGGGATTAGTAGATGTTTTGAGTTATTTTAGTGAGAAGTTATCTGGCGCTAAGTTAAATTATTCAAACTATGATAGAAAGTTTTACGCGGTAGTTCGATGTTTGCACCATTGGAGGCACTATCTCCTCTCCAAGGAGTTTGTGATCCTCTCCGATCACGAGGCATTGCGGTTCATCAATGGCCAGCATAAAATCAGCCCGCGTCACGCTAAATGGGTATCTTTCCTACAAGGTTACACGTTTAATCTTAAGCACCTTAAGGGGGCTGATAACTGATGGCGCAAATCTCACACACCGCTATAGGCGGTAGCTCGACTGCGACACGAAACGGCAGTGTACCAATCGTTCAAGTAATATAAAACGAGGAGTAATCCCCGAGTATCGAATCTCTCAAGGAACACAGTAAGGTGGAGTTAACGTTCGAGGAAGGACTTGAGATCGAAGTCCTTGAGTCGGATGGAATGCGGAAACAGGGTGATTGGGCTTTTGGAAAATAAAAGAAAATACTATAACTACTCCTATGCAATGCCGCTATGCAAAGCTTCGCTCGGCGGGATGGAAGACTACGTAGGCCTTGAACGCGCTACTTCGTAAGGGCGGATGGACGAGTAGGCAAGCGGATCGAACTATGCAGGCCTTGAGCGCGCTGCTTCGTTAGGCGGGATGGAGTACGGGCCGCTATGCCACGCTTCGGTAGGCGGATGGACGAGTAGGTTAGCGGAATGAGGGTCGCAAGCACCTCTTCGACAAGCACACCACTAACAATTGTTAGGGCGGCACAACACAACCAACTATCCACACCACGGGGCACACCTCGAATGACAATATAACAAGATTACTCAATCACATAGACATGATTTCATACTAATGTTAACAAGTAAGAATATACTTCATCAAAATGTTGGTTCTAGCTACATATACATCAATAAGAAGAGAACAAGGCAAGAAATCGACTGAATCCGAAGGCTCGTTGGAGATTCACGGTTGGAATCGCCGGGTTGTCAATCCGCGTCCAAGCTCGGTCCGCAACTACGTCCGGGGTAGAGAGAGCTGTCACGACTCTCCAATGGACCCGTCTTCTTCGTGTCACGATCCGGTAGAGGTTGCAAACTTCGTCTTACTTGATGGCGATGGCGGCTAAACCTTCCTTGGAGCACTTGGATGAAGGAGGCGGCCGAGAGGAAACTCCGGCTCAAGATCGGCGTGAAGAACAAGCCCGGAGCACCTCTAGATGGTGGGCGGCGATGGAGGGGCGAATCTGGGCGGAACCGGGCGGAAAACGGCGGAAGAAGACGATGGATCCGACCTAAAATCGCGAGCAGGTCAATTTATAGGCGCTGGAATAAACAGTGCGCACGGTCGTTGGCGCACGACCAGTGGTCGTGCGCACTAGAATCCTGTGATCGTGCGCTCTGCCTGGACGGAACCTGCAAAGACAGAAATTATAAAATAACATGTTCGCACGACCAGTGGCGCACGACCGGTGGTCGTGCGCACGGGAGTTCATGGTCGTGCGCAATACAGCAAACAGAACTCAGAATTTCAATGATAAGTGCGCACGAGCAGTGGCGCACGATCGGTGGTCATGCGCACTGGCGTTGGTGGTCGTGCGCACTGCACCAAACAGAACTCGTGAAAAAGGGTTAAGTGCACACGATCAGTGGCGCACGACCAGTGGTCGTGCGCGATAGAACCGGTGATCGTGCGCAGTGTTCCTGTGCAGAATTGCACCGGAAACACCTGCACGACACCTGTTCCAGCGTACGACACCAGTCTAGCCACTGAAAGTGGGACTTAACAGTGCATGAAAACTACTAACAAAGAAAGATACGAAATAACACCAAAATGGGCCTAGAAGTGCACATAGCAAGTGATAACGAATATAAGCTAAAATAAGGCTAAAGTGCAGTGGAATGACTAGATAAACGGCCCAGATGAGTCCATATATGTGTATATAATCGGGACTCATCACACCCCCAGACTTACCTGTTTGCGCGTCCCGAGCAAACAAATTCTAAGCGTACGGGGAAAGAAAAGTAGATGGCTTAAAACTACAATACAGAGTACCATGCGAAGTCGCATGCTCACGTGCATAAGAAGAATAGTAGAGAAGATTTCTGATTATATAAACAGTCTATATATTTCTAAAAGAGTAAAAGCATATTACAACTACTCAAAATGGTGAAAAGCGGTGAATCATTCGGTCATACATACGGAGAAAGTAAACTAAACGCTGAGATGAGCATTGCTCAAGATTGGGATGCCGGACAAACTCCACCGAAATCCATCGGTGTCGGTGACCATAGGCTTGCCCGGTCACATTCTCTCCACGGCACTGGTTTGACTCAAATGCGTGAATCAATAGGACTTTAGGTTTTAAATGGGGCTTGGGTTTAGGTGAGGAAAAACAAAGATAAAAACGACGGCTAAAGCACTAAACCCAAATGAGCTAATGCAGGAAACTATCCTCATTCACCACACAAACATGCGGGTACACAACACCCCCAGACTCGGACTTAACAGCATGGGTGCGTGCACCGCCTACTCCCAAACATAAATCTAAACATAGAGATTTTTTTTTTAATTAAACTTTTCATTCTTCTTTTTCTTTTCAAATCTTTTTCTTCTTTTCTTTTTCTTTCTTCAACAATTTCCGCAAATTTTCAAAGATGCACAGCCACATTTTCACAATGTACTACCACAATCAACACTACCAATTTGAAATTTAAACAAAATGCTTACTCTTTGGGTGTGTGACTAGGATTGGAGTTTAGGATTTGGTGAACAATAGTGGGGCTGAACCAAAAGAATGGGGTAGGCACAACTGGGCTAGCGAGGAAATGATGATAGGAATGGCACAAAGGCTCAACCGGGCCAAGATGATGGCCTATATCACATTCACGCAATTGACTAACCGTATACCCATGCTTCAAGAATCGCTTGGGGCAAGTTCTAGCCACCGAGAAAGATTCTCCTTTCTCCCGACTCAAGCAATACGAGTCTAGCGATCGTTTACACACATCCCTACGCTACCGTTTGATTCACACCGGATTCACCATTTGAGTAGAGTAAACAACATTTACACTAATAGAGAAAAATATAAAACCATAGTATAAAAAGAAATCTAATCTACACAAATCTCTATGCAACCGAGCACTCGACTAGGAGCACTACTAGAGTCAACATTTTACTCTGCTACATAGTCCTAAGCCATCACCTAGACTTTCCCACATAAGCAGAAGAATTAAATTCACTACAGAGCATGCATACAGGCGGGTACGTGCTCAAGTGGGTGCGGTGGTGTGCAATGAAAATGAACAACAATTTAAATGAAATCTTCTAGCATGCAGTGCAATAGTGCACGTGAGCGGGTAAACAAAACTACTCTCCCCCAGACTTAAACTAGACAATACACACAATATATATCTATGAAATTCAGAAAAGAGCTAGGGAAAGAGAGTACCCAATGCTCAGAAATGAGCATACCAGAAGATTGGCGTGTAAGCTAAAATGAAGCTGCAGCATCCGCCATCCAGAATAAGTACCTGCAGGGGTCAGCTCCGCAAAAACAAAAGACAAAAGAAAACTGAAAAGAAAATACTACTAACTAAACATGATTAGAGGAAATAAAAATGCAGAAAAGAAAGATAACTACTGGGGTTATTGTCCTCCCAGCACGACTTATTCAAACTTTAAGAGTTCTAGCTAATGGGCCTATGGAAGGAGAAGTGGACAGGTAACTGGCCTAATATCTGTGTCGGTAGCGGGTACCGATACGGTGATAGAACAGTCACCCCTCTACCTAAATATAGATACCTGCTCCTCACAGGTAGAGGGTAGAGAATGTAAGAAAAGGAGGAGGCCTGGTCCTCACTCATCTCATAAAACACATCCTTGCCTAGCAAGGTATCGTCAACAGGGAGGCAGCAGGAGGAAAAGGCAATGAGTGGAGCTTCCTCAACGGAGGGGGAATAAACCTCCTCACATGAGAGGATACTCTCATCATTGACTTGAGCAAAAAGCTCCAAGTCCTCCTGGGATACCTGTGAAGACTCAACCTGCACAGGCTCAGATGAAGAAAGGGGATCAAGAAATAAAGAAGATGAAGAACATAAATAAACATCAATCGGGGGAGTGATCCCGGTCTCACTCCCAGCAGGATCCAAGGGTAGATCACTATCATCATCGTAAATATCATAGCAAGGGGGACTTGAGAACTCAGGAGCCTCAGTGGTGATTTGGACCTCCTCGTCCCATGAAGAAGTGCAAACGTCCTCATCAGAGAGAGTATCCTCCTCATCCCACCGAGGTGCATCATCGTGTTCAAAGCATTCATTCTCCCCCTCAGGGAAAATGACATCCTCATCCCACTTTGGAGCACCCTCCGAGTCAGAAGCATCACCCAGCTCCTTTACTTCGATAGGATCATAAAGAATATGTATAGAAAAATCTTGCAAAGAAACTGGAGGGACAAAAATATTCGGTTCCTCCGCAAAAAGATCTGCTAAAGCCTCCCCGATGGAAAGAATACTTTCCTCATCATACTCAGGTGCATCTAGGAGCTCCCATTCCTCTCCTTGTTGGCTAACAGATGAGTGATCATCATCACTGGGAGTGAAGCCATAAACAGGGAGTGAGGAGTCCGTGCACGAGACAAGCTCAGGGGTAGAGGGCACAATTGCCTCCATGGGTAAAGAATGATTGATAGGGACAATGTCGTCATGAGTGGAGGAGCGGCGGTCAGGATTGAAAAGACGTGGACAGTCCTTCAATTCATGACCCTCTCCTCGACACAACAAGCAAACAATGTTCCTACACTGCCTAGCATTTAACTCATTCATTTGGTCCAAATAATAAACCATCTTGTCATTAAAGCTAGGTGAAATATCCCATGCCGACATTTTCAAAATTCAAAGCAGATAAAAAGAAACTGAAATTCTTTGCAAGGAAATCTACACAACTAGAAAAACTCCTTGAATAAAACTTGCCTAAAACTTTAAAATAGGGGAGGAAGAAATAAAAACAAACAAAAGATAATTAAAAGGCAAACAAAAATAATAAAGCGGCTATACACACTGGAAGAACTACTATCTCTCGGCTCTCCCACTCAAGAAAACTCACACGACTGTGTTCCCCGGCAACGGCGCCAAAAACTTGATGGCGCAAATCTCACACACCGCTATAGGCGGTAGCTCGACTGCGACACGAAACGGCAGTGTACCGATCGTTCAAGTAATATAAAACGAGGAGTAATCCCCGAGTATCGAATCTCTCAAGGAACACAGTAAGGTGGAGTTAACGTTCGAGGAAGGACTTGAGATCGAAGTCCTTGAGTCGGATGGAATGCGGAAACAGGGTGATTGGGCTTTTGGAAAATAAAAGAAAATACTATAACTACTCCTATGCAATGCCGCTATGCAAAGCTTCGCTCGGCGGGATGGAAGACTACGTAGGCCTTGAATGCGCTACTTCGTAAGGGCGGATGGACGAGTAGGCAAGCGGATCGAACTATGCAGGCCTTGAGCGCACTGCTTCGTTAGGCGGGATGGAGTACGGGCCGCTATGCCACGCTTCGGTAGGCGGATGGACGAGTAGCTTAGCGGAATGAGGGTCGCAAGCACCTCTTCGACAAGCACACCACTAACAATTGTTAGGGCGGCACAACACAACCAACTATCCACACCACGGGGCACACCTCGAATGACAATATAACAAGATTACTCAATCACATAGACATGATTTCATACTAATGCTAACAAGTAAGAATATACTTCATCAAAATGTTGGTTCTAGCTACATATACATCAATAAGAAGAGAACAAGGCAAGAAATCGACCGAATCCGAAGGCTCGTTGGAGATTCACGGTTGGAATCGCCGGGTTGTCAATCCGCGTCCAAGCTCGGTCCGCAACTACGTCCGGGGTAGAAAGAGCTGTCACGACTCTCCAATGGACCCGTCTTCTTCGTGTCACGATCCGGTAGAGGTTGCAAACTTCGTCTTACTTGATGGCGATGGCGGCTAAACCTTCCTTGGAGCACTTGGATGAATGAGGCGGCCGAGAGGAAACTCCGGCTCAAGATCGGCGTGAAGAACAAGCCCGGAGCACCTCTAGATGGTGGGCGGCGATGGAGGGGCGAATCTGGGCGGAACCGGGCGGAAAACGGCGGAAGAAGACGATGGATCCGACCTAAAATCGCGAGCAGGTCAATTTATAGGCGCTGGAATAAACAGTGCGCACGGTCGTTGGCGCACGACCAGTGGTCGTGCGCACTAGAATCCTGTGATCGTGCGCTCTGCCTGGACGGAACCTGCAAAGACAGAAATTATAAAATAACATGTTCGCACGACCAGTGGCGCACGACCAGTGGTCGTGCGCACGGGAGTTCATGGTCGTGACAATACAGCAAACAGAACTCAGAATTTCAATGATAAGTGCGCACGAGCAGTGGCGCACGACCGGTGGTCGTGCGCACTGGCGTTGGTGGTCGTGCGCACTGCACCAAATAGAACTCGTGAAAAAGGGTTAAGTGCACACGATCAGTGGCGCACGACCAGTGGTCGTGCGCGATAGAACCGGTGATCGTGCGCAGTGTTCCTATGCAGAATTGCACCGGAAACACCTGCACGACACCTGTTCCAGCGTACGACACCAGTCTAGCCACTGAAAGTGGGACTTAACAGTGCATGAAAACTACTAACAAAGAAAGATACGAAATAACACCAAAATGGGCCTAGAAGTGCACATAGCAAGTGATAACGAATATAAGCTAAAATAAGGCTAAAGTGCAGTGGAATGACTAGATAAACGGCCCAGATGAGTCCATATATGTGTATATAATCGGGACTCATCAATAACCGAGTCGCGGACGCCCTTAGTCGCCTTACCATTTTGCTTACTACTATGAAGGTTAATGTTGTAGGATTCGAGCGCATTAAGGATGAGTACGCTACTTGCCCAGATTTCCAAGATTCATATTTATCTGCCCAGGATAGTTCCCCCATGACTATATCTGCGTTCGTTATTAAGGATGGCTATCAATTTAGGCATGGGAAGTTGTGCATCCCGCAGTCATCTTTGCGTCTTCATATCATCTGGGAGCTGCGTAGCGGAGGGTTGAGTGGCCATTTCAGTAGGGATAAGACCGTTACGTTAGTTGAGTAGAAGTTCTATTGGCCTAAACTTAAGGCAATGTTGGGAAGGGTAGTGAGTAGTTGTTGTACCTGTCAGGTATCTAAGGGCACAAAAACCAACATTGGATTATATACACCCTTGCCTATCCCTTCCACGCCATGGGAAGATGTGAGCATGGACTTTGTTTTAGGCCTACCCACCACTTTACGCCGTTTAGATTGTATTCTCGTAGTTGTGGATAGGTTCTCCAAAATGGCATATTTTATTCCGTGCACTAGGACCAACGATGCGTCTCACGTAGCAAAACTATATTTTAAGGAGGTCGTTAGCCATCACGGAGTGCTGAAGACAATTATCTCGGATAGGGATGTAAAATTCACTAGCTATTTTTGGAAGACTCTATGGATGTTAATGGGAATGAAGTTACTATTCTCCGTGCGTATCACTCGCAAACTGATGGGCAGACGGAGGTAGTCAATCGAAGCCTAGGAAACCTTCTTAGATGTCTAGTGAGCGATCATAAAGGCATGTGGGATCTTCTTCTCCCCCACGCCCAGCTGGCATATAATAATTCCAAAAATCGGTCCACCGGTCTGTCTCCAAACAAGATTGTTCACGGGTACAAGGCCCCTGTGCCTCTTGACTTGGTTCCGTTGCCCCCAATGTACAAGACAAGTCAGTTCGCACAATCCTTCGCCCAACATATTCATGACTTACATGCACGTATACGAGCTACCTTGACCGATCAATACGAGTCTTATCGAACGCACGCTAATCTACATAGGAGGTTGTCACACTTTAAAGTCGGCGATCTGGTTTTAGTCCGGTTAGTTCCCGAACGTATGCCAACTGGCACCGTTAAAAAGTTAGCACCAAAGAGCGCCGACCCTTTTCGGATTATAAAGAAGCTAGGTGATAATGCTTTCGTGTTGGATTTGTCGGGTGATTGGGGTATATCCCCTATTTTTAATGTCTCAGATTTGACGTCGTTTGTTTCGCCTCCACATGAGTTGGATTCTTTGTCGTCTTCTCCCTCCACAAAAAATTCTAATGGGTTGGGGAGTGGTTGTTCGGATGATCTCTCTCCTTCGGTCCCCGCAGGTATAACATCGGATGGTACGTTACCTTCTTTTATTCCTACTGCTGACATGTTTCCCAGGTTCCCCAAGACATTTCTCATTCCAGATGTGATTCTCGCTGCTGAGCCACTTGCTACTCCTGATGGTGCTACCTACCGTTTCCTCATCCGTTGGCGTGACCGACCTCCCTCCGATGACTCATGGGTACTCACGATGGAGCTTCAATGTTTGGACGTCGAGCTTCTCTGTCGCTATCTCTCGGACCACGCATCGGAGATACGTGATTTTGAGTGGGGGAGGATTGAAGGCGCGTGATGACTAGTTTCTAGTCATCGTTTTTAGGTTAGTTTAGTTTAAATTTCCTTAGTTTTAATTATGTTTTCTTTGCATTTTATGGTTGTTATGCTTTAATATTGTTATTGTATGTTGTTTTATGATTTTATGTTATGTTGTTATTTTATGTGGTTATTTTATGTGTATGTTGTTATTTATATTTTGTTAAGTGTTTTTATATAAAAATATGTTCTTATGTTTTGTTATATTATATTGTATTAACTAATTTGTTTTGTGTTTATTGTAGGTTGGAGCAGCCCCCTTCATTTAGCAACTCCAAGCCAAGCTCCCTAGCTGTCTACAAGTCCAAGCCGACCTCCATTTGGTGCAGCCCCTCAATTGGAGCAGCTCCCAAGCACAAAACCGAGCCCCTATGGTGCAGCCCAAGCTATTGGAGCAGCTCCCAAGCACAAAACCGAGCCCCTATGGTGCAGCCCAAGCTCTTGGTGCAGCCCCTCTACAAGTCCTAACCGAGCACCTCTCCAATCCCACCCCCAAACCGCCACCTTTGCATGGATATTTCCATGCATAGTTCCCATCAATGCTCTTGGCCGAACTCCCCTCTCTCCTCTCTCTTCTTTATTTTATTTGAATCTCATTCTCTCTCACCCATTTCACATGGCCGGCCACCTTCACTCCACTCTCTCTCTCTTTTTTATTATTTTATTCTTCTCTCTCTCATCTCATAACTCACATCCATTCCCTCTTACCTCTCTCTCCCCTCTTTCATTTCTCATACATTCCCCTTTTTTCTTTCTCTCTTAATAAAAAAGAATGCATTGTAGGTGGCCCCCTCTCTTTCTTCTTCTCTCTCTCCAAAATTAATACATTCATCTCCCATCTCCCAAGCATGTGGCCGAAATCCCCTTGCTCTCCCCTCTTCTCTTTTCATTTCTAGAACCTTCCCTCTCATCTATAAAAAGACCCCTTGGCCAAAGCATTGGGAGGTTGGAAGTGGAGAGGAATTATAGTGCTAGTAGTGATATTGTGTAAGCTTTTGAAAGTTCTTTTTGTTGTTCTTGTTCTTAGATTATTGTAATCCTTTTTAGTATAATATTATTGTTCTTGTAATTCTCTTATTGTACTTCTCTTCTATCTATCAATGAAAATGTTTTCTTTCTCCAATATCGTCGTTTCTATTTCCATTATGCGTAGCTAATTTTCCGTTAGCGTTTGATCAAGAGGATCCATGAAATGAGATGAGATTTCTTTTTATATCTTAGTTTTGCTTTTGTTTAAATTATTCTCGATCCTTCTTTGATTTATTTTTGCGTCGACTCCGTATTTCCGGTATACGGTAGTAGACCCTTGATCTCATTTCATAATAGTCGAGAGACTCATTGATTTGAAAGATCACTCAAAGAAGGAAGGAGTTGCACAAACCCCTAGAGATAGGATGACGTAAATCCTCCGGATTGGAGTCAAATCCAATAGTGCGGTTCACTTCGATAATGCGGCTTTAAACCTGTTTGTTTTACGAAGAGATTCGGAACAAACCGTCTATAAGTTAGGAGATTTAGTACTCTAGCGAGACTATCTCTCATTTTCGGAACCGCCACGGTCAAGAATTATTTTGCAATCGTAGAACTAAATTATACTACTCTCTTGTCTCTTTTCATGGTGAATCTTTGATCAAACGCTATTTTCTTAATCTGATTTTATCATTTTAATATCGTCTTTATTATTGTCTTAAAAATTCTCAATATCACCCAACACTCGTACGGTGGGATAATAGTAGAAAGCGTGAGTAGTAATACTTGACAGCCCCGTGTTATAAATACGACCTTGGTACTACAATTTGATAGGTACACTTGCCTCATCGGGTTGATAGTAAATTAATCACCAAGTTTTTGGCGCCGTTGCTGGGGATTTTTGTCAATATTGAGAAAACGCCGTCGCTATTACTTCTACAAAAAAAAAAAAATTTATTATTATTATTATTATTATATATTATAATCAATCCATATCATCATTTTTTTTCTATCCTACCTAAAATCCTGGAAAGGATGCTTTGGGCTTGAATTCACATCACAGCCTCTAGTACCATTGCAAACCCTTCACAGGGCAGATCTCGGGAATTCCAGGACTATTATAATCCGCCTAATATTATCCTTCTAAAAAAAGAAAAAAAATCATCGTCATCATTTTTAATTTTGGTATTCCTTCACTTTCGTTTATTTTCCCCTCTTCCCCTTTTTCTTTCTGCTAGTGTATGACCCGCACGAATTCGTCGTTACTTGTTGATTTGGACCCGGAAATCGAACTCTCCTTGCGGAGAAATTTACGATTCAGGGGTTCCACCTCTCAAGATACGGTTGAGGATTCTAACGGTGATTGTGTTTTTAATTCTGAAATTATGGGTGATCCCAATCCAGAAGTTGACCAGCAACGGACCATGTCCTATTATGCTCGGCCAAACTTGGAGGGTACAGAATCTAGTATTGTTCGAGCTGCAATAGCGAACAATAATTTTGAGCTTAAGCCCGGCACTATACAAATGGTGCAGCAATATGCGCAGTTCGACGGATTACCAGATGAAGATCCGAACTTACATATTGCTAGTTTCCTTGAAATCTGTGATACCTTCGAAATCAATGGTGTCTCAGACGATGCGATTTGGCTAAGACTCTTCCCCTTCTCTTTAAGAAACAAAGCCAAACAGTGGTTGAGTTCTCTCCCAAGGGGATCAATCACTACTTGGGACATTTTAACAGAAAAATTTCTTGCTAGGTATTTTCCCCCCGCCAAAACTGCTAAATTTTGAACTGATATTTGTTCTTATAGTCAAATCAATTCTGAGACCCTCTATGACACTTGGGAGAGGTTCAAAGAACTTTTAAGACGCTGCCCCCATCATGCTCTGCCTGTATGGTTACAGGTCCAGACATTCTATAACGGGCTAAATCAAGCAACCCAACAAATGATAGACGCCGCTTCCGGTGGTTCTTTGAATCGAAAAACTCCGGAGGGTGCTCTTGAGCTTATCGAGGATATGGCAATGAACACCTATCAGTGGAATTCGCCTAGGTCTCGCCCAATTAAACCTGCAGGTATCTATTATGTGGACTCCGTGTCCCAACTGGCGCTTCAAGTGGAAATGCTGAACAAGAAAGTAACGGAGATGACTGCTGCCTCCGCTAGTCAGGTACATGAAAATGCAATTGCTGCTGCTGCCGAGCAGGTGGATTATCTGGGGAACATACCCAGGCCTGCTCAAAACAATTTTTCTAATTTTTTTGCTTTTTCTGCTCCTCCTAGATTTAATGCTGCGTCTAATTCGTATCACCCCGGATGGCGTAGTCATCCAAATTTTTCATGGAGTAATCCCGCAAACGCCACATGTCCACCACACGATTTTACTCCACCGCCAACACAAAATCAAAATCAAAATTTTCTAAAACCTCCATCTTTGGAGGAAGTATTTTCCAAATATATGAATTCTAACGACGCAACCATTAGAAATCTAACTGGGTCGATGAAAAATCTTGAAACAACAGTCGGCCAACTAGCTAAGGCTTTCTATGAGAGACCACCTGGGACTCTTCCCTCAAATACTGAGCCAAACCCAAGGGAACACGCGAAAGCGATCACCCGTCGGAGCGGCAAAGTAGTCCACGAGCCCACCACAAGGGAAGAGTCAGAGGTTATTGCCTCTCATGCTGATAAGGAACAAGTAATCATTAAGGAAACTGATTTAGGAAGCGAAAAAGAAAAAAATATTTTTGAAAAAGAAAAAGATAATCTTCAAGGTAATGAGGTTTTAAAATAATTTCCTCCACCACCCTACCCCGCTAAGCTTAGGCAAGATGAGTTAGACGATCAGTATCATCGCTTTCTTGAAATGTTTAAACAAATCCATATAAATTTACCATTTCATGAAGCGATTAGTCAAATGCCTAAGTACGCCAAATATTCGAAAGATTTGCTAACAAACAAAAAGAAGCTGGAAAATCTATCTCATGTAACGCTAAATGAAGAGTGCTCGGTGGTTATAAAAAACACTAATCTCCCTAAAAAGATAAAAGATCCGGGTAGCTTTTCTATTCCATGTGTTTTTGGTAATCTTTTCATGAAAAACGCGTTAGCAGATTTGGGTGCGAGCATCAATTTGATGCCTTTTTCTTTATTTAAGAAGTTAGGATTGGGCACTCTAAGCCCTACACGTATGAGTATCCAATTAGCTGATCAGTCGATCAAGTACCCATTAGGTATCGTTGAGGACGTGTTAGTGAAGGTCGACAAATTCATCTTCCCGGTGGATTTTGTCATTCTTGATATTGAGGAAGACGTCGATGTCCCTCTTATCCTTGGTCGTCCCTTTTTATCCACCTCTCGAGAGGTTATTGATGTGAGTAACGGGAAGCTTCTTCTTCGTGTAGGGGATGACGAGGTCGCATTTTCTATTAATGATTCAATGAAAAACCCTTTAAAAAACGACGACTCATGTTTCTTTCTTGATGAGTTCAATGATAATTCTTCACTTCTTCTTTCTAATGTTTCTTCAAATGATTTTTCGTCCTCCTTTTCTGAAAGTTATCCAAATATTTTTGAAGACACGGTTATGTCCGTGCAAACAAATTTTGAAAACCCACCAACTGTTAGACAAAAAAATTTTGAAAATCTTATTTTTGAAAAAGAAAAAGTTTTAAAAAATTCTTATGAAGAACCACCTTCTCTTGAACTCAAACCACTCCCCGATCATCTTAAGTATGCCTTTTTAGAAAAAAATCTAAATTGCCCGTTATAATCTCGGCATTTCTTTCTCAATCCGAGAACGATCAAATGATCGAAGTGCTACAAAAGCATCGTCGAGCTATAGCGTGGCAAATTTCCGACATTTCAGGCATAAGCCCTTCGTTTTACACCCACAAAATCTTTGTTGAAAATGATTCAAAACCTGTAATCCAACCTTAACGTCGTCTTAATCCAAACATGAAAGAGGTTGTAAAGGGAGAGGTGCTTAAGTTGTTAGATGCGGGAATAATTTATCCAATCTCAGATAGTAAGTGGGTGAGTCCAGTCCAGGTAGTGCCTAAGAAGGGTGGGATCACGGTAGTGGCGAACGAGAATAACGAGTTAATCCCGACTAGGACGGTAACGGGATGGAGAATGTGTATCGATTATCGTAAGCTTAATGACGCCACT
Source organism: Dactylorhiza incarnata (assembly GCA_033032865.1). Classification (NCBI taxonomy): domain Eukaryota; kingdom Viridiplantae; phylum Streptophyta; class Magnoliopsida; order Asparagales; family Orchidaceae; genus Dactylorhiza; species Dactylorhiza incarnata. The sequence continues at coordinate 2,433,244 of JAWHQI010000073.1, forward strand.
CATAAGGATCACTTTCCCCTCCCTTTTATCGACCAAATTTTAGAACGATTATCTGGGCATAGTTTTTATTGCTTTCTCGATGGTCTCTCGGGGTATTTCCAAATCCCTATCGCACCTGAGGACCAAGAGAAGACAACATTTACTTGCCCTTTCAGAACTTTCGCTTACCGTAGGATGCCTTTCGGCCTTTGCAACGCACCTGCTACCTTTCAGAGGTGTATGTTAGCCATCTTCGATAAATATGTAGAAAATATAATGGAAATATTTATGGATGACTTCTCTGTTTTTGGTGATTCATTTTCATTATGTTTAGAAAATTTGGCTAAGGTTTTAGAACGCTGTGAAGAAATTAACTTAGTTTTAAACTGGGAGAAATGCCATTTCATGGTGAGAGAAGGGTTAGTCTTAGGTCACAAAATTTCTGCTACGGGAATCAAGATCGATCAAGCTAAGGTCGAGGTAATCGAAAAACTGTCGCCGCCTACGAACATTAAAGCAATTAGAAGTTTTCTAGGCCACGCGGGGTTTTATCGGCGCTTTATCAAGGACTTTTCAAAAATCACAAAGCCTCTAACCCAACTCTTAGAAAAAGATACCCCTTTTAATTTTGACGAATCATGTTTAGCTGCTTTTGAATTGATAAAATCTAAATTAATTAATGCTCCGATTATGATTGCTCCGATCTGGGAGTTGCCATTTGAAATAATGTGCGATGCGAGTAACCATGCGGTAGGAGCGGTGCTAGGACAACGGATTGATAAAAATTTCCACCCAATCTATTACGCTAGCAAGACTCTTAACTCGGCGCAAGAAAATTACACAACAACTGAAAAAGAACTTTTAGCAATCATTTTCGCTTTTGATAAATTCCGGCCGTATATTACGCTTTCCAAAGTTATAGTTTTTTCAGATCATTCTGCCTTGAAGTACCTCCTCTCTAAACCGGACGCCAAGCCGCGTCTTATTCGCTGGATCCTCTTACTTCAAGAATTCGACTTGGAGATCCGGGATAAAAGAGGAGCGGAAAATCTAGCTGCTGATCATCTTTCTCGATTAGAAAACCCCGAGATAGGTATGTTAAACGAAAATTTTCTTAATGATTCTTTCCCGGATGAACAACTTTTAAATGTTTCTTCTTCTACTCCCTGGTTTGCCGATCTGGCCAATTATCTTGTGGCCCGCGTCCTCCTAAAAGAGTACTCATCTCAGCAAAAGAAGAAATTCTTTTCAGAGTTGAAGTATTATTTTTGGGAGGACCCCTTCTATTTCGCATTTGTGCGGATCAGGTGGTAAGAAGATGCGTTTCCCGGGAAGAAGGTTTTAAAATTTTAAGGAATGTTCATGAAGGTCCAACTGGCGGGCATTATCAAGCAAACCGCACCGCCCACAAAGTACTTAGTGCTGGCTTTTATTGGCCAAGCATATTCAAAGATGCTCAAATCTTTGTGAGCGGATGTGATCGATGCCAACGGACCGGAAACATATCAAATAAAAATGAAATGGAACAAAATTATTACCTTGAATGTGATATTTTTGATTTATGGGGCATCGACTTTGTCGGCCCGTTTCCTTCAAGTTTAGGTAATAAATATATTTTAGTCGCGGTAGATTATGTTTCTCGGTGGGCAGAGGCCCAAGCTCTTCCAAGTAATGATGCCCGCGTTGTGATTTCTTTTTTTAAAAAATTGTTTTCTCGTTTTGGTCTCCCTCGAGCGATCGTTAGTGATAGGGGAAGTCATTTCTGCAACGCCCAACTCACTAAAGTTTTAATCAAATATGGCGTTACGCATAAACTTTCCACCGCTTACCACCCCCAAACTAACGGTCAGGTCGAGGTTGTCAATCGGGAACTCAAAAGAATTTTAGAAAAAACTGTTTCTACTTCTCGCAAAGATTGGACTTTAAAATTAGACGATGCTCTCTAGGCTTATCGGACGGCGTACAAGACCGATATCGGTTGTACTCCCTTCCGATTGGTCTATGGAAAATCGTGTCATCTCCCGGTTGAAGTAGAACACCGCGCGTATTGGGCACTCAAATTTTTTAATTTTGATCCGCACTCAGTCGGCGAGCATAAAAAAAATCAATTGAATGAACTCGACGACTGGCGAGCGTTTGCTTATGAAAATAACAAACTTTATAAGGAACGTACGCAATTTTATCACGATAAGAACCTGCGCCACCCGAAAACGTTTAAACCAGGCGATCAAGTTCTTCTCTTTAATTCACGTTTACGTCTTTTTCCTGGCAAACTTAAATCTCGATGGTCTGGACCGTTTACGGTCAAAGAGGTCTCTCCGTACGGAACTGTTTTAATTTCGCACCCGGATAAGGGTGAATTTAAAGTGAATGGTCATCAACTGAAACTATATTTCTCTAATGATTTGGTGTCTCCTGAAAAGGAGCAGGTTTTATTCATTTCGTAATTTTTATCTTGTTGTGGAACTTTGTTTTTAAAGTGGAACTTTTATTATGGACTTATTATTATCGAACTTTTTATTCAAACATTATGTATTATTTAAATAAGAACAATCTTGGGATCTCGCCCAAGTTCTTTTTCTGCATTTATTTTTGTATTATGTTCTTCCTCCTGGTGGCCCAAGCACTTCAAAGTTTGTGATTGCCGCTCCAACGTTGCTGATTTCAAGAAGGATCAAATCATACCTGCTGATGATCAAGTCACTAAAGTGCAAGCATGGAGCGAATCCACATTCGGCCTCACAAACCCGGGGAAGTCCTGTTTTTTTTCTCCTAGTTTTTATTTACTGCATTTCTTGTCTTTCCCTATCTCCTCCTCTTTCTCGTTTTCTTTTTCATTGAGGGCAATGAAAAGCTTATGCATGGGGGAGGGTTTCATTGTTTAGGGTTTAGGGTTTCATTGTTTTTCTCTTTTTCTCTTTTCTAAAAAACAAAAAAAAACAAATTTTAGTTTTTCTACTTTTTCTTTAAGGTTTATAAAAAAATCCAAAAAAAACTAGAAATACAAAATCCAAAAAAATATATAAAATCTATTTGAAAATCAAAGTCTAAAATTATTTTCTATCTTTATTTTTTTGCGTCTTCTAGTGATGTGTATGCCCGAGCGGTTCTTTTGTCCTAGGTAGAATTTGCTTGAATAGGTTTTCTAAACTTATTAGTTTAACAAATTTTAGTTTTACATTTTTCCAATCTCTAAATATAGACATCAGTCTTTTAAGGACTACAAGTTAGCAAATTGTAGTTTTTCATTTTATTCGGCGTTATTACCTAGGAACGGTTGCTAAATAGCGTTATCACTTTTTCATTTAGGGATAATTCTTTCTTGGTGTCTAGAACTTGTCCCTAGCTACTCTCGAAGCATGTGCGTAGTTTTGATTTTCATGAACTTTAGAAATGATCTAGGCCATCCTTTTGACCCGTTTGAGCCTTTTTGCCCACCGAAAAGTTTACCCTTGCTAAAATAATTTTGGGCCTTTTTCCTTTTTCTTTGTTTAGCTCCACCTTCCAATTTGCACCAAAGCCAAAAGGCCCTTCCTATTTCACACTAGACTTTGAGCTTTATTTAAATATCATTATTGTGATGGGAAGTATTTTTGAAAAATGGAAAGGAAATCTTTAGTTCGCATTTGGAGCTCTGTTTTGTGTAATGGAAAAAATGATTATCAAAGAAAAAAAATGAAAATGAAATCCAAAAAAAAAAAGAAGTTATTTTTGGCCAAGTATGAAAAGAAAAATTTTATGGCCTTGTGTTTGTTTTCCTTTAGTTTGAATTGGAGAAAATGACATACTTGTCATTTCTCATCCTTGTAATTTTATGCTTATTTAAAGCTCACCCTTGGTTTAGTGTGTTAGCCATCATTTTTATCCTTGAATTCCAATTCTCTATCATTTACCTAAACCAAAGTACTACGCCTATTAAGTCCTAGTGATCTTTAGAACGTGTTTCAAATTTGCGTAGTGGAGAGAGTGTAAACGGACAAGCCTATGGCCACCATCATTGATGGATTTCTTTGGAGGTTATTTTGAGGTGATTTAGGGGTAGTCGCCATTTTAGCAACCTAGTAATTCGTCTAATACGCCGTTTATTTTGAAACTCTATATTTTTGGTGTTCTTATGTTCCAAAACTTTTTGGATGTCTTGTTTTAGGGATTTAGAATTGTGTAATCCTTCTTTATGTTTCAATATTATTTTTAGGTCTCCTCTTTCAAGTTTTCTATTTTGGATATCTCACCTCACTAGTTGCTAGCATAGAAATTAGGATAGTTTAATTTTCCATTTTGGTTTTCTTAATTTTGCATCTTAAAATTATTTTTCTTTTTGTTTCCCCTCTATTTCGATTTCCATTTGCTTGGGGGCAAGCAAACTCTTAAGCATGGGGGAGTTTGATGACTAGTTTCTAGTCATCGTTTTTAGGTTAGTTTAGTTTAAATTTCCTTAGTTTTAATTATGTTTTCTTTGCATTTTATGGTTGTTATGCTTTAATATTGTAATTGTATGTTGTTTTATGATTTTATGTTATGTTGTTATTTTATGTGGTTATTTTATGTGTATGTTGTTATTTATATTTTGTTAAGTGTTTTTATATAAAAATATGTTCTTATGTTTTGTTATATTATATTGTATTAACTAATTTGTTTTGTGTTTATTATAGGTTGGAGCAGCCCCCTTCATTTAGCAACTCCAAGACAAGCTCCCTAGCTGTCTACAAGTCCAAGCTGACCTCCATTTGGTGCAGCCCCTCAATTGGAGCAGCTCCCAAGCACAAAACCGAGCCCCTATGGTGCAGCCCAAGCTATTGGAGCAGCTCCCAAGCACAAAACCGAGCCCCTATGGTGCAGCCCAAGCTCTTGGTGCAGCCCCTCTACAAGTCCTAACCGAGCAGCTCTCCAATCCCCCCCAAACCGCCACCTTTGCATGGATATTTCCATGCATAGTTCCCATCAATGTTCTTGGCCGAACTCCCCTCTCTCCTCTCTCTTCTTTATTTTATTTGAATCTCATTCTCTCTCACCCATTTCACATGGCCGGCCACCTTCACTCCACTCTCTCTCTTTTTTTTATTATTTTATTCTTCTCTCTCTCATCTCTTAACTCACATCCATTCCCTCTTACCTCTCTCTCTCCCCTCTTTCATTTCTCATACATTCCCCTTTTTTCTTTCTCTCTTAATAAAAAATAATGCATTGTAGGTGGCCCCCTCTCTTTCTTCTTGTCTCTCTCCAAAATTAATACATTCATCTCCCATCTCCCAAGCATGTGGCCGAAATCCCCTTGCTCTCCCCTCTTCTCTTTTCATTTCTAGAACCTTCCCTCTCATCTATAAAAAGACCCCTTGGCCAAAGCATTGGGAGGTTGGAAGTGGAGAGGAATTATAGTGCTAGTAGTGATATTGTGTAAGCTTTTGAAAGTTCTTTTTGTTGTTCTTGTTCTTAGATTATTGTAATCCTTTTTATTATAATATTATTGTTCTTGTAATTCTCTTATTGTACTTCTCTTCTATCTATCAATGAAAATGTTTTCTTTCTCCAATATCGTCGTTTCTATTTCCATTATGCGTAGCTAATTTTCCGTTAGCGTTTGATCAAGAGGATCCATGAAATGAGATGAGATTTCTTTTTATATCTTAGTTTTGCTTTTGTTTAAATTATTCTCGATCCTTCTTTGATTTATTTTTGCGTCGACTCCGTATTTCCGGTATACGGTAGTAGACCCTTGATCTCATTTCATAATAGTCGAGAGACTCATTGATTTTAAAGATCACTCAAAGAAGGAAGGAGTTGCACGCACCCCTAGAGATAGGATGACGTAAATCCTCTGGATTGGAGTCAAATCCAATAGTGCGGTTCACTTCGATAATGCGGCTTTAAACCTGTTTGTTTTACGAAGAGATTCGGAACAAACCGTCTATAAGTTAGGAGATTTAGTACTCTAGCGAGACTATCTCTCATTTTCGGAACCGCCACGGTCAAGAATTTTTTTGCAATCGTAGAACTAAATTTTACTACTCTCTTGTCTCTTTTCATGGTGAATCTTTGATCAAACGCTATTTTCTTAATCTGATTTTATCATTTTAATATCGTCTTTACTATTGTCTTAAAAATTCTCACAATCACCCAACACTCGTACGGTGGGATAATAGTAGAAAGCTTGAGTAGTAATACTTGACAGCCCCGTGTTTTAAATACGACCTTGGTACTACAATTTGATAGGTACACTTGCCTCATCGGGTTGATAGTAAATTAATCACCAGCGCGGCCCCTCCAACACTCCTTGATGATGACCCGGTTGCCGGGGCGCTGCGACACAAAGATCTTAGGTGACATGATGATGCTGAAAAAAGACCGCGTTACAACCTCCGCCCGCGGCGTGCTAAAGCCGCCTTGAAGAATTAAAATATTTTATTTATGCACTTTTATTTTATATTAATGAATATAAAATTATTTCATGCTTGATGATAATTTTATATTCATTAAAATGGTTGTAATTTTTAATTTTGAACTCTTTATTTATGTTGTTGTGTATTTAACCATACGGATGGATGAGATTACATCTCCATCATGGATGGTTATGGACTTGTTGTATCTCCTATATAAGGAGGCCTTTATGATGAGATTAAGCATTGAAGAAAAAAAAGAAACCCTATTCTCCTCTTAGAGATTTCGGCCCAGGAGGGACTCCTCTTTCCGCCGCCCCCCCTTGTGGTGTGAAGCCTACCTTGCGATCTCCATCCCGTTCGGTGCGACTCCGGCGTGGCTTTCTACGGTGCGACTCCAAGGAAGAAGGTTGCAGCCCCATTCGGTGTGAAGCCGGTGGATCCGTGGAGAGAGTGAATCTCACACCTTATCTTGTGTGTTTGTTCCTCTTGGTTGGGTAATCTCTTTCTTCCTCATGTGATTTCTTTCTGTGAGATTTGTGGAGGTATATTCGAACCATCCTTTATGTGATTTTTAAATGAATCGCTTGCAAAATCTGATTCGATTTCGTTGTTATTGAACCTCTTGTATTTCGGATTGGGTAGATCCGTTGCGGGAGCAAACTCGTCATAGCCTGTACTTGCTCTCCAAGGTGGGCACAATTTGTGTCAACAAGGGAGTTAATCTCAACTAAAATTTTGATCGCTATTTATTGTTTGTCACTGCTCCGAAATAATATTATTGCTGCGTTTGAAACGGCTCAAGTTGAAAGTATAGATGCTTGTGTAGGTTAGGTGAGTTGTGTGCTTGTTGGAGAGGTAGGTCTTAAGGACGTTGTATTGAGTCCGGCTTACGGTGAGTTTGTGTGCTTGTTAGAGAGGTAGGTCTTAAGGACGTTGTATCGAGTCCGACTTAAATTTTATCATTCGGATTTGGGAGCCAACCGACCCCTTTTTGTTCGCTTTTGGTCGGAGCCCTCCTGTTTATTTTATGTTCTGTGATGATAGGTTTTCCATTAGCATAGTCGAACGCGTGTCGCTACTTCAAGACCCAGAAAACACATGAGTGCCTATAGTGGTTCCCCAAGACAGTGTGTCTATGGGTAGTCCACTATCCCCCTTCACTTTCTAACAATGTGTTAGACAATCCCAACTTCTCCAATCTCAGCTACAAGAGCTTGCAGTTCAGATCCTTCAAGATCTCTCAGGCTTACTCCAAGCCCTACCTCAGGCCAGTTAGCCTTACAACTAAGGATTTACAGCCCTACAACCTTAAGCTTAGTAGCCCTACAACCTCGAGCTTAGCAGCCCTACAACCTCGAGCTTAGCAGCCCTACACCCTCAAGCCTAACAACCCTACAAACTCAGGCCAAATAGCCCTACAAAAAGAGAGTATTATGCTTACTACAACAGACAGCACTGAGAATATGTCTTCTGTAGTTCCTACACAACTTGTGCTTTTGAGTAGCTTAGATGGATGATGATTTCTGAGCCAGCTACTTTCTTATCTTCCTCTTCAGTTGAAGGATGAAGGATTACCTTGCTCTTCTTTGTAGAAAAGCAATCTTTATCTCTCAGTCTCTTCTTCCCTGTTCAGTGAGCAGGAGGAGAGTGAGATGTTCAGGGCTGTCAATGGAACAGTAGTAATTTCTTTTAGCACTAGACCAGCCCTTTCAAGAGTGCCCTAAGTTCTTCTTTTATACTCTGCACATCTTCAATGGCACTCAAGGGAAGGCACTAACATATTGGGAAAGGATGGGTGGCCCTAATCTCCCTTTACAGCTATTTTCGCCAAAGGCGTGTCGCGCCACTTGTCCTCTTCAAGATTTGAATCAGTCTCAGCGGTTGGCTTGAGACAACTTTCATTCTCAGCGGTTGGGCATCTGTCGTCCCAGTGGATCCGCTGAGACAGTTCTTCTTCTCAGTGGATTATGTCTATCTGCAGCTCAGTAGAGATATGCTGCTTCTCAGCGGCACCTGTCCTCGTGTCAGCGGTTCAGCTGAGATAGAGACACTTTCTCAGCTGTTTGGTCAGCAGACCCCTGAACATATTCCATTATATGGAATATCATCACCCTGTACAACCCTTGAGAAAAGGTAGAGTTTCTCAAATACAATATGTACTTAGCATTGTGAGTGATGCCACAACAAATCAAGAGGACATTGAGGGTAATATTCCCAACACTTCCTTCTTTGGTGCCATTTCATACTTGAGCTAAGTGGATTCTAATGTTATCGACTCATTCACTCTTCGAAGGCGTAGAGAGCACGACGTCATTTTAGGGCTAATGTAGAAAGTGTTTTAACCTTAAGACATCTGATCTTATTTATAGTTTTGGGATTGGAATGCGAAGTGTCATTTGACAAAGGTCTGATTAACTTAGGTTGAACGGTTGCGATCGATTAATTTCAGATATTTTAAGTGTTAGATCGACACTTAGGTATCGTCATTATCCTATATTGATGTCAAAAAATCATTTCGACGATACGAATCACTATTTCGACGATATCATTTTGTGTTCAAAATGATATTGTTCTTGTTCACTCTTTCGTATGATCAGTGTAATGCATTAGCACTGCCATACATATGTGCTCCTTGAGTGACAGCTTTGGCTTACTCAAGTAAAAATTACATTTATAAAATGACAAAGATGAGATTATGTATTGAACAATAATATAGGTTCCTTCACCTTCGCTTTTATATCTTCCTGAGCTAGTAGCTCCCCCTTGATGTAATGTTTCTTTTATTTTTTATTTTTAGATCCCCTAACCAGTGCATCTTGGCGTGTGGTGAGGTTTTTCTTAGTCCAGATTTATCCCTGGATCACTCATTGTCCAACAACCTTGTTTGCTTTTGATTGGCTACATGTACTATCCTGCAAAACAGATTTAATATCCCTTAGGAACCCTAGGTGATTTGGGTCCTAGGTTCTTGTTAGCATAGTAGGGAATTCTTCTACTCACCTCTACCTTTCCAGGAGGGCTTTCCTTTGCACTAGGCACACTAGGTTTGTGCCAACAGTCAATGGCAAAGTGTCCCACTTTACCACAGCACCAACATTCTTGGATGTTGTACCTTTTTTCTGAACTATTTTTTTTAGGTGGGTGGAGAATCACAATGCTCATGTTCAGTAGAGAAGGTAGCATTATTCTTCCTATCTCTCTCAGCTAAGGACTGACTAGCTGCTCTCGTATTGTTATTTTTTCTTAAATTTATCTGTTTGTCAGCAACAGATGTCAGCTTGGTAGCTGACATGGTGTTAATGGCATCAGATATGATCAAGTGCGAGTTGAATATACTTGAGCTACCAGCCTGCTTCTTATCTAGAAGAGATTGGGAAGGTGTTGCTCCTTTAATCTTGAAAGTGGGGGATGAAGCACCAAACACAAATGGTCCATGATGGGCCATTTGGATTTGGGGAGCCTTCAATGCACTCATCCCCATGCCCTTTCTCCTCCCATAGTCAGGAGCATCTCCCAGGCTATTGGAGCTCCCATTCATCTAGTGACCATGGACACTAACCTGGTCATACTTGTTAGAAGGAAGCACTATGTGAAAGGTGGTATGAGGCTCTACTTTAGTTTTGCCCCTTTTTCCATTCCCAGCATCTACTGCCCCTTCATTGAAACCCAATCCCATCCAATTTCCTTAAGAGAATTATGGGCAGTATGGTTTTGGGCTTAGATAATTGAGCCACTATGCTTATTTCCTTAAGAAGATCATTCTCAAGCTTCCTAATGAGTTCTGCCCTTTGTTTTCTTTCATCATGAAGCTTGCCTATGATCTTCTTGAGCTCACAGGAATTGGTGCCCTTATTGTGGGACATACCTATATCCTTGTTCATCTCAGCCTTAATGGGTCTTAGTGATTCTAGCTCCTTAGCTTGCTTCCTAACAAGCTTCTTGCTCTTTCTCAGAGCAGCCAAGAAATCCCCAAACTGTTCTATTAGATCAGCATGGTTCTTATTGTTACATGATGAGCAGTCTTCTGCATCATTTTCAGACGATGAGCAATCATCTGATGCAATCTTGGTCTTCGTAATTGAGGCAGGTAGTAAAGGTGTGTGAGTGATGCATACCTGATCATAATGTGATTCATCATGATTTTCTTCATCTGATAGAGCCATCAACCCATAGACCTCCTCATCCTCAGAGTCACAGTCTGTGAGAGTCAAGGGTGCTCTTATTCTTCTTCTGACCATAGAGCATTCTTCATCTTCAGATTCACTATCTGAGATAATCAAGGGTGCTCTGATCCCTATGGCCCTGATCCCTATACTTTTTTCTTCTTCAATATGAGAAGAGCTCCAACTGCTTTCACTTAAGGATTTGAACTTCCTGATGTTAGATTTTTGACTTTCTCTAGAGAGTTAGGATATGATAATCAGTTGATTTGATACACCCAAGAGCAGATCTGCTCAAGCTGTTAAGCTTTTCTTTGAACAACCTCTCTGTGATACCACATGTTTTTGGGAGTCAACTTATCACCTAGGGGGGGTGAATAGGTTTTTCAAATTGTTTTATTCCCCTTCTGGTGATTTTGTTTTCTGGTTAATAGATTTAGAGATTGAACAACACAGCACAGAAAACACGCAAAGACTTATAGAGGTTCCTCAAGACATGGTGTCTTGAGTAGTCCTCTTTCCCTCTGCGCCTACCTAGTAGTGTGCTAGGCTCGGCAAACTCCGCCAATGTCTCCGACCCGCAAGCCTTACAACTTGAACCCGCAAGTTCCTGCAGCCTAGGCCCGCAAGCCCCTTCACTGCACATGAGCCCGCGAGCTCGACACTCAGGCCCTCAAGCCCTTGTAGCCTAGGCCCGCAAGCCCCTTCACTACTCCCGAGCCCGTAAGCTCGACATGTTTGGACCCGCAAGTCCTTGCAGCCTAGGCTCGTAAGCCCCTTCACTGCACCCGAGCCTGCAAGCTCGACACGTTTGGACCCGCAAGTCATCTGCCCTAGCCCTCAAGCCTCACAGATCTCAAGCCCTCAAGCTTGACACTGATCTGAAAATAGATCTTACAATTTTGGCCCACAAGCCTTACAATGAAAGATATCCAATACAAACTTTACTGCCTCATGGAGATCGGCATCTTTTCTTCAATAAGATGCTTTAGATGTAGGCGTTGGTAGCACAGATCTTCTTCAAACCTTCTTCTTTTGCCTGATATTGACTGGCTTCTGGATTTGAACAATACTTAACAGTCGATGTGGCTTGATTGAAACTTGGAGAACACTGGATGAGCATTTTTGTTCTCCTTCTTCTTGTTCTTGATTCTTCTCCGCAGCATTGTATGGCTCGGTGGGATGCTTTTTCGTTTCTTCGTTCTTTTTTTCTTTAGGGCATCAATATTCCCTTTTATAGGACTTAGGAGCTGCTTAACGGTCACCGATGATGTCATTTACTAACAAATGACCATACCTTATGAGCACACACTGATTGGACAATCAGGTGGCGACAATAAATGCTGACAGAGCATCTGGCATTTTTGAATCTGTCTCGACGATGTTTCCAAGGTTACGACGACATGGACAATAAATCGACGACAGGACTTGTCGTTGTCTTGGACTTGGACAGATCTTTAAGTCTTCTTTAGATAGAGATATCTCGAAGACATGGGACATCCCTTCTGCACTTGCACTTAAGATGACAAGAAGTCATCTAACTGATGTCGACGTAATCTTCTTGATTGCTTGATATCGTTGAGACCACCTTATCTTGTCGATGACATAATTGATATCATGTCGACAGACCATTCTTCATTAACTGCCCATCCTCACATGACCTTCTTTACTTTTCTCGACGTCAAGGCTTCTTTACGATGATACCTGTCTTTTTCAGCCTTGATGACGACATGCCTCTTTTACGATGATATCTGTTCTTCCTTAGCCTTATCGACATCACCGCTTCTTTACGATGATATTCATTCTGACTTAGCCCTATCGACGTCAAGGCTTCATTCCAACGATATCGTCGACATCTTGTCTTGTGTTTGTGCTTGAGTCCTCTTCTTCATCTTGGCTTTCTGATATCATTGTGAGGTGATGTAGTGTTGATGTCACAACGATATTATCATACGCATGTTGTCTCGACGATAGCCGATATGATCACTCTGCTTTGCTCTGCATATCATTTCAACGACATGCATACACTTGTCGATGATATGTCCAGTCCTTTTCGACGATATTGTACTTCGGCAAGTTATTGAAGTACTAGACATATTGCATGATCTCTGCAAGCATGAACTAGGTATAACATTAAATATAACGTGTAATTATCATTGAGCTGAGCACTTCTTCAAATCAGGAACACTACTGGGCACTATTCCCAATACCCCGCCACCATCAATGATCAGAGAGGAGAAAAACCCCCAACATTCCAAGAGGAATAGGGCACTGGAAACCAAGGAAGGCATGACACCAAAAGATTCAATTCCGACCATGGCGACTTACTAGAATATGCGGCATCAAGACACCACATAGGTTTTATGCTCTTCCACTCCCCTAGTGCTAGATCTACATCCAATTGGGGCTTGATTCAAGCCAAATCGGGCTCGAATCAAGCATCCCAAGGGGCTCATTTTTTAGTTCCTTTCCCCTCCCCAAAATCCTTAATCCGACCTCCACCGGCCGGCAAATGACCCCCTATCGCCGACCACCACCTCGACGGAGGTGGTGGTGGCACTTGCCGGCCGAGGAGAGGTGAGGGTGGCTGGGAATTTGGCTTTGAAGAAGCCCCAGGATGGGTTGATCTCATCCCTTGGCTGGAGGAAGAAGAAAGCCAGGGGCTGTTCGATCTTCGCCAAGATCTGTGCAGGATCATTACATATAAATTTTTAAATGTTGTATTTTTATCACACTTTATGTAGTACATAGAATTAATATAGAAAATACTTAGAGCCCCCTGATGGAATAATTTTCTCCACTAAACTTGTATCCCCTGAGCTCTACTTTAATTTAAAATTGGTTTCATTCAATTTGCTTCAGTGGTCTGACCATGACACTCAAAATGGTGCAACATATACAAAGGGGTGACCAGAGCTTGATTTGTGTGCCCCCATCACTCCAATCATCCAAATGTCTTGGAAATTGAAACATAGGCTGTTTATACCCACACCCTTAACACATCTAAAAATGAGGATTTTTGGGGGACATTTTTCTAAGTTTTTTGCAAACATTTAATAATCCATGTATAAATTAATTCTAGTGTCTAGAGACATCCAAACCCTTTCAAATTTTGGTGGGTAATCCTTAGGGTCATGTTATGACTCTGGCGAAAATTTCATCCCATTTGGGATTGATTTGGAGTAAGTCTTTAACCTAAGATTGGTCAAACCAAGGGTTAATAGGTCAAAAGTGCACTTGATGGGTTAAGTGGTCAAATCTCATCCAAAAGTGATGAAACCTTGACCACTGATTTAATATCACATAAAAGACCTCCACCAATGATTTGGGGTGAATTGGGGTGGATGTGCCCTAGAACCCTAGCTCAAACCTTAGGGTTGTATTTTGAACCCATTGAAGGACATAGGGCCATATGGCCTTGAATTAAATTGAAATTTGGTAGAGAAGTTCATTGGGTGTTATTAAGCCCTATGTCCTTTATTTGGAATTTTTAGAGACATTTAGTCTCTCTGAATTATGTAAGTCATTTAGGGCACTTCCTTACTAGAAGGAATTACATGCTCATATAACCTAGGATGTTTATGAAACTTTGGTAGTGAGTTTATATTGATGATATTATTCTCTGATAATTTTGTCAAGAATTTTGAAGTGTTATTTATGGTACCTCATTCATAACCCTCAATCATTGCCCTAGTTGTATAAGAATTAATTATGGGTTTAATACTCACTGAAAAATTATGGAAATTGGTCAGAGGACTTGTTAGGCCAAACACATGATCTATTAATTTTGGAATAATTTTTGGAGTTATATATATATGGTTTCCTTCACAAGTTGTCCTTGGACATGTTAATTTAATTAATGGAATTATATCTTCAAATGGATTTAAATAATTATGGAACTCTATTAGTGAACTTTCTGACCATTTTGGACACCAGCTAATTTTCTTGTAATTATTGAATAAGAATTTTTAGTAGCTTCTTTGTTAATCATTGATCTTGATTAATTAGTTAATATTTTAATTGGAGGTCAAAACTTTTCTAGAAAATTATGAAATTTAGATTTGGCTGTTATTTAGTTGTACAAATTTTAGTGAAGTCATACCATGTCATAAAACCATACTTGATGTACAAAATCATAGGTTCCCTAATTTTGGAGAAATTATAATAAATACCAAATTAAGTGGAAAATTATTAATTTCTGGAGATGGTGTTATAATGTCATAACTCACCCCCAATAATAATCTTAGGTCATTCGGATATTTATTTGAAGTACCTCCATACATTTAACTCATATAGCTTGTTTGGTCTGCGTATATTAAAAAATAGAGTTAAGATAATCTATAGGCCATTTGGTAGGAATGGGTGGTACATGGTGTACCTGGTATTTTTGAAGAGACCAGAGGGCACCAATAGGAGTTGATGTGTTGAGTGTGCCCAAAAGTTAACGACAACATTGTGCCCGGGATTGACGAAAGATCGACTTTCCATTAGAGAGTCATAAAATACTTAGGGTTAATCCAAGTCTAATGATAAGAGGGGTATTCTTATGGGTAGTTACCAATAACATTAAGTGTCTTGAGAAAGGGAGGTTTGGGATATCATCCCATTGTACCTCCTAGTACCGCTGCGAGCCCCTCACAGGGTAGACCTCGGGAAGTCCAAGATTAACCCTAAATTGTAGTAATAAATTGTTATGCAAGATTGTCTTAATAATACACGCACCCCCACCCCGTGGTTACGGGTGGTTAGTTAGTTTGTTCTTACGAGCGGTAGGCTCGGTGGTTGTAGGAGCAGACTAAATAGTCCAGTGAGCTTGTGACACAAAAATGATTCTTAAACAGGCAGGTTAGCCCGGGGAGCTTATGGCTCGAAGATATAAATAGTATTTATAAATATATGTGCATAAGGGTGTGGGTCTTTAGTATTGATGGTCGTCGCACCGACGTCGATACATTGGCTCGGTATGTGTGGTTAACACTTTACCAAGAAAAAGTTTGGTGGACCGTCTAGCTTGAGTATGCATGAGCTCCGTTGTTGTGTTCGTAGCGAAGAGGTATACGATAGGTCTAGGTTAGGTAGTACAGATACCAACGTAGAGGTGGGCGAGGCCCAACCCACAGCCTCTGTTTGCCACTATGGGGGTATCCTGTGAGTGTTGCTATCTCCAAAAAGGGGAAACTAAAGGTCTGTGCGCATAGAGTCGAAGTGTGTGAATTGCACTTGTGTGAACATAACATTAAACTGCATAACTTTGCATGTCATAGCATAAGAATTGCATTTCAACACCTACACCTATCGTATAAATTGGTTATGAGACTTTTTATACGACAGTCACTGCTAAACGACCCCTTAGTCTATAGGTCTGTATGGGTATTCCTTTAAATCAAGGTTACTCTTCTTTTCTTACCTTTACTTACTTGTCTTTACTTGATGTCTTATTTACTATTGTTTACTTATCACTGCTTTACTCACTGTGTTATATATATACTGCGAAGTGTAGACATTTCTTGTAGACTAGGTTCACCGTCACCTGCTATTGTTTATACCCCTTACAGTCCTCCACTTCATTACTCCAGCTCGGTGTCTAGGAGTCACCGGAGGTGTGGTGGGCGATTGGCTTAGTCCTTTTGACATACGGTCGGTGGACCTTATTTTTTTAGGGGACCGAGGAGACCCAGCAACACCAGAGGCTGGTGCAGATGGAGGTGGGACAGTTTAGCATAGGAGCACCAGTCTCAGGATCCGTGAGTGTTACTAGTTTTTCTTCCGCGAGAGAACTTGTAGTTCGGATTTGATGTATTGGGCAGCAGCCCTTATTATCGCTATCGGTTATTCAGTTATTATATGTGGACCTCTTTTACTCTGAGATAGTATATTACATGTGATGTGGACTTGAACTCTATATGTTCAAATATATACTTTTCTTCTTTTGTGATCGATATGGCTGGCAGGATCACACAGAACCCTACCAAGCTCAGACTTTACAAGTCTTACAATATTTCATATCTTGAAATAGATCCTACCAAACATTGGCTCAATAAGTGAAGGAAGTGGTGTTTTTGAAAGTTGTCTCTTTCCAATTTACTATATGTTCATGGTATTTAGAATGTTGTAACATTTTGTTCCTTAATTATGTGACTTGTATCATGTAAGGTTTTAGAATATGCTCTTGGTATTAAACCATAGAACCATGATTATTAATGTCGTGTAATCTCATTTTCCTCACAATCGTGGTAATCAAAGAGGAACATTGATTACCGGGCAAAGATTGTCATATGGATTAAAGTACATTTGACTTCTATAAATGTTGATAAATAGTTATCATTTAATCATATGTGTATGTATGTGTATAACTTCATACATATTGAGATCGACCTATTAAATGTTGTAACATTATGTGGAATGTGTTAAGTGTCAATAATGTTTGCAACATGTCTATCGAATTGAGATATGAGATGTGTAGATTTAACATGTCGGTGTGAGCAATGCGATTGTAGTTGAATACCATCCCTTGATGGTGATAAATACTATGATTCATTGTTCATACTTATGCGTAGCAAATGTGCACATCGAAATATCGGTTTGTCACCAAAATAGTTTGGTAATGATATCGTCGGGCCCCTTGGCAAAGCGAGGTTGTGTAGCATGCATTATGACTGACGCAGTTATAAATACAACTCACTTGTGAGACCAAGAAAGACAAATATAGTGCGAAAATGACACGGACCTCTTTCACACAATATTTATGATATCATGTGACACAGTTAGACACAGGTCATCCAATTAAAGCACCTTGCAACTATAGCATCGAGGCGTCTATAATGCCGTGATAAGCCTCTTATAGGTCGTGATAAAGTGTATCATATCGCCGCCTCAACGTTATGTTTTCTCTGTAAGGTCGCACCAAATGAATAGTAACAACCTCATGGCGGCTCATATGATATATTGGCTTTGGTCACTAAGTGCCCAATATATGTGTTGAGCGCACATGCGCGTCGTCTTAAATCGACACACTTAGAAAACAATTAATTTGTGCTATTATATGAGCGTTAGTTGATGACGGAGCTGTATAATAAAACGTATGCTGTGTTTTTCATGCAAGCACAAAATTAATCTACATATTCGCTCTCACATTTTGAGATGGGAGAGACACGAATATGGAAATTACTATGAGGGCATTAAAGTGCAATTTTGCCATTGGGTGTGCACTTATCCTCATAGGCTCTTATAAAGAATGTGGAGTATATTAACTCCTAAATAAGAGAGAACAAACCCTAAGATCTAAAATCGGGAGCCGCTGAGAGCAATCTATCGCGCCGTCGGGAAGGATCGAGCAGGTCGCCGCACTCGCATTTCCGTCAAGTCTCGCCGACCTTGTCCCTCCTGCATCCTATTCCGGCGACCCCGCCGGCTCTGGTTAGTCGGGCCGTACGGCAGTGGTTCTGCTGCTCCCCTTGTGCCACTTCTCTCCCATTGTCACTAGTCGACAGCTGTGTCCGACAGTTTCTAGCAGTGGTCGGCTGGCTTCTCTCCCGCGGCCGCCAGGCGATTGCTGTGTCCGACAGCATCTGGTGGTGGCTGGCCGTGCTCTCCATGCTGTCACCGGTGAAGCCCTCTTTCAGACAGCAACTTTGCCGTCTCCTGATTCCGATCCAGTAAGGGTCCCATTGTCTAAGGAAGACTCACCTCCTCCTCCGATCAAGAGAGTGTTTGGTGGTGGCTGTTTTGGTTCAAGGTGAACCTAGAGTCCTCACGGAGCTTGTTTTTATCGAAGGCTCTTAGCCGCGTCCTCGACGTTCCGCTCTTCACCTAGAGATTTCATTCCCTAGAGGTACAACCTCTAACGCATGTGATGGATTAGATGTGATGAGTTAGGGTTTAGAATTGTTTTGCCCTGTTATGCATAATTATGGATATCCGGTCCCCGTGCGTTGTTTGGTTTAGGGGGTTCAATTTTTCTTAAAATTGGCCCTTCCGATGGATATGAAATCCTTCAGTGGTATCAGAGCTAGGTTGGATATCCCATAACAATGTGTCCTTTTGTTGCTAGTCTTGAAGCCTAATTGTTTGGAGTGGCTATGTCCCAATCCCTTGATTCATATTACGTAATCCACCCTAGTATGGATTATGAGGAGATTATTTTTTTTTGGATTTAAAATGATCTAGATGAATCATGTTGGGTTTGGAACTTAGGCTTGTCCAATGTTAGGGTTCCGACTAGTGGTCTTTCTCCAGCTTTGGCATTCTTTTATTTGTTTATTTCTTTTGCAAACTCTGGAATGTAATTGTTTGTGATGAATGTAATTTTTTTAGAATGTCGTGAGTTAGGTTATATATTGATCTTTTTCCATTTCCTGATGGAATGTGAAGTGAAAGATTTATGATGCTTTCCTCCTCATTTTATCCACTTAAGCTAATGACCTTGGATGAGCATGAGTGTGATTCCAATCACTAGATATGGTGGAACATTTGTAAGCATGGTATTAGGCCACAAGAGACTAAATCTGTGTGAGGCACAATTTACTCTTCTTGTGGGAATACCGCGTCCACACTTGTTGACCAATAAAATGAGTTTTCTTAAACAAAGCATTCAAGATCAAGGCTTGAATCTTTTGGGAAAAGGTTTTCATATTATTTTGGTTTTTATCTAAAAACATATAATAATATTATTCAAGAGTCATAAGAGTTAAGCTTTGCTTAAAGGTTATGATTGGTGCTTGTACCCACCTAAACAAATGAATGGATGAGTCCGCTTGTTTGGAAAGGATCTTGCGCATGTTGTGTTAATATATTTTTTGACATAACAATAGCCTTTTTTGTAATGAACTTTAAGTAAAATATTTCTCTATTTTAGAATCATGTCAACCCTACCAAATTTTCTGTGTTCCATTATTGATAAGAGCCCCCTTGCTAATGATGGTTCAAACTATTCTGATTGGATCCTCAAGTTGAACATTGTGTTGCGTTTGGAGAATCTCCTACGAATTCTGGATGGAAATTGCCCAGAAGAGAAGGAGAAAGGCAAACCAACCGATGTTGAAAAGGAGGAACAAAAGAAATGGAATGAACAACAGCGCGTTGTGCAGACATTGATCTTGGCAGGTATTGGCGATCAATTGCAGATGAAATTTCTCGATACCCCTGCTAAGGAAATCATAGCGCATCTTGAGAAAATGTTCACCGACAGTGCACGGAAGGACCGCTATAAGACCACCATAGCACTCACAAGTTGTAAGAAGCTGGAAGGTGAATCGGTCTCAATGCACTTCCTTAAGGTGCAAGGTTATCTGGAGAAATTGGAGAAGCTGAATTCTCAACTTCCTGATGACATAGCTGAGGATATCATTCTAGGATCACTTCCTTATTCCTACAAGGACTTCATAATGAATTACCATATGCGTGAAAGGAAGATGACCATGGATGAGCTTCATAATGCCCTCAAGATAGCTGAGGTAGATATGGGCAAGACAAAGGCGAATACTATCTTGGTCGTTGCGTCGAGTTGCATGAATCCCTTTAAAAATAAAGGCAAAGGTACAATCAAAAATGCAAGTAGAGGTTCCTCTTACAAAGACAATAAGGGAGCAGCTCATGTGAGCAACTCCAAGGGAAGCAAGGTGGAGAACTCTCCAACAGATCTCACTGAGTGTTTCCATTGTCAGGAAAAGGGACACTACAAGATGAACTGCCCCAAGTACAAGAGGGACTTGGATGAAGGCAAGATCGAACGCAAGCGCCCTAAAGGTATTTATGTTATTGAACTGAATTTAAACTTAACCACAACTATCCTTGATTGGGTAATTGATACCGGATCATGTGCTCACTTAGTTTCTAATGTGCAGTCACTAAGGGATAAAAGAACGCTCTCTAAAGGAGTGGTTGTGCTGAAGGTCGGGAATGGTGCAAGAATCTCCGCGGTTACAGTTGACACGCTAGACCTTCATTTATCTAGTGGTTTAGTTTTAATTTTGAAAGATATTTATCATGTCCCTTCTATTCTGAGAAACATTATATCTGTATCATGTTTAGACGCTGAAGGTTTTCATTTTGTGATTGAAAATTCACAAATGACAATTGAGAAGGATGGATTAATTTACGCAAATGCTTTCATTTCTAATGGATTATATTTGCTTAATATTATGGAAGATAAACATATTATGAATGTCAATAACAAAAGACTCAAGTTATCTCATATAAACGAGACACTCTTATGGCACCATCGTCTTGGTCATATAAACGAGAAACACATAAGGAAATTGCATCAAACAAATCTTTTGAACTCATTTGATTAAGATGCAATTATGACATGCGAATCATGTTTGACTGGAAAAATGACCAAGACTCCTTTTGGCAAGAAAGGTGCTAGAGCGAACAGCTTGTTGGAATTGATACATTCAGATGTATGCGGTCCAACGAGTACAAGTGCAAGAGAAGGTTATAGGTACTTCATTACCTCCACGGATGATCATAGCCGATATGGCTATGTTTATCTCATGAAGCATAAAAGTGAATCCCTTGAGAAATTCAAGGAGTACAAAAATGAAGTAGAGAACCAACTTGACAAGAGAATTAAAATCTTGAGAACCGATCATGGAGGTGAGTACATGAGCAACATGTTCACTGCTTACCTGAAGGAGTGTGGTATTGTACCACAACTTACTCCACCTGGGACCCCGCGGTGGAATGGTGTCTCCGAAAGGAGAAACCGAACCCTGCTAGACATGGTTTGTTCCATGATGTGTCAGACTGATCTGCCTTTATATTTTTGGGGTCATGCACTTCTCTATGCAATTCTCACTTTAAATATTCTTCCAACAAAATCTGTTGATAAAACTCCATATGATGCATGGTTTGGAAAGCCGCCTAACTTATCTTTTCTTAAAATTTGGGGTTGCGAAGCATGTGTAAAATGTATGTAATCGACAAAGTTAGAACCCAAAGCAGACAAATGCCTTTTCATAGGATACCCAAAAGAGACCAAAGAGTATAGTTTTTGACACAAGTCGACGAATACTATATTCGTAAAGAAAGGTGCTACATTCTTAGAGAAAGAGTTTCTCGAAAGAATTATAGGATGTGATCATATGATAACACTTGAGGAAACTCAAGAAGACCTACAAGGTAGTGATCATCAGATGAATTTTGACATTCAAGATGCGAAATTCATTTCGAATCCATGGTGTTACGAGACCATGGAGAGTGGCTTGAAGAGTGATTTCAAAGGTTGCTCCTTTTTCTTTTGTAGTTTCTATTGTTTGAGAAACTTTAAAAACAAGTGGGAGACTGAAGGAAGTGGTGTTTTTGAAAATTTTCTCTTTCCAATTTACTATATGTTCATGGTTTTTAGAATGTTGAAACATTTTGTTCCTTGATTGTGTGACTTGTATCATGTAAGGTTTTAGAAGATGCTCTTGGTCTTAAACCATAGAACCAAGATTATTTATGTCGTGTAATATCATGTTCCTCACAATCGTGGTAATCAAAGAGGAACATTGATTACCGGGCTAAGATTGTCATATGGATTAAAGTACATTTAACTTCTATAAATGTTGATAAATAGTTATCATTTAATGATATGAGTATGTATGTGTATAACTTCATACATATTGAGATCGACCTATTAAATGTTGTAACATTATGTGGAATGTGTTAAGTGTCAATAATGTTTGCAACATGTCTATCGAATTTAGATATGAGATGTGTAGATTTAACGTGTCGGTGTAAGCAATGTGATTGTTGTTGAATACCATCCCTTGATGGTGATAAATACTATGATTCATTGTTCATACTTATGCATAGGAAATGTGCACATCGAAATATCAGTTTGACCCCAAAATATTTTGGTAATGATATCGTCGGGCCCCTTGGCAAAGTGAGGGCGTGTAGCATGCATTATGACTGATGCAGTTATAAATACAACTCACTTGTGAGACCAAGAAAGACAAATATAGTGCGAAAATGACACGAACCTCTTTCACACAATATTTATGATATCATGTGACACAGTTAGACACAGGTCTTCCAATTAAAGCACCTTGCAACTATAGCGTCGAGGCGTCTATAATGCCGTGATAAGCCTCTTATAGGTCGTGATAAAGTGTATCATATCACCGCCTCAACGTTATGATTTCTCTGTATGGTCACACCAAATATTCTGTAACAGCCTCATGGCGGCTCATATGATATATTGGCTTTGGTCACTAAGTGCCCAATATATGTGATGAGCGCACATGCGCGTCGTCTTAAATCAACACACTTAGACAACAATTAATTTGTGCTATTATACGAGCGTCAATTGATGACAGAGCTGTATAATAAAATGTATGTTGCGTTTTTCTTGCAAGCACAAAATTGATCTACATATTCGCTCTCACATTTTGAGATGAGAGAGACACGAATATGGAGATTACTATGAGGGCATTAAAGTGCAATTTTGCCATTGGGTGTGCATATAGCCTCATAGGCTCTTATAAAGAATGTGGAGTATATATACTCCTAAATAAGAGAGAACAAACCCTAAGATCTAAAATCAGGAGCCGCTGAGAGCAATCTATCACGCTGTCAGGAAGGATCGAGCAGGTCGCCGCACTCGCATTTCTGTCAGGTCTCGCTGACCTTGTCCCTCCTGCTTCCTCTTCCGGCGACCCCACCGACTCTGATTATCCGGGCCGTAGGGCAATGGTTCTGCTGCTCCCCTGCGCTGCTTCTCTCCCGCCATCGCTAGTCGACAGCTATGTCTGACAGCTTCTAGCGGTGGTCGGCTATCTTCTCTCCCACTTCCTCCAGTCAATTGTTGTGTCCGATAACATCTGGTGGTGGTCGACCGTGCTCTCCCTGCTGTCGCCGGTGAAGCCATCTTTCCGACAGCAACTTTGCCGTCTCCCGATGCCGATCCAGTATGGGTCCCATTGACTAAGGAAGACTCACCTCCTCCTCCGATCAAGAGCGTGTTTGGTGGTGGCTATTTTGGTTCAAGGTGAACCTGTTGGGTTTTCCTTAAGCATCATTCAAAATGATGACAGCATATCTAATATGCGCAGTGGAATAAACTAGAACAACCCAAAAGAGTTCGGAACTTGCGATTTCATGATTCAAGAAGGGAATGAAAGCATCACAAGGCAATAAATAAATTTATACCTGAAGGGGGTTGATTAAACTCAACCGAGATGCTCCAATGGCAGGAATCTCAGTTCCTAGTGCTGAAATAGGTCAGCACCTCTACAGGAAATCCACACGAGTGCTGGAGAACCCTAGTATCTTGTCGCACAAGATCTAGGTCAGAGAAGAACTGCTCTCTTTATCTCCCAAGGACTACTAGGTCCGACAATGGGGAGAGGAAGTGGAGGTGGTGGCGGAGGGAGAAAAACGGAACTCTTCCGTCAAAAATATTTCAGTCGGAACACTTCCACCGCTATTGTTTTCTCTCGCAAAATTAGGTCAGCAAAAAGGAACCGCACCCTTAGGATAAAAGAATCGTATTCTTTTATATCACCTACGTTCGACGAATTGGCAACCGTTCGTCGAACGCAGTATAATTGTCATTCGTCGAACGCAATATAATTATCGCTCGTCGAACGCAGTATACTGCCCGATCGACGAACGCGCTACGCTAGCCGTTCGTCGAACGCAGTAAACTAGCCGTTCGTCGAACGCAGTATAATTGCCGTTCGTCGAACGCAGTATAATTGCCTTTCATCGAACGCAGTATACTGCCTGCTAGACGAACGCGCTACACTAGCCGTTCGTCGAACGCAGTATACTAGCCGTTCGTCGAACGCAGTATACTGTCTGCTCGACGAACGCGCTACGCTAGCCATTCGTCAACCGCAGTATACTAGCCGTTCGTCGAACGTAGTATACTGCCCACTCGACGAACGCGCTATGCTAGCCGTTCGTCGAACACAGTATACTTCAGCCATCTCAACGGTCGACGAATGTCGTCCCAGCGGTTGATGAATGCCATCTCAGCGGATTGGCTCTTTTACACGGGAAACAATTTCTCAAGAAAAACCAAGCCAACACAAATCATCCTCCAATTTCTCTTAGCACTATTATGTGCGACCTTATAGGCTCATATTGCGTTGGAAGTAAGACTAATTGTTGATTGCTTTGAGATCACCGTAGAAACTACAACAGTCTCCCACTTGATCACAAAGTGTCAACAAAAGTCTCACAAACAATGAGCGGCATCTAGAAATACATCATTGCTACCCAAGCAATAAGAGTTTATAACTCAACAAGCCTGTCATAACCAATGTAACAGTGTTGTCATGTCCCTTTATCCCTTACATCTGGATAGAACTCGAGGCATGGACCGTGTCACCCTCGTAATTGTTCAATCCTAGTTTCCTGATCTAGAATAGACTGACAAAATTGGTGAGCTCAATATCATATATTGACTCAACCAAGCATGGCCATGCATTTTCAGTCTCATTCCATCAAGGGGCCCATGGATGTAACTCCTGTCATAAAGGAGGACAAATTCCATTTCTGCTCATACACAAACATCCAAATGATTTGTAAGATACCCAACAACCCCCCTTATCGTCAACCTTTCTCAAGAGAAGACTTTAGATGGCATCAAAGTATGCTCTTCCTCACCTGATGAATGCTGTGAATTCAGGTCAAAGGACCACAAAAACCATTGTCACTTGAGACCTATATGTGACACGTTTATATAACAATCCACAAAGTAGTCTCACGGTGGGTCTGTCCAGTACAACTTGTTCCTAACAAGTACCCATGTGATGACTTGATATCACAATATCATGAACTGTGAGAACCGGTCATCAGTCAACGCACATGTTAGTCTTATGGTCTCATCCTTGCCCTAATTTCTAGGATGATATCTCGACCAGGGACCATTTAAGAATGAAGCTTCATTTAAACATAGGCCCTCACATTCAAGTCACGTACTTGAATTCCTATAGAAGCAAACATTCAAAGGGCATTTATAATGCTAATTAATCTAACAGTAGAAACATTTGACATAATAAAAGAACTTGCCATAGATGTAAAATAAAACATAAAGTACTCTATCCATCACATGAACAGTCAACAACCGATAAATACAATCCACAAGACTCCCACTAGAGACGATCATTCAGTTATCTAATACCCATTGATCTAGTATGATCATCATGCTTTCTCTGTGTAAGAGGCTTCGTCAGTGGATCCGCAATATTTTCTTCAATCGGTACTCTGCATATGCTCACATCTCCTCGATCAACAATCTCTCGAATAAGATGGAACCTCTGAAGTATGTGCTTGGAGCGCTGATGAGATCTAGGTTCCATAGCTTGTGCAATAGCACCGTTGTTGTCATAGTAGAGAACTACGGGACCAACAATGCTAGGAACTACACCAAGCTCGCTGATGAATTTCCTAATCCACACAGCCTCCTTTGCCTCATTTGCAGCAGCAATATACTCGGCTTCTGTCGTAGAATCGGCAACTGTCTCCTGCTTGGAACTCTTCCAGCTTATAGCTCCTCCATTAAGGCAAAATACAAAGCCTGATTGGGACTTTGAATCATCCCTATCAGTTTGGAAGCTCGCATCCGTGTAACCATTTACACTGAGCTCTTCCTCTCCACCATACACCAAAAAGAAATCCTTAGTCCTTCTCAAGTATTTCAGGATATTTTTGATGGCTATCTAGTGACCATCACCAGGATCAGAATGATACATGCTCATCATGCTTAAAGCATAAGAGACATCAGGTCGAGCACACAACATTGCATACATGATTGATCCAATTGCCGAAGCATATGAAATCAACTTCATGCGGTCCTTATCTTCCAAAGATTTAGGACACTGGTCCTTAGAGAGACTCACACCATGTGATATGGGAAAGAATCCTTTCTTGGACTCAAGCATGTTGAACCGTTTCAACACCTTGTCAATGTATGTACTCTGGGTCAAACCCAGCAACTTCTTCGATCTATCTCTATAGATCTTAATACCAAGTATGCAAGTCGCCTCACTCAAGTCCTTCATAGAAAAGCAGTCCCCTAGCCTGTTCTTAACAGCTTGCAGGGTTGGAATGTCATTTCCGATCAATAGTATGTCATCCACATACAATATCAGGAAAACGACAATGCTCCCACTAGTCCTCTTGTAAACACAAGGTTCATCCTCATTCTTGATGAAACCAAACTCTTTGACTTTCTCATCAAAACGAAGATTCCAACTTCGAGAAGCTTGTTTCAATCCATAAATGGATCGATTCAACTTGCATATTTTAGTGGCTTCACTTGGAAATTCAAAACCCTCGGGTTGTGTCATGTACACTTCCTCAAGGAGGTTTCCATTAAGGAAATCCATTTTGACATCCATTTGCCAGATCTCGTAGTCATAATACGCAGCAATAGCAAGTAGAATTCTAATGGACTTGACCATGGCTACAGGGGAAAAAGTTTTATTATAGTCAACACCATGAATTTGCCTGAAACCTATAGCCACCAGCCGGTCTTTGAATGTCTGTACATTCCCATCCATGTCGGTCTTCTTCTTGAAGACCCACTTGCACCCTATAGGTCGTACCCCTTCAGGTGGTTCCACCAAATCCCAAACTTGGTTTACATACATGGAGTCCATTTCATATTTCATGGCTTCAAGCCACTTCTCGAAGTCAGGTCCACACATAGCCTCTTGATAGGTTGCAGGCTCATCATCATGATCCATGAGCAACACATTACCGATTTGAGACACGAGAAATCCATATCTCTCAGGCTCAAATCTTGGTCTATCAGATCTACGCCGGACTTGTGTTTCTTGAGGAGGCTCTCTAGCTACAACAACTTGTAGTCCTTTGTCAGGTTCTAAAATCATTTCAACTATTGTTTGTGGTTCTTGAACTTCCTCAAATTCCACCTTTGCAGTCTTTCTGGATAAGAACTCTTTCTCCAAAAAGACGCCAGTCCTTGCGACAAACACTTTGCCCTCAGACGGTAGGTAGAAATAGTATCCTTTGGTTTCCCTGGGATACCCCACTATATAACACTTATCTGACTTGGGTTCCAGCTTGTTAGGCATTTGACGTCGTACGTATGCCTCACAGCCCCAAATCTTAATAAAAGACATACTAGGATGCTTCCCAGTCCATATCTCATATGGTGTCTTTAGAACTGTTTTGGTTGGAGCATGATTTAATGTGAAGGCAGCGGTCTCTAAAGCAAATCCCCAAAAAGAAACGTGCAAATTTGCATGACTCATCATCGACAGTACCATGTCTAGCAAAGTACGATTCCTCCTCTCAGACACACCATTATGTTGTGGTGTTCCAAGCGGAGTGAGATGTGATACAATACCATATTCTCTTAGATGATCACGAAACTCATGACTCAGATATTCTCCACCTCGATCAGATCGAAGTGCTTTTATCATTTTTCCCAGTTGGTTCTCTACTTCATTTTTAAACTCCTTGAACTTTTCAAAGGTTTCGGATTTATTCTTCATAAGAAACACGTATCCGTATCTACTGAAATCATCAGTGAATGTAACGAAGTAGTAGTACCCACCTCTAGCCATGGAACTCATGGGTCTGCATACATCACTATGTATAATACCCAAAAGATCATTATCCCTCTCACTACAACTAGTGAAAGGGGCCTTTGTCATCTTGCCTAATAAACATGACTCAAATCTCTCAAATGATTCATAATCAAATGAGTCCAATAATCCATCTTTATGGAGCTTGGATATGCGTTTCTCATTTATATGGCCTAGACGACAGTGCCAGAGATATGTTGGATTAGAGTCATTAGTTTTTAGTCGTTTGGTATTTTCTATGTTATAGATTGGATGATTTATGTTAACAAAACATACAAACCATTAAACATTTGAGCAACGCCATAACAAACATCATTCTTGTAGATAGAACAACAATTGTTCTTAATAACAAAAGTAAAACCAATCATGTCCAAACATGAAATAGAAATGATGTTTTTGGTTATAGCAGGAACAAAATAACAATTATCATGTTCAATAATAAGCCCAGTGGGCAAGGAAAGACGATACAGTGTTACGGCAACGACAGCAACTCTTGCTCCATTTCCATCGTGCAGGTCCACCTCTCCTTTACCCAGCAGTCTTCTTTTTGTTAGTTCCTGCACATTCGTACAAATGTGAGAACCACATCCGATATCCAATACCCAAGACGAAGGAGCAGACAGGTTAATTTCTATAACATAAATACCAGAAGTGGAAGTCACACTTCCCTTCTTCTTCAGATCCTCTATGTAGAGGGGACAGTTCCTCCTCCAATGCCCTGCCTTACCGCAATGGTGGCAATTTCCTTCTTTAGCTAATCCCTTCTTTTTCAGTGTTGAAGACTTGGGATCCAGGCTAGTCTTAGGTCCCACCATAGACTTCCTGAATCCCTTGGCCTTGCCCTTGCTTTTATGCACCATCAGTATGGGGCTAGCAGGCTTGGTCTTCTTCATGTTGTTCTCGGCATGTCTTAACATGCCTAGGAGCTCGGGTAACGTCTTATCGATCTCCTTCATGTTATAGTTTAAGACAAAATGCTTGTAACTGTCCGGTAACGATTGCAGGATCAGATCAGTAGCCAACTCTTGGCTTAAAGGAAACTCCAGTCTCTGAAGGTTCTCAATGTACCCAATCATTTTAAGTACATGAGTTCCCACTAGGTCTCTTGCTCCCATTTTACACTGAAATAAAGCCTTAGTGACGTCGAACCTCTCTTGTCGAGCCTGCCCTTGAAACATTTTCTTCAGGTGCTCGATAATCTCAAAGCCACACATGGTCTCGTGTTGCTTCTGAAGCTCAGAGGTCATAGTAGCGAGCATGAGGCATTCGATATCAAGGTTCATCCTGATACTTCTTATAAGCATCCTTTTCGGCATGGGACGTGTTCCCGGTCGGCTCTGGTGGGGGATCCTCTTCCAAGATATAGAGCTTATGCTCTTGCTTGAGAACAATTCTCAAGTTTCTATACCAGTCGAGGAAGTTCGTCCTATTGAGCTTGTCCTTCTCAAGGATAGCTCTCAGGGACAACGTGGAGTGCGATGTATTTGCCATGAATTTCTACAATGAATTTGCAAAAACATTTTAGTACTATGTTTCAAAATACAACTTTTATTTAATAAGGACTTTTATTAAACACTCCCACTATTTTATTCAAATTGATAACGCTTAATATCAATTCGGAGAGTTTATGCGAGCTACTCTCTTAGTGGACAAGATCTGTATTTCACCAACACAACGAGTCCGCTTTGGCGTTCCTTTTATAATGTGGTTATTTAGGTAGGCAACACTTGCCAATTGCATCACTATGCAACTCTTGTATGGTTGGTGAATAACTCTTTATTCGCATCCATCATATGGTGCATGCCAACCCAATGCTTCTAGGCACTCAACTTTTGAGGTCACCTAGTTATGTTGGACCCGATGTCAAAAGTGGGATATCACAATTATCCGCTCGCACCCTTACCAAGATAGATTAATGCACCTTGCTTTGGCAAGCCCACATTTCATCGATCGAGGCAGGAAGAGTGCCATCCATCGGAAAGCATCCGTAAACTTAATATTGGATAAGGGATTGTATATTAAAATTGATTAACGATTAATCAAAGTGCACATTCACAAAATTACAACATTCACAAACCAAATACATCCCAGATGTGCACAAAATAAAATTATCAACGCTTTGATAAAAAAGGCTAAATCTGAGCATTTAGAACATTTCTAAATTTCCAGATTTACATGCATTTGACACAGGCACAAACAACTCCACTTATACAGTAGACAAGCTCGTCTCTCTTAATGTTAGATTCAAAATCTAAGACATTTGGTTTCACAAACCAATTAGAGGGACGGTTACTGCAAAGGAGAAACAACTTCTAAAACAATGAAATCACAATTTCTGAAATATTTTCCAAAATTATTTCTGAATATGACTTCAGGAAAAATAGTTATTTCCGAAACAAAGTTCAGAAAATTTTTGAAAACATATTTCAGAAATCGGAACCTCCCTCTGATACCACTGTTGGGTTTTCCTTAAGCATCATTCAAAATGATGACAACATATCTAATATGCGCAGCGGAATAAACTAGAACAACCCAAAAGAGTTTGGAACTTGCGATTTCATGATTCAAGAAGGGAATGAAAGCATCACAATGCAATAAATAAATTTATACCTGAAGGGGGTTTAGATTAAACTCAACCGAGATGCTCCAATGGCAGGAATTTGAGTTCCTATTACTAAAATAGGTCAACACCTCTACAGGAAATCCACACGAGTGCTGGAGAACCCTAGTATCTTCTCGCACAAGATCTAGGTTAGAGAGGAACTGCTCTCTTTATCTCCCATGGACTGCTAGGTCCGACAACGGGGAGAGGAAGTGGCGGCGGCGGCGAAGGGAGAAGAACGGAACTCTTCCGTCAAAAATATTTCAGTCGGAACACTTCCGCTGCTATTTTTTTCTCTCGCAAAATTAGGTCAGCAAAAAGGAACCACACCCTTAGGATAAAAGAATCGTATTCTTTTATATCCCCTGCATTCGACGAATTGGCAACCGTTTGTCGAACGCAGTATAATTGCCATTCGTCGAACGCACTATAATTATCGTTCGTCGAACGCAGTATACTGCCCGTTCGACGAACGCGCTACGCTAGCCGTTCGTCAACCGCAGTATACTAGTCGTTCGTTGAACGCAGTATAATTTCCATTAGTCGAACGCAGTATACTGCCCGCTCGACGAACGCGCTACGCTAGCTGTTCGTCGAACGTAGTATACTAGCCGTTCATCGAACGCAGTATACTGCCCGCTCGACGAACGCGCTACGCTGGCCGTTCGTCGAATGCAGTATACTGCCCGCTCGACGAATGCGCTACGCTAGCCGTTCGTCGAACGCAGTATACTTCAGCCATCTCAGCGGTCGACGAATGCCGTCCCAGCGGTTGACGAATGCCGACTCAGTGGATTGGCTCTTTTTCACGGGAAACAATTTCTCGAGAAAAACCAAGCCAGCATAAATCATCCTCTAATTTCTCTTAGCACTATTATGTGCGACCATATAGGCTCATATTGCGTTGGCAGTAAGACTAATTTTTGATTGCTTTGAGATCACCGTAGAAACTCCAACAGAACCTAGAGTCCCCAAGGAGCTTGTTGTGATCGAAGGCTCTTCGCCGCATCCTCGACGTTTCACTCTTCACCTAGAGATTTCATTCTCTAGAGGTACAACTTCTAACGCATGTGATGGATTAGATGTGATGAGTTAGGGTTTAAAATTGTTTTGCCCTGTTATGCATTGTTATGGATATCCGGTCCCCATGCGTTGTTTCGTTTAGGGGGTTCAATTTTTTTAAAAATTCGCCCTTCCGATGCACATGAAGTCCTTCACTAAGAACCCTGCAACTTCAGATCTATCACTAGATCCTACCAGCTCAGTCTCACAAAGAACACTTCAAAGTAATACAGAGAGGTTGTTGTAGAAGAAAAGACTTCAGGATGAAAGCTTTGAATATTAGGTCTTCTTCTTCTTCTTGTAACAATAAGCCCAAAGATCTTGTGGATCAATGAACCTTTCTTTAGAATCTTCTCTAGACCTTCAAAGCACATCAGCAGTGAAGTCTTCTTCTTGTTGATTCTTTTCTTTCTCTTCAAGAAGTATGTATGAGAATTAACTTGAGAGAGAATACTAAGCAAGCGTGTTCTGTAGATAGAAAATTTCTCTTTTTATGTTGTTCTGCAATTTTGCATAAAACCCCTTGTTGATTATTCCATAGTCAATTTTTCCGTTTGAAAAACGTCTTGCAGAATTGGCAATATTTCATCAGAATTACTGGCCATTCTTGGAACTTGCAAAATATAGAAATAATAAATTTCTTCATTAAATATTGTGCAACAGCTATATTCTATAGAGAATATATCATTTATTGCTCCTTGATTTGTGCGCAAGATAGGTGGTGTACACATTCCCTGGATATCAATTTCCAGCTTCTGATTGAGGTAGCTGCTCATGTGCTGGATTTACCTCCTCTTGATGTGCTGGAGCATTGTCCATCATAGGAGTTTCTTCTCTCATAGGCTCCACTTTAATAGGAGTCAGTATAGGAACTGGGGAAGGGGTCTTTGAGCCTTGAGCAGAAGATTCACCTGTTTCCTTCTTGGTGAACTTCTTCTCCCACCTACCCACTATTTTTACATCTATCTTTTTGAGATAATGAAGAGAAGTAGATTCTGAAACCTTGAGAAGATAAGGAATACAATTCTTAAGATACAGAGATAAGATTCTTCCAAAGTTTGGAGATCTTATTTGTTCAGTGATCTTATCAAACACAAGCTTTCCCTAGCTAGTTCTTTTGATTAAGATCACTCTGACCATTATTTCAAACATCCCGTTGGACACTCTATCATGTGAACCTATCTTACATATCAGGACTTTCCCAATGATATCTGTAAGTAATTTTCCTTGCCTGTTCATGTGCATTCTCTGCAAGATGCCATATGGTTTAGTTTCAAAACTACACCATTTCAACCCTTCAAAGATATCTGCCTCTGTGATTTCTTCTTATGTCTCATCCTTTTCAAAAGCAGTAAGTTGTAGGATTATGGAAAGACTTTCTGCAGTAACATGAATTTGTTGCCCAGCCACAACGGTGCGAATTTCCCTTTCAGATTCATTGAAGTCGGCATTTTCATAAAATGCCGAGACGGCAAAGTTATAAAGATGAGTCGGCTCAGTGAGGATGTATTCTAATTCAGATGCATACAATAGGGTTATGAACATATCCAGATCCTCTTCAGTCTTCTCAAAGCCGCCTTTCAGAAGTTCTCCACCAGAAGGGATTTTCTCATCATTCTTTTTTGGAGCCATAGCTATTGCAAAGAGTCGTCGGAAGTAAGAAGATGAAAGAGGGATTCTACGATTTCGTGTGTGTGTGATTTCTACGCTTACACAATGTCTAATATATTTAATAATGCATTGGGAAGATAACGTGGTGCGTACTTATTTAAATCCTCCCGTATCATTTTCAGAATCCCATAATTGCGGTGCAATAATGATAGTGTTGTGTCTTATGATGTCATTTTGCTGGTCTTGATTGAGCTTTATAATCGAGAGTGTTGCCGAGATGTCTTTATTCTTGTCGTCGAAATAGTTTCAGCTTTATCGTTGAGATGTCAGTAATGTCGTCGATACTTGGATGTTGTCGCCGAGACTTCATCAATGTCTTCGTTATCAATTAAGAAGATATTCTTAGTGAAACTATTTTCCTCTAGAAGACTTTAAGTTATGCTTTAGTCAAGGTGTCTGGTGTTCCTGTCTTCCAAAACTAAGGTTGTCAGATCACTTTAGGGTGGACCTTGTGTGCAAGCCAATTATCAAAATATTTGACACTTACTAAAAGGAGATATAATGGATTCAACATGCCCAATTTAAGAACTCAACATTTCCAATTCAATTTTGAATTGATTGAACTTAGACTCATCAAGGGGCTTAGTGAAAAAGTCAGCTATCTGCCTCTCTATATTGACATACTCAAGGAAGATGTCCTCCTTTTCTACATGATCCCTAATAAAATGATATCTAATTTCAATATGTTTTGTTCTACTATGTGCCACAGGATTTTTGGCAATAGAAATGGCACTTGAGGAATCACAAAAGAGAGGTGTTCTCTTAATGTGCAACATATAATCCTCTAATTGGTGTTGAATCCACAGGAGTTGTGCACAACAACTACCAGCTGAAATGTATTCTGATTAAGTTGTGGAGATAGCAATTCTGTTTTGCTTTTTACTACTCCAGGACACAAGCCTTCTCCCCAAGAACTGATGAGTTCCTGAAATGCTTTTTTTGTCCTCTTTGCACACAGCAAAGTCTGCATCAGAATATCCACACAGCTCAAAATCTTCTGACTTAGGATACTAGATCCCCATATTGGGAGTACCCTTCAGATATCTCAAAATTCTTTTCACAACTGAGTAATGATATTCCTTAGGGTTTACTTGATATCTTGCACAGACACATGTAGCAAACATGATGTCTGGCCTACTAGAAGTGAGGTAGAGCAATGAGCCAATTATGCTTCGATACATGGAATCATTATAGGGTTTCCCCTTATCATCCTTGTCTAGAGACACAGTTTCATAGGAGTTCTCATAAGGGCAGAGTTCTCCATACAAAATTTCGGTCTGAGAAATGAAGATTCCTTCCTCAGATTGCTTTACTTGGAAACCTAAGAATTACTTAAGCTCTCCCATACTGCTCATTTCAAATTTACTCTGCATAACTGTAGCAAACTTCTTGCACAGACTCCCATCTGTTGATCCAAATATGATGTCGTCAACATATATTTGGACCAAAAGGATCTGGCCCTTCAACTCTCTCAAGAAAAGATTCTTATCTATTTTCCCTCTTGAGAACTTGTTTTCAAGGAGAACGGTAGACAGTGTCTCAGACCAAGCCCTTGGTGCTTGCTTTAGCCCATACAAGGCTTTCTTGAGGAGATAAACATGATCAGGAAAGGTTGGAGAGATAAAACCAAGTGGTTGAGCTACATAGACTTCTTTTTGCTCTCCATTTAGGAATGCTGATTTGACATCCATTTGATAGACCATGAGTCCCTTCTATGCTGCATAAGATAGAAAGTGTCTGATGGCCTCCAATCTAGCAACAGATGTAAATGTCTGATCAAAGTCTATGCCTTCCTCATGCCTGTATCCTTGAGGTACCAGCCTTGCCTTATTCTTTATGATCAATCCAGCTTCAACCATCTTATTTTTGTAGACCCACATTGGCCCAATAATATTATGCCCTTGTGTCCTTGGGACAATATTCCATACCTTGCATCTTTTAAATTGATTGAGCTCTTCTTGCGTAGCCATAACCCAGAATTGGTCTTTGTTGGCTTCCTCAAATTTCTTGGGCTCAAGTTGGGATAGAAAACTGAGGTGCAAGTTTTCAGTTAGAGCATTTCTTCTGGTTTTAACTCCATCAGTGAGCTCACCAATTATCTGATTTGCTAGATGACTTCTAAGATGTCTCATAGCTGTAGGAATCACTCTTGATGGTTCTCTTGTTTTAGTAACTTCTTCAGCTCCTACTTCATGATTCTCATTTAGGAGATTTGGCTCTTCAGTGGACTCTTCTACTGTTTCTGGAATAGATTCCAGTGTGGAGGGCTCATTCTTCTCAGCTGTTTCTTCTTCTCTGATTTTGAGGGTCTCTAATCTTTCTTCAATTCATGCACTGGATGAACTAGAAGAAGGATTATGCAGCATGCTGCTCTCATTAAAAATGATATGTACAGATTCCTCAATTGTAAGAGCTTTCTTATTGAAGACTCTGTAGGCTTTGTTATGCTTGCAATATCCTATAAAAACACCTTCATAGCTCTTTTCAGAGAATTTGGTAATGTAGTGCTTATTGTTTTTTAGCACATAGCATTTACTTCCAAAGATTTTGAAGTAAGCTAATGTTGGCTTCTTACCCTTAATCAGCTCATAAGGAGTCTTATTATGGTTCTTTATTAATGAGTGCTCTATTTTGCATATGACATGCAGTGTTGATTGCCTCAGTCCAAAGGTATTCTGGGAGTGAGGAGTCACTCAGCATGGTCCTACCATCTTCAATGTGTATTCTATTTTTCCTCTCAGCCACCCCATTCTGTTAGGGAGTTCAGGTAGAAGAAAACTCTTGTAGGATACCTCTTCTTCACAGAATTCGGTCATTGAACCAGACTAAAATTCAGTTCCATGATCACTTCTTGTTTTGAGCATAAAACGTTTTACTTCATTTTGAATTGGTTTGACAAAATTCTTGAATGTACTTAGAGTATCAGACTTGTGTTTCAAAAAGAACACCAGGAAAATCTAGAATGATCATCAACAATATCAATGTATAGGCCATTCCTCCTAAGCTATGCACTGCCATAGGACCAAATAAGTCCATATGCAGTAGGTATAAGCACTAGTGGATTTTTTGTCCTGTATGCTTTTGAATGAAGTTATTATTTGCTTGCCCATTTGGCATGCATGACAAGGACTCATATTTAAGCAATCCAGCTTAGGAGCATCCCTTACCAAGTTCTTGGTTATCAATTTCTTGAGAGACTTGAAGTTAATGCGGCCTAGTATCTTCTGCCACATTACACAAGCAGACACTCCATCATTTGCTACAAGACATATATGCTCTTTTTTCTTAATGCAAATGAAGTTTAAGCAATATATATTGCCACTTGTAGTGCATGTTAGGATGAATTCATTCTAAGAATCCTTGATCAGGCACTTATCCTTGTGAAAAGAAACATCATATCCCAAGTCACACAGCTGACCTATGCTTATGAGGTTATGTTGTAACCCTTACACATAATCTACTCTTGTGATAGTTGTTGGATGTTGAGGCGCCCTTAGAGGGGGGGGGGGGTGAATAAGAGTTTTAGAAAACTTTAATATTTTATAGAAAACTTTTGATATTTTATTTGAATAAGAGTGAATATAAACCAAAGAGTAGTAAATCAATTTTATTAAATAGAAAAAGAAATGATTATCATTAATAAACTTGATAACAAAATTTGATTTCAATGATGCTAGAAATCAAAGCGAATAATATGAAAACTCTTTTGTTTTATATACCGACTCTTCTCCCTAAGAACCGGTTGGCTTTAGCCGATCTATCCCCAGATATGGCCTCAAGCCGCTCTAGCCTTTCTATCCCCATAAAGTCCTTGAGCATCCCCTAGATCTACTCCCTAGACCTAATCGCCAACATGAGGCGAATTCCTCCCTAAGTCCTACCCAAACCTAGTCGCCAACACGAGGCGATTTAACAAACCGATTACAAAGATAAAAATAAAAGACAAATACAAAAGGGAAATATAAAACTCCCTATGAGATAATCTGAAGGAGACGCCGAAGAATCGCTGAAGATCATTGAAGTCCAAGCGTGCGTTCTTTGCATTGAGTTAGCGTGTTGATCCAAGCCTCCTTCGATTCCCCCTTTTGAATTTATGGGAGATGAGTTGGTCTGGAAATACGGCCCTCTCAGAGTTTCTGAAGTGTTGGAATAGGGCTCTAATCAATCAGTAGTTGGAGAAGATGAAATCCACCTCTTATAGGACTGGAAGCTAATGTCGGCGTTAAGAGTAAACGTCGGGCGTTGACTCAGTATAGAAATAACTTGATGGCTCGGATCTTTAAAATAGGAAGGAGATTTTGCATCTTTGGATGCTTTCATTTTAGGCAACCTTAACGTTGGCGTTGACTCTAACGCCGGACGTTGAGTCAAATCATTCCAAAATTTCTCCTGCAATCACAGCAACTTCCCTCCATTTATTTTGAATCTTGGCGGGAACAAAAGTTAACGCCGACTTTAAGAGTTAACGTCGGGCGTTGAGTCAAATCATTCTTAAATTGCTCCTTAAATCACGGCTGCATTCCTCCTTGCCATAATCATTGAGTGTTAACGCCCAGTGTTAAGTCCTAACGCCTGGCGTTGACCTTCTCTCATTTCTTCAGTCGGCAAGCCATCCAGTCAATCGGCAAACCATCCCGTGAAACGGCAGACGATCCCATCGAATGTCAACGCCCAACGTAAAGCATAACGCTTGGCATTAGAATATATTCATTTAAGCAAGTGGACAGTTCTAGAACAATGGAGCAACAACCTAGTGTCATACATGTTCAAAACCTGCATGCTAAAAACACAAAGGCAAGCAAGATCAAATACAAGTAGAATTTGTTATTCTCAAATCAAAGGGATGCAGAAAACCATATTCCAACAATCTCCCCATTTTGATAATAACAAATCCAATAGAGATCAATCAGATTCATAGATAAAGAATTTGTGTTTTTATAAAGATATATGACACTGAGCAATTATAAGATAATGATAAGAATTATAGATCATTTAAAAGTGCCCCCCCCCCCCCCCTACAAAAGTGCTCCTCCTTTGTGTATGCACCCATAGACTAGATTCATGCTCCCCCTTAATCTAGTGAATCCTACTCCATTAATCATTACAGTTTATCATTTTATTCTCCCCTTTTGTTATTAGCAAAAGAGGGTGGAGTGAAACCAAACTAGAATAAAGAAGACAAAAGTTGGGACATAACTAAGAGAGGATTAAGAGTTTTGTGTAAACAAAAAGTAAGTTATGATCAAGCTAAGGGAGAGAGTAGAACAGTGAAAAAAATATATGATAAATGTGAAAGATCAACATTCCATGATTTTACCAAAGGAATTCTACCACTTGCTTTTCAAATTAATTTTTAAAGAAGAATATTACTTGTTGAAAGAGATGCAATAGTGTTTGACAAACACAAGTGAAGAAAGACCCAAGAAGTGAGCATGATAAACCATGGTAAACGAAGTACATGACCAAAAGACAAATGCGGAAAACAAAAACAAAAAAATAAGAGTAGTATTTTTGTTATAGTTTGACCATTCCAACAATATGTCTAGACTCTTCACATTTGAGCATTTTAACTTTGAAAATTTTCATAACTAATAGGTAAGCTTGATTTAGCATATTCAAAAAGATAATAACTACAATGTATCCAATTCGTATTTCAAGTAAAGAAAACATTATAGAAATCATGCATTGCAATCCAGTGCTTTTACTTAAGTTTTTAGTGAATTATGTAATGTTTGCATTAGGATCCAATTCTCATGAGTGGAAGCTTTATGAAAACAATGATGTGTGCATAAGGTGTTTTAATAAAAGTATACAAGTGAAATAATCAAAACACATGACGTATATAATGAAATAAAGGAAACAATATTAAGGATGCAATCTTATAATTACTTTCACACATCAAATTTAGAATAAAGTTTCAAGGCACAAATAATGAGTACAACAACCAAGGTGCTTCGCCCACACAATGCTCATTAAGACTTATCAGGGAGCGAAGTGTTGCTTGGGGGATCACATAAGAAATTTTATTGATTTTAATTTTTAGTGATCCGGTGTACAAATAGAAGTGATAAAAGATGATTGTGTTTGTAGAAGACACTTTACAATTCTTTCCAAGGTGCTCAACCTCACAATGCTTATTAAGACTTATCAGGAGGGTGAGTAGTGCTTGATTGAGTTATCTTTGGCATTTTATTTCATATTATTGTAATAGCGGTCCAAAGGTCTCTGAATTCACTTGTTGTTGCAAACACTAACAATATTGAAATAACACTTCAATGTGTGCAAGAAATTTAGTGTTTGAATGAAGGTGTAGGTAATTTGGACATACAACTTAATATGTTAGGACTATTACACTACACAATCATGCAAGACTAAGATTATAATCACATGTAGATTACCAAAATAGTGAGTGAATGAATCATTGATTAGCATAAAACATTTCTCATGCTTAGAGGCATGCTAGGCAATCATACACAATTTTCTATAGACTATTTCATTACACATAATCAGATTAAGGTCAAGGCATGAAGATAAAACAATCTTTAGGAAATTTGAAATTAAAATTAGACATTGAAGATATTCTTTAAGTGTATGGCTAAACAAATTTGACCATTTGAATCAAAATAACTAAGAAGTTTTGCTCTTGTGAAATCTTATAGTCAAACCATAGTTTTGTAAATATTTAAAGCAAAATAAATAACAACAACATATTTTTGATTATTTTGAATTATTTGATTTTTTTTTTTTGTATTTTGGAATAAAACAACCAAATAAATACCAAAATAATTTTAAAAAAACTGAGAATTAAAAGAAACAGAGAAAGATCATTATAAAATACCAGAAATAGTGTTGAGAAAATAGAATTTCAATTTGGCAAAAGGGGCTAACGCCTGGCGTTAACTACTTAACGCCCAATCAGAACTCTGTTTTTTGAGATTTTTGAAAAATTTTCCTTTGGAATAGTGAATATGCATATTGTCCTTCTTGGTGTGGAAATTTCAGAAAATTTAAAGATGATTAGAAGGCTCAAAATTATTTAATACTTTTCCATATAAAGGTTGTAAAATTATTTTTAAGAATGTTAATTCAAATAATGTAAATCCGATTGCATGAAAACTGAACTAAGAGATATAGAGCTCAGATACTATTCAGCATTGTGATATAGGCAATTTTGCACATAAGGTTAGCGCTAGGCGTTAATTTCTAACACTGGCGTTAGAGGCTAATGCCTGGCATTAACTAGTTAACGCCAAGACAGTAGATGATTTCATGCATTTTTAAAAAAACTTTTCTTTGATTTCGTGTTATTATAGAAAGGCCTTCTTAGTGTATAAATTTCAGACATTTTGGATATCTTTAGAAGACTCAATAAGCATGATTTATTTGTTCAAATAAGGTTTTTATATTTTTATTTGATTTTCAAATACTTGTGTTTTACACGATCATTAAAGATCAAAAATGTTAAAATATGAAAAACACAAGATAAGCATTTTCAATCAAAACAAGAATGCATGAATAATATAGTCATAAAGAGTGCATGCAAAATATATGATATAGGAATGTCTTAGATAATAATACCCTAACCATATGCTACACTAGCCCCGTACTAAGTGACGGATGGGCATGAAGAGCTGCACACATGCCGTAGGTTGGGGTGTTAATCCTATATGCACACACTAGAGAACGCTCAACCAAGCACTCTTTCCCCCCAGTTCCTCGCAAGGCCTCACTGGAACCCTCCCCGGTTAAGGACAAGACATGACTTTGAGGTTAGATCATCTAGTGCATACAATCCTACGCCCTCGCTATTGTGAGACACATAATGTGGGTGAATGATCATGGACATCCAAATCATTTTGTCCTAAGGATTGACTCATAAACTTTGGCTTATATTTAGGAATTTTAGAATAGTCATTGTAGTTAAGATAGATGATTTTTTTGATTTTAAAGCCAAGTAATTTTCATGTCTTTTAAAATTTCATTATTCAAAATTTACCTTACCACATCATGGCATGATATAACCAGCCTAGAAATTTATTTCTACCAATAGTACAAGATTGTGCTAGAATGATTAGGTTGAATGCCATAGAATTAATAGTGATGATGTTGCATGTATTCAATAAATAGAATTTCAATTTATAGACCTAGAATGAAGTGATGATTCAATTTGAATTATTCTTAGTGCTGCAAAGTTGGTTCTAGGGTCTACATAGAGATGAGATACATTCACACGTATTAACTAATTCATTCATTTAATGATAATGATCATAACCATATGTTGGAGGAAATATGATCTTTTGTAGTTATGTTTAATATTTTAATTTAAAAGATCTTTTGATATTACATAATTATGATCATTAATTTTATCAGATAGAAATTTTGATACTCATAATAAATTATTGTAAGTGAAATATATAAAACAATTCATATTCAACATTTTCAAAATATTAAAGAGAAAGATTGTAAGGTGAATAATGAATACAATGAGAAACTATTTTTTTGGTTATTTTTGAAAGGTTTTACAAATTATCTCTTTGGTTTTTGAATATTAAACAGAAACATACATATATAATTTTCTTGACTTTTAATTTTCATTATTCTATTTTTCTTTCGCATAACATGGCATGATAGAACTAGCATAGACATTTTATAGTGAGTGATGATGCTAGAAGAAAAATAAATGGTAATAAGGTGCATGGTTATGTAAAATTACAAGCATATGATTTGTTGGAAGGGGACACAGGGGCCTGCAACGTAAATCCATAGACAAAAAAAAATACCGAAAAAGAAAAACAAATATAACTTCTAAATAGAGTTGAATTTTGGCAATTCTGAGGGTCCAAAAGAACTCAAACGAGCAAAGCTCATTTGCCATTGCATAGATCTTCTCGTCCTCATTCCTAAAAGTTATTGTGGGCGAAAATCGGACAAGCGGATCAAAAGGTATGATCGTTTGAAATGTGCGTCAAAATCCCGCATATTTTTGTAACTATAATTTTGGTTTTTGCTTAAGAACATATGATTTTTGCAATTTTTCAATTCTGATTTTTCGTGATTATGATTAAAACTTATTAGAGGCTATCAAATGAAATAATGATATTAAATAAGTAATCAATCACTTGTGCATTTTATACATTTAGCCAAAGACCCCATAATCTTCCTTTAAATCCCTTTTTGATAATTATTTTATTAGTCTTGATAATATCATATAAGCATTTAGCATTTAATTTATAATGATGATATAAGACATTTAAGGGTAATGGATTTAGAAGGTTAAAAATAAAAAAGATCGATAGGTCACTTGAGAGATGATATGACTTTTATTCAAATTCTGATATGTGAAAAGTCATATTGCAAGATATATATTAGTGACCTTATCATGTTGGCTCAAGAAAAGTAAAAAAAAAACAAAAAAAATTAAGCATGAAGTAGAGTTAATGATATTTCATATTCAATTATTTTTACTTCATGAAAATGATTGGATATTAATGAATGTGAGATTTTGGTATCCAAAGAGGACCAAGTGGAATGGTTCCTTTGGGTATCCAAATACATCGTGTTTGCTTTTGGGGAGATGGAAATGAATGAGCCCTTTTGAGTGGAGTTTGTGTTTCATCTTTAACTTTGGGTCTCCATTCAAACCTTGGTTTAAAATTATTTTAATGAATCATATTTCCATTGTGATTTTCTTTATCTTTAAGATTATAATTGTAATGATTATTGAAAGTATTTTTCATAAGAAATTTGTGAATATTTAATTTTATGTTGGGAGAAGATTGATGTTGTAAATGATAATGATGATTGTATTTTGGAATTTCATTTTTAATCTTTTGAAGTTTTTTATTTCCATTGTTTGGCTTATTCAATTTTTGGGAAATCATATTCAACTTGCTTTTGGATTTTGCTTTATATTGAGAATGTATGTTTTGAGAAATTTTCTTTATGATTTCCTTAAGCAAGTTGATTTTAGTTTCTAATTCATTATTCTTAATTTTTAAATTATGTCTAGCTTTATTATAAGCTATTGTGCTATTTTTAAGAGTGGAAACAATTGAATCAATATGATTTTGATAGTTATTTCTATATTCTTCAAATGTTCCATCCATCTCTTTAATTTCAATTTTATAGTCTTTACACTTAGCACAATCATTTTTCAAAGCTGAAATTTCTAAACATAATCTTTCATTTTGTTCTTTTACAAAAATAAACCCCTTTTCATGTTTCTTGTGTTTTTCTTTTAATTCATTATATTCT
The DNA here is from genome assembly GCA_033032865.1 of Dactylorhiza incarnata. Taxonomy (NCBI): domain Eukaryota; kingdom Viridiplantae; phylum Streptophyta; class Magnoliopsida; order Asparagales; family Orchidaceae; genus Dactylorhiza; species Dactylorhiza incarnata. Next base: position 2,476,901 of record JAWHQI010000073.1, read on the forward strand.
ACACAAGGTTTAATGTTTTCAGCTAAGGAACCATGGGTAGACCTAGATAACTCAAAATTTGATTCTTCATTAATTTTTGACTTTAAATCTTTATTTTCTAAGCACAATTTGCAATTAGCATTTTTTAATTTCTTAATTTTGCACTTTGTAATTTGTAGCAATTGTAATGTAGATATAAAGTTACACACAATAAGAGATTTTGATTTTCTTACAGCGCTTGTGGATGATCCGATATTTGAACATATAGCTCCTTTCTCTTCTTCATCTTCCACATCCAAACAGGAGTTTCCATCATCCCTTTCGCTTGATGTGCATTCCATGGATCAATCATGTGAGGAGTTTTCTTGAACATCAGTGCAAACTTGTATGTTCTCCAAGTCTTGCGTTTGTTCCATACCTATAAAAGGAGAATCATAAGTTCTTTCATGAAAATTCCAAATTTTATATGCGGTAGGCAAATTATAAATAAGTTTGAAAATATTTTGATCTAACGCACAAAATAGAGTATTTATAGATTTTGCATTTAAAACAATTTTGTTTCTAGTTAATACGCTAGGTGGCTTTTCAATAGTAATATTCCAAACTTCTTCATCTAAAGCTTTAAGAAAAAATTTCATTAATATTTTCCACCCTTTATAATTTTTGCCCATAAATAATGGTGGTGGTAATACTTTTTCATTTATATTAAAATTTTCCCCAATAGTAGAAGCGAGATCATGATCAAGAGACGCCATTATTCTCGGTTGTTAAGCCGATTTGGAATAACCTCCCTCTGATACAACTTGTTGGATCTTGAGGCGCCCTTAGAGGGGGGGGGGGGGGGGGGGGGGGCGTGAATAAGGGTTTTAGAAAACTTTAGTATTTTATAGAAAACTTTTGATATTTTATTAGAATAAGAGTGAATATAAAACAAAGAGTAGTAAATCAATTTTATTAAATAGAAAAAGACATGATTATCATTAATAAACTTGATTACAAAATTTGATTTCAATGACACTAGAAATCAAATCGAATAATATGAAAACTCTTTTTGTTTTCTATACCGACTCTTCTCCCTAAGAACCGGTTGGCTTTAGCCGATCTATCCCCATATACGGCCTCAAGCTGCTCTAGCCTTTCTATTCCCAGAAAGGCCTCGAGCACCCCCTAGATCTACTCCCTAGACCTAGTCACCAACAAGAGGAGAATTCCTCCCAAAGTCCTACACAGACCTAGTCGCCAACACGAGGCAAATTCATGAACCGATTACAAAGTTAAAAATAAAATACAAATACAAAAGACAAATATAAAACTCCCTATGAGGTAATCTGAAGGAGACACCAAAGAATCGCTGAAGATCGTTGAAGTCCAAGCGTGCGTTCTTTGCATTGAGTTAGCGTGTTAATTTAAGCCTCCTTCGATTCCTCCTTTTGAATTTGTGTGGGAGCTGAGTTGGTCTGGAAATATGGCCCTCTCAGAGTTTCTGAAGTGCTGGAATAGGCCTCTAATCAATCAGTAGTTGGAGAAGATGAAATCCACCTTTTTATAGCACTGGAAGCTAATGCCGGTGCTAATAGTTAACGTCGGGCGTTGACTCAGTATAGAAATAACTTGATGGCTCGGATGTTCAAAACAGGAAGGAGATTTTGGATCTTTGGATGCTTTCATTTTAGGCAACCTTAATGCTGGCGTTTACTCTAATGCCGGGCATTGAGTCAAATCATTCCTAAATTGCTCCTGCAATCTCGGCAGCTTCCCTCCATTCATTTTGCATCTTGAAGGAACAAAAGTTAACGCCGACGTTAAGAGTTAACACCGGGCGTTGTGTCAAATCATTCTTAAATTGCTCCTTCAATCACGGTTGCATTCCTCCTTTCCATAATCATCGAGGGTTAACGCCCAACGTTAAGTCCTAACGCCTGGCATTGATCTTCTCTCATTTCTTCAGTTGGCAAGCCATCCAGTCGATCGACAGACCATCCCGTAGAACGGCAGACCATCCCGTCGATTGTCAACGTCCAGTGTTAAGCATAATGCCTGGTGTTAGAATATATTCATTTAAGCATGTGGACAGTTCCAGACCAATAGAGCAGCAACCTAGTGTCATACATATTCAAAACCTGCATGCTAAAAACACAAAGGCAAGCAAGATCAAATACAAGTAGGATTTGTTATTCTCAAATCAAAGGGATGCGGAAAACCATGTTCCAAAAATAGTGATACTACCATTTGTGATCTTACCATAGCCCTTGACTACACCTATGTTAGATCCTCCAAATTTAACTTTGGGTCCATCTTCTACAAGTGCAAACTCCTTCTATAGACTTCTTGTTCCAGTCATATGTCTGGAACATCCATTGTCCAAGTACCATGCAAGAGTCTTAGTGGTTTTTGGACATACCTGCAAGACAACTACACTTCCTTAGGAACCCAGTCTCTCTTGGGTCCTAGGTGCTTGTTAGAAAATGATTTAGCAGCCTGCCTTTTTGTTGTCATTTGGGAATGATTCTAGGCAGTTGGTTTGAACCAATAGCCTAAGGCAAAATGCCCTACTTTTCTATAACACCAACATTCAAATCTATTGTATGTAGATTTTCTTGTAGTGTTTGGTCTGACCAGGTTAGGCTATTGCTTGACAGCTAACCTTCCCTTTTCGGAGGCTGAAGGGTTTTCCCTAACATGGCAATTTCTGAAGGCCTTTACTGGAGGATTCTCTTGGGGTGCAGATAGTGCACTCTTCCCAAGGAAAGTTTGTCTCTTGCTTAGCCAGGTAGAAGGCAGCTTAAGACTGTTGTCTATCTTTTGGCTTTCTTTGCATCCATAGATGCTACTGCGATCATATGAATTTGTGGGTATGATCACTTTTCTGAATCTAGTCTTTCCTTGGGTAAATTTCCCATAGTTTTCTCCTTGCGTGTAGCCCGAACCTTGCTTATTTGTTTGTGAAAAGTTGTCAATCAAGGGAAGAACTATTTGTGGCTTGGAATAGCTATCCACAATTTTCTTTACCTTTAAGAGCATATCCTCCAGCTATATGATTCTAAAATTATTGTGCTTGATGACTTCAGTCAAAGTGCTAGTGCTCAGTGGAGGGATTGATAATTTGGTTTTCTCTTGAGCCCGCTCAGTTACTTTGTCAAATAGTTCATCTCTCTTGTCACTCAAGGAGATGATCTCTACAGCTTGTGCCTTATAGAGAGCTTTTTCTTTCTTAAGGGCATCAAGCAAGGCACCAAAATTTTCAATATAGTCAGTGTCAACTTCTCTTACTGTTGAAGAGGAGCTGGCATCTGAATCTGTGTGACAGATGGTAGGAGAAGCTTTAGGAATTTCCTGTTTGTGATGAATTTCATCACAACATTGTTCATCTGAGAAAGCCATGGCTGCTATATGGCTATCTGATTCTAATGAAGAGCAATCAGTGTCACTGTCACTAAGTGTCTTTACTTTCTTTGCTACAAAACCTTTCTCTGACTTCCAGTTCTTAGAGTGCTTTCTTCACTCTTCTCTTGTCTTTTGAATGGACATTCAACAAAGACATGTGCAGGCTTTTTGAAGCTGTAACAAACAATGTTAGAAGAATTATGTTTGCTAGATTTGGAGTCATACCTGTCTGTTCTGCGCTTCCTCCCATACTTGTCTTCTCTCCTGGATCTAGAGGGTGAAGCTTCATAACTTTTGTTCCCTCTTCTTCTATTTCTCAGCAGTAACTTAAACTGCTTGGTGAACAATGAGACATCTTCATCAGAGAGTTCTGAGATGGAGTTGCTTAAGGACTCCTTCTCTGAGACATATACAGGCTCCACTGTCCTGTGCTTTCTGGAAGCTTTAGCATTAAAGGCCACTGCCTTTTCCTTATTATAAGCCTTGGTGTTTTCCTCCTCAGCCTTCGTAGTGTTTAGCTACAGCTCAAATGATAGGAGCTTGCCATAGAGCTGTCTAGGCTCCATTGCTCATAGATTGCCAACTTCCCTTATTACACACAGCTTTATGTCCCATTCTTTGTTCAGGGATCTCTGGAATAATTCATTGAGCTCATAGTTGGTGAACTCTCTTTCATAAGTTCTGATCACATTGGCAATTCTGAAGATCTTCTCATAGCAGGTAGCAATGTCATCCTTCTTGTTTTGCCTGAAGGATTCATACTCTTGATTCAAGAGGGATTTTTTGTTATCCCTGACTTCTTCAATTCCTTCCATGTATACAACCAATGAGTCCCACATTTCCTTAGTTGTTTTGCCACGAATCAGATTTTGAAATGGTGAATCATCAATTGCATTTACAATTATGTTCTTTTCCCTTTTGTCCATAGTTACCAAGGCAACTTCATCCTTGGTGAACTAGGATAAGGTCTTAGGTGTGGGAGTTGCTGTTGGATCCATAAATATTCAAGGGAACATAGGGTACCTCTTCCACTGCCAGATAGACTCTAGGGTCTGAGTCTTCCATGTACAACTTGATTCTTTGCTTCCAGATGGTGAATTTCTCCTTAGTGCAGATGGGCGACTTCATTGAGCTCATTTCCTTATGCTCACCAGCCATTGATTTAGCATAACCCACTAAATTTGTAGATCTTGTTCTAAGTTGTTAATCCTTTGAACTCAACCTCGCTCTGATACCAATTGAAAAAATGGGTTGTCTATAAAATACACCTAAAAGGGGGGTGATTAGGTGTTTTTCAGTATTATTTGATACTTTAAAGTTTGACTATCACAGCACAAAAGCAATCACAAAAAACACACAAGATTTATAGTGGTTCCCAACAAGACAATGTGTCTAGAGGTAGTCCACTGTCCCTCCCACCTATGTAGCAGTGTGAAAGAGTAGGCAACTTCTCTAAAACTCGCATCTTTTCACTATACAAAAGATCTTATAACTCAGATCACAAAGGATCCTACCTCAACCCTTTACACAGAAAAGCCTACACTCAGGTTATACAAACCTTACAACAATTTTCTCAGACTTTACAAGTCGTACCAAGCACTCAGATCTGTACTAAGATCCTACCAAAACTCACGCTCACACAGAACCCTACCAAGCTCAGACTTTACAAGTCTTACAATATCTCAGATCTTCAAAAAGATCCTACCAAACTCAGCCTCACTAAGAACCCTACCAACTCAGATCTATCACTAGATCCTACCAGCTCAGGCTCACAAAGAAACCTACAAATTAATACAGGAAGGTTGTTGTAGAAGAAATGACTTGAGGATGAGAGCTTTGAATATTAGGTCTTTCTTCTTCTTATAACAATAAGCCCAAAGATCTTGTGGAACAATGAACCTTTCTTTATAATTTTCTCTAGACCTTCACAACACAGCAACAGTTAAGTCTTCTTCTTGTTGATTTTTTTCTTTCTCTTCAGAAAGTATGTATACTAATTAACTTGAGAGAGAATACTGAGCAAGCCTGTTCTGTAGAAGGAAAATGTCTCTTTAAATCTTGTTCTGCAATTTTGTATAAAACCCCTTGTTGATTATTCCATAATCAATTTTCCCGTTTGAAAAAAGTCTTGCAGAATTGGCAATATTTCATCATAATTACTGGTTGTTCTTGGAACTTGCAGAATATAGAAATAATAAATTTCTTCATTACATACTGTGCAACGACTATCTTCTATAGAGAATATAACAATTATTGCTCTTCGATTTGTGCGCAAGATAGGCAGCATGCACATTCCCTGAATATCAATTTCCAAGAATGTACGCGCATTAAGTGTTGCTCTGCATCTTGTCAAGACGATAATATTTCTTCAAGATGATATCGTCTTGATCAGTGTTAACGACAGATATTCTTTACGATGATATTGTTGACATACTTCCTTCTTCAATATTTTACTAATATCTCAACGATAATACTTCTTCAAGACGATATCGTTGAGATATTTCCTTAGATACAACATATTTTCAATCTTCAAGGCGATATGCCTTCTTCAAGACGGTATCGTCGAAATGCATCTTTCTTCAAGACTTTACATGATATCTCACTGATATTACTTCTTCATGACGATATCGTCGAGATATTCCTTTTAATATGACTTAGACTTTTCTTCAAGTTGATAGCCTTTCTTCAAGACAATATCTTCTTGATCTTTAAGATGATATGAGTTCTTCAAACCGATGTTTGTTTTCATGAATCTTTCTTCATGAATTAATGGGTCAAGTCATTCATCTTCAAGGCTATACTTAGCTCTATCCTCGATAAGCTTTCTTCAACCTTTAAGACTATATATATTCTTCAAGACGATGTCGTCGAGTCATCTGAACTTAGTCTTTCTCAACTATAAGCTATCTTCAATCTTCAAAACTATATGCTTTCTTCAAGACGATATCGTCGAAACTGATTCGACGATATGATATCTTTCTCAATGAATCATCAGCTGAGTCTTGAGGCGATATTTTACTTAGTGATTTTTATTACTATTATCGTCTAGATACTAGTGATGTAGCTTTGATGTATCAGTCACAATATGAACTTAAACATGACATCAAAAACAACTTAGCTTATCTATACTTGCGTTCCTTCTTCAAATCTAGAGATATTGAAGGCATAAAACCCAACAAATAATATGGGCAGGACAAACTGATAGTTTATAGGTAGTAGTTTAGATCACCTATAGGGGAAGTGAATAGGTCACTTTCTTTTCTTTCCTTTTTGAGCCAACTATTTTTAGTGAATGTAAAAGTTATAATCACACACACAGAAAGCACACAAGCATATATAGAGGTTCCTCAAGACAGGGTGTCTTGAGTAGTCCTATTTCCCCCTTCACCCTTCTAACAATGAGTTAGACAGGGCCAACTCCTCCAACTCAGCTTCAAGAGCTTACAACTCAAATTTCTCAGAATCTCTCAGGTTTTCTCCAAACCTTACCTCGGGCTCAACAACCCTACAAACTCAGAGTCCTCCAACTCTGACCACTCAGAAATCTCCTGATTTCCAACCTCAGACCTATCAAGAAGTCCGACCTCAGATCTTCACAAAGATCTTACATGCAAGCTGGGAGTACAGATCTACCCTCAGGCTAAGTAGCCCTACAGCTCAGGCACAAAGGCCTTACAGATAAATAAAGTGTTAAAGATACAACATAAGACTATATAAAGTAAACCTTCAGATCTTGTCTTCTGTTTGTTGAAACAGAACTGTGAACCAGCAGCTAAAGGTATTGTTTCTCCTTGATCTTGTCCTTCAGCAAAGTTAAAGATCTACTTGTTCTTCTTGAATGATTCAGGAAGAACTATCTTATCTCCCAGCAGAGTTCATCTTTTGCTTGAGAGAATGCTCTTCAAGAAGCTTAACGAAGATAGAACTTGCTGCACACAATAATTTTTTCCCGATAGAACAATGGTCTTCTTTTAAACCTAACTTCTTCTTTTATACTTCCTTCTTACTTTCAACGACTATTAGAAGCCCCTGACACTGCATGGGCATCTGCCAATAATCTATCTTGCTTTTCAGCCACTTGTGCCAAAAATAGATCCCGCCAGTGCTTTATTCATATTTGAATCTGTCTCAGCGGTTGGGCTGAGACAGCCTTCAAACTCAACGGCAACATTTGTCTCCGTCTCAGTGGCTCTGCTGAGACATACAGTCGTCTCAGTGGCTTTCCTCTATGTGCAGCTCAGCAAACCTAGACTCCTTCTCAGCGGCACCTGGCCTTGTCTCAGCAGTTCAGCATAGACTGAGTGGTCGTCTCAGCAATTTTGGCAATAACCTCTGAACATATTCCACTTCTTGGAATAACTTAACCCTGCTTTAGCATAATACAAAATAGGGTTTATAAAATACAATAAGTGTAAGACCCCTTTTTTTTTCTTTTGAAAACCCGGATCTTATGCCCAAATTCGCCACTTTGCGGTGACACCTTCACTCGGGAAGGTCGCCACTACAAAACACCGATCCTACAGGCCATATTGATCACAGAAGAAGAAAAGTATAAATGAACAAAAAGGAGTTCAAGTCCACAATCACATGCTATATATAATAAATGTTCACATGGTATAATTGAAATAACAAAGTTACAATAATAAAGGGCTCATGCCCTGTACATCCTGTCCTTAATACAAGATCACTCGCGGAAGCTAAATACTAATCACTCACTGATCCTGAAACTTGTGCTCCTGTACTAGACTGACCCGCCTCCGTCTGCACCGGCCTCTGGTGTTGATACGTCTCCTCAGTCCCCTAAAATGATATGGTCCACCGACCGTTAGTCAAAAAGACTATGCCTTATGTTCCCCACCCCACCCCCAATGGCTCCTTGGCACCGAGCGGGAGGATGAAGCGGAGGACATCAAGGGGTATAAATCAAAGCAGATGACGGTGGATCTAGTCTACAGGAAATGTCTACCACTACTCAAGTATATATATACATTTGAAGCAATAAATAAAGAATGGTAAAGAGGAACTAAGGAACAGTAAGTAATGACAAGTATATAATATAAAAGAAATGTAACCATTGATTTATAGGAATGCCCATACAAACCTATAGACCAAGGGGTCGTTTAGCAAGGCCTATTGTATAAAGAGTCCCATAACCAATTTACACGATAGGGGTAGGGGTTGAAATGCAATGCTTATGCCATGATATGCAGAGTTAGGTAGTTTATGCTATGTTCACACAAGTGCAACTCACACACTTCGACTCTATGAGCACAGACCTTTAGTTCCCCCTTTTTGGAGCTAGCAAGACTCCCAGGATACTCCCATAGTGGCAAACGGAAGCGGTGGGTTGGGCCTCACCCACCTTTAGGTTGGTATTCACACTACCTAACCTAGACCTATCGTATGCCTCAACGCAAAACCGAGGAGCATCTGCGTACTCTTACTGGCTGGACTACCAGACTTTAATGGCTAAGTGGAAACTCAACACTTGTCGAGTCAATGTATTGATGTCAGTGTGAACGACCATCCAATACCAAAGACCCACCACCTTTATGCACATGCAAACATGTTTACCATCTATCTCTGAGCCATAAGCTCCCCGGGCTAACCTGCCCGTCTCCAACAAACATTACTGAGTCCCAAGCTCACCAAACTAATTAGTCTGCTGCAACAACCACCAAGCCTACCGCTCATAAGACCAAACCGACCAATATACCCGTAACATCGGGGTGTGGGTGAGTGTATTATTAAGTAAATATTGTACATCAACTTATGCCTACAATTTATGGTTATTCTTGGACTTCCTGAGGATTACCCGGTAAGGGGCTCGCTACGGTACTAGGAACTATAATGGGATGACACCCCAAGGCTCCCTTTCTCAAGACACTTAATGTTATTGGTATCTACCCATATACATAGCCCTCTTACCATTTCACTTGTATTAACCCTAGGTGGATTATGACTCTCCAGGGGAAAGGCGATTAATTGTCAATTCCGAGCATAAGCTTACCCTTAAGCTTATCGGGTACACTCTCATCACCTAATCTCCTTTTGGTGACCTCCAATCTCTTCAACCTGACCATGTATTCCAGTTAAACCCCATTTCCTCTTAGTAGACCACTAGTTACCCATGTTTTACCATTTTACTATACGTAGACCAAACGAACTATATGAATCACCTAAGTTGAAGTACTCTAAATACTCATCCTCATGACACAAGATAATTACTGGAGGACTATCATGGCATCATAAGACTAAATCCAGAGATTCATATTTTTCCTTAACATTTTAGCATTTATTTTAATTTCTCCAATATTTGCCAAGTATGAATATGAGCATGAAGTGTAAGGTATTCTTATGATATGGCTCCCATAAAATTAATATAAATCTATCATGCCAAAATAATAGTAAGTACAGAATGTCACAATTTTATAATCAGGAATTGTACTCTAATTATTATATTTAGCATCTATCCAAAGTTGGAGGTTAATGAAGGAACCTTCAAAAATACTTATCCAAACATTATGAAAAAATTACTAGACCTTCATATTAGTCAGAAAAGTCTACTAGCAAAATTTCAGAATTTATAAAGGCAAATTAATCACATAAATGAATATTCCAAAGAAACCCTTTCTAGGGAAAATTGTGAAGGAACCTACTGTTAAATAATTCCAAAAATTATGAAAGAAATACTAGATCCCCAATATGATCATAAAGGCTTACTGACTGAGTTTCACAATTTATGAAAATCATTTTCTCACCTATATAAATATTCCAAATAAACCATAATACGAACATGTTGTGAAGTAGCCTACTGATTACAATCTCTAAAAATTATATAAAAATTTACAGAGCTTCCTAGTGCCCTGAAATGTCCTATCGCCAATTTGAAAATTTTTCCAGAGAGTATTGGACCCTCAATTATTTTTCTTAAGACTAAGCCAGAATAAGTGCCTTGTGAATAAAGTACTGGTTAAATCATTTAGTTAATTACACAAGAATTACCAGAGGTCCATCATATGATTATAAAGGCACTACCAAGATTTCATCACCATCCAATACCATTTGAATATGTAAATCTCTTTAATAATGAAAAGTCCTAAAGGGGGTATAACCCAATTTAGGGGGAATAAGGGTTCCTGAAATCATTCTAAAATTTCCTAGGGTATTATTACACCCTTTGAACTTGTACACCAAGATCCATGACCATTCAAAAACATTTAACCCCATGACCTTCACAAACTCAAAGTGTAACCCTAAGGGAAAAGCTAGGGTTTTGGGGAAAATCCACCCCACATCACCCCAACTCACTCATGGAGGTGTTTTAGGTGATCCTAAACCAGTGGCCAAGGTTTCAACTCATGTTGATGAGTTTTGACCACCATACCCCAAGATAAACACCATACCCTATTTTGACCTAGTTTGACCAAACATGGGTTAGCAATTTTCCTAACCAAATCAGTTCCAATTGGGCTGAAATTGTTACCAAGGTCATATAATAAACCCAAGGAGAACCCACCAAAATTTGGAGGGAGTTGGAGGTCATTAGACCCTAAAATTAATTAACATATGAATTATGAAATTATTACAAGAACCTTAGAAAAATGTTCTCCTAAAATTCCCATATTTGGATATGTTAAGGGTGTAGGTACGAATACAGTAGGTTTCAATGTTCAAGTCAATCCCATAACCCAATCAAAAGTTTTTCAAAAATTAGTGATTGTCCTACCCTAGGGACCAGTCCCACCAAAATGGACCTACAAGGAGCTACAGAACTCCTTTTGGGCTGAAAGAAATTTTAAAATAAAGAAGACTCCAAGGGCTACAACTTTGGTGTTGACCACTTTTTCTGTAGACGGCCCTAAGTATTTTTAATAAATTAATCTATGTACAGCAAAATGTGTGACAAAAAATACATTTAATAAACATTTATATCATATGATCCAGCTAGATCTTGAAGCAATTTCGAGGGCATCCCTTCATCTTCCACCTCCAGCCAGGGGCCAGGATTGCCCCATCCTGGGTGATGTTTAGAGGCATTTTCCCGGCCACCCACGCCCCTCCCCGGCCGGCTAATGCCACCACCACCTTCCTAGAGGTGGTGGCCGGCGATGGGAGGTCTTGGCAGGCCGGTGGTGGCCGGAAATGGGGGTTTAGACAAGAGGAAAAAGCTTCAAAAAATGGAGTTTTCGGCTCACACGATCTAGGGCCAATTGGCCTTACAGCTTGCAAGCAATAGATGTAGATCTATCCACTAGGGTAGAGGAGAAGAACCAGACCTCCAATAGGGCTCGAGGGTGGTTGTTTCCTAGATTTTCCATGGATGCCCCCTTCAAGTTGTGCTCCTTGCCGATCTCTTGATTCTCCACCAAATTCAATGATCTAAGACTCGATTTCAACTGATATCCCCCTTTTGAAGGTGATGGAAGGGTCAATTTGAGGAGGGGGAGGCTTAATGGAGGAGTGCCATTAATGGACATTTCAGTTTCACTTGAAAACTCTTGAATCCTCCACCGGATGGCATGGTAAAGGCTGGATAACGTCTTAGAATTCAATGAGGAGATTAATGGAGGGTGTGGGGAGAGGAATGGGGGGGTCAATTTGCCTTGAATGCCATGAATTCACCTTGAATTTCCACTTTCTCTCACTTCAAATTGGGGGATACTCCCAATTTCTCTCTCCTAGTCACCCCTCCAGAAATTGGATGACATTTCATGTAATTTCAGTGGTGACTAATCATTTGGGCCATTGAAATTGGGCTTAGCCCAAAGGGATCGAGCTTTGGGCTTAATTAACCCAATTTGGGCAATATTGACCTAGTGTTGACTTTGGTCAAATTGGTGAAATTAATTAGGCCCAATGGGTCAATGTTGAACCATTGGCCTCTCTTAGTTATCGGTGGAACATGGGGAAAGTCAATTGGTCCAATTGAACCCTAATTGACCCTAAATAGGGTGGTTTTAATTATTTGGGGCTTGGGTTGACTTTCGTCAAATTGACCATTTGGGTTGGCCCCAATGGGTGTGTAGTGACCCACTGGCCTCCCCTAAGGGTTATCAAGGTCTAGGTAGGGTCAATTTGGCAAAGCGGAGGTCAATTGACCAACAATATGGCAATTTGACCAAAATAGGGCTAGAGTTGACTTAGGTCAAATTGGCCAAATTAGTGGCCCCGTGATGGGGCTTTTTAGTCCATTGGGTCCCTAATATCCCTATAAGATTAGGGGCAAGGTCAATTTGTCTTGGTGGAGGCCAATTGACCCTAATTAGGCTACCTTGACCAATTTGAGGTTAGGGTTGACTTTGGTCAATTTGTCCTCTTTGGTTGACCCCAATGGGTCCTAGAGGCTCTAAGGGACCCTCCAAAGGGTTAGGTGTTCCATGGTTGGGTCAAAGGGTCAAGGAGAGGCCCTAAAGTCCAACCCCAAGCTTGGTAACTGGAAATTGCTATTTGCAGAGCAAGGTGCTCTTCACCTTCAAGCCTAAGTTGACATGGTCTTTTGTGCTTCCTAGGGTTCTAGTTGTTTGTGGGATGTTACAAATCCCAATAAACAAAAATAATAATTTCATCCCCGAAATTCAGGTTAGGCTTGCGGGATTTTCATCGAGGATGACTGAACGTAACATCCCCTAAGAATTGAAGTTGTTCCTGACTCGAAGAGCACCGACTATGTATGCTACATCAATCTTAGAGGCTCCCTGATAAGATTCTCTTGTCCATGATTTCTCCACAGGACCTTGATCAGCGAGACCTTCTTGCGTCGCAAGACCCGCATCTTCGTATCGTCTATCCTGATCGGCTCCACGCAAACTGATCGGTCAGAAGTTACAGGCCCATCCATAATAGATATCTGCTGCTCTATCCATAGCAGATCTCTCCTAAAGGAGGAGACAAGGAATACGTTGTGCAATTCCGCTAACTCCGGTAGTAGCTTTAGTCTATAAGCCAACGGGCTGATCCACTCCAGGATCCTTTAGAGCCCCATCTATTTCAGACTGTGCTTCTTCCGTCTGCAAACCTGCGAGACTCCATGCATCAGACGTATATTCCGGAACACCCGGTCTCCAACCTGGAACTCTACTGCACGATGTCGTGCATCATAATACATGACCTGGCTGCTCTGGGCCTCCAACATCCTAACTCGAATCAGTCGCACCTGGGTATCTATATCCTCCATAAATTCCGAGCCGAGTGCCTTGGGATCCTCATACTGGATCCAAGACATTGGATTCTTGTGCCTCTGTTCCTCTGAGGGTGGAAAGATGTGTTGAACGTCAACTAAGTGCCCAGATAAGCCTGGACTGATCTTCACTTTTTGGCCGTAAACCGTTCATCCTGATCTGACACGATCATCCTGGGTACACCACAATAATGGACAAACATCTCGTCAAATCCCATCAAACACCAACGGGAGCGTCCTTCCATCCCGAGGTGACCCTAGCTACCTTGGTCAATCTATCCTCGATGTTCCAAATAAACTTGTGTCCGGAGTGGGGATGTGTTAACCTGTGTATGAAATCCATAATTATATCCTCGAGCTTCCACTCCCTAACACGGGCACTGACTGTGGTAGTTCTCCAAATGCTTTTGCACTTGGTCTTCAACATTCGACAAACATGGCCGTGCATCACAAACCTACAATGTCTTTCTTTATTTCCAGAAGCTACATGTTCCAGGAAAACACCATTTCTTCAGTGACTAAAGATCTTGTTTGTACGGTAGACAATGCCTCTATAAAATTTTCTCTACACATTCAGATTCTTATTCCTTCAAGTATGTCCGAGTGATCAATCAACTCCACTCTATGACTTATCCGGTCCTTAACATTGATGGAACTGATCAGATCATCAGGCATCCCAATTATCCTCAAATTTTAAGGGGGTGTACACGTGAATCTTTTGATCATATGTTAACCAACCAACAATAGTATCAATGTTTATAAGATGACTCTCAATCATGTTCTACGTGGAGTTTGATTCATATGGTATACGGGTAAACTCTTTTGAAACCCTAAGATTTTTCACAAGTCAATTTCATCAAGGAAAGTTCATCACGTTTATTTCACCAAATTCCTATCACTTCCACATATGCTAGTCTTGATCACTTTCAGATGTCCAAAGCTAGGTAAGAATTAGATCATTCTTACCATAGTAAACTTAAATTTTATATTCTAAATCCAATAATGCATCGTTTTAGATCTCTAGTTATTCATCATCATACCTCCCAAGGTATAAGGGGCTATTATTGTAGTTAAAATTTTCTACCATGATAGGGTGTGATTTTTAACAAATCATAAGTTGATCACTTCCGAATGCCCCAAACCTTAAGAACTTCTGGATATAACTATAACTTGTAAGATCTAATTTCCGTCCTCAACTTCTAGAATGAGACATCTGCATCACTAAGTGACCAGACCTAGCAACTTTACATTTCTAATGCTTCAACTAAGGTCAAGTCGTTGTTCGATCAATGATGTCTATCTGTTTTCCTGGTAATACTACAGATCATTATTCTGAATGTACTGTTACACCATCTCATCTTTGTCAAAGTAACATTGAATAAGATCGACTTCAAAATCATCATGCTCACGACGCAGCACTTTCTAAATTAAATCTTAAGGGAAACCCAAGTCAGTGACTAATTTGCCCAATAAACAAAAGGGTAAGCCACCAATAAATAAAAGATAAGCCCCAATAAACAAATGATAAGCCTCAATAAACAAAAGATAAGCCACTATCTATTTTGGGCTAAGTTTCTTCGATATCACCATGTTATATTCATCTCATGTATACAAACAAGCCTTAGGGCACACAACTTTAAACTTTGGGTTCTATCTTGAGGTTTGTTGATACGCTTCGTACTTTAGACTCTTCAAGGTACCTTCTACGACAACCTTATCGGGGTCAACATGTGACCCAATCCCAAACGGGTCTCTTCTGAACTTTAATTCTCATCCGTCCCTCGGTGTTTGTCGTAGTGGTTGTCTCAATGTAATCAAGTCACCAGTACGAGGGTTGAGTCTACGAGTCCCATACCATTTGTCTTATATATCACTCTCTCTTTCTCTAGCCTCTTTGGGGTATCCTTGTACCTTCACCAAAATTATACCTACGGTCTATTTCAGACTAGGGCATTGTATCATGGTAAGTAATGTGTCTTAGTGGAGTTTAAATCTAACTCGTTGACTAAAGTACTATCTAAAGAGATTTTTGTAGCCGGAGGTATTCCCTGCTAGGGGCAGGGTTCGCCGCAGGCTACAAAAGAAAACTTGACACTCGTAAAGAGATTTGGATAAAAAGTTTTAGTTAAAAGTGGACTTTTCATGTGATTTCTCCATATGGGCACACCAATGCTTCCGTTGCTTAGTTTGTCCTCAAACTAAACTCGCGCAGGGTGGGCCAGGGTTTCTGGACTTCTTTTCTTCGGATCGAGGTTTGCTCTGATACCAGTTTGTAAGACCCTTTTTTTTCTTTTTAAAAACCGGGTCTTATGCCCAGAACCTCCGTTATGCGGTGACACCTTCACTCGGGAAGGTCTCCACTACAAAATGCTGATCCTGCCTGCCATATCGATAACAGAAGAAGAAAAGTATAAACAAACAAAAAGGAGTTCAAGTCCACAATCACATGCTATATATAATAAATGTCCACATGGTATAACTGAAATAACAAAGTTACAATAATAAAGGGCTCATGCCCTGTACATCCTCTCCTCACTACAAGATCACTCGCGAAAGCTAACTACTAATCACACACTGATCCTGAAACTTGTGCTCCTGTACTAGACTGACCCGCCTCTGTCTACACCGGCCTCTGGTGCTGCTGCGTCTCCTCGATCCCCTAAAATTATATGGTCCACCGACTGTTAGTCAAAAAGACTAAGCCTTATGTTCCCCAACCCACCCCCAATGGCTCCTAGGCATCGAGCGGGTGAATGAAGAGGAGGACATCAAGGGGTATAAAACAAAGCAGATGACGGCGGCTCTAGTCTACAGGAAATGTTTACCACTACTCAAGTATATATATACATTTGAAGCAATAAATAAAGCATGGTAAAGAGCAAGTAAAGAACAGTAAGTAATGACATGTATATAATATAAAAGAAATGTAACCATTGATTTATAGGAATGCCCATACAAACCTATAGACCAAGAGGTCGTTTAGCAAGGCCTATCGTATAAAGAGTCCCATAACCAATTTATACGATTGGGGTAGGGGTTGAAATGCAATGCTTATGCCTTGACATGCAGAGTTATGCAGTTTATGCTATGTTCACACAAGTGCAACTCACACACTTCGACTCTATGCGCAATGACCTTTAGTTCCCCCTTTTTGGAGCTAGCAAGGCTCACAGGATACTCCCGTAGTGGCAAATGAAAGCAGTGGGTTGGGCCTCACCCACCTCTAGGTTGGTATTCACACTACCTAACCTAGACTTATCATACGCCTCAATGTAAAACCGTGGATCATCTGCGTACTCTTACTGCATGGACCACCAGACATTCATGGCTAAGTGCAAATTTCACACTTGCCGAGTCAATGTATTGACGTCGGTGTGAACGACCGTCCAATACCGAATACCCACCACCTTTATGCACATGCAAACATGTTTACCATCTATCTCCGAGCCATAAGCTCCCCGGGCTAACCCGCCCGTCTCCAACAATCATTATTGAGTCACAAGCTCACCAAACAAATTAGTCTGCTGCTACAACCACCGAGCCTACCCCTTATAAGACCAAACCGACCAATATACCCATAACAACGGGTTGTGGGTCAGTGTATTATTAAGTTTATCTTGTACATCAACTTATCCCTATAATTTATGGTTAATCTTGGACATCCCGAGGATAACCCGGTAAGGGGCTCGCTACGGTACTAGGAACTATAATGGGATGACACCCCAAGGCTCCCTTTCTCAAGATACTCAATGTTATTTGTATCTACCCATAGGCATAGCCCTCTTACCGTTTCACTTGTATTAACCCTAGGTGGTTTATGACTAGGGGAAAGACGATTAATCGTCAATTCCGAGCACAAGCATACCCTTAAGCTTATCAGGTACACTCTCATCACCTAAACTCCTTTTGGTGACCTCCAATCTCTTCAACCTGACCATGTATTCCAGTTAAACCCCATTTCCTCTTAGTAGACCACTAGTTACCCAAGTTTTACCATTTTACTATACGCAGACCAAACGAGCTATAAGAATCACCTAAGTGGAAGTACTCCAAATACTCATTCTCATGACACAAGATTATTACTAGAGGACTATCATGGCATCATACGACTAAATCCAGAGATTCATATTATTCCTTAACATTTTAGCATTAATTTTAATTTCTCCAATATTTGCCAAGTATGAATATGAGCATGAAGTATAAAGTATTCTAATGATATGGCTCCCATAAAATTAATATAAATCTATCATGCCAAAATAACAGTAAGTACAGAATGTCACAATTTTACAATCAGGAATTGTCCTCTAATTATTATATTTAGCATCTATCCAAAGTTGGAGGTTAATGAAGGAACCATCAAAAATACTTATCCAAAAAATATGGAAAAATTACTAGACCTTCATATTAGTCTGAAAAGTCTACTGGCCAAATTACAGAATTTATAAAGGCAATTTAATCACATAAATGAATATTCCAAAGAAACCCTTTGTAGGGAAAATTGTGAAGGAACCTACTGTTAAATAATTCCAAAAATTATGAAAGAAATACTAGATCTCCAATAAGATCATAAAGGCTTACTGACTGAGTTTCACAATTTATGGAAATCATTTTCTCACCTAAATAAATATTCCAAATAAACCCTAATATGAACATATTGTGAAGTAGCATACTGATAACAATCTCCAAAAATTGTATAAAAGTTTACGGAGCTTCCTAGTTCCCTGAAAAGTCCTATCTCCAAGATTGCACTTTTTGTAACGGTCTCCCCAGCATACAGCTCGCAAGGACGACTGCTGACACCACCAGCATCCAACTCGAAAGGGTTCAGCCTAACCAAATGGGCTACAGCCCATGCACCCCAACCCCTCTCTGTCCCACCATATGGCACAGTGGGTTGTTGGACACCGCAGTCCCCCTTTTCATGAGGAATGGTTCAGTTAAGCGGCAGCGCAGGGACTTCCCAGGAGGTCACCCATCCCGTGACTACTCCAGCCTGAGCACACTTAACTATTAAGTTCATCCACTCTTTATCACCAATTGACCTGCAGATCAATTAGTGATGAGGAGTGGAAGAACTTAATAGTTAAGCATGCTCGGGGTGGAGTAGTCACGGGATGGGTGACCTCCTGGGAAGTCCCTGCGCTGCCGCTTAACTGAACCATTCCTCATGAAAAGGGGGATTACGGTCTCCAACAACCCACTGTGCCCTGTGGTGGGACAAAGAGGGGTTGGGGTGCATGGGTTGCAGCCCATTTGGTTAGGCTGAACCCTTTCGAGCTGGATGCTGGGGGTGCCAGCGGTCGTCCTTGTGAGTTGTATGTTGGGGAGACCGTTACAATATGTACTTAGCATTGAGTGTGATGCATCTTCAAATCAAGGGAACATTGAAGACAATATTCCCAAAAATCTCACCCTATTTGAAGAAGGCAGAACATCCCCAACGCTAAGGTACATAATAAGAGAAAACTTATCATGTAATAAATTATATAGCATTCATGATATCATATCATATAAAGGTTGACATAGCTTAGGCATTACAGATCATGGCAATATAGATTATATTTATGACAAGCATAATAACAATATTGTTTATCAAGTCAATATCATAGTTAATTCATTATGTTCAAATATCACATAGTCTCTTTAACAATGATACGGACTATTACTAGGCTTGGACTAAGATTAGCCTCTAACATAAACCAATAGATTTTGCCAAAATATCATTTTCATTTCTGTCAAAGTGTTGAGACATTATTTAAATTACATTTTGACTTTTAGAAGAAAAATCTAAATATATTAAATTAAGTTCTTTTCCTCTTAGAAGATGTTGAGCATTCAGCATTATCAGCAACAACTTCTTTCCCTTTTTCTGAGGCCTCCTTGTCTTCAGTAGCATCAGCCTTGTTTTCAGCAGCAGTAGTAGCAGTGTCCTTTTTTGCACTTGCTGCTACTATTTTAGCTAGCTTCTTCTTGTTTTTTGCCTTTTGATGTACAGGTATGGCTTTGGAATGTACCTTGAAGGCATCCTTCTTGGGTTGTCCTTCCTCACCAGATTTTCCTTGAATATTATTTCCTTTTTTGTATTTCTTTCCAAATGCTTTATCCATTCTTCACGTGGATAAATTCAATTAATGTCTTTGCAGACTTGTGTATGGCTTAGCCATGCATTCAGGATTATGCTCTTGGATTCCTCACTCCAATATTCAGGATCTGGGTCTTTGCTCTGCTCATCCCTTTTCCTAGCCATAAATTCTTTAGCTAGCATCATGTGTTCTCTCTCTCTCTTCTCTTTACCAATCAGATATTCTGAGCAATTTGCTCTTGTTTAGGGAAGTCCAAATCTTCTGCTCTCTGCCTATCCATGAGTGGAAGGTTTAAGGCTATCCTTGTTCCTTGCAGAACTTTGAGGGCTAGCTCAGAGTTGGTATCCTCCCCCTTTTTGGCTTCTTTAAATATTCTTTGATTGATGTCTTAGTTAGCTGATGTGATTATGGCAGAGAGGGTTTGGTAGACATTTTCAATGTCAGCTTTGAGCTCATCCTTCATCTTTACTGCCTCAACATCCAATTGGGTAGCAGTTGACCACACATATTCCTCAATATGATTTGTTTTATTCTGAAGCACCCCATTTATTTTGCTGACATACTCTTTGACATATTTCATATCAGACTCTGCTAGTTTGAGGCCATTGTTGATGGATCTGAATAATTCAGATTGAGAGTTTACTGTCTTTTCAGCCATGACAAACCACTTGGTCATTTGTTGATTCAGATAGACAGTTTCACTCTTTATGGGCTTTAGTTCAGCCATAACTTTAGTCGTTACATTGGAGATGGACTTATCTACATACTCCTTCACTATAGAGGCTGACCTATCAACATAATCTTTCATGGATGTCAGATGAGTATCTAGCATTATTTGTATAGTACTAATAATATTCTCATTTGACTGTGAGGGGATAGAGGTTGAAGCTTGTTGATCAATCACTATAGGTTTTATGAGCTTTTGAGGGAGACTTGGAGGAGGGATAAATTCCACCAGGGGGTAATTTGCCCTTGTACTTCCTGAATTATGTTATTTGGATTAATGACTGGAGTATTTTGCCTTTTGTCTTGATCATCCATTTGTTCAGCATAGTTGGCTATGTTAGCAACATGGTTAGGAGGGACTCCATCATTATCCGCATCATCTCCAACATCAATAACATCATTATTAATATCATTATCATCAGATTTTCCTTGCTCCTCCCCCTCAGATAGAGCACAGGACTGTTCATGATCAATTGAGCCCAAGAAATTTAGTAAATCATCTTTGGATCTTAAGTTCTCCACATCATGTTTTCCAGAGATGCTATCATCAATCCCAAATGATGGATTCTTTGGATTCTCCCCCTCAGATGGGGCATCAGCTTGTCTTTGATCTGGTGAATCCCAGAGACCTGGTAGATTATCAGGATTAAGTTTGATTCTTCTTTCAAGATTTAAAAGGATGGTGTCAATCATACTTTGCATATCCTCAGGAGAATGCACTTTATCCTCATCAATCCTGACAGAGACTTCTTTAGCATTATTGTTATCAGAAACATCCATTTCAGATGGCTCTTGTTGTTGCTCCCTCTCAGATAGGGCATCCAACCGGTCTTGAGGATCTTAAGTTGAGATTATAGTGGAATCATTAGTTATTAACTAATTTATTGTTTAAGATTAGATACCATTACAGTAATTTGAGGTTGAGGTATCAATTACCAGGGGTATTAATTTTATCCATGTCATTTTTCTTGACAGAATAAGCTGACATATTTTGTGTATCTGCAGCACCTTTATCAGATGTAGCCTCCTCATTCTTGTCATCCAGAAGAACTTTTTTGTTTGGACTGCTGTGAGAGTTCAGATCAGCACCAGCATCCATATCCTCATCAGAATGTTCTGACTCAGAACTTGAGACAACTATTCTGGACTGTTTGAGATCTTTTGACTTCTTCTTCTTCTTGTCCTTTGCCACAGAGGGCTGGCTCATGGGAAGCACCCTAGTGAACCTATCCATAGTTTCTATATCCATCCTTTTTAGATAGTGGAGATTTGACCCTTTTGAGCTCTCAAACTTCTCAGGATAGGTTTTCAGAAGGTAAAGAGACATAATTCTTCCCAAGTTGGGGGCTTGCATCCACTCTTTCAGTCTTTAGAAGATCACATTTCCCCAAGATGACTTCCTCTTCATGATAATCCTTCTCATCAGTTCAAACATGAACTAGGAGATGGTGTCATGGGAGCCTGGTTTACAAAGAATGGCCTTCCCATCTATGTCAGAGAGGATTTGCCTCTCTAATTGAAGAATTTCCTCTTCAGTGAGCCTTTTTGGACATCACCATAGTTACACCAGGTTAGAGCTTTTTTTTTATCTTTATTTGAGATTTCTTCTTCCTCATCAAGACTGCTTGGAGTTAAATGCAGACCTTTTTCTATCCTCATGGAGGAGACTTTAATCTTTTCACCTCCAACATTTGACTTTAAAGTAGACTTGGATGGGGATATCCTTACATTACTGTACCATTCCAGAACTTCAGTTCTGAGAATGACAGTTGGCTCAGACAAAAGATATTCTAGACCTTCAGCTTCTAGAAGTTGAATCACCTACTTTATTTCTTCTGGAGCATGAGCAAATCCATTTCATACTACTTCATACCCTTCTTGAAGATCCTTAGAACTCTTTGGCGCCATTTTTTAAGAAAAACGAGACCCTGAGATGGAAGGGAAGATGATTCGTCTCGGCGGCTGGGGAGTAAGGGTTTTGTAATTATCTATACTCAACATTGACCTATTGATATAGGTTTGGTTTATGTTTTGATTAGCCCTAATGATTAAAGTTGATTGGACTTATTATATTAAATGATTTTAGATCATTTAATGTTTAATTTTGACAAATAGCAATTTAGACAACCAGTCTCAATGGAACTGCTGAGACGGCTATATAAACCACTGGGACAGAGAACTATCAATCGCTGGGACAGTTTAGCTGTCACAGTGGTTCAGCTGGGATTTTCACAGTTGTCTTAGTGGCTCAGCTAAAACAAGTTTCCTGTTTTATCTAATCTTATAGACTAATATTAAACCATTTTGATTGGATTGGTTGATGTCCTAATCATGTCACTAAGTGTGTTGATGTGACAACATATTATACTAGAACATACCATTCAATCTATTATAGAGGACTGATAATAAGACAATTTAGTCACTATTCAATATTTATCATACCAAGATCAAACTTGAAAGCCTTAAATTTTGCCCCATCCAATGGATTTGTAAAGATAGCAGCAACTTGATTGTCAGTGGGGACAAATTCAAGGCAGATATCTTTACTTTCAATATGTTCTCTAATAAAATGATATCATATCTTTATGTGCTTAGTCCTGCTATGAGAGACAGGATTCTTAGCAATAGAGATAGCACTGGATGAGTCACAATATAAAGTAGATTGACTTACCTTGAGGTTGTAATCCTCTAGCTGATGTTGTATCCACAAGAGTTGTGCACAGCAGCTACCTGCAGCTATATATTCTG